>CM050853.1:18157127-19467127 GCA_027580175.1 Siniperca scherzeri
GCCGCCTCCTGGTGGCTCCAAGGACTACAGACCAGTGGCACTGACCTCCCACATAATGAAGACCCTGGAGAGACTGGTGCTGGAACAGCTGCGGCCCATGGTCAGACCCCTCCTGGACCCCCTTCAGTTCGCCTACTACTACGCTAACAGGCTCAACAAACTGATCCGTAAGGCCAGTGACATTGTGAGGGTGGAGCTGGACTCTCTGGTGGTGGTGTCAGAGAGGAGGATGCTGGCCAAACTACATGTCATCTTGGACAGTGTCTCCCACCCACTCCATGACGTGCTGGTCAAACAAAGGAGTACCTTCAGCGAAAGACTCATCCCCCCAAAATGCACCACAGAGCACCACAGGAAGTCATTCCTGCCTGTGGCCATCAAACTCTTTAACTCCTCCCTTTAAGTGTCAGTCTATATGACCTTAAGTTGATAAACTGGACATTGGATCATTAACATCACTCTAATACTTGAAATAATTGTGCAATATTCTCTGTTTAATAGTTCGGTGCTCTGGTTTCAGTTTAATTTATTGATATTTATTCATACTTCCATTACTACTGTGCAATATCCACCATCTCATAATAATCTCAATAAGCTACACTTAACTTGACAGTACATGCACTACTATTTATTACTTATTTTATTACATTGTATTATTATACCGTAAATACTTATCATCAACCGGTAAATCCACTTTGTACTTTACGCTTATTTTAATTTTGTACTTATACCCACTTGGTACTTAATTTATCTTACCTGTATTATAGTGTATTATATTTTTGCTTAGTACTTCTATTCCTGTGTGCACTGACATGATAGTGAGCTGCTGTAACAAAAGAGTTTCCCCTCTGGGATCAATAAAGTATTTCTGATTCTGATTCTGAATTATACTGGCTTCTTTAATGTTGCACAAGAGTGAACAATTTGCCAACCTCTTTTATGTAGAACTCAACCTACTAGCTATTAATGCTAATTTTGGTTATAGTTATGAATTTAATTATTAATCAGTTCCAAATTGATAGTTTAGTATATTTTATGAGACTCAGTCAATTGATTGGCTATCCTTTCTCTTCTTTAAGAAGACAGGTGCCCCGAGGAACTTTATTAAAGTTATTATTTATTATTATCTTTGATAATTCTGATTAATTGATTGCACCTACACAATTTGGTGCCCATTAAACCATTGTAATTCCCAACATATACATAGTTAGTCATATACTGTAGGTCACAACTTCACAATGTATGGAGAGTGTGAGACTTCTTACTAAGCACACATGGGGAAAAATAGACTCGGAGGATAAAGAAATGTAGTGGGTTGGTGTATTGATACACAACACATGCATCTCTCAGAGTCAGTGTGGCTTGAAAAATTGTGTATTTATTCTGTGAGAGAGACAACTGACAGGCAACCAAAAATACTTTAAAGAACATATCAGCAAAGGATTGGCCTTTGGTTTACTTCTTTGATTATTTCTTTGACATTCTCTAATCCTCATAATTAAAACCCCAATATAGTTTAAATGGTATTGTATTAAGCAAAGTGTTTATATGGCTGTTTGGCTTCAGACAACATTAAACCCTGATGCAGTTGAGAATTGTGGCTGTTTTTGCTGAATGGAATAGAGAAATGTGCATCAGTATAACAAGATATCACAAAATACAGTTTTGGTACAGAAACTCAGGTATTGTTTTGGCGCCAATATTGGAAGATTTGAATAAAACCCACTTTGAATGTTGTCACTTCTCAGTAATAACTTATGTCCTCCCACTGACGCTTTTAGAGTGCTTTCACACTTAACCTTTGGTTGCGTTTGGTTTGGTTAAACAAACAAACAAAACTCAGGTGTGTTTGCCTGTATAGTTTGGGCTGCTGTGAAAGCTTTCAATTGAACACAATCCAAACAAGCAGACTGAGATTGCATAAAAAGGAGGGTCTCTGTCCACTTCCAAGCAGACACTGGTGTGAACTGTTTGGAAAGCAATCTGTACAAGTGATGTAAATATTTATGCAAATTAGGGAGGGAGGCACAATGCAAAGACCACGTAGAATTTTTTTTTTTTTTTTTTTAAATAGTAGAATAGTAAATGTAGTGTTAATATTAATAAATTAGTAATAATAGGAATGATAGCTATAGGAAAAATAATGTCAGCATCAGTAACAGAGCCAATAACAACAACTGTAGTAGCAGTTGTCGAGCAGGAACACGGGGGCAGCAGGTGGCCCACAACCACAGATCCAGTCTCTGCAGCTCCGGAGGCAGAAATACCTGCTGAAAGCGACAGAAGGAGAGAGGAGAGAAACAAGAAAGCACAAAAGTATGGGAAAGAGAAGATGTTGAGTTAGTAACATGCAGTAATGGAATAAAATGCATACAGATGGAGAGGGAGAGAAGGAGAGAGGAAAGAGGTGCATCATGGGAAGTCTCCCAGCAGTCTAGGCCTATAGCAGCATAACTAAGGGATGGTTCAGGACTCACCCAAGCCACCCCTAACTATAAGCTTTATCAAAGAGGAAAGTCTTAGCCTACTCTTAAATGTGGAGATGGTGTCTGCCTCCCGAACCCAAACTGGGATCTGATTCGACAGGAGATAAGCTTGATAACTGAAGGCTCTGGCTCCCATTCTACTTTTGGAGACTCTAGGAACCACAAGTAACCCTGCATCCTGGGACCGCAGTGTTCTAGTCGGATAATATGGTATTATGAGCTCTTTAAGATACGATGTTGCCTGACCATTAAGAGCTTTGTAGGTGAGGAGAAGGATTTTAAATTCTATTCTGGATTTTACAGGGAGCCAGTGCAGACAAGCTAATATTGGAGAAATATGATCCCTTTTCCTAGTTCTTGTCAGTACACGTGCCGCAGCATTCTCGGTCAACTGGAGAGTCTTAAGGGACTTATTCGGGCAGCCGGATAATAAGGAATTGCAGTAGTCCAGCCTAGAAGTAACAAATGCATGCACTAATTTTTTCAGCATCATTTTGAGACAGGATGTGCCTGATTTTTGCAATATTACGTAGGTGAAAAAAATATAATATATTATATATGTGAAACATTTTTTACTATCATTACTAACAACACACACTAACTACTACTAACAACTAATAGACACACAAAAGCAATCACGAGTAAAGATGAATACAGCAATGAAAAATTAATAAATAAATGAATGACCAGTGTACCAGATAAAGCAGTGAATGATAGTAAGATGTCTTAAGTCAGGAGACTGCATAAACCTTAATACTGACCAGTGAAATACACCTTAATGCATCGGTCAGCTGCTGAGAGAAGCTATGGGAAACACTTGTGAAATATTTTCTGATTCTATATCATGATTATATTGAAGGGAGATTCTATTCCTGACCTAATACTAAATTATCTTTTAGTAACATATTAGCATCAACCACTATATATAACAGGACAAGTAATGTTTTCACCTGGTGGTCCAGATAGCCAGGGGACAAGTTGCACTGTATATACAGTATAAGCATACATATACAGAAAATTAAATAAATAAAATCAGTGCATGTCAGTATTAATATTCTTAGGATCACAGGAATATCTTGTCTGAGAGGGATGAAAAGAGTACGGGGAACAGCAGCCCCCCAAGCAGGCACACATGAGATGTGACATTTAACAATCCATCTTACATCTCCTTTCTGAATTAGTTTAGTTCCTGCATCAAAATCAGCATGCTGAAATAAAACTCTGCATTCCTCCTATAACATTAATTAAACATGGTATATCAATTCATTTAACAATTTGACTGATCAGTGTAAAGAGAACAACTTCTATCAGTCTGTATCAACAGGAATGTGTCTCTGCCTTCACAGCATGGTGTGATTTTGGCTCACATGCTGGAATGTGGGGGTTATCAGACCTGTGGAGTCCAGGTCAGCCATAAAATGGAGCAGTTGTCACTTAACCTCCCTTTGATGTCATTCCTGAGTTCTGGCAGATGTTTGTTTAGGCTCCAAAGAAAGTGAAGACAGGAAGGGGGGGATATGTGGAAGTTTTATGTTTGAGTTCTCACAGAGCTTGTCCAAGACTATACAAGTGGTTTAGGGCATAATTTCTCTGGGGAATATTTAAATGGTTATCATCATCATATTCCTACACCATGCTAACAAGTAGGTATGCGTGTCAGTATGTGAGTGCAGGAATTTCCCGTGATCAATCAGTCAAAAGTAGTTCAAACTGCAGTGTGTTGTGTTTCAGGTTCCGGTTCAGATTCAAGTTCAGTTTTATCGTCATGGTACAATACAGCATTGCACAATGAATGCAGTTCCCCCTAGTTCTATCCTACTCTGTGTACTCTGGCAGTTCATTAAGTCCATTTATGAAAAAGTGACAGAACGATTCCACAGTAGGGATCCCCATAATATTGTTGGACAAGACCCCTCTCTACCTGTTTCTTGCTCTACCTGTCATTAATCATAAGACTTGCTCGATTTGCAGTCTAATAATACCAATTAGTCAGTTAGTTAATCAGTTATTTCTCCGTAAACTCTTTGTGGTACCAGATAACATAAATATACACATAAAAAGCATTAAAGTGACATGACTTGCTGTCAGTCACGGCATTTGATTTCCCCATGTGGTTCTTATGATGCAGGGTGACATCACTAAAACTGTCCAATCAATGAGTTACTTCTCAGTCTGTATGACTTCATGTTTATAGCTCTTGGTTCATTCTTTAAAAAATAGTGTGAACACAGACACAGGTTCACAGACCAGAACTAAAAGGCAAAAATCATTTTATTCCTTGATCTGGACTAAATGCATCAAACTACAGGTGTGAACGCGCCCTTAGTCAGCATTTTACAGCATACCTGTTAAAATTAGTCAAAGTAAGTGGATAAGTGAGTTTCTCAGTGTCATATCATTGCAATAATATTAAATATATCCCTTATAATGTCATAGTTTTTCTTTCTTGAATGTAGCCTTTATTCTGTTTATACTGACTAAAATGCTGTTGATTCAAAATAGTTCAGTTCAAGACTCAGAGTAGGCATAAAGGGATGATTAATGTTCATGGTGTGTATGAATGCTGGCATTATTTATGAGGAAAGATAATGTAACAGTAGATTCCTTCAGCTGCTTGGCTTTACAATTCGCAGAACACTCTCTGCATCACAGCATGCTGCTCCAGCTGCAGGAGCTTTATTAGTACACATTTCCCACAGCTAACAATGACCTTGATACTCCGTTTACAGGGCGAACCTGCTCAGTGCTGCGCTCCAAAATGCCCACAGAGGAATATTGAGAGGTCTGAACACATGGAAAACACTGACAGGGGACTCAACGATGAGAAGAACAGCAGCTAAAATCAGTACAAATGGATTCTTCTGCACCCCACCAATTTAGCACTTGTTTTGAGGTGGGGGGGTCGGCAGAAAGTGTTCAAAAGTAAATCTAGACCCAGTAGAAAGCAGATGTATACTGTACACCTTCCCTGCATGCTTTCTGCATGAAAAGGGAAATTATTTATTTAACAAGATTGATTGTTAAATTATTTTTTAAATCATGCACATAGCATGATTTGAAAAATCATGATTTGTGGCTGCAGGAAATGTGTAGGCTGGTGAATTACAGCACATTAGGTGAGATTAGAGTTTGAATGTGAGTGTAAAGGCCTGTCGACACAGGAGGTGAGCCATGTTTTTCACTTATCAGTCTGACAGACTAATTTAATCAATCCAGCTGTGTACATAGGCCACGTAATGTAACAGCTCGCTTTTAAGACGAGCTTTACATGCATAACTCTGACCCGTATTTTTACACTTCAAGTCTATTTTCTTCCGTTTTACGCATATTTGCGTACAACACTACCATAATCGGCCGGATTACAAACAACAATGTGAATTCATATCAGGAGTAAATCAACAATTTTGCAGTGGTACACAGAGACCAACTGATCAATGTCAACAAAACCAAGGAGCTGATCGTTGATATTAGAAAAAAGGAGACAAAGACACACACCTCTGTCTACATCAGTGAAGCTGAGGTGGAGCACGTGAACCATTTTAGGTTCATGGGAATCAGCATCACAGACAACCTGTCATGGACATTACACAGCTCTACCCTAGTAAAGAAAGATCAGAAACGGCTGTATTTCTTAAGGAAACTTCAGAAAGCAAAATACCGGTGCCAAGTTCTTGATAACCTTTACCGAGGAGCAATAGAAAGCATCCTGACTGGAAACATCACAAACTGGCATGTGATGTGCATGCCCCAGGACAGGAGGGTTCTGCAGCAGGTGATTAAAACCACCCAGAACATCATTGATACCCATTTCCAGAGCATCTGTGATATCGGTGAGGTGTCTAAAGTCCAAAGGATGCTAAAAGACAACACCTACCCCAGCCACAGTCTGTTCACCCTGCTGTCATCTGGCAAGCAATACGGAAGTATCCACTGCTGTATGAGCAGACTACAGAGCAGCTCTTTTCCTCAGGCTGAGACTCCTCAAGTCATCCTCTGCACTCCACCATAAATAATAATTTTCTGTTTTGTTTTGTTTGTGTTTTTTTGTGTGTAGCATGAAGATTGCATTTCATTGTACAACCCTGCGTTGTATAATGATATATAAATGAACCTTGAACCTTAAGTAGAGTGATTGTGTATTTAGCTCTGAGGGCATCCTTGTTAGATAGACTGAGCACTGAAGCTTCTGTTGCTGCTCTGCTAACTCTGCTCAGGGTTTAGAAAAGTTTAGAATATGCTGATGTAACCTGTGTGTAACCTTCTCCTTGGGTAGGGAATCCTGACTGATCCTGGGTTTAGTATCTACAATCTCTAAATCTGGGGTTCTCTCAAGTATCCCAAGATCTTACAGTCCAGTACAAGTACAGGTTCACTCAGTTTCTAGGTTCAATGAATCTATTAGGTTCAGTAAGGAGAATGGCGGTAGCAGACTCTACAAAGAGAGAAGTAAGACCTCCAGCCCACACAAAAAACACATGATTTAGAAAAAATTATATTTATATATTTATAAATATATTTATACCTAGAAAAAAGACCTAGAAATTACCTAGAAATTACAAATGTGTTCACTCTCAGTGCTTCATACAGATATTAAATGTATCCTCTGCTGGACTAAAATGCTCTTATCAGTTACCGGTTTGTGATTTGTGGTTTCTTTGGTTTCCCTTGAACATTCCTTTAAGTTCCTTTAAGTGTAGTCTTCAGGATTCCTTCAAGACTATTCACTTTGAATGTTCCTTTAACGTTGTTGTCAACCTTGAGTTTCTTTATGACAGTTATAGACAACGTGGCTTTTCTGGTTGTAGTCAATGGGGGACCCAACATGGGTCCCTGTAACATGTTCTTAGATGCCCATACCAGTCATTTATGCACAACGTGCTCCATTGCGTTGTTGTTCGACATCATCGATGCCACATTCCTCATGACTATGTACAGTACATGCGCCTTCATTCAGGGTCCATCATTGGGTGTGTCAAGCTCACGTTTCTGTATTCCGCTGCAGCAGAGACATCGTCAGCCCGAGGATTGGTACATGATGTCACCGTCATATGGACGTACTTCTGTCAGCTACACGTACATGTCTGTGTATGACAGTGGCGTCACTTACTGATCCTTAGCAGTTTTATTTCAGACTGCAGCAGAAAGCTCCGCTGCGCTTGAGCTTCAGAAATGCTCAAGTTTATTCGAATTGCTTGGGGAGATGTAATGTTTCCATGTGTGGGTCGCTACTGCACTACTTGATCAATAAAAGAGCTAAACTACTGAAAAGTTATTTGATTCAGAAAACAGCGACACTGCAACCACGCTACTGAGATCCATCCATCCATCCATCCATCTTCTTCCGCTTATCCGGGGCCGGGTCGCGGGGGCAGCAGTCTAAGCAGGGACTCCCAGACTTCCTTCGCCCCAGACACTTCCTCCAGCTCCTCCGGGGGGATCCCGAGGCGTTCCCAGGCCAGCCGAGAGACATAGTCCCTCCAGCGTGTCCTGGGTCTTCCCCGGGGCCGCCTCCCGGTGGGACATGCCCAGAACACCTCCCGAGGGAGGCGCCCAGGAGGCATCCGGATCAGATGCCCTAGCCACCTCAGCTGGCTCCTCTCGACGTGGAGGAGCAGCGGCTCTACTCGAGCTCCCCGTGTGACTGAGCTCCTCACCCTATCTCTAAGGGAGCGCCCAGCCACCGGGCGGAGGAAGCCCATTTCGCCGCTTGTATCCGCGATCTTGTCCTTTCGGTCACTACCCAAAGCTCATGACCATAGGTGAGGGCAGGAGCGTAGATTGACCGGTAAATCGAGAGCTTTGTCTTTCGACTCAGCTCCTTCTTTACCACAACGGTCCGGTACAGCGCCCGCATCACTGCAGACGCTGCACCGATCCGCCTGTCAATCTCACGCCCATCCGTCCCTCACTCGTGAACAAGACCCGAGATACTTGAACTCCTCCACTTGAGGCAAGGACTCCCGCCCACCCGAAGAGGGCAAGCCACCTTTTTCCGGTCAAGAACCATGGCCTCAGATTTGGAAGAGCTGATTCTCATCCCAGCTGCTTCACACTCGGCTGCAAACCGTCCCAGTGCATGCTGCAGGTCCCGGTTTGAAGAAGCCATCAGAACGACATCATCTGCAAACAGCAGAGATGAGATCCTGTGGTTCCCAAACCGGACACCCTCCGCCCCTGACTGCGCCTAGAAATTCTGTCCATATAAATTATGAACAGAACCGTGACAAAGGGCAGCCCTGGCGGAGTCCAACATGCACCGGAACAGGTCTGACTTACTGCCGGCAATGCGAACACAGCTCCTGCTCCGGTTATACAGGGACCGGACAGCCCTTAGCAAAGGGCCCCGGACCCCATACTCCCAGAGCACTCCCCACAAAGCGCCTGGGCACACGGTCGAATGCCTTCTCCAGATCCACAAAGCACATGTGGACTGGTTGGGCAAACTCCCATGAACCCTCGAGCACCCGATGGAGAGTATAGAGCTGGTCCAGTGTTCCACGACCGGGACGAAAACCACTCTGCTCCTCCTGAATCCGAGGTTCGACTATCGGACGAATTCTCCTCTCCAGTACCCTGGAATAGACCTTACCGGGAGGCTGAGAAGTGTGATCCCTCTGTGATTGAACACACCCTCCGGTCCCCTTCTTATACAGAGGGACCACCACCCGGTCTGCCAGTCCAGAGGCACTGTCCCAGACCGCCACGCGATGTTGCAGAGCGTGTCAGCCAAGACAGTCCCACAACATCCAGAGACTTAAGATACTCAGGACGGATCTCATCCACCCTCAAGCCTTGCCACCAAGGAGCTTGCCAACAACCTCAGTGACTTCGGCCAGGGTGATGGATGAGTCCGCCTCGGTCCCCAGCCTCCGCTTCCTCTTCGGAAGACGTGACAGCGGGATTGAGGAGATCCTCAAAGTATTCCTTCCACCGTCCGACAACATCCCCAGTCGAGGTCAACAGCTCTCCACCCGCACCGTACAAGGTGTTGGTGAAGCACTGCTTCCCTCCTGAGCCGCCGGACGGTTTGCCAGAATTTCTTTGAGGCCGACCGATAGTCCTCCTCCATGGCCTCTCCGAACCTCTCCCAGTCCTGAGTTTTTGCCTCTGTGACCGCACGGGCTGCAGCACGCTTAGCCTGCCGGTACCTGTCAGCTGCCTCGGGACTCCCACGAGCCAACAAGGCCCGATAGGACTCCTTCTTCAGCCTGACGGCATCCCTTACTTCCGGCGTCCACCACCGGGTTCGGGATTGCCGCGCGACAGGCACCAGAAACCTTGCGACCACAGCTACGAGCCGCGCGCCGACAATGGAGGTGGAAAACATGGTCC
This sequence comes from Siniperca scherzeri, assembly GCA_027580175.1. Classification (NCBI taxonomy): domain Eukaryota; kingdom Metazoa; phylum Chordata; class Actinopteri; order Centrarchiformes; family Sinipercidae; genus Siniperca; species Siniperca scherzeri. The sequence goes on from CM050853.1 coordinate 18,166,946, forward strand.
ACTCGGACTCAATGTCCCCAACCTCCCCCGGGATCTGGGAGAAGCTCTCCCGGAGGTGTGAGTTGTAGACCCTGCTGACAGAGGGCTCCGCCAGACGTTCCCAGCAGACCCTCACGATACGCTTGGGCCTGCCAAGTCTGTCCGGCTTCCTCCCCCGCCAGCGGATCCAACTCACCACCAGGTGGTGATCGGTTGACAGCTCCGCCCCTCTCTTCACCCGAGTGTCCAAGACACGCGGCGGAGGTCAGATGATACGACAACAAAGTCGATCATCGACCTCCGCCTAGTGTCCTGGTGCCACGTGCACTGATGGACACCCTTGTGCTTGAACATGGTGTTAGTTATGGACAAACTGTAACTAGCACAGAAGTCCAACAACTGAACACCGCTCTGGTTCAGATCAGGGGCCGTTCCTTCCGATCACCCCTCCAGGTGTCACTGTCGTTGCCCACGTGGGCGTTGAAGTCCCCCAGTAGAACAACGGAGTCCCCGGGCGGTGCACTGTCTAGTACCCCTCCCAGGGACCCCAAGAAGGCCTGGTACTCTGCACTGCTGTTCGGCCCGTAGGCCGCCACAACAGTGAGAGACCTGTCCCCCACCCGGAGGCGGAGGGACGCGACCTCTCGCTCACTGGGGTAAACCCCAACACGTGACGGCTGAGCTGTGGGGCTATGAGCAGGCCCACACCAGCCCGCCGCCTCTCCCCGCCGGCAACGCCAGAGAAATGGAGCGTCCAGCCCCTCTCGAGGAGACGGGTTCCAGAGCCCAGGCTGTGCGTGGAGGCGAGTCCGACTATATCTAGCCGGTAACGCTCAACCTCCCGCACAAGCTCAGGCTCCTTCCCCCCCAGCGAAGTGACATTCCATGTCCCTAGAGCCAGTTTCTGTGTCCGGAGATCTGGTCGCCGAAGCCCCTGCCTTCGACTGCCGCCCAGATCTCTCTGCACCGGCCCCTTACGGATCCTCCTGCGGGTGGTGGGTCCACGGGAGGACGGCCCCACGTCGCTCCTTCGGGCTGTGCCCGGCCGGGCCCCGTGGGGAAAGGCCCGGCCACCAGGCGCTCGCCGTCGGGCACCCACCCCAGGCCTGGCTCCAGGGTGGGGCCCCGGTAGCGCCAATCCGGGCGACGTAACTGGCCTTGATTTTGAATAATCCATTGGGGTCTTCTGAGATATGTAGTTAAACTAGTAATGCCGCTACTTGTAGCGCCGCTACTGCCCAACACTGCAACTATCAACTATGTTCTCTTCACATCACACAATGTTTTATCCTTTTTTTGTTTCAGCATACCTTCCAACATAAAGTAACACACAATTAAATAATTTTAGAAAAAAAATCTTAATGCTAATCAGCTAACCTGCTAACCTTGGGTGGCTAACTCACCAGGATGATCCATTAATTATGGAGGAACACCTGCCAGAGTTTCTCCCTAAGATTCTCTTTCCACAGTATTTCAAGGCCATCTCCTGGCACCCTCCCGTTCTGTTGTTTCTCCCTCTCTGGCAGCATGCTAACTCCACTTGGTTCAAACTTCCAACTTCTGTAAATCTTATATTTAAACACCTTGTTTCACTCTCCACCCAAGCGGAAGACTCATCCCCCCAAAATGCACCACAGAGCCCTACAGGAAATCATTCCTGCCTGTGGCCATCAAACTCTTTAACTCCTCCCTCTAAGTGTTCGTCTATATGACCCTAAGTCATTAAACTGGACATTGATCATTAACATCACTGCAATACTTGAAATAATTGTGCAATATTCTGTGTTAATACTGCTGTGCAATATACACTTTTCAGTTTCAAATTCCCTATTTATTGATATTACTTACTTCTATTACTGCTGTGCAATATCCACCATCTCATAATCATCTTAATAAGCTACACTTAACTTGACAGTTCATGCACTACTACTTACTACTTGTATTATTACATTGTATTATTATACCGTACATACTTATCATCAACCGGTAAATCCACTTTGTACTTTACACTTATTTTAATTTTATACTTATATCCACTTTGTACTTAATTTATCTTGCCTGTATTATAGTGTATTATATTCTGATTTGCTTAGAACTTCTATTCCTGTGTGCACTGACGTGATAGTGAGCTGCTGTAACAAAAGAGTTTCCCCTCTGGGATCAATAAAGTATTTCTGATTTTGATATTCTGAAAAAAAAAAAAATCGGTTTCCATAGTGTAGTGGTTATTACGTTCGCCTGACACGCGAAAGGTCCCTGGTTCGAAACAGAGTGTGGTTACGAGTGACAGGCAAACAGGTGTTGTTCAGTCGACACGTGACAACAACAACAATAGAAACAGCATGGAGTGAGAAAGTGAGTGTCGACAGTGAGGAAGTTGTTGTTGAAATTAGCTCAATTAGCTGTGCAGCTAACTTAAGCTGCGTTTCAACCGCAGGAACTTTCCCCAGGGACTAGGAACCTTTGGAGGAACTCAGTGCCTTTCCACCGCAGGTCTAAATTAAGTACCGGGCACATTTTATACCCCCCAAAAAGGTCCCTGCTTGGGGGGGGAGTACCTTTCAGAAGTACCGGGACTTTCGGGGTGGGGCTGAACATTTCTGATTGATCGAGCGCCGACCGGCAGAGCAGCAAGTGGGTTGACCGTATGGATCTATGCATTGTTGGGTCACAATCTGGCCTTCTCTGCGCTGTTGAAGCCATGGTGGAAGACACGGAAACGGAAGTTAAATCACATATGGCGCACATGCTGCTTGTTAAATGCTATAACCGCTAACTGTTGTCATGCTTTTGCTACCCTAACCAAAAGCTAATGTTAGCTACATGCTAATGCCAACCGCTAATGTTAATGGCGTAGAATCGTGGTGTTCCTTAAGACAAGGGTTGGCTAAATCGATCGTACAAAAGTCAGGACAAGGAGTTCCCCCTTAAGGCAAGTTTCTGCCTCAGTGCTGCCTTGGCACAAAGGCACGACACAGAAAAGCGGGTCGTCACCTATGCGAATCGACCTCTGAGCAGTGTCGAGATCAAGTTCTCTGATTGAGTAAAAGCTCTTCTTGCCACCATCTGGGCTGTGGAACACTTCCGCAGCTACATTGGGGGCCAGAAAGTGATTATTAATTATCAGAAAGTGATCAACTTGTCACAACCTGTCACTTTCCTGAACAGCCAACAGCAGAGGGAAGGACAAGTGTCCAACAGCCGCATTGCTGCCTGGATGACGGTGCTACAGGGCTATGAGGTCAAATATGCCCAAACCCACAAAATGGCTCTGGTACAGGGCCTGGCTGAGTGCCAACACTGCGACTGCGAAGGGCAGGCAGGCCCCCAGTCCATACTGGTCACTGCGCCAGCGCTTTCTTCGAATCACCTTTATTGTGATGAAAACATGTGTCAAGACCTTGCAAGGGTCTATGTGGATGGCTGCTCCTTTCACCATGAGAGCCAGATCCAGGCCAGGGTTGGAGTTGTTTGGGTCAGCAACGACATGGAGGAACCGAAGCACTACCAACAACTCAGTATGCGGAGATTGCTGCAGTCCTGATCACCCTCCAACAAGCTGCCAAGTTTGTTATTGTGCAGCTGGTAATTTGTTCAGACTCCAATTACAGCCAATGCTTCGTTACTCACTTCTCCACCTGGAAGGGGAACGGCATGAAAAACACCCAGAACAAAGAAGTCAAACACTCCGAACTCTTTCTGGCTTGCGACCAACTTGTGGGGATCAGGGAATGACTGTGTACTGGAAAAAAGTCAACAAACCCTAGGGGGGTCAAGTTTGCACACGTGCATGACTCCCCTGTTGGGGGCCACCGGGGCTACAAAGCCACTCTCCAGACCCTCCAGCAGGTGGCTTACTGGCCAACAAAATCCTATGTCCAAGGATGCCTGGTCTGTTGCCAGTTCCAGCCATCTAAACCACTAGACTGTGCCTCACTCTAGGAAAGGGGGGTTACATTCCCCTGGTCCCAAAATCCTCATGAGGTAACAAGCACCTCCTCATCATCACGTGTAAATCTGCCCAGATGTCAAGCCTTACTTGGGCAATTACTCCTGTGTGTGATTCACAGTAGGTTTTGTCTGGCAGAATTCCTACGGCTTTGAGCAGCGTCAGGATTGCGGCATGGGCTGGTCGTTTGTCTTATACTCGTCAGCAAAAAGACACGTTTCTGCTTTACTCCTCAGTCACAGAGGTGGAGGGGAAAGCAAGAGGTTGTCAATGTTGAAGAAAACAAAACAAGGAAAAGGGAAACTGGTCGTCTTTCCGTTCTTCAAAAGAAAATCCACTGTTGTCTTGCAGTGAAAAATAAACTAGTTTTTTCTAGTTCACTTGAGTACTTGAACAAAGCTAAGGTAATCATAGTCTATTATTGTGGAACACAAAGGAATCTGTCCAATAGTCTGCATGTTTATGTTTTAATTTATATTACACATTACAATAGCATCATAGAAAACTTGAACAGCAAATTAAAGCACACTAACTACCCTACACTAATTATCACATGGTATCTCCCGGAACCTTTAAATTGGTGCTCAGGTACCCTGGGGACTCTTTTAGCCCATACACCCTGGAGAGGAGACACAATAGAGGTGAGTGACCTGAACACAACTAGCTGCATTTCTCCATCCCTTTCCTACAATAGCACCCCACCAAGGCCCACTCCAGGGGCGTCTGTTTGCAGGGTGAACGGCTTGTTAAAGTCAGCTGTGTAAGTGTGTGTGGCGTGTATGTAAAGCGCGTAGGTTATAGGGTAGTGGAAGAGAGAGAGGAAGAAAAAGGTACACAAAGCAATACACAGAGGATCCTAAATGCTGCGGCAAGACACAATAATTGGAACCCGGCAGCAAATTTGTATTCGGCAGGCATGTTACTGGACTTTAACTGATAAGGCACACCTATTATGTTTACCACAGTGGCAGAAAAACTAACATAACAAGGCCCAACTGTGTGGACCTGGCATACTACATACAACATGGTTAACACAGGAAGCACAGGACGCAGCGGTCAACGGCAAAGCTTGTCCTCGGGCGGCAGCAGAGGAAAACAGCAGCGTCAACTTACTGGGAAGAGAACGGGGCACAGCAGTTATCCTTCTCTTCTGTGAAGAATATGGTTAAATCTGTATCTTCCTTCTGCAGGTATAAGATCGTTAAATGTATAACGATCTCCTTCAGGATCCAAAAATGTGTTCAGCAAACAGTTTCTCGTCCAGCGAGTTAAAACCTTCATCTAAGGAATTTAAAGTTCAACGTTGATTAAAACAGATCACCTCCTGTAGCAACTTGCGTCGCAGTGAAATGGCAATGGTGAAACTGATGCGCTGGATTATATAGGCTTGGTGACATCATGGCCACGTCACAGGAGTCGCTCCTGTGGGGCTCGGCCAGTAGGAATCCAGGATTTGGTTTCAAACTTACATCTCACACTCAGGTGAGATTTAACAGACCTGAAGGGTTTTGGCGCTTTCTTTGTTCAAGCTTTTATTTCTACATGTAGGCCTCTTTATTAAGCCTTTGTTTCATACATATAGGCCTCTTCTTTGTTCCCCATGTGGTGAGGTCCCAACAAAGAGAACTATAGTACTGAAATGCAAAAATCATAAATACATAACAGCAGTGCTGACCCTTGTCTCAGAATTCAATTTACATAGTAAATCGTGTGCAGAAGGTTTTGTGAGCTTTGTGTGAAATTGTCTAAAAATAAAGAGGATAATATGTAATGGTGGAGAGGATGTGCTGTGGAATAATTAATCTGCTCAAAGTTCACTCCAACAATTAAAGAGAAGGTAATGCAGTGGACTTGAAAGGTCAGACGCAATCCTGACATAATCACTGTCTGCAACAATCCTATCAACATCAGCTAACGTATGTCCAGAAGCTCACAGCTCTTAACTGGCTCCATTACACTGTTTTCAGTGTTTGTCTAATTTATACAGTCAAATTATCTGTGTATTTCTACACCTGAAAGCATTCTATGATGAGTCAGATTCCAGTAACTCTTTGATTTCCCCCTGCTCTCGGTTCCCACTAAAGCCCAGTGCAGACTACGTGACTTGTGCCAGGATTTGCCTGTCCTGGATACATTTTAAGTTCTGAGTCAAAAACCGGTACTGCATCCCTGCTCCTGACCACCTCCACCTGATGGCCTGTCAGCAGTTCAAAGATGCATCTTGACGTCATCATGACCTTTTGCAGAAGCTATATCAGTTTTCAAACATGTTTGATTTTATCGTAGTCAAAAACAAGATGCTCTTGTAGGTACAACACCATGGAGACTAGTCTGAGACAGAAGATGAGCAGTATCCAATGAGAGCACAACAGGGAGAGGATAGAGCTGGATATGGCGTGCCTTGCTGCCAGTTGCTCCATTAGCCAACTGCAGTATTGCAACAAATAAAATCCCCTGCAGCCCAAAAAGCATTTTCCCTATAGAAACACCATTATAAAAGACATCTGTAAAACTGTTGACAGGAGAGCTCCAACTACAAACATGATCAATTATTAGTCTTTGTATTATGAATTTTTTAAACCATAGGAGGTGCACAATGCGTAAACAAAGAAAAGAAAACATTTTGTGGAGTTTTATCTCTGCGAGCAATTTTCATTTGAATGAATGGGTGCCATCTTGAAGTCCCAGTTCTCATAATACGTCCATGGTAGACACACACATGCTTGCTATGTCCCAGTTCATACTAATTGTACACAATATATGCTACATATTTCCAGTTAGTATACAAGAAATAAATGGACTTAACAGTTTTGTTTGCAGACAAGACTTACACTGGTGCATATTTTTGTTGGTGGTGGTGCTAGTTTTTTTGTTCAAGGTACATTTATTTGTCAGTCTACAACACAAGGCTGCACAATGAAATTGAAGTTGTAACCCCCTTCACGCTACACACACAGAAGATATATACACATATTTAAAATTAGAATAGAATAAAAATAAAAACAATATATACAGTTACCGATTATACATATATTATACAGAGGTAGTGGTATGATAACCATACCACCACTGTTGTTGTTGTGTGCCTTTTTTCTGAGGTGGTCTTTGAGACACTTCAACATCCACAATTTGTTTTTCTAGCTGTTAGCAGTTCCTCAATTTCTTTTGTGCATTGAATTGTGGGACAATAGTCTTAATCAAGTGTTTTTTAGTCTGCATGCTGACTTTATTGATTATATTTTATTTTGTCACCCTCCATTGTGACCTCTTACATATTTAAAACCTGCTTAAAATTGGGACACAAGTGACTTCTTGTTTGTTTTTTGTTGAAAATCGCGACCACTCGCTCCAGTTGCAAATCTCTCCAACTGAATCTTGAAATCAGTACAGTACATTCATGAGTAAACTCATCTGAGATCATATGTGCAACCCTAACCCTAACCCCCACGTCAACATGACAACAGTTTGGAACCATAAATGTCTTGTAGGATGGGCAGTGCAATAATTTAGCATTTTTTCTGTGAGCTCATGTAGATTGAAATACTTTAGAAAAGTTAATGGGCGAAAATTTGATGTTGCATGGATGCCAAGAGATTTAAACAGAATGATGCATAGACAGGTGAAGACACTTCTGCTTAAGTTGGACATGTTTCATATTTGTGTATAAATATACACAGTTTTCCTGAGCTTCATGAAAACCCAAATTCTGTTTCAAAATATACACACAAGGCAAAATCATTCCATTCTCTTTCTACTTTGCACCGCTCACACACTGTGGCTGAAAAAGGAAATCATCCATCTGCATAACAAACTGGTTTGTCCATCTTTATAAACTCGTGTCGTGCAGACAAGCATTATTCAAATCCACAAAACTTTATTTTAACCTACCAACATAGATACCAAATATTTCAGCCTGAAATTGTCAAAATATCATCAGTGGGCTGGGATGTAATTGTGGGATTTGGGGGAGCTGCTGGTTGCTTGACATTTGACATGATTTAAACAAAATCATGTTTTAAAAAATCATGATTAAAATTCATTTAGCAGCAATGCAGTGGCCCACCAACACTGAATTTGGTGACATAACATGTGACTAACTGTAGTGTTCCAGCCACCGCTGATATGAGCTGCCAACTGCTGTCCGCTTAAAATGCAAAGTAGCTTTACCCTGACGGAGGCTCTAATGTTAACAAATGAGCTGCCAGCCTTTGCAGAGACACTGGGCCTGAAACGAAGTGGGCAAACACAGGAATCATAATCAATCAATCCTCCAATCAATCATTGATCCGGCCGGCTCAGCAGCAGAGCGCATACACGCCTCCGCCATAGGCTGGTTAGAGCCGGCTGCTGCGGCATCTGGGGGAAGCTGGGGCTTGTAAATGATGCAGTGGTAAATTAGTCCCACTGGGACGCCGGCGGAGTGGGCTGTGCATTTGCCCAGCAGGAATAATAAGCCTACAGTTGGAGTCGTAATGCTGTCCCTTGGCAGAGCCACAATTAGTCCACCTGTCATCCTTCCTCAAAGACCTGTGTGTCTAATAGCCTTTGCTATGTATGCAAAATATTCATACTTAATATGTGGATAGATATTTACAAGGTCTGGGGCTTGAGCACATACAAGTGTGATCTGGGTAGTATCGTCATGTATTACTCTGAATGTTTTGTTTGTCTGTTGCCAGGACGATGATTATCACAGCCTGGTGTCAGTCAATGCTCCAACCACAATTAACATTTTGTGGCATCTGTTGTTTGATCAGTTACTTTTGATTCACCATGTGCAAATAGAATAAAGCAGCTCAGAGTGACATGGAGCAGCCTATTAAAGAGGGAGCTGTATAAAAACAGCAACAAACTGTGTTATTAATCTTTTGAAATAATCTCCTTAATTCTCATTTCTCTTCACTGGGCCAGGTGATATGAAAAGCTGTTTCATTGGGAGACGCTGTCAACATGCCAGGCAGCAACAGGTGGGTAATATAATCTCCTTGACAGCAAACAATATTTGAGAGGAGTGAGTGTTTGTGTGTGTGTGCCCACATGTCAAGAGTCCATCTCTGTCTCTCTGTCTTATTATCTCTGTCTACATGTACAAGTGTGTGCAATGGTTTGTATGCAAATTCTCGCTTTGTTCGTTGCCCTGACAACAGTGCAGTGCTCGAGTCAGAAAAGTGGCAGATGATCTGTGATATTATTTCTTCTATACAGGCATTCACAAGCACATAAAGTGCTAAGTCATTGGACGGCGGGTGGTACAGTAAAACTGAGGGAAATCAACTTCTGCAGAAAGACTTTTTGGTCTAAGGATATAAACATAGCTGTACAGCAGGTGTAAAAGACTGCTGAAGAATAACGCTAATACCTTTATATCCACACTAATTCCACTAAAGAGCTTGACAGCTAACCAGTCTGTCATTTGTGCTGGAGACACTGCATTGTCTATATTCAACACTACATGTTTCTAATCATGTACAAGCCACATGTCTGTATAACACAATGCAACTGCCTACATGCAATATAAATGACCTAACCCTAAAGCTTAACACCAACAGCCCCATTTTAGCACCCAATAGTCCCATCAAATCTCCAGATGTCCTCCTATGTCCTGCTGATGTTTAACCTCAAGTGATTGTACTGTATCTTTAAAGCAATAGTTTGAGATTTTGGGAAATACACTTATTGGCTTTCTTATTGAGAGTTTGATGAGAAGATAGATACCACTCATATCTGTCTGCTAAATGTGAAGCTACAGCCAGCATAGAGGGTACATCCCAATTCCCTTCATTATTAATAATAATAATAAACTTTATTTGTATAGCACCTTTCATACAGGAAATGCAGCTCTAAGTGCTTTACAACAAAGAAAATACATACACCGAGTGCTTCACATAAAAAACAACAGAATGAACATAAAAACAGGGATAGAATGCCATAGCTAATGTAAAATAAGATGGAGTAAAAATAAGATGAGAATAGGATACATGCATCTTCACATGAAAATAGCCATAGAATGACAGAATGCCATACTTATTGTAAAATAAAAATGAGGAATCTATAAGAAAATAAAACCCACTAAATAATATTAATAAATGAATAAATTAAAATAGAGTTTAAAAGTGGAATGCATAAAATCTAGTAAAATACAAAATTTTAAAAGTGCAGCAGTGCATAAATGCAAAGCAAAGAGCAAAATAGTTTTCTGCCTTCAGGAAAGTCATATTTAGTTAAAGGCTAAAGTGAAGAAATACATTTTTAGCTTTCTTTTAAAAATATTTAGCGAGCTGGCTTCCCTGATATCTATCTATCTATCTGTGTTCCAGAGCTTTGGGGCGTAATTTTACAAAGGCTGCATCCCCGATTTTCTTTCGTCTGTTGCTGGGAACCTTCAATAAACCAGTAGCAGATAATTGCAGTGTTCTTGAAGGTAAGTAGTGAACAAGGGAGTTAGCAATGTAGCTTGGTCCTCGCCCATTAAGGGCTTTGTATGTAAGGAGGAGGACCTTAAAATCAATTCTAAATGTTACAGGAAGCCAGTGCAGAGCAGCTAATGTGATCTTTCTTTGTGGTTCTGGTTAATAGCTGAGCTGCAGAGTTTTGAATGAGCTGAAGTCTCTCCATATTTTTTTTGTGAAGGCCAGTAAAAAGTGCATTACCGTAATCAGTACCGATTAATCAATTACCAAGTCAGCTTGAAATAAAGGCATGAATCAATTTTTCAGCATCTTTTTGATTTATAAAAATGGTCGTATTTTAGCTATGTTTCTAAGGTGGAAAAATTGTGTTTTTGTCACCTTATTAATGTGGACTTGAAGCTTAGATCTGAATCCAAAATAATGCCAAGATTTGTAACGTCAGATTTAATCCTGGGAGTCAGTTTCCCCAGATTATTAAACTGTATTTCTCTTTTTGTTTAAGGGCCGACTAGTAGGATTTCAGTTTTGTCCTCATTTAACTGTCAGCAGACACACACTCCTCTTATTATCTGCCATGATAAATTAATTGTTGTGTAGATACATGTTCACATTCCCTGTTTCATTAGCTATTTAGCAAATCATAATAGCTGAATAGGTCTGATTAGAAGAGACGGCGTTCATCCCACTTTGGATGGAGCAGCTCTCATATCTAGAAATCTGGCCGAGTTTATTACTGGACCAAAACCATGACAACCCAGAGTCAAGACCAGGAGGCAGAGTTGCAGTCCTTCACACTTCTATGCGCTTGCATTAGAGCAGTTACCCACCCAAAACTCCTTGGTGATGGTGTCTGCCCCCCGACCACTTAAATTAATGAAACCAAAAGTTAACAGAATAGGAGTTATCCTTTAAAACCTAAACAAAATTACCACAGCTGAAAAAGTAAAACAAAATAGGAGAATTAAATGTGGACTCTTAAACTTAAACATTAGATCTCTGTCATCTAAAGCAGAACGATTTAATATCAGAATATAATATTAACTTATTTTGTCTTACTGAAACCTGGCTGGGTAATGAAGAATATGTTAGCCTAAATGAATCCACTTCGCCCAGTCATATTAATACTCACATTCCTCGAGGCACCGGCCGAGGAGGTGGAGTTGCAGCCATTTTCGACTCAAGCCTATTAATCAACCCTAAACCTAAACTAAATTATAACTCTTTCGAAAGCCTTGTTCATAGTCTTTCACACCCGACCTGGAAAACACGACAGCCAATTCTATTAGTTATAGTGAACCGCGCTCATGGTCCTTTATAATGAAATTTTATCTGAATTCTCAGAGTTTTTATCAAGTTTAGTCCTTAAAACAGATAAAGGGATTATTGTAGGTGAGTTTAATATTCATGTGGACGTTGAAAGTGATAGCCTTAGTATTGCGTTTATCTCTTTATTAGATCTGATTGGCTTCTGTCAGAGTGTACATAAACCCACTCACTGTTTTAACCACACCCACAACCTTGTTCTGGTATATGGCATTGAAATTGAACATTTAATAGTCTTTCCACAGAATCCTTCATTATCGGACCATTATTTAATAACTTTTGAACTGCTATTACTGGACTACAGTCCATTAGGCAAAAACTCCTACTCTAGATGTCTATCTGACAGTGCTGTAGCTAAATTTAAGGAAGCGATTCCATCTGCATTTAATTCAATGCTATGTGTCAATATAACAAACTTGAAAGGAAATGGCGTTCAAACAATCTGGAAGAATCTCATTTAGCCTGGCAAGATAGTATTAAAACATATAGGACAGCCCTCCGTAATGCCAGAGCAGCCTACTATTCAATTCAATTCAATTTTATTTTTAATTCATAACAGAAGTTATTTCATTGTTCTTTTCCTATAGAGCAGGTCTAGACTGTACTCTTTATAATATTATTTACAGAGACCTGAAAAATCCAACCATGAGCAAGCATTTGGCGACAGTGGCAAGAAAAAACGTCCTTTTAAGAGGCAGAAACCTTGGACAGAACCAGACTCAATGGTGGGCGGCCGTCCGCCGCTGCCAGAGAGAGAGAGAGAGAGAGAGAGAGAGAGAGAGAGAGAGAGAGAGAGACTGATTTTGGGAAAGGGTGGGGGTGAGAGAGAGGAAGAGAGAGAGATTTCGGGAGAAGGAGGGTGGGGGAGAGGGAGGCACAATGCAAATTCCACCTAGAATTTTTTAAATAGTAGAAATGTAATTGTAGTGTTAATAGTAAGAAATTAATAAGAATAGGAATGACACCTATAGGAAAAATAATGTCAGTATTAGTAACAGAGTCAATAACAACAACTGTAGTAGCAGTTGTCAAGCAGGAACACGGGGGCAGCAAGCGGCCCACAACCACAGATCCAGTCTCTGCAGCTCCGGAGGCAGAAATACCTGCTGAAAGTGACAGAAGGAGAGAGGAGAGAAACAAGAAGGCACAGAACTACGGGAGAGAGAAGATGTCGAGTTAGTAACATGCAGTAATGGAATAAAAATGCATACAGATGGAGAGGGAGAGAAGGAGAGAGGGAAAAGGTGCATCATGTGAAGTCTCCCGGCAGTCTAGGCCTATAGTAGCATAACTATAAGCTTTATCAAAGAGGAAAGTCTTAAGCCTACTCTTAAATGTGGAGATGGTGTCTGCTTCCCGAACCCAAACTGGGATCTGATTCCACAGGAGATGAGCTTGATAACTGAAGGCTCTGGCTCCCATTCTACTTTGGAGACTCTAGGAATCACAAGGAACCCTGCATCCTGGGAGTGCAGTGTTCTAGTCGGGTAATAAGGTATTATGAGATCTTTAAGATACGATGGTGCCAGACCATTAAAAGCTTTGTAGGTGAGGAGAAGGATTTGAAATTCTATTCTAGATTTTACAGGGAGCCAGTGCAGAGAAGCTAATATTGGTGAAATATGATCTCTTTCCTAGTTCTTGTCAGTACATGTTCCGCAGCATTCTGGATCAACTGGAGAGTCTTAAGGGACTTTTTTGGGCAGCCTGATAATAAGGAATTGCAGTCCAACCTAGAAGTAACAAATGCATGCACTAGTTTTTTGGCATCATTTTGAGACAGGATGTGCCTGATTTTTGCAACGTTGCATAGGTGAAAGAAGGCAGTCCTTGAAGTATATTTCATGTGGGAGAACATTAGAAATTTGCAGGGCATCCAGGTCTTTGTCCTTAAAGCATGCTTGAAGTTTAGTTAACTGGTTAGTTTCATCTGGCTTGATCGATAGATATAATTGGGTATCATCCACATAACAATGAAAGTTTATGGAGTGTTTCCTAATAATATTGCCTAGAGGAAGCATATATATGGTGAATAGAATCAGTCCAAGCACAGAACCTTGTGGAATTCTGTGACTAACTTGGGTGCACACGGAGGACTCACCGTTAACATGTACAAACTGAGATCAATCTGATAGATTTAAACCAGCTTAGTGGTGGCTTTTTAAGAAGAAGTTTAATTACAGCTACTTTAAAGGATTGTGGTACATAACCTGTTAATAAAGACAGATTGATCATATCCAGTAAAGAAGTGCTAACTAAGGGTAAAACTATAATATAATATTTGTATGGCAATAATTTGTACAGTACATTTTTTGTTCCCTAATGAACTCAGGGCAACTTTTTTAAAGGGATGCATAAGGGTTATTATTTTTGTGGAGTGTCAGATTAAAAAAAAAAAAACAACTCACAATTTTTTTTTTATCCTTTTACTTGGTTTCTCCCTTGGTTTCCTCATGCTCCTCCTCGCTTTCAGATTGCATGACTGCATCCACAACTTCCTACACTGTAAAAGATCTTTTCTCCATCTTGCCAGGTATGAAATTAATATCCTCTCAAGCTTGATATACTTATAGATTTGGCTGCAACAGCAGTTGCATAAACTCACTGATGGTCTCAAAAACAAAGCCAGCATTTGTTTTGATTTTACCCACAGCTGCATCTTTGAAGCGCTGCAAGATGCCCCATGTTTTTATTACTTGAAGGAGTGCATGTGTGGGTGTGTATGTGCCTCTCTGTAGGTGTGTGTTGCAAGCATATGATAAGAAGAAATTATAGAGGGGCTTTGCACTTCTATATCAAAGTCAAGCTCACGTTTTATTTCTGTACAGCAAAGAAACATGAAACAGAGCGAATGAAAACAAATGTCATGAGAACCATTTGCTCTTGGTCATGCAATGTACACAAGTACACTCCTGTAGTTCAAATCACACACACACATGCACACACACACATATGCATACACACACACACGCATACACACACACACACCTTCAAAGAGCAAAATTCTAACTTCTGCAATTTGTCATTTCTATCTCTGGATATTGACATAGCTGGATACACAAATGCACACACACACACACACACACACACACACACACTTTTTTTTTTACACACACCACTCTCTGACATCCATATCAACAAACAAACATCATTTCAATTTCAAACATTTCCTTTTTTGGTGCCATTAATTCAATTCAATTCAATTATATTTATATAGCGCCAATTCATAACAGAAGTTATCTCATTGCGCTTTTCCTATAGAGCAGGTCTAGACCGTACTCTTTATAATATTAATTACAGAGGCCCAACAAATCCCACCATGAGCAAGCATTCGGCAACAGTGGCAAGGAAAAACTTCCTTTAAGAGGGCAGAAACCTTGGACAGAACCAGACTCAATGGTGGGCGGCCACCTGCTGCTGCTGTGTTAGGTTTTGAGAGAGAGAGAGAGAGAGAGAGAGAGAGAGTGTTATTCAACAATAGCGCCCCCACAGGACACCCAGAAAATACCATGTATTTTCACCATAGGCCATATATGGGAAAATGGCTTAATATGGTGGAAAATAGTAAAAAAAAAAAAGATAAATTTGAAGCCAGGACTCCGTTATGAAAGCCTGACATCAGAGAATGCATGATTTTATGTTGTAACCTCCGTGGGATCAAAAAACGCAGTCTTAATGGGTTTTAATGGTAAAGTTTTTGCTCCTAAAACATTGAATGTAATTATTTTCGTATACAGTGTATTATTGACTATGTTATAGGATCTGAGGTTGAAATTTCAAAATTCCAAAAAAAACTCACACCTTTGCCTTTGACTTCCCATGATGCACCTCTTTCCTCTCTCCTTCTCTCACTCTCCATCTGTATGCATTTTTATCCCATTACTGCATGTTACTAACTCAACATCTTCTCTCTCCCATAGTTTTATGCTTTCTTGTTTCTCTCCTCTCTCCTTCTGTCACTTTCAGCAGGTATTTCTGCCTCCGGAGCTGCAGAGACTGGATCTGTGGTTGTGGGCCACCTGCTGCCCCTGTGTTCCTGCTCGACAACTACTACTACAGTTGTTTTTATTGGCTCTGTTACTGATGCTGACATTATTTTTCCTATAGCTGTCATTCCCTAATTTATTAATATTAACAGTACAATTACTATTCTACTATTTAAAAAAAATAATAATTCTAGGTGGAATTTGCATTGTGCCCCCCACTATCAAAACCTAACACGGCCGCCCAACATTGAGTCTGGTTCTGTCCATGCTTGCTCATGGTGGGATTTGTTGGGACTCTGTAATCAATATTATAAAGAGTACGGTCTAGACCGTAGAGATAACTTTTGTTATGAACTGGCGCTATAAAAATAAAATTGAATTGAATTGAAATCCTAGCCATTATCGGTGGTGAGTTTTACATTTAATTTGTACCAAATAATATTGACTACTCTGATTTATTCATTTTTTATGAATGATAAAAGAAGTTAATGGAGCACATGATTTGTAGATAGTGATAGTTTTCCTTTTTAAATTTAAATTACTATTGTTGCAGCCTTTTTATTTTCTGGATGTAATCAGATTACATCACGCTTTGTGAGTAATCCAACAATCACATACTGAATAATGTTTTCCAAGTTGTCAGCACCACCCTAAAATACAAGACTAACCACCAAAGCTAATACAAATAAAATCTCTTTTTGCTTTTCAAACTCCCAGTGGTTTCATTTGAATATGTTGCAGGCTCATTTATTGAGCCTGTTTACATTGAGGCTGTAACAGGCTATATTAATATTGGGCTTGTTTTGGGTTTGTTTTTGAAGCTGTGGTTGCTTATTTGTCTCGTGAGAGTTGCCAACACTGACTAGTAGCACTATGTAGCAATATTTTTATGAGTGGGTCCCCATTTTGTTTGTATTGTGCATACACACGATGTTTTATGAAGAAGGAAATGCAATTAACACATTTGTTAGACCTCTAGGACAGACACAGTGCTTTATGGTAAGAGTCACTGAATGTAAACATGACTTGTTGGTTTACAAGAAAAACTCACAGGGCACCTTTTCACGTATGTCGAATAATCAGGCTGGTTCCAAATCAGCTCCACAGAATTTCACTTTTCACAAACACTGAAACTGTGACATGTCGTATATTTAAAGTTTTTAAAATTACTGATCAAACAAAGGAAAATTATTCTACAAATACAATAATCATGGTACACCTGGCCACACCGGTTATGTTTAGGCTACTAAAACACTTACTTAAAGTTAGGGAATTATTGTAGGGAAAACAAATCAAATACTTTGACAGTGAACATTTTGCATATGATATTTAACAATGTGAGAGCCTCTTGACTGTGGATTTTTAAAGGAGTTAAAATAAAACAAATGTTTATTCTACTTTTTAGGTCATTTTCATTTACTGTTTTCTGGCCGGGCGGCAGTAATGTCATGGACCATTTGCCATGAACCTTCCGTAGAATTGATAAAAGTGTAGAAAAGTTTAAACTTCTAAATCAGACAGTCTCTGCATAAACTATATTGTTACTTTTCCGCAATTTGCAATCCAAACACTTCTTGACCTGAGACCTGCTGCGAATTACCAAAGTGATTGCTTCAAAGTAACAAGGAAGCTATTTCTCTAGACACCAGCAGTGCCCCATGATGGATTATGGGTTTGAATTTACAAAGACATCTGTCATAGTGATATCTAATAGAGTTTCAGACACAGCGGGATTCCATGAGAAGCTGAGTGGAATTGGATTCTTAATATACAATAGATATCAAGACACTCTCTGGTGTGAAAGAAGGAAAGGAGTCAAACTTAAAAAAATTGAGATGTATCAAAATAATGTTGATAGATGCAATGAAGTAACTTAAAGCTTAGTGGGCCTGTGTACAAAACTTGATAAGAAATACCAGACAGTCGATCAGCATTGCTAGTGGCCCCTTGAGGCCACGCTGCTCCATACAGCAAACAGTTATTAATTAGCTAACATGCTGAAGAGTTAACTACCTAAATAATCAAATACCTAAAGGTATTTTCAGACAGCGAGCGGTTACCTCCACCACCTCCATCTTCACCAATGTAAACCTGATAGCAGCCATGCCACTAAAGCAGGTGGCAGTGGCAAGGAGAGAGAGGGCGCCTGCTGCTCTTTGCCACTGCTGCTGAATTGATGACGGTAAACTTTTTAAATTTGCCATCATGGCTCACTGTGTGATAATGGCAATACGCACTATGAAGAAAACAGTGCAGGAGCTAATTTTACTGGTATCTGAATTATATACCTCTTCACCAGCAGTGAACAGAAACATTACTCAACAAAAATGGTTTTGGAGCAACATCAGCTTCAGTGGTTGATTATCTGGTCTGCAGTGCTTGAAATGGGCTGGTACTCGAGAACAGAGTAATCATACAAGATTTGAGCTGGCTGCTGGCATTGGCAGTATAGCCAAAAGCTCAGACACCAGAGTACTGTACACAGTTTTTTTCACTGTATATTCACGCCCATCTCACTCCCCTGACTGCCCCTCTCCAGTAATGGAAAATGATCCCACTCTTCGCTCGGCTCCATCATCTCAGGACTTCCAGAGCCTGAGGCTGTTTCAGCCCAGCCTGAAGATCCGTGGTGCCTCATGGGAGCAAAGCTCAAAGCAATGGCCAGTTCTGCTCTCTGCCATGTCCCAGTGGAGGCCCAGTCACTCATTGGCGGGGGTAGAGTGAAAGCTATGGTGAGCTTAACTCCCCGTCAACCAGAGCACTGGACTGTAGCCCGCAGGGAGTTTCCTCCACTGGAGGGACGCTCACACCTTCCAGCAGTCACGTCCTCCTCCTCCTCTCGCCGCAGGTTGCTGAAGGAGGCCGTGATCAAGAGAAGCTGTGGATGTATCTTTTGTCCAGAGACAGCAGGGAACCCCTCTGCTAAGAACAACACCACCCCCTCGCTGCAGCAGTCCCCGGCTACGACAATCCATCCACAGTTGGTGAATGTGGCGCACACTATGGATGCTGAATGGACTCTGGTTAGAGCCCAGCCTACACCCCCTCGGCCGCTTTTCTCCCCCTCAACACTGATTGTCTGTGATTCCCTAACTAGGAATGTGCGTTTCTTTAATGCAGTCACACACTGTTTTCCCAGTGCCACTGCCTTTGACATTATAAAAAAGCTCCAGGGTTTACTGCCATCACTCCTGTCCTCTATTAAAAGAGTAATAGTCCAAATGATTTTCTGCCTGCTGCTTTGCCTGATTTGGACTGCCTTCTGGTTTTGATCTCTGCCTGTCTCATCAGTTCAGTAAGCCTGTTGTTCATTTGCGTTAAATAATAAGTCCTTTTGAACTGCACCGCGTCGTCTCTGGACCGTCTACAAATGGTCCAGAATGTTGCTGTTAGCTGTTGACCAGGTCCAGCAGCACGACTCACATCACGCATAGTTATCTTATCTTCTTTACACTGATTTCCCATCAAGTACACATTCCTGTCATCATTGCCATCTTTAGCATTATTATTATTATTATTATTATTATTTTTATTATTATTATTTTTATTATTGTTATTAATGTTATTATTTTATTATTGATATTACTATTGCTGTCAATACAAAATATCATCATGACCATATTTAGTATTACTATTGTTATTATTATTATTACTGTTACTATTATTATTGTTGATATAAATGTTATTATTATTGATATTACTATGGCCATCAATACAAGTTATTATCAACACCATCTTTAGTATTACTATCATTATTATTACTATTATTATTACTGATATTACTGTTGCCGTCATCACAAAATATATTATCATTATTATTATCCATGCTATTACTATTTAAATACTTCTACTATTACCTGTTTATCATTTCTGCTTATTTTTTCATTGCTGTTATTATTATTGCTGTTTTATTGTTGTTTTGTGTTCACCCTATGTTGTATGTTTTGCACTCCTAATAAAAAAAAGTACACATTTCTGTGTACATCTCTGACCTGCTCCACCCTTATATCACCAGTAGGTCACTTAGGTCTTCTGACCAGGGCTTACTGGTTTTCCCTCGAAAAGAGCAACAAAGGCAAAGGCAAATTATGTTGTTTGACATGTTGTTTTGCATCTTAGGGAAGGTTAGGGCATGAATTTAACTGTATAGCTTTTACTTTTCTCTATTTATGCAGACATAGTTAGGCTTGGCTATGTAGCCTACCCATCTCTTTACATAAATTACATTTGGAAATGACAATATGATGGAAAACAAACTATTATTAGGAACAAGTGCAATTTTGGCAAAACTCTTCATGGTGCTGGGACAATATTTTCTGTTGTCCATTTACATCAAATTGGACTTGAAATTGTAATAAAAGTCAGCATCAAAAAGTCTTCACATTTAATAATTTAACACCCAGACCCAGTCTAGCACTGTGTTAAGCCAGCAAACCTTGAATCCTATACCAGCAAGTTCTTCAGTATTTTGAATCTGAGTCAGAGTGTGAGTCATCAAGGTCATGGTCTTAGTCAAGTCTCAGTCAAGTCTCAAGAGTCCAGTTTGACTTCTATCTATGCTAGAAAAGTATATTTTTTTCTTGTGATTATATTTTTATATTTCACATCAGTTAATGTAAAACCCACGGCAACAAAACTAACATTTCTGATACATCTGTCTCCATGTATCATATATTCGGTCACATTCTTCACTCTGAGGCATGTCACATGCTACATGAACACTGCTTCTGTCAGGTAAAAGTGATGCAACAACTGATCTTTTGTGCTGCGGTAAGCGTATTGTCTCATTTCTGGTCGCCGGTGCTTGTGTGTTACTGGTAGTGTATTTTTGCTGCTCTAGATCAGCACAGTTAAAGTTATTAGATTCTTCATTACAACGGCTAATTAGCTGCTATAACGTTACACCAGTTCTGCTCAAGCACTCATAGCTGTCTCCTTCTTTTAGCGACTTTCTCGCTAATCCCACAGTTTACACGCTATTCAGTTTTGCTAGCTACCGTTCTTTAGCTTAGCAGCTAGTGATGGCTTCTCTCGCTCCCTCTCCTGCTTTCTCTTGCTCGGTGTTTCAAATGTTTAGCTATTCCTCTGCCTCCTTTAGTGATAATGGTACATGTAATAAATGTAGTTTATTTGTAGCATTGGTGGCGAGGCTTAGTGAACTGGAAACGTGGTTCCAAGCATAAGCCCACTTTTCAAACCAGGGAGGCTGGGTGACTGTCCAAAGGAAGCAAAGCCATAAGCATAAGCTCATGGTTCGCCACCAACCAACTCCCAACTACGCCAATCGGAGGTCACTATAATTAATGTTGAGTTGGTGTGTACATATGCAAAGACAATGTTGGAGTCCGTAGTTTTCTCTGGGCTCCTGCCAAACCTGACGATTGATGACACGTTTAGCCGCATGTCTTCATTCCGCTGCTGGCTGTCTAGGTGGTGTCCAGCAAATGATGTGGGCTTTGTAGATAATTGGCGGACTTTCTGCGGAAGACCTGGTCTGGTCTGGACCTGGTCATTCATCCCACTTTGGATGGAGCAGCTCTCATATCTAGAAATATGACCGAGTTTATTAGTGGACCTAAACCATGACAACCTAGAGTTGAGACCAGGAGGCAGTGTTGCAATCCTACATGCTTCTCTGCAAAAAGTTTGCTGTTAGCTAATTAGCGCTATGCTATTAACTAGCTGACTCAATCCCAGGTACCCAGGAGGCAAACCCGGCTAGAAAACCACTTTGGTACTATATTCCTTGTCAAACTGGCTTTGGAGGTTGTGTTCGGTTCAGTCTCAGTCCAGACCGTGGGAGCAAAACATGGATGTATAAAGAGGACGGAGCAAAAGGCGGAGAAAAACAGCTAGCAGAGTGCTATTTGATTCCGCATATATTTACGTGTTTCCTGTAAAAACAGGAAGCTAGGGAGGGACTTGTCACGGATATTGATTGTGCGCTGAATGTGCATCCCCCCGCCATGCATCTAGCGTCAATTATTAGCTTCCAGTGAACACGGCCGGACCATCAGGACCAGTCCATGACTGGGATGAACACAACCTCTGAGACTGACATAGAAGGTCATTCTTGATACTTGTCAGTTTTTGTAACAAAATAATCTAAGATGAAGATCTGCTTTAACCCTTGACTTACACACGAGGAATCATGTGCAACAAAATAATCCATCTCAAAGGTCCACTATTCTTTTTATTTGATTAGGCAGGTAGAAATGGTTTTGGGCAGATTTTGATAACTTGGGCTTCTTTTTAAACATTGGGCAGTTTCCCTGATGAAAAGTATGGCTATATTCCAATGAATCATCCCATCCTCTTCTTCAATTATGATTGAACAGGGCACTGAGTTAAGTACAAAACCACATTTTATTTTATTTCATTGACTAGGCTAGAACTTGGTGGACATCATTTTTCATTTTATTGTAACTGCGGTTTTTGGTTCGCCTGAATTCATACTAATAAAACAGAAGACCAGAGGTGAGTCTTAAAGGGGAACTCCAGCCATTTTACACATCAAAGTCTGTTTCCAGGTGTTATGGAGTGCTACTGCATATGTGAAAAAAAGTTTTTGCCTTTTGTCTCTCCAGAGGGAGCTGTGTGAAGTCTGATAAATGTCCTCAACTGATGTCACTTGAGCGTTGGTTGGGGATGAAGACTATAAATTGAAAATGAAAAAAATCCAGGTTTGTGGAGTTAGAAAGAAGCTTACGAGACCTCTAAGGCTTGTTCCTCATCTCTGTTTGAGGCTAGGGGCTCGAGGCTGCTTTAGCCACTAGTAGCATAACACACCCAAATCTCTGACTGAGCTGTCGCAGGGCGAGTTGTATTGTGAGTAAAGAAGGTGCGCAGTTTTGACAATGAAGAAGAATGCATGGAATAAAAAAGACAATATCTCTGGTTCTGCTCCATCGATTTTGATAATTTTTTTTAAATTATCCATTGTGAGTTCAACAGTGTTATAGGAGTGCAATGCTAAATAGTCCTCCTTGAAGTCTAATTTTGTTTTTCTTCTTGCACAGCCAGAGAACATAATCGGGAGCCACTAAGTGGCCAAACTCTTTCCCAAAACCATAGGGCCGATAATGACCATTACTGATAAGTATGCTACATTTTTATTAAGGTAAGGTGTAGTCTAGATGCATGCATATTTGTGATCAAGCTACGTGTAGCTAGATAAGATAGGAGGATATCTATCCCAAGAAGTCCAAACTTCATTTTGAACACCTCCCTGCAATACATTAGTATGATATTTTTGCATAACCCCCAGTCCAAAAATGCCATTACATTTGCTGGTAACATTCATGCTTTGAAAGGGAACCCTTCTGATTTTAATGATCCCATGGCTTTTCCTCTAGTAGTGCCACCCTTAGGGCAAACGTCACTGTGTTACCCCCCTTGTAGTTCTGGGAATACACAAATGTCCAAGAATAAGGGTATGTTGTTTGTTGTCTAACACTTTGGTATTGAAAGTTGTAATACATATTAAAGCCAATGTGGACTTATTATGATGATAAATACTACTAGATCAAACTTGGACATATTTAAGTATTTGACTGGCACACCTTGACGCATATGGAAATGTTAGAGAGAAATGGCTGGGACAGTGGAGAGGGTGTTCTCTCCCACCTACAGGACTGACAATGTTGGATAAATGGGCCAGTTAACCGCCCATCTGCAGTGACTGACAGCTTTAAGTGAACAGAACCAAGTCAACATATCTGAGAATTGGCAATTGTCGAAGGGAAGAACAGTCTGTGTGTGTGTGTGTTTGATGGAAGGATGGATAAAAGAGTAGGGTGGAGGTGGTAAAGATCCTGACCTCCTCCTTCTCCTCCTCATCTTTATGTCTTGTCACTTCCTGGCAAGGAGCCCTTCCTCATTTAATCTTTTTCATCATCCCTCTTGAACTTACTGTTGGTTGGTCTCCCTCAGCACCACATCACCTTGTTCCCTAAGAATGCTGCCAACTGCTGCTGTCTCAAACTCACCATTGAGTCCCCCAACCCTCCCACTGCACCCTCAGAAATGTCACGTGTGGTAACTGTCAGACCCAGACAGCTCTCTCCGTGTCACCCACTCATTAATTTAAATGACTGGGAGTGGCTGGCAATCCTGTCCTTAACTTCACCAACTTGGCAGCGACAGTTGCCGACATGCAGTTAAGCATTCACCTTGGCTAGTTGTGCAGATTACTAATCGGGACTGCTCAGACAAAAATGAGGAGAATAATCCTGCAGTAAAAAAATGTTGCATGAATGTGCTTGTTTGTCATTCAGATCTGTTGTAGAGTTTGATTTTTGGTGATTTGTAGAAACGGTGTAGGTGTGCCATTACTTGTCATTCCACACCTAAGCTCTTTAATTGGACTGGCTCTGGCAGTAGATGTGCTTCCTGGACAGCCTTGTCTAACTCCTTGCTCTAATTTTATGCAGGACTACAATATAACTGAGCTATTTCTATAACTATAAACCACGTTGATTACATTAATAAATGCACCACCAAAAACATCATTACTGTAAATTGTAACTAGGTTTGAATAGTCCAAGAGATCCAATACAAGTCTAACATTATTACTGATTTGACAACTGTTCATAAAGTGCAATATGTATTAGATCTGCTGATCAGGGAATTACAAACTCAATCTCCTGGCAAAGTCTAGAGCTAAAACTTTGATCAATGGGCGCCAAAGTCAAGTCGGATCCTTATGACACTCCTTTTCATTGTCATAATCAATTTTTCTTTTTCTTTGATAAATTCATTAGAAATAAAAATAAGGGTACTTTAATGACATCCTAAAAATGTAAATATAATTCCGGGACAGGCCTGGATTTTTTCAGTGAGCCAAAGGTCTGCATCACATTTTGAATTTGCATCATCAGTGATGACATGTAGGCTACAAATCACAGAATGCTATTATAGCAATTGTTACAATCTGAATAAAATTAGATGAGAAGCCGAGTTTTTAAAAAAACAAAACAGACACAGCACGTCATTTTAAAGTGAAATCAATTTCTTTGAATGAAATTGCCGTGATTAGAGTATTCGCATGTTGAAAAATAAATCTGTGCAAATTAATTTTGTCAAAGTTTGACAGACAAATTTGTGTGTGATTTCTGACCCCGGAATCTCCCTCTCATTCTCCGGTTTCATCCCAGTCCACTCCCAGTCCCAGTTCACACCTTCACTGGTTCATCTCCCTACTCAGACTGTTGTTACAGATAGGGCCTTCCCCCCGGTGAGCTAGTAAATGCTTGTTCCATTGCAAATAATAAGATTATCTACCCAGTAGGCATATAAATTGCTCTCTCATCTTAAATCGTCTCTCAGCTGAGAAGTTTTCTGCAGCTTTTGACCCAAGTGCAGTGTTGTCTTCGCTCACGTTGCTAGTCTGTTCCACTCCTTTAATACGCATTGCTCCACTGTTTTGGATAGAGTGGCTTCTTGTAAAATGAGACATGTTCCCTCTGTAAATTCATCCCCCATTTAAAATGACACCATTCGTTGTTTCCGGCATAAATGTGGGAGGGTAGAGCGACTGTGGAAATCCACCAAGCTCCATGTTTATTGTCTTTATTACAAAGACCTTATAACTGAGTTCAACAATATGGTTAAGGATGTGAGGGCTTCTTACTTTGCTAACCTAATTTCCTCCAGCAAACTCAACCCTAAAGTCCTGTTTGACACCATGAACAACATTATCACTTCTGCACCTCCTGATGTGCCTGTCTTTTCAAATAAGAATTGAAATAACTTTCTCTCTTTCTTTGTGGATAAGATTAGAGATGTCAGGGCTAGCATCATCCCCTCTTCTACTCCCTTTTCACCTCATTGATCTGGTGGGAAGTATGAAACCTTTCTCAAGCCCTGTTAATACTCCATTATATAATACCTTCCTGCAATGTATGTCCCAGCTTATTTTAAACATGCAGATGTTTAGCCTCTTCTGAAAAAAAAAACCTTGATCCATCCCTTCCCAAAACTACAGGCCTATATCTAAGCTGTCTTTTATGTCAAAATTAAGAGAAAGTTGTTGCTAAACAGCTCACTGCTGTTTTGACTGTTGCTGTTATGATAACATTTTAGATAAATTCCAATCTGGTTTCCGTCAGAAGCATTCCACTGAAACAGCTCTTCTCAGAGTCTCCAATGATATTACAATGTCTTTTGATGTGGGTGAATGCTCTGTTTTGATGCTTCTGTATCTTAGCACAGCTTTGTAGATCACAGCATCCTGAGGAAAAGGCTTTTTAAAAACTTTATTTTTATAATTGTTGTTTCAGTGTAAATTTCATTTCAATAGAAATGCATAGGAGAATTGAACAGGTCACCAGCTCAAATAATATTAATACAGTAGTTAGCTTTGTATTAAGGGTTACTTTCTCAATAGTCCCAGGAAGAAAGAGAGGCATACAAAGACAACACAATCAGTGCATCTAGTAAGGATCACCTCCAGTCCATATCAGTCTCAGTCCAGCTAGTCCTCAAAGGGAATAGAATGACTGTTATCTAAAGACATTTATCTAAAAAATAAAAATTCACAATACCAGGTATTTCCATTCTTTCTTTGTAGTATCCAAATGTAATAACCATTTTGACCAGTGTTTACAATTTGTATCGATACAAAGCAGATAAATCACAGAAAATAAATTGATGTCCTACGTGATATGCTCAACAGGTTCATGTTTTTTTATCTGGATGACGTCCTGATTTTCTCCAAAACCATCTTGGAGCATGAGCAGCATGTGCGTCCTTCAGCATCTCTTGGAGAACAGGTTGTTTGTAAAGGCAGAGAAGTGTGATTTCCATGTACCTAAAATCTCCTTTCTTGGTTACATTATTGCACAGGGAGAGGTGCAGATGGATTCTGCCAAAGTATCCATAGTTGCCGAGTGGCCAGCACCCACCAACAGCAAAAAGCTGCAGGGTTTCCTGGGGTTTGCCAATTTCTACAGAAGATTCATTAAGAACTACAGTCGCCTCGCTGCTCCCTTCACAGCACTCACCTCCATCTCCTCTCTTTTCCACTGGATATTACAGGCAGAAGCCGCTTTCATGGAGCTCAAGTGGCGTTTTGCCTCTACTCATATCCTGTTCCAACTTGATTTGGCCCGTCAGTTCATTGTGGAGGTGGGTGCATCTAATTCTGGGGTAGGCACAGTTCTCTCTTAGTGTTCTATTACTGATAATAACCTCCATCCCTGTGCTTTTTTCTCCCGCAGACTCTCCCCTGCGGAGAGAAATTATGACATTGGCAACTGGGAGCTTCTTACAGTTAAGCTGACCCAGGTAACGGTCCCATTAGCTGCTTGTTACCTCAACTGGACTTCAGCCTTCCTTTGCCATAGGTTCTGGTGGCCCACTATGGAGGCTGACACCTGTTCTTTCATCTCTGCCTGTTCTGTGTGTGCTTGGAATAAGAACTCTTCCAAGCCTAGCTCTGCTCTCCTTTGCTGGTCCTGAGTTTCCCCTGGTCGCACATTGCTGTGGACTTCGTCACTAGTGTCCCCTCTTCTAACGGTAAACCAGTTATTCTTACCATCATAGACCATTTTTCCAAGTTTCTTGCCCTACCCAAACTTCCCTCAACTGGAACATGTTTTCCACCTCCATGGACTGTCCTCTGACATTGTGTCAGACAGAGGTCCACAGTTTACCTCTCAGGTGTGGAGGGCTTTCTATTCCACCATGGGAGCCTCCACCAGCCTTTCCTCTGGGTATCATACGCAAACTAATGGTCAGACCAAGAGAGCCAACCAAGAGATGGAGACTGCACTCTGCTTTTCATCTCCTCCAATCTTTCTTCTTGGAGTTCTCTGCTTCCCTGGGTGGAGTACATTCACAACACCTTGCCCAATGCCTCTTCTGGTATTTCTCCTTTTCTCTGTGCTATTGGTTATCGACCTCTCTTATTCTCTTCTCAAGAGCAGGAGCTGGCGATTCTCTCGGTTCAGTCCCATATGCACCACTGTAAGACACTGTTTTTAGATCTGGAGGCAAGCCAGGACTTCCCTGCTTCACGCATCCACTAGGATGCAGAGGCAGGCTAATAGCCACTGCACCCCAGCTCCCAACTATACTCTGGGTCAAAAGGTATGGCTCAGCTCCAAGAACCTTCCACTTAAGGTGGAATCCAAGAAACTGTCTCCACGTTGTACTGGTCCATTTGAGGTGGAATCCATTATCAACCCTTGTGCTGTTCTCCTTAAGTTCCCTGCCTCCCTGTGCATCCACCCTACTTCTCAGATCAAGCGATTATAACGAGTATGGTCTAGACCTGCTCTATAGGAAAAGTGCAATGAGATAACTTCTGTTATGAATTGGCACTGTATAAATAAATTTGAATTTAATTGCTTAGGGGCCATTCAGATCGTGTCTAAAACGCGTGGAATACACCAGCCACGCCACTTGCATACTTTTATCCAATGTGCTTGGGAGGTTGCGGTACTGTTGTACCTGCCGTTACTAAGCAACCGGGTCAACAAAGGGGATGGATTTTCGTCATTTTACTAACAATCCCTCCTCGTGCCCCTCAAATCGCCCACTCACCGTGTGGCTCACTCCTCAGTTGCAGGCACTGTTAAAAATGTGTGTGAAGCCAGAAATCAGTACTCAAGATAATCCACAGAATTGTTGTGTGCAGTTTCATGTATGAACTATAAGTAGAAAGAAAATAGTTCTTACATGAAACTGCTCACAACAAGGTCTGTGGATAATCTTGAGTAACCGGATCATGGTTTTTGACTTTGTGCACCACAAGCCGATTGCCATATAGTCCCATTATAATCAAAAAATGCAGACATCTCTACAGCCAATATCTCCAAAACTTCATAACTCACACCAAAACAATCTAGGTGGATAAATAGCACTATAGGTAAGAGGAAAAATATGTGTTTTGGATTTTGAGGTGAACTGTCCCTTTAAGGCTTTACAATTAATAACAAATATGTGCAACAAATGTACATCTTGGCAGATAGTGAAATTATATTTGCTACTGTCCTGTGAAATATTCAAACTGCAGGGCTCAGTGGAGCTTGTAGGGTGTTTGGCTGTTTGGATTCCTTGTGCCTTAATCATTACTTCTGCCAAAGATCAGAGTCTTAGTCTGAAAATTTTTGAGAATTAAATGAATATCAGAAATCAAAATGGCTGACCTTAATCCAGATTAATTCAATAATATATATGTAATATTAGTATTAAGGATAACATTTGTGATGTATATAAAAACTATGCTTTATGAGGCTTGTGTGTCTCAGTTAATTGTTTTTTGTATCTTCTGATACATCCTCAGCAAGATCTGAGATGGTTGGTGTCAGTTCTGGTGAATTGACATTTTCATTTGGAAACAGTTATAACTGAATAAACTGCATTTGAGACATTACTTTGAATATGTTTGTTGATTTCACCTAACTGGCTACCACCTCCAAAAAATATTTTGGAGGTGGTAGATCAAGGCAATTTGTGCTGTGTCTGCTGTATCCATTTTGATGACAAAAAGAACGTTACACAGAAGTGGCTTTCATGGTCTCACACTGCATGTGGTTTTAAAAGCAACATGTGCCTTCACTACCAGTGTCAAAACTGCAAACACCCTGAAACATGCATCAATGTTATTTTGAGTTGTTTAAGTTGTTTTTACTGTCAACTGTAAGAAGAAAACTGAAATTTCAGTTCACCCTAATTACGAAGTCTGTCTGATTTACCATGAATTAGAAGTTATTTATGTAATAAGTACTTGGACCAGTATTAAATTTCTTTTTTGGAAATGGGGTATCTGTTTTTGCCTACAGAGAGATTAACTAAGCTTTGTCACAACTACAACCTATGTACTGTTGTCTTTAATTGGGTCATGCTAAGGTTTGACTGACTTTGCTAAGCGATGACTGAGCCATAATAGACATGTTAAATTTTGATTTGCTTGAAGGTAAGGAGTTACAGTCATCACAATATCCTATTCAGTAGGAATGGAACAATTTTCTTAGCTCACGATACAATATGCAATATGAGGTTCATGATTCAATACAAACATGATGCAATGTAATAAATAAAATAAAAGGCGTTATTTAGCCTGTGATTGTAAAATGTGATGTTGCTCATTTAATTTTCTATTTCCACGAATATGTGACTGAGGATATTTACTTATAAAATCAGCTTTCTTAAAACATTGTCACAGCCTGTCATGTCCTCACCAGCCCGTAATCACCCACACCTGCTCCTAATTACACTCCTGCCCTTAATCAGCCCCAATCACACCCAGGATAAAACCACTCCACTCTCCACACTCAGGGTCCAACCTCGTTTGTGTATAGGACTCACTGCACCAGACTATTCCAGTGTTTCTCCGGGTCCCCGTGGTCTCTCTAGTTCCCCGTGTGTTCTCCAGTCCTCCGTGTCGTCGCAGGTCCTCCGTGGCTTCTCCATTCCTCCTTTGTCTCTCCAGTCTCCTGTGGCTTCCCTCCGGTGACTTCCCCAGATCCACTCTACCTATCTCCACACTCTCCACTTCTGGAGACAAACATAGTCTTCCTTAATTAATATTGAGCCACGTCATCCAATAAAGCACTCCAACTTGTGTGTGTGTGTGTTTGTCTTGTACCATGGCCATATAAACGGGATGACGGGGGTGCATTGCATTCAACTTCCACTGTTACATAATTTAATTATGTATGTAAATGTCACATTTAATTTTTGCTCTTGTCACCTTCATATACTTAATACACTTCATTTCTTTGTCCATAGCACAGTCCATATTTCCGTTGTATAGTTTCATTTAATTTCAAGTTTTATAAACCATTTCAAAACTATTACTATTCCTATCTATCTATCTATCTATCTATCTATCTATCTATCTATCTATCTATCTATCTATCTATCTATCTATCTATCTATCTATCTATCTATCTAATTTCATTACTATTATTATTATTATATTTTTGTCTATTTTTATCCTTCTTTGTTGTGTTTTTTTGGGAGCAAACGCCAAGACACATTCTGTGTATGCTTGCAGTGGCGAATAAAACCGATTCTGATTGAATAGGCTATGTTATGCTGACATAAAATCCCCAAAACAAGAATCATAAAGATACAAAAAATCTCCAGGGTTGTGTAAATAGCGAATGCCTCAGTATTTGATGACTTGTGAATGCGAACAGGTTGATCTTTTCAGCCCAAACCCAAGCACTTCAGGCCTTCCTCCAAGCCTGTAAATGCTTTTAGATTTTCTGCAGTAGCCTATTGTAATCTCTGAAGGTGACTCATGTTGGTCACTATTTCCACTAAAAAGGAAACAACAAACAAACAAAAAGCTTCATTATATCTATTGGGCCTTCAAAGTGCTCTCTGAAATTAGGTCTGGGATGGCTTGCGCTTTTGTTGCGGAGTTAAACCAAATACATTGTTGAAAAGGTCTCAACCTGGACAGTAACATATGTTAGTATGAATGATATATGTTACGGCTCATGGCTCCTGCTTTGATGTACTGATCTTTGACCTAGATCATATATGTTAAGAAAAGTAAAAATATTGGTTTATTTCAGATATTTCAGCTAGTATTCTAGAAATCCAGATTTGGGTTAGTAGTTCTTCCGGTTAGCAAAATAGGCTTGGAAACGTAAATAGGGTAGTAAAATGATAACTACTAAATATATCAAATATCTAATACAGCCAAACTTCAAGGAGTCAAACTTCCCATGGTTTATAGCTTCCGCATAACATCAACCACTGACACTGAAAGTAGCCAATGGGAAGAGAGAAAAAAAGTTGTTCATCTACACAGGCCTGGACAAGGGAGCATTTCATGCCAAAAACATGTATGTAAAAACTTATGTGGCACACTATGTCTGGCCAATTATAAAATCATTGTATGTATAAGAAGTAATTTATTAAGTAATTTACTCTTATTAAGACGGTGTAGTCCCTCATTCGTCACAATTGAGAATGACTTCCGGATGGGAGCCGAAACGTCTTGATTCTGAAAACAGTGTCCAGATGACTACGACTGAAACCTTTTCTACGATACGTTACTCTTATTAATTTCTCAAGCATGCTGTGAATAAGTGTGAATAACTGCAGTGACAATGGCAGAAAACATGGCTATAACTCATTGTGGGAAAACTGCATTGTAGAGACAATACACCTGTATGTTCATTTTTATAAACTGAAATTGAGTGTATTGCAGCAGTAATCCCTCTTTAGAAATTTTTCCTTTTTATAAAAGCATGGTGTACAGATACAATAATATAGTTAGTGTTAATTGTAAGGTTATTCATAACACCAAAGCTGGCTGTATATTGATCACTACAAGGCTTTAGTAAGTCACTGAGACAACAACTTTTACAGAAACAGTGTTTATTGTCCAAATGTTTAAACCAAGTTTCTTGGTTTAGATTAACAAGACAGTTCACAGCTCAAGAAAAACAAACATGGACTTTGTTGCGGTTAGACTAATCAACTGATCAGCAACACAGCATCAATTAGATCCTGACCAGTTACTATCATTGTCATCCTCATCCTCCTCCTCATCATCATCGTCATCATCACCATCATCATTGTATATCAGTGACTGTATGCTTGACATGGGGAGGGCCTGAGACAGGCAGGGTTGTCTGGTACATGTTGGTGAAACATCGCAATGGCATGATGTAGCCTTCTTTCCAGCTGTTTGACATGTTGGATGTTGCACCTGTTGTTATTGGCGCTGTTACTAATACTGACATTATTTTTCCTATAGCTGTCATTCCTATTATTATTAATTTCTTATTACCACTACAAATACATTACTACTATTTTATAAATTCTACGTGGTATTTGCATTGTGCTCCCCCCCTTTCCCAAAACCTCTCTCTCTCAAAACCTAACAAGGCAGCCGCCCACCATTGAGTCTGGTTCTGTCCAAGGTTTCTGCCTCTTAGTGGCAAGAAAAAACTTCCCTTATCGCCAAATGCTTGCTCATGGTGGGATTTGTTGGGTCTCTGTAAATAATAATATATAGAGTACGGTCTAGACCTGCTCTATAGGAAAAGTGCAATGAGATAACTTCTGTTATGAATTGGTGCTATATAAATAAAATTGGAATTGGAAAATAAAAAATAAAAATGGAATTGGTTAGTAAGTGGTTGACCGGTGGTTAGTAGACTGATTTATTATGTATTCATATACTTTGTCCCGACTGTTTAGAGCTTGTTTCTTTTAATTTGTGTAGCCCTTTAGTCAACATCTGTTGTTTTTAAACATGCCTATAAATAAACTTTACTTGACTTGACTCGACTACTATGTTTCATCATCCATATAGGACTCACAAGTCCCAGATCTATATATTACAAAAAGTACAGCACAATAATTCTGTAGTTACAAACCTGGAAGCATTAAGGGAGGTCTTGGTGGTAATTGATTATTAATTATACCATACTCAACTAATGCAGCATTATAGCAACTCTTAACATTATAACAACATCATTGTAGTTGCAGTTTCCTACAACAATATGTTATTATCTGGCTACTAGCTATGTAATCACATCAGGGCTTCCATGTTGAAGCACATGAGTAGGGCAGTGTTATATTATATACACATATTGAACTCTTACTTCAGCTTGTAGAATTAACTCAGCTTGATGATGTAGTTAGTGCCTCTTCATTCCATATTACTTCTTTACACACATAGCAACATTAGATAACAAAAATAACAGTAACAGTAAATAACGTCAATGCTACATACTCTACTTTAAATGTGAAATGCTGGTACGGCCAAGGAGATATTGTGTGGTATACCCTTCCCTGATTTCTGATTGAACACAGTATGACATAACTTTGAGTTAATGTGTCAAAATCTTTTATGAAAACAACAATTCAGTTTTACACAGGAGTTTAAAAATTTATTCACATGCAAATGTGAGGCAACAACAGGCAATGTCATAGACAACCCGTAGGCATATGGTCTTGTTCTCACATCTTCATCAATCAGTTCATCAATGACATACAGGGGATAGGCTAATCCATTTCAACACAAATATGTGAATGATGAAAAACTTTATACTGAGGAAAAGTGAACAATAATTATCTCCAACATCAAATTAAATTTTTATTCTATACTTTCATTCTATACTAAATACTCACTAGTAAATGGACTGTACTTATATAGCACTTTTCTAGTCTTTCTGACTACTCAAAGCACTTCAACTACATATTTCATTCACCCCATTCACATACATTCATACAGCGATGGCAGAACTGCTCATTAAAGTAACTAAGCATTTACACACCGAAGGCACAGCCCTCGGGAGCATTCTGGGGTTCAGTGTCTTGCCCAAGGACACTTCGCCGAATAAGGGCATTAAAAATTATCAAAACTTTTCATTTTGTGTTACTATTAGTGAAGATTATAGAATGGCGGTAAACTTGACATTTAGTAATATTTTGGAATCTCACATACACATTCCATGAGGTTCATATTTGGTTTGAAAATGTATTGTTTATGTTAGGGCATGCTATTCTAAGCATTTTATGAATAGGGACAATCTAATAGGGGAATTATCATGTTGGAAAACTGGGGCAAAAGTCATAGATGTCACTACTGAGTCATACACTTGCCATTCTCTTTGGCTCATGTTGACAAACATCAGGGGCATTTCATGATGACAAGAGGCTCCAAACAGTCCTGTAACATCAAGCTTCTTTTGCAATTGTGACCTCAGTATGTTGTCAGCCTTGAAGTTACTACAGTCTTAAAGATTTAAGAAAAATGTAGATAATTATGGGAGGAATAATGGTCTTTTTCTATGAGTTAAATAAATAAAAATTCTGCATCTATGACTAACCTCGTGAAGCTTGGAACAGTCATGATGTGGTAAGGCATTGCAAGGCAAGTTTATTTGTATAGCACATTTCAACAACAAGGCAATTCAAAATGCTTTACACAAAACATACGTAAAAGCAACATAGGACAATATAAAGACATTTAAATACACTTAAAAAGAGTTAAATAGAAAATAAAAACAAGATAAAACAGTAAAAGTTACAGTGCAGTGTAAGAAATGAATCATTAATAAAATATTTGATTTAATAAAAGGCAGTGGCAAACAAAAAAGTGTTTAGCCTTGAAAAGAACTAAGAGTTGCACCAGACCTGTAGTTTTCTGGGAGTTTGTTCCAGATATATGGTGCATAAAAACTGAATGCTGCTTCTCCATGTTTAGTTTTGATTCTGGGGACAGAAAGCAGACCTGTCTCAGACAACCTGAGAGGTCTGGATGGTTCATAACTAAGCAGAAGATCACAAATGCACTTTGGCCCTAAACCATTCAGTGCTTCATAAACCAATGATGATGTGATGTGATCCATTTTCTTGGTCTTAGTGAGGACGCAAGCATCAGCGTTTTGAATCAGCTACAGCTGTCTGCCTGGCAGGCAGGCAGACAGACAGAACTGCAGGGGTGTCCAAACTTTTTGCAAAGAGGGCCAGATTTGGTGAGGTGAAAATGTGTGGGGGCTGACCATTCAGCCTGACATTCTTTGAACCATTAACATTTATTGCAAATGAATTATTTTATGAAATTTTTATTGCAAATGGCATACTTTTCATTTCTTCACACAGAACACAAATTAAAGTTTTTACCAAAATCACAATGAAGAAAAAGTCTGTCTTGAAAAAAATAACTTTTGGGAAGATTAAACATATCTAGTTTCATTTGAAACATTACATATTATTCACTATTAAATGCTCACTGTAAACTTCTAAATTCAAAACATGTGAACAGGAAAATAATACTAACAGTTATCTTATTCATAACTACAAAACATTGATTTTAATATTTAATTTGTCAGGTTTACGAGACCCGGTTTGATTGTCAATTGAAAAACAAAAGAACAAATGATACACGGATTGAAAAAAATCAATTCACTGAGATTTTAGAATTTATTCACCTACAAATAACTTGCCTGCACTAATGTGAAGGGTGATACTGAGATCTCGACTGCAGTAAATAGGCCAGGTCTGGCTCAAAAACTGTGGTTTTGATGCGCAAGATGTCATGCAGGTGAGAGTCACTTAGACTCGTCCTCACGCGGTTCTTAATGTTAATGTTCATAACCGAGAATGTCTTCTCGCACAAGTATGTTGAGCCAAACAAGCTCAGCATTTTCTTAGCAAATGTTGCCTTACCTGCCTTTATCCAGCTGGCAGCAAAAGTTGACAAGAGGGAGCTGTTGGTGCCGACTGCGACACTCAGCGTCACACTGCAGCTCAATGAGCTCCAGCTGCAGGTGGTCTGGAGCGTCATCAGGGTCCACGGAGAAAGGAGAGGAAAAAAGTGTGATCTCCTTTTCAATAGCTGCAAAATCCCGAAAGTGCTGTTGAAACTCCTCAGCCAGAGATGAGATGTCTGCCGCATACCACCTCATTTGCGCACTGATGTTCTTCTGTGGAAAACTGGTCATTATTTCCTGCAGCGATGGGAAATGTGTGGTGTTGGGCTGCGTTTGTGACAGATGCCTTTGGAAAAGTAGCAGCTTGGTTCCAAAGGCTTTGATGTGTAAATACAGTTGGCTTACAACTGCATTTTGCCCCTGAAGGCTCGTGTTCAGCGCATTCAGATGTCGTGTTATGTCAACTAAAAATCCAAAATCAGCCAGCCAAACAGGATCAGATAGTTCTGGCATTGGTTGTCCCTTTTTTGCCAAGAATTGTCCAATTTCCTCCCTAAGAGACTAGAAACGCTGCAGTGCAGACCCCCACCTGTGCCATCTTACGTCGTTGTGATACACAACATCTCTGTATTCAGCCAGGATGTCGAGTAGAAACTGTTGAAACTAGCAGTGGCACAGGGCTTTGGAGCGAACATAATTAATAGCCTTTATCACCAGTTTCATAACATGATCATATTTCAGATGTTTGGCACAGAGAACTTGTTTGTGAATAATAAAGTGGAGTTTTATAGCTTTGCCTCCTTCTTTGCTGACTTGGGGGACTAGGGTTGATAATCCACTTCGCTCGCCAGCCATGGCAGGTGCTCATAATAATTCCAGTGACTTTATTCCACGGTAGTTTCATGTCATCTACGGCAGAACAAACAAATAAATCTGTTCCTCTTGTTTGGGCCTTAAGGCTCTGGAGGTCAAGTAGCTCTTCACTCACGTTCATTTCATTGTCCACTCCTCTCAAAAAAATCAGTAACTGAGCGGTGTCAGATGCATCCGTGCTTTCGTCGCAGACTAACGAACAAAAGTCAAACTCCACTCCTTTTGCCTCTAACTGTCTCTTAT
The DNA here is from genome assembly GCA_027580175.1 of Siniperca scherzeri. Classification (NCBI taxonomy): domain Eukaryota; kingdom Metazoa; phylum Chordata; class Actinopteri; order Centrarchiformes; family Sinipercidae; genus Siniperca; species Siniperca scherzeri. The sequence continues at coordinate 18,203,844 of CM050853.1, forward strand.
AATCCGATGAAACATATTCAATTCTCCACACCACGGTGTTACAAGCCAGGCAAACATTGGCAAACTCTTGCTTCTTCTCAGGACAAATGTTCTCCACCATTTTCCTCACGCAGTCTTTAATTAATTCACCCATAGTAAAAGGTTTGCAGTGCTTGGCAATCAGTGTTGCCACCTCGTAGCTCGCCTTTGTGGCATTTTCATTTGACTCACAGGCTCTTGTGAAAAAGCGTTGCTGTGCCGTTAAAACAGCTTCCAGTTGCTGCAATTTTTCCTCGCCTTCGTTCCCAGTTAGCTTGTCGTAGTTAGCATGTTTCGTCTGGTAGTGCCTCTTGATATTGAATTCTTTGAAAACAGCCACAGTCTCTTGGCAAATTAGGCAGGCACAGTTGTTTCGTATTTCAGTGAAAAAATACTCCAATTTCCACTTGTCCTGGAAGCGGCAACTTTCCTTTTTTTAGTTGCAGTCGCCATTTCAGAAATGGGCGGAAAGGATCACACAAGGGTCCCGCGGCGAGAGTGCGGCCACAGGTCTACTGCCATCTTCTGGTGGATTATAAAATAGCTTTTTTGCACGAATGTATTTTATACTGTGGTCAACAGTGCTGGCGGGCTGCATTTTATTGATTTTATGACAGAGGCTGCAGGCCGATGGAAATTTGAACGCTGGCGGCAATTGGCCCCTGGGCTGGACTTTGGACATGCCTGCTGTACTGTCTCTAGTTCATTGTCTTTTATCCTCACTTTGAAAGTATCTGTGATTGCGACTTTCTTATTGCAAAACACATAGACAGTTTTTTTAATATTCACTGTGAGGCAGCAAGTGTCAAGCCAGTGTGCCTTGTCTAAGCAGTCTGTTAGTTTGATAGTAGTGTTTTATTAGTTTGATAATAGTGTTTTTGCCGCCACAAATATAACAGTATCATCAGCATGCATTTGAAGCCCAACTCCTGTGCAACACTCAGAGATGTCATTGATATATAAGCTAAGTATCAAAGGTCCAAGAACTGATCCTTGTGGTATTCCCATTTTATTTGCACGGCAGTCAAATTTAAAATGACCAGAATTAAAGCATGTTTTTGCTTGAGAAGAGAAATTAAATTTAGTTACTTAGCGGGATGTCATGATTGACAGTATGAAATGCCTTTTTGAGGTCTAGGAAGACTGTATCAACTGTACTCCCCCTATCCAAAAAGCTCTTGATATTTCCAAGCAGATAGCAATTAGCTTGTTCAAGTCTGTGTATAATTCTACATAATATTTGTAACTGTACCCATAAGGTTATGTAGCGTGATCAACCCAGATTCAGATTAACATTTTGTATCTTTATTGATAAAAAGAACTGAACTTCTCTGAAAGTTAGCCTCTGAGCCATGAACACCCTGTCCAGAGAACTGATAAGCTTTTCCCCCAGTAACTTCCTCTGTCCCATGACCTTTGCCGGACTCGAGGCTACTAATGGAAAGTTGAATGGCAATCTCTCGATTTACGGCAGGTCTGCTTGAAGTCAAACTAATGTGATATCCTGTGGGAATACCAGTCACACTATGTTGCAGGACTCACAAAGGAATGTTGAGTGCCAGTTGAGGGTGATCGATCCTAACGCAGTATATTAATTTATGACCCTCACCAACTAAACTGAAAGTAAACTGAAAACTCCACTATATCTGGTTTCCATGAAATGAAACTCAGGACTTTAAGACTAAAGAAACAAAGAAACTTTGCCATGCAGCATCAAATGTATTGTATGTATTGTTACATTAAGTAACAATATAAGAAGAGTGTGGAACTTGATGTTGTCATGCTGATGCCGACAAAGAGCAATAGACCCTGTTAACAAGAACTGTTCTTTATGTAAATAAATTAATATGATGTTCAAAGTATGGATCACCATTTTCTGTATTACAAAACTATTCTTTCAGTACATCCATAATAATCTGGGACAGCATGTGTGATAATTTGGGATACAGTTTCATTAGTGTCCTTGCTTTCAACTCTAATGACATATTGCCAATAACATCTTAACTGATGTCTTGTTGTCTTAACCTTAATATTAATCAATTAAACATGCCTAAGATTACTTGATGCTTTCATATTAGCCTATTAAGATATGTTGAATAGCTAATGAAACAGAAAACGTGAATATGCATCTACACAACAATTAATTTATGATGGCTGAAAATTAAATAAAATGTAAGTGAAATGCTGAATCCCACAGGCCCTCAGAGCGTGTGTGTGTGCCTGCTGACCCCCCTCTTTCTCTCACCCCTCTGAGAGGAGAGATATCTGGCAAACAAAAGACATCCTGAGATTCAATGATTGCTGAAATATATTCAATTCAATTCAATTTTATTTATATAGCGCCAATTCATAACAGAAGTTATCTCATTACACTTTTCCTATAGAGCAGGTCTAGACCGTACTCTTTATAATATTAATTACAGAGACACAACAAATCCCACCATGCTCCCACTGGCTCCTTTATTAATATATGGACATTTAACTTGTGTGATTTTATTTTATTTACTGTTACATATATATGTGTGTGTATAACCTATACTGTATATGGTGTGTCATCATAATAGCAGATGTTGTAACATATATGTGTGACATTTAATCAACACTTTCTGTTAATTACTTAGAAGTGGATAATGTCCCATTTTATTCATAAAAGTGTGTGGTGCCTTCCAACAACTGATGAGACAACAACCTACTGATAAGATAGGGTGCGAGTGGAGTTTCGCGCCTTGAACACAAACAACCCCGCCCTCTCTTACAGAAGACTTTAAGACAAGAGAAAACGTCTTGTCCACTCTCTTCCGTTTTATGCTCTTCTTTTCTGCACTTCAAGCCCTTATCATCAGTGGACCTCTGACAGAAAGACTCTTATGCTGTTCCCCTTGGTATCACCTTATGCTGTGGGAAGGATGACAGCTGCGGGAATCCAGATTGCTCCCCGGGACAGAGATTCACGCTGAATCCTGAGCCACACCAAAGATGGAGAAGGCCAACTTCAAGCCTTCCAGGAACCTGTTCCAGCTCTTGGTCCAACACATCGAGCATTAAGGAAGAAGGAACCCTGGCTTACGCACCAGCCACGTGGTGCAGAGAAGGAGGAAAAGACAGAGAGAGATGGAGTAACCCAAAGACTTAACTCTTAAACAAAGAAACTTTTATTAGCATTCTAAACTGCTGCTACCAGGTTAAAGAAGCCTGCTCCACTCTGCTGCAGCACCTGAGTCCTAACAAGGACCATAACGAACTTTAAACTCAGCCAACAGCTGGTAGACGCTCACACTGCGTTGCCATCACAACCGAACATCATCAGCCTGATTATGGAAGAAGGGACCCGACTCGAGCCAAAGTCACCCCCTGCGGGACCAACAGTACTCCGGAAACATGGAACTCTGGGGAGTTTCATCCGGAACCGATCACCCACCGAGTGCCCAGGGAAAGGGCACTGCTTCTCTCCTCTCTCCTCCAGGGCAACACCTGCCCTGCTCAGCCAAAACTCAGGTGAAATAACAGATACTTTTCTGTGATATTGGGTTTTGATGCTATAGCTTAATAAGAATGATGAGGAAACATAGATAAAAATTAGGATCTCCCATCAAATAGGTATGATAGCTAAATTACTTCAGGTGATTAACAGTTCCTAATAATAATCTCCCTTGACTTTCCAAAACTTCTCAGTTGCTGAACGGTGCCTAGTTTATTTCACTAGTAAATATTAAAGTTTGTTCACACAGTGGTCTCCCGTGTTTACACAAGGTAATACTGCTAGCCAAAATAATCATTCACTGCTTCATCTGGTGTCAAATGGTCATTCATTCACTTATTAATTATTCATCGCTGTGTTCATATGATTCATTTATGGCTGCATTTATCCATTCATTTGTGTGTCTAGTAGTTGTGTGTGTGTGTGTGTGTGTGTGTGTGTGTGTAGGTGTGTAGTTAGTAGTTAAATAAACATTTATAAAACTTTGGTTCTTGTGTATTTGTGTGTATGAAATATTCCGGTCACTGTCCTGAGACAAGAACTCTGTAGCAACTTCAGATCGAGACTAAATTAATTAATATATTTATTTACAAATTAATTGACTGTTTAATTGTTATTTGGTTAATTAATTTATTAATTACTTTATTAATTGATTAATTTACAGTCTGAAAGAAACAATATTGATTTTGTTTTTTGTTCAGATTGAGATTACTGTTGAGAGCTTTGATTCTACCATTATTGTTAGTTGAGTTTTTACCTTGTATGTTCCTACCAATTATGGGGATTGAGGAAGACAAGGTGACTTTAAGAGAGAAGGCTGGGGAACTAGGCGTGGTGGGGATTTGACAGTGATTGTTGAAATTAACATTTGGAGATCTATTAATTAATAAAACTGGGATAGCAGTACCTGATTTTGAAGCAGGGTGACATAAGGCAGGACTTTGAGAATGTCATGCTGTAAAGGCCTTGCAGGAGTGTAGGGCCAGTTCAATGTGATGACAATGATGAATATAATGTTATATTTACCCAGTAGTCAACTTTTCATATGACCTCTTACAGTTAGGCTTTTATTTCACATATTTTTCACACCAAAGTTAGAGTACCATTACCTTACAAAGTGACCATACACTGCAACAGTGAACTTATCCTCTTTTAGACTTTTGTGGTAGCAGAGAAAGTGACGCACCTCACTTCTGTGAATTCAACTTTTTCCATTGCCTAACAGACCTGGTTTTCCCATGAGTCACATCTGCAGTTAGACCCTTCTCAAGTCAGGTGAGAGCTAGTCCTAACTGCCTTATCTGAACCAGTGTTTAAAAGCTGATGAGGAGGTTGGAAAAATCTGTAGATCCTTATCAGAGGAATTGGGTGTCTTGGTAGCCAGTAGGCATGACTGGGCTGGTTTGGTCCTGCCCTTCAGGGAGCCGAGGGCGATGATGTACCATGATGTCCATAGTGGTCCAGCTATCAACTCGTATATCCATTAGCCGTCTTTTACATATATAAAGTGAGGTATACCGGCACACATGAGGGCACATAATAGAAAAGAGGTATGCAGCACAGCACAGGCACCTATAATGGAATATATTCCTGGTTCACACTCAAGTGACTCTAAGAGGGGCTATAAATAAGCAGTAATATGCATGCAGGGTAAGTTAGGGCAGGAGTCAGAGCAGAGATAAGACTATCATACCTCTTGACCTTAAAAGAACCACCTCCAAGTCAAATCAGCTAAGTCAAAATGAATCAAGAAAATGAAAAAGTGCATTTATGGTTTGTTTGTTTATAGTTTTTAATTTTTAACATACTGAATATGGGCTGCCAGAAAGCCTAAAGGAAGGCAGGTGATGTAGTATAATGAGCAACATAAAGAGCAAGAAAGTCCACCTGTGGAGGCGGTGGAGTGGATGAATGGGTCAAGCAACACATGACTTTCACCCAGGAGACCGGGGTTATGTCACTTATGTCACGTAACTTCCTATACCGAACCAAGTAGTTTCTGAAGGCGTCTCCTACAGACACTAAAGGGTACCATGTGCGTCCGTATACAATGGCGATCAGCGTGATAAAATGTCAGTATTTGACGCCCTGTGAATGATAACAGGTTGGTGAAAATGTACATTATATTAAATTTATCAGACAACAGGTAAACATGGAAGTGTTATGTTTGTCATAGTTTAAGGTTTTGTCACTTCCTGTTTTATTTTGTAGTGTGTTCCTTCCCTTGTGGGTCTTGTGGTTTTACTTCCTGTCTTTGTTTTCCCTCTAGTTTTGATTGTTGGCCCTTCCTTGATTGTTTGCACCTGTGTCTCGTTGTTTCACCTCTACTAAGGTATTTAGTCCGTGTCTCTGTCTTTGTTCAATGTTGGGTCATTACGGGTCAATGTTGGGTTGTTATGCATGATGAGTCCTGTCTGGTGTGAGTCCTGTTTTGAGTTTTGCTCCTGTCCTGTGAGTGTTCCTGACCTTTGTGTGTGTCGCCGTTTGGTGCACTTTTTGTTGTACCTGGTTCCTGTGCCCAGTTCCCTGGCATTCTTACCATGAGTTCTGCTTTGTATTCTTTGTCTCCTGTGGACCTTGGTTGGATTCTGGGTTCTGCTCCCTATTTGGACTGTTTAGCCACATTGGACTCACTTCCCTGTTTCCACCATTGCCAGCCGGTAATCCATTTTCCTGTTGCCTGTTCATTACCTGCCTACCGGTCTGCCTGTACCTGCCTGTAAACCACATCACCCCCATTAAACACGGTAGCCATCCGGCTACTTCACCTCATACTGCTTCCTGGTGATCTGCCTTTGAGTCCACACAGCACTACACTACACAACACATTCAACAATGTTTGTATTCAGTACAACAGCGCCAATACTATATTTAGGAGCAGAAATATGGAGGCTACTTAAAAAAACAAACAAAACAGAAATAAAGGTTTGTCTTTAACATAAGCCTGTTTCAAATAAAGGCCTTGTTCTTTCGACATTTGAGGTAAATAAATGCCCGGACTACCACTTGAAAAATTATGTTTAAATGTATTATTTACCTTCTTAGTAGGTGGTGTTTAATTTAACTAATTTCTGTGTCCATCCATCCTGTATTTGTGTGATATTGAGACCAAAGTAATAGCATTAATAGAATGACCATTATGAAAGTTTTTATTGGACTTTATTATTTATATCCCACAGAAGACAATCCACAAATGTGTACCATAATACACAAATATCTCACTATCCACAAACATGTATTTTTTTAATTTGTGTTGTGTAAAGTCATATCCACAAACATACAGAGCGATTTGCAACTATGCATAACTAACTCTGTAAAATTGTTTTTTAATTTCACATAAAATGAATGTAAATATTTTCACCACAAAAATAAATGCAAAGTCATATATACGCATTTGTTGATCCATTTTTACATTTGAAACAGGTTTTGCAAATTTGTAGCTTTGTCAGCTTATTTATTTGTGGAATTTTGTCTAATTTGTACCGCAGCAGATCAGTAAAGAGTAATCTGTAAATACAGTTACTAGCTACACCAGCAGGTGGCGAGATTCCCTCAAATAAGCTGACAGAACTACAGTCTGTAAGCTACTGGAAGAGGGCTAAACAAGAGTCATCGTACAAAAGGAGAAAACAAGTTGACCTCTACCAGTAGGTGAAAGATAAGGTGGAGCATATTTATTTAACCCAAAGGTCGTGATTGAGGATGGCGTTAATCATTGTCATCTCCAGGTGAGTGTGCTGTGCTTGCTTACTTACTGGCGTTAACTACAGTTTGCTAACGTTAATGTTAGCTAGCTGTGGCAGTGGTGTACAAGCTAGCTCATGTTAGATCATCTAGTTCAGGGCCCTGTTTCAGAAAGCGGGTTTAGTGAAAACTTTGAGGGAAACTCTGGGTTTTCAGTTCCAGAAAGAGAGGTAACTTAAACTCTGGATCAGTTATCATGGTAAGTGATCCAGAGTTTGTGAACCTAGCCTGCTAGTTGGAAGGTTTTCCTCAACAAACCCCCACCTTTTCAAGTGCAAATCACCAAATTACTGTATCAGATTGCGAGCTTACAATCATGTCTTTGATCTATATAATTTTCATCTTCAGTTGCTGGCCCCTGTGTTTTGTCCCTGTCAGATTAAAGCTGAATAAATATATTTTTAAATGTAAAGTAAGCTACAGCCTAATACACAGTCAGATTCCACCACTTTATCATCCATTAAGGGAATGTAAGTCTGGTAAATGATGAATTAATGGACAACACTGAATAAAATTTTGTTGTTAACTTATTGACACTTTTCCCCACTCTGACTCTCATGCGCTTTTTTTTTTTTAAAAGGTAAATGTGCACAGTTCACATATACATGCAATAATATATCTACATACACTGGATTAAAATAGAGGATCTACCTCCATAGTGATGGAATCAGAAGTAGGACAGTTGGCCTGATTAATGAAAAATGATCATTATCCTAGTGACAGTGATTTAAAAGTTAAATGCTTTGTAACCATTACTAATTCAATTTTATTTATATAGCGCCAATTCATAACAGAAGTTATCTCATTACACTTTTCCTATAGAGCAGAACCGTACTCTTAATAATATTAATTACAGAGACCCAACAAATCCCACTATGAGCAAGCATTTGGCAACAGTGGCAAGGATAAACTTCCTTTTAAGAGGTAGAAACCTTGGACAGAACCAGACTCAATGGTAGGCGGCCATCCGCCAAGAGAGATTTTTTTAAAAAATAGAATAGTAATTGTAGTGTTAATATTAATAAATTAGTAATAATAGGAATGACCGCTATAGGAAAAAATGTCAGTATTAGTAACAGAGCCAATAACAACAACTGTAGTAGCAGTTGTCGAGCAGGAACACGGGGGCAGCAGGTGGCCCACAACCACAGATCCAGTCTCTGCAGCTCTGGAGGCAGAAATACCTGCTGAAAGTGACAGAAGGAGAGAGGAAAGAAACGAGAAAGCACAAAACTACGGGAGAGAGAAGATGTTGCGTTAGTAACATGTAGTAATGGGATAAAAATGCATACAGATGGAGAAGGAGAGAGGAAAGAGGCGCATCATGGGAAGTCTCCCGACAGGCCTATAGCAGCATAACTAAGGGATGTTTCAGGGCTCACCCAAGCCAGCCTTAACTATAAGCTTTATCAAAGAGGAAAGTCTTAAGCCTACTCTTAAATGTGGAGATGGTGTCTGCCTCCCGAATCCAAACTGGGATCTGATTCCACAGGCGAGGAGCTTGATAACTGAAGGCTCTGGCTCCCATTCTACTTTTGGAGACTCTAGGAAACACAAGTAACCCTGCATTATGGGGGTGGAGTGTTCTAGTCAGATAATACGGTATTATGAGATCTTTAAGATACAATGGTGCCAGACCATTAAGAGCTTTGTAGGTGAGGAGAAGGATTTTAAATTGTATTCTGGATTTTACAGGGAGCCAGTGCAGAGAAGCTAATATTGGAGAGATATGATCTCTTGTAAGTACATGTGCCGCAGCATTCTGGATCAACTACAAGACACAATTCTCAAAAGTAGGCTTGTATTTATTTAAATATAAATGTAAAACAAATACATTGTGATAAACTATTCAAAAGTAAACTGTGCTGCCCTCTGGTGTTTAGTTATAGTTTCTAGTCGGACTCGTTTCAGTGACGGACCTGTTAGAGCAACAGCGCAGAAAACATTCACGAGTCTGCTTCATTATACAGCTTGGTCAAATATGTGTCTCTAAGTAATTACACGTCAGAATTGTAGTTCTTGTATGATGTATATGTTTACATTCAGTAATGTATTTTACTACGTTCGTGGCTGTTTTCTCGCGTATGCTCTAGATCTAAGCCTTTGTTTTTCTGACGCTCTGATGTATCTGTTCAGCAACGAGTATCGACACTTCGCGTCAGATTAATTAACTTAGTTGGTTTGTTTTCATCTGCTGATTTGCATAGATTATGCATGTAACAGTGTAGCAGTTAGTTTGGTGATACAGAGGATGTTTGTTTGATTTCTATAACATCTGTAGTTCATTATGTAAAAGTGTGATATAGAGAATATTGTTTAATTTTACTGAGTTACTGGGTAACTTTATATTTGATTGTAATAGACACAACAGACGTTACACTTTTGTAATGTTTATTTGTTCTTTTTATGTTTATTTTTTCAGTCTTACAGACTTAAATGGAGAAAAGATTAAGAAATAAAACTGAGGAAGAAAAGAGAACAAAAGATAAAACATCAATCCTCAAAATGACAAATGGAGTTTCTCTTCTTCATTGCTGTTAACTATCTGTCTAGCTGTACAAAGCAGACGTCGTACATGCGAGGGCAGAATATAAACTATAGTTCAGATGGAGATGAAAATCAGAGAAGAGTCCAGCATTGTCCAGCAGCAGTAGAATGCAGTGTTGATGGTGGCTTGGAGTCCAGTGATGGTAACAGGACAGGAGAGATGAGGCCAAGGTGCTGCTGAGAAGATGGAGAGAAAGAAAGGGATGAAAGAGTCAGCGATATCTTGGAGAATAATCACAAGTCACATCATTCTCATAATCATGCAGTAGGAACACACCAGAGACATCATGGCTTACAAAGCATTTAACTTTTAAATCACTATCACTAGGATAATGATCATTTTGCATTGATCAGGCCATCTGTCCTACTTCTGATTCCATCACTATGGAGGCAGAGCCTGCATTTTAATCTAGTGGATGTATTGATATTAATGTATGTATATGCGGACTGTGCACATCTACCATTTAAAAAAACAAAAAAAACAAAAAACAAAAAGAGCCTGAGTCAGAGTGGGAAAAGTGTCAGTACTGTAGGTAACGCCAGTAAGTTAGCAAGCACAGCACAGCACAGCACACTCACCTGGAGATGACAATGATGAACCCCATCCTGAATCACGAGCTTTGGGCTAAATGAAGATGCGCCACCTTGTCTTTCACCTCCTGGTAGAAGCCAGCTTGTTTTCTCCTGTTGTACGATGACTCTTGTTTAGCCTTCTTCTGTCAGCTCATGTGACGCTGGTGTAACTAGAACTGCACCTCAATTTACAGATTCCTTTTTACAGATCTTCTGCGGTGCGAATTGGACAAAATAAAAAAAAAATAAATAGGAGGGAAGTCACAAATGTCACGTGGCCCACAAATTGACAGAAAGCAATCTACAATTGTGCAAAACCCATTTCACATGTAAAAATGGATCCACAACTGCGTATATATTACTTCACATGTATTTTTGTGGTGAAACTATTTACATTTGTAAAACTTCATCATCATTTTATGTTATTAAAATACGTTTTTACCGAGTAAGTTATGCATATTTGCAAATTGCTCTCTATTTTTGTGGACATGACTTTACACAACACAAATAAAAAAATGTTTGTGGATAGTGAGATATTTGTGTATTATGGTACACATTTGTGGATTTTGTCTACAGATTTCCTGTCCAAATTGGACATAAATCCACAAATGTGCAAAACCCATTTTGTGTGTAAAAATGGATCCACAAATGCATATATATCACTTTACATGTATTTTTGTGGTGAAACTATTTACATTTGTAAATCTATAGCATTTTTGTGGAAAATACATTGCTCCATTTTTTGTGGATATGAATTTACACAACACAAATTAAAACATACATGTTTGTGGATAGTGAAATATTTGTGGGTCATGGTGCACATTTGTGGATTGTCTTCTGTGGGTTACAAATAATAAAGTCCAATAAAAACTTCCATAGACCATCATCATAATCATCACAGTTACACAGTCAGTGTTACCATGGATACGTGTTGCAGAAATAATCCAAGAACGGTTTCTTGTGTGTGAAAACAAACCTGCAGTAATGACTCTACCTCCCAAATGACTCAAGAAACAAAACTGGGCCTGGACTTGACTATTTGTCTTCAGATGTGAAATTTAGTTTGAATGTGTGTAATGCAGTCAAATGTCACAGTTGACTGTAGTTGTACAGTAGAAGTCCTCTAATCTGAGCTCAAGCTAACCTTTTGTTTTAATCAAGTGGTTTCCTTATGTCAGTTGAGGAGCTTGCTACAGAGGTGACCATGAGGCTAAATGAAGCCCTGCCAAGTATTTTATTTTGATAGATAAATAAAGGTGTCATGAGCATCTTAAACATTTATCCTCTGCTGCCCTAGCCAGTGAAAGGTGACATAAAGTGCAAACAGTGAGTTGGAGTGAAATGAAGTCACTGATAATTATGAAATGCTGTGGTTTCCAGTGGTGTAGTCAGCTGATTGCAGACCTGCTATGCATGCTCACAGTAGTCAGCCCACAGCACTGGTGATTTCCTGAAACTTAATTTAAATTCGATTAATTATCATGAGCCATTCTTAAAGTCATATCAAAGTTTACTATATGAAAAAGCTGCTGGTTTGAGATTGGATTTGGAGCACTTGAGTTTTGGGAGTCTTAGTCTTGAACAAATCTCATATCTCAAAACAACAAATCTCATATTGAACCTTTTATTTCCCTTCTCTGTTTTATTGGGGAAGAACAATGTACAAAACATTCAGGTAACATTAGCAGGCTTCTCAATTTTAGCTGGCACTGACCATGGTTAAATTGACAATCTTTGTTGACAGCAGAATTAATTAGCTGTATTTATTTAACAGCATTTCCTTAAGTAACTTGACCAGAACCCTAAACAAATGCTGTCTGGTTAAAGTGCTTTTGGCAAGCTAGTGTCTATACACAGACAAATATTGCTTGTCAGGGAAAATATTCTCCACTCTGTGACACCTCTCTACAACCATGAGTGGACTGGAATTTTTGAAGTCCACCAACACAGACATGATGAAATGCCAGTGACCAGACTGTCTTGGTGAAGAGGGAGCTGAGCCATGAGTTTCCTTTGCAGGGTGTCTAGGCTCAACCTTAAAGATGGGGGGAGGTATAGAACCACCTTTTTTATGTTGAAAGCCAATTGAGGTAGTTCAGGCATCTGATTTGGATGCCCCTTGGACATCTTCCTGTGGAGGTTTTCCAGGCATGTCCAACAGGGAGTAGACTCTGGGGCAAATGCAGAACACTCTCAAGATCCCCCCCCCAGGAGGAGCTGGAGGACATGGCTAGGGAGAAGGACACTTGGGCCGCCATATTTAGCCTGCTGCCACGGTGATCCAAACCCTGACAAGTGGCGGAAAATGGATGAATCGATGATGGAAAAAGACCAACAAACTATCTTGCCTGTTGTGTCTTCAGTAGGTCAGAATCTCCCAGTTGTCAGATTTATTTAATCAACATTTCATATACCTTACTTTGCTTCTCATCTAATTTTCAGGATGTAGCTACAGGCTGTCAACATGAATTAGGATGACACCAAAAATGTCTGTGTGTCTGCCTTCTCAGCTATCAAAAGGTCATTACAGATTTGAATTGAAACTGAAAAATTGAAGGTCATGCGCACCCCGGAAAGGGGGCGTGCATGACCTTCACGTGCACGTGTGTGACCTGTGGTGTACGGGACAAGATGGTAGTAAAAGGACATTTGAGATATGCTGCAGACGGATATGGGGTGTTAAAAGTGTGGATACATTCTGATACGAGGTTGTGATTAGCATTGACTAGCCCTTTTATCATTTCTTAAATTTTAAAACATGTCCCCACATGTCCTGAGGACGCCATTTGTTTTAACGAATGTAATGAATTATATTTTTATGCATATGTGTGGATGATTACAGCGCCGACTTTTCTAACTGGGGCTTTTTCACAGCTTCAATATGTATGTTCCCACAGTAGATACATAGAGACAGGGTGGTAGTAGAAGGACATTTGATTCTAATTCCCACAAACTAACGTCGATATGCTGCAGACGGATATGGGATGTGAAAAGTGCGGATACATCCTGAAATGGTGGTGTGAATAGCATCGGATGAGATGTGTTGAGTAGAGGAAATAAATCTACCCCCTTCACCCCTATCCTAAGTTTTACAAACATGTCTCCAGCGTGTCCTCAGATCACCATTTATTTTGACGATTCTAATGAATTATAATTTCTCTCCCTTCCTCTTCACCATCTACACCACAGACTTCAGCTACCACACAGAGTCCTGCCACCTTCAGAAGTTTTCTGATGACTCTGCTGTGGTGGGATGTATCAGCGGTGGTGATGAGACGGAGTACAGGGCTGTGGTAGGTAACTTTGTCTCATGGTGTGAGCAGAACCATCTGCAGCTCAATGCGACAAAGTCTAAGGAGCTGGTTGTGGATCTACGGAGGGCCAAGGCACCACTGACCCCGGTTTCCATCCAGGGGGTCAGTGTGGACATTGTGGGGGATTACAAGTACCTGGGAGTACACATGGACAATAAACTGGACTGGGCTAAGAACACTCAAGCTCTGAACAGGAAGGGTCAGGGCCGCCTCTATTTTCTGAGAAGGCTGAGGTCCTTCAACATCTGCCGGACAATGCTGAAGATGTTTTATGAGTCTGTGGTGGCCAGTGCTATCCTGTATGTTGTTGCATGATGGGGCAGCAGGTTGAGGGTAGCGGACGCCAACAGACACAACAAAATCATCCGTAAGGCCAGTGACATTGTGGGGGTGAAGCTGGACTCTCTGGCGGTGGTGTCAGAGAGGAGGATGCTGGCCAAACTTCATGCCATCTAGGACAGTGTCTCCCACCCACTCCATGACGTGCTGGTCAAGCAAAGGAGCACCGTCAGCGGAAGACTCATCCCCCCCAAAAGCACCACAGAGCCCCACAGGAAGTCATTCCTGCCTGTGGCCATCAAACTCTTTAACTCCTCCCTCTAAGTGTTAGTCTGTATGACCCTAGGTCACTAAACTGGACATTGATCATTACATCTCTGCAATACTTGAATAACTGTGCAATATCCGTGTAATACTCATGTGCAATATTTAGTTAGTTTTTTTCCTATTTATTATTCATACCTCCATTACTGCTGCTGCAATACTACTTATTACTTATATTATTACATTGCATTTATACCGTATTATCATCATCATCAACCGGTAAACCCACTTGGTACTTCACACTTATTTTATTTTATACTTATACCCACTTGTTACGGACAGTACAGACCGGAAACACAGGGAAGATACTGATATGGTTTATTGAAACACGAGGAGAATGAACAGATAATGGATGGAAGTATTCTGTCCTTTCACTGGAGATCGTGGAGCTCTGGAGTAGTGTGGCTGAACACAGGTGAGTAGGTTCACACAGGGCTGGGAACCGGAGTGACACACACACAGCAGATAAGAGACACACAGGATTCGGAGCTGGAGTGACACACATGGAGGACTGGAGTAGACAGGAACCGGGATCGAGGTACTGGGTGCTCGTCGGAGGTTATTCCTTCTGTGGTTTAGTCCGAGGCGTAGTAGATTCAGGAGACAAGAGTACAATCCTTTGTCTAAACGAGACTGGACCCAGACTGTGGTGAGGAGCTGGGATTTATAGGGGAGTGGAGTGCTGATTGGATGCAGGTGTGTACTAGGTAACAGGTGAAGGGAATCAGTACTCAGGTGAGGGAGTGTAGTGGCTGGAGAGAACATGACAGACTGTGACACCACTTGGTACTTAATTTATTTTCTGACCTGTTTTGTATAGTTTTTATAGTGTATTGTATTATATATTTTTTTGCTAGTACTTTCTCCTGTGTGCACTGACATAAAGACAAGCTGCTGTAACAAAGAGTTTCCCTTCGGGGATCAATAAAGTATTTCTGATTCTGATATTTCTATGCATCTGTGGGGATGATTACAACAGCGACTTTTCTCACTGGGGCTTTGCCAATTTTCTTCAATGAAAAGCGAGTTGCTTATCAGAATAAAGAGTTTAAAGTATTTAGACTGTCAGAGGAAAAGCGGGGAAATATCTATATGTTTTTTATATTGTATTTTATGCCATGTGACAGAGTAAGCTCAGCAGCGCAGTGGATCTCCTCTCCTGAAATGTGCTCATGTTGGAATGGTGATGTTGCTATAGTTACGAGGGACGCTCAGTGTCTCTGATGGTATACATTTGGTTTCAGGGATTAGATTAGTTTTCCAAAACTATAAAATATAATGGGGTAATTTATTTAAAAAAAATTGTGAGATTGATCATAGTATATGTTTTCTTGCGTCTCTTCATCCTCTGGAAAACTGGATCTGTGGTTGTGGGCCACTTGCTGCCCCTGTGTTCCTGCTCGACAACTGCTACTACAGTTGTTGTTATTGGCTCTGTTACTAATACTGTCATTATTATTTCTATAGCTTTCATTCCTATTATTATTAATTTATTTATATTTCCACTACAATTACATTACTACTATTTTAGAAATTCTAGGTGGTATTTGCATTGTGCCTCCCTCTCCCCCACCCTCCTTCTCCCGAAATCTCTCTCTCTCTTTCTCTCTCAAAACCTAACATGGCAGCGGCGGATGGCTGCCCACCATTGAGTCTTGTTCTGTCCAAGGTTTCTGCCTCTTAATGGAAGTTTTTTCTTGCCACTGTCGCCAAATATTTGCTCATGGTGGTATTTGTTGGGTCTCTATAAATAATATTATAAAGAGTACGGTCTAGACCTGCTCTATAGGAATAGTGCAATGAGAACTTCTGCTATTGAATTGAATACAGATTCAGACAGTGAAGAGAAATGGCTTGAAGCATATGGACCATCGCCCACATTCGAAAACTTCACTGATATTGAAAATGAAATTGACACATTAGATGAGGATGTAGAATTGACACCTGTTCAGAGTCTCGAGCTATTGCAAAAAATGGGTATACTGAAACGTGATGCCTCAGAATTTATTGAACCAGATAATGATTTACAAGCAGATCAAATGGGGGGTAGCACAGACCCACAAAGACAATGCAAATAGCCAGTCCCCAAACCCAAAACAGCTCAAATAGAATGTAAGACCATACCGCAAAAACGATCCGAGTCATACAGCGCTGAATTAACTGATCGCATAAGATGTGCAGGTGGGGTGCACGATTTTAACATCACAGAGAGAAGAAAGATTAAGTCGTTATTAGTCGTTCTTTAAACTTGTCTAGTATCAAGATGAATAATATGGAAACAGCTTTGGACATAAAACATCACCTAATAGAAATTGGCGACTTTTCATCAAAACTGGCTGCGCCAAATGGTGTTTTAAACAGAGTTTTGAGAGTTCCATCAATGTCCAGCGACGTGTGCACGATGTTAAACACTGGTGATGCCTGCAATGTCGAAACATTTCTGAACGAAATAAACAATGTAATGCAAAGTAATAAAAAAAATAGAAACAAATGATAGGCTTGAATTTAAATAAACGCGGTGTGAGATGCAAATTAGGGAGCATGCCTTATGATCAGATAATTCAAAAGAAAAGAGCATGTCTCTATGTCCCTCGAAACACAGAGAACAACTTGTGCTTCTCCGTGTCTTTAGCATGTTACAAAAACCCTGACATGTCTGAAAATGAAATTCAAGAACAGGTGCGAAAAATCCAAGCAGATGCAAGATTTAGCACAAAGTCTCATTAGCAGATATGTCAAAATTTGAAAGATTTCTTGTTTTTCATCACAATCATGGTACTAAAGAATTGGATCTGTTATAGCAACCCCAGGAAGACACAGCATGGCTTTATCTGTACGAGGACCATTATTACATGATACAAAACAAAACAGGATTTTTTGGAAGTGGCTATGTGTGTAAATCCTGTTACAAGGGTTATAAAAGCCCGGCTTACCACAAATGCAAATATTTTTGCAATATACTGTATGTCTGTCTGAAAAGTGTCATAAGCGAAAGGATTTGAAAAACATAACGTGCCCAGATTGTCAGCGCGTTTGCAGATTGGTGTCTTGTTTTAACAGGCACAAAAACGTGACAGAAACCAAACACCGCAAAAGAGCTAGTCCGTGTGATAAGACAAAATATTGTGACAATTGTGGTCGTCTGTACGCAATCAGCTACAACAAAAATGCAGTGGGGCATAAATGTCAAAAAAGGTAAATGTGGTCATTGCGGGGATCTGTTAAAATCAGACATACAACATCAGTGTTTCATTCAACCAGAGAAACCGTCACCGCCCCAGATTAAATATATCTTTTATGACTTTGAAATGGGAACACATAACAACAAACACAAAGCTGCGCAAAAGTCTGTGATTTTGAAAGATTTTGAAAAAATCTCTTTGTGAAAAAATGTAGGCAGCCAAAGTACATAAACTACACGTTCATGGCGCACAATGCGTCAGGATTTGATAATTACATCATGTTGGAACACTTCGCCGACCAGGGGATCACCCCGAGACTAATTATGCATGGTAGCAAAGTCATATTAATGCACGATGATGTATACAAACAAAGGTGGCTCGATTCTTTGAGTTTCCTTCCAATGTGTTTATCGACAGCTCCCGACGCGTTGGGTTTCGAAGATGCCAAAAAATTTCCCACAAGTAATTTCCCACACCTATTCAACACAGCCGAGAATGCTAACTATGTAGGATCGTATCCAGAGCCATATTTTTCAGGATATGACAACATCTCTGAGAAAGACGGGGCAACTTTCATGAAGTGGTACAATACAGTGCGTCATGGGGTGTTTGATTTCCATGCTGAGCTCCAAGTGTATGGGATCAATGATGTTGTTGTGTTGCGTAAAGCATGCATGCATTATGTACCGTGAAGCATTTATCGAGTGCACCAAATTGGATCCTTTTGATTACACCACACCACGCTTCATGTTGTACGGCTGTGTTTAAAACACAATTTCTTACCCCTGACACACTGGCATTGACATATGATGGTGCTTACAACAATCAAAACAAGTCTTTCTCTAATGTGTCTATACAGTGGCTTGAAATTGAGGCTTTCAAAAACAAGTTAGAAATTTGGCCTGCCTTCAATCATGGCGAAGAACAAATTGATCCATATCAAGTTGATGGAATTTGCGAACGAGACAATTCACAGCATCTGAATTTGCTTGTTGTTTTTGGCATGGTTGTCCCAAGTGCTACAGTCCCGGACATAAAAATTCTGTAAACGTTATTGTATTTGGTGTTCTTTACAGACAGTTTAAAGAAAAAATACAAGGTCTTAGACAGACACACAAACTCCACATCCAGGTGATGTGGGAATGTGAGTGGGAACAAACTAAAAAAGGAGTCCAGTTTCTGCAGGACTTTTTGAAAAGTTACGGGATGCCTAAAAGGCTCAACCCACAAAAGGTGGTGTTTGGGGGCCACACCAACGTCTACAGACTACACTACAAAGTTGCTGAGGGTGAGAAAATGTATTATTATGATTTCACCTCACCTCACCTGCAGACTCGTAAAAGCTACACAACTGGACATCCTCAAGTAATCTTCCCCGACTTCGAGCCGATTGAAAATTACTTTGGGCTGATAAAATGTACTGTGCTGCCCCCCAGGGGTTTGTATCATCCCATGGTTCCATATCACTGTGACAATAAGCTTATGTGTCCTTTGTGTAGAATATGTACAGAGGTTCAAAACCAGACCAGTGCCTGTAACCACACAGATCCTGAGAGAGCCCTCTCGTGAACTTGGGTCAGCTTAGAACTGCAAAAGGCTGTTGAGAAAGGTTATGTTGTCACCAAGATTGATGAGGTTTGGCATTTTGCAGAGAAGAGCAATGATTTGTTCAATTCAATTTTATTTATAAAGCACCAATTCATAACAGAAATTATCTCATTGCACTTTTCCTATAGATCAGGTCTAGACCATACTCTTCATAATGTTATTTACAGAGACCCAACAAATCCCACCATGAGCAAGCGTTTGGCGACAGTGGCCAGAAAAAACTTCCTTTTCAAAGAGTATGTAAAAACCTTCCTACAGTGAAAACAGGAGGCTTCAGGCTGCCCTACTTTTGCAAAAGATGAAGAATCCAAAGCAAAACACATACAGGACTATTATGATACAGAGGGTATTCGGCTAAATCCAGATAAAATAGCTGTCAACAAAGCTGTGCGAAGCATCAACAAACTGAACAACGAAAACCAGTCAACCTGCGAACTAGTGACAGACCCCGAGCATTTTGCCCGCTATATGTCTAGCGAGCTGTATGATGTCAGACAGTTTGCATTTATATCTGGTGATGTTGCTCTTGTTCAGTGGAGATACAGAATGGCACAGGCTGCTAAAATTAAAATCATGAACATATTTGTTGGAGCCTTTACGACGGCTCATGCAAGACTTATGCTTTATGATCTGATGGACAAGCTAGGGGACAGATGTATCTATTCTGACAAAGACAGTGTTGTTTTTATGGCAAAGGATGGAGATTGGGTCACAGAGACAGGTCCCTGTTTAGGGGACCTAACTGATGAAATTAATGGAGATACTGGTGTTGATGATTACATTGTGGAATTCGTGTCTGGTGGTCCAAAATGGTATGCTATCAGACTCTGAACAACAAGAAACAGTTGAAATGCAAAGGTGTCACTCTAAATGTGCACAACACCACCGTGGTCACACACGACACCCTAGTGAATCTTGTGTATGAATTTGCGAATTGTGATGAGACACCACAAAATCTAGTGACGATATCAGACACAATAGTAAGGAATAAAAAAGCATTTGAGCTAAAAAACAAATCAGTTGTTAAAAGGCTTCAAGTGGTGTACACCAAGCGTTGTGTCTTCTCTGATCTGACAAACTTACCCTATGGCTATTAAAAATGGGTGGTAGAGAGCATATTGATTTTGATTTTAGACTACAGCATCCATTTAGTCTAATTTTATCAGGGCAATCAAACGGTGAATATTAAAATTGTTGTAGTTGAAAACTCAGAAAAACTGATCTAAAAAAATATTGAAAACATTATGTTATCATGTATATATATATATCATGTATATATTTATTAATGCTGGCATCCATTGTATGGTGAATTGTTAAAAATTAGAAATGTGAATTTTAATGAAGGTTTGCCTTTGTCTTTATGTGATGATGCATTGTTACCTGTAAATAAAAACTATTTGCTGATTATTATTGATTTGATGACTGCAGCTAGTAATAATGTTGAGGTGCAAAATGTATTTACAAAGTATGTGCATCATAGAAACTTGAGTTGTTTTATATTTGGTACAAAACATGTTTTTTCAAGTTAAAACCAGCAGGACATTTAATCTAAACACAAATGATCTTGTTTTGTTTAAAAACCCCTGAGACAAATACCAAGGCATGCTAATGGCAAGCCAGATGTTTCCTGGGCAATGTAATTTTTTTATGGAGTGTTTTGATGATGCTACAAGTGTTCCTTACTAGTATCTATTGATTGATTATATAGCCAAGACACCCAATCATCTCCGTCTCAGAACTGATTTGTTTTCTGATCAGCCTGTTGTGTCTAAGAAGAAATAAAAGTATGTCAGAACGTATCAGAAGAAACTTGTCTTTATTGAAAATTTTGCATGGAGCATCTCTTCTCAAAGAAAGAATATCATTAAATCGGCATCCCCAGACTTTGTTAACATTATGTAAGATAGCATACAATATTTTAAAAGGAAAGGTACCTTTAGACAAATCACAGTATCAACAATTAAAAAAGAAGAAGGCAGGGATTAGACTAATTGCTAATAAAAAGGTGCGTGTATGGCAAAGAAAAAAAAAGTTGATTAACCAGTCTGGAGGATTTCTCTTGCCTCTTCTGAGTATTGCTGTGGCCTTTATATCGAGTCTTATTGCTTCAAGACGTAATTAAAAGACCATGGAGTATTCTCAAATTTTTTTTCTAGTGCCTCAGCATCAACTTGATCTTTTAAGAAGACAGCCTGCACATGAGCCTATTCGAGAGACCGCAGAAAATGTATTGGATTGTGCTACTAAATGCATTTTGAAACTGAAGATATTCATGAAAAGGCTAAAACATATTCCATCGCCTTGCAGAGATTTCTCACAATTGTAAAGCAGGGAGAACAGGATCAGAATACGCTAACTTTGTCCATCCCAGTCGAGGAGGATGTTCGTGGTTCAGAACAAGCTAACATGGCGATCCAAGAAAGAAAAGACTATGATTGAGGACATTTTAAAAAACATTCCAAAAAACAGCAAGAATAAGGCACAATATATTTTGGACAAAATGTCATCCTCAAAGAACATTACTTCAAGGACTAAACAAGGAGAATTTGTATTTAATGGGAATATTATGAAAGGCTCGCATGTGTATGATTTGATAAGAAGTGTGACTGCTACTCACAATGTGTCCAACAGTCACTGGCCTACAGGACGAAACGAATACTTACAATCATTGGCTATGTTGAATGTACCTTTTTATCAATTGTACCAAATCAGTTTAAGAGAACGACATCTGACGCACCCTACTCCTCTTATTAACAGAAGGAAACGGCTAACAGAAATTGAAACAAGCCCTTTGTTATCTCTTGTAACACATGTAACTGATTTTTAATTGTATATCTTTGATTGTTTTTAAATAAAAGACAAAGAAGACATTTATCATTGTAGAGTTGTTTATTTAGATCCACAAGGTAATAACAAAACTTATTGTACATGTATATGTTTACATTTTATTTAACATTTTTTAATAATTATGCGGTATATAATGTTACTTTACACATATTTAAAAGAATCCCCTGATTGTACACATTGGACACATTTAAAAAAAATATTTTTAATACATGCAATTGAGGGACGTATTTTTTTCACAAATTTACAAACCATAAAATCATTTTCATACAAAACATTAGTATATTTCATCATTAGATCATCATAAGATAACCCCTTATCCATATGATAAAGAAAAAAAAACAATGTTGAACACACATCTTGTACCTGTTTTATAGAATGTTGCATAGACCTGCAATTTCTATTAAGAAAGCCAGAAAATTATTGCGGAAAATGTGAGTATGTAGGCGGGTTCCCAAAACTGTCAAAGAATAATCCCATACGCTGCTTATTGATGTAAATAGCGACCCAATGTTGGCCGCTCAAGTAAGAAAGATCCGTATTTATCACAAGCATGACAGGTCTCCTTTTAATAATTGATTAAGGAAGTTGATCGCTGGCAAATACCCCTAAAAAGATACTTTGTTTTACCAACTTATCAAGAATCTCAGACAGTTCTATTGTATTCAAATTACAATTATTTAAAATTAGAAAAAGTCAATGAGAACTTGACGCCTTGACAATATCTCAGTTATAGAATCAAATGTGGCATAGATAACTGCATTTATTGTTCGCTGAAGAGGATTTCTAAACCGAGCCTCTAATCTGATATTCCCGTTTTTAATCAGAATCAGAAATACTTTATTGATCCCGAGGGGGAAACTCCTTTGTTACAGCAGCTCACTATCACGTCAGTGCACACAGGAATAGAAGTTCTAAGCAAATCAAAATATAATACACTATAATACAGTCAAGATAAATTAAGTACCAAGTGGGTATAAGTATAAAATAAGTGTGAAGTACAAAGTGGGTTTACCGGTTGATGATAATAATACGGTATAAGTAATAGTGCATGAACTGTCAAGATAAGTGTAGCTAGTAAGAGAGACATGTGATCTCCGCAGCCTTCATCAGGGGACAAGTTAAAGCAAAACAAACTATATCCTCTACAAAATTTGTCACGGGTAATGGATACAGCGTTGTTTTTAAGATACTTTCCAGTTGTTGAATATAACTGATGATATTCCCTAATGGCATTACTCTTAGCAAAATGAGGTTGAAAAGGCTTTGAGGGGTATTGCTGCCCATCAACATATAAACATAAAAACTATCATAATGATTAAATGTAAATGGATTACGTGCCTACCTACCTGTGAAGGCTTCATGATCCACAAATCCTACCATAATGAATTTAGGTATCTGTCCCAAGAATATATTTTCTTGATTACATACCCAAGTGCCTGTAGGATTTGCTGGCATTTTTGAGACATACTCTGTCGATAGGGTATTTCACATTACTGTGCATTAGAGCCTTAGCATGAGCTAGTTTAACAGCAGGAGATATTGTGACCTTCTTTACAAAGAGGCTTGCCGATAGAAAATTGACTCATCTACAGTGTTGTGCTTTAAACAAAATTTGTTTTTAGCTCTTATAAATTTGATCTTAATATCAACACCGTAATTTGTCTTGAAAAAACTAATCAGAATGTAAAGGTGCAATTAACTCTACCACGCGGCTTCCTTCTGTATAACCCATTCTCTTAACAAGACCTTCGTTATCTCCTCCAGCTGTCACATCCTCCATATGTCCTTCAGTATCCATGCAGAATAGTCAAGATTCAAACTGTTTCTGCAGAGTATCTTTCCCATAATATAAAAGACATTATATAATACATCGATAAGGATAGGTGTTTGATAGGTAGTTAGGTAGTTGATAAATCCCACTTCATCTCCTTGTGTCATATTTCCCCCGTTAGCTTTGGTGATCTTGACACGTGTATATAGAAAAGTATTGTTCAGATCCAGATAGTCCTCGGTGCTTGCCGGGACAAAAAATTCTATTAAACAAGCCACGAAAAATACCCCAAGACCTGCCCCATATTGAGAACCAAGACCGCTGTATCCTGGTAAATCACCACCAGCTTGTGCTGTATAGTATGCAATGTATCTGTCCGTGTTGTGCATATATGGTTGATACATGGTCACTTCTTGTCTAAAAGCAATGTTTTGCCGGTCGGAAGTGTAGTTTTATTATTACTTTTTCCATATGTAAAAGGTATATGTTGATTCTGATCTGACTTAAATCTGTCTGAGATATTTCGATGCTGTCGATGTGTGTTTAACAGAGCCTTTGAGCCTTAGATAAAAATGTTGTACATCCCAACATTAATATCGGCAGGATGTGGTGCGATATACACATCGGGTGATATATGATTCTCATCGATTATCCTCAGGGGTTTCAAAGACTTCTCCAGGTATAAATCCCAACATTTGAGCAAGCTTTCCTTTAAATGTGAATTCCAGGTATCTTAATGGTAAAACAGACACTCTGTTTGTGATGGTATTGTAATGAAGTTTGATGTACTCCATATCGTTTATAGATAAGCGGGAGTTTATTTCAGTTACTAACTGTGGCATGGATGTATAGAATCCAGGCGTTGCTGTTAGACAGGCCCTCTTGTTTGTTTTTTTGTCGAACACAACAAATTCCAGGTTTTTGGATATTGTATTTCTATTAATCCCACTTCATAAGGTACTTTAAACTGAAAAGGTTTGGGCAGCTTTGTTCTGAAATTTGCTATTGTGTTGTTGGGGTAAAATAATTTAGAAGAATTGCTAGGTAACGTAACAAAAACCCCTCCCAATCCATGTCAGACAGTAGTCTCAGTATGTAGTTCACTTGAAAACCCTACAGTAGCTGAATGACCTGATTTTCTGAAATCCAAGAGTTAAATTTATCTGGCCATCCCACCCATTTGACTAGTACCATATTCCGTCCCTGCCTTCTCTTTCTAGATAAGATCTTTTCTATTTTAAACGTTTTGTCTTTATCCACAATAACTTTTAGCAGCTCTGGTTCATAGATGGTAACCTGTATTACCTTGTCATCATAATCTTTTAACCTATAAACAGGGAGGCTCCGCGGTACACATACAATTACAGTCTGAAAATTATGTAGGATTCGGGGTCGTAGACCTCAAGGTCTGTTTCTACACGATAGGTCTCTCCGCACACAGTTCCATCTTATTGTGCTGTGTACGCCCCCTTCAAGTTACTTAGCTCTTCACAAATTTTGTTTCTGAAATGATCTTAGTCTCTGGCAAAAAAACTAATGTGTGGGGTAGTTCCGCGAAGGAACATTTTGTCAGCTTCTCTTGTGTAAAGATAGACCGCTCCTTGGTATCCCGATACCCTAAAATCTTCCACATCCCATTCATACTGTGGAGCCCATGCCTTTTGATCCAGAAAATCAGTCAGGTTTTTAAGGGAGGACTTTTTCTTTCTAGGACCCATAAGCAGATCAGCATCAGCAAGATTTATGCGTCGCTTTGGTGTCAAGACCCCTGAATGATTACCTGTATTCTCCATGGCCATGATGTTGACAGAATCAGTGCAAAATGGAAAAGATGCACGGCAAATCAGACACTCAGTGGAGATACAGCTGTTGACTAGAAACAATGCAAAAATCTGTCAAAATGTAGCAACCGTCAGCCCCACTCACTGTTTAGTATATGATCTGTCCCCAGCTGCACCATGTCAAAAGCCACTCCCAAAACACTTACACCATTGTAACAACATCCGTGCCCCATATTAGGGGTCAACAAATGGTCTTGGGGAGGGGTGTGAAAGGTAGGTGTGACTGGATAGACACCAGCTATCATGTGGGTCCTCCAGCTTTAACCAGGATTTGCTGGTACCGTGACCTTTGCAGTGAATGCAGAGCTGGGTGGGGGATTACCATGTTACATTACCAGCTGCTGGAGCAGCTAATGGATCAGTATGACTTCCACTGAGGAGGGGTGGACTGGTGTCACAAGTCATGCTAACCTCTTTACACCACTATCTCTGACACTACTTGAACCACCACCTAACCCCCCAACCAGCCTCTCAGCCGAGGGCCCAATTAGAATGCTTCAAATTGAAGAAGCTCAGAGGCTTGATCCTTCCAGTAAAACATGCTCAAACAGCTTGGCTGGGGCCCCCTCCAAAAAACTTGCAAAGGTGCGGAAACACGGATGCCACCATCATTTATTTAGCGAAAGGTGAATATTTCACATATATTGGGAATACAGGTCAGGTCCTGTGGATGTTTGCAGGATAAATATTTAAAGATCAATATTTTATGGGTGTGAAAGAGAGCGGGGAGGCCTTGGGGAAATAGCGGGGAAGTATAGATGAAAGGCAAATAGTGACTTAGAGGGGAATCAGAATACACTTAGTTCATTATAAAATATATTCTGTAGCAGAGGCTGAGGTGTATTCAGCTTTTGAATTAAAGATCTTTAATGTGTCTTTAAAGTTAGATAGAAAGGAGCATGGATTGAGGCTTCTGCAGCCTAGTTTTCCCACTCGTTTTCAAAAGGAAGCATTACCGCCATGTATTATTGATGATTAGGTAGTCTTTTCAAAGCAACCTAATGAAACCGAGGCTGAGGTATGAGGCTGAATATCCCACACTGCCGACTGAAAGAAGGGCGGGCCTCTTTTGGCTTTGTCTCAGGTTTTGTGTCACTTGATATTGGCCAGGTGTTCAGATATTTATCTGTGCAGATCCTCACTTTCAAACTTAATTAGACATCAAATTGATTGGATCAAGAGCAGATGTGCTTCTCGGGCTAGAGGTAACCTGAACGGACACAGTATTTGATGGGTTATTTGATTAGTTTTTCTCTCCGTCACAGATGCCTTAATCCACTTCCTCTTTTAATTTCACATGGAAAAACATCTATTGTTTAGGACTGTTTGTTTGAGTAGTGGGTGTTTATTTTGGGGGTTATTTCTGGACCAGTGGGGTACTTTTTGAGCTGCTGTTAAACATCTGCATGCACACAGAAGCATTCACACCTTTACTATTGAGTCATTATTTACCTTTTGTAAATGTAAACATGCTAGCGTATCTATTACTCATGGTAAATGCAGCACTTCGAGTAGTCAGAAAGACTAGAAAGGCGCTATATAAGTACAGTCAATTTACCATAGCGTATCTATTACTCATATATATATATATATATATATATATATATATATATAAAATTATTTAATACATGTGGTTAATACACTGTGGTAAACAGTTGGCAAGTTGAATCTCAGACCACCATTTCTGTTTAAAGAGGGGTTTTCTTTTTTCACAAAAATGGCTTCTTTGACTCCTCTTTCAAACCAACTCTTCTCTCTACTTAGAATCTTCACCTCACTGTCTTCAAATGTGTGGTTTGTAGCTTTTAGATGCAAATGCACGGCGCTCTGCAATCCCGAGTTAGCGTGTCGTCTGTGTTGATAAAGTCTATAGGAAAAGCGCAATGAGATAACTTCTGTTATGAATTGGCGCTATATAAATGAATTTAATTTAATTGAAAAGTTTATAAGGCACTGAATGATTTAGGGCCAAAGTACATTTCTGATCTTAACTCTACATTATGAACCATCCAGGCCTCTCAGGTCATCTGGGACATGTCTGCTTTCTGTCCCCAGAGTCAAAACTAAACATGAAGAAGCAGTGTTCAGTTTTTATGCACCATATATCTAGAACAAACTCCCAGAAAACTGCAGGTCTGCTGCAACTCTTAGTTCTTTTAAATCAAGGCTGAAGCCCCCCCTCTCCCAACGTTAGTGGATGGGACATGAGCCAAACAAAAAACTCAAAGTACACGTCAAATAAATTTTTCCCAAAGATGGTTTCTGTCTTTTTAGGTAGTTCTTATCACGCTGATGTATGTTTAAGTGTTAATCTTTCTTATAAGTTTGTTTTTAATTAGTTATTTGATGCTATAAAAGGGGGTTACACATCATGACTGACAGCTGAGCCTGTCTCACGATTGAGTCGGCCAGGTGTATGGGCGTTACCTCGATACCGTGGCTCCAACTCTGATCACTACTGAGCAGACTCTGGCTCCAAATGACGTCACCAGCGCAAGATGGCATAGGAGAAACACATGTATGCATAAATGTGTGTTCCAGCAAGCACGTACACACACACACACACACACACACACACACACACACACACACACACACACACACACACACACACACACACACACACACACACACACACACACACGTTTCATTTCTGATTTTCTAAATAAAAGCCCCCAATGGTCACTGTTAACAGGAAACTAGGGATGAGTTTTTCAAAATAAAAGCCCAGAAAGTAACTATCTTAACAGGGAACTCAGGATGGTGCTGTTTTTGTAAAATGAAAGCCCTATACAGTTTTTCAAAAATAAAAAAGTTCCCAACGGTCATTGAATTTTAACAGGAAACTAGGGATTGACCTATTTTTTCAGAATTAAAGTACCAGAAACCTGGAACTCAGGATGAGGCTGTTTTTGCAAAATAAAAGCCCAATAGAGTAACTGTTTTTTTAACAGGGAATTAGGGATAGACGTAGTTTTTCAAAATGAAAGACCTATAGAGTAACTATATTTTAATATGGAAGGGAATAAGGAAAAACCCAGTACATCGACAGCACCTTCGAGTACATGAAACAGGCAATTTACCATTTGTTTTCAATATAATTTATCAAGCTGTGACAATAAATCATTATACTCTGAGGGAACATTACTGAGTTTTTTTCAAACTTACATCCCAAGAGGAATCATGGCTAAATACTACCACCTACTGACATAAAAGAGCATATCAGAACATAATAGACAACTTAGGGGACACGGGGAGAGAGAGTGGAGGATCGCCAAGCCCAAACACAGAGAGACAGACAACACACAAGGAGAACAGGGGAGGGGGAAAACACAGGGAAACTAGACATCACGGCAGTAACCGTGATAGTTCAAATCAATCAGTATGAATACAAATACATCTAAGGAAAATACAGAATATGAGTTTATCACAGTATTTATAACCTGAACTAGTTTACCAAGCCTGTCCCTAGACAGGCAGTTATACAAATACACACAGCTCAACAGAAAAACAAGTACCACAAAACACATAGTCCTACAACAAAAATACAATAAACACCTAATGAAAGGTGGTGGTCACCCATGACTACACCTCTTTACAATATTTCAGCTTAACAGTTTCTAAACAGTATAGCATCTATAATGAAGCTATTGACTAATTAATTTGGTCAGAATCAATCAACATTATGAAAGTCAAGTGCATACACTCCAGTTGTTAATGGCTCTCGGTGTCTTCAGGGTGGGACTCTTCAAACATGTCAAGTTTGGGCCAGATTTGCCCAAATACAGTGAAGTTACAACAACTTCCTGTTTCATGGTGAAACATCAAAATTCAACGCCACGGACATGCCCTTAAACGAAAATTCAAGCTTTTGATAAGTTTTCATTGCCAAGGTCTTTTAAAAGGCACTGGCCAAATTTGAATTCAATCCAATTAAATCTCTAGGAGGAGTTTGTTAAAGTACTGAACCTGTAAATGGTGAAAAACAGCAAAAAAGTCCACATTTAATTCAAAATGGCTGACTCCCTGTTGGGTTTAGGGTATGTCTTCAAGAGGCTTTTTTAATACATGTAATTTCGTACATGTAGGTAAAACGTAGGATGGGGGCTGCTTTTTTATCATTTGTAGGGGGCGCTATGGAGCCATTTTTCCATGCCCATGCACAAGACCCTCAAAACACAAACTTTCACCACTTCTGACAAGTGTGCAAAGATTCGTGAGTTTTTGAGCACCTTTAGCCCCTCAAAAATGCAATTCATTTGGGGGACAACAAAGGAGGAGTTTGTTAAAATATAACCCTTATAAATCGCCAAAAATATGAAAATTAATTCAAAATGGCCAACTTCCTGTTGGGTTTAGGTCAAGGTACTAAGAGACTTTTTTTGTTCATGTGCATCAGACCGCAAGGAGAGGCTTAATTTGCTGGACACAGGAACCTTGGAAACAACTGTAAAACCTGATATATATTTTGACTGCTTTGCTCCTATCGACCTTCTTCAACTAACTTCGATGATTAATTCATCTAATCCATCAAGCTGTCTCTTAGACCCCATTCCAACTAGGCTGCTAAAAATGTTTTACCCTTAGTTAATGTCACAGATACGCCAGTCTCCACTCTCACCCAGACACGACGCACGCCTTCACCTGAGTTCTAATTACACACCTGGTCTCAATCCCACACCTGAAACCTATCGCCTCCCCAACAGTATAAAGACTCCCCACTCACCTCAGTCAGTGTCCGGTCTCGTTGATACATGGACTCAGTTTCCATTCAAACAAGACATCGTACATACTTACAAGAACTAGGAAAAGAGATCATATCTCTCCAATATTAGCTTCTCTGGACTGGCTCCCTGTAAAATCCAGAATAGAATTTAAAATCCTTCTCCTCACCTACAAAGCTCTTAATGGTCTGGCACCATCATATTTCAAGATTTCATAATACCATATTACCTGACTAGAACACTGCGCTCCCAGAATGCAGGGCTACTTGTGGTTCCTAGAGTCTCCAAAAATAGATTGGGAGCCAAAGCCTTCAGTTATCAAGCTCCTCTCCTGTGGAATCAGATCCCAATTTGGATTCGGGAGGCAGACACCATCTCCACATTTAAGAGTAGGCTTAAGACTTTCCTCTTGGATAAAGCTTATAGTTAGGGCTGGCTTGGGTGAGTCCTGAAACATCCCTTAGTTATGCTGCTATAGGCCTAGTCTGCTGGGAGACTTCCCATGATGCACCTCTTTCCTCTCTCCTTCTGTCTCTCTCCATCACAGAACTTCCTATTGGACAAATAAGATGAGAACCTGTCTAGTGCAGTGCCAGATATGCCCACCCAGTGCCTCAGTCTATCTAAGAGAATGCCATGATCAATTGTGTCAAAGGCAGCAACTTAAGTCCAGCAGCACAAGAATGAATGCCTGTGTCGGCATTCATTAAAAGTTCATTAGTGACTTTGAGAAGACTTTGAGACGAAAACCAGATTGAAACTTTTCAAAGGTACTATTGTTTTCCACAGCAGCAAGAAGCGGCTTAGATAAAAAAAAAATTGAGAACCTTGGAAATAAAAGGCAGTTTAGAGATCAGACGGTAGTTATCCAGAAGGGTGGGATCAACCCAGGTTTTTTTTTTAGGAACACAGAGCAACAGTTTTAAAGTAGTCTGGGACACAATCAGTAGACAACGAGCTGTTCAAGATAGATAGCAAATGGGGCCCAATGCAATCTAGAACTTCAAATAAAAACCTAGTTGGAATTATGTCAAGAGGGCTGGAGAATACTCTTATAAGAGACATGATTTCTTTGAGTTCAGGCTCTGTACTGTGTTACTGTGATTTAACCATGGCTGTTTTCTAGTCTTTGAGTTTTATCTATTTTTCAGAGGTGCAATAAGATCTAAGGTTGAAGAACAGGTAATTAAACAAATCAACCTAATCGTTGGTGTAAGAGGAATCAGGAAACACATTAGCAAGAGAACTGAACATTGTACAGAATTTAGAGGTACTATGCTCATTAAGGACGCATGTGTACTTAGAGCAGGATAAGACAGTACTAGTAGCCTGTAATTCACAGTTAAAAACAATGCATAGGTGATCAGATACAAACATGTCCCTGATTTCCACAGATGGTATTCTCAGACCCAGACTAAAGACTAGGTCAAAAGTGTGGCCACGGGAATGAGTTTGGCCAGACACATGTTGTTGAAAGTTAAAAGAGTTCCATTGGCATTAGAAGACTCATCAACATGAATATTAAAATCACCCCAAAGAACAATTCTATCATAATTTTAAACAAGGCTAGATAAAATTCAGGGAGCTCCAACAAGAACAAGCCAGCTGGTTTAGCAAATATAATATATAGATAATGTTAGAGAGGGAGCTTACATTGAGAAGAGCCCAGTAGGTGGCGCTGTGACAATAACAGAATATTGTCAAATAGATGTGTTCAAGACAGACTCATACATAGGAAGTTTGGTTGAGATTGGACATGTGCAGTCTAGTTACAAACCACTTCCTGTTTCATGGCAAAACATAAAAATTTGCTGCCCCATAACGGCCACACCATTCGAAGAAAAGCTTTGAGCAACTTTTCATCCTAAAGGTCTTTTATATATGTTGTCCAAGTTTGAAGTGGATCAGATTAACGGTCTAGGACGAGTTTGTTAAGACACTGTACGACACTTGTAAATCGCCAAAGATACAAAAATGAAATCAAAATGGCCGACTTCCTGTTTGGTTTTGTTGATGGCTCCAAGAGGCTTTTTTGTAAGTCTTGGCATGTTACATGTGCGTACCACATTTTGTACAAGTGTGTAAAAAAGGAAGGAAGGGTGGAATTTTTGAAAATTGCAAAAATGAATTTATTAATTAAAAAAAATCCCTCCCCCAAAAAATCTGAGTGATTTCAATAGGGTTCCCAGCACCGCTGGTACTGGGCACCACAATGCATTGCATTTGTGGTTCCTTTTCCACTCGGGCTTGGACCCCTAGTAGTTCCTTGCATGCCAATAAGGTCCTTGCAGCAGTCACTGCTATAAAACACATTGGTTGTATGTATGAATTAATTTATTGTCAAACAGAAAAATACACACTACTGTATATAATAAATAAAGGCAGCCCTATAGATGTTACATCAATAGTGTATTTGTCTCAGCAGAAGCATAATGGGTTTTCAGCACCAGTGGCCATGAGGTTTCTATAGGGACTGTCAGAATCATGTAGGCAGTGATGGAAAATCATCAGGCTTGTTTAGTCCTGCCTGTCTTGTGACACTAAAGGACCCTCATTTACATGACACAAGGTGATCCTGAGCTGTCTATTGACCAGCTGGGTCGAACAACTGATGTGTATAAATTGCATCTGTAACTGGTATGGACATTTGATTTCAGGCTTTATGGTACTGAATATGTGAGTACTAATGGGCGGCTGGTCGATCGTAGATTCATTTAGCCATTTAGAAGGGGCTCTTCCTATTATATAGCTGAAATGAGACAACCTTTTTTCTGTCCACTCAACTTAAATTTGGCTAAATATGGGAGAAAGTGAAACCTAAAAGGTGACTTTATGAATGGCACACAAATCAAGATTACAAGGATGGAAAAGTTGGCCGTTTCTGTGATGTTCTGACAAGCTTCTCTGTGTCTGGGATTATTTAAGGCCCAGAAGTACTATATAAAAATCATCCCTGGATTTTTTTTATGTTATGACTGACTGGCTGTCTGAAAAAATAACCTGAACAGAAATAATTCCATCTGCTTTTTTGAGTTCAATTCAGTATCAATCCAGTATGCCAATTTATAAGACATCTGTAGATGTGACCTATGATAAAACGTCTTGTCTATAAGAATATTTTAAGCAAAGCTTAAGACAGTTTTAGACAGTTCTGTTGGTCCCCCTGGTCTGGGTCTCCATGGCACACAGATGCCACCACATCATTCTTAGGGGACCATTCAAAGGGGCCTATTATGTTTTTCCTTATTTTCTGTCACACACACACACACACACACACACACACACACACACACACACATATATACATATATATACATACAATGTCGGATGTTCACATTAAATGTGGCCAGAGTTTCAAATAATGAGGTAAACGTATGTAAAAGTAATTCCTGTGAGCAAAAAGCTCAGACTTCAGCCTGCTCTGAACACTAGGTTTCCAACATTTTTTCTACTTTCAAGCCTAATTGACGTCAACTCGGCGATGCTCACCCATGATCTGCTCCAGGCACAGCGCGCTCAAGTACAGGAACTTTCCCATCCACCCGCTCAGTCTGTCTAAGGAATTTGACCTCTCTACTCATAGCGCTAAAATGAAGTGTGGAGACTACTCTGAGTTTTTGGAGGTTGTTCAGTTTGTCTCGCAGAAAGTGCTTTTTCGGTTGTGAAGGTAAGTTAGTTAGTTTCTTGATGGACAGACGACTTTACTTGTTGCTAAAGTAACCGCTAACTACTGCCAACTGTAGCTATTGTTAGCTCTGTTAGCCATGCAGCTACCGCTATTAGTTAGCTGACTCTGCCTGGAGCTCGGAGCCCGGGCCCGAAAACCTCCTCCTCCCAGTGGTCCAAAGCTCCTGTGCTAGTGGTGAGAACACCAACACTCACTTAGGGCTCCGAGCTCCCAGTTTGGGCAGTCAGCTAAGCTAAAAGGACCACTAGCTGCATGGCTAACTGAGATAACTAGCTAACGGCAGCTACAATAACAGCAGTTAGCAGTTACTTTAAAGCTATCTGTCCATCAAGAAACTCACAGAAAGTTGAGGCAGAGCAGCCGAAGGACATCAGAGGGAAAACCAGAAAATATTTTCTCCATAAAATTTGATCCAGTTTCACCAAATCTGTGAATAAAGTTATAAAAGTTGTCTGTTTTTGTACAGTAAGCAGTGAGGCCCGGCCCCCAGAAACACTCCGCTCTGGTGGCATCTATTGTTTTTTCCAACCTAATTCTTGTCTCATTTGTGGTCTGATAAAGAGTAAATTCATCCAATTCAGTGCCCCATATCGCTATTTTCCAAGCTAAGTTACTGTAGCTGTCATAGCCGTCGAGCTCACCAGCAACACAACATCATTGCCAAGTTCTCTTTATACACCCAGTGCAGGCTCACAGCACTGGGTGTATAAACTGGATACTGATAGTGTATAGAACTGGATACAGGGACTCACAAACTCCTTTCTTTCGCAAGAAAGTGGCCTTTTAGGGAGGGGGGCCTTAAAGAGACAGGAGATAAAGTGGCTTGTATCAGACAGAGGATGAACTGAGGGTCTGCATAAAGGGCCAGTATAAGATAAATAAGGATTTTTTTTGAGGGCACGTGCCCCACCAGATATCTTTTATTTTACTTTATTACTATTATGTTTTATAATATGTAGTTATGATCATTCATATTATGACGTATTCTTCTAATTATTTCATAGATCATACCTCAAAAAGTCACACTACTCCTTTACCCTATGGTATTGGTTTCTTCCAAAAGTTGCAGGATGAAATCGGTTCGCAACAGCAAGTACACACGCACACAGCACTCTGTTGCACAGCAGTGCTGGAGGAGCGCTGTAGGCTACAGCTTAACGGTGTGTTGCTTAAGTGGTTAAGAGAGCATCTATCTATTTTTTAAATGTTTGAAAATTAAATGCATTGCACTGCATGAAAATTCTACACTTGGCTATTATTGCCCCCCCTAGTAATATCAGTGTGTGTAGGTGTGGTTACAGGTTATATGTACTTAGGCTAGTGTTGCTGATGAATCTTTCAAGGAGGCTGAGCAGTTTGGAAAATAGGTTAATACTGCTCAGTCTGAGCTTTTAATGGCAATGAAGCATCTGTACTCATGCTGCTTCCTATGCATTGTGTTTGAAAATACACCTATTACCATGTTGGTAGGTTCCTTTCATCTGTGGCTTTTTTATCTATTAGGAGAGACAGAGGTAAAATCCAAAGTATACTGGAGCACACGGACTTTAAAAACTTTATTAAATGACTAACGTTTCGACGCCAGGTGCGTCTTCATCATAGTTTATTATGTTCTCTAAATTAATTTGCATTGTGAATATAGTATTTTTATGTGAGTGTCATTTTCAATAACCAGAACAACACAAATAATTGAGATGAAAATCTCTAAATAAATATACAGTATTTACCCTAATATAAAGTAGGAGATTACTGAGCAACAAAAACTGATTCAGTGAAGTTTTAAAATAATCTCCCCAAAGTTTTTGAATATATATGTCAAATTGCAGAAAATTGGGTCATAATTTTATTGTCTTTTTTTTCTGGGGAAGGACCCCCATATCCCCTGCTATAATTGTACTCCCCCAGAATTGTGGCTTGCATGACGCTGCTGGTACAGTATATACTCATTATATATTATGATACTTTGTTATCAGTTTGATTAGAATGTGTCCTCAAAAAATGCTTAGGTGAGTCTCTTACCCAGGCCTAGATTGACATACCATGGGGTCCTGGGGCAAAAATGAGCTATGAAGCCCCCCAACCCCTCTTTCTGTTTAGTGCTATGTAGAAAATGATAGCATACTAACAAGATGATGAACATTGTAAACATTACAAATGTGTTATATATTCTTAGTGTGTTGTTTTTTATGATCGTTTTAACTTATGTATGTCTTTGAGTACCTTGAAAAGCACTCTATAAATAAAATGTATTATTATTATTAATGTTAGCATGCTGGCATTAGCATTTAGCTCAAAGCACTGCTGTGCTGAAGTACAGCCTCACAGAGCTGTTAGCATGGCTGAGTCTTGTTTAAGGTTACTTAGCTACACTATGCATTTGATTTTGTACCTTCTGTTGTAAACGTAGTCATAGTTGTGGGAGACCACATCATTTTTGTTATTCATTTAAATATGAGGATTTGGTCTTTCATTGTCCACAGACTTCTTTTAAATCTTGGATAGTATGGGATGTTTTCCCCAGGTAAAAAAAACTAATAACATGCTTCTACAGCTCTGACTTAAAGTAGAGCTAAAACATATCATGCTGAGAATTTAGGATCAGTTAGGACTCATTTCCTACTCTGAGATGCTTGATAAATCCATTGATCATCTTCACACCACACCTGTGACTCATTATCTCTTTAACTGATGTATGGTTGTTATTGAGCTGCCTCCCAGGCAGCATGTTTAAAAAGCAAAATAAAAGGAAAAAAAGGCAGAGAAGGGAGAGGGAGAGAGAGGCAGCGGTAACTCCTTCACGGTATCCAGCCTCTCTGCCTCAGGTGACCCCTGGAGTATTGGTCCTGGTTACAATTATCATTCAGCAGGAGTGAATGACTCTGTTTGATATCTGCCAAGGTAATTTAGTGGTAAAGTTTGAACAGAGCTCCCCCCCCCTTGGATTGTGACCCCTCTGCATATGGAGTGTGGATGCCTCCAGAAGCAGCAGCAGCATCCCGCTTTATTCCACTTACAAAACAAACAAAATAAGTTCAAAAGCATGTGATTTTGGAGAGCACACGAAAAAAGCTCTGACAACTATTAACCTGACTGTTAATTTCATATGAAAACAGTAAGACCTTTCTGGGGAAGTGTCATTGTGATATAACTGTTTGCTAGGCTGTTTTAAATAGGACTTCAGTTAACTGTATACATCACCAAGGACATAATTTGGGTCGGGGAAACAGTTTCCTGGGCACATCTCTATCATGTTAATCATCCCCTGACTGTCATAAACACTCATGGTGCTACTGTTGCACCTTGTAGTGATGTACATAAATCATTTCCGCATCACTCACTCTGACCGCCGCTGTATCTGAAATGACAGCAGAGGCCTATATTGCAGAGATGCAACTAAATTCTCCTTCAGCGTCTGTTGCACCTAAATGACATTTCATAAACTATGAATAATTCAGTTGCAATGTCTTTTAAAGAAGTTGTTTAGAAATCAAGCACGTCCTTTGTAAACAAATAGGAAAGTGTTTGCATAATAGCAAAATGTTAGCCTGGGCCAGATTGACGCACAGGCATTCTAGGCACATGCAGAGGGCCTCCTTGCCACTAGGGGGCCCAGACAGAGAGGTAATGTCAGGGAGCCTACACAGACACCACCGGCTCCACCCACCACAGTCATCAGATCCCAATCACCAGACTACTGATTACACTCACCTGTCACCAATCACCCATCTGCACTATAAAACAGCACTCCTCCGGTTCACTCACTGTCTGGTCTCAACCCTACCATGAGGTTCTTTGCGACTCGCTTCACAGCTGAATATCAACTTGATCACTGGATTCCCCTCAGCCTGTATGTACCCTCGTCTCCTGGCTCTACAGCTCCCCCACCACTCTCCGAGAAAGAAACGGAGTTTCAACCACAGATAAGACTCTCTAAAAGACGTTCCTAGATCTGGTTTATTTGCCTGCTGTTTGCTCCACCTGTGTCCATCTCCTGCTGTTGTAATAAATATCCCTTGTACCTGCACTTACCACCGTGTCCTGTGTTTACCTGCTGACAGGTAAAGCACATCAACTGCCTACAACCCATTTGTGCCCAAAGACTATATTTAGTATAAGGAAAAATGCCACATTTGTTCTGATTGGTCTAAAGTCTTGAAATCTGGTACGGACATACTTTGGGTACAACAGTACAATTATGACATTTTTAGATCACATGAAAAATCACACTTTTATCAATTGTCAAATTCAGGAATTAAAAAAAAATTAAAAATGGTAAAATTGTTAAATGTCTTTCATTTGAAATAATTTTTCACACTCTGAAAATTTCTTCAGATTTGTGCTTAAGCAAGCCCAGAGAACACTTCCACCAAAGGAAATTAAAAATTTCAGCTGCGGGCACAAATGGGTTAAATATTTTTTAATATATATTTTAAAGTATTTTAAAAATAAAAAAAAATCTGATCTAAAACTTTATTTCATTGTTTATATATTTATTTATTCATATTCTTTTTAAACTTTTAAACATACACAAAACTTGCGCCAATGTGTGGGGGAAAAGTATTTCCGGTTCAGTGGAGATCATGCTTGTATGTTAGCAGCAGTGACATATAGGCTAGCAGCTTTTCGGTATGCTTTCGGGTGCAGCAAAGCGCAAAAGAGAAAAAGAAAATGACAGAGAGGGGCTTTACACAAGTAGTAGTAGTAGTAGTAGTAGTAGTAGTAGTAGTAATAATAATTAATAATTAATGAAACTTTATTTATAGAGGACCTCTTGGTCCTGGTTAAAAGCTTGGCAGCTGAGTTCTGTAAAGTCTGCAGTCGTTTTTGATTAAGACAGGTGAACAGACTGTTACAATAATCAAGGCGTGAGGCGATAAAAGCATGTACAACAGTACTGTGTATCTGTGTACCTGGCAGAAGCATCGCTAGAAACTTTGTCTTAAACCATCATAAATTGATATTTTATCGAGTTTTTAAGCCAAGTTTTCTACGCTACACTGCTTTCCTGGCCACTGCTTTACCTATATGTTTTAACTTGGAAAAAGTTTTCAGTCACCGGACGTGTGAATCTGAAGTGATTTTAAGCTGGCTGCAACTCCACGTGGTTTACCGAACTGCCTCCACTGCTGCTAGCTTAGCTAGGTTTGTTTTTAGCCCGGCGGCTAGGCTAGCCGGTCGCTTTTGCCAAGGATTTTAAGCTCTTTAGCACTTTTATGGACTTAACTGTGGACTTTAAGCTTCGAAGCACTCTCACGGACACTGTCGCCTCGGCCCAGGCAAAACACCTGGCGGTCCTCAGCTCCTGTGGCTGCGCAAACCAGAATGCGACCATCCCTTCTCACTCCCCTGACTGCTCCACTCCAGCACTGGACAATGATCCCACTCTTCCGTGGCTCGGCTCCATCATCACTGGCGCCCCGGAGCATGAAACCGTTTCAGCTAAGCCTGAAGATCCGTGGCTCCTCATGGGTGCGAAGCCCAAAGCAATTGCCATTTCTACTCCGTGCCGAGCCCCAGTGGATGCACAGTCACTCGCCGGCGGGGGTGGTGAGAAGGCTCCGGTGAGTTCGACTCCACGCCAACCGGAGCACTGGACTGTAGCCTGTAAGGACAGACATGGTGCAAAGCACCTGCCTCCTCCACCTTCACATCGGGACCTCCCGCTGGCCAACAGGTTTGACATGCTGGACACGCAGGACTTTCCTCCACTGGAGGGACGCTCCCTTTTTCCAGCGGTCAAGTCTTCCTCCTCCTCTCGCCGCAAGTTACTGAAAGAGGCAGTGATCAGGAGAAGCTCTGGGGGTCTCATTCGTCCTGAGAGGGCAGAGAACCCCTCTGCTAAGGAGGACGCCGCCCCCTCGCAGCAGCAGTCCCCGGCCACAACTATCCCAGGGACGGCTGATGGAACTCGGCGGTCTCCACGACCATCGACTGTGCCTCCTCTCATCCCCCCACATACGCTGATGGTTGGAGATTCCATAGTGAGAAATATCCGCTTCGCTAATGCGGTAGCACACTGCTTTCCTGGAGCTACGACCCCCGACATCCTCGAAAAGCTCCCTGGACTTCTGGCTGCACTCCCGACGACTCTCACGAAAATCATAGTCCATGTTGGCACCAATGACACCGCCCGTCAGCAATCTGAGCTGATGAAAGCAGACTTCATCTGCCTCTTTGACCTGCTCAACAGCACCTGAAAGCATGCTTTCATTTTGGGTCCAATTCCTACACTGGGTCGTGGAATTGGCCGTTTTAGCAGGATCCTCAGCCTTCATACCTGGCTCCAGTCTGTCTGCAGCACCCATGACGTTGGTTTTATTCACAACTTTAACTTATTCTGTGATCGTTCTTCCTTGTTTGCACAAGATGGTCTTCACCCAAACAAGTCAGGTAGTCGCATGCTGGCGGTTAACCTGCAGCACGCTGTGCTGTCCTCCTCACGTAATTGACTATTTACATCACCCCTTCCCCTTGCTCTTCTTCTCTGCTCACCAAAAACTGCCACGCACCCTCTGCTGTCACTACCTCCTCCTTGTGGACTGATCATAGTGCTGCTATCTGGAGCCCGGATCCCTCTAGAGCCACTTTTAACATTTCTGTAGTAATTTCAGATAGTTCCTTAGTGCGAAACAGGCACAGCCGACACAGCAATAATAATAAGTTAATAAAGATCTGGGCCAGAACCCTACCTCCAGTCTCAACCTCAAATCTGAAGCAGCACAGACTTTTTAAGATGGCTCTTCTCAATGTAAGATCCCTCTCTAACAAAACGTTTATTTTAAATGATTTTATCTCTTCTACTGATTTTAGATTTTATGTTTTTAACTGAATCCTGGTTACATCCTGGTGATCATCCTGAATTGTGCCCTCGTGATTATGACTGCTTTAGTCGCCCTAGGGTCTGTGGTTGAGGTGGGGGCCTTGTTACTGTCTATAGGAAGCATTTTAAGTGTGACCTCCATAGTTTGCAATGCTTTTTCCTCCTTTGAAGTGCTCATGTTTAAACTTGGCGGCCCCCTCCCAGTCACATTTGCTATTATTTATCGCCCCCCTAAACCAACTGGCTCCTTCTTGTTGGAACTCCCTGAGTTTTTATCCAGTCTTGTGTTAAATTATGATAGAATTCTTCTTTGTGGTGATTTTAATATTCATGTTGATGACTCCTCTAATGCCCTTGCTGCTGATTTTTTAAATATCACTAACTCTTTTAACTTTCAACAACATGTGTCTGGCGAAACTCATTCCCATGGCCACACCTTAGACCTAGTCTTTACTTTGGGCCTGAAAACCCCATCTGTGGAAACCAGGGACATGTTTGTATCTGATCACCTATGCATTGTTTTTAACTGTGAATTAGAGGCTGCTAGTACTGTCTTATCCCGCTCTAAGTACACAGGTGTCCTTAATGAGCATAGTGCCTTAAAATTCTGTACACTGTTTAATTCTCCTGGCAGTGTGTTTCCTGATTCCTCCATCACCAACGATTTGGTTGATTATTTTAACTACCTGTGTTCTTCAACCTTAGATCTCATAGCTCCTCTGAAAAATAGACCAAACTCAAAGACTAGAAAACAGCCATGGTTAAATGACAGTATTCGAAGCTGTAAAAAGAAATGCAGAAGAGCAGAACGCAGATGGAAGAAATCAGGTCTCCAGGTCCACTTTGTGGCCATGAAAGAGTTATAATGTCTTTATAATAGGATGGTGAAGGATGCAAGAACATGTAATTTCTCTGCACTTATTTCTGCCCATCAGCACAACCCCAGATTCCTATTTAAGACTGTGGATCAGTTAGTTAACCCTGCCCCTCCTTGTGCCCCTGCTGAGTGTGATGCTGATTGTGAAAAGTTTCTCTTGCACTTTGCTGGAAAGGTGGAGTTTATAAGATCTGATATCACCCCCAATCCTGCCTTTTTAGATGTGGATCACCCGCTTAGGGATTCTTTGAGCAATTTTTCTGCTGTTACTCTGCCTGAACTCGCAGACATCATGTCTCTTATGAGAGTGTCCTCCAGCCCTTTGGACAAAATCCCAACTAGCTTTCTATTGGAAGTTATGGATTGTATTTCACCCCTTTTACAAATTATTTTTAACAGCTCGCCGTCTACTGGCTGCATCCCTGATTATTTTAAAACCGCTTGTGTCCAGCCAGTCTTAAAAAAACAAAAACAAACCTGGGCTTGATCCCACCCTCCTGGATAACTATCGCCCAATCTCCAAATTGCCTTTTATTTCGAAGATTCTCGAAAAACTTGTATCTAAGCAGCTTCTTGCTGCTGTGGAAAACAATAATACCTTCGGAAAGTTCCAATCTGGCTTTCGTCAACACCACAGCACTGAGACAGCCCTTCTCAAAGTCACCAATGACCTTTTTAATATATGCAGACGCAGGCGTGTGTTCAATTCTTGTGCTGTTGGACTAAAGTGCTGCCTTTTGATATAATTGATCATGAGACACTGGGTGGGCATATCTGGCACTGCACTAGACTGGTTCTCATCTTATCTGTCCAATGGGAAATTCTGTGTCAGCATTAATAACTTCATGTCATCCTTTTCCCATATCAAGTATGGTGTGCCTCAAGGTTCAATTCTGGGACCAATATTGTTCTCCTTATACATGCTTCCCTTGGGTGATGTCATCCGTAGACATGGTATTTCTTTTGATTGTTATGCGGATGACACACAGTTGTACCTCCCTGTCAAGCCCACTGACCTTAGTACGCTGAGTTCTCTGCAGGACTGTCTGACATAAAAAATTGGATGTCGATAGATTTTCTTCAACTCAAATAAAACTGAAATCCTTGTTATTGGGCCCCAACACATCACTAAACAAATACTGTCATCTACTGGTAACCTGTCACAACATATCAAGCCTGTTGCAAGAAATCTTGGTGTCCTGTTTGATAGCAATTTATGTTTTGAGCAACATATCACTAAGCTTGCCCAATCATGTTTTTATCACCTCAGAAATATTGCAAAAATACGATCTATTTTAAATCTTAGTGATGCAAAAACTGTTGTACATGCTTTTATCTCCTCACGCCTTGATTTATTGTAACAGCCTGTTCACTTGTCTTAATCAAAAAACTTTAACACAACTGCAGACTGTACAAAACTCAGCTGCCAGGCTGTTAACCAGGACCAAGAAGTATGACCACATAACACCTTTGTGAAAATCAAGAAACAAGACTTGGAACGGTTCTCAGAGCATATCAATACTGTGGACCCCAACATCAAGTTCACGCGTGAGGATGCCAAAGAGAACCGCTTGGCCTTTCTTGATTGTTCTACACTCAGAGGAGAGGACGGAAAGCTCCAGATAGAAGTGTACAGGAAACCAACACATATGGATC
The DNA here is from genome assembly GCA_027580175.1 of Siniperca scherzeri. NCBI lineage: Eukaryota > Metazoa > Chordata > Actinopteri > Centrarchiformes > Sinipercidae > Siniperca > Siniperca scherzeri. The sequence goes on from CM050853.1 coordinate 18,247,135, forward strand.
AATACTTGCTCTTTGACTCACACCATCCACTACAGCACAAGCAGGGTGTAATCCGGACATTACAACACAGAGCCCAAGAAGTGCCCACCGGCTCAGAGGGTAAGAGGAAAGGCATGTCCAGAATGCACTCTCAGCCTGTGGTTATCCTACTTGGGCTCTCAACAAAGTTAAAAGAGCCAAAAAACAGGACAAAAGTGTAACAGAACCAAGAAGGAACGGTGTCTCCATTCCTTATGTATCTGGACTGTCTGAAAAACTACAAAGGATCTTTAGACAGCACGATGTTCCTGTTTTCTTTAAACCAGGCAACACTTTAAGAAAGAAACTTGTTCACCCTAAGGACAAGTTACCCACACAGAAACAGAGCAATGTTGTCTACTCCATTCAGTGCAGTGAGGAAAACTGCAAAGAACGGTACATAGGCGAGACCAAACAGCCATTTCACAAAAGACTTTATCAGCACAGACGACACGCTAACTCAGGATTACAGAGCGCCGTGCATTTGCATCTAAAAGCTACAAACCACACATTTGAAGACAGCGAGGTGAAGATTCTAAGTAGAGAGAAGAGTTGGTTTGAATGGGGCGTCAAGGAAGCCATTTTTGTTAAAAAAGAGAATCCTTCTTTGAACAGAAATGGTGGTCTGAGATGCAATCTGCCCAAAGTCTATCAGAGTGTATTATCACCTTGGTCACGCCAATCACATGCTAATCAGGTACTTAACAGTGATGAAGTAGATGCAGCCAGAAAACAATAGGCCTGATTACTGATTACTGGGCCATCTTGGAAACTATTAGGTCAGTTTCAGGTGAAACTAGCTATTAACAGATACTCAGGCAGATTCCTTCCTGGGGGCAGGGCTTATGTAACACAGAGTAGCTTAAATTTCTAATTCCCGTCCTATTTCTTCACAATTGAGAATGACTTCCGGATGGGAGCCGAAACGTCTTGATTCTGAAAACAGTGTCCAGATGACTACGACTGAAACCTTTTCTATGATAATATTTCTGAGGTGATTAAAAACATGATTAGTGATATGTTGCTCAAAACAGAAATTGCTATCAAACATGACACCAAGCTTCCTTTCAACAGGCTTGATATGTTGTGAAAGGTAACCAGTAGATGGCACTTTTTGTTTAGTGATATGTTGGGGCCCAAAGTATTTCTGACATCCAGTATTTATGTCAGAGAGGCAGTCCTGCAGAGAACTCAGCGTACTAAGGTCAGGGAGGTACAACTGTGTGTCATCCGCATAGCAATGAAAAGAAATACCTTGTCTGTGGATGACATCTCTCAAGGGGAGCATATATAAGGAAAAAAGTATTGGTCCCAGAATTGAACCTTGAAGCACACCATAGTTGATATGGTAAAAGGATGACATGAAGTTATTGGAGAGAATATTCCACCTAGAAGAACTTTAAAATAGTAATAATGTAATTGTAGTGGTAATATTAATAAATGAATAATGATAATAGGAATGATAGTCATAGGAATAATAATGATAATAATAGTAGTCAATAACAACAACTGTAGTAACAGTTGTCAAGCAGGAACACAGGGGCAGCAGGTGGTCCAATGGTGGTCTGAGATTCAGTCTGCCCAAAGTTTACCACAAAGAGGGGTTTTCTTTTTTCACAAAAATGGCTTCTTTGACACCCCTTTCAAACCAACTCTTCTCTCTACTTAGAATCTTCACCTCACTGTCTTCAAATGTGTGGTTTGTAGCTTTTAGATGCAAATGCACGGTGCTTTGCAATCCTGAGTTAGCGTGTCGTCTGTGCTGATAAAGTCTTTTGTGAAGTGGCTGTTTAGTCTCACCTATGTACCGTTCTTTGCAGTTTTCCTCACTGCATTGAATTAATTGTGTTATCTTTGACTAATATTTAAATTTGTTTGACATTTAAGTGTGACAAACTTGCAAAAAAATAAATCAGGAAGGGGGCAAACACTTTTTCACATCACTGTATGATTCCTGTGCCTCTAATCAGGACACAGTAGCAATGCGCAGATCGCAGTTATATCTGCGGATCAGGCCTAGCTGAAACTGTTGTACAGTGGTTTTCATCATCCTTATCAGAGTATTCAAAGTCACTGTTGACAACTTTTGCTCTTCAACTGCTCCCATGTCATATGGAGCCCCATAGGGCTCAGTCCTTGGACCCTTTTGTTCAGTTTATATCTGTTGCCCCTTGGCCATGTTATTCGCCATTTTACCCGTGTCCTACCATTGTTATGCCGATTACTCCCAGTTATGTCTCATTTATCTCTGAAAATCCGAACAACCTGGATTCTTTGCACTGCTACCATTAAGGACTGAATGGCTTCCAACTTCCTGCAGTTAAACACAGATAAGACTGAAGTCCTAGTCATTGGTCCTGATCATATTTCTAATAGTGTCACCCCCCTCCTTGGACCACTAACAGCTAACACAAAACATTCTGCTAGAAACTTGGGAGTTGTGTTTGATAAGTACCTCAAGTTCAATCAGCACATTAAGAGTCTAGTCCAATCATGCTACTTACAAGTCAGAAGTATTGTCAAACTCAAACCAATGCACCCTAAGAACACAGTGGAACAACTTATCCACACCCTCATTTCCTCTCGCCTAGACTACTGTAACGCCTTAAGTACTTGCCTAAATGATGTAGCAGTTGCCCGTCTACAGTTAGTGCAGAATGCAGCAGCAAGACTCCTCACAAACACTTGACTTAGGGAACACATCACCCCAGTCCTGGCTGAATTACACTCGCTCCCCATCCGCTAAAGAATTAAATTCAAGATTTTACTGATTACTTTTAAATCCCAGGGGTCTGCTCCGTTTTACATTTCAGAACTTTTAACTCCTTACTCGACTCTGAGACCCCTCAGATCAGAAAATCAAATGCTGTTAAAAGTTCCACGGTCCAGGCTCAAAACCAAAGGGGATCATGCTTTTACTGTTTTAGCTTCAACGCTGTGGAACAAACTCCCCCTCAACATCAGATCAGCTGAATCAGTAACTCACTATAAAAAGCTTTTAAAAACTTACCTGTACAGACTGGCATTTGTATAGTATTTTTATGCCTATTCAAATGTTTAAATTTTTGTTTTTATATTTAGTTTTATCTTTCGATGTTTAACTACTCGCACTTTTTAATGCAATTTTTAATATTTTGTTTTATTTGTATGGTTTTTAATATTTTGTATGGTATTGTATTTTGTGAAGCACCTTGCAACTCTGGTTTGTAAAGGTGCTATATAAATAAAGCTTATTATTATTATTATTATGGATGACATCGAAGTCTTGTTCTCAACGCAGTGTCACCAATGAAGAAAGAACTGTATATGTGTCTATGTTTGGTGGCTTATTAAGATACAAACAAGATTTTCCCCACTTAGGGAGCTGTGAATGGACTGTGTGTAAAGTGTGAAGTGCTGACCAGAAAAACTCTTTAGGCTTGGTGGGAAAAACCAAGGAGAGTCGGCTTTAACAAGGTCAATCATCATGCCAGGGGCAGTGCACTGTGAAAAGGTCTAATATTGTGTTTGCTGCACTCAACACAGCTAAATCACATCATAATAACCTGGAATTGGTTGTCAGTGCCCCTTTTTACCCAACAATGTCATTATTTAGTGGTATTATTAGATGTAATATTAACCAGTGGGCTGTAACATGGCACAGCAGCAGGACCCAGGGCAAGAGGGAAACCAGATCTCTCTGACAGGAGTTCACACACATCACGGTTATATCTTTCAATGTTGAGACAGAAAAAATATTAAAAATAGTCAAACTACAGTAGAGGTGATCACTTATTTTATGTATTTTGTTTTTTTTTGTATCAGCACCTAGAGCTGGATATAGGGGACTGCAGCTGTTTTCACCCTGGAATCTGTGCAGACCCAAAGTGTTCACTATTAAAAGTAAACAACCAAATTACTATAACGTGGGAATAATGAACAAAATATATATGACCATGCAATTGTGAAATATTCTAATAGTTTTTAAAACTTTTAAAAACCCATCTCTGTCTTGTTCCAGTAGCTCATGTGAAGGCGACAGTGGTGCCCGTGGTCATCGGAGCACTCGGGGCAGTGACCCCCAAACTGGAGGAGTGGCTATAGCAGATCCCTGGAGGAACACCAGACATCTCGGTCCAGAAAATTGTAATATTGTGTATATATATATATTTATTGTAATATTGTGTGTGTGTATATATATATATATATATATATATATATATATATATATATATATATATATATATATTAACAAAAAGGAACAAATCACATTACAAACTGATAAATGCAAAATATTTATTACACACACGTTTATCAGTATATTTCTTTATTTCTGAATGTTTTATTTATTTAATAATCAACACGTTTGGTCAACATAGATTGAAAGCAGTCACTGTACATTCCAACAGTGACCCAGTTTCACAGCAAAAAACATATGACAATGAAATGTCCACAGAACCTCTTCCAACCATAGTCCACCTCTCAGCTGTCCATTCTTATGCTCAGTATGTTCCAAAACACTCATATGTTCACCATAATATATCTGAATACACAGTAGTGTACCTTAACTGTTTGTGTGCAGACATAGTTGTGTGTGACAAAGCTAAAGACTAATTTGAAGCTGCATATAGTGCTCTTGTTTGCTTGAAATAAAAACTCACGACTGCAACCTATGACTTAAGGCTGTAGTGCAACGTGCAACCATAATCATCTTCATGCTCAAAACTGCTGTGTACATGATAAAGCTGGGGTTTTTTTTAGCTGTTTTAATCAATTTTAAACAATGAATAGCATTTTAACATATTGTTAATCCTTTGATGAATATTATCTAGATGCAAGATCACCCGTACATACAAAATGTTTTTTTCCACTAGATTAACCACCCAGGATAAATACCAAGATGTGCTAATACAAAAGTGCCACAAAGTGGTGTAGACATCAGGTATAATAGGTAAGTTTATCTTAACATATTGCTGTATCTATTTTCTAGTTACATGAAGTATAAGTATATGGAGTTTATCATTTGTACAATACATCATAAACTGTACATGCAGGGGATTTGACATTTACCCAGATGAACCCTTTTTCCTGCCTGAGCTGTGCCAAAGTGTGGAGAGCAACAGTCGACATGCATAATCAGATGATGTAGCATATGTAATCATCAATTTATAAATATCAAGAGAAACGTCTGTTGCTGTGGGATCATTGCAAAGCATCAAGCTAATTCTCTGTGGCAAACAGGGTGAAGATTTATGTACACACTCGACTACTCTTATGGTGTGACAAGGAGAGGGATGACCCAAAGCATATCTGCTTCACTTTTAGTACTTGATAGATAGAGCCGTCTAAACATGAATGTACCCAGCTTAATCCTCAGCAAAGACTGTGTGAACTTTATATACCTTCTCTATTGACAGTGGTGACTTATTGGAAATGTTGAAAATGTCACTGTCCCCTTTGCTACACCTGGTGCTGCTCAGCAGAGTTTACAATGACCTTTGGCTGTTGCTCGATCAGATACAAAGGATTTATGAGGCTAGAATGCCATTCACATTCTGAAGATTTATATATGTCACATTTGTGTCTCATTTGTTTCTTTAAATTAGGTTGTCATAGCTGTAATTATATTCAATAAAGAAATAACTTAGATGATGTCTAAAGATCATCCAGTAAAATTATATTGATTTGCTTTGATGTGTATTTTAGATGTCAGACTCATTACTCACATTTCATGATGCATACAGAGCATGAGCCACTCCAGTAGCTTGTCTTCCTACACAAGTCACTCCAAAATATAGTATAAAACATGAGATGGAATTAATCGGGCTGCTGCCGTCAAACTTGCCATTCAATGGACCCTGTGATTTTATTTAAAGTAAAACTACAATTTATTACAACTTGGGTTTTGTTTTTGTAGATTCTGAATAGTAAACTAGCCTGCTGAACTCTTGGCTTGTTACAACCTCTTTGATTGTCTGATTGCTTGTGTTTGTTACCCCATTGGACCTTTTTTAGCTACATTGCCATGTTCTCTGCAATTACTTTGTTGAGTATAATGTTTTCATAATTGATAGAACCTCTTGCCTGAGCTACATAACTATAGCCCCTTTTATACAGCCTGTTCAAGACGGCATTTTTGCACCGTTATTCCGCCTCGCCGTTCTGTATAAAACGTATGAACACAGAATAGGGGGGCATTGATGTTCCACAATTAAGACGTTTGAGATCAAAACTATCAAGTGCAATCAAATTTTTTTTATTGCAAATAAAATAAATTTGTGATTAAAAGTGTATTAATGCAAATAAGTTTTGTTTTCGAATCCAAAAGTTTTTTTTAATCCAAAAGTTTGTTTTCAAATCCAAAAGTTTTGCTTTTGAACCCAAAAGTTTTGCTTGCTGTTGAACTGACTCTTGTGGGTAGGACCTACACTGAAAGATGTAAGACACGTCCCTATTGACCAGATTCGATCAGAATGACAGTTTGGGAACATCCACTGTTTATCGTAGAAAATTCGACCATTTTTCACAATTGAGAATGACTTCCGGATGGGAGCCAAAACGTCTTGATTCTGAAAACAGTGTCCAGATGACTACGACTGAAACCTGTTCTACGACAGAACACTCCTGGACGAATGAGGGACTACACCGTCTTAACATCCACTATTAGTAAACAGGAAACAGAGCGGGAGCGGAGAAGACAGAAAATTAGTGCACAGGTATGTTTATACATAACTTCCGTCTTAGTAATAGCAAGAATGTTATGTTTGAACTGGTGCACGTAGATTGCTTTTGTTTCATGACCTGTGATATTGTAATTGTTTAAAAATACATATTATTTTGTCAGCCTGTAAGTTAGCTACTCAATAAGCTAGTCACTACTGTTACGTGCCCAGGCTGCCTATTAGCCTGCATAGCATTGTGCATGTTGCTACTATTTAACAGCATTATTTGTCTTCAACAATCTAACGTTGGTTAATGTTATATTTGTGATGTTCCATATTATTTTATCAGCCTCCATCTTAACGTTAGTTAACGTAAGTCACTTTCTTGTCTTAGGTGTCATGCTATCTGAGCTGTTAGGGTTCCATCCACCTTTTGCCGTTATTTGATAGGAACAGCTGAGGAGACAGGAAATGTGGGAGAGAGAGGGGAGATGACATGCAGCAACGGGCCGCCGGTTGGATTTGAACCCAGGCGGCTGCGGTAAGGTCTCAGCCTTGTACATGGGGCGTGCGCGCTACCGGGTGATCTACCGGGGTGCCCCGTCCACCTGTTTTTATGTGCATTTTCGATTTTAATAATAGAAGAACTGTGATCTGTCAGATCTGTGTGGCGCTATGAGGGGACTGTAACCTTCCTCACATTATTCCATGAAAAAGATAGAAATGTCACATTTCCATCGTATTTTCTACATTGTCTTTTTGCACTGTTTGAGGTTTGATTGGCGCTCACTCAATTATGTCATCTTGTTGCTCCCTCTTAAAATGGAAAATTGGCGCCACCTACTGCTTATCTCAATAAAGTTTATGGAGTGTTTCCTAATAATATTGCCTAAAGGAAGCGTATATCAGGTGAATAGAATCGGTCCAAGCACAGAACCTTGCGAAACTCCTGACTAACTTTGGCGTGTACGGAGGACTCACCGTTAACATGTACAAACTGAGATCGATCTGATAGATTTGATTTAAACCAGCTTAGTGCGGTTTCTTTAATGCCAATTGAATGTTCCTGTCTCTGTAATAGGATGTGATGGTCAGTGGTGTCGAATGCAGCACTAAGATCTCACAAGACAAGTACAGAGACAAGTCCATTGTCTGATGCAATTAAAAGGCCATTTGTAATTTTCACCAGTGCTGTCTCTGTGCTATGATGCACTCTAAATCCTGACTGAAAATCCTCAAATAAACTATTGTTATTTAGAAAGTCACACAACTGATTGGCAACTGCTTTCTCAAGGATCTTAGAGAGAAAGGGAAGGTTAGATATAGAAATAAATTAATGGTAAGTGAAATAAATGCGTCAGCCCAGACTAACAGCCAGTAGGTTCTATGAGGTTTGCCATGTGCGAGGGAGTACAACAACCTAGCGCAATAAAAAGGGGCCTTGAGCGTGAACCTCAGGTGCTTGAACAATACTCAAAACTAAATGTAATAAATTCCAAGAGACATGTTTTGGGGTTTTAAGTATGTTAGTAAATGGATAATTGCCATTGGAAATGGTCTTGTTAAACAATGTAGAAACAAATATTAAAACTATTATTTTAACTCACATGAGTGACTGTTCTTGGCAAGTTCTATAAATACACAATTGTATAGTTACTGTATAATTGTATTTGTATTACCGTAGAACTACATAAAAGACAGTTGTAAACAAATGGGTAAAATGCACTAACTAAATGCTCTTGGCCTAATGAGCATTAAGTTCACTGTACTTACATTAACCTACAGTTGACCATCATATCAATCAACACATTATTTCAAACATGAATTCATAGTTTTTATGCATCTAAAGACAATGATGGAAGAAGTACTCAAAACCTTTACTTAAGTAAAAGTAGAAATATCATAGTCTAACAATACTCAATTGCAAGTAAAAGTCCTGAATTCAAAATCTAATTAAAAGTACAGAAGCATTATCAGAAAAATGTACTTGAAGTATCAAAAGTAAAAGTATTCAGTATGCAGAATGGCACCTTTTAAAAATGTTATTTTATTATAGAATAAATTATTCTGTTTTTATTACTAACAAATGTGTAAGAATATTTTAATGTTGTAGTTCATCAATGTGGAGCCAATTTGTAGATACTTTGTATACCACTAGGTACATTACTAGCACAGAAACTCCATCATATCATACCAGCATATCTTGTTTTTGTAATGAGAAAAGTAACTATCTAACTGTGGAGGTGGGTATGGGTAACTGTCAGCTGCAGAGGGAGAGGTGGTGGAGTCGCTCAGTAACTAATTATGCTCTCCCTAAATACAGTAGCATGCTGGACACTAAGGGGGAGAAGCAGAGGCGGTCGGGGGAACGGCGGATACTGACGGAAAGATTGTGTGTGGAGAAAAAGAAATAAATAAAGAATATAAAATGGAAACGTGGTTTTAGCATTTGTGTCAGGGCCAAGGGAACTCACGGTAGCACGATTCCACTACACTAAGTGTCAAATAAATTTAGTGGAATAAAAAGTACAACATTTGCCTCTGAAATGTAGTGGGGTAGAAGTATAAAGTAGCATTAAATGGAAATACTCAAGTAAAGTATGTAAGTAAGTAAGTACAAGTATGTCAAAATCGTACTTCAGTACCTGAGTAAATGTACTTACTTACATTCCCAGTGTTGTCACAGATATGATACTCTTTCACTCTTATGATTGCTCTTTCAACAAGAATTCGAAGTCGAGCTATGGCTTGTTTTTTCAGAGCATCTTCTTTGCTGAACTGTGCTGTGGTTTTAAAGGGGGGTATGATCAGCTTTGCCCCACAGTCAGCCAGCGTCTTCTCACTGGTGAACCCTTTGTCTCCCATGCAGCCATCTTGCGGCTCCAGTAAGTCAAGCAAATGATACAAACAAGCAGCCATGATAGTAGTAATGTCTTGCTTTAATATATTATCAGTTATTGGCAGGGTTTTACAGAATGTTGCACAAAGTTACCTGTGTCTGTGGCCAATGCCATGTTTATAGAGTGCTTGTGCAGGCCATTATTGGTGGTATTACAGGATCATGCTGTAATGGGCACTCTGAAACCGCCGCCATTATAAGGAGTTGGTTCATCGAGATAAACAGTAGGTGGCGCAAATTCTCCAAAATAAGAGGGCGCAACAAGATGACGTTGAGTGAGTGCCAATCAAACCTCAAACACTGAAAAAACGGTCCTGTCTGGATTTGCGGAAACTTGCAAGATTTAGGTTTAGGAAACTATACTGCTTGGTTAGGTTTAGGAACGTACACAATGAAGAAACAACAACAAATCTTGCGAGGGTTTCGCAAATTCAGGGTTACCATTATTGGGACTCCACAGATGAATTCATTCATTTGGGTGATTGAACTTATGTTAACTTTTGTTAACTGCTGTTTGTGTTTTACTAGTAGCGTGTTTCTGCTGCTCTAGCTCTCAGTTAATTTTGTTTGATTCTTCATTATAGAGACAAACTATCTGCTATACATTTAAATGTACACTAGTTCTGCTCAAGCACTCATAGCACTCTCCTTCTTTTAAACGACTTTCTCGCTAATACCACAGTTTACATGCTATTCAGTTTTACTAGCTATCGTTCTTTAGCTTAGCAGCTAGCAATGGCTTCTCTCTCTCCCTCTCACTCTCTTGCTCTCTCTTGCTCGGTGTGTCAGATGTTTACCTATTCCTCTGCCTCCTTTAGTGATAATGGTACAGGTAATAAATGTAGTTTATTTGTAGCGTTGGAGGCGAGGCTTAGTGAATTGGAAACGCAGTTCCGCACTATGGGAACTCAATCATTAGCTGCAGTAGTTAATCATCCCCCAGTAACCGGTAGCTCCTGTTAGCCGTTCCCTGGCAGCTCCCGAGCAGCTGGGAAACTAGGGAGGCTGGGTGACTGTCCGAAGGAAGCATAGCCCTAAGCAGAAGCCCACATTTAACCACCAACCTGTTCACGTTTCCAACAAGTTCTCCCCACTCAGCAACACACCTGCTGAGAAACCGACCGATTATTGGCAGCTCCATTTTGAGAAATGTGTTAGCGAAAAAGTTAGCGACACCAGCGAACATAGTCAAATGTATTCCTTGGGCCAGAGTGGGTGACATTGAATCCTATTTAAAACTGCTGGCTAAGGATTAACGTAAATACAGTAAGATTGTTATTTACGTCGGCGGTAACATCTCCTGATTATGTCAATCGGAGGTCACTAAAGTTAATGTTGAGTCGGTGTGTACATATGCAAAGACAATGTAGTTTTCTCTGGGCCCCTGCCAAACCTGACCAGTGATGACATGTTTAGCCGCATGTCTTCATTCCACCACTGGCTGTCGAGGTGGTGTCCAGCAAACGATGTGGGCTTTGTAGATAATTGGCGGACTGGTCTGATTAGGAGAGACAGCATTCATCCCACTTTGGATGGAGCAGCTCTCATATCTAGAAATCTGGCTGAGTTTATTAGTGGACCAAAACCATGACAACTCAGAGTTGAGACCAGGAGGCAGAGTTGTAGTCCTACACGCTTCTCTGTGCTTCCAGAGCAGTTACCCACCAAAAACTGACCCCCGACCACTTAAATTACTAAAATCCAAAGTTAACACAAGATGAGTTATACATAAAAACCTAAATAAAATGACCACCGCTGAAATAGCACAATAAAACGGGAGAATTAAATGTGGACTCTTAAACATCAGATCTCATCATCTTAAGCTGTACTAGTGAATGATTTATTATCAGACTGTCATATTGACTTATTTTGTCTTACTGAAACCTGGCTGGGTCATGAAGAATATGTCTGCCATGTCATATTAATACTCACATTCCTTGAGGCACCGGCCGAGGAGGTGGAGTTGCAGCCATCTTCGAATCAAGCCTATTAATAAACCCTAAACCTAAACTAAATTTATAACTCATTTTCAATTAAATTTTCAGTTCAATTTTATTTATATAGTGCCAATTCATAACAGAAGTTTATCTCATTGCACTTTTCCTATAGAGTAGGTCTAGACTGACAGAGACCCAACAAATCCCACCATGAGCAAGCATTTGGCAACAGTGGCAAGAAAAACCTTCCTTTTAAGAGGCAGAAACCTTGGACAGAACCAGACTCAATGGTGGGCTGCCGTGTTAGGTTTTGTGAGTGTGAGTGTGAGAGAGACAGAGAGAGATATTTTGGGGGAGGGGGCGTGGGGGAGAGGGAGGCACAATGCAAATATCACCTAGAATTATTTTTTTTTTAAATAGTAATATTGTAATTGTAGTGGTAATATTAAGAAATTAATAATAATAGTGATGACAGCTATAAGAAAAATAATGACAGTATTAGTAACAGAGCCAATAACAACAACAACTGGAGTAGCAGTTGTCAAGCAGGAACACGGGGGCAGCAAGTGGCCCACAACCACAGATCCAGTCTCTACAGCTCCGGAGAAGGAGAGAGGACAGAAATGAGAAAGTACAGAACTACGGAGAGAGAAGATGTCGAGTTAGTAACATGCAGTAATGGGATATAGTAATTTGAAAGCCTTGTTCTTAGTCTTTCACACCCAACCTGGAAAACATGACAGCCAATTCTATTTGTTATAGTGTACCACGCTCCTGGTCCTTATTCTGAATTTTTATGTGAATTCAGAGAGTTTTTATCAAGTTTAGTCTTTAAATCAGATAAAGTAATTACTGTAGGTGATATCAATATTCATGTGGCCGTTGAAAATGACAGCCTTAGTACTGCATTTATCTCATTATTAGATTCGATTGGCTTTTGTCAGAATGTACATAAACCCACTCTGTGTTTTAGTCACACCCTCGACCTTGTTCTGGGATATGGCATTGAAATTGAACATTTAATAGTCTTTCCACAGAATCCTTCTTTATCGGACCATTATTTAATAACTTTTGAACTCCTATTACTGGACTATACGCCATTAGGCAAAAACTCACTAGATGTCTATCTGATATTGCTGTAGCTAAAATTAAGGAAGCAATTCCATCTTCATTTATTTAAATGCTATGTCTCAATATAACAGACACCTATGCTAATTTCAGCCTGTCCCAAATTGATCATCTTGATGATAGTGCTATAGGCTCACTGCGAACGACACTCCCCTCTAAAAAAGAAGATAATAAAACAAAAAAGGTTAGCTCCATCGTAAAACCTCCAAATCTGCAAATTAAAGCAAACATTGCGGAAACTTGAAAGGAAATGACAAACATGCTTTAACACTAGAAGTGCCAGAATTCCAAACTTACTAGAATTGCCGGAAGCGGTCATTTTGACCGCTAGATTCCAAACTCTATAATCTCTAATGATAAATTACCCAAATGGGAGATTAATGCATTTATTGTGTTAGGATATCTTTTAAAAAACAAATAACACCAAAATATACATTTAAAAAACTTTAAAAAAAAACTAATTATACATTTATCAATATTCACATCATCGCATATAGTAAACCGTAATTAATGCATACGCTATATTCACACCAGTGTCACCGACTCCCGCTTTGCCTTCAGCCCATCGGTGATGCCCACGCTTGTGTGCACGGAGCTCAGCAAACATACATTATTGCTCGGCTTTCCCTGGTAGATGGTGAACGTCGCATCTACACATGGCACACCTTTTGTGCTAAACAGCTCTGCTTGCTCTTTTGCGGAGGGGGGCGACTCACGCTTAGTTTTCCCCAGGGTGCCAACTAGGCTGGTCTTCTTGGCCTGTAAGGTGGTGGCCAGTTTCATAGAAGTGAAGAAATTATCTGGTAATATTTCTTCCCTTACCCAGGAATGGCTCCCCAGTTTCAGCTCCACACTTTCTCCCACGAGCTGATCTTTGCTCCGCGTCTCCTCTTTTCCCAGAAACGGAGCCCAGTTCAGCATGTATTTTGAATTGACATCCGCAGCTAGCCAAAACTATCAGGTCATGAGCTGTCACCACGGTGCTGATGTGCCTCAGCCACAGTGCAGTCCCTGATGTGTTTCAGCATGCTATCGTCAAACACACAAGAAGGCCGTGAGCCGTGTGTGCTGTGGGGCCAGCACAATAGAACAACAGAATAGCGCGAAAGTCACTGCGGTCAATATGACCGCGAATGGCCGAAATAGGTAAAAATGATCATATTTTCTTTGCCTTTTGTTTAATTTATATAAAACCTATTGTAAATAAAAATACAAATACTTTTAGGAAAAGTCAGGTACCAGCAAGATTGTATTTTTTTATTCAACAAAGTTATTGCACATATAAATTTCAAAACGGTCAAAATGACCGTCGTGGCCGTTCTAGTGTAAAGGACATAAAAACCTGGATGACCTGCAATTTTCTGATGTTAAATTCAAACAAAACTGAAGTTATTGTACTTGGCCCCAAACACCTCCGAGACACATTATCTAAAGATATAGTTATTCTAGATGGCATTGCCCTGGCCTCCAGCACCACCGTAAGGAACCTCTGAGTTAGGCACGTGTACTGACAAGAACTAGGAAAAGAGATCATATCTCTCCAATATTAGCTTCTCTGCACTGGCTCCCTGTAAAATCCAGAATACAATTTAAAATCCTTCTCCTCACCTACAAAGCTCTTAATGGTCAGGCACCATCGTATACTAAAGATATCATAATACCTTATTACCCCACTAGAACACTGCGCTCTCAGAATGCAGGGTTACTTGTGGTTCCTAGAGTCTTCAAAAGTAGAATGGGAGCCAGAGCCTTCAGTTATCAAGCTCCTCTCCTGTGGAATCAGGTCCTAGTTTGGGTTCGGGAGGCAGCCACCATCTCCACATTTAAGAGTAGGCTTAAGACTTTACTCTTTGATAAAGCTTATAGTTAGGGCTGTCTAGGGTGAACCCTGAACCATCCCTTAGTTATGCTACTATAGGCCTAGACTGCCGGGAGACTTCCCATGATGCACTGAGCTGAACTGACAAATATCTGGTTTTAATAGGTAAGTTCTGTAAATAAGTTCTGTGGATGTATAAAACCTCTTAAAGTGGGCAGGTTTGCCCGCTTGAGCTAGTTCTAAGCTGCTTAGATTGCACATACAAATATATATAAATTATATTATATATAAATGTTTAAACTTTTGTCAATATTTACATGCTACACAAACTCTCAATTCCTTTGTTACGATGCTGCACCATTTGACAGCCCTCAAATAGGCCTTCATGTGACACAATTTGTAATCATCAGAAAAAAACAAAACAAATGACAGTTTAGTTTAAGTATTTTTCCCATGACAACAATGAAGGCAAGGAGTAAAAAAACTCCAGGACAGCTAAAACCTTGTGGATTATAGACATTTGGATAACACTTCATATTAAGGTACACATATTCACTATTAAGTAGTTGCTCATTAGCATGCATATTGGGAGCATATTGTCTCTTTATTAGTCATTATAAAGCCTTTATTAATGCCTTATTCTGCATGACCATATTCTACAACTACTATGATATTATCTTTTTCCCCTCAATAACCTCCTAATTACTGCTTATTGATAATAAGTAAGTTGTTGTACAAGAATTAAGATCTTAATATGCTTTTCTCATGGGCCTTATAAGGCAGTAGTACCACAAGAATACTCATTCTCCCTTAATAACACTTAATACACATGATCTATTCCTATGTAACAAAAATGTACATGTTAATAGTGTCCAAATTAAGTCTAACTCAGAATATGTTCCCCATTCTAAAATGAGGTCCTGCTCATAACTAACTCACTAGTAGTTTGACTGCGTTTCTTACTAACCCACACAGGTTCCCTCTTCTAAAGTTCTATTCAGATTAAGTGGTAGAAGAACAAAGTCAGCAAAAGTAGAAATAGCTCCTTTATTAATGGACCCCTTCAGAGATTTTCAAACTATCTATTAAAATATGTTTAAATTTCTACAAGGCTAATAAATGTACTGCCTAAACTTGATGTATAAATTTCAGCTGACAAAGCTTTTTGGAGTATAAATGATCACAGATTTTCTATTTCTCAGAGACAGGGTCCATTTAGCACCGTATATCCCACATCATAAAACCTATACAGGTCTTTCTCTTTTGTAGCTAATTTAGCATTTTCAATATTTCATGCTTCCAGTACAACATAATTTAACAGAATTTTAACTGAACAAAGTAGCTAACTATCATTTTAATACTTCATCAACAAGGGAAGGAGTTGGCCTCTGGATTTCATGTCCTCTATAATAGTCTTTTTCTCAGCGGTAATGTGGGTGTCACATTTCTTAGCAAAGGACAGCAGGGTTTTACTTGCAGGATCAAACTTCAGGCTCTGGCAGTTAATGGCCTAGTAGTTGTAGGATATAGTCATGCATAATAAAGCATTAATACGTGCTTTAAAACAAGCAACTAGTTAATGGTGAATATGTGCTCCTTAATATGAGGTGTAACTCAAATTTGTTTTGCAGTAGTTTAACAGTGGGCTTTGTGAGGTTAATCCTTCTGCTAGCTGACTTATCCCTTGTATCTCAGACAAACTGAAGACTTCCAGTACCTCCTATAGTTTCCAATACCATGTTAAATTGTTGTTCTCAGGCAATACCTTAATGTCAATATCCGAAATAGGTCCTAAAGTATTTTTGTTTCTTTACTGACATATATCCTGATAGGTTGTCATTGTGTTTTCACAAGACACAGCACATTTCAAAAAGCTACAATGACAACATTGCTGGTGCCACTTATCATCATAACACAACAGATTATATTATATTTAATTTAGATTATCATTTTCTCTTAAGAATTATCCATTTTGCTTCTCTTTTTTTGTGTGTGTGAATGTCGCTCCATGCTATCTAAGAGGGAACTTGTGTCATTATGTACCAGCCAACTGTGGACCTCTGTCATTCTATACGTGTGGACCTTTTTCTATAATGTGAACCAACAAATAAAATGCATTCATATCAATACAAATTGAGTTTACACGTACATTGTAAAGTTAATTTAAGTCCTGTGCTTGTGAAAGTTGGTCAAGGGAATCTTTGGGTAACTGAACCATTTCAAAGGTTTAGTAAAAGTCTGATAATAAATCTGTTTTTAGCGATTAATTAAAAATGAAAAGAAAGGATCTTGCTGCTGACCATTTTATTCCTAATTTTATCCTGTTTTATTTTTTTTAGATTCTAAAATACGTATTACTCTCATGCCTTCTGGTTAGCAGTTCATTTTAATAATTTTGTTGCAAAAACATAATAAGAAATCATGTTTCAAGAAACTGGTTTCTTCACTCAGTAGCCTTGTTTAATAGCCTCTCTACAGTCTGAAAGACTGCAAGCCATTAACACTATGGGGGAGTGTGAAAAAAATGATGTGAGTCATTAAAATCCCTGCTCTAGCCTGCAGGGGCAATGCTGAGTATGGATTTTAACGCTCACACACCTGCTGGTCGCCTCTAGCCAAAAATTCACCAGAGAGTTTTAAACATGATTTTAGCATGATTTAAAGCATGACCAACCCGGGGACTTCCAAAATGTCGTCGTCTTTTCCTTTTAGATCGTTATACTCTACATAATGATCTTTGCCTGCAGAAGGAGGATACAGATTTTTCTTCACAGAGAGAAGGATAACTTCTGAGCCCTGCTCTCTCCCCACTAAAGTCGACTGCTGCTTCACTGCCGCCTGAAGGAGCAGTTTCGCCGTTGAACCCGCCAACAGCCAAGAGCGATCTCAAGTAAGAGGCTTGTGTGGGCAGAGATACATTTTGTAACTGTGTGTTGTTTCATCTAAGGTTCAGTTGTTGTGAATTGTGCTGTGCACTATTGTGGAAAGTAACAGGCCGCCGTGTCCTGTTGTGCTGTGTGTTTTCGTGCTTAGCACATTCAGTTGTGTATCAGTACCACATGGCTGTAGCCACTTTACTATACAGCCACTGTGGAGGCTAATAACTGTGCTTTATCAGACCGAAGTCCAGTAACACGGCTACCAGGTTCCTGTATGATAAAGGAACAGCTATAGGGAAATTTAAGGAGAAACCCAGGGAGCAAATAATAATTTTATTACGTAACTAGTGATTACTTAGTTTACCAATTAGCCATGATAAAAGTTAATATTTTTGTAATAAAATCAACGTAACATCACTGAAAACCTCAAACACACTAATTAGAAATGCTAACCACTTAGCTACAACAAGCTCACCTTTTTGCAGTAATTTCAAGCTAGCACCACAAAAGATCGGTAAAGCATGTAATATTTAGCAAATGCAAGTGCAAAACAGTTCTCATGTCAACACTCGTGTCACGTCACCAACTTTTTTTCTGTATTGTTTTCGCTTATTGACTAAATAATCACAGTTTAAATGCTCTCATTTAAATCGTCTTATCTTTAAATACCACCAGTTGATGGACATACTTGGTTCTGCACTGCAGGAGCTTTCGCAGGCACACTGATCACTTAATGCCAAAACATGGTGTAGGATACGAAAGATACTTCTGATTGAAATACATTAGTTTGAAAGTCGTTCTGAGTGACACGAAAAATAATTTTCTACAAAAAATGTCTATGTACACAAATCAGTAGATTCAATTTTGTGATTATTTCACAAACTGTTGTGACACTGGGTTACTTTAGACTCACGGCTCAAGAGTCACTACCTTTCCAAGTCGGACAGTTTGTGCCTGCTGCCTCCCTTTGATGCGGTAGCAGCTTCTCAGGCTCCCTTTCCAACATCAAACCTCAGTTCCCTGTTATCTGTGGTCACCATAGTGTGCACAGAAAGTACATCAGCTGACCTTGAGCTGTTCACTGGCCCTCGTGTCAGTGATCAGCTCAAGGTTATCTAGAGTCGTGTGGCTCAGGTCCTATCTGTTTGGCGACACATTCTTTATATATGTTTACAATCTATCTATCTATAATTTTGTCATCATGATTGTCCATGTATATGTATATATTCATATTTTACTATGTGGGTCTATTCTGTTCACACGACATATATTGCATGTCTGTCATGGGGGTGGATTCGGAAAGCAGGAGAAGGACCCAGACGCAAACAGTTGATAGTTCAATAATTTATTGCTGAAGCAAAGGTATACTGTATATAGGTTTACAGGCAGCTACTGGTAGATATGCAGACACAGATACAAGTAGGCAGACAGGCAGGATCAGGTACAGGTAGGCAGGCAGGCATGCAGGCAGGTTTCCAGATAGCAGGATACAGGGCATCAGAGGCTTGAAATTAGGGCATGAGCAGCATTGTAACTTTGATAAACTGGCAAAGTTAGAGAGCATCTGGTGGACAGGTAAAGAATAGCAATGGTTTGGTTTGGGGAAATGGGAATGTGGCTGGAGAGAGAGACAGAGGGCAGAATATTACAGTCTGCCCGTCCTCAGAGAGGGATCCCTCCTCTTTTGCTCTTCTTGAGGCTTCTTCCATTTTTCTCCATTTTTGGAGAGTTTTTCCTTATCCGAATCAATGGTCTAAGGACAGAAGGTGTTGTATGCTGATCCGATTGTAAAGACCCTTGAGGCAAATTTGTGATTTGTTATGTTGGGCTATATAAATAAAATTGACATGACTCTAGCATTGCCACAGTTATACCCAGCCCTATTGCCAGACAAGAACGGTGATATTGGACTTTTTTTTTCATATCCAACATTTTTAAAATTTTCTCATTCTACATTATCTTGACAACTATGTCACAGTTAATGTTAAGACTATATTGTGGTTATGGTTATGACCTGCATCAACCAGTGGAGATTGTGAGCTCAATGTGCTGTGGATATTCGTGGTTCCCTTAGAATGAATCTGAATGTTTTTCGTGATCCCTAGAAC
The DNA here is from genome assembly GCA_027580175.1 of Siniperca scherzeri. Classification (NCBI taxonomy): domain Eukaryota; kingdom Metazoa; phylum Chordata; class Actinopteri; order Centrarchiformes; family Sinipercidae; genus Siniperca; species Siniperca scherzeri. The sequence continues at coordinate 18,266,564 of CM050853.1, forward strand.
TTTTCTTTACCACCACCATCAGGTCAAAATGTTGACTTCTATGCACAAAATATGAAAATTTGATGGCCATATTAGTATACATACTCCCAGAGGATGAACACAGTACATTTTGGACACTTCTTGAGCTTTCTTTTTGCACCCCCCTTAGGCAAAAATGTCAACATTGCCTACAAGATACCTCATAGTCTAAAGGGCACATTGCCATTACTGCTCTCAAGGGGATGAACCCTTTTAAATATAATTACCAGATGACTTTTACTCCACCCTCAAGATAAACTACACTTTTAGCTCCACTACTGATAAAGAAGAATAGCAAAATGGTCAGTTGGGTGACATGAGAGTTATGAATACTGCAACCTATATTGAAATGTATGTGGATATGTTTTCCTATGTCATTTAGAGGAGAGTGGTCCATCTGCCCTTTACCTGAGCAGTCCTGTTCTCAGAATGACGTGGTTTAAAAAGAATCATGCTCTGCACAGCTGGTCCATGTGCCAAGAAGTGCTTAGTGAACTCTGTTAGATCTGGTGTCACTGCCTTACCAACTGTTTAATTAGAACAGCAGATGTGATAGTGATCCCCCATGGAATGATAGCTATCACCCTGTGGGAGTATGCTGATCGCCGTCTGGTCCGGCCCATCTACAGGCAATTTGATTTATCTTGAGCTCATCACCTCAGGCACAGTTTAAAAGAGGAGCTTTCCATGGTGATCACATTTTCACACATTAAAGGTTGACAGAAAAGGGGAAATTACGAGATAGATTCTAGATTCCTCGAATTATGTTAATTACAGTGATTGTCCTCCATTTCTCCTCATTTTTTGATCTTTAGAACTTTATAAAGGCAGAAGTGAATCATTCTCTTGGAACTGGACTATTAAATAAATCAAATAGAATATGGATTCTTTACATTGAGTGTAAGTGCGGATAGGTTGTTGTGATTGACTTCATCCTAACAAAATCCTGCTTCTGTTAAACAGTTGGAGCCAGAGAATGGCCCTTAAATTTCTGCAAGACAAACATACCTTCAGTGGCAACGTTATTACCTTTTTGTGATGTAAATCGAATGCAGCTTAGGCTGAGTGCTGGACCGCAGCAAGACAAATCTCCGTCCTCTGAAAAGTGCTGACTTTAAAGTAAAAAAAATGGTAATAGATTCTCAAAGTGAGGGGCCATTACTGGGGCAGCATGCAAATGACGGGTGAAGAAATAATCTACAAGGTGTTATTGAGCTCTTGGTTTAAGAAGGAAGGGAAGGCCTCTCCCCATTCCCCTGTCGAAGCACCGTAATGTGCGGCTTGTAATTAGATATTGATTCGCTTTGTCGACGAGTATTTCAAACTAGTGTCCTCCTCCTAGAGAGAAGGGGATGCATGAAAGTCTGAATGCATCTTGTTAGGACTCAAATGTAATATCTTCATACTGGTGTGAAATTGTTACAACGCCAAGTGAATAATTGCTTATCTCTAATGGAAAGAAGCAGCAACTGGTAATTTGGTCACAGTGAAGTAAAAGTTTCAGTGTCCTTGGGAGATACCTTTACATTAAAATGCATTAGGTGCTTAGAATGCTTTTATTGGATGACAAATATTTTCCAGCCTTTTAAAATTAGATGTCTATACCTTTCAGACTCTAGTTCGTTCATGGATAGATTTATAATTCATAACCAATGATTGGTATTTGAGAAAAGTACAGGAATTGGATAGATTGCATTCAAAATATGGCAAAGGATATTACATTGTGCAGGATGACTGGGATTTAGCTATGCTACTGGTGTGGCTCTAGGGATGGCCATATCAGTTGGTCCATCACTTTTGAATGAAATGTCTCAACAAATATCGGATGGATTGCCATGAAATTTTGTATAGACTTTTCAATTAGAGCCACCATGAGGTTGACATATTTGGTTTTTGAACAATTACTGGATGGATTGCCATGGAATTTGGTACAGATATTCAAAATTCTCAGAGGATGAATCCTTATTGATCTACTGACATTTCATAGCCCGACAAACAAAGTTATCCAGTAAAAATTTTGATCTCTTTGTCTTGAACTTAACAAGTTAAAATATTTAGACATCTATTGGATGGATTGGCATAAACTTTGGTGCAATCATTAATGATTTTCCCAGACAATGAATTATAATGATTTTTATCATCCCCTAATATTACATTGGGCACCACCAGCATGTTGACATTTTTGGTTTAGAGTGAATTGTCTCAACAACTATTGGATGGATTGCCATTATATTTGCTTATCCCCAGTGAAAAATATGCTTTTGACACCACTTACTGTGTATATACCACTTTTGCACACTCCCAAAAATGTGTCATCTGTGGACCAATTTTGTTCAACAGTTATTAAAACTTTGGTATAGGGATTACTATATTATTACTTCTATTATTACAGAAGGAACTTATTATTCTTTCACATAAGAAACTACACTCATGTGGAGAAGATAAACAGCAGTTACAGGTAGTAATGAGTCTTGACTCTATAGAGGGTAAATTACTCCATTTTACGCTTTGTCCCTGTTGTCTTTTTAACCAAAGAGTTTCTGATGGAGTTGAAGAAACTCCTGTGTGAAACTGTTTGGAAAAAGGGTGGAGAGATCCAAAGCCTTTGAATACATAATGAGCCTTAGATGAGGATAATGAGGATGCCGGTGACACAGTGTAAAGCTCTTGTCCACCACTGCAGAGACCTAGGATTCAGTTACAGCAAGCAATACTTAGTCATGCGTTCCAACAAACACAATTTGGTTGGGAGCTGAAGGGGGTTCTCATCTTCAAAGCTAGACTTGGGACCCCTACAGGCTGGTCTGGCTGCCTACGCGAGGTGGACTGACGGGATACTGTGATGATCTGTTACTTTCATAGTGAAGTTCATCACTGGCAGGCGAAAATATGCAGGAATAACACACAGAATAGCACAGGTCATGCACAAAAATCAGTTTGCATGGCTCAGTAAAAACCGTTATGGTGCCGGAAGCACCAATGCAAGTATTGGTGCCAGAAGAACCAGTGAACCTGCTTGCACTGGTGCTTCCGGCTTGGCTGGGTAGCACCAATTGAAATTCAAATATAATTGACAGTGTTGGTGAGTGAGAAGACGGTGAGAGAGTGCCTGTGCAGATGGGATGTAAGATCTTGGGTGACAGAAAATCCACATAACACCCTCCTAATTAATCTCTTCCTTGACACTGCGACTCCTGCAGGCCAGCAGTGGGAGTTGGCAGGGACAAAAACTGCAGTGCATGCGGAACTGGACATTCCTAATTGAGAGAAAAAATGCACAAAAATAAATATTAAAAAATACATTCAATGACATTTTTGTGGTCATAATGAAAGTCTAAATTCAAGCTTTGGGTCTACTAGCCTCCACAAAGTGCTTAAACAGATACTAACAGTCTAGCCTTTTGTAAACAGATGATAATGTTGTGATGAGTTGATGTGTTGTGATAATGTTTAATGCTGCATTAATGTTCATATTACTGTTATTACTGTTACGGTCCAAATATTTGGACAAATTATATTTTGATGCTTTCGCAACATTGTTCTTGAAACGTTCATGCCAATAATGCCCTTTGAATTGAATTGATCAACAGGAAAAGAACTAAACAACATTCAATGTGCAAGTATAAATGGACATACTTGGATATATATATGAATGTATATGAGCATGTTTTTGCAGGGTATATATAATGCACAACAATAGCTTACTTTAGGAAGGTTTACCTGTTTCCTTGCTGGCTTCATACTAATATAAAAAAATAAAAAGACAAAAAAATGTATGTGTTTGCAAAATGTGTAAAAAAAAAAAAGACATGTTGGCCCTCATTTATCAATCTAACGTAGAAACCAGCGCAGATCTAAGTGCAGAAATCATCTTATAACAAGGTTCACATGTGATTTATGAAACGATCATATCTCACCAATCACAGTGTAAGAATGATCGCTCGTTGATAAATGTAAATGCGTTGATAATGGTAAGAATTTAATAGCCGAGGCTACTAGGATTTCTTTGTAGGCTATATTTAAATAATTACACGGTTTACATAGTTACAGTTTATTTATTTGTTTTTTTTTATTAATGATGATTCAGGTGAATCAGAGCCAGGCACCACTGGTGGATCACAGGCTACACAGAGCGGCGTGGAGCCAGGGTCTTCTTCGGCTCCACAAAGCGGCCTGGAGGCAGCCTCCGAGAACCAGGCAACTGCGTCCTCTGCTCCATGTGCTGGCCCACCACGAACCTTGATTGTTAACAGCACAAATCCTGGAATACCAAACTGAAATGTGTTGGTTAATGACGTTGATTAATCACACACTTCTAGCAATAATGACACATAAAAGAAATGAATGAAAACATGAAACGTGCCAGATAAATAAAATGTTTGACTAAACGTTTCCCTATTGAATAGCATACTCTCTAAACATAATCAGAATCAGAATCAGAAATACTTTATTGATCCCCGTAGGGAAACTCTTTGTTACAGTAGCTCGCCTTTATGTCAGTGCACACAGGAGAAAGTACTAGAAAAGAAGTACTAGATAAGAAATGTGTTTTAAGAGTTAAGGTATACTTTACATATCAGAAGCGATAATTTAGGTCCTGTCTCCTTCGTATAGCCCCAAATTGGGCCTGTGCTGGCCACAGCTCTCTGGGCACAGGTTCCTCTGGCTGCATCGGCACATCAAATGGCATCCTGTTATCCCGCGCAATATTGTGCAGAACCCCACATGCCACATGCCACACCTTCTCTGCGCACTGTTAAACCTGCGCTCCTGCTCTGTCACAGGGTTTGTCAGTGGGGTTATGAGGTACTCGTGAGGGGATAACCTTTGTCACCTAGTGCAAGAATCATACCAAAATGTCATTGGAATATTTTTTAAATATTAATTTAACTTCGTTGTTACTTACCAAGGAGATGACTCCGGCCACGAAGGAGTCGTGTGTCCCCCCAGCCAATAATCATTAACGGATGGTGGCTTCATACGCACATGGTACAATCAAACACACCTATCACATTAGAAAACCCAGCAATTTCATAAAATATTCTCTCTTTACGGTTTGCTGGGTGTCATTGTATGGAAACCTGATGTAAGTATGTGAAAGGGACTTTATAGCAGCCAACTCTGCTGGCATTGTTCTGCTGAAGGTTGGCTGGGATATACCAGACATATCCTCGATCTCCATTTGAAAGGTTCCAGTGGCCAAAAACCCCAACATGGCGAGCACCTGCACAGGCACAGGTATGGCATTTGAGCACTGGGTCTCTGTCCTTAACCGAGGCGAACTGTGGCATAACTCCAGTTGGACATGCAGAGACAAAAGCGACTTAACAGCCACTCGTCACTCTGCATGAAGAAATCGGTCCTGGAAAATGTCTTCCAACAAAACCAGATCTGCCATTGTTGAGATCTGATGACTGTCAAAGCTCTTGTTTAAATAGGTGACAGAATGAGCATCTAACCTATCACCCCCTATCACGATTACCCTGCCCATTGCTTTTAATTACTTGATTTTAATTGCTTGTAATTATGTCACCGGTTCACTCCTGTGATTGCAAACTGTTTGGAAATAGCTATTTATGTTAGGAATGTATGCCACCTAGTCAATGTAGGCCTTTACAAAATAGATTTTGCCATAGGTTAGGCTACATATTTTTATGTGATGAATATGTGACTGCATATGATTGGATGGCAGTCAGATGTAAAATATATAACTGATATATAACAATTCTCCCACTCAGCCAGATTTTACTATGCTGCAGGTGAGTCCACGCTGACTCAAAAACTTGCGTACACAAGGTGAGACTTGACGTGAGATTTGGTCGTAGCTCACGTTCAGATTGATAAATGCAGATCTTTGAGTTGAAATGAGCACACGCCCAGTTTTCTGTTGTATGTTCGTTTGTGTTTGGGCAATACTACAGTTCAACAGTATACCATGTGACGTGTTGTGTTTTGTAGGTGCTCCTTTAAATTAAAGGTCTTGCAACATAGTAATTGTACAGTCAGTGCAGTTTGAACAGGTTTTTGTTGAGGTTTTGTTTGGGGTTAGGGTAAGTGCTACTACATCATTTGAAATTATATTTACACACATTTTGTGTCACTGCAGGATCTGAAAATGTGTTTCTTCCTTCATTGTGCATTGTAGTTTGATGTTGTGTACACAGTGAATAAAAGATAATTATGAACAAATAGAATGTCTGAAAGATGAATCATCCTAAACTGCACTATTATCTGCCTTGTCTGCTGTGCCCACTGATCTGTGTAAACAAGTTTTGCAGATAAAGTTTGAGGATGAATAATCTGAGGCCAATCTGAAAGAGATGAATATTAAATCTCAGGATGATGAGCCAGCTCATGATCAGGGATCTCCCCCGGTCATACTGCAGTCAGCGCTTGGCGGCTTGCACTCGTCTGTCAGTAGTTTGATTGGTCTCTACCTGATTTATCTGTTCTATAAAACGAAACAAGCGGCAAAGGCTTTACCTGGGTGATTTAGGCAGGCATTGAGTCAGCAACCTGTCCATCCTAATGGCTTTCATATTGTATGGCTTAAACTAAAGGATTAGAGGCTGACTTTCCCCTCTTGTCTTTGAATTAGCAAGTACAATACACTTATTTTCAAATGAACACAGGAATATGATATTCTAAGTATATTTAAGATCTAAGTGTGATATTACAAAGCATCTCAGGGTGTAGCTGCTTTTACATGGTAAATGGTAGGGATATGAGATAATTTATTCTGTTATGAATTGGCGCTATATAAATGAAATTGAATTGACTGAACATGGATGCATTATATTATTATATAAACACATTATTTAAAATTATGAGAAGAGCATATGAATTTTTGCAATAATGTTTGTTTTTTCCACTAATTAGACCTGTCAATTTACAAACTTACACACCTGCTTGGAATTCAGACGTTTTCTTAAGTATCAAAATAATTCAGCTGATTGTTTCGTAGAAAAGGTTTCAGTCGTAGTCATCTGGACACTGTTTTCAGAATCAAGGCGTTTGGCTCCCATCCGGAAGTCATTCTCAATTGACCAATTGAGAATGACTTCCGGATGGGAGCCGAAACGTCTTGATTCTGAAAACAGTGTCCAGATGACTACGACTGAAACCTTTTCTACGATAGAACACTCCTGGACGAATGAGGGACTACACCGTCTCAGCTGATTGTTGTCTGTACACCCATGCTTACATTGCAAATAGGAACTGTTAATAGTTAATGCAGCATGACTTTTTATGGTGCAGCTTTGCTAAAATGTAAACAAATACAGGCTAAAAACAAGAAGTGTAGATAGAAGTTAGTGGACGTCATAAAAGTGCATGCAAAAAGAGAGCTTTTCTACAGAGCCATTATTTTCATCTAGGACTTTTCTCATTATATGCACAAGCTAAACTTTGTAAAAGAAAAATCATGCAATATGGCCCAATTTTCTTTTTGTAACTGGGTCAGAAAAGGACTCGGCTATATTTTATTACCAATAAATATCGACACCTTGAGACTTTCCCCCAAAGAATACTCTCAACCTTTTTACCTCAAACTCAATTGCTCAATTTCAGCTTTCCCACGACCAAAGGGTTTCCCACCAACACAGGCACATCCACAAGTAAAATCAGAGACGTGGCTTTTTAAAAAAGTAAAACATGATTTATTTTAAATTTAAAAAGGGCAACATATACAACTAATGTTGTATATTGTATTTAACAGCCTAAATTACATATTGGAGTCTCAAGATAGGAAGTAAAATAGGGGAATAAGAAGAGTAGGGAAAATTATGTACACATAAGGCATTTTCCGCCGAAAGAGGCTTTTTAAGGACAAAATCTCTCCATGTGGATCACGCTCTGTCTTGTGAGGAAGACTGAGATGCAGTTGAAAGCTCAGAATAATAACGGCTAATATATATATTTTTTTGTCAAACTGTTTTCAAAGTCAAGAATGAACGTACTAGAACACATGAATGAACATACTCAGATTACATGTTCAAGAGGAAACGAGCAAATAGTTTCATTACCTGAAACAATGATGTGTGTTGTGCCAACATGACGAGTGCTCGGTCAAGACCAAAGTAATGACAACAATCAAACACATACCCAGGACACATTTCAGATGGAGCTGTTTATTACACAAGTGTTTGCTATTGTCACTACCTGGGCCAAAATGATGCTTTGATTAATTTACTGTTTGACTGACAGAAAAATTATTGCCAACAATTTTGATAATCGTTTAAATCAGTTTTTAAACAAAAATGTGAAGAATTGACCAGGTACAACATCTCAAATATACTTTCAAATCAAGACGGTGTAGTCCCTCATTCGTCCAGGAGTGTTCCATCATAGAAAAGGTTTCAGTCGTACTCATCTGGACAATGTTTTCAAAATCAAGACGTTTCAGCTCCCATCCGGAAGTCATTCTCAATTGTGAAAATGGTTTGAGAACTCAGAAATTAAAGCTACTCTGTGTTGCTTAAGCCCTGCCCTCAGGGAGGAATCTTCCTGAGTGTCTGCTGTTTACCCAGCCTAGTTTTGCCTGAAACTGACCTTCTTTGTTTCCATGATGGCCCAGTAATCAGGCCTATTGTTTTCTGGCTGCACCTCCCTCATCACTATTAAGTACCTGATTAGCATATGATTGGCTTGACCACGGTGTTAATACACTGTGGTAAATGTTGGGCAGATTGAATCTCAGACCACGATTTCTGTTCAAAGACGGGTTTTCTTTTTTCACAAAAATGGCTTCTTTGACACCCCTTTCAAACCAACTCTTCTCTCTACTTAGAATCTTCACCTCACTGTCTTCAAATGTGTGGTTTGTAGCTTTTAGATGCAAATGCACGGTCCTTTGCAATCCCGAGTTAGCGTGTCGTCTGTGCTGATAAAGTCTTTTGTGAAGTGGCTGTTTGGTCTCACCTATGTACCGTTCTTTACAGTTTTCCTCACTGCATTGAATTGTATAAACTACATTGCTCTGTTTTTGTGTGGGCATCTTGTCCTTGGGATGAACGAGTTTCTGGCTTAAAGTGTTGCCTGGTTTAAAAAAAAAAAACAGGAACATCGTGCTATCTAGTTTTTCAGACAGTCCAGATACCTAAGGGATGGAGACACCATTCCTTCTTGGTTCTGTTTCCCTTTTGTCCTGTTTTTTTGGCTCTTTTAACTGGCTTCCTACTTGGGCTCTCAACAAAGTTAAAAGTAGGATTGGAGGAGACGGAGGCAGAATGCAAATAGCACCTCGAATTTTTTTTTTTATATACAACAACTTACTGTTACTGTAGTAACAGTTGTCGAGCAGGGGGGCAGCAGGTGGCCCACAACCACAGATCCATCAGAAATACCTGCTGAAAGCGATAAAATGGACTGTACTTATATAGCACCTTTCTAGTCTTTCTGACTACTCAAAGCGCTTCAACTACATATCACATTCATGCAGAACTGTTGATCATGTAACTAATCATTCACACAGCCCTCAGGAGCAATTTGGGGTTCAGTGTCTTGCCCAAGGACACTTAGACATGTGGGCTGGGGGAAGCCGGGATCGAACCGCTGCCGCTCCGATTGGTGGCTCTACCACTAAGCCACAGTCGCCCCAGAAAGAGAGAGGAGAGAAATGAGAAAGCACAAAACTATGGGAGAGAGAAGATGTCGAGTTAGTAACATGCAGTAATGGGATAAAAATGCATACACATGGAGAGGGAGAGAAGGAGAGAGGAAAGAGGTGCATCATGGGAAGTCTACCGGCAGTCTAGGTCTATAGCAGCATAACTAAGGGATGGTTCAGGACTCACCCAAGCCAGCCCTAACTATAAGCTTCATCAAAGAGGAAAGTCTTAAGCTTACTCTTAAATGTGGAGATGGTGTCTGCCTCCCGAACCCAAACTGGGATCTGATTCCACAGGAGAGGAGCTTGATAACTGAAGGCTATGTCTCCCATTCTACTTTTGGAGACTCTACGAACCACAAGTAACCCTGCATTCTGGGAGTGCAGTGTTCTAGTCGGATAATAAGGTATTATGAGATCTTTAAGATACGATGGTGCCAGACCATTAAGAGCTTTGTAAGTGAGGAGAAGGATTTTAAATTCTATTCTGGATTTTACAGGGAGACAGTGCAGAGAAGCTAATATTCGAGAAATATGATCTCTTTTCTTAGTTCTTGTCAGTACACGTGCCACAGCATTCTGGATCAACTGGAGAGTCTTAAGGGACTTATTTGGGCAGCCAGATAATAAGGAATTGCAGTAGTCCAACCAAAAAGTAACAAATGCATGCACTCATTTTTTGGCATAATTTTGAGACAGGATGTGCCTAATTTTGCAATGTTACATAGGTGAAACAAGGCCGTCCTTGAAGTATGTGTCGTGTGGAAGTTAAAGGATAAATCCTATGCCTATATATATAGTATAGAATAACTATATCTTTAGTTAATGTGTCTCGGAGGTGATTGGGACCAAGCACAATAACTTCAGTTTTGTCAGAATTTAACATCAGAAAGTTGCCGGTCATCCAGGTCTTTATGTGCTTAAGGCATGCTTGAAGTTTAGTTAACTGGTTAGTTTCATCTGGCTTGATCGATAGATATAATTTGGTATCATCTGTATAGCAATGAAAGTTTATGGAGTGTTTCCTAATAATATTGCCTAAAGGAAGCATATATCAGGTGAATAGAATTGGTCCAAGCACAGAACCTTGTGGAACTCTGTGACTAACTTTGGCGTGTGCGGAGGACTCCCCATTAACATGTACAATCTGAGATCGATTTGATAGATAGGATTTAAACCATCTTAGTGCGGCTCCTTTAATGCCAATTACATGTTCCAGTCTCTGTAATAGGATGTGATGGTCAATGGTGTCGAACGCAGCACTAAGATCTAACAAGATAAGTACAGAGACAAGTCCATTGTCTGATGCAATTAAAAGGTCATTTGTAATTTTCACCAGTGCTGTCTCTGTGCTATGATGCACTCTAAATCCTGACTGAAAATCCTCAAATAAACTATTATTTAGAAAGTCACACAACTGATTGGCAACTGCTTTCTCAAGGATCTTAGAAAGAAAGGGAAGTTTAGATATAGGTCTATAGTTGGCTAAAACCCCTGGATCAAGAGTGGGCTTAGAAGAGGTTTATTACAGCTACTTTAAAGGACTGTGGTACATAGCATGCTAAAAAGACAGACTGATCATATTTAGTAAAGAAGTGCTAACTAAGGGTAAAACGTCTTTAAGCAGCCTAGTTGGAATGGGGTCTAAAAGACAGTTTGATGGCTTAGATGAATTATTTAATAATAATAATAATTATAAATAATAATAAATAATTATTTCCTATATGTTTTAAGACTATCTTGCCAGACTAAACAAGATACTTCCAGGTTGTCAATTTGGGAGGGGCTGAAATTAGCATAGGAGTCCTCTGTTATATTGAGACATAGCACCAAATTAAAAGCAAATGGCATTGCTTTCTTAAATTTAGCTACAGCGCTATCAGATAGACATCTAGTGTAGGAGTTTTTGCCTAATGACATGTAATCCAGTAATAGGAGTTCAAAAGTTATTAAATAATGGTCTGATAATGAAGGATTCTGTGGAAAGACTATTAAATATTCGAACAAGGTTGAGGGTGTGGTTAAAACAGTGAGTGGGTTTATGTACACTCACTGACAGAAACCAATCGAATCTAATAATGAGATAAATGCAGTACTAAGGCTAGCATTTTTAATGTCCACATGCATATTGAAATCACCTACAATAATTACTTTATCTGTTTTAAGGACTAAACTTGATAAAAACTCAGATAAAAATTCAGACTAAGGACCAGGAGCGCGGTACACTATAATAAATAGAATTTGCTGTCGTGTTTTCCAGGTTGGGTGTGAAAGACTAGGAACAAGTTTTTCGAATGAGTTATAATTTAGTTTAGGGTTAGGGCTGGTGCAGAGGAGGTGAAGTTGGATTAATTTAGGCTAACATATTCTTCATGACCCAGCCAGATTTCAGTGGATTCATTTAGGCTAACACATTAAGACTTACAGTTCACAGTTCACGTTTTGGTTGAGATGAATCTCTGACGAATCCGTGACCATTACTCCTGCCAGTGGCAATACCAGAAGCTGCTGCTGACGGTGGACCTGATAAAGCAGCTGTGTGTACTGAAGGAACTGCACTATAGTCTAAAATGGTCCTGGCTTCAAAATCCCATCCTGAACTCTGTCATATCGCCAGGAACATAATCCTCCAGTCTAAAATTAATGCTGCACACAACCGCGTTTCGTTAGAAGCAGATGCAGCATTAAGTCCTGTCTCTTTACCTGCACAAAACGCACCCAGGCATAGGCTGGTCTTTGTGCACAAACAAAATAACCACAACCACTCACACTCATTACCACCTATTACTGCACGTTGAGTTGAGGCAGAGTGAGGGAAACCGACTCCCTCATGAAATTTGGCACGATGTTTGAAAAAAAGCCTTTTTAAGAGCATTGGTGAAAACCCCTACTTTTTCCTCTAAATTAAGTTAAGTTAAAGTATAAATTTAGTAAAACATTCAAACTGCAACTTGCTTTTTAACACATAAAATCTTAAAGGCACTCTGTGGAGTTTTTGACCACTAGTAGTGCTATGGAGCAATATTTTTATGAGTTGGTTCCCATTTTGTTTGTTTGTTCAAGCACGTGGGCGACACAGTGCACATTGCTGCTGCCAGGTTTCACATTATTCCACTTATCTTGAGGTGGTAGTAATGTAGGTCTTGATCTGCTGCTATCTTGGCCTCATTATCGATTTATCCATTTTTAGCCATTCTTATTACTCTCTTTACTCTTAATCTATCATTTCTATTCTAATCTATTATTAATACATTTAACATTGATTAGTTTTATTTGTCCAACAGTACTGGTCATTTTGAAACTTAAAATACATATCACGATGTGTTCTGCAAATAGCTGGATTTCTTGTTTTCCCCATCTAGTGAAAGACCAGCAGAGAAAGCTACTGTTACAAGGACAACACGTTTGGCATTTACCGCCACTCTAGAGATGTGTTTATCAATACGCCAATCATTGTGCCATCCACGTAAATTATTGATGTCTGGGCAGGATCAGCCTCATTTGAGAGGCCTCAGAGATACTTTAAACTGATGATAACTCAATTTGGTGGTCCAGTCCAGGTCAAGGCACACAGCTCGATACGTCAATACCAGAGACAGTCCTGAATGGCACGTGCATTGAAAACACATGCATGGGCAAGAGTCACGAACACACACACACACACACACACACACACACACACAAACACATTAATACACGTTGTCCTATGCACACATACTTTTCTCTGTATTTGTAGGCCAATATAAGTATAATAGTATAATATAATCCATTACAATAGCTTTCCAATAAGGGCTACCTTTGTAACACCATTATTCAGTTTTATATTTAGACTGTGTCACACACTCTTGTGGTCATTTTGAAGCTGTACTTTGTGCTGCTGCTGTATTGGACTGCATTATATTTAAAGCGGTCTGTGTTATTTTAACCCTCCAAACCTTATTATTCATTGCAACAGACAATTTTCTTGGTAAAATATACTTAAATATGTGTATATGTGTAAAATGTATTTAAAGTATCAAAAGTACTGTAAAAGTACTCATTATTCAGATGGAGCTAATTTTAACTACAGTATACAGTAGGCCAGTTACTCTATAGCAATGTACCCAATTTTATGTTTAAGTTGATATTAAGTTGATCTCATTTTAATTAGTAACTAAAGCTGTGAAATAAATGTAATGAAAAGTACAACATTTTTTAAATGTAGTGAAATAGCAGTATACAGTAAAATATAATGGTAATACTTAAGTAAAGTAAGTAATTTCAGGATCAAGTTTCACATATGAATATATGAGTGAATAACTGAAGTTCAACTGAAGTTAAAATATTTTTTTTTGCAATACGTTATACATCATTTCTGCAGGTAAGATGACTTTGGACATTGCCCAAAAAGCAAAAATTTAAATTTTCTGTTTGTTGGTTCCATAATGATGCTTCCTGTCTGTTCATTAAACGTGTGCCAATGGGTATGTTGGGATGAATTCACTCATTTGGGTGTTAAAGTTAACTGAACTTTTGTTAGAGACTGCATTCTCTTTTGTCCCACAATCCTGAGAGCCATTGAACGCAGCATTGGCCAGACTGACCAGGTCAACAAAACGGTCAGCGATGAGTTGTTGTTAATTTGGTAGCCACACGCTAAGTTGACATTAGTTTATGTTATGCTCCACACAGACAGTCTTTGCATGCTAACTAATTCCTTTTAACTTGGCACCGTTATCCTAAACAGACCACACACATACACCTGGTCTTTATGAAGAGCATGGTCTAGACCTGCTCTATAGGAAAAGCGCAATGAGATAACTTCTGTTATGAATTGGCGCTATATAAATAAAATTGAACTGAATTGAACCTCTAATTTGACTTGAACACAACCACACACGCGGCAGAGAGTAACTTTAAAGCTCCCGCTGCACATGTTACTTTGTTTCCACGTGTGTTCATTCTTGTGCATGTGAGACATACAGAGGCAGAACAAAGACACATACACGCATTCCTTTTGGCGCACACCCAGACCTGCGCACACACACATACACAGTCCCTTTGTTCTGTAGTTTATTGTTTAGTTAGACTTCACATTGTGTGTTTTTGCTTTGTTTATCTTTTTAAATAAATGCTTGTGTATACTTATGCTGGCTTCTTTAATGTTGCACAAGAGAGTAATTTGCCAACCTCTTCTATGTTGAACTCCAAATCCTTCAACCTACTAGTTGTTGGTGGTAATTCTGGTTATAGTTATTCATTTAATTATTAATCTGAGTTCCACATTGATAGTTTAGTATATTTTATGAGACTCAATCCATTAACTGGCTATCATTTCTCTTCTTTAAGAAGAGTGGTGCCCCTGAGGACTTTATTCATTAAAGTTATTTATGATTATTTTTGATCATTCTGATAATAATTAATTGATTGCACCTACACAAGTGGGTGGCCCCCTTCAACCATTGTAAATCCCAACAGGTATGTATCTACAACACATACTCACCCCAACTTGTCAAATAACTGCCTCTTGGTCAGTGGCCCTCTGCTTGAAAATATGATGCTGTAGGTAACCCACTAGCGTCATTTCTGGACGCAAGGCTCCGCAGTCAAGTTAGCAACAAAAAATATGCTACATCCAGTTAGACTTTCAAAATGAAGCTGCCGTGTTTAATGTTGTGAAACGGTCGCACTTTGGTTTGGTTTAAGCACAAAGACTACTTGGTTAGCTTTAGGAAAAGATTGTAAGTTACGTTACGTACCTCACGTAACTGAAGTACATTGCATAAGTTCAGTTACGTATGTTACTTACTGAATTCACACAGGACACGAACCCCGGTCTCCTGGGTAAAAGTCCTGTGTTTGTTTGGTCCATCAACCACTCCACCACCTCCATATGTGGACTTTTGTGCTCTTCAAATTACGTTGCCTGACTTTGACAGGCCATCCAGAAATGACACTAGAGGGGTACCTACAGCATCATATTTTGAAGCGGAGGGACACTGACCAAGCTTCAGTAGTTGACGACTTGGGAGTGAGAACGGGTTGGTATCTACATAGATGGAGAACTTCTTTTTCCAGATTAAAAGAAACAAACCTCTACATTATGGTAACCAAAAACATAGAAAGTACACACTACACCAGCCCAGGCTCTGCAAAACAAGTGGCTTCAAAAGCCCACATTACTACCACATTGATAGCACAGTAGCTTATTTTCTCAACACTAAAAAGGTAAAAATACATAGACCACCAACTGTGACAAGTGGTTAGAAGCTTGAAAACGTATGAGTCTTTGAGGTTGAAATATATTTGTTACACATAGAGTTCCCAAAGATAAAAATTCTACTTTGATGAAACTTAACCAATTAAGTTTTTGTGCCTAAACCTGACCGAAACACTTTTATATTTGTTTATTTTTGTAAGGTACTGAGTGGCACGCCATATCGGAAAAAGCTTATACATGTAATTGGGCAATTACAAATAACATATCTTATTATTTTATTTGGAGGACTCATTGTATAATGTAGCTGTAGGCAGACATAGTAAGGACATTTGTAAATGTTTATCGCCTCCTATGAAGCATGAGTAACTAGTGTAAAAAAAATAGATTTATTAATTGTACAGTATAATATAGCTGTAATCATGTTTAAAGATATATGAAAAAAACAAATTAATGAAGCCTTACAGTGTGTTATAAAACATTTGTTAACTGTTCATACACACTTACAAATCATTCACAGACACATTTAAAATTGTTTAGAAATGTGTTCAAAACTAATGAAAACATGTAGAGCGTCAGGGTTCATTCTTACCCTTGGAAATAGTAGTCTGACAAAAATGTCTTAACCTAAGGTCCACTAACTTGATTTCTTACAGGGCTTTCAGCCACATCTCATGGCCTTCATCAGCTAATAGTTTGCTCAATTGTCATGCAGATATTGAAGCATTTATAAATACTTCATCAATAAACATGATAAATACTTCATTAATAAATAGAGCAAACAAATATAACCACAAAAGGCTACAAAAGCAGGTGCTTTTCATCATGTGTGAGGCCATGTACTAGATGAGCTAAACACATTTTATGCTTGTTTTGATCTCCCCAACAAAGAGTCACCTGTAAACTCTACTCCGCCTCCAGAAGACCGGCCATTGTCAGAATCCTGCTGAGAGTGAATATGAGTAAAGCTGCTGGGCCTGATAACATCCCTGGCTGTGTACTAAGAACATGTGTCAGTCAGCTAGTTGATGTTATCACTGACATTTGTAACATACCACTGTCACAGGAGAGTGTTCCCACCTGCTTCAAGACAGTGTCCGTGTACCTAAAAAGTCTGCAATATCTAGTCTAAATGACCGCCCTGTGGCTCTCACCCCCATTCTGATGAAGTGCTTTGAGAAATTGGTTCTCCAGCACATAAAGAACAACATCCCAGCCAACCGGCACCTTCACCTGTTTGCTTTCAGAGCCAACAGATCCACAGAGGATACCATCTCCACTTCCCTCCACTCAGATTAGTGCACATGCGCCAACGTGCATGCTGCCTGTTGCTGTTACTCCGTCTTGTCGTCTTACTTTTTCCAACTTTTAGCTTTCCTTTTTCTTCTTGTGTGTAAGTGTAATTTAAACTACGCTCTATACGAAAATGAGAGTAGGTATTTTTTTCGCCATGAAACTTCTCTTGCTACTCGGTCAGGGCACCACTGCAGAATAGCTGTTTGGTCGCATTGTTTACACAAGTGAACAGCTGATCATGCTGAAGCCAAGCGGCATGGCACCCAGGACAACTGATGTCCCCACTGAGATCTGGAGGAGGACACACCGAGGATGCAGAGGTGGAACAAAGCGGCGAGGGAAGAGAGAGGGGTCCAGACAAAAGAGAGGGCAAGAAATTTAAGCCGTGTCTGCCTTCTCTCATCATGGGCATTGTGAGATCACTGGCGAATAAAATGGACGAGCTAACGGCATTAGCCCGGAGTCAGATTTCAGTTCCGTGAGTGTAGTTTGATGTGCTTCTCAGAGACATGGCTACACCAGGATATCCCGGACCATAATGTTTAAATTGGCTGCTTTCAGACAGTTTGGGCCAACAGGGATCACACCAGGAGCGGTAAGCAGAAAGGCGGCGCGCTTGCTGTGCTGCTCAACAACAGATAGTGTAACCCTGGTCACGTTATTATCAAGCATCATCAAGAGTATCTGTAGCATGGACATTGAACTGTTAGCTGTGGGACTCCGGCCATATTATCTACCATGTGAATTCTCACATGCCATTGTTGTGGCTGTTTACATCTCCCCCTCTGCTACCCGGCATGCAACGCCATTCACACTGCCATAGCACAACTCTAGACTCAGCACCCGAGTGCACTCATATTAATCTTGGGTGACTTCAACCATGTCAGTGTTTCAACAACACTGACTAATTTCACCCAGTATGTGAGTTGTCCTACTAGAGAGGAGAGGACACTGGACCTGCTGTATGCTAACGTTAAGGATGCATACAGCTCTTCCCCCCTCCCCCCCTTGGGTAGGTCAGACCACAACCTGGTTCACCTCAAACCCTGCTATGTGCCTCTGGTTAAAAGGCAGCCTGAGACCACAAGGACAGTGAGGAGATGATCAGAGGAGGCCTATGAGACACTTCAGGGATGTTTTGAGGTGACAAACTGGGATGCACACTGTGAGCCTCATGGAGAGGACATTGACGGGCTTACTGAGTGCATCACCGGCTACATTAACGTCTGTCTGGACTGCAATGTCCCAACTAAGATGGTCCATTGTTATCCAAATAACAAACCATGGGTAACAAAGGACCTTTACCGATGGTAATAGGGAGGAAGTGAGGGCAATCCTAGCTGACCTGAAGGTGAAGAACAGGGAGGCCAAGGAGAAGTACAGGAGGAAGCTGTAGTGGAAACTCCAGCAGAACACCATGAGAGAGGTTTGGAGTGGCATGAAGAGCATCACTGGCTTCAGACTGACTGGCAGCTTGGACAGGGCCAACAAACTTAATCTGTTCTTTAACAGATTTGACACACCGGCTCCTGCTCATCCCCCCTCTAACTCAGCTGCTGTCTGCCCTCAGACTCTTCTGAGTTCACTGCTCCCCCATCCTCCATCTTCCTGGGAGAATCCTACTCCGCCCTCAACTGGCTTTCAGGCTAACGGCCCTCTCCAGACTAACGACTCCCCCCCTCCCCTGCCTGTAACCTCTGCTGTGTGCCTGACTGCTGACCAGGTGAGAGGACAGCTGATGAAACTCCACTCAAACAGGGCTGCAGGCCCCCGATGGTGTCTGCCCCAGGGTACTAAAAGCCTGTGCCCCCCAGCTATGTAAAGTCCTTCAACATGTCTTCAACCTGAGCCTGAGTCTTCAAAGGGTCCCTGTTCTGTGGAAGACATCTTGCCTCGTTCTTGTGCCGAAGACGCCGCATCCTGGTGGCTCCAAGGACTACAGACACTGACCTCCCACATAATGAAGACCCTGGAGAGACTGGTGCTGGAACAGCTGCGGCCCATGATCAGACCCCTCCTGGACCCCCTTCAGTTCGCCTACCAGCCCCGGCTGGGAGTTGGGGACGCCATCATCTTACTGCTGAACTGCATCTACACCC
Source organism: Siniperca scherzeri (assembly GCA_027580175.1). Taxonomy (NCBI): domain Eukaryota; kingdom Metazoa; phylum Chordata; class Actinopteri; order Centrarchiformes; family Sinipercidae; genus Siniperca; species Siniperca scherzeri. The sequence continues at coordinate 18,285,780 of CM050853.1, forward strand.
ACCTGGACAAGCCGGCAAGCACGGTGAGGATCATGTTTTTTGACTTCTCCAGTGCTTTCAACACCATCCGGCCAGCCCTGCTGGGTGAGAAGCTGGCAGCGGTGGATAAAAGTATTTTTGATTCTGATTCTCTTCACACACCTACATCAGAATGTTGTTTGTTGATTTCAGCTCAGCATTCAACACAATCTTTCTCATAAAACTGATTGGAAAACTTATGCACTCTGGGCTTTGAGTACCACGCTATGGAATTGGATATTGGACTTCTTCACAAACAGAGCCCGGACAGTTCGGATTGGTGGTCACACCTCTTCCACTCTAGTGCTCAACACCAGAGCCCCTCGGGCTGTGTGCTCAGCCTCCTCCTGTTCATGCTGTACACCCATGACAACCCCCGACATGGAGACAACTCTGTTTTGAAGTTTGCAGATGACACTACCACCATCGACTGGATTACAGACAATGATGAGACTTCATATCGGGAGGAAATCAAAAATCTTGCTGAGTGGTGCACAGAGAACAACCTACTGCTCAACGTCAGCAAAACCAAGGAGCTGATCGTTGATTTGAGGAAAAAGGAGGTAAAGACACAAACCCCTGTCTACATCAGTAGAGCTGAGGTGGAGCAGGTGAATGAGCTTTAGGTTCCAGGGAATCAGCATCACAGAAAACCTGAAATGGTCCTCTCACATCTCCACTCTGGTCAAGAAAGCTCAGAAACGCCTGTATTTCTTAAGGAAACTTTAGAAGGCCAAATTCCTGTGTCATGTTCTTATTAACTTTTACAGAGGAGCAATAGAAAGCATCCTGACTGGAAACATCACAAACTGGCATGGGATGTGCACAGCCCAGGACCGGAGGGCTCTGCAATGGGTGATTAAAACCGCTCAGAAGATCATTGGTACCAACCTACCGAGCATCAGTGATATTGGTGAGGTGAGGTGCCTGCGCAGAGCCCAAAGGATACTAAAGGACAGTACACACCCAGCCACAGCCTGTACACTCTGCTGCCGTCTGGCAAGAGATACAGAAGCATCCGCTTTCGTACCACCAGACTAGAGAGCAGCTTCTTCTCTCAGGCTGTGGCACTCCTAAATTCATCCTCAGCCCTCCACCAAATGACTTATTATTTATTCACTAATCTACTGTATATAATTTTTTTTGAGTAGCATACAGTGGGTACGGAAAGTATTCAGACCCCTTTAAATTTTTCACTGTTTGTTTCATTGCAGCCATTTGCTAAAATCAAAAAAGTTAATTTTGTTTCTCATTAATGTACACTCAGCACCCCATCTTGACAGGAAAAAATTTATTAAAAAAGAAAAACTGAAATATCACATGATCATAAGTATTCAGACCCTTTGCTCAGTATTGAGTAGACACACCCTTTTGAGCCAGTACAGCCATGAGTCTTCTTGGGAATGATGCAACAAGTTTTTCACACCTGGATTTGGGGATCCTCTGCAATTCTTCCTTGCAGATCCTTTCCAGTTCCGTCAGGTTGGATGGTGAACGTTGGTGGACAGCCATTTTCAGGTCTCTCCAGAGATGCTCCATTGGGTTTAGGTCAGGGCTCTGGCTGGGCCAGTCAAGGATGGTCACAGAGTTGTTCCGAAGCCACTCCTTTGTTATTTTAGCTGTGTGCTTAGGGTCATTGTGAACCTTCGGCCCAATCTGAGGTCCTGAGCACTCTGGAAGAGGTTTTCTTCCAGGATATCTCTGTACTTGGCCGCATTCATCTTTCCTTCAATTGCAACCAGTCGTCCTGTCCCTGCAGCTGAAAAACACACCCATAGCATGATGCTGCCACCACGATGTTTCACTGTTGGGATTGTATTGGGCAGGTGATGAGCAGTGCCTGGTTTTCTCCACACATACCGCTTAGAATTAACACCAAAAAGTTCAATCTTGGTCTCATCAGACCAGAGGATCTTATTTCTCATAGTCTGGGAGTCCTTCATGTGTTTTTTGGCAAACTCTATGCGGGCTTTCATATGTCTTGCACTGAGGAGAGGCTTCCGTCGGGCCACTCTGCCATAAAGCCCCGACTGGTGGAGGGCTGCAGTGATAGTTGACTTTCTGGAACTTTCTCCCATCTCCCTACTGCATCTCTGGAGCTCAGCCACAGTGATCTTTGGGTTCTTCTTTACCTCTCTCACCAAGGCTCTGGCTTGGCCAGATGCCTTGCCACAATTCTGTCTCTGAGCTCCTTGGGCAGTTCCTTCGACCTCATGATTCTCATTTGCTCTGACATGTGCTGAGTGTACATTAATGAGAAATAAAATGAACTTTTTTGATTTTAGCAAGTGGCTACAATGAAACAAAGAGTGAAAAATTTAAAGGGGTCTGAATACTTTCCGTACCCACTGTAAAGGGAACTACATAACAAAATCTCATTATACATCCCTGTGTTGTAAAATGGCAGCTACAGTAAAAGTTGACATTAGCTAGCGCGTAATGTTGACCTAACATTAGTCGAAGTGTTTTCTTGCTGAACACTGTGCTCCACACAGCAACAATGGCTACAGGGAGAAAGGACGACTGTATGATCATGTCAGTATTTTCAGATTTTTATATTAATGTGAGTAGCATAGCTGTTGAGCTCAACATAGCTGGCTACATGGCAAGCTAGCCACAAGTTACTCAGCAAAGTCTCTCATAAGAGGGCTAACGTAGACTGCTATATGAGATGACACCCTCAATAACGTTTTGGGTCTAAACACAATAATGAGCAGATTTACAGAAGTTCTGAACTTTAATTTACCTTCGACATGACACATTGGTAATTGTAATATATTGGGATCCCACATCCACTCCATTCTGAAAGAAAAGCGACCATCTTTTCATAAGCGGACCAGTCCGCCACCAGCCCTGGCCCTGTGCCATCGGTTATGTCGGACCCTGGTCCACTTCTAAATCCCCTCTGATACACATCTTTGTTATCACGTTACATTGTTTGAGGGAACTATAACGTTAAGTAACTGGATGCAACCGTCATTAATGCTAAGGTACCTCCTTTGGGATTGAAGCTGTTATTTTTGTAATTTTGACAACAAATTAGGTAAGGTTTTAAGGACTAGGACTGTCGGTAGTTGTTGTCTATTTTGTTTAAATATGCACAACTGTAATTTTATGGGTTATTGTGTTATTGTTGTTCGGACGCTTAAGCTTAATATGTGCTAATGTTTTTTTCCACACTAACTGGCAACTATACAATTATTATATTCCAGTGTTGCCAAATCTACTAGGAGCTACTGTAGCATTAACAGTGGTTAGTAGCATCATGCTAAGATCCCACTGCTCCTTTTTAAATGTTCATACATCATGCATTAAGTCATCCATATTCATTAAATCATATGAATGACTTAATGCATGATGTATGGCACACTGCCGTTGCTCAATATTAATCAATGACCATGTGATTACTTCACACTGAACACACTATAACTCACAGTCAAGTCATAACCCATAGGCTAATCAACATGTCATTAAATTTGCTCTTATTAGCCATTCGCAGCAGAATGGCCCGTTTCATATTTATTGCAAAATCAGGAACTGTTTAATTTTGGATCAAAAGCAGTGGTCAGAGAGGCCTTGGTCATTTTAATTGGCTGAGTACATATCTTGGTTTAAATATGCATTACATCATGATAAAGTGTTAATTACAGACCTGCTTTTTTAAATCTTAAAGAAGTCATAATGTATTCTTCAACAGATTGAATGCCATTTCAAAGCACCAGCAGAGTAACATTTATTAGTATATATGAAATTAATATACATCATGAATTTGATATAAAATTTGTTACAATAAACTTAACAATACAAAAAAATTAATAAATGCAAACAAGCAGGAATTTACCTACTTCCTCATGAAATAAAGTTTATCAATGTGAGCTCTCATCCTACAGTATTCCACATTCCTCTCCCTCTGGTTGTTTGTTGGCTCTTTTTTCTTTAACTGTTTCTCTCGGTAATACAAAATGGACTAATCTAGCAAGCCGTGCAGAACAGATAACTAACAGATATGCTTTGTTATATATTTGATATCTCTTTTTTATATATTATACTATGCTTATTATTATTATTATTAATTCTAATAATTATTTTATTATTATTATAAAGAGTATGGTCTAGACCTGCTCTATAGGAAAAGTGCAATGAGATGACTTCTGTTATGGATTGGCGCAATATAAATAAAATTGAATTAAATTGAATATGCTTATTATTTATTTCATATACTATACTATACCATAATACATTTGATATTCTATGTTATATTGCTGTACTATGTACTATGTATATATATATATATATTGCAATGTTTTACTATATTGCGTTGCAACACCACACCAAAATTTTATATAAAGGTAGTTTTACATTAGCCTACATTTTACCATTTTACATCATGGCGAATTATTGTGTTTGTGCATATTGCACAAACTCAGCCTGTCAGGACATCGAGTCCACCATTTCCTAAAAGAAAAATGGTGCTAGCTAGCTAGCTTTGGTGCCTGGTGCTTGTTGGGGGAGAAGAGACAGGATTTCACTGCATCTATAACGAAAACCATGGTCGTGTTCGGCACTCATTTTAGACAGGAGGATTATGTTCCTAGTGATATGATGGAGTTCAGGACCGTATAACGAAGCCAGGAACTGTGTGAGACTGACAGCTACTCTGGTTACTTCAGTACACACAGCTGCTTCATCAGCATCAGCAGGCAGCTGGTAATGTTACTGCCACCGGCGGAAATGTGAGCAGTCTTGTTTTATAACACTTACTATCTTCCAGATTTCAGCATAATAATTTCAATAATGAGAAGCAACATGTGGAAAGTAGCCTATTTATTGTTGTAAGGCAGCTAGCTATCTTGTAAAACCAACCAGTTTATAGTGGCTAATGTTAGCTAGCATTAGCATCCTATTTTGTAAAACCTACCACATGAAAAGTGTGAGAATCAAAAACGTAAACGAAGATTGCACGCCTATTGTATCAATACCATGTTGAAACTTTTGTACACACATACAGGCCATGAGGCTTAACATTTTAAGACATTGTTCTGCAGACCTGCTGTCTGCAGGAAAGAATTTGACTAGTTGTTGCAACAAACTCACACTTATACAAAGAAACAGGAATATCAGAATATCATGTACTGAGGACATTATGTACTTATGACCACCAGGAGATGTAGCAGTTATGGGGAGCGACGCAAGGTCAGTAAATATCTCACTAACAGGAAGTGTAGGGTTCCTCCCCCTAGGGTGCTGTCACCTCAAGATGGGTGGAATCGTGTGCCAAGAGGCTGGGACCAGCCTGTGCACCAACAAGGGAAAGCCAAGTCTAAACCACAGCACACCCCCTTCTTTTTACAAGCAGTCAGATAACTGCACATTTCTATTATAAAACCCTGTGTAATGTTAAGAAGAGTACTCTTTCCTAGGATGATGGCTACAGACTAACAGCTTGATGACTGTAGTTTACTGAATAGAAAAGATCCTTTTACAACATATGTTTTGATCCTCCAATGCTTTAATAACTGCTTTAATAACTAATGACTGTTCTTCCACAAATAAACGAACGCACTGAGTAACCTCAGTTTACTAACATCAGAACCCTGAAGTCTAGTTACACCTTGGTGACTTTGTTTGCACAGCTAATACATTTATAATTTATTTTCATTTGGTGTAATATTGATGTGTTATCAGGTTTTGGCTACTACAAGTAATGATGGGACAGATCAGATGCATCTACACCCAGTGTTGCAGTACTTATAGACTGGAGGCAAGACTTCTCACCACTGGCTCCTCAACCACCATCTGTGCTTCACTGTGATTCACAGTGTGACCTCAAACTTTTCCATGTTCATCAGGTAGTATATCTAGCATTAGCTGTGCATGTATATAGCAAACAAATCCACTGCATTTACATAATGTAGGAAGGCAAAATATTAGAAACACCTCAGTTTGATGCAGTCCGGTACAACTCAACACTATGTCTATGACCTCAATAATTAACATATAATTGAATTAACTCTTCTCAGACTGAATATCAGCAAAACCTGAGCATTGTAAGCTTTGTACAGGTAGATTTCATGGCAGGGATATTGGTAGTTTTATTTAGGTTGGCTGCCGTTATAATTACATTTTCTTTTTTAACATTTTGCTTCTGCTCTGAAACAGGTCTAGAGAAAACTTTGGATACTGCTGCAAAGGAGAGGGTGGACCTGAAGCTGTGGAGGCCAGCCATTATTAACCGCCTGTACTGGACTGCAGCTTCCACTCTAATGGAGATCCAGATGTGATTGTGAATATTGTGGTGGCAAATGTCCCAAATTGTGGCAAGAATTGCTTGTGTTGTTATTTTATAAAGGTGATACAATAAACCAAAATTTGTACTGATGTAAATCAGAGGTAATTCTGTAGCGTAAAAATTATGTTTTGTAAAAATCACACAAAAAAACATTACAATCATGAAGATAGGGTCTTGTCCTCCACTGCACCTGCCCCCCTTTGAATGAGGCACTTGGCCTGTATCTCGCACATCACTCACAGTTTAACACAGGACATTAATGTGAAACCAGCACAGATGTTTAGTTTTTCAGGTTGAGATTATTATAAATCAAGGCAAAGTCAGATCAGTACTACAATTCATATTCATATTATCCCAAGCGGAAACCTATGGGGGGCTGAAAAATGAAGCCAACTGCCAATGTGCCAAAAACTGCAATATCGAATGGCCACTTGAGGCTGGCTCCAAAAGGGAGTCAATCACCATAGTGTCGGAGGACCGAACTGGGGACCCAGAAGCAGGACACACGGACAGAGCAGATAAGGGTTCGAACAGCTTTATTGTTGTGATTGTCAGGGAAATATGTAGTGTCCGGCGTTGTTCGTGGTCGTTCCGTGGACTCGACGGGACCAGGACGGAGGCTGAGTGGCGGCTCTTTAAGCGGAGACGACGGGGACTGGCTCTGGGCTGGCTGGTGTGGCGGGAGGCTGGGCTGACCTGGCGATGGGTCCGTGAAGCCTGGTACAGAAGTCCGGGAGTCGGGGGACAGGAGCGTCGTGACCGCTGGCGTGGAGTGGAAGTCTCGGGGATCCGGGGACTGACTGGAACGGTGATTACCAGCAGGGCGTAGATCTGTGACAGAGACAGACGAGGTTACCATCAAGGTAAGTCTTTAAGCACTTAAACAGTTTGCTTACGTGCGGAGGCCGTTTCACATTGTGCATACACGGGTATGAAGACGATCTGGTGCTGGAAGTGTGGATGAGCCCAGTAGATAATAATAATAATAATAATAATAATAATAAAACTTTATTTATAGAGCACTTATCAAAACAAAGTACAAAGTGCTTCACAACAAGAAAAATAAAATAACACAGTGAATGACGAAATATAAAGAAATAAAACACATGAAATACAGAAAAGCAATAAAATAAACAGTAAAATAAACAGCCAGTTCACGTAAAATCAGGATATGCTTTCAGATAAAAATGTGTTTTGAGACGAGATTTAAACGAAGACACTGACTCAGACAATCTAATTTCTTCGGGCAAGTTGTTCCAGAGCCTCGGGGCCCTGATAGCAAAAGCTCTGTCCCCCTTAGATAAACTGTTGTAATAGATGATGATGGAGAACAGGTGTACCAGTAATCAACCGCAGCCGGGAGATCGGGGAGCCAGCCAGAACACACTTACATAGACAACAACAGACAGGGGACAGCCAAGAAACACAAGGGAGGGCAGATACAAAAGAGTACAAGAGGATCAGGGGGCATAGTGGCTAACTATGACACATAGAGCCTCATGTTAAAACTGTTAGACTTGCAAAAGTCTAACAGTCTTTACATTTAACACCACCAGTCTGCCACAGGAGTAGACATCCAGCTGTACTTAAAAAGAAGTACATTGTGGTGAAAAATTGATTTATCAAGTTAGCTAAAGCAATTTGACAGATTTTGGTTGTTGATAACTACCACTGTAAACCCTCATAGTGTTACATTAAGAGCTGCTATTGCTGCTAGCCATTTAAGTTGAACCTACTATGTAGAAACTGTAAGAATGTCTGTTCAGCATTTGAATGCCACATATTCAATACAATTTAGTCAAGCTGTCAGTTGTTAAGTGCCCTCCATTCCAGACTCAACAATGGAGAGCCTCTGTGTAGAGCAGTTTATTTCTTCCCTAGCACAGAGCCTAAAGCCTGGCTACCCTGAGTTCATCAGCAGGTTGAATTTCAGTGAGTGCTGCAAAGAGATAGACTCACTACTCAATGACAGGTGCCACAGGCCCACTGTTGACATGTTTGCTTCTGAATTTCCACAGGCAAACCAGCCTTGCCTTTCAGAGCAAGCAGCCCTAGAAATGGAGATAGAATCCCTTAGAGCTCAAAATGCTTGTCTCCTCCACAAGGTTCAGACTGCAAACAAGAAACCCGTGCGCTATTTAGAAGACCTGAACTCAGCAGAGTCAGATCTTTTCACACAAGGAGAAATTGTTAGGGTATAGATCAGAACATCTTTCCCCACCACAGACGTTCAGCCAATGTGATTCAGGTTACTCCAATTCACACTCCTCCCTTAATGAGAGGTTAACTCCCCCTCCACTCAGATGATGGCAATAGTCCCCAACCGAACATCCACTCAGAGACAGAGGTAACAGCTACCTGACTTCCCATCTCTCCTCTAATTGATATTCTGCCCCATGTTCTTTTCAGCCACTGATGTACAACACTTTCATCAGTGCTCATCCCTCCAAAAGGGGGACTAAAATGTTTAAGAGCTTATTCAGCTCCTGCCTCTCAACCATAGAGAAATGTAGCATATGATGCACATGTCTACAGAAGTGCTAGCTTCACCGGAAAAGACCTCACAGTGTCCCCGCCTTGAAGTGCTTGAGCTCATAGCTAAGGACATTGAACATTTTGATCCAGACAACAGCGATCACCACAGGGACGGCTGTTTCTTGGAGGTAGTCCACTAATTGGAAGGTTGGCGGTTCAATCCCAGCTTCCCCCAGTCTGCACGTCGAAGTGTCCTTGGGCAAGATACTGAACCCAAAATTCCTCCCGAGGACTGTGCCTTTGGTGTGTGAGTGTGTGTGACTGACTTAGTTTCTTTGTACTGATGAGAAATTGGCACCTGCCATCTGTGTTGAAATATGATATGTAGTGTGAAGCACTTTGAGTGGTCAGAAGACTAGAATGGCACTATACAAGTACAGTCCATTTACATTGACGATTATTTTAGTGAATTAGATCCCCATCTAATTGACTTGCCCCATGCAACCCAAAGGGAGAAAGTTAAACTTGTGTGGAAGACCAGCTCTAAAGCTGTCCATAAGTTTATTCAGTCTCAACCTCCCAGTGTTAGAAATGACTACAAAGAGCTCCATCATGCACTAATAGAAGAATTCTCTTCTACTGCTGACAAGATTGCCTCAATGGTTGCAGCCCTCCAAATTAAACATTCACGCTGTGAGCATCCCAGAGATTACTACAAATGTTTGAGGCATGCGTACTTCCAGGGCAAGAATGCACCACGCTTAGGAGAAAGCTCCACCTTCAATTTCTTGTTCTTGCTCAACCTTCATCTCACGTACTTATGATGCATCAAGGTAACCCCTCAATGCAGGAGCTAAAGAAAATGACACAGGTGGCTTGGGAAACTGTTGTCACTTCCAAAGCAGCAGGTGTGCTCTCCTTTTGGTCTTAGTCAGCACTCGTGTGGCAGAATTTTAAATGAATTGTAGCTGATTTATTGTATTCTTTCGTAGACCAGAAAGGAGAGCATCACAGTAGTCTAGTCTGTTAATTATAAAACTGTGCATCAGTCTCTCTGTGTTTTGTTTAGAGAGAGAAATGGCCTCACTTTGGTATCGGCCATATTATCAACATGTATGTTAAAATCACCAATTAAAATGAAGGAGTCATTTTAATTGGTGTCACTGAGTCAGTGTCTCTCTCTAGATTGCAGCTGTCCCTCCACCCTTCTTTCCCTCTCTGGACAAGCCTCAGTCTGTATGGCAGGTGCGTCTGTGCCCAGCCAGGTCTCAGTGAGAAAAAGACTAGAAAGTCTAGATTGTGATCAGTGATGAGGTCATGCTTGTTAATGCCCTTATATTAAAAAGAGCCATGTTGATTTCTGTTCTTTTTGCAACCGAAAATGAGTTCTTGTTTATGGGGATTGTATGTTTGGCCCCTTTATATCTCTGTTAACAGGGGTATGTGGGGTAGGTAGTCAGGGTGAAATACACTGCACTATGTTGTGAGCGAACACCTGAGAGCCCCTGTGGTTGGAGTGCAGTTCATTGTGCTTGAAGAAGGCAGAACGGCCCCAATTTTGCAAGTACACTTGGACCAGCTCCTTGGTAGTATTTCTTTTGTCAATAAGATGACTAGTACAAAACACTATCTTAGGACACACCCCATTATGACACACAGCTAGTCATACACCTGTCCTATTCATTTTAAGTGCCACTCTCTGCATCTCACCTTAATGGCATGGAGTACCATCAGCAACAACAGTCTGAGTTCTCTCTGTAAGGTAAGAGTGGAACCAATTAAGTGTGGCTTCATCTAGACCTTTAGACTGTAGTTTGTGGAGTAGGATTTTGTGATCGATGGTATCAAATGCTTTAGAGAGGTCAATGGACAGGGCAGCCCAAAATAGTTTTTTAACTATGAAGGAGACAATTTTATCAGTGACTGAAACTTCAGCTTTTACTGTGCCGTGACCCGGGCGAAAACCAGACTGCTGTGGCTATACTAAGCTTTGAGAGTCAATAAAGGCACATAGCTGTAAATTGACCAAGGAAACTAGGTAAGTTTGGATAATGGGCGATAGTTGTTGAGATTGGAGACATCACCACTTTTATGTAAGTGTATTACTAAGGTGATTTTCCACTAAACTGGAATCATGCCTGTTAAAAATGTTTGATTAAAAAATGTGCTAAATGTGGATAGATTAAGGGGGGCACTTAAATGAAGGAGATATGTTCAAGATTATCTGCACCAGTGTTTTTGCAAGCTTTTAACCTAAACAGAGTTTTGTACACATCTGCACTGCTGACCAGATTAAAAGAAAATGTACAGTGAGGCGATGGGGACTCCCTCTGCTGGACAGATATGGTAATTGCCTACAGATGAATCAGCAGACATATTAAATAAAATCAGAATCAGAATCAGAAATACTTTATTGATCCCCGAAGGGAAACTCTTTGTTACAGCAGCTCGCCTTTACGTCAGTGCACACAGGAGAAAGTACTAGCAAAAAATGTAATACAATACACTATAAAAACAGGCCAGAGGAGAGGAAATGGTGATCAAAAGCTTCTACCATAGAAGATCTATCAGTGATATGATTAGATAGTTGTTTGACTGATTGGTGATGTGACCATGATGAGTTCTTAAGAGATGCTATGGTGTTCCAAAATTTTGTGGAACTATCACAGGCAGAAAGAGCTGACTGATTTAGCCTTCTTAATCATGCCGGTGCAGATGTTTCTTTGTTGCCTAAAGGTTAACCAGTCCTCAGGGGTGCCACTAGATCTAGCCTTGGCCCAGGCTTTGTCTCTGGTGTGGATGGCATTGGAGAGTTGTGGGGAGAACCAAGGACTGAATCTGTTTTTAATTCTATGTTTTTAAGGAGCATCTCTGTCAGCAATAACATTAAAAGATTTTGTAAAGATAGATACAAATAGAGAAAATTTTACCAATGTCAGAGACCGACAAATCATTTAAAAATCCTGAAGATTAAAATGCTTGTAATTTCTTGTGGTGATAATTTGAGATTGAGATTTTGGAATTCTGCTATCTCTGACACAGGCGACAGGACAGTGGTCACTAACGTCAAGGGCAAAAACTGCAGAGGCAGGGTATTTGTGTGATCTGTTAGTAAGTACGATATCAACGAATGTGGCGTTAAAAGGATTTTTGAAGTTTGGTCTGGTGGGTTTGTCTAAGAGCTGAAAAAGATTAGGTTCCAGGCACTGATCTTTTAATTTAGTGGAGCTGTCAGAGAGCCAGTCCAGATTAAGATTCCCCATTATTAACAACTCAGAGGATGGATCCGTCTTGTCGGGTGCAGGATCTGCTGCTCAAAAAAATTCCAGATACTGGATAACCGATATACAGATAAGAAACTGATAGAAGTCGATTAAAAGTTAAACAATCATCAATCAAAAAAGTAGATAAAAGCTAAAAAAGCAAAAAAAATGGCAGCGATCAAGAAGCAACTAACACAGTGTAGCACAGCGATGATGTCACGTCCAACTACAGCATCAATATGGCGATGACATTGACATACGATCCAAAGGTCTGTGCAGCTACGTATATATGTCTATATATACGTAGCTGCACGTATATATACTAACGAACTTCTACCAGTAGCTAGCTAGTACTGCTAGGACTCCCAAGAAATATTTTCACAAGCTAGCATAACCCCATAACTAAAAACTCTAGCCAAATACATCTAAGCGTTGTATGTTGCTCCAGAGAGCTTGTTACATCCCATGGCTAATTTGCATTGTTTTACGTTGTTTTACCAGCGCAAGGCTAAAGGGAGAGGCTAAAAGGAGAAGCTAAATGACTAGGTAAATTGAATAGCTAATAAAGGAAATGCAAATGGAAAAGGAAATTGCCCTTTTAAATGCCTGATCTAAAATCTGTATTCTTAATTCAATTTGCGAATCCCATTATATATTTCTCTTTTTAAACTGCATTTTCAAATAGATTTTTAACTTCCATTTATAGATTAATAAATTAATTTGTAAATAAATGTATTAATGCCTATTTTTTTCTCCAGAAAGCGAGCTTGGTGAAACTCCGCTACCAGTTGGGTAATGTTAGCTTCTTTGGCGTTAAAGTTAAATTAACGTTGAGTTTTAATTTAAGATTTTTGTCGTTTTTGCATTTGATGTGTGCAGTGCAGTCATTTATTGTCCGACATTGCAACTGGAGCGAGAGCATTGTTCCAATGACATAACATTAACATTAGTTGGAGCTATTCCAGGCAGTAGCAATTAAGGTACAGTCCGCTTGATACTCTTCTGCCGAAGCGATTTTTGTCAGTACCAACGCTATTAGCAGCTGTGGCTTGCAGGTAGAGTGGGTCGTCCACTAATCGGAAGATCGGAAGTTGTCTGCCACAGTGGCTAATGTCGACTGATGTCGAGAGGACCCTCACTCTATCCCTGACTCTTCATCAAATACTGCTCGGTATGTATTCAGTGACTTGACTGACATACTGTATATTACAATATCTTCAAGTTATCTGTATTCCAGCAAAGCATGAATTTTCTTATAAGTAGAGATATTTACACAAGTCATGATGCTTTCTGAAATAACTTTTAATTTCAAATTTTAGTTTGATCAGAGCATGTGAATGTTGGACGCTGGATCAGCCTTGAGGGTCGTGTTATATGTGAGGGCTCTGTTTTCAGTGTGCTACATCATTTCTATCCAACCTTTAATCTCAACTACTGTGTTTTCCGGGCGCGTCATTGGAATCAACCCAGAAAGAGGGACAAAGGCCAGTCTGGGCAAGATCGATTCCAACAGGACAGGGAGAGTTGTTCAGAATAAGTCTGTCACTGTCAATCCCCATGTCTCCACTCTTCTGAAGAAGCTCGTGGACTTTAAGTGGAATTTTATATAGGTTTGAGAACTCTCTACCCAGACACTTCACATCAATGCAGCCACGGTTATTTGCCATTTTTTGTCTTAAATTATGTACGTGTAATCGTATAATTTTTTTTCTGCCCACTATTCTACTGCTGTATTCCACTTCACAAATGTGGGTATTCCTGCTGTAGAACACATCAGAAAAAATACTATTTATGTAAACAAGAAGGGAACATGTTCACTTGTACCAGGGCAGGAGTGCTCTTGTAGGATATGTAAGATCAGTTTTGCCTTTCAAAAGACCTGTTTTAGTTAAATTAGAAAAGCTTGCTTTGAAATGCTGAGTTAAAAAAAGAAGAAAAAAAATTCTACGTGGTCTTTGCATTGTGCCTCCCTAACCCTATCCCCTCCCCCCAAAACCCCTCGTCTCACTCACTCTCTCTCTCTCTCTCTCTCTCTCTCTCTCTCTCTCTCAGAACCTAACACGGCAGCAGCAGATGGCCGCCCTCTATTGAGTCTGGTTCTGTCCAAGGTTTCTGCCTGTTAAAAGGAAGTTTTTCTGCCACCGTCGCCAAATGGTTGCTCATGGTGGGATTTGTTGGGTCTCTGTAATTAATATTATAAAGAGTAGACCTGCTCTAGACCTGCTCTATAGGAAAAGCGCAATGAGATAACTTCTGTTATGAACTGGCGCTATATAAATAAAATTGAATTAAGCTAAAACTGTTGAGTCAGAATTTGTGCAGTGTATTTCACTCTTGTAGAAATTGGTTATTACATACATTTACTTCATATGTCACTTCTTGGTTTCCCCATACAGTAAAATCGCAGGGCTCCCACTCGTCTGTCCCTCATACATAATATCTCACCATGATGATGTATCTTGCCAAAGTGTTGTGAAATATATCGTATTGTAGCGATTTGTTTGATGGAGGCACTCTAATTTGTACTGAAGTGCATTCCATTTACCATTTAAACCCCAGCCTGATATACGCACAACTGTTTTTACTGGCTGAGTAGTACTAAACGTGACTAGTAAACTGCATCGTGTTACACCACCTGATTATAAGTTTGATCCTAAGTTTGAATGTAACATCAACACAAACTTGCACGTTGTAACTTGTGAGCTTTACATTAAACTTGATCAGTTGCACCATCTCTACTTATGCTACAACATAACTAAGTAGACTGTAGTGACTGGATAGTGAACTAGTTAACATGAACTAGTTAATGTTTTTTTTGGTATGTCAAATAACACCTCATTACGTCCTAATTCAAAAATGATTTAACTTACTGTACTTTGTTGTGCTTTGATGTTTCTTTACAAAGATGAAGCTGGCTGTAACACACAGAACTATGGTCATGATAAATAACTACATCAACATCACTTTCTTCTTGACATAAAGATACTGCTGAAGTTAACACCTGAACAGGTAGACGTTTCAACACAATCCAACACAAGCTTTAGCCTCAACTACAACAGAGCTGAATCACTGCCTCTCTGACACACTCTCAAAAACGAAAGAACATTAGAGGCTTCACAAAGGACATATTTGTTGCAGGCTATTTTAATGGATTGTTTAATGTGACTGCAGCCCCTAAAGTCTCATTTCAAATGTGCTCGCCCACCTAGCGAGCTCAGAAAACTGATTAAGGAAACTGATGCACTCACCAGAGTAGGAGAAAGAGTTTAACTGAGAACATCACAACCTGAGGGACGCTTCAGTAGCTGCAGTCAATTTTACACAGCAAATCTTTTGATTCCTGTAGGTCCCATTTTAAGTATTCCTTTTGATGACTTATTTTATATCTTCCTTCATTACATTCCCTCTTATATAATCTTTTTGTATCTCCAGCAGGCATGTAATTATCCATGAATCCACAGGGAAAATAGCCTCTGTGAATTATGGGCATCCTAAGTGTTGTGCATATTTGTCTCATCCATTTTCTAATTCAAAGAGTCAGAGGCCTCTTTGGAATTTCCACCATCATCTCCCATGCTTTTACATGCTCTTTGCCCAGGTTTTTTTTTTTTTTTGTCTTTCTTTTTTTTGCCATTAAGTTTACAGGCTGTGTTGCTGGCTACATTTTTGACAGAGGATGAGGGGCGTGAAATCACAACACTGTCACAACAATTGCAGTAATGAAGATTAATGAATGCCTGACCCAATGGAGCCTGAAATCAGGATTGAAACACATAAATGTCTTTCAAATGAAAAAGAGCTCCAAAACAAATTTTGTCCACATTTACTCAAGCAGATATCTGGTATTAAGTTGAGAGATAATGTATCCAGCACTTACCTGTGGGAGATTAATTTTGCAACATGATTAATTATGTAAACAGTGTTATCAGTGTGAGATGCTTACAGATCGCTACAGCCGGACATTTGGATTCTGTCAGCATCGCCTTGTTTACCCTCATTAATGGAGAGCCAGCGTCCAGCAACAAGGTTGTTCAAGGTTGCAGCTCCTCTGTGGGCCCTGATAGGGGGAGCTGCATGGTCAGTACAAGAGGCAGCCTCATCCATATACCTCATTTCACCATTACACAAAGTTATTATCCTGAAATAAAAGAGAAAACCTGTTTTTTTTTAGATATTACAAAGATGTTTTATAGTAAGGTGTTTAGATTGCAATAACTGTGGTGTTGTCACACCAAATGTGTGTGGTCCAGTTCAAATGAACTCTGGTGTTCCTCTGTTTAGTACTGTTCATTTGGGCTGGTGTAAAAGCTGTCAATCAAACTCTGTTGTGGACCAAACAACCAGACTGTTTGTGGTGTGAAAGCAAAGCAGAGCAACCACAGGATTTTATGATATTAGAATTGCATGAACTCAAAGCTAAACTACTATTAAATCCATTTGCTGATCATGAACTGTTAAGAAAGCAATCTTCTAAGCAATCTGTAGTGATCATTGTTTGTTTGAGAACATAAATAATCAGCTTCAATGCAGCATGACCTGCTGTCAGTAAGCAAAGTTAGATTTTCCTCTGTGGTTCCATGTAGTGATGATGATGCACAATGATGCCTACACTCTAGAATCACATGTATATATAATTTATAATATATACAATTAAGTCTATTAGATAGTCTTTATTGGCCTGGAGGGGAATTTGTTTTCACCAGCTGCACATGTTTTATTATTAATTAATTAATTTAACAATTTTTCATTTCCCTGTACCTTGTAAATCCAAGTCAAGTCTCAAGGCTTGTAAAGTCAAATCTTAAGTCCTTGAGGGCAAATCCTAAATTTGCGTCCTAAAATGCCTCTGCTTGTGCATGTGATAGTTAAAACAATTTTTGTGCAAAAATCAGTCTTGGATTTCTTAAATTATAAAGTATTATTATTATATTTTATTCTTATAAAGTATTATCTGTAACTATGATATCTTCAGAAAGCCTGATGAGTAATCAGAAGAAGCATTATTGAATGTTTCATCCATCCACTCAGTCAATGTTTAAATGAAAAGAATGCCATGCAACCATGATGACCACATGGTTGCACAGGGACAATGATGTCATCATCACATGGTTCATATCCACACATCCTGCCACTCATCTGTGGTGACACATTTGTCAGATGTCAGAGCAGCAGTCAGAGCTTCACATAACAGGAACCACTCTGCACTGCACTGATGACAGCACCACTACAGGCTACACAGCATTAATAATATGTCAACTCAACATTCAAATGCTGATAATGAGTGCTATGTTATATGACAGTCAACTACTACTGTACTGTAATGTTTGGATTAGCATTAAATACACTACATTAGCTATAACAAGTAGGAGGACCTGCTGGTTCCCCACTATAAATTCCCTTTATAGGTGAGGAAAAGAAAACTTATTAAGACACATATTAAGAATAAAACAACTGTTGAGCTCAAACGTGAGGGCCAGCCTGGAGCTGCTATGTCAGTGATGTCAGTGGTTTTGTCCGCTTGCCAACTAGGAGGAGTTTCGGGTGTGGAGGGAGGCTTGCACTCCAAAAAAACTATTCCTTTGTTTGACACTTAACATGGCTCATGTTTTTCTGACTAGTGAAATTAATTTAAGTTTTACGTGCAAAATATCACATACTCAAAGCAAGGATATCAGTTATTTCACTTAGGAATGTACTTTCAACTTTTATGATAGGTGTCTGGCAACCCTTATCGCAGACCACATCAGGGAGTGAGAGAAGAAAGAGTGTGTGTTTGTTTGCGTGTGTGTGTGATGTGTGGTGTGAGACAGATAAGGGAGGAGAAGATGTTTTTTTGGTCTCTCCTTCAGTTAAACTAATCCAGAGAGTCCATTTATTGTCTTTTGCTACATTAGCATGGCAATACATGACTTTCCTCTGGGATGGAAAGTTCTGGTCTTGTCTGGCAAGTATCCAAATTGACAGATTTACTGTTTGAGAGGGGAAGAAGTCAGTTTACAGATCCAGAGCAGAGTTTATTCAAACCTCCCCCCATGGAATTCCACCAGAGCATAAACGATGTTGCTGTGTTGGTGAATGTGGGGAGACATTCACCACCCCGTTCTCACACAGTTCATTTAACGTCAAAAAGTTTTGGGACATCCAGTCTTTATTGTCCTGGAAACAGTCAAGTAGAAGCTCCAATGACTGTGGGCTGTGGCATTTTAGGGGGAGGTAAAGCTCAGTTTCATCCGCAAAGCAATGGAATGAGATGTCATGCTTCCTAATGATGGGACCCAGTGTTCTTCAGCCTGTGCAGGAAAGTGGCTGGTGGTCAAGTCCTAAAATGAAGACTTGTAATAGAGGTATTGTTATGAAATTAACATATCTTACAGAATAGAGCCTGATCTTTAAGTGTGACTTGGTTCCAAAAATGTTTGGTTTTTGTGGTCCCGGCCAAAAGGTAATGCAGATTGCGTCCTGTCCTGATTTTTGGGAGGTCTTGTTTGGGCGGGATGGGACAGTCAATTTGGGAATACAAGTTCCCTAACCCATGAATGGGCAAGGTTGCTAAGTGAGCCTAAGGCATGTGGCATGCAAGGAATAGCCCACAGAGCAGCAGCAGCAGCAGCCCATCAGTGTGTACACAAGATGTGTTCAGGCACAGTATTGCTGTAGGATTTGGCAGCACTCCGAACCAAATACACATTCAATGTAGTTATGAAAATAAGTCAGAAGGAAAAAATACCTGAACCATAAAGACGTTTTAGGACGCAGCTACTGTACTTGCATACAGCTTGTGCTTTAGCTGTTACACAACCTGTGTAGACAGCTGTATTGATTAAAATTGAAGTGTATCTGTTCTGTCAGATTTGCATGAGGTGGACAACTGAAAAATTAAACTGAAACAATTTTTAAACAATTTACAGAGCTTGTAAATCATTCACATTGTGTGGAAAACATCTTCACCAATTTGACAACACGTGCAGCATTTAGAAAATAAATGCTGCAATGTGAGGAAATACAACCAAATACAGAAACCCAACCAAAAACACAACCAAATACAGAACTGCTGCAAGCTTGTTGTTAATTTTTTACATAAGTGTTTTAAATATTGCAAGGTAGGGATGATAAAAGAAGATTCAGCCACTGTTGTGTACCACGCTCCTGGTCCTTATTCTGAATTTTTATCTGAATTCTCAGAGTTTTTATCAAGTTTAGTCCTTAAAACAGATAAAGTAATTATTGTAGGTGATTTCAATATTCATGTGCACGTTGAAAATGATAGCCTTAATACTGTGTTTATCTCATTATTAGATTCAATTGGTTTCTGTCAGAGTGTACATAAACCCACTCACTGTTTTAACCACACCCTTGACCTTGTTCTGGTATATGGCATTGAAATTGAACATTTAATAGTCTTTCCACAGAATCCTTCTTTATCGGACCATTATTCAATAACTTTAGAACTGCTATTGCTGGACTACACGCCATCAGGCAAAAATTCTTACTCTAGATGTCTGTCTGATACTGCTGTGGCTAGATTCAAGGAAGCGATCCCATCTGCATTTAATTCAATGTTACGTCTCAATATAACAGAGGAATCCTATGCAAATCGCAGCCCCTCCCAAACTGACCATCTAGTTGATAGTGCTGCAGGCTCACTACGAACGACACTATATTCTATCACTCCTCTAAAAAAGAAGATAATAACACAAAGAAGGTTAGCTCCATGGTATAACCCCCAAACCCGCAAATTAAAGAAAACATGGTGTTCCTTTAAAGAAAGGAAATGGTGTTCCAAGAACCTGGAAGAATCCTGTTTAGTCTGGCAAGATAGTCTTAAAACATATAGGAAGGCCCTCCGTAATGCCATAGCAGCTAGTTGACAACTACTCATTATTAATAGAGGAAAATAAAAACAACCCCAGGTTTCTTTTCAGCACTGTAGCCAGGTTGACAGAGAGTCACAGCTCTATTGAGCCATATATTCCTATAGCGCTCAGTAGTAACGACTTCATGAGCTTCATTAATGATAACATTTTAACCATTAGAGAAAAAATTGATCAAGTCCTGCCTTCAACCGGTGCCGACTTGTCTTCAAACACAGGAACCTTGGAAACAGCTGTAGAGCCTGATGTGTGTTTTGGCTGCTTTGCTACTGTTGATCTTTTTCAGCTGACTTCGACGATTAATTCATCTAAGCCATCAACCTGTCTCTTAGACCCCATTCCAACTAGGCTGCTTAAAGACGTTTTACCCTTAATTAGCACCTCTTTACTGGATATGATCAATCTGTCTTTATTAACAGGCTATGTACCACAATCCTTTAGAGTAACTGTAATTAAATCGCTTCTTAAAAAGCCCACTCTTGATCCAGGGGTTTTAGCCAACTATAGACCTATATCTAAACTTCCCTTTCTTTCTAAGATCCTTGAGAAAGCAGTTGCCAATCAGTTGTGTGATTTTCTAAATAACAATAGTTTATTTGAGGAGTGCATCATAGCACAGAGACAGCACTGGTGAAACTTACAAATGACATTTTAATTGCATCAGACAATGGACTTTTCTTTGTACTTTGACCATCATATCCTATTACAGAGACTGGAACATGTGATTTGCATTAAAGGAACTGGTTTGGATCCTATCTATCAGATCGATCTCAGTTTGTACATGTTAACGGTGAGTCCTCCGTGCACGCCAAAGTTAGTCACGGACTTCCACAAGGTTCTGTGCTTGGACCGATTCTATTCACCTTATATATGCTTCCTTTAGGCAATATTATTAAGAAACACTCCATAAACTTTCATTGCTATGCAGATGATACCCAATTATATCTATCGATCAAGCCAGATGAAACCAACCAGTTAACTAAACTTCAAGCATGCCTTAAGGACATAAAGACCTGGATGTCCTGCAGCTTTCTGATGACAAAACTCACTTGTGGTTCCATGAGTCTTCAAAAGTAGAATGGGAGCCAGAGCCTTCAGTTATCAAGCTCCTCTCCTGTGGAATCAGATCTCAGTTTGGGTTCGGGAGGCAGACACCATCTCCACATTTAAGAGTAGGCTTAAGACTTTCCTCTTTGATAAAGCTTATAGGGTGAGACCTGAACCATCCCTTAGTGGGATGGCTTGGGTGAGACCTGAACCATCCCTTAGTTACGCTGCTAAAGGCCTAGTATGCCGGGAGACTTCCCATGATGTGCCTCTTTCCTTTCTCCTTCTCTCCCTCTCCATCTGTGTGCATTGTTATCCCATTACTGCATGTTACTAACTCAACATCTTATCTCTCCCGTAGTTTTGTGCTTTCTCATTTCTCTCCTCTCTCCTTTTGTCGCTTTCAGCAGGTATTTCTGCCTCCGGAGATGCGGAGACTGGATCTGTGGTTGTGGGCCACCTGCTGCCCCCATGTTCCTGCTCGACAACTACTACTACAGTTGTTGTTATTGGCTCTGTTACTAATACTGACATAATTTTTCCTATAGCTGTCATTCCTATTATTACTCATTTATTAATA
This sequence comes from Siniperca scherzeri, assembly GCA_027580175.1. Classification (NCBI taxonomy): domain Eukaryota; kingdom Metazoa; phylum Chordata; class Actinopteri; order Centrarchiformes; family Sinipercidae; genus Siniperca; species Siniperca scherzeri. Next base: position 18,307,323 of record CM050853.1, read on the forward strand.
CAGGGAGTGCAGAATTATTAGGCAAATGAGTATTTTGACCACATCATCCTCGTTATGCATGTTGTCTTACTCCAAGCTGTATAGGCTGGAAAGCCTACTACCAATTAAGCATATTAGGTGATGTGCATCTCTGTAATGAGAAGGGGTGTGGTCTAATGACATCAACACCCTATATCAGGTGTGCATAATTATTAGGCAACTTCCTTTCCTTTGGCAAAATGGGTCAAAAGAAGGACTTGACAGGCTCAGAAAAGTCAAAAATAGTGAGATATATTGCAGAGGGATGCAGCAGTCTTAAAATAGCCAAGCTTCTGAAGCGTGATCATCGAACAATCAAGCGTTTCATTCAAAATAGTCAACAGGGTCGCAAGAAGCGTGTGGAAAAACCAAGGCGCAAAATAACTGCCCGTGAACTGAGAAAAGTCAAGCGCGCAGCTGCCAAGATGCTACTTGCCACCAGTTTGGCCATATTTCAGAGCTGCAACATCACTGGAGTGCCCAAAAGCACAAGGTGTGCAATACTCAGAGACATGGCCAAGGTAAGAAAGGCAGAAAGTCGACCACCACTGAACAAGACACACAAGCTGAAACGTCAAGACTGGGCCAAGAAATATCTCAAGACTGATTTTTCTAAGGTTTTATGGACTGATGAAATGAGAGTGAGTCTTGATGGGCCAGATGGATGGGCCCGTGGCTGGATTGGTAAAGGGCAGAGAGCTCCAGTCTGACTCAGACGCCAGCAAGGTGGAGGTGGAGTACTGGTTTGGGCTGGTATCATCAAAGATGAGCTTGTGGGGCCTTTTCGGGTTGAGGATGGAGTCAAGCTCAACTCCCAGTCCTACTGCCAGTTTCTGGAAGACACCTTCTTCAAGCAGTGGTACAGGAAGAAGTCTGCATCCTTCAAGAAAAACATGATTTTCATGCAGGACAATGTTCCATCACACGCGTCCAAGTACTCCACAGCGTGGCTGGCAAGAAAGGGTATAAAAGAAGAAAATCTAATGATATGGCCTCCTTGTTCACCTGATCTGAACCCCATTGAGAACCTGTGGTCCATCATCAAATGTGCGATTTACAAGGAGGGAAAACAGTACACCTCTCTGAACAGTGTCTGGGAGGCTGTGGTTGCTGCTGCATGCAATGTTGATGGTGAACAGATCAAAACACTGACAGAATCCATGGATGGCAGGCTTTTGAGTGTCCTTGCAAAGAAAGGTGGCTATATTGGTCACTGATTTGTTTTTGTTTGGTTTTTGAATGTCAGAAATGTATATTTGTGAATGTTGAGATGTTATATTGGTTTCACTGGTAAAAATAAATAATTGAAATGGGTATAAATTTGTTTTTTGTTAAGTTGCCTAATAATTATGCACAGTAATAGTCACCTGCACACACAGATATCCCCCTAAAATAGCTAAAACTAAAAACTACTTCCAATAATATTCAGCTTTGATATTAATGAGTTTTTTGTGTTCAATGAGAACATGGTTGTTGTTCAATAATAAAATTAATCCTCAAGAATACAACTTGCCTAATAATTCTGCACTCCCTGTATTAACACTACAATTACTATTCTACTATTTAAAAAAAATAATCTACGTGGTCTTTGCATTGTGCCATGATGGTGAATGAGGGATTGAGTCAAAATAATGTACTGTGTGTTCTTGGTAAAGAAGGAACATGATACCAGTAGGTGATTTGTTAATTTTTAACTGGGGGGATGGCCCAAACCCTCCCCTGCTGGAGGGCGAGGAGGGCTCTCGTGTGCCTTTTTTTCAGAAGATAGCCTAATTTTTGTATTATTTTTTTAAATCAAGAATGGACGGACTCTGTTCAATCTTCCCACAGGCAGTTCAAAACTAGTATGTCTCATATGTATGGGTGGCTGTGGCGTAATGGTAGAGCGATTCGTCCACCAATCAGAAGGTTGGATGTTTGATTCCGGCTTCCCCCAGCCCACATGTTGAAGTGTCCTTGGGCAAGACACTGAACCCCAAATTACCACTGTGAGACAGAGCAGGTTAACAAGGGGGATGGATTTTGGTCATTTTGTTAACAATTTTTGCTGCAGGGCTCCGATGTCAACTTATTTATTGCATCACAGTGATGTTTCGAGCACACTGCGCTTCATCGGACTCAAAAAAGTTTTAATAGTTTTGGACAACAATGGCGCTCTATGGCACAGAGGACTAAAACATATTATCCGCAATACTTAATAGTAGGATACATTCATTGTTGGTTTTGGTCTCATAAAAGTATTTGAAAGATATTTTCTAACACATCTTTTGTACTGATGATTCAGACAGTTGTGTTTCATGTCCATCCAGGACTTGAAGAGCTTCAGTTGTCAGTCTCCCAACACTGTCTATGAAAAACAGCCCAAAATAACTAATCTCTAAGCAATGCCCAACTGCCTTGCTGTCTAAAGAACTGTGTCCTCCACTATGATAAAAATAGGTTGAAAATCAGGTAGACTAAACTATTATTCTTCTCTTCCACTTGATGTTAATGTTCCCATTTTACATTTTTTACCTCTCCAAACTGTTCAACACCAACACGAGTCACCATAGAGGACGCACTAGCTGCTTGGTCTCGTTAAAAGAAAAGATGAGAAATGCTGCTGTGTCTAGCCCTTCAAAATCTCTCATTATGTGTTATGTTGTTATTTAACCAGAATTAAATTATTTTATCATTTGCAAAACAAAACATGATGAATTACTGGTGGGTTTTTTATCTGCTACTGACCCAATAAATAAATTAATTCCTTTAAAAAAAATCTTTGTTTCTTGTGCATAGACTTATTTGTCAGAGCTATCATTCTAAGCCTGCATTTTTATTTATTTAACAAAAGCATTTTAACTGTGGATTAGGCCATGCTTCCTTTATGAAATAATAATAGTAATGTAACTCTTAATACCTTAAGGGTGTCTGAAAAATTTTATTCAGGCCAGCATAATTTCCCTAAAATCCCAGATATCCTTGGATTATTTGCAAAAGACATGGTGTAAAATGGTGCTACTTGTTAAGTCTTAAAAATATGATAATGCTTTGAAATTGCTGAGGATCATAACACCAATAAAATCTGATTAAAATATGGTGCTTTTGTTTTCCTTTCATACAAGATAGGTTTGTCTGAGTAGTTGTCAGTCCTTTCAAGTGGTAGATAACGTGTTTGGAAAAGAAAAGAGAGAAATAAAGCAGGAAGTAGCGTGTGTGTGTGGTGGGGGGTGGAGGTAGGTGATTGTTGGATACTGCTGTCCTGTACCGAGCAATTCAGCGTAAATGTGTTGTGAACAAAAGAGTGCCGCGGTTCATTGGTCAGAGGCAGCGGCAGTAATGGGGTCCTAGGTGCTATGTTGTTTAACATGGCTCAGCTCTGACTGGCTCTCAGTAAATACCGGTATTCTTCTAACAAACACGGCTATCGGGAGGAGGAACATACCAAGGGCACATTATCTAAACTGCCATACATATCCTCACCTCTGAGAAATGCTCTGCCCTGACCCCCTGAACACTTGTTTACTCTGTCTGAAGTCTACAGTGCACACAGACAAATACTGAAATATAAGTATAGAGATGAAGGGATAATTGAATAAGTAATGGCCCCAGAGAGTGAATGGAAATATGAACATAAAGGTACTATATGCTGCTACAACAGCAGGGGTTCAAGGACAAGGATTTGTTAAATGAAATGCTGTATATCTATATTACAGACATGATGATTTGATTAGAAAAATACATCTGCGTATTTGTGTTTTGGAGGAAAATAAACATAAATAGTAGGTTTCTCACTTTATGATCATCTGTAGGCTGAAGTTGTGATCCACTGACACCCACCTTATCCACCTTGAACTGATGACACTGGTAGGGCTCCAACTGCAGGGCTAACATTAGTCTTAACTTGGCCTTCTATCATGATTTCATCCCGTCCTCCTTCCATGACTTCTGGACGTCTCTTTTAACATTAAGCAACTTTCTTATATCCATCATCACCACATATCCCTTAACCTTGGGGTCATCCTTAAGTAATAACATTTTTTAATCAATGAATTTGATGGCTTAACATAATGGGTTGGTGTCAGTGCTTGAACTTATCTGACAGGGATGTTGCTGTGTTCATGTCATATGGAATGGATGGTAGAGATGGGAAAGATTCCCATGTTTATGGAATGCAAACTTTTACATTATTGGACAGTAACTCAAGACAGTTGAATGATTTTATTGGAAAGTTAAAGATACTGTGCATTGACAATATATCACTATTAATTCATTAAATCTGTGTTTAATTACCTTAAATGTCGGGCCTCGGTTGATGTGAGGTATCCAAATTTGTTTGTCAGGCACTAATAAGATCCAAGTCAGAGCCTTCAGAAAAAAAGTATCACAGCTAACATTACATCTTGGATGTTGATGTGAACGTTATTTACAAATTGAAACTGGTAATTATAGCAATTCCGATATCACATGAATGCTTCATGTGGGGTTACGTCAGACAAAAATACCACTGCCCTACATAATACACACTTAATAGTTTAATAAAAATTGTGGACGCCTTTTGGTCATCACTGACTTTGAGCATAAAGTATTGCATATGCTCTGCACACTCCTATTTTTAATTTCATTGTGTGAATTTTTGTGAGGGCATATTTTAGTATGGCTGGAAAGTAAATATTGTGCAATAGAGATTGCATTTAGATGAAAAACTGTACAGTAGGATGGCATCAAATGTTATATGTAAACAGTCAAAGACATTCTAAACAGGAATCATTTGAAACTTTCTGGCAAACCTCTTAAGGAATTTTTTATGACTTCAAAAATAAGTTCAAATATGACCAAATTGTCAGTTTGTTACAATGTAATTTGAGCTGATTTTCCCTTTAATTTTCTCCAAAACTGTACAGTAAAATAACTTAAAATTGGACATGGTCATACTCAGGGTCATTCTGAACAGGATTACACTGAACAGCTCAGCAAATCTCTTAAATGGGTAATATGCAAGAATTGAGACTACGTTCCACCTGTCGGATTCATTCTCCAAATAAATAGACGGCAGCATATCACATATCAGGTCATAACTGCTGCTAACTGCTGTTAGCTAGTTAGCTCAGTTAGCCATGCAGCTAGAAAGAGAGATGCGTCTTTGAATAAGCACTTGTGTGGCTATCTGTCAGCCTCTCTCTCCCAGCCAATTACTATCGGTCCAGTTGATTCTAACTTTACCTGCAACCCGCCCCTTTCCCATCTCTTTTAAGTGGTGACATTACATGGATAACCAGTAGTGGAGCGAGATGATAAAGGTGGTGCTGAGAAAGAAGTGGTTGAAGTCCCTTGAGGCTGATGCAGCCAAATGTTTAAAAATAATAAATTATTAATTTGGCGCTGTTACCAGTCGGTGGGCCGGTGTGAGTCAAAAAGTCCAGGGCCATTTTTCATTCCCAGTCCAGCCCTGGTGACAGGAAATACAGTACCGAGGTGTGTTACAGCATCTCCGACCAGGACTCTGACTCCAGGGACGGTGAAGACATGGCGCGTTCAGGTGGGGACAGGAGAGGTGTCAAGAGGAGAGGAGCGAGAGAGAGGTCAGGCATCAGAGAGTCAGCCACAGCGTGTAGAGCCAGAATATTTTTCACATCTAACTCGGTGGATTAAGGATTTATTTCGACCAAACCAGAGTTGGTGATTGTTGGAACAGTTAAAAGGACCTGTGTGTAACATTTAGGAGGATCTGTTGGCAGAAATGGAATATAATATTCATAAGTAAGTTTTCATTAGTGGATAATCACCTGTAAATAAACGTTTTGTTTTCATTACCTTAGAATAAGCCATTTATATTCCATGGAGACCACCATGTTGGACTGCGATGTTTCTACAGTAGTCCAGAACGGACAAACCAAACACTGGCTCTAGATAGGGCCTTTAGCGTTTTTTGTGAGTTTCGTACACACTTGGAAAGGGAGGGTGAGCTGAGCAGTATTCAAATGGTTGCAAACTGCAATTTCACCACTAGATGCCACTAAATCATACATTGCTGCTTTGAAGAATGACCACGGTTTTGGTGACTTATATTTTGTTTCTGTTGAGTTTGAATGAAGTGTGTTTTACAATGAGTTAACAAGGCAATAAAGCTTACTACGGTGAAAGAGAAACTTAAATTCAGGAGGTGTACAGCTGTATTTTTGTGTAAGATTATTTCCTTTCTTGAGATTTTGTGAGTTTATTTTGTTTATTTATTAGACTAAAAAAGCTAAGAGAGCTTGTGTAATGTAGCAAACCGCTCCCATCTCCCAGCTGGAACTACCTGAGCTATATTATCGGACTATCGCCTCTCGAGGCACAAGTGGTATTACAACACAGGATGGGATGGGGCTAGCTGGTTAGCATGCTGACATGACGTCAGAACTGTTACTTCTTCACATTCTGTTGATAAGGTTAGTATATTTTTTGAATGTTTTAAACAAACATTCTAGGCCAGACTGTCTATTGTGAAAGTAGGAGGCAGACTCAAGAGGCTTTATTGATGGTGTCATAGGTGGACATTTATTTACAGGTGCTACCAGGACATGTGCAAAATAAGAAAAATAGAAGAAAACTATTGACATCAAACAATTGACATTAGAAACTGAAGATAAATCAACTCATAACAGCACAAGTTCTGGCATCTGCTGTGCGTGGCTTCCCCGAGACAACTCAATATATCCTGACATACCTCGTAGTATGCTGTATTAGGCCCTCACCATCCTCACTACAGGGCTGGGCACCCTAAATATAAAAAGTACAATTTCTTACAGGAAGTTACAGTTCAGTCTGAGAAACAGCTGAAGTGGGTCTGAAAAAAACAGGTTCCATAGCACATGGTACATCCTGGGTGAGTGTGGTTTGGGCCGGGCTGACCTGCTTGAATGGCTCAGCACAAATCACTGGTGGAGTTTCCATAGGGGCTGTAGGTCCAGAAAACAGTTGGTCAGTATGTCTTGGCGTAAATAACTATAGGTGACTCTTTTTAAATCAGTAAGCCTTCTGCCTATTTTGGCAACTTTCTGAAACTGATGAGAGCTCTTTTTTGGCAATACCTTTGTGAGATTCACCTGCCTACCCTTAATTCCCTTCTAGGGCTCTGTCAGTTTAAGGAGCAGTGCAAAGCCAAAGGGTTTGCCAGTATACAGTGTCAGCCAGTCAGTCACTAAATTTAAAATAAATTTAAATTAATTTAAAGCTGTTATGTGTGATTAAAAGGATACAAATCACCTAAAGCCCATACATTCCTTTTAAATAAATAAGCCTTAATTAAAGGCATGTGAAAACAAAGCCAGTCCAGTTCTCCACCTTTTCATTTTTTACAATTTGTTCATTTCTATTGACATTATAACCCTGTGATATTGAGTGAATAAAATCCCATAAAACGTAATAAGCCCTTGTGTGACTAGTTTATTCTGAGAGAGAGTTCGCAAAAGCATATAGAGACAGGGTTCTCCAAGAGGACACTGTGGTACTCCCAGGAGGTACGCTTCAGTGCATTCCACACTACGGCAATACAACTGATTTTCCTAAGGCACATATACACACACCACACCTTAGGATAGAGAGTCTGTGTAGGGACCCCTCCCTGGACCGACCAGGTGTTCAGATTTGATGACGCTTCATAACTGTTAGGAGTGAGTTGGTTATGGGTTAAATTCTGAGGTTAAGGTTCTTGAGACGGAGTGACCAGGGCAGGTTTGTTGGCTCACAGGAGCGCTCCCCCACTACCGTAACACCGTAACAGGCAAATAAAAAAGGTTATTGCCTTTGGGAGTCTCTTTCTGCTATGTCCGCATTAGGCCAGTGGGTAGAATCACAAAGAGGGCCGTCCTCTGCCCCTCTCCCCTTCCCATATCCACAAGCCTCAAGGCTCATGTGTTGCCTCAAGTCAGGGATGTAAGGGTGGCTGTGCAGGGGCCAGCGGTAGCAACCGGACAGAGAAACTAGCTACAACTTTCCCTGAAGGTTAAGGGCCCGCTAGCATAGTATACTGATCCGTGAGTGCTACAGGTGGCAGATTAATGAATGTGCCGTCGCCACCAAAAGTCTGTTTTTGTTTTAACGCTTCTGAGAGCAGCCTGGTTTAAAAAGAAGGTAAATTCTTCTTCCTGCCATGTAACCCAAATCATCTAATACAAAATGTTCAGGTTTTGTAACACCACAACACAACCCTCAGTGGAGGAGTGGGTTTCCTGTTCTGCAGAAGTTTCAGTCCAGCCTCTCTGGAGGTTCGAGCATGTAATAGAGGGGACGTTTCTTTTAGCCAAGGCTCTGTTTGAGCATTTCACTGATGTTTTTATCAATATTTATGCTCCAACCAACAGTGCACAGAGGAAGTTATTAGAAAAAAATTGTGATAAATTGAATGACTGTGGTTTGGAAGATTTTTTATTCTTGGGTGGGGATTTTAACTGTACTGAGAACGAGTTATTAGAACATAACCATGCAGAGCCTCATCCGGCTTCTCAACACGTTCTGAGGCGTCTGGTCTACTCTCATGGCCTAGTGGATGTGTGGAGAAGGATGCATGCAGACTCCAGACAGTACACATGGTCCCACCTAAGAGAGGATAGGACCTCCTTAGCCCAGCTCGATCGTTTTTATTGTTTTAAACATCATTTTAATATTTTCAAAATGTGCAATATTATGCCAATTGGCTTTACTGATCATTCCTTTCTTCTATGTCATGTTTTTGTTAGAAATATTCTACCTAAAAATGCATACTGGCATTTTAATTCAGTTTAAACTTTTGATTAAAAAAAATGCTTAGTTACAGTGGGTACGGAAAGTATTCAGACCCCTTTAAATTTTTCACTCTTTGTTTCATTGCAGCCATTTGCTAAATCCAGGTGTGAAAAACTTGTTGCATCATTCCCAAGAAGACTCATGGCTGTACTAGCTCAAAAGGGTGCTTCTACTCAATACTGAGCAAAGGGTATGAATATTTATCACCATGTGATATTTCAGTTTCTTTTTTAATAAATTTGCAAACATTTCTACATTTCTGTTTTTTATGTCAAGACGGGGTGCTGAGTATACATTAATGAGAAAAAATGAGCTTTTTTATTTTAGCAAATGGCTGCAATGAAACAAAGAGTGAAAAATTTAAAGGGGTCTGAATACTTTCCGTACCCACTGTATTTCTGGACTGCTTTTAGACAGAGGAAGAGTGATTTTACCTGTCTTAGACAGTGGTGGGACTATCGTGTGTCAGCAGCACACACTCAATGTTAATCGAGACACCAGATCCATAAAAGATCTGGAAACTGATATTGTGGAATTAGAAACAATGAGCAAGTCCACAGGAAATCGAGGACACATTGAAATCCTCAAATCTAAAAGAAATGGCTTTAGCCAACCGGTTGGAAACTAAAGTACAGAAGGCCATCCAGAGAGGGATGTTCCCTCTAGTTTTTCCTTTGGCTTGGAAAAAAAACAAGGACAGAAAAAAGTAATCCACTCCTCTCAAAAACAGGGCAAGAGCTAACAGAACCTGACCAGATAAGAAAGTGAGCTGTTGAGTTTTACTCCTCCCTCTATACCAGTCAGTACAAAGAGGATGATAGGCTTTTCGAGGGGTTCTGCAGTGAACTGCCTCAGGTCTCTGAGGAGACCAACTCTCAGTTGGAGAGGCCTCTGCAGATGCAGGGACTTCAAACCGCTCTGCAGAAGATGCACGGATGGAGGGCTCCAGGCATCGATGGCCTGACTGTTGAGTTTTACAAAGCCTTCTGAGACATTTTAGCGATGACCTTTTAAATGTCTTTAATGAAAGTCTGGCCTCAGGTTCACTGCCACTGTCTTGCTGCAGGGCTGTTATCGCCCTCTTACCTAAAAAGGGAAACCTGCAGGATATCAAGAACCGGCGCCCTGTGTCTCTCTGCACAGATTACAAAATTCTGTCCAAGGCTTTAGGCAATAGGTTGAGAGAAGCCATGGAGTGGTAATCCATCGGCACCAGACATACTCTATGCCCAGTAGGTCTATGGTAGACAATATCTACCTAATTCAGGATGTTTTGGAGGTATCCAGCTCCTTGGGTATAAACACTGGTCGGATTTCTCTAGATCAGGAAAAGGCGTTTGATCATTTTGAGCACTGCTTCCTCTGGAAAATCATGGAGAAGTTTTGATTCAGCGCTGGTTTCATTGCCAAGATCAGGGTGTTGTAGAGTGAGGTTGAAAGTGTGCTGAAGTTTAATGGTAGTTTGTGTGCTCCTTTTAGAGTGTGTAGAGGCGTCTGGCAGGGCTGTGCACTGTCTGGTATGCTCTATGCACTCTCCCTAGAGCCCCTGCTGCGAAAAATATGCACAAGCATTGAAGGCCTGATTTTACCTGGTTTTAATGAGAACATGGTTGTATCTGCTTATGCGGACAATGTCATTGTTTTTATTAACAATCAGTGATGTTGACATTTTAGCTAATTTCACAAACAATTTTACTGTTGTATCGGCAGCAAGGGTGAACTGGAAAAACAGTGAAGCCCTTGCTGTCGGTGATAGATAGATAGATAGATAGATAGATAGATAGATAGATAGATAGATAGATAGATAGATAGATAGATCTACTCGCCTGCTGATGAATCACCCGCGGGAATGCCAAAACCCTCTTTGAAGTGATTAGTGAAGGTAGACAGAGATTGTGTAGCGGGCCCATTCTGTGACCATAGGGATTCTGCCCATTGTAGAGCACGTCCGTGTAGTTGTGATATGATGAAGGCTATCTTGGACTGATCGCCAGGGTACAGGTGGGGTTGCATCTCCAGGACCAGTGAACACTGCAGGAGTCCTCCGCCGAGCCATAGAAGGCCGCTGGTTTGGCCATGGGACTGGCATACGCTGGTGTACATGAAGCCACTCACTGTTTTAACCACACCCTCGACCTTGTTCTGGTATATGGCATTGAAATTGAACATTTAATAGTCGTTTCACAGAATCCTTCTTTATCGGTCCATTATTTAATAACTTTTGAACTGCTATTACTGGACTACACGCCATTAGGCAAAAATTCTTACTCTAGATGTCTATCTGATATTGCTGTGGCTAGATTCAAGGAAGCAATCCCATCTGCATTTAATTCATTGGTATGTCTCAATATAACAGAGGACTAGATTATAGATTATAAAACAAAGAAGGTTAGCTCTGTGGTAAAACCCCCAAACCCACAAATTAAAGCAAACATCATGAAAACTTGAAAGGAAATGGCGTTCCAACAACCTGGAAGAATCCTGTTTAGTCTGGCAAGATAGTCTTAAAACATATAGGAAGGCCCTCCGTAATGCCAGAGCAGCTTAATACTCATCATAAATAGAGGAAAATAAAAACAACCCCAGGTTTCTTTTCTGTACTTTAGCCAGGCTGACAGTGAGTCATAGCTTTACTGAACCATGTATTCCTATAGCCCTCAGTAGCAACGACTTCATGAGTTTCTTTAATAATAAAATTTTAACTATTAGAGAAAAAATGTATCATGTCCTGCCCTCAACCGATACCGATTTATCTTCAAACACAGGAACTTTAGAAACAGCTGTAAAACCTGAGATATATTTTGACTGCTTCGCTCCTATCGACCTTCATCAACTAACTTTGACGAATAATTCATCTAAGCCATCAACCTGTCTCTAAGACCCCATTCCAACTAGGCTGCTTAAAGACATTTTACCCTTAGTTAGCTCTTTGTTATTGGATATGATCAATCTAACAGGCTGTGTACCACAATCCTTTAAAGTAGCTGTAATTAAACCACTTTTTAAAAAGCCCACTCTTGATCTAGGTGTTTTAGCCAACTATAGACCTATATGTAACCTTCCCTTTCTCTCTAAGATCCTTGAGAAAGCAGTTGCCAATCAGTTGTGTGACTTTCTAAATAACAATAGTTTATTTGAGGATTTTCAGTCTGGATTTAGAGTGTATCATAGCACAGAGACAGCACTGGTGAAAATTACAAATGGCCTTTTAATTGCATCAGACAATGGACTTGTCTTGTTAGATCTTAGTGCTGCGTTCGACACCACTGACCATCACATCCTATTACAGAGACTGGAACATTTAATTGGCATTACAGGAACCACACTAAGCTGGTTTAAATCCTATCTATCAGATCGATCTCAGTTTGTACATGTTAACGGTGAGTCCTCCGTGCGTGCAAAGGTTAGTCACGGAGTTCTGCAAGGTTCTGTGCTTGGACCGATTCTGTTCACCTTATATATGCTTCCTCTAGGAAATATTATTAGGAAACACTCCATAAACTTTCATTGCTATGCGGCTGATACCCAATTATATCTATCAATCATGCCAGATGAAACTAACCAGTCAGCTAAACTTCAAGCATGCCTTAAGGACATGAAGACCTGGATGACCTGCAATTTTCTTATGTTTGACTCAGACAAAACTGAAGTTTTTGTACTTGGCCCCAAACACCTTCGAGACACATTATCTAAAGATATAGTTACTCTAGATGGCATTGCCCTTGCCTCCAGCAGCACCGTAAGGAACCTCAGAGTTATTTTTGATCAGGAGTTATCCTTTAACTCCCACATGAAACAAACTTCAAGGACTGCCTTCTTTCAACTACGCAACATTGCAAAAATCAGGCACATCCTATCTCAAAATGATGCCGAAAAACTAGTGCATGCATTTGTTAGCTCTAGGTTGGACTATTGCAATTCCTTATTATCCGGCTGCCCGAATAAGTCCCTTAAGACTCTCCAGTTGATCCAGAATGCTGCGGCACGTGTACTGACAAGAACTAAGAAAATAAATCATATTTCTCCAGTATTAGCTTCTCTGCACAGGCTCCCTGTAAAATCCAGAATAGAATTTAAAATCCTTCTCCTCACCTACAAAGCTCTTAATGGTCAGACACCATCATGTCTTAAAGATCTCATAATACCATATTTCCCAACTAGAACATTGTGCTCCCAGAATGCAGGGTTACTTGTGGTTCCTAGAGTCTCCAAAAGTAGAATGGGAGCCAGAGCCTTCAGTTATCAAGCTCCTCTTCTGTGGAAGCACATCCCAATTTGGGTTCGGGAGGCAGACATTTTACATTTAAGAGTAGGCTTAAGACTTTCCTCTTTGATAAAGCCTATAGCTTATATAGGGCGAGTCCTGAACCATCCCTTAGTTATGCTGCTATAGGCCTAGACTGCTGGGAGACTTCCCATGATGCACCTCTTTCCTCTCTCCGTCTCCATCTGTATGCACTTTTATCCCATTACTGCATGTTACTAACTCGACATCTTCTCTCCCGTAGTTCTGTACTTTCTCATTTCTCTCCTCTCTCCTGTCACTTTCAGCAGGTATTTCTACCTGCAGAGACTGGATCTGTGGTTGTGGGCCACTTGCTGCCCGCGTGTTCCTGCTTGACAACTGCTACTACAGTTGTTGTTATTGGCTTTGTTACTATTACTATCATTATTATTCCTATAGTTGTCATTCATATTGTTATTATTATTAATTTATTAATATAACCACTACAATTACATTATTACTATTTTAAAAAATTCTAGGTGGTCTTTGCATTATGTAGCAATGGCCAGCAGAACAGCCACCTTTAGGTTGCAGTTTGTCCAGAGGTTCCTGACAGGTCCATCAAATTTAGTATAGAGAGAAGTGGCTAGCTGTATTCTCTGATGTGCAAATAACCTGGGGTTGGATGCTGCTCTGTTTTTAACTGATTCTAAATTTTTAAAGTTTGTCATGTCTGTCATGGTTTGAGGGTTTATTTATAGTATTTCCTGTTTTATTTTGAAATGCTGTTTTGTGTCTGGTAGTTTCACTTCCTGTCTTTGTTTGCTTTCCCTGCTATTTTTCATTGTTTGCCCTGCCCTGATTAGTTTCACCTGTGTCTCGTTAATCCCCTCACCTGAGTGTTGTTAAGTCTGTGTGCTTCCCTTCTTCTGTACCAGTTCGTCGTTGCCTACTTGTCAAGCGTCCCTACCTTTGTTTCCCAGTGTGTTGGATTTTCTCTGTTTCTCTTGGACCTCGCTGAGTATTTTGTATTATTGCTTCTCCTCCTTGGACTTTTTTTGCCTCTGTTGGACTGCCTTCCTGAGTTTGACCACTTCCTGCCTGACTACCAGTGTAAGCCTTTTGTTCTTAATAAATGATTGAAACTGCACCAGCTCTGCCAGTGTGTCTGCGTTTTGATCCCATTTCCTCGTGTTCCCTGTTTCCCTGCTTGAGATATTGCTACAGTTACCTCTGTTCTACCAAAGTGTTTTTAAATCCTGGGCACTTTTTAACTGTAGAAGAAGCGAAAACTACAATTCTCTGCACTGGTTGTTAAAAGAGCTACTGATCCATGGGGCGAGGCTGGACGTCTGCAGAGGCGTCATGCCCAGACTGATGGTGGCGCTGTGCCAAACAAAGACTGAAACAGCCGGTGGATGCACCGGGGTGGGCGCTGACTGATGCCAGGGCTGTGGGCTCTCTGCTGGGCGTCTGGTCTATCCTGGTGGCTCAGAGGATCCTGGTGCTCTGGAAGCAAAGGCTCTCCAAAAGGGAAAGGAGCCTCATCATGGATTATAGCCAGGAAACCGCTGAGAGTTAAGTGGACCTCTGCTGACCGTATGTAACCCTGGAAAACCGAGCCTGCACAGAGCAGACAAAATAACTCTGTATATAAACTGTGTGAAAAGCATAAAAAGGATGGGATTGAGCAACAGACCACTCACTGTATGGATGCAAAAACTGAGTGGAAACAAAGGACCAAGTCCACAGTGAAGGATTTTATACAAACCTCCTTAGACAGCTGACCTCCAGTGGAGGATTCTACACGGTGCTATCACCTCAAATGCTTTTATCTCTGTTATTAACCCTGCTGTTGCTAACAAGTGTCCTTTCTGTGATCCTACATGAGACCATTTTCCATGTTTTTACCGAGTGCAATAGACTCACAGAGTTCTACACTCATAACTCAAGTTTTTAGTCTGTTTGGGGAAATGTTCTGAGTTTCCAGTTTCATTTTGGGTGCAGGTTATAAAAAGATGAACTGAGTGAAGTGGCAGCTAATACATTTTCTGTCAGGGGACGATAAACTGGCTAGATATGTCAGCAGAAAAATCTAAATAGAGGGCAGGGCAGGTCAGGAGGCCACATTAGTGTGGCTCTGTAACATCACGTCCAGATTGTGGCTGGAGTTTAAATTTTATAAAACAGTAGGGGACTTGGAAACTTTTAAACAATGGTGGTGCTACGGGGACATCATTTGCACTGTTGTGTAAAAACTTGCAATTTGCATATTTTTATTGTACGAGATTATGTTACTACAAGAAAGGGAGGGGAATACGCACTTTTGTCTTTTTACTGATGTGAATTTAAACATTACTTAAAGTCTCTCTCTCTCTCTTTGTGTAGTAGATATTTGTGGTTGTTGTTGTTAGTGTAAGTTGGTAGGAGTTTGGTGTTTGTTTGGCAGACAAGTTTCAAGGCAGGGATAGCATCCTCTGTCTCTAAGGCATGGAGTTGGGGTCCAGCACGACTTATTCGTTCCACTGGAGACGGTTTTCCTGGCTGTGGGAGATCATGTGGGACCCGTCAACCTGTCCCATGCTTCCAGGATGAACAGAAGTGTCGTTTTCCTGAAAGAGCAGCGTTTTGTGGCTAAGTTAATAACGAGCAGTGTCTATCTGCAGGTTTCCCTGCTCGCCGTGCCTTCTACCTGGATCACCGTCTCCGACGTCCCCCCGTTCATTCCCAGTGCGGAGGTGGAGCATGAGCTACGAGGAGCCGGGGTCAGATGGTTCTGAGTCACAGCAGAAGAACGGAAAGGAGCAGAGGAAGTACTGGCAGCAGGAGCAGATAAAGTCAGGTTGCTGGTTAAATGGACTGTACTTGTATAGCCTTTTGACTACTCAAAGTGCTTCACACTACACATCACATTCACACACTGATCAGTTCAAAGAAACTAAGCATTCTCACACACCACAGTTCAGTATCGTGCCAGGACACTTTGCCAGGATTGAACCGCCAACCTTCCGATTGGTGCACAACCCACTCTACTACTAAGCCACAGCCGTCCAGTGTTGTGAGAGTGTTGGTGGTGAGGAGGTAATGGAGTACGACACTGACTCTGACTGTATCTCTGTTGCAGATTCACAGTCATACAGTGGAGATCTGTACACACGAGAGGACATGAATGACTTCCTAGATGAAACTTTTGGAAAATCTGTGAGAATATCTGAGTATTTTCCAGTTGCAGAAAAGTTTATTTAAAAAGTGTGACTTTGCAGAAAGTAGTTGCTGTTGATTTGTTAAATGAGGAAAAAACATTTCTGTCTGGAAAAAACACGACAGGTCTCAGAAAGATGCTTAATGCTAATAAAGGAAATGGTCCAAAAAGGTTAAGAATTAATAAGTGAGGTCATGATGAATGTGTTGCACTGGGTGATCTTCCTCTTACTGTTTCCTCTACCTGTTTATATCATCTCTCTTTATGCATAAGGTGAGGGTCGGCTCTTTAAATGTTAATGTGGGGAAGGATCGACAGAAGAGGGCAGTCATTTCAGAAATGATTACACATAAAAGATTTGATATAGTGTTCCTACAGGAAACGGAGTGACAAAAAGAATGAGAGAGACTCGGGTTTGTGGTGGAATTGCCAGTATATTTTCTCTCATGGGACTAATTTCTCTGCTGTTGTAGCCATTCTCTTTTCTCCAGGGCTTGATGTTTAATATTATCTCCACCACAGAGATAGTGACAGGTAGGGCTTTAGTGGTCAGAGTAGAAATAGAGGACATATCTTTGTTTGTTATGCACAGACTACAAACTTCTTCCAAAGGTGCTCGCCAACAGGCTTAAAAACCTTTTGGAATTAATAATAATAATCCACAGAGACCAGTCATATTGTGTACTGGACAGATCCATCATGGACAATCTTTTTCTCATGAGAGACTTATTTGATATTTGTAAACTGCACAATGTTGACGCTGCAATTTTATCATTAGATCAGGAGAAAGCATTTGATAGGGTTGACTGTGGTTCTTTTTTCATCCTTAAGAGCTTTTGGTTTTGAAGATGGTTTTGTGTCACTGCTGGGTTTGTTGTATAAGGATGCTTTTTGTTTGGTGAAAGTGGGTGGTGGGCTCAGCTATCCAGTACAGGTTTAGAGAGGCCTTAGACAGGGATGTTCTATGTCTGGACAGCTATACTATTTAGCCTCTTCTGAATAGATTAAGATCCAGGCTATCAGGACTTATGCTACCAGGGTTGCCTCAGCACCCCTCACTGGTGGTCTCAGCTTATGCTGATGACATTAGTTTATTAGAAAACAGAGGTATGTGTCATTAAGTTCCTGAGTAGTAGTCTAGCTATGTATGAGAGGGCATCTTCAGCAAAAGTGAACTGGGGGAAAAAGTGAGGCTTTGCAGGTTGGGCAGTGGGTAGACAAGGAATTGCAGTGTTACCAGGAAACCTCAGCTGGGGAAGGCAGGGAATGAAAATGTTGGATGCTTTTCTGGGAACAGAGGTGTTTCAGAGGAAGAACTGGAAGGGTGCTATGGGGAGAGTGTGTGCCAGACTGTCTAAACAGAACAGGCTGCTGAGCCTCAGCTTTCCTACAGGGGAGGGTCTTGATCTCCTAAAGAGTTAGCAGCTCAACGCTAACTGGCTTTGTTGCTCGTGTTGCTTGTAAAGTTAGCTGGCAGACTTTGTGTCGTAGCTGCTGGCACTAACTAAGCTTGGTTGCAGGGATCTTAGGCAGGCTCTTGCGTCGCAAACCATAAAAAAAAAAAAGTTTGGTTCAGTGTGTCTGCTCCGAGCAAACTACACGGCGGAGAAGGCCTCTGTCCTCAGGTCTGAAAGCTGAGCTGGTGAGAGTAGAAAGAAAGAGAATAAAGGTGAGCTGGACTTTTTGTTACCTAGTCAGGGGATAGTCCAGGGGATATCCGGTTACAGGAAGTGACTGGAGGGGAGGTGCAACTATAAACGTAATAATGGCTTATGTTTCAAAGTTAAAAGGTTCAGTCTTAGTCACACAATGAACAAATTAATCTATGGAGTCTATGTCTATCTATGGAGTGGTACCTACGAGTGTTCCAAGTCAGATTCACCAAACTCTCTTAACTGAACAAACTTGTTGTAAATCGCTCATTCCAGGCTGATGAAACTGTTCATGAGAAGGTGTAAGTCTGCAATGTCACCATTAGCTTAATCAACACCCTAAAATTGCCATATAAGACTACCTGTTCCACTTGTGGTGTGTGGAAGTTTCAGTCACAAAAATGTTACCAGAGTAAAAAGAAGAATTTCACACTAAAGAGCTTCAAGTCTGTTGTCAGAAATAAAAAAATAAAACACAAAAAAACAGTCATTAGTCATATTAGAAGACAACTTTGTCGTTTAGAATATTTTTTTTAAACAATTAGAAAATATTAATAGTATAGATGCCAAAGACTGTACTGTCACAGAAATAAAAAGAGTGTGTTCTGACATTAAGTTAGTCGCAAAAAAAAAATGCTTTCTAAAGTAAAGCGGTCCAATAGTAATTTTGCAGCCTGTTTTAGTTATTTAAGTGAATTTCAGAATCATTAATTTTAAACTTCAAATTCATTCAGGTTAAGGCATTATAATTCATTATAAGTCAAACAAGCGTTTTCCAACGGGAAAGAAAGGCAGACTGTCTGTACATGACTCATACCACAGGTCTAGACCACTTGTAAATTTTTTTCTTATCATAGGGAAAAGTGCAAATATAAGAAAATTGATGAATATCACAAATTCATTTAAATCACTTGTGCATATGTGGCTGGGCCACCATTCCAAATAATGCATTGAGTAGCCTATTTGATTGAAAAATACCAGAATATAAATATTGACAATGTTAGAAAGATACTTTAAGATGTCAACAACATCAAGTTAGCAGAGCCTAGGACTCCATAAAAAGGGCTAAACAAGTTCCTTTTAAAATCAGGGGTGAGCAGAGTAAAACCACAACCAGAAATATATATCAAAAGGTTTATTACCATAAAACAGCAACCAATAAAAGACAATTCCAGTGCCTAGAGTCCCATAGTGTCTCTTAAATAAACTAGCAAACTAAAACATCCCCCCTGCAAGTCTATTACTGTAGGTGAAATCACCGGTCCAACACGAATGACAGTAGCTGCGACATCCTCCGTGGCCCGTTCCCCTTCCCACGCAGGCAACTACTGGCTTCTATTGTCCCACAGTTGCCATGGCCCTCTCTCCGTTGCTCCGCTCGCTCTGGAGAAAAAGACAACAACCACTAATAGCCTGCAGATACACCAACCCAGATTTACCAACCCTGGCCCGGCCCCCCAACTGGCCTCCCAGTATCCATAACAAAATTTAAGTGATAGGTAGGCTACTCATGGTTTTCCTGGGCGGTAACGACACGCTACTGGCCCACAGATAGCTATACACAGATTTGTACAGAACAAATCTGTCTGTACTGTACAACTGGTTCTTGCATTCAGATTCAGATTCAGACAAATTTTAATGATCCCAAGAAGGGCATTTCATTTGCAGCTTACCCAGTCCATACACATGACTAATAGCGGACGGAATGAAGGACTGAGTAGCGGTAGAGTAGCATGAGGCCCAATGTGTTTTGGTGAGAAAGACTGAATGGAAACAGAAACTTTGTTTACAAGAAAACTTCACAGGGCAACCTTTAAGGAATCATGGTTATGGTTAATATAAAGGCGGACATTATCTCCAGGTCTGTGATGGATATTCTGGTCTCCTGCACGCTACACACACATCTATCATCCCACCATCCACCTCTTTATTATTAACACTGGGTGTTAATAATGATGTGCAGAATCGTTCAATATGGACATAATTCATAGTTATACTAGGCTGGCAGTTCCTGCAATGTAACCATAAATGTAGAGACAGCAATATCTGGATTAATTTGACACTGAAGAAAATGTCTGATATTGCTATCACTGGAAAGAGTGAGTTCTTCTGATTCAGTAGATAGATAGATAGATAGATAGATAGAAAGCAAGTTCTTAGGATTTTGAAATTATACATTTAGGGTGTCTGTTATTTTCATGTATGAAAGAGACTTGTTCCTTGTCATGTTTGCTATTTGGAATGCAAAAACTTTGAAGCCCAATACCTCAAAACCACTCAGAACACAGATAGAACCTTATAATTCCAAGGTGGCGAGTTACTGCCCTAACATATGGGCACCCTAAATAACTTGTTGTTAGAACGCTATCCATTTTACAGCTCAGATCTGACTGTCACCACTGATTTCCACTCAGAGCACATGACAGACTCTAATAACTCCCACTTTCATCTTAATTTCAAGTTATTACTTAAATGAGGTTAGGTCATGTGAAAAAGGCAGTAGACGTAACAATCACTATCAGCTCATTCTGTCCTTTAGATTCCAGCTCTGGACAAAGGGCTAACAATGGCAATAATGGTTTCATTTTGTGCTGCAGGAGTAATGATTGAAAATTGTGTTCTGCCGTCTATTGATGCAATCAGATGAATGGCTACATCATTCAGGCTGCACCCTTGTTGTTTGCCTAGAGAGTTCACTCAATACCATCAAATGGACGGCGGCAGGAGAGAGGAGAACACCATCAAGACTAAAGCAGGCTGCTGTCATTCACTGTTAGCTTCACAAGACAAAGCTAACAGAACTGACTGCATGCCTGTACTGACATGAGCCTTTAACTCTGTAATACTGTGTGCACAACGCACAGATGCATTTAAAAATGTTTCAAACCCTTGCTTTAGAAAGGAAGCATTCACAGTTCCAGAACCACCTGCAGGTTATGTGTTTGGCAAGAGCTAAAAACTCAGTTCAGCTTCATACAGAGCAGTTTTTGGAAATTAAAGGGGCATCAAGCAATCAATAACTTTTAACAGCCTTAACAAGCTAATTTTTTACTCTACTGAGAAATCCAAATGTCCAACATTTGTCAGTACAATGAAAACTCGTTTTGGTCTGGTAAATTTCTGATTTTACTCAGCCTGGTAAAGAAATGTTTCTCTCCAGACAGCCACTCTGACATGGATTGACCCCATGTTGGCGGTCTGAATGTTTCAACACTCATCATTCAACGTGGCTTGGTAACCCTCCTCCAAGCCTGGGTTGAACAAACTTCTTAGATTTGGTGAACAGGTGTTTTTCTATTAGAGTTGGGATTTTAATTGAATTTCAGTAACAGACAGATGCTCTGATTTGTCTGAGAGAAAGACAAACCAACCAATCAGCAGACAGAGCCTTGATATTGGATGATTTTGCGTTTGCAATGAAGACATTTTTTAATGTTTAATGCCATATTTTTAAAATGAATATCTACCCATGGCAACTACAGTATGGTTAAGGAAATGGAAAGATTGTGTTTATGGCAAATAAAGGTATAGTTAAGGTTAGGCAACTAAAACATTTTGTTAACATTCCGATTGTGGTTACAGTTTTAAAAAAGTGAACATTAATTGCATGTTTTTATAGAACTCCCACATGGTATCCCACATTTTTGTAGAATGATTTGGGAAAGTAAGGAAAAGAGTGTACCGCATTAAATGCAGTTTGACTGCTGGTCCCACAACTTCTGTATGAAAGTTGTATTATTTACCTCTGTATTCTGTACTGGACACATAGACTAAAGTCCTATCACTCCTCTCACCGACTGTAAGTAAGACATTCAAGCGTATTTCCACAAATGTCAGACTGTTTATTTCATGACCTTTTAAGGCCTATCTTGGTACTTCATGTATGCTTCACCACACTGCATGGAAAGAATTTCAACTAAATCTAGAAACAATTTAATTTGTTCAGAGATGGCATAAAAACACTGTGTATAACACTGTGCCAAAGTACATTGTTTCAGTGATGCGACTGAAAGGTTATGCTTGCAAAGTGAAATGTATGAACCAAAGAAATATTTAAATGGTGTTTTGCTCTGTGGTTTAATTACCTATCTTAAGGTTTGATATTGATATTGCTTATAGTGCTTTGACAACTATCAAACACAAGAATGATCATTTAAATTGAATTAGTTAAATATTTTTTCAAAGCCACTGCCCTGGAAAATAAAATTATGAAATGTCATTTTAAAGTAAATACCTCTAAGAAATAACTAATAATAAATAGATGGGGGGAAAAAATTACAATGGGCTTTTTAAAATAAAATCTAAACTAAAAGTCCTTTGAAATTAAATGATTATATTTCATAATAATAATTACCTTCATTTGAATGATTTCTTAATTATTTCACAAGTGAATACTAAGATATTTTCTACACTGATTCATGTGAATATTTTGTAATGTCATGTTCATATTGAGTTTTGGCACAAATGTAACCCAATGAGACCATTTTGGTAACTACACTTGAGTAGCAGAAGTGACATGTAGAAATACACCTTTTCATGATAACTCTTCAGTAATCCGTTATTTTTTTACAACTCTGCTTCAATTACATAACCAAATAATTGTATTGTTAAAATGAATGGTTCATATTTTTATATTTTATGACTGTGTACATTTTATAAATGTCACAGAACATTTCATTTTCATAATTGAACTTTAATTTCCAAAACAACATCCGGTAACACTTTATTTGAAGGGATGTGCATAAGACTGACATGACACCGTCATAACCATGATATGACACCAGTAATGAACATGAAGGAGTCTTTATGAATGTTTATGACTGTTGTCATTAAGCGTCATTTGGTCACTTATGTAGTTTTTAATGCAAAAATGTTTGAGATGTTTTTGCTGACATTAACCAAGACAACAGCTATGTCTCAATTCATGGGCCACATCTTTGGAATGTTGCATTTGAAGTACGAATGCGGCACAGCAGTGCAACTAGGCTGTCCCATTTCGAGGGCTTCTTCAAATGTGGCCGCAAAATGTGGCCTTCTTTTCCTTAATTTGGAGGATCCAACGGCTAGATCCTTTGAAATTCATTGCGTGCATTTTTTGCAGTGCTGTCACAAGGATGCAAGCTGTGACTGTCATCTTTTTTCTTTTCTTTTTTAACCCAAAATAGGGCATCCAAGTAAATGATTTCTGGGGTATTTTGTGTCTGTCCTGCTGAGTCACCTTTTCCAATCTTCCCAAGTGTGCATCCCTGCGCTAACATGACTGATAAGTGTTTCCCTTTTCTCTTGTTTCTCTCTGTGATTAGGACAATTTTGGAGAAAATGGGTCTGCTGGGAAAGCTGACTTCCCAACACAGCAAACAAATATGGGACAATTAAAAAAACAAAACAAAGTATGCACATGTAATTTCGAAATGGAAATTATATTTGTTTTAATCATGCAAGTTAATATACACAATTTTGCTGAAATTGGCTTTGCTGCTGTTGTTATCCCATTGTTGTTGTTGCCATGACTGATTTCCTTTACCTTAGGATTCAAGTGTCCAGGGTCAGGAGAGGGTGTGAGTGGGAAAACCACTGCTGCATCTTTACCGTGGTTTGTCCTCTTGGATGAGGTGTTGGGACAGAGGCATTCCACCACGCCCCCTGTCCTAATTGGCCCCATCCCTGAGGACACACCAAGGGCAAGTACAGCAGTGGGTGACCAGGAGGGGGAGGAAAGCAAGCCAGCAGAGCAGAGCAGAGCAGAGCAGAGAAGAGAGAGAGAGAGAGATGAATTTATAAAGTTTGAAGGACTTACTTTAGTTTGAAATGGAATCATCAGCACAGTAAACTGAGACAAATGAAAAGCTCCATAGGGATATTTATTGCATTTCAACACATAAACACATTTTAAGTTGTCATCATACACATGACTGCCCTGTGACATAAGGAGCATGTTTGTAGTTTATCTTACTTTATTAAGTGTAAAAGTATATTGGTCAATTAATGAAGATGGTCTTTGCTGCTCTGTAGACTCAACACTAAATGTAGCTCACATCTCCTATCCAAACATTTGCTGTAGAAACACAGTAGATAGTCTTTTGACTGAGGTTAAGGAATTTAATTGTTAATCAGTTTGCAGCAGTTTATTATAATCAGATTGGAAAATACAGTAGAACAGCAGCCCTACAAAGGCAAACTGCAGTAATGCAAACAGTGAAACTGAGAAAATGCCTTTAAAGTGTTTAGACTGTCCAGCCAAATATGTTGTAGGTAGATGAAGGAAGAGGTTAAGCATGCTTCAACTAACTCACAAGGAATTAAACCTGTCCAGTGCTCTCAGAGTAGGGCAATCTTGTATCGGGAGAGACTAAATCCAAAGTATACTTGAGCACACGGACTTGAGGCAACAGTTTTGTGGTAGATTAGTGGTAATGCATTCATGTATTCTTAGGAAGAAATTTTCAGGGATAAGAACCATGACCACTGATCTTACTTATATATGACCCCACAAATGCAGATACTGCACTCTGCCTTTAAACAACTAGCCTATATAGGTATTGCAAAGTTTTTAATGGTTTTATTTATTGATGTTTGCAAGTTTCAGTGGTTGACAAAGTAACCCTCAAGCACCTTCTTTTATCACAATGCCCTTTTCATCACAGTGAGTGTTTTGCTCATTAAGAAACTGACTTTGAAGTATAATAATGATAACCATCATCTACATCATCATCATTGTAATCATAGTCATAGTTATCATAGCAACCCTGCATTCAGCCGCGCAGCAGCAGGGGCCGCTAGCACTCTTGCTAACTTTAGCTAGCTAGCTGGTCAACTGAGCATGCTACCTTTTTCACCACAATTGGATCAGCTGCCTGATACATGGAGAGATCAAGAATCAAGAAACCAGATTATCAGTTGGATTATCATGAGGTTGTGTCATAGTTAGCCACTATGCCCCCTGATCCTTTTGTGCTCTTCTGTATCTGCCTTCCCCTGTATTTCCTGGCAGTCCCCTGTCCGTCTTGTTTGTGTAAGTGTGTGTAAGTGTGTGTATGTGTGTGTGTGTGTGTATGTGTCTGGGTTCTGGGCTGGTTTCCAGATCTCCCGGCTGCTATTGATTACCGGCACACCTGATCATCATCATCATCATCATCAACCACCACAGTTATCTACCGGGCTCATCCACACTTCCAGCGCCAGATCGTCTTTGTACCCAGTATGCGCTATACGTAATGGCTCACGTAAGAAACCTTTTGAAGTTTACCTGTACTTACTTTATGGTAACCTTGTTTGTCTCCGTCATAGACCTCTGTGCTGCCGGTGATCACTTCCTTGTTCCACGGCCATCGGACTCTAGTCCCAGTCTCACTGTGTCTTCACCCGATCAGCCCAGCTTTCAACCACGCCAGCCAGCCCAGAACCCGCTTCCCCGGTCTCCGCTCAAAGCACCATCATCCAGCCTCCGTCCAGTCCGGTCGAGCTCTCCGTACAACAACGCACTTCGCCAGACACGCCGCTGTCTCCTGATCCATCTGCACAATAAAACTGTTCAGACCTTGATCTGCTCTGTCCATGTGTCCTGCTTTTGGGTGCCAAGTTTGTTCCCCTTAACAGAACGATCTGGCCAACATGGACCCAGCAGGCGCTCTCCCGGAGGAAGTTCCATTCCACCAGGCGATAACAAGCCAAGGGATTCTTCTGGGACAACACGAGCAGATTATCCGTACCCTCTCCGACAGCAATCAGGCCATGTTGACCCAGCTCACGCAGTTGACGCAGCAGGTGTCCAGACTCACCATCCAACTCTCCGCTACAGCCTTGACTCCCTCAGCATCGCACACGCCACCAGCGGAGTCTCCGGTGACGCCCCCCACTCCTCCCTTCTGGGAATCCCATGCCACCGATCCCGTTCCTTTCTCCGGTGACGTCACAAAATGTCGGGTTTCCTGCTGTAGTGCTCTTTGGTGTTCAGCCAGCGCCCTGTCACTTTCGCCTCCGATCAATCCAAGATAAATTACATAGTGGGTTTGTTACGGGACAAGGCATTAACCTGGGCGGAGGCAACTCATGCCCGTCAACCTCTCTCTTCGTTGTCATTTGCGGAGTTTCTGGAGAGGATAAAAAGGGTTTTTGACCATCCTGACGACGGCGGAAATGCGGGTAAGCGGTTGCTACGGATCCGGCAGAGGAACTGCAGCGTGGCAGATTACGCAGTGGTTCCACATCCTAGCCGCAGATTTAGGATGGAATGAGGAGGCGCTCATCAGCACGTTCATTGCTGGTCTCAATGACACTCTTAAAGATGAGCTGGCTGCCCGTGAGGAGCCCACAGCGCTGGACGTGTTGGTGACACTTTGTATCCGGATGGACAATCGCATGCGCGAGCGGTCTCGGGAGCGCTCCAACAGTCTTCGTCCTCTTCCATCTCACCATGTGGCTACCACCATCCATCCCTGTTCCAGCTTGCCTAGCCCAGCTCCAGCTCCTGAGCCCTTGTCAACCTCAATCGACGCAGAGGGAGAACCGATGCAACTAGGCCGGACCCACTTGACGCCAGCAGAGCGCCGTCGCCGACTTACCGCAGGGGAGTGCCTTTACTGCGGCGACAAGTGCCTCCGGAGGCCAAAAGAGTAGGCTCACCGGTTGCAGTGGGGGTTCTGGTGAGCCACGACAACCCCCGTAACCCAGGTCCACCCAGACTACAGGTCCCCGCCTCTCTCTACATCCAAGGTAGGTCTCTTCCCCTACGAGCTCTAATAGACTCCGGTGCCGAGGGTAACTTCCTGGACGCGGGTTTGGCCAGAGAGGCTGGTCTCCTCACAGAACCGTTGGAGAGCCCATGTAACGCTGAGGCCCTGGATGGCAAGATTCTGGCTCGTGTTACTCACCGTATAGTTCCGATATCCCTGGTGCTCTCGGGAAACCATAGAGAAAGGATCCAATTTCAGCTCATCTCGTCCCCCAACACACCATTGGTTCTGGGTTTCCCCTGGTTGCATCTCCATAATCCACATGTTGACTGGGCCAAGGGGAGAATAGGTAGTTGGAGTCCATTCTGTCATGCATCTTGCTTGCAATCTGCTCGATCACCACCAGAGAGCAGCCCCTCTTCGACCAGAGCGGATCCGCCGGACTTGTCTCTAGTTCCTCCCGAGTACCACGACCTTGGCGAAGTCTTTAGCAAGGATCTAGCTTTGTCCTTACCACCGCATCGTCCATATGACTGCGCCATCGACCTTCTTCCCGGGGCTCCACTGCCAGCTACCCGTCTGTATAATCTGTCATGACCAGAGAGGGAGGCCATGGAGAGATACATTGGGGATTCACTTCGTGCGGGTCTCATTCGGGCATCCTCCTCGCCAGCTGGGGCAGGGTTCTTCTTCGTGACAAAGAAGGACGGGACGCTACGCCCCTGCATCGATTACCGAGGGCTAAACCAAATAACCATAAAAAATAAGTACCCACTGCCACTAATCAACTCTGCGTTCGAGCCTCTTCAGGGGGCCAAGGTGTTTTCCAAACTGGACCTCCGGAACGCTTATCACCTGGTGCGCATCAGGGAGGGGGATGAGTGGAAGACAGTGTTCAACACCCCTCTGGGTCACTTCGAGTATTTAGTGATGCCGTTCGGGCTCACTAACGCCCCGGCGGTTTTCCAGGCTCTGGTGAACGATGTGCTGCGGGATTTCCTAAATCATTTCATCTTCGTCTACCTGGATGACATACTCATATTCTCCCCGGATCAGTCCAGCCACGTCCTCCACGTTCGACAAGTCCTGCAACAACTTCTGGAGAATAGGCTATTTGTCAAGGCGGAGAAATGTGAGTTTCATGTGCAGTCAGTAGGTTTCCTTGGGTACATTCTAGAGAGTGGGCAGATGAGGACCGACCCAGCCAAGACCCAAGCAGTGGCAGAGTGGCCTGTACCTACCACCCGCAAACAGTTACAGCGGTTCTTGGGATTTGCCAACTTCTACCGGCGTTTCATCCGGGACTATAGCCGGGTAGCAGCGCCATTGACCAGACTGACCTCTTCAAAGATCCCGTCCGCATGGACCGCGGAGGCAGAGGTCGCCTGGAACCAATTAAAGGTCCTCTTCACGTCAGCCCCTATCCTCATCCAACCTGATCCCTCCCGACAGTTCACGGTCGAGGTGGACGCCTCGGACATAGGCGTCGGAGCAATTCTCTCGCAACGCTCTCCCTCTGACCAGAAACTGCATCCATGTGCTTTCTTTTCACGACGACTTTCTCCAGCCGAAGGAATTATGACGTCAGGAACAGAGAGCTCCTCACCGTCAAGCTAGCCTTGGAGGAGTGGCGACACTGGTTAGATGGGGCGGAGCAGCCATTTATTGTATGGACAGATCATAGGAATCTGGAGTATATTCAGACCGCTAAAAGGTTAAACTCTCGCCAAGCACATTGGGCCCTGTTTTTTGGCTGCTTCAAGTTTACCCTTACCTACCGTCCTGGATCAAAGAACACCAAGCCGGACACCCTCACCCTTGAGAGCTCCTCTGTACCAGAAACCATTCTCCCGTCAACCTGTGTGGTGGCCGCCGTCACTTGGGAGATAGAGTCCTTCGTGAAAGCAGCTCAGCACGATCAACCTGATCCCGGGAACGGGCCTCCTAATTGCCTATTCGTCCTGGACTCAGCCCGTTCCCAGGTACTTCAGTGGGGGCACAACTCACGCTTCGCCGGTCATCCTGGAACCACTCGCACTCTCTCCCTGTTAAGGAGATACTTCTGGTGGACTACTATGGAGGCGGACACCTGGGCCTTCGTCGCAGCTTGTTGCATCTGTGCCCGAGGTAAGGCCTCCCATAAACCACCAGCAGGATTGCTCCGTCCTATTCCCATTCCCGGGCGGCCTTGGTCACACATCGTCCTGGATTTTGTCACCGGTCTTCCTCATTCCCATGGCAATACTACCATCCTCACCATTGTGGACCGCTTTTCCAAGGCAGCTCACTTCATAGCTCTCTCCAAACTTCCTTCAGCTCGGGAGACAGCCGACCTCCTGGTACTTCATGTCTTCCGTCTCCATGGCATACCTCTGGACATGGTATCCGACCGAGGGCCCCAATTCATATCTCAAGTGTGGAAGGCTTTCTGCCAGGCGCTGGGGGCTACCGCCAGTCTCTCCTCGGGGTTCCATCCTCAAACCAATGGTCAGACCGAGAGGGCCAACCAAGACCTTGAGGCCGCTTTGCGTTGCGTGGTTGCCACTAACCCGTCGACCTGGAGCTCCCATCTCGCCTGGATAGAATACGCTCACAACTCTCTAACCAGTTCTGCCTCTGGTCTCTCTCCTTTCGAGGCATCTCTAGGTTTTCAGCCCCCCCTGTTCCCATCCCAGGAGAGGGAGTTGGCGGTTCCATCCATTCAACATCATTTTCGCCGCTGCCACAAGATTTGGAGAGAGACCCGAGCTGCACTGTGTCAGTCGGGGGAACGGAATCGACGGATCGCTGACTGACGAAGGACCCCAGCACCCGCATATGAGCCAGGTCAGAGGGTTTGGCTATCTGCCAAAAATATTCCTTTACGCACGGAGTCCAAGAAACTATCTCCCCGCTACATTGGACCCTTCATCATCGAGCATGTCATTAACCCCTCCGCTGTTAGACTCCGGTTACCTCGATCTATGAAGATCCACCCCACTTTTCATGTGTCTCAACTCAAACCTGTAGCTGTCAGTCATCTGTGTCCTCCAGCTGTTCCCCCGCCACCCGCCCAGGTCATTGAGGATCATCCTGCGTACACAGTGCGGCGTAGGGGTAGGGGTAGGGGTACTGTCATAGTTAGCCACTATGCCCCCTGATCCTTTTGTGCTCTTCTGTATCTGCCTTCCCCTGTGTTTCCTGGCGGTCCCCTGTCCGTCTTGTTTGTGTAAGTGTGTGTATGTGTGTGTGTGTGTGTGTGTGTGTGTGTGTGTGTATGTGTCTGGGTTCTGGGCTGGTTTCCAGATCTCCCGGCTGCTATTGATTACCGGCACACCTGATCATTATCATCAACCACCACAGTTATCTACCGGGCTCATCCACACTTCCAGCGCCAGATCGACTTCGTACCCAGTACGCGCTATACGTAACGGCTCACGTAAGAAACCTTTTGAAGTTTACCTGTACTTACTTTATGGTAACCTTGTTTGTCTTCGTCATAGACCTCTGTGCTGCCGGTGATCACTTCCTTGTTCCACGGCCATCGGACTCTAGTCCCAGTCTCACTGTGTCTTCACCCAATCAGCCCAGCTTTCAACCACGCCAGCCAGCCCAGAACCCGCTTCCCCGGTCTCCACTCAAAGCACCATCATCCAGCCTCCGTCCAGTCCGGTCGAGCTCTCCGTACAACAACGCACTTCGCCAGATACGCCGCTGTCTCCTGATCCATCTGCACAATAAAACTGTTCAGACCTTGATCTGCTCTGTCCATGTGTCCTGCTTTTGGGTGTCACAGTGGATTGCCTTCAAGGGAGCAAGTAAGCTAAAATTTTATAATTCACTAGCGACTAGCTAGCTAGTTCATTGCTGACTAACTATAACGCTGTCATTTGCCGGACTAGCTGTTCATATTTTGTTTGCTGTCTTCCTTACCATTCTCTGGATAATTGCTTTTCAATGCGAGTTTAACCATCATTTTTTCATAGGATTGTGCCATGTTTATTCTTTCTGATAGCTGGTTGGCTGGTTGGTTGTGTGTGAGAGAGTGTTAGCTTGCAATGATCAGGATAAGATTACCAAGGCAGGCCGCAGTATCTGCTGTCAAAGCCAGGGAAACAAAGCCAAAGCACAGTAAGTGAAGCATGGCTTGCCTTGGTTTTTACCTGGATTTTGTAGTTAGGCCTACTACTAATTTGACACTCTGTCTTCTCTGAAACAGAACATAGTCAAATCAGGACAATGTCATAAGATAAAACAGATGTCATAAAGTCCAAATCCATTTTTAACTCAATTTTGACACACCGCAGTAACTACACATGACCATGACCATGAGGACAAAGAGTCAAAGGTCAGACAAAGCTATATAATTATTTATCAGACTATTATTCACAGTCTGTTGTAGCCCATAATGGTTTCTCCCTGCAGGAACTGTGTCACAGCTGTTTTCAGGGGCCAGTTGCACAAACAGGGCTTACGCCTGGTCGGTCATAACTTGGCTTTCTAAGTCTGACATCATAGTTACGCCGGTTGCACCACCTAGGCTTAAGCCTTCTTCTCGCTAAAACTGAATCTTACACCTATTCAGGAGCAGACGTAAAGTCAAAATCTAGGCCATTTCTACCCACAATGCACTCATCCTCCGGGAGAGTGTGTTATACCAGGCCTTCGATGCTGGCAGAAGGCATGTGCTGCTCCTTGGCAACAGTGGCTACCCACTAATGCTGGCTGTGGGAACCGATAATTTCTCCGAGGACCGACCAAGAATGGCGGTATAACACCATCCACGCCACCACTTGATCATTTGTTGAGCGATGTATTGGAGTCTTTAAGCACAGGTAATAATGTGCATATCTTACAAAGAATTACCCCTGCACATAAACTAGCCTATAATTAGCCTATTGCTTCCATTACTCCCATTTAAACTTCAGTAATTGCCTTTATGCTATCTTTATTCTGAATTATTCATTTCATGCCTAAAATTGTCTATAGATTTATGCTGAATAACTGTACAAATGTGTAAACATGGAGATATTGGCTACATAACTTGGAAAATGCAGGAAAAGGCTAAATAAAGTTGAAAAATAAAGGTCATACAATCAAGTGAAAAAAGGTTAAGGATAGAGTAAACAAAGAAGTGAATTAATTAAAGTCCTAAAATTGGCGCATGTCATGGTTTGAAGGGGGGAGAGATGCTGACGCATTGATCCGAACGCACAAAGCAGAGCTGACCATTCACTGTTTGTCTCATGTTAATTCTAAATATGAAAGAGACAAAGATAAAGAAAAATAGACTCAATAAATAAAGAAACTAACTCGCCCACTTCATGGAGAGATGCGGATACACCCTGAAAGAGTCTGTTATGGTACACAGGGGCTGGACCCAAAAGCACGACTAGCACAGAGGGAGTTGAAGTAGTTAGTTTCAGTTTATTGTAAAAACACAATGAGTAACCAGGAGTGTGGAGGTAATCGCTGTGAGCCGGTGGACTGGGTGAAGACAGCGGCCTGGCAAGAGACTGGTGAGAGCAGGCAGGCGGAGCGAGGGCAGCTGGCTGAGGTGGAGCAGGGGAAGATGCGACGTGAGGTCTTCCTGGAAAGCCGGTGAGTAACTTGGAGGCAGGTGAGAGGAACGAACCGGAACACAGGGAGTCAGAGAGTTAGTCAGGGTTTCAGATAACATGAAGGCAATTCTTTCAGAGAAGTCAGTCAGAGGCCGAGGCTTATTACCACTTGGGTAAATGGACGATCTGGCGAAGACTGGTGAGAAGAGCTGGGTAGATATACTGCCAGGTGTTGATTGGTGGATGGAGAGCAGGTGAGCAGCAGTTGACTGAAAGTTCACCGGAGGCTGCGCCCCACAGACAGAGATGGTTGAACATGACGGACAGAGCCGGTATTACACTGTGTATCAGCAAAGTGTCTGTGACTTCATTTCTTCCCTCTCTCTCTCTCTCTCTCTCGGATGTTTGATACGTCACTACCATACAGCGCAATGGTGCTGGATTATATTATCAAATATTTCAAGCCAAATTTTAATTGGAATTTGGAAATTATAAAATGTTTTCTTAATTGCACTTTTTTACACCATCTCTGGTAGGGACATATTGATTTTAGTTATATACTCATATGTCATTAATCAGATCAGGTGAGTTCAAGGCCATGATGAATTTGTCTCCACTGTCTTGGGTCTGTCTGTAAGTAGATCTGAGGAGTATGTGAATCTGCCACTTTGGTTTATTTCAGTGTCAATGTTGTTCCGAGGGGTGATTGTTGGTGTGGTAAACAGGGGAGTCTGACCAAACACATGGTTGTTGCCATGTGGGTCGATGACATCAGGTTCGATTCCTGTTTCGTCCATTCAGATCTCCAGTTAGAAGCACGTTTCCCTGGGCCTGGAAAAGGGGCGATTTCTGAGTGGAGAGTTTCAAAAATGTCTTCTTCAAAACAAGGACAATCTACTGGGGGTATATAAATAGCACGGAGATATAGGTCTCTATCAGTTATGCCCAGGCTTTGATCTAACCAAATGTGTGATTTACCCTGCTTAACTGGTGAGATCTGATGGCAAAGATCTCCTTTATACCACACCAAGATCCCCCTGATGTTCTGCCCTTGCATATGTTTTATGGAGGGTGCCATGTCTTCATTATATCCTGGAGGACAGTGAATGAGCAGTTCATTTTGACACCATGTTTCAGCTGATATGAAATGAACGCATTAAAACAATCAAAATGAACCTCTATAGTAAGACAAATATAAAAACACCTACATCTATACAATACAATAATGAATCATTTTACATGGAGGCATGTACTATTTTCACTAATTTTATCATTGTACTGACTACTACTATTGCTATCGTTTGGTTTTTCAAATGAGAAGGTGTTCTGAGTATGTGTCTTAGCTGAACAGAAGCCAGTCTGGGATGGTCTCTAAAGCTCCTTCTAGAGGAGCTGGTGGGGGCATTGCGTCCCAGGGCCATGTCTTTAAGGGGCCTTAAATATCTTCACCCGCTCTCTGTGCAGATGGTATCCATCATAGAGGTCCCAGGTGCCAATGGTTGGGTGGAAAACTAGGTGGATGTTAGGTAAGGTGGCACATCCTCATCTTTTTAATTTTATTTATATAGCGCCAATTCATAACAGAAGTTATCTCATTGCACTTTTCCTATAGAGCAGGTCTACACCGTACTCTTTATAATATTAATTACAGAGACCCAACAAATCCCACCATGAGCAAGCATTTGGCGACAGTGGCAAGGAAAAACTTCCTTGAGGCAGAAACCTTGGACAGAACCAGACTCAATGGTGGGCGGCCATCCGCCGCTGCCGTGTTAGGTTTTGAGAGAGAGAGACAGACAGAGGGGGGCGGGGCACAATGCAAAGACCACCTAGAATTTTATTATTATTTTTTTTTTTAAATAGTAGAATAGTAATTGTAGTGTTAATATTAATAAATTAGTAAGAATAGTAATGACAGCTATAGGAAAAATAATGTCAGTATTAGTAACAGAGCCAATAACAACAACTCTAGTAGCAGTTGTCGAGCAGCTTCCCACCATTGAGTCTGGTTCTGTCCAAGGTTTCTGCCTCTTAAAAGGAAGCTTTTTCTTGCCACTGTCTGCAAATGCTTGCTCACATTTGTTGGGTCTCTGTAAATAATATTATAAAGAGTACGGTCTAGACCTGCTCTATAGGAAAAGTGCAAGGAGATAACTGTTATGTTCTGTTATGAATTGGCGCTATATAAATAAAATTGAATTCAATTCAATTGAATGTATCAGCAGGTGCCAGGGTGTTGTTGGGCTGAGCGCAGAACAGAGAGGGCGGGGCAGAGACAAGGTAGGGGTTTGGGACACTGGCAGGGAGAGTCTACTTGTCATTGTAGGGACTGATGAGAGTTGGTCTGTCAGGTGTTGGACATGCTTGGTGAAGCTCCTTTCTCTATTCTCAGCATCCTCCTTCACTTTGGCTAACTGAGCATGGAGCACACTGTTCTCTTGTTTGAGTGCCTCTAGACTTCCTCTGAGGTCAGATGCCAAGGCCTGGTTGTCTCTCTTTAGCTGCTGGAGCTCCTCTTTAAGGTGCTGCAGAGTGTTGTCTGGCTTGGGTCAGCTCTTTGAATTCAACAAAGTCCAACTCCAGCAGGGCCATACTCTCCTTCAGCTGGTTGGTGGCGCTGGCAGGTGTGGGAGGAGCAGAGATGGACAAGGTGGTGGGGTTCCCTAATGGGCTCTCATTATCTTCACTGTCAGGGGGGACATTGATCCTCTTGGTGTCCACCTTTCAACAGGGGAAATGCCTCTTGAAAGGACTGCAGGAGTGCTTCATTCACTTGGACCATGACTTTTCCTTTGGTGTAGGATGTGATGGTAAGCAGAGGGTCATCCTTATCACGGTGTTCATCTTTACAGATCTTTAATCTGCCTCCTGAGCTGATGCCCTTGCTGGATACATACGCTTTCCAGATGTAGATGAAATCAGTAAAGAATATAAGGTTGTTCTTCCTTCCTTCTTTTTGTTGGGTGTAGTCAGTAAAGAGGACCTCTGGGTGTCTTCTCCTTGTGTTTCTCCCTAGCTTTTTCACTCTTACATTTAGCAGAGTACTGAATCTCCTTGCCCTCTACTCTGACAGCTGTGCTGTGTTGCCTTCTGATCGGTTTCCATGGCGAAGGGCTTGTTTACTCCAAGGGTGAGTTAGGCTAACAATTTACATTGCAAGCTTTTCTAGCCTACAAACACTGGCAAAAAAACTGAACTATGCACAGTTTACCAGATATATTAATCTCTCTCTCTCACTCTCTCTCTCTATCACTTTTGTATGAATCCAGAGGCCTCCTCCTGATTACCGTCACATTCACATTAGCGAATATTTGAAAGACTGTCTGAACTACTGATACTGAATATCACAAAACTTGCGTGCCAACTTTGAAACAACATGTTTCAGCATCCCTGGGCCCCATATATTATTGATGATGGATGTGCATAGCATTTATAGGCATCTCCAACCATGTTTTTCAGTATCCCGGGGCCCCTCATATTCTTGTTGGCGCATTTGCACAATGATTAGAGGCATTGTAGTCAGGGATATGGCTCCCAGCATGTCCAACCATGTTGTCCGCATTCCAGACCCCTCATATTATTGATGGTGTATTTGCATATTGATTAGCGGTATTGTAGTCTGTGATAATATCGAGCTGGCTCGCAGCATCTCCAATAATAATAAGTGATACAACGGATCAGAAGGTCATGCTTCGATTGAATACAGATGTCTGACGTTTTGGACACAAGACATAAAGAAAGAGGTAAGATTTATTCCTTATTTATTCTCAGGCTTTTTGTAGATCTGACTGTAAGGAGGTTTGAGAATCCCTTTAAAATCCAATTGCTCGAGTCAGCAATGAAGACAGAGAAAACCATGGCTCCTAGTATAGTTTTATTTTAGTAGTTATTTTAACATTCACTATTTTTATATATATGTAAGTTTTGTAAACATTGTTTTCTTCGCATTTTTTCCTGCTACCGGACATCCCTGTTCTCTGACAACAACAACAACAACAACAACAACAACAAACCATGAGGGCCTAGATTGTAAGTTATAAATTATTTTGATTTAGGCTATTATGTTTGAGATTGTGATTATTTATTTATTACTATTATTATTTCAGACAGAAATCCTAATAACTGGGAAATCCCTACCCTTTCTCAAGTTCCTGAAGACATTTATAGTGAGTAATATCATATTATTAATTAATTTATATATTACATTTTAGTTCTAAGCTTAAATCTCTCTCTCTCGCTCACTCACTCTCTCTCTCATATCAAGCGGCAGAGTGTCTGGATGAACTTGAAGCTTGTTCTACACCGTTGGGGCAGCCATCTGACTGGGCTGTAGAACCGAATTCTCAGCCACAGACCTCGCCTGATCAGGGCCAATGTGGAAGTATCTTGGGTGGATTTTACCACGCGATCAATAGTTCTGGTGGAAAATCCTCTGCCATGGGTCATAACCGATCAGGAGCTGGAAAGCCTGCAGCAGTGCTCAGGCAATCCCCTCAGGGACCAGATGCTCCGAAATCCAATCTGGATGGAAATTCTTCTTCAGCATCCTCCAGCCCAGCAGTAGAGCTTCTGCTACCACTAGAAGATCCTACATAAGAGGTGAGTTTCTTGTTAATTTTATTTATTTTTACTTGTTTTAGCCATACTCTGAGATTCACTCACTCACATAGAAAGCAGGAGAGCCAGAAGACAGAACAAGGACGGCCTTAAGGACGAGCTTCTACATGCCATGAGCGATATTGTATGCAATATGCACGGTGCTTTTTACAATATGGACAAGGCTGTTTGCAGTATTTGCAGTTCTGTTTGTATGAGTAAGATCGTGATGCTGCTAGTGCAGCTTCTGCAGAGGGTGATGCTAGGGGAGGAGCAGGAGGTGATGCTGCTACAGACACTCCTGAGGCCAATTTTGCTGCATTCTATACTAGTGTCTCAGATCAAATACGTAATTTGGCTGAAAGAGCATTTTCAGATGCAAGGTACGGAGATATGATCCAGATGGAGTTGACGGGTGAAAGGTTATAGGAATAGCATATCCCACATCGTATCTGCCAAAGATGAAGTGGATGTTATGGGTTTGCGTTACGCAGATCCCCCCGACGAAGAACAAAGGATTATGCCACAACACAGGCGCCTGTTATGGTACAGACTGGCAGGGGACACCGAGATGACCAAGAAGGCACTTTATTTGAATACAACTAGGGAGAGAGTGGGTTTGGAGAGAGTGAAGCGTTGAGGACGGGGATGAAGGTCGCTGGAGAGGGAGGATCGCTGGAGGAGGAAGATCACTGGAGAAGGAAGATCGCTGGAGAAGGAAGATTGCTGGAGAAGGAAGATTGCTGGGATAAAGTAGGCATAGGGTTATGTTGACGAGTGGCATGTAGAGTCTTGTCACGTGTGAACGTGGTCAGACACATACTGAGGTGAGTGGTGTGCTTATGTACTGGCTGTGATTGGAGCTAATGAGGAGCAGGAGTGTAACTGGGAGCAGGTGTGGGGGATTACAGGCTGGTGAGGTATGGCATATCTGTGACAGCGCCTACCTTCATCTTAAGATTTCTGGTTAGCTCACTGCTAACTGAGAGTAAGTTTATCTTTTCTCATCGCTTCGCCTCCAGCACACAGCATATGGTTGTCTACTATCACCGCTGTGTAATCTGATCAGAGCAGAAACACAGGTTTTATTGGTGTGATGTGTTTTCATCTGTTAAGGTGAGGTTAATTTGGTAGCCACAAGTTGATGTTAGTGATGTTCACACAGACACAGGGTCTTACATGCTACTAAGTATCCTCTTTTCTAACTTTGCACTGTTAGCTAATAGATCACGCACATATACTTTGATTTGGCCTTAAACACAAACCACACGGCAGAGGAGTAACTTTAAAGCTCCCGCTTCACATGTTCCTTTGTTTCTGACCACGTGGGTTCATGCTGCACTTGAGACATACAGAGAAAGAGAGAGAGAAGGAGAGGGAAGAACAATGCAAATTCCACCTAGAATTTTAAAATAGTAATAATGTAATGGTAGTGATAATATTAATATTAATAAAGTAATAATAATAGGAATGATAGTCATAGGAATAATAATGACAATAATAGTAACAAGGCCAATAACAACAACTGTAGTAGCAATTGTCGAGCAGGAACATGGGGGCAGCAGGTGGCCAACAACCAAAGATCCAGTCTCTGCAGCTCCGGAGGTAGAAATACCTGCTGAAAGTGACAGAAGGAGAAACGAGAGAGACAAATAAACTATTGTTATTCAGAAAGTCACACCACTGACTGGCGACTGCTTTCTCAAGGAGCTTAGAGAGAAAGGGAAGGTTAGATATAGGTCTGTATTTGGCTAAAATGTAAAGATGGGCTTTCCATCCGCAGACTTCTCACAACTTTGCCTTAGAAACTTTGCACTGATGTCTGCACCCTCCACCTTCTCCACCAATCCAACGTAGTTATACGATTTGGTTTTACCAGCAAAGCTCACAATGACAAAGTCACCAGCAGACAGATCCTTGTCACCATCGTCATCATCATTCTGGACATCTGAACTCTCATAATCAGTGGTGTCATTAAGTGGAATGGAGATGTCACTCTCTACTGAGCTACTGTAGACAGTTACATTCTTTTTGGGTTTGGTTGGTTTGGACACTTTCAGAGCCCCTCTCTTCTTATTTTCATTAATTTTCTGTTTTTCAGCCCATTTATTTTCTCTGTTGTGTGTGTTCTCCAGGTCATCTTCTGCTTCATCATCAGTGGTGTCATCAAGTGCAAGGCCCATGGTGCTTTCTTCTGAGCTACTGTGCACAACCTTTTTCTTTATGATTTTGGTTTGATTTGAGCCTTTCAGAGCCCATTTCTTCTGCCTTTCATTCTTTTTCTTTTTCTTTTCAGCCTTTTTATCTTGTTTTTCTTTGTGTGCTTTCTCCAGCTCCATCTTCTAAGGTGTGCCGGTCACGATTCTTGTTTTTACTTTCTTTCTCATCATTCTGGGCCTTCTTGCTTTGGCTTTTGACAAGGGAAGTATGACTTTTGGAGACACATAACTCCCATGGGCCCCAGAACCAATTGAGGTACTCAGCTGCGCCTAATGAAACTGTACAGTACTTAAACGTGACTGCCCTCTCTCCGTCTGTCAACTGTAACTATCCTTATCCTCTAGGTCACCCCAAAATACTCTACAAAGATTTCAAAGAACCTACTTACTTTGGATTGATCAGGGCCGTTGTCTTCCTGTCTAGAGAGCTATTTTTTCCAGATCTGTCTAACAAAACGGGAAAACGTAAACTAATTTTTACTCTCTGTCATATGTGCACAGAATTACATTTTCAAGACGGGACGTGCGTACATAATGATGAGGCCAAAGCATTGACAGGTGTCTGGGTCATTGCTGATTTAACAAGGCCTTAGATGGGGTATAAGGTTGCTGAGATCACAGAGGTTTGATTTTGACAGAAAAAGTGACTCTATATTTGTCGATTACATGCACACTTTTCTCAAGGGAAAGCAAGAAGCCTCAGGATACCCTCCTGAAGCAGTAGGTCAGCAAAGCAGAGAAAAATACATCTGGGACTACCAGGCAAATCAGGGCATTTTGTTAGATGCGTCTAAAATTACATCCAACCCTATTAAAAGACAAGTGTCTAAACTATGTCTCAAAAGCTTTTGGGGTAGTTTGTACAGATAAGTAATCTTACTCAAACTAAAATAATCACAGAGCCTGAACACTTTTTCAAGTTTATGTTTTCAGAAGAATACAACGTCAAGTACTTCTCATTCCTCAACGATAAAATAGCTCTAATGCAGTGGAGTTGGTCTGTAGCACCCCCTAACAAGGTAAACAATGTAGGCTATTCATAGCAGCTTTCACCACAGCCTATGCTCATCTCAAGCTCTACAGTTTTATGGAACCGTTACAAGAGAGGGTTCTTCGCTATGATACTTATCTATGTCACAAAAGAGGGGCAGCTGCGACTTGAACTGGGCAATTATCTGGGGCAGTTGACGGATGAGCTAGGGGGTAACAGCATACAGGAATTTTCTGCGGCAGGGCCCAAAAGTTACGCCTATTAAACCAAAAACAAAAAGTACTATGCATGAAGGCCATCATTCAGACGCGTGAAAGTTGTGGTAAGTTTTGACAGCATCAAAGAGCTGGTGGAGGGCTACATTAAAAACTCTGAGGAGAGCGTCATTACAGCTCCACAACACAACACTGTGCATACTAAAAAGGGGTTTTATTTTAAAAACTCGACAGTTCACAGAAAGTTTAGAGTGGTGTATGACAAAAGGCAGCTCTTATGCCACAGTCAAACTGTACCCTTTGGTAGCCTGATTGATTTAAAATGTCACACCTTGGTGTAATGACTGACTTTGGTCCTAGGTTGAGAGTACCTTTTTCCTGTCTTATTGTAGGTACTAGTGGTAGTGGAAAAACATATTTTGTAAAAATATTTCTGGAAAAGTGTATATTTGTTATGGATGTAGTACCTGAAAACATTGTTTGGATTTATAGTTCGTTTTAACCCATGTATGATGAATTACAAAAGATGAATAAAAAGATAAAGATTGTTCATGGACTACCTGATTCTTTTGAAGATGAACAACTTTTTCCTTCTGCAAGAAAAAAAACACCTGGTTATTTTGGATGATGTATTTTTTAAGCGAATGATTATACTTCGTAAAGATTTTTACAATTTCAGGATGGACATCACAGAAATATGAGCGTTATGTTTTTGATGCAGAATATTTTTCATCGAGGTAAATACAGCCCCACCATCAGCCTAAACAGTAAATATATTATCTTATTAAAAATCCTCGTTACAGATGAATATCATGGCTCATTAGATATTTCCTAGACAAAGTCTATTTTATGGATAGTTATGACGACGTTACCAAAAATACAGATATTAATGATAGACTTAATCTTACTTGTCCAGATCAGTTTAGACTAAGAATAGGTCTACTACATGGAGAACTGTGCGCGTTTGAAAAGAAACCTCCTGCTGCTTAGAACACTGGCGAAGAGCTCCCTGGGACGGCACAAAGCCATAGTATTAGAAGGCTGTATCGCCAATGTCATACAGGCTTTGTATGAAATCAGCCATCATGTTTTGAAAGAAATCATCCCCATAACGGTCAGTACAAAAAACTAAAGCGTCACAAGCAGTGTTTTGCAAGTTACTGAAATTTAGTAATTAGTTACAGTTACTAGTTACTTCTCTCGAAAGTAATTGAATTACTTTACCAATTACTGCACAAAGAAGTAATTAGTTACTAGAGAAATTAACTTTTGCATCACTTTTCCCCAGTTGTCCACTATTTTCAGGTAAAAAAGTAACAAGTAAGGAGTCCATTTAAATGGACTGTTATTGCATTATTTAATTTGAAAAAGTAATTAGTTACATCTAGTTACCACTAAAAGTACGCATTACCAACTGGTCACAAGAAACACTTCAGAGTGTTGGGTAGTAAAAATACTGGCCTAAGCAAAAAATGAAAATTAATGACTCAAAAAGGAGGATTTTTAATGACTGCTCATATGTGTTTTGCCGTTTCTGGGGCAGGTTGTGAGTGGATTGATTCCTAAATAAATAACAAAAATGCAGAAAATGTATCTGATCTCTCCTGAGCAACTAACTGCAACTGCATGTCCGTGCACAGGACATGCAAAAAGAGTTCTGAAACTATCAGGCAGAAGGTTGAGAGAGAGAGAGATTCTTATTTAAACAAGATGTTGGGATTTACAATGGTTAAAGGGGGACACCCAGTTGTGTAGGTGCGATCAGTTAATTAATTAAGATAATCATAAATAACTAATAAAAAAAGTCCTGGGGGGCACCACTCTTCACCACCATAGAAATGATTAATTGATTGAGTCTCATAAAATACACTAAACTATCAATTTGAACTCAGATTAATAATTAAATTAATAACTATAACCAAAATTACCATTAATAGCTAGTAGGTTGAAGGATTTGGTGTTCAACATAGAAGAGGTTGGCAAATAACTCACTCTTGTGCAAAATTAAAAAAGCCAGCAGAATTATGATGATACAGAAACTGTTGTACATGCTCTTATCTCCCCACGCCTTGATTATTGTCTGTTAAAGTCTGTTCACTTTACTTAATCAAAAAAGGTTTAGCCTCTTTACATTGGCTCCCTGCTTG
The DNA here is from genome assembly GCA_027580175.1 of Siniperca scherzeri. Classification (NCBI taxonomy): domain Eukaryota; kingdom Metazoa; phylum Chordata; class Actinopteri; order Centrarchiformes; family Sinipercidae; genus Siniperca; species Siniperca scherzeri. Next base: position 18,349,545 of record CM050853.1, read on the forward strand.
TTTTAGGATTGATTTTAAGATCTTATTGATTACTTTTAAGGCTCTTCATGGCCTGGCTCCAGACTATATTTTACACCTTTTAATCCCTTATGAACCTATACGTATCTGTTCCTGAGTCCAGGATGAAAACTAAGGGGGACAGAGCTTTTGCCATCAGGGACCTGAGGCTCTGAAACAACTTGCCCGAAAGAAATTTGACTGTCTGAGTCAGTGTCTTCTTTTAAGTCTCTTCTCAAAACGCATTTTTATCATATCCTGATCTTACCTGAGCTGTCTATTTTATTGTTTTTATGTATTTTATATTTTATCATTCACTGTGGTATTTCATTTCTCTCTCTGTGAAGCACTTTGTACTTTGTTTTGATAAGTGCTCTATAAATAAAGTTTTATTATTATTCTTATTATTCTTATTACCTTTCAGCAAGGCCGCTGAATTACCTAAATGCACAGCGAGTAAGACTGTGGCTTTCTTGACAAACAGGGACACTCCTAGTATTTGTAAATTATAATTAGGGCTGGTGGGGCCATGCGACAGAAGGCGTTGTTTCACTGGGTCAATTTAATTCTCAAATCCGAGTTCAAAGGTAACCTCTTGCAGAAAAATATGTCTGCGTGGAGGGGGCCCAACAGGTGAAACTCTCTAGACTCTGCGCTGAACCAAGCTCTCTGAACTAGTCCTTTATTTGATCCGTTATTAATCACTACAGCGTCCATAGCACTGGCTGTGTCTTTGTAAAATAACCCTGTACTGAATTGACGTGTATCTTCAGAAAAGTTTAACAGGGTCTCGATCATAGCTCTGTATGGGTGAGTGGCGCTGGCTTGAGATAGTCTATTACCCAGAATGACATTGCATTGAGAAAAAATGGTATTCAGAGAATAATTAATAATCCCCACAGCAGCATCCCGAGCCAGGATTGTCCCATTGGCGTTGGTGATTTTCAGACGGAGATGTAATAATGTATCATTGACATCTAAATATTTTTCTGTCTCTTTCTCCTCACTCTTCTAGCCAGAATCATGACACCCGCTCCCTCTTGATCTTCTTACCTCTGGTCTTCATTAAGGGATAATTTACTAACGGCATGGCCTATTACATCTGATGCAATGTTTCTGGTGGCTGATTTAAGATGAGGTTTTGCAATGGCGAAACCTTTTTTTTTTTTACCAGGGGGTGATACAAAACAAAATAATAGAACGAAATGAAAATATAGAACCTATTCCTCTCCCGTACATTACAGCAGCTCCATAAAAACCCGGGAGACCTCCCCCCACTTGATTTTCATAATAGCTCACAAGATGATGAGGATCATTTAGGTTCATTTTCACAGAGGATGTAAAGATTTGGCTGATCTAAAAAGTAGTTTTACAGTTGTCTTCCCATAGGTAAACTTTACAGGAATGCCTGATCTGTTTTAATTTGAATAAAAATATCCTCAAGGTGTTGTTTTACAACAGGTACTTAGAGGTATTAAAATGGTAATGGACTGTACTTATATAGCGCCTTTCTAACTACTCAAAGCGCTTCAGCTACATATCACATTCACCCCATTCACACACATTTATACACTGATGGCAGAACTGCTCATCAAAGTAACCAATCAGTCACACACACTTACACACTGAAGGCACAGCCCTCTGGAGCAATTTGGGGTTCAGTGTCTTGCTCAAGGACACTTCTACATGTGGGCTGGAGGAAGCCGGGATCGAACCGACCTTCTGATTGGTGGATGACCCGCTCTACCGCTAAGCCACAGCTGCACCACTGTGTGAAAACACTGTGTGACTGCATTGCCATAGGTCCCCTGTATGCTGTACCTGTAGCATATGATCCTCCAACGAGCTGCGGGGTACATACGTCACTATAACAGAAAAGGTGTTAAAACCCCAACTTTATATCCGCAGGGTAGGGAGCCATCCTTTGGTTAAATGTAAACCATTCTCCCTGCTCTACACCCACCATGCAAGCTGTGGGTGGAAAAAAGCATAGATGGTATTGTCCTCTTGCCTGCTATTCTTAACTATGAATATCGGATCCAATTTTTCTACAAAAGGCATCCAGTTCTGTCCTGAGCTGGCTCAGTCAGCAATTATGCACCTGACGGGTCTATACAAGTAGGCTGAGAGAGGCTTACCCATTGTTTTTATAAATTTTTAAGGTCACGAGCCCTCACCCAGCTGTTGAATTTCTCCGGCCAGTTTTTCCAATACACCAAGACGTACTTTTCACACCTCTGCCTACGTTCTTCAAGAATTTATTCTACTTGATAGGCTTTGTCTTTAGCAACCTTCACTTTTTGTAACTCTGCTTCGTAAAACGTCCCTTTAATTGGTTCACTGTCGTAATCTCTCAGTTTATACACGGAGGGAGACAAGGTAAGTAATCAACCACTGTAAACAACTCATCCGTATAACTCTGTTCATATTTTTTATCAAAAACTCATCTCAGCCTGAAAACGTTTGTTAAATAATTCCTTTCCCGTGTCCGTTTGTAACTTTTCAGGTATCTGGCTCTCTTTTTAAATAGAGGCAAAGACCTTAGTGAACTTGGCTCCTGATTTTTTCTTTAAGGGTCTTGCATAAGCCTTTTTTGAAAATACATCGATGACCGTAAATAGATAATTAAATACATCATTATGTTCTGCTATGGCCTGCATATCACAAAGATCTGCCTGAAACTGATTTAGAGGTACAAAAACTCAGTTTCTGTGAAAATGTATCCTAACAGGCTTATGTAGAGTATATGTGTCCTGTTCATATAAAAAATCTTTGACCTGCTTGATGTTTACTTTGACCCCTGTTTCATCCTGCACGGCTCTATGGAGTCGCTCCACTCCACCAAAACTACCTGGATGGGATGGGTCATAATACACATTTTTCATTAAAAGTTCAGCCTTCTCTGCTATCTCTCCTACTGGGTGTTTGCCGTGATTTTGAAAATAACTTGTTGAGAATGGCTATTGTATTGTATTGTATTTTTCAAGCCTAAATGAATCATTACACACTACTGTAAGAATCAAACATTAATTCAACAACATCAGTTGTGCTTTATCACCTTTAAGGCCTGAGTTAAAACTGTGGTCCCGATTTTGCATTGAATAACATTGTGCATTATTTGCCCTTCACACAAGGTATTCACAGGCAGTGGTAATGTAATGTTTGTACAAGTAGTTCCCAAAGTGTGTATACAGACAGTCGCTGGATGGCCGGGATAAAAAAGGCTCGTCCAAAGGCTTTGTATCAACTTGTCAAAGTGATATATATATATATATATATATATATATATATATATATATATATATATATATATATTATATACATTTTAATGCGCAATGGGCAGAGTGTGCGCAGGTAGGTAGGTAGACAGGCAGGTAGGCCAGCCAGTCATTTTATTCGAGCCGAATGAAATGATTGGATGGGCTTATTGCAGGCCTGCGACAGCCCCAGATACCGGATTTTATTCATTTTTGTCAGAGCATTTGATTTATTGATTTCAGTCAGATTTTAAAGAGAATTTCAACAAATAACAAAAAATGCTTCTGAAATACATTACCTACCCTAGCTTTACTGTGAGGCCTCCAGTGACAAAAATAAAATTTTCCTTTATAACAAATTATACTGAATAACTTTAAGATAGAAACATCTTTCTACCTACTTTCCAGCCACTGCAGCGGTTTCATTGCTTAGCAGATAGTTGATAGGGGACAGAGAGAGCCCAGAATCAAAACTACTGCAAGCATGACTGAGATTGTCACTACTATGTGAACTAGTAAGCCAGCTCCACTCCTGAACTAGCAGCTTTTCACAATAAATGTAAAACCAAACTGGTCCTGTGTGCAGAATAAATACCAGCAGAATTGCAGTTAACAAGGAATACTTAGTCCCTCTGCTCTTCATCTATCATGCAAAATGTGTTGACCATCCACTTCTTAGATGCACGGTCTTTGGCAAAGAGAACCCTCCAGTCCTCCATTCATCCCTCCCTCCATCCTCGGGGAAATAAACTGATGATAAAAAATCAAGTTGAGCTGGGGAAGTGGCCAGGCCCATCCAAACACTCATAAATAAATGACTAGCCCTGTAAACACTCACCATTTTGACTCCACCAGTGCTGGCTGAGCAGGACATACTGTTTGAGGTCTCCACATCACAATCTGCATCTGATATTATGTCTCTCACTGCCAAGTGCTGGTGTGAGCTGCTATTACCCCCATGTCATGCCACTGCGTTGTGTTTGAAGTATCGTGTTCCCATGAGGATAACTCAATTGTGACTCCACAGAAATCTGCTTTAATGACTCACTATGACCACTTGATCAGCAGTAAATGGCCATGAAATGTTCCACTATTTTTTTGAATGTTGTTGACTTAATTGAGAATAAATCAAAATATTAATAAATAATAAAAGTAACTGTTAGTTACAGCTCTATGTCAATTAAATGCAAAGATAACACCAGTTGTGTTGTCACATTATCTTTTGAACTCATCTCTGCAGGAAGACGGTGTCCTTCAGTACACTGCTTGCTCTGTGTCCTTAACCAGCCTCATGTAAAACGTTAATCATTCTTTTACTGCCTTCACATTAAAATTGAGCTGGAGAATACACAAATAAGGAGATGCCTTTCCTGGTGCAAAGACAAAGGGCACAATGTCTGCTGTCATTCTTCCAGCATGACCATGAAGTCTTTCATTATGGAAATTAACCTTTCATGGGATTCTGCTCATGTTGTGTTGAGAGAAGGGCAGGAAATAGAGTTATTATGACTTGCTGGTTGTCATACACTGACTGAGTTGACTCGAGTTAAGGCAAAGGGTTATTGTGAATTTGGATGTTGTTGAGGAGCTGCAGCCTTTTTAACCTTTGCTTATAGTGAAATGAGCTGGAGCTCCTTACAGCTCATCCACACTCCTCCAGGTGATATTATGCAGCAGTTGGGGCAGATGTCACAGATAAGAATTGTATCTGATAGCAATGATACTGCCCATGATTGGCAACTTACCATGAGCCCATTAGTGCTCTGGCATGCCTGATGTTATTTGGCTGTAGCTGGTTGTTTACAGCAGTAAGCACTGATTGCCAGAACAGATGCTGCAACGGTTTCTTCTGGCTCCTGGCCATCAGAAGCCCAAAATGGTAACTTGTATAGCGCCTTTCTAGTCTTCCGGCCACTTTACACTACATGTCATATTCACCCACATTCATACACTGATGGCAGAGGCTACATGCAAAGTGCTCATCAGAAAGAAATTAATCATTCACAGACACAAATGTCTAACCCTTCGGGAGCAATTTGGGGTTCTTGGCCAAGGACACTTCGTCATGCAGGCTGGGGGAAGCCGGGGATCGAACCGCTGATCTTCCGAACTGTCCCAGAAAATATCCACAGATTTGTGGATTTGTTTATGCAGTTTTCTTATGATAAAAAGTGATAATTTTTAGATTTATTCTCCTTAAAAAAATTAAACCATATAGCTGTTTTGCAATATAAATAAACCAAATTACAAGCTGAACAGCCATGCATGACTCAAAGCCCTGTCTCTGTGAGTCACTAAATTCCAGTGAAGAAAAGAGAGGCAGTAACCATGTAGTATTTACATACAATTCCTGTTACATTATTGTGTTTATACTATTACATCTATAAATGACTCGCTGTGTGACTAAGAATGACTTTGAACCAATCAGCACTTTGGTGTGACGCTGCTGCAATTATATTACTGAAAGGGACTGCCAATTTTTAATAGTGTCTTAACTCAGTTTGCTTGTGAGTGAGCTCTGAGTGTGACCTTATAGAAACAAGTGGCTGCTGTTTATTTTCTACTCATTCACAAAGTTATATGCTATACCAAATTACAAATCAAGTCAGATTTAGTGCATTATCAAGGCAAGGTGAATCAACACATTTTACATTTAAAGAAATGTTAAAAGGTTCACATTTTTTCAAGTCTGTCTTAAAACAATACTAATATGCCCATATGTAAATTGAGGGCACTGTTGGTCACTGTAATTGTTCCTCCTGTCCATACTGGCTGCAAAGAAATCCCCACTTAAGACAATTTCAATGTAAGTGATCAGGACAAACCTCACAGTGCAGTGTTTGTACAAAAATGAATTCAAAAGTTCAGTAGGTTCAGTTTTTAGTACAAAATTTTCTCTTTTGTTACTTTTCCTCAGTTGCAGCTCAGCAAGGAGACACAAAGAGGAAACTGGGGACAAAAAGGATGTAACCTTGGAAGATATTGATTTGATTTGTCAGCGCAAGAACTCTAGCTAAAGAGACATTAGCTTCAGTTGAAGTTTGGAAAAGTATTTTTGCACCGAAAGAGGACTGTGAATTTTGTTCCAATTCACTTCAATTGAAATTGCTTAAAGGATGTATTTGCAGTGAGGATGGACAGGAAGAGAAATTACAACAACCAATAACGTTTTTAATGTACATATGGGCATGTGAGTATTGTCATAAGACAGACTTGAAAAAATATGAACCTATCCTCTAATGATAAAGTGGGTGAACAGAATGCTGTAAAAAAACACCTCCAATATGGGGGGCACTTTATTTATTGTCTGAATAAATTCTCAGTATGAAATTTATGCACTAGTGACGGCACATTCACACAGTGGAACAAAAAAGTGCATGTACACTACTTTCTGCTAACAATCCTCACAATGTAATGGGTCACATTTGTATCTCTTTAAAAATTACTGTTGTGTGACACTTCACTTGTCAGTGATGACTCAAAATGATTATTTATAAATGTCCAAAATTTCAATTTACTGCGTAAACTACTTGTTATTTTGAGTAGAATTTTATTCCTGGCAGTGTAGAGAAGGCTTTGAGACAGAGTTTGGAAAATAAAATTGTCACAAAAAATATCTTAAGAATTAGCTGGATAACAAATTATAACATATCCAAATAATTAAAACATTTTAGATATTTTATTTTGGATGTATAGTCAAAATCTTCTGAAGGGGGCAGTGGGTTGGGGTGACTTGGACAATTGACCTCAGTATTTCTTAAATCCAGGCTATAGCCCTGCCTTGGACTACAAAAAAAAAAGCTTTAAATGTATTAATTAATTAATTATGGTAATTAGGCAAATACCAATGTTTTGACACACCCCTTGGTGTCTCATACAGATGCTAAAGGGTACCTTGTGCGTCTGTATGAAATGCACCAGGCTTTCAATTAACTTTAATGTAAAAACATCCACAGCAATATTAGACGCTCAGAGGAACTACTCCGGCCATCCATACTGTGCAACTACTTCCTGCTGTATCATGTGCAATCAAATCTTTGTGCAATTCATCCATCTCTCAAGGCAAGGGATATATATATATATATATATATATATATATATATATATATATATATATATATATGCACTCATCTGGACAGAGACTTCACATGTGGTACCTGGAATCTGCTGGAGCCAATCTCCCAGTTTGGGGGTCACAGCCCCCAGTGCTCTGATCACCACTGGCACCACTGTTGCTTTTGCTCTTCACATCTTTTCTAGCTCTTCCTTCAGCCCTTGGTATTTTTCAAGCTTGTTGTGCCCCTTCTTGATGTTGCTGTCGCTTGGGATTGCTACATCTATCACCATTGCCTTCTTCTGCTGTTTGTCGATCAACACGATGTCTGATTGGTTAGCCATCACCAGTTTGTCAGTCTGGATCTGGAAGTCCCACAGAATCTTAGCTTGGTTATTCTCAACTACCTTGGGAGGTTCCATTTTGATGTTCGGACTTCCATCTCTCTCTCTCTCTCTCTCTCTCTCTCTAAATATATATATATATATATATAAAAAAAAACTTCGTCCTTTGTTCTGGTGCTCAGGGCCTGCTCCTGTGCAGCCATGATGAGTGCCTCTGTGCTGTCCTTCAGTCCGGCCCACTCTAGCCATTGGTAGGATGTCTTGATATCAGCCACTTCAGTTATGTTCCGGTGGTACATCCCATGTAGGGGTTTGTCCTCCCATGATGGTCCCTCCTCCAGCACCTCTTCCTCTGTTCCCCATTGCCTGAGACATTCACTGAGCACGTCATCTGTTGGGGCCTTATCTTTGATGTACTTGTGGATTTTGGATGTTTCATCCTGAATAATGGCTCTCATACTCACTAGTCCACGGCCGCCTTCCTTACGGCTAGCGTACAGTCTCAGGGTGCTGGATTTGGGATGGAACCCTCCATACATGGTGAGGAGCTTTCGTGTCTTAATGTCTGTGGTCTGTATCTCTTCCTTTGGCCACCTTATTATTCCCGCAGGGTATCTGATCCCTGGCAGGGCGTAGCTGTTTATTGCCTGGGCCTTGTTCTTGCCATTGAGCTGACTTCTTAGGACTTGCCTTACTCGTTGGAGGTATTTGGCAGTTGCTGTTTTCCTTGTTACCTCTTCGAGGTTGCCATTTGCTTGTGGTATTCCAAGGTACTTGTAACCATCCTCAATGTCTGCTATTGTTCCTTCTGGGAGTGAGACCCCTTCTGTGTGGACTACCTTCCCTCTCTTCGTCACCATTCGACTACACTTCCCAAGCCCGAATGAAATCCCAATGTCAAAGCTGTAGATCCTGGTGGTGTGGATCAGTGAGTCGATGTCCCGCTCGCTCTTAGCTTGATGTCATCCATGTAGAGGAGGTGACTGATGGTGGCCCCATTCCTGAGACAGTATCCTTGTATATTTGGCTGAGGGATTTCAGACCTATGCAGAACAGCAGTGGGGACAGAGCATCTCCTTGGTATATGCCACATTTGATGGATACTTGTGCAAGTGGCTTGCCATTAGCCTCAAGGGTGGTTTTCCACAGCCTCATCGAGTTTGCAATGAAGTCTCTTAAAATCCTCTTGATGTTGTACACCTCCAAGCATTCACAGTGCACAGGTTGGTGTGTCGGGTTCTGCAGTCTTGGGTGACTGTTCTGTCAACCAGGAGTTGGTGTTTGGCTCCTCTGGTTCCTTTGCCGACGCCCTTCTGTGCTTTGCTCATGTATTGATCCATGTGCCCACTTATCTTAGCCGCGAAGATGCCTGACATGAGCTTCCATGTTGTGGAGAGACAGGTTATTGGCCGATAGTTGGATGGGACTGTACCCTTTGCAGGATCCTTCAGGATCAGGATTGTACGCCCTTCGGCAAGCCATTCAGGGTGCGTCCCATCCCTTAGTAGATGGTTAATTTGTGCTGCTAACCGCTCGTGGAGTGCAGTGAGCTTCTTTAGCCAGTAGGTGTGGATCCTGTCAGGGCCCGGTGCTGTCCAGTTTTCATTATCTCTCGTGTACCTCTTTAGGCGGCTGGCCAAGGCTTGGAGCCTTTGTTTGGCAGTTTCGAGTGCTTCAGGTATGGGCATGTGGTTGTACCTCTTGGGTACTTGTTTTCTCATTGCACCTCTCTCGGCCTCTGTCAGTTGGCTCACTTCTCTCTGTGCCTTCTTGATTTTAGCCTCCAGCCTTTGTTTCCATGGTGGGTACTGTTTCTCATGGCTCCCATGGTTGCTCTTATAGCCAAGCATCTCGAGGATCACTGCTGCTGAGGCGTATATCAGCTCATTGGTTTCAGTGATGGTTGTGGTAGGGATCGCACTCAATGCTGCATTCACATCTTCTAGGAGACTTTCTGATGGTACTTCACTTCACTTGTGATCTCAAGTTGTGATAGCAGTTGCCGCTTGTGGATGTTGGAACAATGAGCTACTAGTTGCTTCGCTGTAAGCCTTGATTGTGGGTTTCGAAGTAACCATTCATCCCACATCCTTTGTATGTAACCCCTCTGACTACGGTTACTGGAGTAGTAGCATTCCAACAGAGCCTTGTTATCGCATCTTGCCCATCTCAGTCGTTCCAGTAGCCCATTTATCATCTCGGTGCTCTGGTTCTCCAACACCTTACACAGACCTTGTTTGGCCGGGCGACGTCTGAGCCGGCATCTCATGTATTTCATTGTCACTCATCATCATCATGAGGTAGGCAGTAGCTTGACCCACAATGGATGATGGGTCATTGCTCATTACGCCCGGGTCCCCCGTGTGAAAGTCCATTGACTCACTCTTGGATTGTTCCTTCCTATTAGCCTTTTATGGGTTTTTAAGGAGCTGTGAATTCACCACCACGTTACCTTATCAGATTTAACATTTCACCCAGATTTCTTTAGTCTTTTCTTCAAATATTCTAAAGCTGGAGGTGCTTGCGCTGTTATCATTACTCGCACTGATTCTCATTTCTGTCCTTTTAAATTTAAAAACAGATCTGTCTCCGACCCTTGCGCCCCTCTGTTTCTAACCCCTGTTAATAATCCAATGTCATCTTTGTTTAGCCATCATTTAGAGCAGACTCTTCTGAGATGTGACATACCCCCAAAGCATTATTCAGGTCATTCATTTAGAATGGGTGCTGCAACCTCTGCAGTCCTGCAAGGTCTATCAACAACTTCCCTTCAACAACTGGGCCGCTGGTCATCCTCTGCTTATGCCTCCTACGTGCACCCTGATGGCACTGCAATCACTGAAGCTCAAAGATCTCTAAAGCCTTAACAGCTATGGTAAGCTACTGCATATAACTGGTGGTTAGTGGTTTTGTGTTGTCTGTAAATTTCTGTTTTCTATGCCCATCAATAAAGTTCACCGCTATCCAATTGCCAATGCTGGCTAAAGCTATAATTATAGCTTTTCTTGTTTGCTTAAACACTATAACCAGGCTTTTGAACTAAAATTTCAAAAACATATCAAAAAGCACATCCATTTTCCTAAACTCTAAACACTATTCCCCTGTTTTGACACGAGTCAGATTTGTTGAACTGTCACTGCAAAACTCTACACACAAATCCCTTCATTTCTCTTTGCAAACACCATGTGGTCATTTAGAAAGCACTAGCATTCAATATTGTTCACTCAAGTCAGCACAGCTTGAGCTCAGTTAGCACACAATTACCCAGGTGGAAACACTAAGAGTCAAAATTGGTCACACACCAATCAGAACCTTCAATAGATGGAGGTGGAGGAAGAGGAGGGGCAAGGAGACAAGCAGTATCAGATGAAATTCATGCCACTCTAGTTTACTATGTCCTTGTCAATGGTATGACTATGAGGGAGGCTGGGCAGCGAGTACAGCCAAACGTGAGTCACTTCACCGTCACCTGGATCATAAGAACTTTCAGGGAGGAAAACAAGTAGGTGTACTTCAGACTGCTCTCTTCTGTAACTTTTGAGTGCTGTACTGTTACAACAAATATGTGTACTGTAGCTGATGCATTATACTAATAAAAATAATGCATCAAATCACCTCACATACCGATAGGGTTTCTGTATGCTTCCATTTTGTAAATAGGATGAGTTACAGTTATAGTAATCAGTATTTCTATTTTTGTAGGACACAGAGACGACCACCTGGTGAAGTTTTTCTTGTTCTTTTGTCGGAGGAACAAGAGAGGGAGTTGGTAAATATGGTCATTGCCAACAATGTAATCCGCCTGCGAGAGATTCAAAAGAGAGTGATTGAAGACAATCACCAATTTCGAGAGATAAATGTCATCAGCCTCTCCACAATTGATCGCATCCTCCGAAAGCACAGGTTAGGGATGAAACAGGCCTATCGCGTCCCTTTCGAATGAAACTCTGACAGAGTGAAAGACCAACGTCTGGAATATGTTCAAGTATGAGTTTTTATATTTGAAATTGAAGCTATATTAAATATGTGGGATTAAATATGTGGGATTAAAAGGATAAAAGTCACCTAAAATCATCACGTGAAGCCTTTTAACTGACTCACTTGGTTAAGGGTTTAAATTCTGATAGAGAAACACAGGTGCAACTAATTAGGGTGGGGCAAACAACACTGGAGGGAAAAGCAAACAAAGACAGGAAGTAAAACAACAAGACACATGAGGAGAGGAGAACACTTCAAAATAAAACAGGAAATAACAGGACAAAAACCCAAAACCATGACAGTTTCATTTTTCTGCCAATGATACTATTATTTACTGTGGTGGTGCCACTCTTCCTCATTCACTTGAGTATCTGCAGTTTGCTTTTCATATTGTAGAATCACAATTGTCTGAACTGAAACATGCTGAATGCTCAAAAACTAAATTGATGTTGTTTTCTAATGCAAGGAAGACATCAGCTTCTCTTCCTAACATTGTGTCCCTGCAAGGCAGTCAGATTGAATTAATGTCACAGTACAAGTATCTAGGTATCTTAATTGATGATTGCTTAACTTTTAAACCTCATATTGAAAACTTAGTAACAACTTTTTGATTTTGTAATGCTTTCCCTCAAAACCCTGCCCTCGCATTTAAATAGCCCCTGCTTTGCTCTGCTTCTGCTCAAACTGTATGCTTGCACTCCGATATATTATTGCTTGCACAGATTTCCTGCGCTCCAGCTTTGGCCCTTCTCCTTGCACTCAGGCTGCTTCTGTGCTGTTCTGCTCTCAGATTTCTCCTCTGCTCTCGGATTTTTTTGTGCAATAACCCTGACAAAATCCCCCAACCAATAGAATTCCAGGTGTATTGTTGACCAATGAAATGATCCCTGCCTTCGCTTTACTTCTTAGAGCGTCCCGTACAGGCGGTTGCTCTTTAACTGGGTTTATCCCCTCCCGCCCTCCATATCTTTATTATATACTTCCCTTGCTTTCTTTACAACTTTTGGTCAATCAGACCATATTTCCCTTCTTCTCCTGTCTACTTACACCCAGCTGGTGATCACAAAGACAATAAAATAATTTTCCAACCAGAATGCCTGGGTGAATAAAGAGGTGAGAGCTCTACTCAGAGCCAAAAAAGCTGCTTTTCGGTCAGGAAACAAAGAAGCATACAACACAGCTAGAGCGAGACTGAAAGCTGGCAACAGGGAGGCAACACTGAGACATCAAGAGAGAGAGATCCCTGGCCGTGCACTACGAACATGTGCCAATCAGCTAGTTGATGTCATTACTCACATTATTGACCGATACAAGCTAATAATAGATGCATCAGTGTTGGCATATACGTTGGCCAAAAAGTAACAGAGAATGTCAGTACAGAAATGTCAAAGATGTGGTTGAGGTAATTTAGAAACAGATTTTTTTTGCATTTTTTGTACATTTCTTGGTCACAATTCTTTAAAAGAAAACAAATTTAAGGGATCCTTATCAAAAATGATGTTTATGTTAAAGTATCAGCCTCATATATCTTTATCAGATATTTTAAAGGTCCAGTATAAAGGATTTAGTAGTATCTAGAAGTGAAATTGCAGTTTTCAACCATTTCAATACTGCTCGTCTCACCCTCCCGTTCCAAGCATTTAGGAAAAACTACAGTGGCTGCGAAACTCGCGAAAAACGCGAAAGGCCCAATCTAGAGCTAGTGATTGGTTTGTCTGTTCTGGGCTACTGTAGAAAAATGGCGGTGCAACGTGGCGGTCTCCGTGGAAGGGGACCCACTTCCTCTGTAGATAAAAAGGGCTTATTCTAAGGTAATGAAAACACAATGATTCTTATTTTCAGGTGATTATACACAAATGAAAACATGTTTAGATACAAATATTATATTCAATTTCTGCCAATAGCTCCTCCTAAATGTTACATACTGGACCTTTAAACTCTGCCATTGGAATGTGCCTCAAAAATCCACTCCATCAGTCTGGCTCTACTTTATAAATTGCTAGGTAGTTTAATCCATATAGTTTATACACTGTTCCTATGTTTTCTGCCTGACGTGACGTGCTGCATTAAGCGTATTGTCTCATTTCTGGTCACCGGTGTTTGTGTGGTATTAGTAGAGTATTTTTGCTGCTCTAGCTCATCACACTTAATTTTGTTTGAATCTTTTTTATAGTCACAAACTATCTACTATACATTTAAAAATACACTAGTTCTGCTCAAGCACTCATAGCACTCTCCTTCATTTAATGACTTTCTCGCTAATCCCACAGTTTAAACGCTATTCAGTTTTGCTAGCTACCATTCTTGAGTTTAACAGCTAGCAATGGCTTCTCTCTCCCTCTCACTCTCCTGCTCTCTCTTTCGCGATGTGTCAAATGTTTATGCTATTCCTCTGCCTCCTTTAGTGATAACGGTACATGTAATAAATGTAGTTTATTTGTGACATTGGAGGCAAGGTTTAGTGATTTGGAAACGCGGTTCCGCACCATGGGACCTCAGTCATTAGCTGCTGTAGTTGACCAGCCCCCAGTAGCCTGTGCAGACCGACCAGAGGTAGCGCCTATTAGCCATCTCCAGGGAGAAACCAGGGAGGCTGGGTGACTGTCAGAAGGAAGCATAGCCCTAAGCAGAAGCCCACTGTTCACCACCATCCTGTTCACTTTTCTAACAAGTTCTCCCCACTCAGCGACACACCCGCTGAGAAACCAACTCTGATTATTGGCAGCTCCATTTTGAGAAACGCGAAGTTAGCGACACCAGAGACCATAGTCAAATGTATTTCTCGGGCCAGAGCGGGCGATGTTGAATCCTATTTAAAACTGCTGGCTAAGGATAAACGTAAATACAGTAAGAGTGTTATTCACGTAGGCAGTAACGACTCCCAATTACGCCAATTGGAGGTCACTAAAGTTAATGTTGAGTTGGTGTGTACATATTCAAAGACAACGTTGGACTCCGTAGTTTTCTCTGGGCCGCTGCCAAACCTGACCAGTGATGACATGTTTAGCCGCATGTCTTCATTCCACCGCTGGCTGTCGAGGTGGTGTCCAGCAAACGATGTGAGCTTTGTAGATAATTGGCAGACTTTTTGGGGAAGACCTGGTCTTATTAGGAGTGATGGCATTCATCCCACTTTGGATGGATCAGCTCTCATATCTAGAAATCTGACAGAGTTTATTTGTGGACCAAAACGGTGACAACTCAGAGTTGAGACCAGGAGGCAGAGTTGCGGTCCTACACACTTCTCTGCGCTTCCAGAGCAGTTACCCACTTCTGCTTAGGACTATGCCTCCTTCGGACAGTCACCCAGCCTCCCTGGTTTCGGCTAACAGGAGCTACCTCTGGTCGGTCTGCACCGGCTACTGGGGGCTGGCTAACTACAGCAGCTAATGGTTGAGTTCCAATGGTGCAGAACTGCATTTCCAATTCATTAAGCCTCGCCTCCAATGCTACAAATAAACTACATTTATTACATGTTCCATTCTCACTAAAGGAGGCAGAGGATTAGCTAAACATCTAACACACTGAGCAAGAGAGAGCAGGAGAGTGAGAATGAGAGAGAGAAGCCATCACTAGCTGCTGAGCAAGAGAGAGAGCTATGAGTGCTTGAGCAGAACTAGTGTACATTTATAGCAGATAATTAATTACTATAATGAAGAATCAAACAAAATTAACTGAGATGAGCTAGAGCAGCAGAAATGCGCTATTAGTAAAACACAAACACCGGTAACACAATGACACAATACGCTTACCGCAGCACGTCAGCACGTCCTGTCCAACGCCCCATTCAACACATCACAGAGGTGGAGGACTTTCAGTTGTTTATAATAACAAATTAAATTGCTCACTCATCTCATTGGGTGACTTCTCATCCTTTGAGTCAGTGTGTTTCTCTATTAGAGGGAACCTTAAAACTCTTAAAACCATTTTAATCTAAATCCCCTAAATCTATATCTGGCTTTCTTGAACAATTCTCTGAACTCCTCTCTATTGTAATGCCAAACTATGATAGAGGTCTGATTGTGGGAGATTTTAATATACTGTACATGTTTGCTGTCCTGATAATCCTTTAGCCATAAATTTTTTAAACATTGTTGAGTCTTTTAATTTAAGCAAAATTGTCACAGGGCCTACTCACAACAAGGGCCACACCCTTGATCTTGTCTTTTCACATGGTGTTTCAATAGACAATATACTATGCAAAGATGTTAGTGTCTCTGACTACAAATGAATAATGTTCACATCTGTGGTCCAAAATAATCTGTCCAATAATAAGCCAAACCCTGTATGCTCTCGCATTTTTAATATTTCCTCCGCCAATTTCACAGATGCTCTCTTGTCTTCCTCAGTTGACATTGGCTCAAGTCAAGATATTGATACAGTCCTAAATAATTTTAATAACACCTGCACCCAATCCTGGACCAAATTCCATAATTTAAGCAGAAAAAACCCTCAAACGTTTTCCTCCCATGGATAACTGACAGCATAGTGCCCTAAAGAGGGACTGTTGTAGGGCAGAGCGGAAGTGGAAAGCCTCTAAACTAACAGTACACCTTGGCATTTTAAGAGATTCTATGATACATTTTACAGGTTAAAAATGCCAGAGAACAGTATTTTTAACCATGCCACAGAAGCTCCTCCAAGTGTCAGTATGGACTCCTCCCCTCAGAAGTGTGAAAAATGTTTAACCTTCTTTATCCACAAAGTCTCTAGCATCATAATGCACATTCCCCCTTCTGCATAGGAAAAACGATTTATTTTAAAACGAATGCCTTCTTTGAGTCCTTTGACACAATATCTACAGTATTGACACTCTCACTGAGGTTATTAATAAAATGAAGCCCTCTTTGTGTGCTCTCCACATCCTGCCTGTGAGATTTCTAAAATAAGTATATGGTTAGTTAGTATAATTAGGGCTGGCTTAGGTGAGTCCTGAACCATCCCTTAGTTATTCTGCTATAGGCTTAGACTGCCAGAAGACTTCCCATGATGCACCTCTCTCCTCCTCTCCCTCTCCATCTGTATGCATTCTTATCTCATTAATGCATGTTACTACCTCAGCATTTTCTCTCTCCCATAGATTTTTGCTTTCTTGTCTCTTTTCTCTCTCCTTCTGTCGCTTTCAGCAGGTATTTCTGCCTCTGGAGCTGTAGAGTCTGGATCTATTATTGCAAGCCAGCTACTGACTCCATACAATTATTAATCTTCTTCTTCTTCTTCTTATTATTATTATTATTATTATTATTATTATTATTATATTAATATTACCACTACCATTACATTATTATCATTGTGTAGACCTGCTCTATAAGAGAAGTTCAATGAGATGACTTCTTTTATGAATTGGGATTATATAAATAAAATGTTATTGAAATATGGATCTGTTAGTCCCTATATTCTCGCCATAATTAACATGTCACTATTGACTGGTTCTGTCCCTGCTTATTTTAAGAATGCAATTGTTCAACCCCTTCTGAAAAAAAACCCTCATTAGACCCTAACACCTTGGATAACTTCAGAGCAATTTCCAAACTGCCCTTTCTTTATAAGGTTCTATAAAAAATTAACAATTGCTTGCTTTTTTCAACAGAAGCAGACTGTTTGACACATTTTAGTCTGGATTTAGGGCAAACCACAGTACAGAGACTGCACTCCGCAAGGTGATGAATGATCTGCTGGTTGCTGCTGATGCTGGAAAATCTTCAGTTTTAGTTCTGTTAGACTTAAGTGCTGAAATCTGGAACAATTGTGTCCCAACAGTGGTGAAATCATGGGTGTGTCCAGTGACTGCCGCCTTTCTATCAGCCACAAGACTACCTGTAAAGATAAAAATTGGTGTATCATTCATTTATTAGATTTCTTTAACTGCAGTGTAATCGATACCAGCGTAGTCAATGCTAGTTAGTAAGCTAAAGGCTAAGGCTAACATTAATATCTTATGTTCAGTGTTAATAAGAATCAAAACATGTTAGGTAATTACCTTTTTTCTCGAACATAATCGCTATCCATCGCAATCATTACAAGCAGCACAAATGTGTTGGACCAGTCGTGTTTGGATGCCAAAGGCCAAGGAGTTCTCAGTGCGAAAACGCCTTCCTCCACCCAAAACTCCACCTACTTTGGATGCTAATGTAGGCTTGCAAAGCCAGGAGCAACACTTGTAAAGAGACAATGTAGTCCCCCAGCATTGCTGTTGTGCTTGCAGTTGGCGCTAACGTTGCTGGGAGTTACAGTGACGTAGTGACGTGGCTCTAAGGTGGCTCTCTAGCCCATGGAAAAGCAAACCAGTTCTTAGAAGGTTCGCAAGATGAACCAACTGCGAACCAGCACTAGCACCAGCCCAGAACTAGCACTAGGTTTGCGTTGGTGGAAAGAGTTATAGTGGAAATATTGGACTTCAGGTATTCATCAGGTGGACACAAACACGAATACAAATGAATGATAATGTTGCTCCGTAACTGCTGGATGTGTAAATAAGCAACTGTTTGCTAACAAGTTCGCAAAAAAAAATTAAAAAAAATTGATATGTCAATGTTGTGTTCACAATTTCTTTCCACTGCCCCCAAGTGGCCAAAAGAAAAAAAATATTGCAGGATTGATTCATTTAAAAATTGTGGCCTGCACACATGGGGCCCAATGCTGCAGCATAAACATGCCTTGTGCGGTATCTGTGCCAGGTTGCAACATACCCTGACACTACACATGACATCACAGTGCCATAATCACTCTAAAATGAAAAATCAGTGTTACAACACAAAGTTAACCTGGCACTTTTGTAAGATCCATCAGAGTTAGCTGTCAATTGTCAGGTCAGCTTGACACATGACAACGAGGAAGGTCTCATTTCAAAGTATTGAAGCAGGGGACTTCATCTGCATCAGTCTTTACTGAGAGACGAACAACAAGGCATCACAAAATGTTATGCTCGTCTCCATCTTCCCACCAGCAGCCAGCAGTGTTAAATACTCAAGTACAAGTCTGCCATTGTCTCTGGTCCTTCACAAGGCTCCGGGTAAGCATCTCCCAGCATGCATCAAGAGGCCAATGAATAGTAATCTGGCCTTACCACCTTCTGTGCTTTGTGAGTCTGTTGTGCGTAATGCATTGCAGCAGCAGGACAGGTGTAATTACCGCAATCAGAGGAGAGGATCATCAATCTCAGGTGAACCACAGGGAGTAAATGAAGCAGAGAGGAGAAAGAGAGACAGAGGGAGGTGGAGAGGATGGGAATGAATTCTATGTTTGTTGGTTCCCCCAAAACTCCAAGGCTTCATGTCAGAAAATTGCCACCAGCATAATTAATCACAGTGAAAAATCTATTTATCTACCTTCTTTTTCTTTCTTTCTCTTCCTTCTTTATATCCCTTTATTCTCACACAACCTTCTTCAGATATGTTTTTTAATCTTCTTCAGGCACGGTTTTTCCTTGATTTTCAATCTGTGCTGACTCTGTCACCATTTAAATTTTTTTATTTTACTCCTGCTCCAACTTTATGAAAGTGGGCCAAGTCAGGCATCGACCACATCATCATTGTCACGCCTGACACCAGGGCTGTTTCTGGTCATTTTGGTGCCTTAGGCCAGACATCCTCTGGCATACCTGGGGGAATTTATCTTTTCATTGATAGTCTTCAACCTTTATCACTACTGAACATTATTTTACATCAATGCAGGTTCTAAGTTTATGATCCAGTACCTCAGTTAATTCTATTTTTGATCTTTTTTCATAACACAATACAACTTATAATGCACTCATAGCCTACAATATATTTTACAGCTGAATAGCTGCATGAGAAAAGAGCTTTGCTAAGATGGTTTCATAGAATATTTTATATAATGTCCCAATGTATTAAAGAGGATGTCAATGAGGAATGGGAACAGGACTGTGACTGGCAGACAAATCTCTTCCCCATTATCTGAAGAGACTCTGGACAGGACGCACAAAAGACACTATGTTATTATTATGATATGATACATTAATTCTAAGATCATGTTGGGTATGCCATGAAGTACACGAGGTGTAAATACAACAGGGCGAAATCATACTATGTGAATATTTAAAGTGATATTAGAAATTGCTTGCTAGAATGTGACACTTATTTTTTACAACTTTTCAAGCTCATTGTAAGTTACTAAACTGTACCACATATGTTCCATGTCCAGTAATATTATACAGGGCTTAAAATTATAAACTGTGAACTAGTGTTCCGATTTTTTTATGATTCATTAGGCATAATTTTGGCAATTTCTATACGGCACTCATGAACAATATTACTGTTTATATTACTCAGTGTCTGGGAAAGAGGGCCCACAAACAAAGCTCTGCCCCCCTGTACTGCCGCTGATGCAATGTCTTATGTTAGCATGAAAACTCAAATTTGACGCAAGTGTCCACAGGCAAAGTTTCACTCATAACAGACTGTGTCAGGATCTAATAAGTATTATTTATCAGTCACAGAGACTCATGAAAAGAGACTGCACACTTGTGTTTTTTCCCCTGAAATAATTTAACAACTTATGCAGTCTCTACCTCTATCAGCTCACAAACTGAAATGCAAGTCAAACTGATCACTGAAGTATTGATCACAGAGCCTGATAAATGTTTTCAATATTCATTAAACATCCCTAAACATGCAGTAACAGTATGAGCTGTTCTGTGCAAAATTACCCACCACCTCATTTAAAACTAGAAGGGCACTCAGAGAGCGCAGACCTCCGCCAAGGCCAATAGTCCAGTCTTCTAGGATACACTCAAGAATATCTCACTGAAAACAAATCTAAAATATCATATCAAAATCAGTAAAATAAATAGCCTAATATTCCAGCCATCAAAATAATATGTAAAGTTTAGAAAGAATGAAGAACACAAACAGCAGTCAGTATCACTCCTTCCTCCTGTCCTCTGTCCTCCTCCCTCTGCTGCTGTTGTGATTCACTGCCTGCAGGTACCGCTTGTAGAGAGAGGAGGTGCTGGTTTGGAAGGGGTGGGGGTGCCGTCTCAGCCTGTCGGTAAATATACAAGAATGTGCCAAATTTTAAGTTTTGTGGCAAACTAACATAAAGAGTTAGGCTACATACTGTTAGAAATAGGTTTCGTTTTAGCCTGTTCGTAACAATTCGCTTAGCTTCGCTATTAGCTTAACAAGCTGTGTTTGTAACAACTGCGAACAAAGCAGGTAGAAATATCGCTTTTCTTCTTCTTCTACTTTTTACTCGAGTTGTCATCAACTCGAACCTTCACTTCACCTGGTTCACTGTCTCCACCACAGCCTCTCTGCTCTGTTGTCGGCTGTGTGTGTGTGTGTGTGTGTGTGTGTGTGTGTGTGTGTAGGAGCTGAGCCCTCCCCTCGGTCAAACACACAGAGGAGAGGACAGAGAAGCTAGCGCGACCAGCCACAGCTGGGGTGGATACTGTCCTTTAGTATCCTTTGGGCTCAGCGCAGACACCTCACCTCTCCGATATCACTGACGCTCGGTAGGTTGGTACCAATGATCGTCTGAGCGGTTTAAATCACTCGCTGCAGAGCCCTCCTGTCCTGGGCCCTGCACATCCCATGCCAGTTTGTGATGTTTCCAGTCAGGATGCTTTCTATTGCTCCTCTGTAAAAGTTAACAAGAACTTGGCACGGGAATTTTGCCTTCTTAAGTTTCCTTAAGAAATACAGTCGTTTCTGCTCCTTCTTTACCACTGTGGAGATGTGAGAGGACCATGACACATTATCTGGGGTGCTGATTCCCTGGAACCTAAAGCTATTCAACTGCTCCACCTCAGCTCCACTGAGGTAGACAGGAGTGTGTTTCTTTGCCTCCTATTTCCCGAAATCAACAATTAGCTCCTTGGTTTTGCTGATGTCGAGCAGGAGGTTGTTCTCTGTGCACCACGCTGCATTTCCTGATTTCCTCCCGATACGAAGTCTCATCATTGTTTGAAATCCAGACAATGATGGTAGTGTCATCTGCAAACTTCAAAAATTAACATTCTGATGAATAGCAGATGGATTGAAGGTGGGTAAAATAGGGTGAAGCCTCTCCCCATTAAGAGAGACGCTGTGCACATTTATGCACGAGGCACAGCAGCCTAACTTCTTTGATTATTTCAATTTCCCGACACACCGACAAGATCAATCAGGATCTCATGTTAATTAATGTTCTGTGTTCTTCTACACATCCAGAAGGTCACACACACAGTCCAGGTTCAAACAGTGAAAATGTCTGGAGTAAAGCAGCTGTTTCCTCTGTCCTGTCAAGTTTATAACTACAGTTTTTAGCTTTGCTGTTTAAATGTCCCATGATATTTGCTGTGACATTATTGCGTGCATTGAAACGTTTAAAATGACTGACAGTGGCCTCTCTAATCATTAAAGTAATTTGTTAAAGAAAATACATCAATACAACAGACAATAAAGAGGGTGAAATATCCATGCTGGTGCGGGTCTCTAAATCAGAGAAAATTTGTTTGGGTAGGTGGCAGGTGGATGATTTATGTGTACATGAGGATTCGGATCATGTCAGAGCCGATCCACGCATCACCACTGCACACCCAGTTGGTGTTTGTTAAAAAATATTTTTATACATTATTTTTTATATCAGACCTGCTAAATTTACGGTTCACCAGTGCGACCAATGAAAATGTTTAGTTGCACTAAGTTGTTGTGTGCTGTCCTCTTCGGCCTGCATTGGTTGCACCCTGGAGCCCTGAGTAGGCAGGAGTAGCAGGGAAATGTGGTCTAACTGACCAAAATGAGGATGAGGGAGAGCTTTGTAGCTGCCATGAATGTTTGTAAAAAATGGTCCAGTGTGTTTGTTCCCCTGGTAGGGATGTGGACATGCTGGTAGAATTCAGGTAAAACAGATCTGAAGTCTTTTTGATTAAAATCCCCAGCTACAATAAAAACACCATATGGCTGTTTTGTCATGTGACTGCTGATGACCTCATACAGTTCCTGAAGTGCAGTTTTTGAATTCGCATCAGGAGGAATGTAAACAGCAGCAACAGAAACAGTGGTGATGCCGGGATGTCGTGGTGCAACCAGGTCTCAGTAGAGAAGAGGGTACAGCAGTCTCTTGATTTCCCATTGCTGAGTTAGCCTGAGGCTTAATTCATTCATTTTATTTTCCTGCGATTGGACATTAGCCACAAGTAGGCTGGGTAGTGGAATAGCTTTAGGTCCGACCTGTTTTAGCTTAGCTCTTATACCGCCTCTCTTTCCTCTGTTCCTGATTCGATCACACCGCTTGTGGTGATGTTTGGTCCGGCTGGTCTGGCTGGATCATAGTTATGGGCACTGATCACCTCGAGGTCCGCTGCACTTAATCCAATCCCTGCGCTTGCCTTTCTTTCCCAAGTTGATGAGTGTATTTCTATCAGAAGTAGTATGTGCTACCATAGGTAATACTTGCGTCAGCAATAAAAAATAACAGATTACAACAAAAATGTAGCAAAGTTTGAGGGAGCTACTGGCCGCTGCATCTGCATGCCCCACAGTTGCTAGCGGACATTACACATTCACATTCAATTAATTTTTCCATAGACATGCAATGTTAATGAAAGTGAAAAATATCTGCCTTGTGATTCGGATCTGCTCCAATCTTCCTTGGCTCATGCTTCACCCTTCCACCAAGTTTCATGAAAATCGTGCCAGTAGTTTTTCTGTAATCCTACTGACAGACAAACAGCACTGAAAACATAATCTTCTTGGTGGAGGGACTCGGACTATCTTTCACCGTCAATTACAACTCAGTCATGTATGGCCTCCTTGAGGAGAATTTGCCTACAAAACAAAAAGAACTGTTTCAACTCGTCATCAGCATCGTCTCTGCAAAGATCTGGAAAACCAGATGCGCCATGGTTTTACAGCAGACTGTCATCGACAGCAAAATGGTGGTGAAACATGTGCTGACTGACCTCAGGAGGAGGAGGACTTTAGATAAAAGACAATTACTCCCCTGGAACACACTGGACTTTTAATATCTCACCTCACTGTGCACTTTATCACTTTTTCCATTCTGTATTTTGTTTAATATTCCTGCTTTGAATTTATATTGAATTATTTATGCTGTGTTTCTGTACAACTTTGTATGTAACCTGTTGAAACTTAATAAAGATTTATAAAAAAAAAAAGTAACCAAAGCTCTGACTAGGTCACTAGATGCTTGTAGCTAAATATGCAAATCAACCTTGGGATATTCAACTTTTTCCATGCATTACTTTTGTGATTTGTGCAGTTTAAGGCACAAAAACAACTTCTCATGCTGATTTCCTCATAAGCTCTCAATGGAAACCCATCTGCATGCAGAGTCATGAGCAAAATCAAGTGTTGGCCTAGTGAACGGCAGTTTACTTTGTAGTTTTTTTCCAGTGTGTACACACAAAAAATGGAACTATACAGACAATTCTGAAAACTTGAAGCTCATGTATCAACAACAAGACTCCAGACTGCTAACCTCTAAGCACAATTACATTGTTTTCACTCAAATAGAAATTCTAAATCACATTTTTGTCTAAGTCTAAGCACAAATCTCACCATTTAGCACACTTTGTTCACCTGGAAAACACTGGCCTTCACCCTAATTACCAATTGGTTTCACTCACGTCTTACCTGTTCACACCCAATTGGTAAAACACTCCAATCATGTGTCAGAGCATAAAAGGTGACCTCTACTGTGTTTTTTTTATTTTTTTTTTTTTGGGGGGGGGGGGGATGGATCAGCATGGTGGACAGAGAAGAAGAGGAAGAGAGAGAGCAAGAGGAGGAGGAGGAGGAGCAGCAGCAGCAGCAGCAGCAGCAGTCAATGTTTCTAATGAAATCTGTGCAACTTTGGTTGACCATGTACTCAATCATGGCCAATGACTGAAGCTGGGCAACGACTGCCTGTCTGCTAACCTTCCTTTATGCACTATCAATATCCTCATCCCCCCACAGGAAGAGGGACCAGAGCAGCCCAACTACATAGTCATTTGGGATAACGTACATTTCCACCGAGCTGCTCTGGTCCTCAACTAGTTTGCTAACAGCCCACATTTTTCAGTTCTCTACCTCTCACCATATTTCCCATTTCTAAATCCCACCGAATAATTCTTTTTAACATGGCAGTGGAAGGTATATGACTGCAAACCCCATGAGCATGTGGCCCTACTCCAGTCAACTGAGGAGGCATGTGATGACAACCACATGTATTTGTGCACTGATTTTATCATTACATCTCCAGAAAGACACTCTAAATGTTTTCTTACTGTAATGTTTCTCATTTTATTTATCAGTGCACAGTGTTACTGTGAGTTTTGCCCAATTGGAGCTCACTGGATAGACAAATGTGCATTGTATCCTATACTGATACAATGATTGTGTTAATGCAATATTTATATGAAATATTCACAGTATTGAATTACAATATGGCAACAGTCTATTGAAATTTATTGAAAAAAGATAGATGTAACCATTTCCCAAATTCAAAGTTTGTTGGCGTTTAACCTTTCAAAAACAGCATTTTCACTGCAGTCACAAAACTGTTTGCTCTCCGGTTTATCGCAAACAAGGGAGGCACCCAAGTGGCGAAGTAATATTTTTAGTGATGAGCACGGTGTGCTGTCATGCTGATTTGAGATTGTTCTAAATGTCTAGTTGACCAGATCAGATTGCTTGGTCAGAACTATTTGCTCTATAATTGAACATATTGGACACATAATACTTGTGCCCTCCGCTTGAAAAAATTTGCAGACGAATCATTTAACACACACAGGAAGTTGCTGGGAAGTTTCCGAACTGCTGATGTCCCCCCAAACTCCACCTCCACCTCCCAACACACACAACCTCCCTTTTCAACCCTACCTGCCACCATTTTCACCGGCAAAACTCTATTCAAAGATTTTGCTGTCACAGAGAGGTCCTGATCAGATCACCCTCAAAAGATGAAAAATAAAAATAAGAATGAAAAAAACAGTAAAAACAATTTTTTTTATCCCCTCCGAGGCAGAGCGAGCAGATATTGGACTGTCTCTGAGAGGCTAAAAGGGCTGTTTTTCTGGACTGTGCCTCCCAAATACTTTAAAGTGAGCATCCGTGGGGAGTGGAGGGAGTTGTCTGCTGGAATAGAGATTAGGAGCCAAGCAGAAAAAAGAGAGGAAAGGCAGAAACCATCACCCAAAGCCTAATGCACCAGCAGCACCCCAGGGAGCTGCAGGCAGGATTATATGGGCCACTCACTCTATTATGGTGAGCGGGGGGGAATGAAGGAAAGGAAGGGAACAGAGGTGAGAAAGAGGAGAAAGAGGGGAGAAAAAGAGGAGAAAACAGGAACAGAGGAGACGAAATTAGAGGAGTTGAAAGGCAATGGAAAGAGAAGACAGGAGAGGAATGAAAGCAGAAGAGAGGACAAGAAACCAGGAAAGAAAAGGAGAGAAAATCAGAGGGGAGATGGATAGTAAAAAACAATCTCTATCAGCTGCATTTTGGTTACATAAACTCATTGGGGAGCTATTTTTTCCCAGTAATGTATAATTGCACACCAGTGCTCCTATTTCAAGTGTACTTCTATTTGTCATAATGAGGAATTCATAATGGCTGCACACCTGCTCGGGCTGAATTATGAGACAGAGGCTGCTGGCAACATTTTTCATAAAGTCCTTTATCCACAGTCTACAGCCAATATTTTTAATATCTGACCTCAATCGATATTCAGAAAGATCAAAGCCAGAGTGTGGTGCACAGAAACTGGACATTATGGCAATTATTTAATGGAGGTTTAATGAGAGGAGTAGTAATTGTAATGTTTCTATTATGAATTCCACCTTGTTGATAGTGCTGCAGGCTCACTGGGAATGACACTCAATTCTGTCGCCCCTCTAAAAATGAACATAATAAAACAAAAAAAAGAAGGTTAGCTCCATGGTATAACCCCCAAACCCACAAATTAAAGCAAACATCATGAAAACTTGAAAGGAAATGGCATTCAAGATTCAACAATCTGAAAGAATCTCGTTTAGTCTGGCAAGATAGTCTTAAAACATATAGGAAGGCCCGATAAGCTGCCAGAGCAGCTTACTACTCATCATTAATAGAGGAAAATAAAAACAACCCCAGGTGTCTTTTCAGCACTGTAGCCAGGCTTACAGAGAGTCATAGCTCTACTGAACCATGTATTCCTATAGCCCTCAGTAGTAACGACTTCATGAGTTTCTTTAATGATAAAATTTTAACTATTAGAGAAAAAATTCATCACGTCCTGCCATCAACTGGTACTGATTTATCTTCAAACACAGGAACCTTAGAAGCAACTGTAAAACCTGATACATATTTGATTGCTTTGCTCCTATCGACCTTCTAACTATCTTTGACGATTAATTAATCTAAGCGATCAACTGGTCTCTTAGACCCCATTCCAACTAGGCTGCTGAAAGAAGTTTTACCTGTAGTTAGCACCTCTTTACTAGATCAATCTGTCTTTATTAACAGGCTATGTACCACAGTCCTTTTAAAGTAGCTGTAATTAAGCCTCTTCCTATATCTAACCTTCCCTTTCTCTCTAAGATCCTTGAGAAAGCAGTCACCAATCAGTTCTGTGACTTCCTAAATAACAATAGTTTATTTGAGGATTTTCAGTCGGGATTTAGAGTGCATCATAGCACAGAGACAGCACTGGTGAAAATTACAAATGACCTTTTAATTGCATCAGACAAAAGACTTGTCTCTGTACTTGTCTTGCTAGATCTTAGTGCTGCATTCGACACCACCGACCATCACATCCTATTACAGAGACAGGAACATGTAATTGGCATTACAGGAACTGCACTAAACTGGCTTAAATCCTATCTATCAGATCGATCTCAGTTTGTACATGTTAGCGGTGAGTCTCCCATGCACACCAAAGTCACGGAAGTCTGCTAGGTTCTGTGCTTGGACCGATTCTATTCATCTTATATATGATTCCTCTGGGCAATATTATTAGGAAACACTCCATAAACTTCCATTGTTATGCGGATGATACCCAATTATATCTATCGATCAAGCCAGATGAAACCAACCAGTTAGCGAAACTTCAAGGACTGCCTTCTTTCACCTACACAAAATTGCAAAAATCAGGCACATCCTGTCTCAAAATGATGCCCGAAAAACTAGTGCATGCATTTGTTACTTCTAGGTTGGACTATTGCAATTCCTTATTATCAGGTTGCCCAAATAAGTCCCTTAAGACTCTCCAGTTGATCCAGAATGCTGCGGCACGTGTACTGACAAGAACTAAGAAAAGAGATCATATTTCTCAAATATTAGCTTCTCTGCACAGGCTCCCTGTAAAATCAAGAATACAATTTAAAATCCTTCTCCTCACCTACAAAGCTCTTAATGGTCTGGCACCATCATAACTTAAAGATTTCATAATACTGTATTACCCGACTAGAACAGTGCTCTCCCAGAATGCAGGGTTACTTGCGGTTCCTTGAGTCTCCAAAAGTAGATTGGGAGCCAGAGCCTTCAGTTATCAAACTCCTCTTCTGTGGAATCAGATCCCAATTTGGGATCAGGAGGCAGACCCCAATCTCCACATTTAAGAGTAGGCTTAAGACTTTCCTCTTTGATAAAGCTTATAGTTAGAGCTGGCTTGGGTGAGTCCTGAACCATCCCTTAGTTATGCTGCTATAGGCCTAGACTGCCGGTAGACTTCCCATGATGCACCTCTTTCCTCTCTCCTCCTCTCCCTCTCCATCTGTATGCATTTTTATCCTATTACTGCATGTTACTACCTCAACATTTTCTCTCTCCTGTAGTTTTGTGCTTTCTTGTTTCTCTCCTCTCTCCTCATGTCACTTTCAGCAGAAAACCTCTCTCTTTTTCTCTCCATCTCTCTCTCTCCTAGTTTGAGGGTTTCATTTCCTTTTTTATTTTGTAGTTTGTCCCTCTGCTTGTGTGTCTTGTGGTTTTACTTCCTGTCTTTGTTTGCTTTCCCTCCAGTTTTGATTGTTGGCCCTTCCTTGATTGTTTGCACCTGTGTCTCGTTTTCTCACCTCCCCTAGGGTATTTAGTCCGGGTCTCTTTCTTTGTTTAGTGTTGGATCATTGTGATTACTGCATGGTGTTGTTCTTCTTGTCTTGAGGTTTATTCCTATCTTATGGATGTTCATGACTTTTGTGTGTGTGTGTGCCGCAGATTGGTGCACTTTTTGTTGTACCTGGTTCCTGTGCCCAGTTTCCTGGCATTTTTACCATGAGTTCTGTTTTTGGTTCTTTGTATCCCTTGGACCTTGAATGGATTCTGGATTTGAAACTTGGCCTGCTCCCTCCTGGACTGTTTTGCCACCTTCGACTCACTTCCCTGCTTCCACCACTGTCAGCTGGTAACCCACTTCCCTGTTAGTTACCTGTCTGCCTACCGGTCTGTCTGCCTGTACCTGCCTGTGTGAGCAACTGTTGTCCCGCGTCACTGATTTCTCTGTAATATTTGTAACATTTCCAGGTTAGTTACACGCCTTTTTATGTGACTACAGATGTTTATAAGCTAATATGAATCCCCGGTGATGTGTGCTCTGTAAGCTAAAAGTGTGTCAAATAAGTTTGACGATATGCAATTGAGAGAATGGCGGCCGACATTGTTTATTTTATTTGTTCCTTATGGCTCCGGGGCATTTGTGGGTTATTTCAGTGTTAAAAACAGTTATGTTTGTAGTACAATGTTAAAAGGATAAAAAGTTAATGTGACTGTACAGCGTAACCCCAGTTACGGCTGCGGCCTTGTTCAAGGGCGCACGCACGCTAATACAATGATACAGATTCAGTTCATTGAACTGAGCGCCAAGTTATGAGGCAGATATGTTTATTATTGAAGATTGTGTTCTTATAGTGTAAATGCAATACAGCATAACTGCAAATGAGAATTCTGTTGTATAAAGTGAACACTTGTAAAATGTACAGTGATTACAAAAATACTCTTTTGATAAGAGGACAAAGATGATAGATGTTTAAAGGAAGAAGTGCAGACATGATTGAGGATAGACCAAAAATGGGATTTAAAGGAAAAATGTTTGTTTTTGGTTTCATACAAACTTTAATAAGTTAATATTTGGAAATATGTGAGGATACATGTATGTGAAAACAGACCTTTGAAGAATATATGGCTTCATGTGATCCAAATGTGGATATAACCTGTGCTTCAATGCAAAACAGACAAAAATAACAAATTCATGATTGCCGATACAAAGTTAAAAATTAAAATAATCCGAGTGAATGGAGAATGAGCAATTGTTGTCCTGCGTCACTGATTTCTCTGTAATATTTGTAATATTTCCAGAGCACTCCTATCAGAGGATTATCTATATATCTGCCACCGGAGACCTAGCCGGGACCCGCTACACCTGTAACCACATCACTCCCAATAAACACTGTAGCCAGCCGGCTACTTCCCCCTGATACCGCTTCCAGGCCATATGCATTTGGGTCCAAATACCACTACAGGCATACACGACACTCTCTCTCGCTCTCTAGGCGCTATATACAGTGGTGTGCAAAAGTGTTTGCCCCCTTCCTGATTTCAAATGAACAAAATGAAGACTTTGGAGTGGCCTAATCAAAGTCCTGACCTGAATCCTATTGAGATGCTGTGGCATGACCTTTTTAAAAAGGCAGTTCATGCTCAAAAACCCTCCAATGTGGCTGAATTACAACAATTCTGCAAAGATGAGTGGGCCAAAATTCCTCCACAGCGCTGTAAAAGACTCATTGCAAGTTATTGCAAACGCTTGATTGCAGTTGTTGCTGCTAAGGGTGGCCCAACCAATTATTTGGTTTAGGGGGCAATCACTTTTTCACACAGGGCCATGTAGGTTTGGATTGGATATTTGTTTTCCCTTAATAACAACCTTCATTTTAAAAACTGCATTTTGTGTTTACTTGTGTTATCTTTGACTAATATTTAAATTTGTGTGATGATCTGAAACATTTAAGTGTGACAAACATGCAAAAAAATAAGAAATCAGGAAGGGGGCAAACTCTTTTGCACACCACTGTAAATAAAATTGAAGTGATGAAATTGTTTGTTTGTGACTTAATTCACCTGCTAACCAATGTACTTGTTCACCATAAACACTGATTACTAGAAAATATGGTTGGCAGATACTGGAGCTAGCTAGTTAACTAGCACAACCACATTGAGGTAATTTGTGTGTAATGTAAATGCATTGCAAACAGGTGTGGGGCTCTTCCATCATTTGATGTCCAGCTCAAGGTACACAATCAATGCAGACAGCTAAGTTTAGTTTTAGCCTGGTCAGTTTGCACTGACATAATAAAGTAAAAGTGAGAAGACAAACACTAATTCAAACAAACTGTGACTAATGCGGTTAAATGCTCCAAACATGATTTTGTTTGTTGGGAATCAGGTTATTTTTGATTTGTACATTTTATTAGCCTTATTCTGTAGAATATTTGTAATAACCTGATTATTTAGTATATCAGGGTATTTTGTTTTTTAATTTATGAGAATGTGTACCATTTCATTATAATTGCATTGAGGCATTGTAATTTCATTTGTGATAAATAATTTCATTGTTTTTTATACAGTTAAAATATGCATTTGCATAGTGTTAAATGTTTATAAATAGAAGAATTCATAGTTTATTCAATAGGAAAGAAACCCAGTAATGTTTGTTTTGTTATTTGATTTGCTGTAGTGTACGTAAGAGGGAGAGAAAAAACAATACACGAGAAGCGCGAAGGACGGAGCAGCAGTGACCGTGGCCGCACATTACATGAGCTCGCAAAACCTAGAAAAAGTGTTTAAAAGCCGCGTTTCAGCACGCTTGGAAAACTTCCCCTTGTTGCGGAGGACTCGCAGGCGACTTGTGCAGCCTAGGCCGAGTCTAAATAGTTTTCTGAAGAATGAGCTGGAAGAGCTAAGCTAAAGTTGCTAGCCCCATGTCTTTGCTAATTCACCTCGGAACCAGTCACCCACACTCACCTGCGTTGAGGACGACAGCCAGGAGAGCGGATTCCGTGTGCCCATCTCATCGTTGTACATACTTCCTTTTTTTTGGCCGTAACGGTGAACTGCAGACTGGTAGGATTATTCAACACTATTACAAAGGATTTGAGCTCCAACGCGCGCCAACGAAACGCAAGCTTGCTGACTCAAAATCGAGTGCACTCGTGGTAAATAACTTATGTCGAGTGAATTTCTTATAGTGAATACATTTGATTTAAAACTGAACCTTTTTTAATACAAAAGCATAAAACGTATCCAATGTGTGAGTCTCGCATTTGTACACTGTAAAATCAGCACTGTAAAAGGAAAACAACCACAAGGTAATTACATTTAGAGGTACCTGTTTTTAACTAATTATAAATTATTATACCTGAGAATCCTTTCATTTATTCTGAAGCTAGAATCATACTTTTACCCTAGACAAAGGTTTTCGGGATGTCTCTCTTGCCAGTGTTTAATTTGGAAGTTAAAGGAGTCTATATACTGTAGTTATTCCTTGTTAATAACGAGCTGGTTGGCAAAAGGGTTACATATTTATCAATAATGACACTAAAGCCAGGATAATTGACACATAACATTTCAAATACTGTTTGTGGGGTCTTGATTTATCTCTCTTTTTGTCTTTTGCCAGAATTGCTTCTTTAGTTTCCCCCAATATGTTGTTTCAAGAAAACAAAAACAAAACATCCAGTCAAAATATGTGGAAAATACTCTGCCAATGCAGTGGAAATACAGCAGTGTAGAGGTACAGGAGAAAACTAAACTAAATAAAACTACAAAATACTGCCTGTATATAGTATGTACTACACTATCTCGGGTAGCACATTGAAATACGTTCAGAAGTCACAAGATGTAACAGAGACAAACAAAACTTCTCTTCTCTGCTAAAACTCTGGCTAATACAAATACACAGGAGAAATTAAATAACATTCCTTTACCAGTGTTGGGCAGTATCTGCGCTACAAGTAGCGGCGTAACTAGTTTAACTACATTTCTCAGTAGCATGGTGGTAGCGTTGCCGTTTTCTGTATCAAATAGCTTTTCAGTAGCTTAACTCTTTTACTGATCAAGTAGTGTAGTAGCGTCCACACAAGCTAGCGTTACATCTACCCAAGCATTTCGAGTAAACTTGAGCATTTCTGAAGCTCAAGCACAGCGAAGCTTTCTGCTGCAGTCTGAAATAAAACTGCTAAGGATCAGTAGGTGACGCCACTGTCATACATGGACGTGTATGTGTAGCCAACAGAAGCACTTACGTATGACTGTAACGTCATGCACCAATCCTTGGGCTGATGCCTACAATGTCTCTGCTGCAGCAGAATACAGACACGCGAGCTTGAGTTTACACATTCAGGTGATTTCCGAATAAGCTAACACAACCATCGCCAACCAAGGTAACCATCACAATTCAGTGCAGTTGCAAACACCAGCCAGCAGCTTGTCAACAACTAACCACTTGCTAGCTAAATATAGTTTTTTTTTTTTTTTTTTTATTAATCAAATTAAGTGTGGTTGGTTCTGGAGCAGTGAGAGCAGAGATCACAGCTTATTGACAGTTTTATTGATCACTGAGATAGCATTGACTTGGAATGAAGTTGGTTCAATTAAAAAAAAAAAAAAAAAAAGCTATGTAGTAAGCTTCTTTTGCCATGTTGTTGTAGCTTAGCTTGCTACATTTTTCTGGGGGGTAGCTTCAGTGTAGTGAAGCTTAATTTAATATATAGTAACTTGTAGCTTAGTTCACTACCATTTCCAAGTAGCTTGCCCACCACTGTCCTTTACATTGTTAATAAACAATGATTCCTACCAAATTTCAAGAGTAACAACCTTCTGTGGCATACATGACTGATTTAATAAATAAAACTTTAAATGCCATCTGTATTGGCAGTCTTAACACTAGAACGGCCACGACGGTCATTTTGACCGTTTTGAAATTTATATGTGCAATAACTTTGTTGAATGAAAAAATACAATCTTGCTGGTATCTGACTTTTCCTAAAAGTATTTGTATTTTTATTTACAATAGGTTTTATATAAATTAAACAAAAGGCAAAGAAAATATGATCATTTTTACCTATTTCGGCCATACACGGTCATAATGACCGCAGTGACTTTCGCGCTATTCTATTGTTCTATTGTGCTGGCCCTACAGCACACACGGCTCACGGCCTTCTTGTGTGTTTGACGATGGCATGCTGAAACACATCAGGGACTGCACTGTGGCTGAGGCACATCAGCACCGTGGTGACAGCTCATGACCTGATAGTTTTGGCTAGCTGCGGATGTCAATCCATGCTGAACGGGGCTCCGTTTCTGGGAAAAGAGGAGACGCGGAGCAAAGATCAGCTCATGGGAGAAAGTGTGGAGCTGAAACTGGGGAGCCATTCCTGGGTAAGGGAAGAAATATTACCAGATAATTTCTTCACTTCTCTGAAACTAGCCACCGCCTTACAGGCCAAGAAGACCAGCCTGGTTGGCACCCTGGGAAAAGCTAAGCGTGAGTTGCCCCCTCCACAAAAGAGCAAGCGGAGCTGTTCAGCACATCGGTGTGCCATGTATAGATGCGACGTTCACCATCTACCAGGGAAAGCCGAGGAATAATGTATGTTTGCTGAGCTCCATGCACACAAGCATGGGCATCACCGACGGGCTGAAGGCAAAGCGGGAGTCGGTGACACTGGTGTGAATATAGCGTATGCATTAATTACGGTTTACTATATGCGATGATATGAATATTGATAAATGTATAATTAGGTTTTTTTTTAAAGTTTTTTAAATGTATATTTTGGTGTTATTTGTTTTTTAAAAGATATCCTAACACAATAAATGCATTAATCTCCCATTTGGGTAATTTATCATTAGAGATTATAGAGTTTGGAATCTGGCGGTCAAAATGACCGCTTCCGGCAATTCTAGTAAGTTTGGAATTCTGGCACTTCTAGTGTTAAAGTGGCCATATAATGGATATTTTTATAATAACAATGTATCAACTGACATTGTGAAAGCAATATGAAAGGGGTCTCTGGTAGTGATGAACCTACAGAGAATTATCACCTGAATCTGCAGCTCCCCTCAGCTTCCTATGTTAAATAGAAATATAGTGGCGATCTAAACTAATTAACTTTTAACTATTAACTTATTAACTATTAACAAATAGTTAATAGTTATAAATGAAAATATTAAGATGGTATTTATAGGTTACCATTTAGCATAGATCTTTAAAAAATCAAAAGATAATGTTATGTGCTGGTTTTGTTTGGACATTTCTTTAAGACAAATGTGGAACATTCACTGAGAAACTATACTCTTGTGAAAAACAATTATCTGCACGTTGAATAGTTTTGAAACCCCCTAGGAGGTGTCATTCATTTGCGATCTCTGAGAAGATCTTGTGGGTATTGCACAGGTACTGTGAGGCTTTTACTGTATAGTAAGGCAAAAGAAGAAAAAACAATTGGCTGATTGAATGCATCTATTTGCCACAGGTGCATTCGATCAACTGATGAGTTTTTTTTTGCCTCACTATATACGCATGACAATATTTGCATGAGGAAGACCTTCTCAGAGTTTGCAACGTTGCAAATAAATGATACCTCTTAGGGGGATTCATAACTACTCAGAGTCAGATTAAAATGTGAAATCTAACATTTTCAGTGAGTAGTAGTATAGACAAAAGGAGTGCAAATATAAATATATTTTATTCAAATGAAAACCATCTTTTTTTTTTAAATAAAAAGACATGAAACAAAAAGGTGGACAATATTTAAAACTGTAAATGTAAAAGTAAACACATTTATTAAAATAAGATCAACAGACTGGGCCTGTGCAAGAGCTAATGGCTATGCCCAGAGAGCTGCAGAGTCCATAAGGGGAAAAAGGGGATAAAGGGTGGGATTGTAGGAAAGAGAAAGAGCAGAGGTGGTAACAGTGTCATAGCTACAGATGTTATTTTTTAACAACCATAATGAACATACAAAATAAACTGAACATTAGCCTAACAAAATGGGTCCTAAAGGCCAAATTCAAAAGCATTGACACTGCTAACTGTAAGCAGTTCACTGCATTTGAAGGTGGTCTTTGAGGCAATCAGATACTGTACATAACATTCCCTCTAGGTGTGAAATGAACGCCATCTTTCAAAAATAGTCCAGGACTGTCATGTCTAATGTGAGGGTGCTCAAACACCATTTAAGCTACAAACAAATGTAGCTATAACACTGTTGACAAATTTCCTGGACTTGTCAAGCTTCACCGGATTGGCACCAGCCTTCCACCGGCACCTTTTGGGTCACAGACAAAAACATGATCTTCATGCCAGGGTGCTGGAGGTGAAGCTGGTGCAGGTCCTCCTTCATCACGTTGACCACCTTGACACTGCTGATTTAACTGAAGTTAACTATAAAGGGTGGCGCAGCTTTTTATGTTTACAATACTATTATGTCACATCTGTAGGAGATAATGGAACAAGGGAGCAACACTTCAAAATATAGAATAAAAAATATTTTTGTTGTTGTCCTTTAAAAAATCAGCTGTCTAAAGTCAAGTAGCCAAGACTGGTACTTGACTGGTTTATGCTGTGTGTAGCAGGCATGGTGGAGGCATCACAGGTGGCCATGACCTCAACAAGGAGTGAAAGAAGTAAACATCTTGTAAGAAATGTAAAAGTGCCTTTCTTTCTCAACAGTCATATCTCGCACAGCGCTGGCGGTAGCAGTACACAAATCTAAATCAAAATAGCGGTGTGGGAAATTACAATCTATCTTTAAGCTGTCATGCACCGACGCATCTGCACTGAGAATTGAACTGCAGATTTTCAAATTTCTTGTTTGGTATTTATTATAATATAATAATAATAGGCTAAAAAAGCGGCAATAATAATTATGGCTATGCAGTCACATGTAGGTAACATAACGTTAGCTTATTAAAAGTAACGTTATAATAAAGTGATATCCAAATAAATGACTCTCAACTAAAGTTATGTGAAAATCTAAATTCAGGTTAATTGATTTGCTTCAAATTGTTCGTTAGACATGTGTTAAGTAAACATTACGCTAATTCACAGTAACACTGGCCAAATTTCTGCAAGTCTCGACAAAATCTAGTGTTGCAAATTACCATAATTATATATTTAAAAAAACATTGAGGCATTTTAAATCTTGTGTAGTATAATCTCAATAACAGATAAATCATTATTTCAAGTTTTGTTGTATAATTTTCAGGTCAACTTACCTCAAGTGTAAGCTGGGATGACGACTGGGTACGGACTGTAGACTGCCAACCACATACCACAGGGTTTTAGCTGGCTAGCAGTGCAGAGTAACATATAGCCTAGCTTCTTAGCCTTAGCTAGCTTGGTAACTTCGAACTAGGTGGCCGTGGTTAAGCAACCAGGCACCTCAGCTCCACCCATGCTCCACCTCTTTGCCCATTTTTGGTTATCCTGGAGTTTGGCCGAGTGACGCACTGCCGAGATGGCGCTGGCCGGCGCTGCCCACTCACCTATGGTTGACGTCACAGAGACTACGTCCATGTTTTTATACAGTCCATGGTTTACAGATGACCCTTCTTCCAGTACACACTGTAGTTCCATCCGCTGATGTGAGGGAATCTCGCCACCTGCCGGTGTAGCTAGTAACTGCACCTCAATTTACAGATTCCTTTTTACAGATCTGCTGCGGTACGAATTGGACAAAATTCCACGCATAAATAGGAGGGAAGTCACAAATATTACGTGGCCCACAAGCTGACAGGAAGCAATCTACAAATGTGCAAAACCCGTTTCACATGTAAAAATTGATC
Source organism: Siniperca scherzeri (assembly GCA_027580175.1). Taxonomy (NCBI): domain Eukaryota; kingdom Metazoa; phylum Chordata; class Actinopteri; order Centrarchiformes; family Sinipercidae; genus Siniperca; species Siniperca scherzeri. Next base: position 18,386,941 of record CM050853.1, read on the forward strand.
TACAAATGCATAAATATCACTTTACATGTATTTGTTGTGGTGCAACTATTTACATTTGTAAAACCTATATAATTTTATGTGAAATTAAAATACAGTTTTACAGAGTAAGTTATGCATATTTTTATTGATATGACTTTAAACAACACAAATAAAACAATACATGTTTGTGCAAATTAGTGAAATATTTGTGGGTCATGGGACATATTTGTGGATTGTCTTCTGTGGGTTACAACTAATAAAGTCCAATAAAAACTTCCATAAATGGAAAGCCCTGAACATGCAGTGTAATTACTATCTAGTCAAATTGTTGTTTGATTACACAGCAATTTATTTGGAAGATATTTGTGTATGATTTCTTAGATAGGCATATTAATCGACTAATTGTTTCAGCACTAGTGTGATTTTAATGGTAATATTTGTAAGTATAACCTACACAACAGCCTGATCAAGCTGTCTGGCAGGTTTAAAAACAAACATATACTGTCACCTCGATTCTAATTTCCGATACCTGTATTAGCCTGATTGAATTAGTTTAAAGAAAGAAAGCATTTTAACTAAATGTTTACTAAAATATAATGACTTTTCACCAACTAAAACGTTTTGAGTTGTTGCCGACTAAAACTAGACTAAAACTATGAAGGGTAAAATGACTAAAATGTGACTAAAACTAGTAAGCATTTTTGTCTAAAGGCTAAGACTAAGACTAAATCTAAAATAGCTGCCAAAATTAACACTGGTGCAAATAAGATACAAAACAAAGTTATGAACTACGACTATAAGAACTTATAACTGTCTCTTAAAATATATAAAAACTGACAACCAATTATGCAACAGCAAGGTACTTCTACATTTACAGTACTGTCTATAATCTCAGTGGGTGTAATGTCTAATAATAAATTCTAGCAATGCAGTATAGATGCAGCACTTTGTGCATACACACATCATCATAATACAGTTGAAATGCACTCTGCATTCATTAGAAACACATTTAGTATGTGTAGTATGAAGAGCGTGCTAAACAACTTTTTATCAGTTGTTTTGGATGACTAATGAACAAGGATGAAAACACAAAGGCATCTCTGTGTGCTTATTTCAAATAAAATGTTCCAAACATTATATGACCACAGCCATACAGAGAAATTGAGACTTTTTTAACAACATGATGAGCAGATTTATTCCTGAGTTGTTTCTGCCACCTTCCAAATCATTTTCACTGCGGCTGCTCCACTGTTGGTCTCAGATGATGTTCAATAACAATTTCATATGCTATAATTTTGTGCTTGATAAGATGCGTTGTTCAGTTACACCGAATGCATTTTGATTTCATTGCCAATAGCTCATGAAAATGTTGAATTGCAGACAACAGTGCAGCAGCAGATATGGTGGAAAAATGAGATGCTGTAAATGTGCTTCTATATTATGCAGCCAACAAGCTGGCTAAAGATGGCAGCTGTCACTTTTATTTATTGGGTTTGTTCTAAACACTACATTATTGGTCTTAGATGCTAGAAGCTAGCTCGGGCCATAAAGCTAAATGCTCTGTTATTAATCAATACATCAGACATTAACTCTGTGCCTAATGTTGACTTTAGTTCATTGATTTGTACATAAAAGTTCTTCAGCAGTGAAGAATGAAAATACAACTAAATGAGTGTGTGTTTGTGTGTGTGTGTACTTGGATGTGTGTGTGGCCTTTGACTCGATTTTTGACTTAAAATCTGTCACTGGCATTATCTGTACTACAGTGGTGGTCAGTCAACAGAGGGCACCCAATGCCATAAGGATTAGTTCAGAGTCACCAAGCTTAATAAATTAAGTATTTGGATTGAGCAAATAAATATTTTTTTAGCATTTTAATATTACTTCAAACAAAAGCAAAAAAAAAAGCCAAAATACATATATTTTGTATTCTCTTTCCTAATGGACACTTTAATACAAACTAATTCAACACTAGCTTTCTCCTGATCCTGCCGCCATCTAATTAGGTGGGTGTAAAAAGGGCGAGGAAGACAGCGCCATAAAACTAATGGGAATTCATGAGTGAATGGCTGAGTAGCCAATCAAGACCTCACACAGAGAGCCTGTCCCTGTTTTATTTCTATCAGTAATTGTAGCTTATCCCTAGAGACACAGTGACTTTAGACACTTTATTCTCTACTCTTTTAAGAAATAAAGTATTACATTAAATCTAATATTTGTGTTATCAGTATGAGGGGGACCCATCATGTTAGTGTGAGCTCCGACTTTGTTAAATTTTTCAGTAAAATTTTATTTATATAGCACAAATTCATGACTGTAGTAGAAGTTTTTGCACTTTTCCTGTAGAGCAGGTCTAGACTGTACTCTTTATAATATTATTTATAGAGACCCAACAAATCCCACCATGAGCAAGCACTTGGCGACAGTCCTTTTAAGAGGCAGAAACCTCGAGCAGAACCAGACTCAGAGTGGCTGCCGCTGCCGTTTGGGTTGAGAGACAGAGAGCCTTAGGCCAGTTAACGGTAGGTTCAGAGGGGACTCATATACTCCTCAGCTCTTGGATCTAGTGTAGTAGACTATGCAATCACTGACATGGACGTCTCCACTATCAGAGCATTCACTGTCAGCAATCCCCCCTTTCAGACCACAACCAAATAAATGTGTTTTTTAAACTCTCAGGTCAAATGAGGGACACAAAAAAGAAACCCAGTAAGCTGTATAAATTAAATCCTACTTACAGATGGGCCCAAGACAGTGGAGACAAATTAATCATGGCCTTGAACTCACCGGATCTGATGAATGACATTTAACCACAATCAATATGTAATATGAAATATCAAAATTATATTTCATAAAGAAGCTATTAAAGCTAACCTTATAAAGTAAAACAAAAATGGAAGCCTGTTAAAAAGTAAAAATGCTGACAAATGGTTTGATCAAGAATGCAAGACCATCAGAAAAGACCTGAGAAAAATAGCAAATGAAAAACATCGCTAACCAAACAACCCAGCCTTATGCATTAGGTACAATTACATTTTAAACAAATATACAATTAGGGAAAAAAATGAAATTATACCCACATGAAACTTTAAGATATTGAAAACACCATTAATCAAAATCAATTCTGGGAAATCAGAATCAGAAATACTTTATTGATCCCCGAGGGGAAACTCTTGTGTTGCAGCAGCTCACTATCACGTCAGTGCACACAGGAATAGAAGTTCTACGCAAATCAAAATATAATACACTATAATACAGGTAAGATAAATTAAGTACAAAGTGGATATAAGTATAAAATTAAAATAAGTGTAAAGTACAAAGTGGATTTACCGGTTGATGATAAGTATGTACGGTATAATAATACAATGTAATAATATAAGTAATAAGAAATATGTGGAACAACTTCAACACAAAGCAACCACAAGCACTACCCATCCAAAACCCCCTTGATTTCCCAATTACTTGGGAAGAATTGACCAGACACAGACAAAGTCTCTCCAGCCAAGGAAAGCGTATGGTCCGGACAGCATTAAAAACAAAATGCTCAAATGCAGCACCCCAGAGATGCAGGGTGCAGTGTTGAAGTTGTTCAATATCGTATTACAGTCAGGATGTTTTCCCAACATCTGGTGCAAAGGGCTCATTTCCCCATTCATAAGAGTCTAGGGAAAGTATTCTATAGTATTCTAAATAAAAGAATACTAGATTTCCTTGAAGAACACTCCATCTTGGGTAAAAATCAAATAGGCTTCCTCCCAAAACACCGCACCACTGACTATGTATATACCCTTCACACTTTAATTAACAAACATGTACACCAAACAAAAAATGGTAACACTGAGGTATAGGGGGCAAAATGTATGATCTGGTAAAATCAATGTATTTGGAAAATAGGTGTGTTAAAATTGGAGACAAACAAACTGAATTCTTCACCCAGAGAAGGGGTGTGGTCAGGGCTGCAATTTAAGTCCAACCTTATTTAATGTGTATATAAATTAACTTGCTGTACAGTTGGATCAATGTGCTGCACCTCTCCCTCCTAGACAGAGAGGTGAAGTCCCTGTTTTATGCTGATGACCTTGTTCTACTATCTCCTACTGAACAAGGACTACAGCAACAGCTAGACATAGTAGAAAAGTACTCTTAGAACTGGGCCCTGGCAGTAAATATGAAGAAAAGTAATGTCATGATTTTTCAAAACGCCCTAAATGCCAGGAGAACAAATACCAATTTACCATAAATAATCATATCATTGAACATAGTATGAGTTATACCTACCTTATGGTATAACAGCATCAGGGAGTTTCAACATGGCAGTGAATGCACTAAAAGAAAATTCCCAAAGAGCTCTAAATGCAATTAAGAGAACATTTTATAATTTCCAAATTTCAATTAAAATTTGGCTTAAAATATTTGATAGTGTCATCCAGCCCATTGCACTGTATGGTAGTGAAGAATGGGGTCCACTCAGTCATCATAGCTATAACCCGTTGGGACATCCAACAGAATGTTTACATGCAGAATTCTGCAGATACATTTTACACATACACAGAAAAACATCAGCAAATGCATGTAGAGCAGAATTAGAGCAAATTTGGCAGAATATCTCGCTACTGTCAGAGATAGAAAGCAGAGACAGATCCTAACCAAGTACAGGCTCAGTGACCAGTGAACATTGCTTTGGCAATGTTAACGTCTGTTTCCCATTCCAATAAAACCCCACTGAATTGAAAATTGAGCGAGAGAGAGAGCTGGAGGAATGAGAGCATACAGTAGAACAATGTAAATTTTACATAGAATTTTAAAATAATAATAATGTAATCGTAGTGTTAATATTAATATTAATTTAAAAAAATAATAGGAATAATAATGATAATCATAATAAGACTAATTATAATAATTGCAGCAGGTGTTGAGCAGGAACATGGGGCAGTAGGTGGACCGCAATCATATATCCAGAAATACCTGCTGAAAGCGACAGAAGGAGAGAGGAGAGAAACGAGAAAGCACAGAACTACGGGAGAGAGAAGATGTTGAGTTAGTAACATGCAGTAATGGGATAAAAATGCATACAGATGGAGAGGGAGAGAGGAAAGAGGTGCATCATGGGAAGTCTCCTGGCAGTCTAGGCCTATAGCAGCATAACTAAGGGATGGTTCAGGACTCACCCAAACCAGCCCTAACTATAAACTTTATCAAAGAGGAAAGTCTTAAGCCTTAAATGTGGAGATGGTGTCTGCCTCCAGAACCCAAGCTGGGATCTGATTCCACAGGAGAGGAGCTTGATAACTGAAGGCTCTGGGTCCCATTCTACCTTTGAAGACTCTAAGAACCACAAGTAACCCTGCATTCTGGGAGCACAGTGTTCTAGTAGAGTAATAAGGTACTATGAGCTCTTTAAGATACGATGGTGCCAGACCATTAAGAGCTTTGTAGGTGAGGAGAAGGATTTTAAATTCTATTCTGGATTTTACAGGGAGCCAGTGCAGAGAAGCTAATATTGGAGAAATATGATCTCTTTACTTTGGTATGTATACTGACAAGAACTGATTATTATGGCTCAACTGGAGAGTCTTAAGGGACTGATTGGGGCAGCCTGATAATTAGGAATTGCAATAATCCAGCCTAGAAGTAACAAATGCTGACATTATTCTATGCTGACATTATTCTTCCTATAGCTGTCATTCCTATTATTACTAATTTATTAATATTAACGCTGTAATTACTATTCTACTATATATTTAAAAAAAAATTCTACATGGTCTTTGCATTGTGCCTCCCTATCCCCTTCCCCCAAACCCTCTCTCTCTCTCTCTCTCTCTCTCTCTCTCTCTCTCTCTCTCTCTCTCTCTCAAAACCTAACACGGCAACTGCGGATCGCCGCCCACCATTGAGTCTGGTTCTGTCCAAGGTTTCTGCCTGTTTAACGGAAGTTTTTTCTTGCCACTGTCGCCAAATTCTTGCTCATGGTGGGATTTGTTGGGTCTCTGTAATTAATATTATAAAGAGTACGGTCTAGAACTGCTCTATAGGAAAAGCACAATGAGATAACTTCTGTTATGAATTGGCGCTATATAAATAAAATTGAATTGAATTGAAAATGCATGGGCTAGTTTTTCTGCATGGACATATCCTGATTAAAGATAACTCTGAGGCAATGCCATCTGTGACTATATCTTTAGATAGTGAGTTTTGGAGGTGTTTGGGGCCAAGTACAATAGCTTCAGTTGAGTTTAACATCAGAAACATCAAATTGCAGGTCATCCAGGTTTTTATAAAGCATGCTTGAAGTTTAGCTAACTGATTAGTTTCATCTGGCTTGATCGATAGATATAATTGGGTATCATCCGCATAACAATGAAAGTTCATGGAGTGTTTCCTAATAATATGTCCTAAAGGAAGCATATATAAGGTGAATAGAATTGGTCCAAGCACAGAACCTTGTGGAACTCTGTGACTAAATTTGGCATGCATGGAGGACTCACCGTTAACATGTACAAACTGAGATCAATCTGATAAATAGGACTTAAACCAGCTTAATGCGGTTCCTTTAATGCCAATTAAATGTTCCACTCTCTGTAATAGGATGTGATGGTCAATGGTGTCGAATGTAGCACTAAGATCTAACAAGACAAGTACAGAGACAAGTCCATTGTCTGATGCAATTAAAAGGTCATTTGTAATTTTGACTTGTCTCTGTGCTATGATGCACTCTAAATCCTGACTGAAAATCCTCAAATAAACTATTGTTATTTAGAAAGTCACACAACTGATTGGCGGCTGCTTTTTCAAGGATCTTAGAGAGAAAGGGAAGGTTAGATATAGGTCTATAGTTGGCTAAAACCCCTGGATCAAGAGTGGGCTTAAAAGAGGTTTATTAGAGCTACTTTAAAGTACTGTGGTACATAGCATGTTAAAAAAAGGCAGACTGATCATATTTAGCAAAGAAGTGCTGACTAAGGGTAAAACATCTTTAAGCATCCTAGTTGGGATTGGTTGATGGCTTAGATGAAGAAATTGTTGAAGTTAGTTTGAGAAGGTTGTTGGGAGAAAAGCAGTCTAAATAGGTTTTACAGCTGTTTCTTGTGTTCCTGTCTTTAAGGATAAATCATTGCTGATTGAGGGCAGGGTGTGATGAAGTTTGTATCTAATAATTCGAATTTTATTATTAAAGAAACTCATGAAGTCATTACTACCAAGGGCTATAGGAATACATAGCTCAATGGAGCTGTGATTCTCTGTCAGCCTGGCTACAGTGCTGAAAAGAAACCTGGGATTGTTCTTATTTTCCTTCATTCCATTCAACTTCTCCCTGGTTACATCCAGCTGTAGTACCGCAGCGTCGTACGGCACACCAACCCATTTCCACAATATTGGTTATTGCTCCACTGTTCCAGTCCAGCAGATGGCGACACCGTGACAAAAAAAGGAGTGGTCATTAGCAAGAGGACATGGTAGGCTAAACTGTAGATTGTTGCCAATTTTGATATGCACTATTGCATATATGCATTGCTGTAACTATCACAGAAGCTCTAGGGCTTTAAGCAGTAAGCGATTTGTTAATTTTTAACAGGGGCGACCCAGTTTCTTTTGTTCACCCACAACTAGAGAACTCATGAACGACTCTCTTGGCTATGTATTTTTTAATACCACCACCATTTTACTAATAATAGGGATGGCATCCCCCGTCAAATCGCCTACTGCCTTTAAGCATTAAGCAGAAAAGCAGAGCATGATGACCATGTCAAGAAACTATTTTATTATGTTTATTACAAATGGGAATGAATGTACGTGTATATATGACATATTATATCTGCCTATACCTCAGGAATTTCATTACTTCACTTAAAGCACCCAATGACCACTTAGAGTAACTTATAATCATATTATAATGCATTATAACAATGACTATAATGCATTATAAAATGATTAATGTATTACAATTATGAGAATTATAATACGTCCTTGCCAAAAAATGTCAGCGAGTGACCAGCAATTATGAAGTATTATGATACTTGACCTTCTAAGTCATTATAAAATGCTTTTTTAATGTGTTGTAATTACTGTTATAAAGCATTTTGAATATTCATGAGTGCTTATAATTATAATTATACAGTGCTATAAACAGAGTATAACGCGTTATAAGTATGTTTATAATGCATTATGGACATAGGCGTCATAGAAAGTGTTACCAAATAATCAAATTTAAATAAACCTTGCTTTTCTAAGTCAGTTGTTGTAAATTATATGTAACAGTCAAAGCTTAGTGCACCAAGCTAGACAACAACATTGCTAGTGTGTAAGCAGAAGCCCTCAGTGCCTATAGGTACATCCAGGTAAATAATCATTAGCTGACATTGCTGTACTAAAATGTCTCACTTGGTAAATTCAACATAATGTACATTATACTGCGTACATGCATACTTCTGTCAGTGAAACTCAACACTTCCTGCAGATGTGTCAGAAAGGTAGTTATGTGAACATTCCATCCTAAATTTAGGCATATACAGTTATATATAACAGCCCCCAAGACTTTATTGAGTGTTTATCAGGCAAATAACCAACATGACAAAGGACAAGGTATACAGACACAGCACTGATTACTTCCTGCTGACCTCAGGGTGAAGTAATAACAACACTTAGAATATGACCCTCAAGATACATTACCAAAAATTTAAATAGTTGCTAAAAAGTTATGATACATACAAAATATGTGAATATACTAAAAATGATCTGATAAAAACATTTAATGGCAGCTGCATCGGTTGTTTTTACTTTACTCAGTCTGCCCCTCAGTCCCTGTCTCCAGCAACTTCTCACTTGCCCCCCGCCCCATGCATTTCTTAGGAACTCTTGAGACATGCCATTCTCCTTGCCATTCTCCTCAGACTTTCCCACCAGTCCCAATCATCTGTCTCCTGTCTCCACCTGCTCACCTGTGGCTCATTCTTCAATTACCCCCCATAGTATTTATACCAGCCCCTCTCCACCTGCTCCTGGCCAGATCGTCAGTGTTGCTACGTTGCGTATACTCTTTGCATCCAGCTATCTGTACCTGTTCCTGCTTTCTCTTCCTATATTTTGACTTGTTGCCTGTTCCTGACCTGCTCCCCAGTCATGCCCTCTAGGATTTGTTTGTCTAGATGAAAAGTCAGAGGATCACCAAAGTTACTAGGAGTATCCTCTGAGAACCACGAATGTTTATACAGAATTTAATGGCAATCCATTCAGTATTTATTAAGATTTTCAGTCTGCATAAAAGTGGTGGATTGAGTCATCTACCTACATTGCCATCCCTTGAGCCATTCAGCTAGCATGGCTAAAAATAACAGATAAAGGCCTATCTTTAATATTAAATTAAATAACGGCCCGGTTGTGCAATTGAGCTAATTCAGGGGGTGTAACGTGTTGATATATTTGTAATTTTGCAGGTTATTCATAGAGTATGTTTTAAAAAACAACAACTTTCTCTCTCAACTCTGCTGTTAATCATACCATTCTCTCTCTACTGAAATGGTTTGTTTTGCTGAGAAAAACAAAACAAAAAACATGATTAAGAAAAAGAATGACTGAGTGTTGTTTCTTTCATATCTTATCTGTCTTTGTAGGGGGAAAGAATGAGTAACAGAGAGCAATGAGGGAGAGGAGGCAAAGCAATGAATAATAATCAAAAGAAACATGAGACGACATAGATGTCTGAGTGACTTCAGCTTCACTTTCAGATATATTTTAGATATAAGTGGGTGCAAACTAATTAGTGCTGATCAGAACTCCATATCTTAGAAGAAATTGCAATTACTGCAGGGCAACTTCACACAACTCCCAGCAGAACATCCATTATGATAAAGGTGGCTTGCAACCTAAATAGCAATAGAGTTATTGGCCTCTCACTGTGTCTGTGGCTCTCACAGCAGCACTGATGACCCAGCACTTTGAAAAGTTGTGTCCGAAATAGATGATGAAAGGCATCAGGACACCTGTGTGTGTGTGTGTGTGTAGGAGGTTAACCCACAGAAGGCACAAGACAGTCAAAGAAAGTGCAGTGTAGAAAGTATAGCAGCATGAATGTGGCTCTCGAAGTTCACTGACATCTATATTTTCCCTTGTAAGAGGCTTTGATATTCAAAACTCAATAGGGATTTTGGGCCACTGAGCATCACTGAGATAAGGCCTTCTTAAACCTTTTCAGCCTCAGGCCTAAATTAGATACTTATTAGACATTAAGCTTTTCAGTGTGGCCTTGGGCTTAAAGATTCAAAGAATACATTATATCCCAATTGCCTTGGGACTTATGGAAACATACTCTTGTGGTTTTCCAAAAATAGACTGCTGACCCATTTTTGGACCCAACCAGCAGTTTAGGACTGGCTGATTGAAAGTGACTGACTGGTGTACATGGTGCCTTGTCTGTTCCGTTCTTGCCTGTCTGCAGCACCCACTGTAACATCTACTAACAGAGAAACAGCTCTATATCAGGCCAGGCACATGCACAAGTGAATGAGCGAGGTTAAAATCAGTGAATATGAGCATTGTGACAATGGCAGCACAGCAGACAACAAAGCTTGAATTGTGCAACTGACGGGCACGTGCCTTGAAGGGAAGCACAAGCCACTGCTTGAGGCAAAGTGCTGAGTGCTTGTGCATTTAAAAAGTAACCACAGCGGCAGTAACAACAACAATGCAGGCAGAAACAGTTTGAACTGAATAACTGTCTGAAATGAATTGAATTAGTCTGAAATGAAAAAACGGGAAAAAGGACCATCATTGCCTGAAGAGACACTGTAGCCTAGAGCAATCATATAACATTGACTGATTGATCAACATATAACATTATGATGTAGACATATTGCAGGGTGTTTTTTTATATTATGGCTGTAGGCTGCTCTGGTTTTGTTAGTGCGCCTATGCGTAATCACTGTGTGTAATTGGTATCAGTGATTGTCAATGTTCGGGGTACAACTCGGATCAGACACAGAGCAGTTGGGTTGTTCCATTTCCTTACGTATAGTTTTACATATAGTTTTTAATCTGGACAAAAACATATTTGACAAATCACCCCTCTAAAGTCCTGTGATAAACTGGTCACCTGTCCAGGGTGTCCCCGCCCTGCCACTCCAGCCCCCCGTGACCCAGCACAGGATACTGTAAGTGGTATAGATGGATGGTACAGTACTTTGGCCGTGTTCCAAACCAGTCACTGTGGGGTTTTCTTTTAGCCGATGTGGGCTACAATTTTAACACCATATGAAAGTTTCTTGTTATAGAAACATATCAGCTTATCGTGTTATAATGATAAAGGTTTGTTTTAATGAGATACATTGGTTTTGTGAATTAAGAACGTTTTGTGATATAACAAGATAGTGATGTTGTTATAACAACAAAAGTTTCTTGTAAAAACTATAATAACTATAATAATTTTGTATCTAGTAATAAAGAGAAAATATGTCATAATAACATGAAATAATAACGAGAAACTGAGCAGAATTTGATTCATGATGGCAGCAACATGCTGCTGTAGCTACGGCTTGGGTGACTGTGATGTTAAGATAAGAAACTCCTCCAGCTTGCTTATCGTCAGTGAATTATGATTAGCCTCTCCAGTTAAAATGGTGTCTGTGTAAAAGAGGAACGACAATACAATACTATAATATATACTAATATAATATAATACAATTATTACTCATTGAGTGAGTATGGTGATTAAATACCAAATGACAGAACAACTATATATATATATATATATATATATATATATATATATATATATATATATATATAAACAGTAAAACAGGTCAGAATTTAGTTTTTCCATTTTTGTAGGTTCTTGTTAAAAGAAAACAAAACCCCCAAAAATGCTCACAACAATGCAGATTCTTGCTTTAGCCATGCTAGCTGCATGACTCTATGGATGGCAATGTTGCTCGTTCTCTCAGTCAGTCCATCACTTTGGTCCAGACTAAATTATCTCAACATTTACCAGATGGATTATTTGTACTCATTCATGTTCCTCTCAGGATGAACTGTAAGAGCTTTGGTAATCCTCTGACTTTTCATCTAGCACAATCAGGTTAACATTTTAATCTGTTGAGTACTTTGGTTTATGACCAAATACCTGCAAAACTAATGACATTCCCATCAGCCTCAGCTGTATGTTGTGTTTAATGGTAATACACTTTCTATGAAGCCCATGTCTATAATTCATTATGAAAAATTACCACTACAGGGCTCCCGTCAGAGAACAGACAATCAGTTGGATTTAAGATCTTTACTTGCAGAATGGAAATAGTACAAGTAGCACAAACTGTACAGCATAACAGTGCATAGTTCTCTAGTTTCTGAAATAAAGCACAAAGAAACAAATGCACGTGTGTGTGAGTTGTTACTGATAGCCAGCATCACAGGTGGGGTATGTTATTCTAATCCAATACATGTCCTTATCAAATTCAGCGTCTATTATGTGTGTGTCCTGAAAAAAACTGGTGTTTGTACACAGCCCTGGCTCTGTAAATAGGAAATAAACAAAGTGGCTCGGACCGGACCACACAACACTATTCTAGCCAAAACAGCGATGAATCTGCAAGAAAAAACAGCCAACAGTGCTGACTGCGTCACCATCAGACCATACAGCTCAGAACCTTCATTGGACAGTTCAAACCAATAACCAGTGAGATCCGATGCATCATGATGACCAGCTTGGGGATCACCTGGACAAACTGTTCCTCAAACTGTTTCGTTTTGGTTTTGGCAGACCCAGAAGCAGACATGGTGAAGGCAAGGAGGTCGTCAATGACCCAGGGGGGACGAAGGGAGTCCCGCCGGAGGGCTCAGAGGGCAGGAGGAAACAGGCTTCAGCAGCGAAACATGGAAAGTAGGCTGGATATTTATGGAGGCAGACAGCTTTTACAGCAGTAGGGTTAATTATTTTGTCAGTTTCGAATGGAAGGGACTCCACTTGGAGATCACGGTTGGCAAGTGGGCACAGGGTGGCGGTCAGCAAGGCACTGGTTCCGGGTAGCAGGGCGTAGAAGAGCAGACCGGGCCTCCCTCCAAATCTGACGGCACTGACAGATTTTGGCTTTTGAGGGAGTTATGGGCATATTCCACCCAGGGAAGCTGTGTGCTCCAGGTGAATGGGTGTCGAGCAGTAACACAACGCAGAGCTGTCTCTAGATCTTGGTTGTCCCGATCCGTCTGCCCGTTCGTCTGCGGATGGTATTCAAAAGAGAGGCTGGAGGTGGCGCCCAAAGCCCAGCAGAAGGCCTTCCAGACCTGGGAGGAGAATTCCAGGGGAATGTGATGAAGCCGGAAAATATAAAAGACCAGGAGATCAGCAGTTCCTGAGGCTGAAGGCAGTTTAGGAAGATGGTACAGCCTTGGAAAAATGCTGTGTTACCACAGCTATGTGGCACCAGGGTCGGCTGGTGATGAGCACCAGACAGGAAGGAAGGAGAATGGGTTTGGGCTCAGAACAGGGATTCTCTGGATCTGACTGGTGGGAGTGAGCATCAGGTTTAGTATTATGAAACCCAGGGCGGTAAGTGTGAAATTTAACCTTCCTGGGAACAAAGCCCACTTGACCTGGCGAGAGTTAAGCCATTTGATGGAACGGAGGTAGGAGAAAAAGGTTGTTCGGCCCCCTCCAGCCAGTGCCTCCATTCCTCCAATGCCAACAGCTCAAAAGTTACCCACATCATAGTTTACACCAGGAGAATAAAGCACAGGGATGCAGCTTGTGATCTTTAGGTGAACGTTGAGAGAGGATGGCCCCCACACCAGAATCTGAGGCGTCCACCTCAACCACAAACTGTAACAAGGGATTAGGGCATGTTAACACAGGAGCTGATGCGAAAAGTTGCTTTAAGGTGGAAAAGGCTGAGTCTACCTCCAGAATCCAGATGAAGTGGATGGACGGTGAAGTGAGTTTTGTGAGGGGAGCTGCTGTAGTCACGGCTAAACCATCTGTAGAAGTTGGCGAAAACCACTGTAGCTGTTTCTGGGAGGTGGGTGTTGGCCATTCCACTACTGCCTGCACCTTGGCTGGGTCAATCTTCGCCTGCCCACCTCAATAATGAAACCCAAGAAACTAACATGTGAAATTCACATTTCTCAGCTTTAACAGTTTGTTTTCCAGGAGATGATGAAGTACTAACCTGAACATGTTCCTTTAAGTCTAGTAACAGCCTCCTTACCCTGAATAGGATGATCAAACATCTTTTTCATTTCAGTAACAAAAGTGCAATATGAAAAATAGGTGATCCTCACTCAGAATTCACTGTGTGGGTTGTGACGTAGGCAGACTTGTTGACAGTGATGCACATGCTGTTCATGCTGAAAGAGTGCTAAACTTGTCTGCAGATGGCTCAAATCCAAACCTTTGAAGGACAAGCCAGAGAGAAAGGCAGAGGCAGGGAGTGATGGCCGCCGTGGTGCAGGCAAGCAGCTGGGCAGCAGAGCAGGCAAGCAGTGGGGCAGCGGGGCAGGCGAGTGGCTGTGGGAGCCATGTTTCCTCCTGGGGGTTTCCCAGAAGGTGCCAAGACAGCAACAGACTGAGGTGCTGACTGGAGACTAGCACGCAGGAGGTAAGCATGCAGGTATATGAACTGGGGGCCAGCAGGCCGGGGTGCAGGCTGATGCTGGCAGGCTGGGGTGCAGTCCGATGGCTGGCCGACATCTGATCGCCTCTTAGCGGGACTCGTCGCGTATTTCCCCCCATATGTCCTTTAGGCACATCAGTTCACGGACCACCTGGAAAGCTCTGCTGGGTCCATGACTGGTTGGATCATTCAGACAGCTTTTACAGCAGTAGGGTATGCTGTGTAGTATGTGGGCCCAAATACAGAAGACCAGGAAGCAGTATGAGGGTGAGGTAGCCGGATGACTACAGTGTTTATTGGGTGAAGTGGTTTACAGGCAGACAGGCAACAAACAGGTAATAAGCAGATAGACAAATACAGGTCCAAACCACAGAACTCACGGTAAGAATGCTGACACTGGGCACGGGAACGAGGTACAACGAAAAGTGCACCTAACGGTGACACACACACACACACACACACACACACACACACACACACACACACACACACACACAAGACAGGAACAACCCCAGACAGGAACAACAATGATCCAACACTGAACAAAGGAAAAGACCTGGACTAAATACCCTAAGGGAGGTCACAACGAGACACAGGTGCAAACAATCAAGGAAGGGCCAACAATCAAAACTGGAGGAAAAGCAAACAAAGACAGGAAGTAAAACCACAAGACACACAAGAAGAGGAACACACTACAAAATCAATCTGGAAATGACGAAACCTCAAACTATAACACAATCAGATTGACTGGTGGCAGAGTTGGGAAAAGGGGCGGACCGACGGGACACACAGAGACAACCAGATCAACCTACCTATCATGAGGGTGAAAACACCCACTCTGACACACACACACATTAGTCATACAAGCTATTGAACATATTGAAGCTAAGCAAAGAAATGCAGGTTTTGAAGAAGGTATAGGGATTTATACTAGATGCCTAAAATAGAATTGCAAAAATCAGGCCACATAATCACATTTTTGGTAGATTCAGGGGCTACAGAATCTGTCATTAGAGAGGAAGAGTTTGAAATTGAACCCAAAATAAGTGGTAGATATATGAGAACAATGGATGCAACAGGCAGTGCAGTAATAGAAAAATGTACTTCTCCACTGACATGCTCAGATGAGGTAGAAGGAAAACACAAATTTTTGCTATCGACATTCTGCCCAATTAATTTGCTGTGAAGAGACCTTATGGTCAAGCTTGTGCTGGTTTCAACATTTAAAGGATTAAAAACAAACAAATATAAAAATAAAATATTGGGTATGGGTTTCCAAATGGTAAAATATAGTCCAGATATGTTGCTCTATGCTTATGAGTGGTATCTGTGTGGCTCAGCTGCCTGTTCTGTAAATAGCCAGCTAGTACAGGAAGCGAGAACTGTGGTCATACACACACACACAATTGAATTGTGTGTGTGTATAACAGGGTATAACAGGGTCAGATAAGAGCTATAAAGTAAAGTGGTTCAGAGGAGTACAGAGAACGGATAGATTGAGAATTGAATGGTTGTACTGGACAAATAATAAATGTGCAGCAGCAGTTAACCTGTCATCAGAACTGTACAGAGATTATTATGAGATTTTCGGTTCAGCTCCACATGTATCATTGGCCAAACCAGTAGATTTGCAATGGAAAGATCTGGGTCCTTGGGTTAAGAAATGTAACAATGCTGAATGCTGAAACCTGACCAGTGATGACATATTTAGCCACATGTCTTCATTCCGCCGCTGGCTGTCACGGTGGTGTCCAGCAAACGATATGGGCTTTGTAGCTAATTGGCGGACTTTTTGGGGAAGACCTGGTCTGATTTGGAGAGATGGCATGTGGCAACTCCCACATGAAACAAACTTCAAGGACTGCCTTTTTTCACCTACGTAATATTGCAAAAATCAGGCACATCCTGTCTCAAAATGATGCCGAAAAATTAGTGCATGCATTTGTTACTTCTAGGCTGCACTACTGCAATTCCTTATTATGCGGCTGCCCGAATAAGTCCCTTAAGACTCTCCAGTTGATCCAGAATACTGCGGCATGTGTACTGACAAAAACTAGGAAAATAGATCATATTTCTCCAATATTAGCTTCTCTGCACTGGCTCCCTGTAAAATCCAGAATAGAATTTAAAATTCTTCTCCTCACCTACAAAGCTCTTAATGGTCTGGCACCATCATATCTTAAAGATCTCATAATACCATATTATCCGACTAGAACACTGCACTCCCAGGATGCAGGGTTACTTGTGGTTCCTAGAGTCTCCAAAAGTAGAATGGGAGCCAGAGCCTTCAGTTATCAAAGCTCCTCTCCTGTGGAATCAGATCCCAGTTTGGGTTCGGGAGGCAGACGCCATCTCCACATTTAAGAGGAGGCTTAAGACTTTCCTCTTTGATAAAGGTTATAGTTAGGGCTGGCTTGGGTGAGTCCTGAACCATCCCTTAGTTATGCTGCTATAGGCCTAGACTGCTGGAAGACTTCCCATGATGCACCTCTTTCCTCTCTCTTTCTCTCCGTCTCCATCTGTATGCATTTTTATTCTATTACTGCATGTTACTAACTCAACATCTTCTCTCTCCCGTAGTTTTGTGCTTTCTCGTCGTATCTCTCCTCTCCTTTTGTTGCTTTCAGCAGGTATTTCTGCCTCCGGAGCTGCAGAGACTGGATCTGTGGTTGTGGGCCACCTGCTGCCCCCATGTTCCTTCTCGACAACTGCTACTACAGTTGTTGTTATTGGCTCTGTTACTGTCGTGACATTATTTTTCCTATAGCTGTAAGTCCTATTAATATTAACACTACAATTACTATTCTACTATTTAAAAATAAATAAATAAAATTCTACGTGGTCTTTCTATTGTGCCTCCCCCCCCCCCTCAAAATTTCTCTCTCTCTCTCCCACCATTGAGTCTGGTTCTGTCCAAGGTTTCTGCCTGTTAAAGGAAGTTTTTCCTTGCCACGGTCGCCAAATGCTTGCTCATGGTGGGATTTCTTGGGTCTCTGTAATTAATATTATAAAGAGTACGGTCTAGACCTGCTCTATAGGAAAAGTGTAATGAGATAGCTTCTGTTATGAATTGGCGCTATATAAATAAAACTGAATTGAAGGTTGGACAGAAACTAAAACACTGGGTTCCAGCCACAGTGAATGCACAAAGAACATTTGAGTTAATTCCAGTAAAACACAACATGAATTTTTGTATGTTGAATGAGGGACTGATTGCAGACTCACCACAGTTGAGTGAAGTTCCTAAAATGCTATGGGCAAATAACTAATTAGAGGGGCAGCACTGGTACAACAATTAAACCAAAAATCGTTCCATGTGAAACCAGACCATTGCGCATGCCTATCTTCCCAGTTAAGAAAATTAGAGATGCTGGCCTTAAGTCAAGGGAATTTCCAATCGTCTGCAATGTTTAACACAGCTTTAAAGGAAAACCTGGAAGGTTTAACTTTGCCAGGCAGAAGTGCACTTCTCCAGTATGTTGATGATTTGATGATCTGTTTACCATCACAGCAGGCCTGCAAGACAGACACGCTAGCTTTGTTGCAATAATTTGCAAATAATGATGACAAAGCTAGTATAAGTAAATTGCAATGGGACATGTGATCCCTGCAGAGGGCAAATCTCTCTCTCCCAAATGAGCTGAAGCCATCCAAAAGGTATAAAACCACATACAAAGAAGCATGTAATGAGTTTCCTTTGAATGTGCTTCTTTAGCAGACACTGGATTCCAAATATGCTGAAATTGTGGCTCATGGGAAAGGCCTAACAGCTAATGACAAAGTGATTTGGACTGAGGAAGCTGTTAAATCTTTCTCTGACTTAAAACCAGTGCTGCAAGCAACACCCACATTGGGGTTGCCTAACTCAGCCAAGCCATTTACACAGGCTGTTGATAAGAAAAAATGGTTACATGACATCAGTTGTGCTATAAGAACTTGGAGGAAGACAAAGACCTGTAGCATATTTTTCATCCAAACTTGACTCTGTAGCTGGACTACCAAGATGTCTCAGAGCTGTAGCAGCAGCTGAGAAAGCAGTAATCACATCACGTGACATTGTAGGATACACTGACTTGACCTTACTTGTACCACACGCAGTTTCAATTACTTTGTTAGAACAGAAAACAACACATTTGTCAGCAGCAAGATGGTTAAGATAACACAGTACTATTGGAAATGCCAAACGAACAATTCTTAACCCTGCTACTTTGCTTCTCACAGCTGAAGATGGACAAGCTCACGACTGTGTGGCCATAATAACTTCAGTTTGCTCTCCCAGATCAGATTTATAGGACGTGCCATTGACCAATGCAGACCTGGAACTATATGTGGATAGCTGAGCCTTGAGAGACCCAGCATCAAGAAAGAATCAAGCAGGTTTTGCTATAACAACATTACATGACACAGTAGTGGCTAAAGCAGTGCCTTCTAACTATTCTGCTCAAGCTGCAGAATTAGTTGCACTAACAAAAGCATGCAGATATACTAAAGACAAAACTGTAAACATATACACAGACAGCAGGTACGCATATGGCGTGATGCACGATTTTGGATAAATTTGGTCAAGTAGAAAGTTTTTAACATCAACAGGTAAACCTATTGCTCATAACAAACTGGTCGCTGTGCTTTTGGAGGCTGTGATATTGCTCAAACAGGTTGCCATCTGTAAGTGAAGCTCGCACTAACAACACAGACTCTGTTTCACAAGGGAATGCCAGAGCGGATGCAGCTCCAAAACCAGCAGCGAAACAGGAAATGACTGCTCAATGTGTTTCTGTGCCTGACTTAGAACTAACACCTGCAGCTGAGTTACAGAAACTGGAACAGAAAGCGACTCTGGAGGAGAAAGCAGTCTGGAAGAAAGCAGGTTGTATTGTTAGAGATAAAGGCTGGTATGGACCTGATGATAAGCTGTGTTTGCCTAAATATCTGTTTTTATTTAATGCTAAGTTGACGCATGGTAAAGACCATGCCTCAAAAGGAGGGATGTGTCAAGCAAGAGGGATAAAGCATGGGCAAAATTTCGTCCAACAAGGAAACATGCTGACTGGGAAACGTACAGACAATTAAGAAATATCAGCAAGATTCAAGTCCAAAATGCTAAATCTAGAAGAATAAAGAATGTCTGAGTGATAATTTCCTAAACAATTCTGGAGCAACATAAGAAATATACTTCATACATCAGATAGATGTTCTGCTAGTAAATCAGGATTTTTCCTCTTTTTGTTCTAATTTCTTTCCTAACAGTGTACACATGACTTCCATTTCAGCATGTCAAAGTTCTTTTTATTGTCATATAATAACTCCTATTGATGTCTGCAATGCCATTTGTGATTTGAAAGAGAGCAGTGGTCCCAGACGTGATGTAATTGAAACTAAGTTCATTAAATTAGCATCTCATATTCTCATCTATCCATTGGCTGATCTGTTGTCTGCTGATCTTTCACTATGTACGTGTGAAATACCAGCTATTTTGAACTCTCCACAAGGGTGGTGACACACTTGATCCCAATAATTTTCAGACCTATTTCACTTATCTTTTCCATTGCCAAAGTATTTGAAAAAAATATTTCTAATCAGTTATCACAGTACCTTAATAATAATAATATCCTTTCTCAATATCAATTTGGTTTTATATCTAACTTTTCCACAACTTCTGCTCTCTTAAAATTCACTACTGATGTTTTCTCTGCATCTGATTGCGTTCATCTCACAGGAGCACTATTTATTGATATCACCAAAGCTTTTTATCTGGTGGATCACTATCTTCTTTTGACAAGCTTCATGCTATTTGTCTTTCCCAACATGCATCGCTGTGGTTTAATTCGTATCTTCACAACAGAAAGCAATGTTTTGTTTTGAGAGGGTGTAAAGATTTGTTAACTCAGCAGAGAGGTGTGCCTCAAGGTTCTACTTTAGGACCACTTGTTCTCTCTATTTTTATTAATGATATCCCATTCTTTTTTTCTCAATTGTTGTGCACAACTATATGCAGACAATACTATCATATATACATCAAAAGCTTCTATATCACAAATTCAAGAGGCCCTGCAATCTGATTACAAACTTGGTTGTCAGCTAACAAATTACTATTATTCACCAAGACGCTCTGACCAGATTCTCTTTATTGTACCCTTTGTATCTAAGTAAGTTGGTAAAAAAGCTTTTATATTTTGGGCTCTTTCTGATTGGATATGTTACTTGTATATATCCATTCTTGGTCATCATTTCACTTATTTAAAAATATTTTGTTTTCTCAGCTTAAAATGTCTCAGATACGCCAGGCTCCACCATTTGTTAATCACACACACCTGCTCCCTATCACACTCCTGCTCCCCATCAGCACCTAATCACAGCCAGCCTAAAAGCCCAACACTCACCTCAGCCAGTTGTCCGACCTTGTTGTACTAAGGACTCCACATGAGATTCGGTTCTACTTCGACAGTCCACGCTGTCGTGTCTTCCACTCCAACGTGTTCCTACCCCAGTGTGTTACCCACTCCATCCTACTGCTGCGGGCTCCCCATTCCATCCTACATCAGCAAGGTATCCACTCAAGCGGGATTCCCCTTCTCCGTACCTGCGTCCCTGTCTATTCTGTAATGCAATAAACATACATCTGGTTCCACATTGGTGTCTCCTGCCTCTCTGTCCGTAACATAACACAAATTGCCTATGTTTTCAGTAATGCTATCATTGCTCCTTTATTTATTTATAGATTGATCTTTTTTTTCCTTTCTTTTTTTTGGATGTGTATGGGGCACCTGTGGCTTAGAGGTAGGGCAGGTGGCCCAGTAATCAGAAGACTGGTGGTTCAATCCCTGGCTCCCCCTACCCCGCGTGTCGAAGTGTCCTTGGGTAAGATACTCAACCCCAAATTGTTCCCGAAAGCTGTGCCATCGGGGTGTGTGTGAATGATTTGTTTCTTTCTCCTTTCAATTAAATTTTATTTATATAGCGCCAATTCATAACAGAAGTTATCTCATTGCACTTTTCCTATAGAGCAGGTCTAAACTGTACTAATATTATTTACAGAGACCCATCAAATCCCACCATGAGCAAGCACTTGGCGACCTGAGGCAACCTTTGCCATCAGTGTGTGAATGGGGTGAATGTGACGTAGTGTAATACGCTGTGAGTGGTCGGAAGACTTGAAAGGTGCTATACAAGTATTGTCCATTTACGGTCTAGTGTTTTGTTCTGTTCTTTAGTTTGATTGTTTGCTTGTTGTTTGTTTTGTCATGGTGTGTTATATACTGTTGTCTTGTACTGTTCTGTTTTTCATTTGTTTTGTGTTTGTTTGGGACCCCTTTGAAAACAGGATGATATATCTCAAGGGGTTTATCCTGAAATAATCAATTTCTGACCTAAGAATTTCACTATAAGTTGTACTGTGTATGACAAAATAAAATTACTTTTTTGGGGGGGGGGGGTTGCCTTTATGTTGATAGTGCAGCTGAAGATAGACAGGAAAGGGGGGAAGAAGGAGAGAGGGAGGGGGTGACATGCAGCAAAGGGCTGCAAGCTGGGTTTGAACCCTGGCCACTGCGTTACGGACTCAGCCTTGGTACATGGTACTTCGTAAAGTAAAAACTGCTTCCTGTCTTGGTCTGTAAAACAATTCTCCATATGTCCTCTTAATCAAGCTGGGTGCTACACAGTGTAAAACGCTGTACAGAATCCAGTAGAGGCTGCCAGTCTTCTCAGTGATGGCCTCTTTTGTCTGCAGTAATTTTATTCATGCCCCAAAATGATTATGGCAATAATTTATTGATTATGAACGCTAAAAGTAGCAGCTCAAAATGACCTTGACTTATTGAATTACAGGAGTCTTGGCATGAGTTCACAGATCTGAGCTTAGTCCAGGAGGTTGAGACTGACATCAGTGACAGGAGAGCTCCCTCCAATCTCTGCCTCCTCTGGGCTAAAAGGCATCTCTTTTTACTGCATGTGAAGGAAAGCAATATGCATATCTCTGTGTGCGCAAATTCCTCATCTCAGCGCCGCTCAGTGCCCTAACCATCCAAATGCCGGGCAAGTGGCAATTCTCACTTATTTGTGGGCCCCACGATCCACCCAGCAGACCATGAAATGAGTTAATTTCACCACAGTGAAATGCAAATGACTGGTGCTACAATAATATCACACCCTGTCATAATCAGTTATGCATTTTGAAAAGGGAGGAAATACATAGTTCTGTCACTTTCTCAGTATTGTCTCCCACTTGAAAGGACGATGGCTTCCAACACAAATGCATGAAAAGATTCGGCAGCATAAACACATATTGTACTCTGTTCTTCCTTACTGACTTTACAAGTATTTTCATTTTGCTATTATAGGCACATGTGTAATGGCTACACTACGCTTGTTCCACTCATTTCCTCTTTTCTAAGCCGTTCCACATGATGAGCTAATTTTTTTGTTGTTTCATCTGCATAAAAACCTCAGTGACCTTGCTATCAGACGGCACATCATTTTAAAGGCGGCCAGTGATTACAGGGCCAATTAGTCTAGAGATAAAGCTTCCATTCATTACCAGAGTGGGGAAGGGCCTCATTTATAAAACTCCATCCTAAAACATTGCATACTCACAAACCTCAAAATCTATGTAAGCAAGAAAATATTCCTATGTATAAAACCATGCGGTGCACACCTGTATGCAGTCTTCTTGTTATAAATACCATAAAACTTCAATTAATAGTCTGGGCTTTTATTTGCTTCTATCGTGAACTCAACCTGCCTATATTTGGGACAGGCATCTATACGGAATAGGCGTAATTTCTTTCGCACAAAACTCTTGCTCAGCAAAGATGGGCAATACGGTAAATAATCAAGGAATGGACACACATTCTGACTTTATGACTGCTTTAAAGGTAGGGAGTCACCACTTTTTCCCATCTCTCTTTTCACCATGCTGGTAAATCGAATTATGAATTATGAATTATACTTTGGTGCTCATGGTTTCCGTAAAATGAACTGAACGATTGAATTGTGGAGAATCTAACCAATCTAACGATGTGCAGCATGTCAACATTGACAAAAGTTTAAACATTTATATTTGTATGCGCGATCTAAGCAGCTTAGAACTATCTCAAGCGGGTGACCTGGTGGTCTTTAAGAGGTTTTATACATCCAAAGAGCTTACATTAATGTGTATGTGACATTTTTAGGGAGCCTTTGTTGGTCTATCAATGAGGGAAAGATGGAGACACCGACTGCAAGAAAGAAGGCAAAATTTGCGGAGTGTAAAGGTGTACTGTTTGGGGGGCTCAGTAGAAGCACCTGAAACAAAAGGAAACAACTTGAATGGAAACATGAAGGATGCAGTTGGCTCCACGCTGCAAACTGCTGCTGAAGTAAAATAAATGTCAAAGTTGAGGCCAAAAAACGCATTGCTGCCTTGCTGAGTATGGGTTCCACTGGTGTCGGTCAGGGAGAACCCCAACTTTCACCATTCAACCACAGAATTGCAGGCATCATCGGGGAAACCCTTTTGTCTGGAACTGTTCCAGAGGCAGAGGGGGACACTGATGCAGCTATGGTTGCCACAGAATCCGGTAAGGCCTACTTCTGTAATACCAAAGCTAAACTATCTACATTATAGGCAAGTTCACACAGTATTTAAATAACTCGAGCCAAATGCATGAAGTATTTTGTTCCATTTTATTTAAACACAATCTGTGTAGCAGTGGCTGGTGTAGGTGAGGGGGGCACCACAGAGTGTGCGCCAGGCCCCTGCGGTGTCTCCAGTGAAGCAAGTGCAGCAACTGATGCTGTGCTGAGAGACATTATTACTGTGGTAGAAAATTTAACAAGAGAAGTGTAGTTAGTAAAATGTGTATGTCTTAAAAGAACTTCTACAAAGTATACCATTTGTCTGGTCTGTTCATAGACGGTGCATCACTTGTTCAAGTAATGTAATCGCTGGAGGAGCTTGTTTGCTCATTTATAGGGTGATCCTGGGCAATGCCCTGGGAACACCATTGTGCTGTGCCATATAGTGCACAGAGAACTGTGTAAGCCCTAATAATTCGGCATGCCTTAATAGTAATAATAACAACTAATATCGTATATAGCACTTTCATAACAAAGTTGCAAAGTGCATTACAAGACAAAATAAATGTCTGAAAGTGGCCTTCATAATTCAACAATACTATAGGTTAATGTTACAGCTTAATTATTTCTCCTTCGATTTTGAGAAATAAAGTTTTTTGTCAGTTTTGGATAGAGGAAGACTAGGCTACATTACCCATGATCCTCAAGCACTGTTGCAAAAGGAATCCAGCTCACCGCTAACCCTAAAATCTGGTGGAAAATCTTTAAATTACTTAATAAAGTACTTATTGTACAATGAATTTTCAGTCATAACCACAGTGTGCCACATAGGTTTTACATAAGCATTTTTGGCATGAAATGCTCCCTGATCAGTGTGGAAACTTTTTTTTCTCTTCCCATTGACCCCATTTCTAGAATACTCACTAAAATATCTTAAATAAACCAAGAGCTTTACTTTTTCTCTGTAGTAGCTATTTGATATATTTAGTAGATATATCTTTTTACAACACTACTTTGAAAACTGGAAAAACTACAACTGTGATGCTGATTTGTATCAAGCTGCATGCTGAACCTCTAAGAAACTGTAGTTTTTAGGAAATATTACTGTTTTTCAATGGATTGGAAGTTGTAAATACTGAATTGAGAGTACTCTGGGGAGTTTAAGGGGATGGTAAACACATTAGTGTAATCAGATTTTAAATATGTAATTGTTAAATGGGTGACCATATTTATTTATTATCCTGTGCAATTAATTATATTTATATTTATATTGTGCAACTGTCCTTCATATATATATATTATCGTATAAATATATATCAGTCTCCATACATATCAATAAAGTTTATCTCATCATATCTTATTTGAAGGCACCCCCAGTTGTTGACTATGCTCACATGATAGCTGAAATCAAGCGCTCTCTGTAACAGCTGGTCCCATGTCTGGAGCCTCTTTTGTTGCTGGATTATAAGCCTTCAAACATGCTCCAAAGTCAAGGTTCAAAGGTCAGTACCTCAAAGCAGGAGCCATGAAGAATCTTCATACTGACACATTTTACTCTCCAGGTCGCGACCTTTCCAACGATGTATCTGGTTTAGCTCTACGCCAAAAGTTTTAATTTTCTCATTTACACAAGCCATCCCAGGTGTAATTTCAGAAAGTACTTTGTTTTTTCTTTTTTGGTGGAAATTGTGACCAAAATGAGTCGTCTTCAGAGATTAATGTACAATACTGATGATGATCTAGGGCATTACTACAGGCTTGGAGGAAGGCCTGAAGTGCTTGGGGTATAGCTGAAAAGACCAACTCGTTCTCATTCACAGGACATCAAATACCGAGACATGCATAGGCTACTATTTACACAGCCCTGGAGATTTTTTGTATCTTTCTGATTCTTGGTTTTGGGATTTTATGTCAGCATGACATTGCCCATTCAATCAGAATCTGTTTCATTAGCCAATGCAAGCATACAAAGAATGTCTTCGTGTTATTCGTCTGCAACACAGAAGAATAAGTATAGACAAAAGTATCGTAATAATAATAATAATAATGATGATGAAATAAACAAAGTAAATTAAATTGACATTTTAAAATCTTTTTACAGAATGGAACAGTAATAGTTGAATGGGATATAAAACTTGAAATGAAATATTGACTGTGCTATGGACAAAGAAATTAAGTGTATGAAATAAATGAAGGTGAAAAAAAATAAATAAAAATTCTACGTGGTCTTTGCATTGTGCCTCCCCCCATGTGATTTTATAATTAAATATCCTCAGACACATATTCTTGGAAATATAAAATGAAATGAGCAACTTTACATTTTACAATCACAGGCTATAAAACGCCTTTTCTCAACAGAGATAGTGTCATTTGGATTGAGGTTACAGCTGACTGGCGGGAATTTGAAATGGAATGAAGCCCACTGATGGGAGACAGCACCGCTCCAAGCCCACCCACAATTCCCTATGTACACGTAGCAGCGTCCATAGCAATGATCTGAGACCTGAAAGAATCTTTGTAATAACTAACGACCATATACATTTGCTAGAAATGTTATAAAAATGCATTTTAATGCAGAAACTATCTTAAAATACAAAATTTTCCAATAAGAATATAAGGAATGTCCGGCATTTTTTTGGTTTTCACAAAAAAACTTGGCTGTCACGTGACATGGACGCAGGCCAGTAGAAAAGAATAGGACAAAAAACTTTATTTCTCCGAACTGAAGGAGAAATATTTCAAACTGATGGCCGTATCATTAACCTATTGTATTGTTGAATTATCAAGGACACCTTCGTGTTTTTGTGTTTAGAAATGTTGAGAATATCATTGAAAGAAACCCCTAACGTGCCAATTAACAGTGAAGAAAATACTTCCGGGTGGTGGGTCCTCAGTTCTCCAATGGGACTGATGCTCACACTGATGCTCTTATAGTGCCGCGGACAGGTTAATATTGGAGTGAATGGACGGCTGGAGCAGTTCCTCTCAGTGTCTAATATTGCCACAGATGGTTTTACATTGGAGTTAGTTGAAAGCCCCGGTGCGTCTCGATGCAGATGCTAAAGGGTACCTTGTGCGTCTGTATGAGATGCCGACGGGTGTGACAAAACGTCAGTATTTGACGACCTGGGAATGAGAACGAGTTGATTTTTATTTGCATTAAATAGCTAACTTGTTAGCTAACGCTAGTGTTAAATGCCACATCCCTAACTTAGCAAGCATGCATAACTCAAACATATTTAATCATGCACGACATGAGAGTTATCACTTACCTGTGGAGAGCAGCTACCAGACACCATGTTGAGGTTGACCTCCGGGCAACTTTTTGTCCATCCTCGTGTTCATAATTGCACATTGCTCAGCTGTAACGATATGTAATCACATTAAATCATACCCTCGAATCTATGCTTATGTGATTTGCTGAAATGGAAGGAGACATTTTGAAAAAAATGCTTTTGTGAATTGTGAATCTGCAATTTAATATAGTACTTTGCACACTGACTTAAGACACCAATGCCAGCATTTATAACATTAACATTTCAAACCAAAATATTTCATTTCAATTGAATCACTGCGATCAGTTTTCGCAGTCATTCGCAGAGTTTTGCATAATATCACTTTGTTTGCTCAAAAGTCAGCAATTGGTCCACCATTCCATGAGTTCACCAAAGATACAGAGTCCAAACTATTAGCTGATAATTAACTGCTTAACAAAAAAGATGGATTGTTTTGTGAATATTTGAACGATTGTGTTATGTGTGTGTAGGGAGCTCTCTCTTCAAATTGCAGTATCCAGCACAGGCATCCAGGACTGGGGTGAGTGTTTTGAGAAGGCCAAAAGGAAGGAACTGTTGATGGTCTTGGGATTTCAATAAACATTCTTTCTTGGCTTTCTCTGGATTTGTAACCTGACTTAACGGTCCCCAATAGTAAAAGTGTCGCTCTGACACCTCCCAGACCAGGGGCCGAGACTTTCTGGCTCTCCTGGAATTATGTGTCTTGTCATGATAACAAGATTAACAGCAGAGCTGGGAACAGTCAAGACTTTTTTTCTTTGATATCTTCTTAGCTGAGTCAACACATGGGAATCAACAATACCTGAAATGGATCTCCAGGGAACCTCCACACGAGGAAGAGAAACACATCAGCTAACCAAGATACTCACCAGGACTGAATGCCCGCAGAGCATCACACAGAGAAATGGCACGTATAGCCTCCTCCAGAGTAACGTAGACCGTGCTCAGCCAAAACTCAGGTGAAACAAAAAATATTTCAATAAAATACTTTTTCTGTGATACTGGGGTAGATGCTTTAGCTTAATAAGAGTATTTAAAAAAAGGTAGATCAAAATTAGGATCTCCCATCAACATAAGTATGATATCTAAATTGCTTCAGATGATTAATAATAAAATAATAATCCCTAACAATCTACTTTGACTTTCCAAAACTTCTCAGTTGAACGGTACACAAGGTTGATTTCACTGGTAAATATTAGTTTGTCCATGTAGTGGTTTCCTGTGTTTACACAAGTTAATTCCGCTTGCCAAAATGATCATTCACTGTATCATCTGGTCTCAAATGGTCCTCATTTAATTTCTTAATGGTTCATCACTGTGTTCATATCATTCATTCATGGTTGCATTTATATGTTCATTTGTGTCTCTAGTAGTAATTTATTTATCGTTTGTTGGTCAGTAGCTTACTGTGTGTGTAGTTAGTAGTTTAAAAAACATTTAATTTATAAAAAACTTGGTTATACTGTATGTGGTGTTTGTGTATGGAGTATTCTGGTCACTGTACACGAGACAAGAACTCTGTAGCAACTTCAGATTGAGACTAAACTGATTATTAATTATTTTTTGTAAATGTATTAATTGACTGACAAAATTTTCTCTTTTTAAAGAGTGGTCCCCCATGTGAATTTAATGTGAGTTAAATTATGTTAGTTATTTAATGTGAACGCTGATTTCTTATGAAAGCTGGAAGTGAGTGTAAATCTGTTCCTTACTCTTACCAAATTAAAGGCCATTAGCTATGACCAGTTTAATACATTTAAGCCTTAATTCACTACCAGCTAGTTAATCAGTACAAATATGTTTCAAGGTTATGGTATGATACACATAGGATCACATTACTCGATATAGAATGACTGTAGTCTGAAAGTGTTTACTAGTTATTGATGTGTTTGCATGAAAATGTTTACTTTTGCCAGATGAATCATAAAAAACCCGCCCAGCTAGTGTCTTGGCCTGATGGCCTAGTCACTCAGCTTTGTGTAGGTAGTGAAGCTTACAAAGAACAAGCTTTCTGAATGATCCTCAGTGGGGTCCTGTGCTCTGTTTGAGCAGTAAAATGACAATCATACTTCTGTAAGAAATGTCAGGCACAAGTTATTAGACTGCCAGCCTATAAATAGAAGATGGCACATTTTCACAAGCCGCATTATCATTTGCCAACAGATGCACTGGGGAGAGGGGGAACGCACTGAAACAGTCCATTTAGTGGCGAGGAATAAACCTCTGTTTTAATCATTAACCAAGGGGGAAGTTATTGAACTGAAATATGTGTGGCGATATTACGTGATGCTAAATAGCTTGGCTGCACAGTGATGAATTTCAAACAGCCAGAGGTCACACAGAGTCCAATAACAATGGATGTGTAGATATGCATGGAAAATCTGCGGGGGTGGAAATGAATGCACACTCATTATAGCTCCCTTGTTTTCTGCATTTTCATCTCTGAAATTAAGGGAGAAGCAGACACAAATAAAAGTGGGGCAGATGAAGCAGCTCTCTAATAGGCTGCTCTGTGTCTGTCTGAGCGTTAATTTTATCTTGAAAGCAGAAACAGCTTGTCAGAGGTAAAGAAACTTTATTAAGGTGACTGTGGGAGCAAATCACACTCTCAGCCTTCTATTAGGTGATATTCCAGTATTACTATAGCTTTGTTGTCCGTTTGTTTTCTGTATTAGAATGACAATGGATTGAGGAATAATACAACAGCATTTCTCCATGCTCATTGAAAATAATAGTCAGGATATCTAACACTCAAAAGCACAAAACAGCAGCTTCAAATACTATAACACCAGGCTGTACAAGAGATCCCTTCATTCTTTAAAGGAAGTTTTTCCTTGCCACTGTCGCCAAGTGCTTGCTCATGGTGGGATTTGTTGGGTCTCTGTAAATAATATTATAAATATTATTAAGTGCAATGAGATAACTTCAGTTATGAATTGGCGATATATAAATAAAATTGACTTGAATTGAATAATGAGATAACCTCAGCTTCAGTGTTAAAAAAGTTACACTTCACACATTAACCCATTTTTTGAGAGGGAGGAGATTTTTTACATCTATATTGCCTTTGTGTGTGTGATTAGCACAATATTAGAACTAGCAATATTTGCTAATTCCCATTAGACATCCCATACAGACACCTTGTGTAATTTAATAATCCCTTCTAGTGTGGCTCTGCATGTGACCATACAGGGATGAGGGACTCCAGGTATTACAAATAGAACTGATTCACCAAATTAAAAAACTAAAGTCTTAAATGTGTTTTTCTGGGATAAAAGGGATGAAATTTGTCACTATACACCAAGTAATGCAGTAATTATCTTACAGTTATTAAATTATAAATGAAGCTGCTTTGATGACCATGGCCACTAGGTGCTGCTGAACAACATGAGCATGTCAAATCAAAGAGTCAATTAGGGGAACAATAACATTATTATCTCTATGCTTTTCATACTGCATCACATGATAACTGTCTACACTCCCATGCTTAAAAACATATTGGTGAGGACGAAAAAGTGATTTAACCGGTGGGGTTTAATGCAGCAAATCTTGCACACTGTAGGAAGTGCTGTTGTGCACTTGGTTACTCCTATTTTCATAACAGGCTAAAGTCCATCTGTCATCACTGATAAACCTAGTTATTATGTCTGAACAGTATTTTTTTTTCAAATTCATTGAAATTTTCTAGAATTTTCAATTTCAAAAATGCTTTACAAACTTTTTCTTTGAATTTGCATGCTACCGCAAGATAAGTACACGCTGCAGATCAGAATAAGA
This sequence comes from Siniperca scherzeri, assembly GCA_027580175.1. NCBI lineage: Eukaryota > Metazoa > Chordata > Actinopteri > Centrarchiformes > Sinipercidae > Siniperca > Siniperca scherzeri. Next base: position 18,418,142 of record CM050853.1, read on the forward strand.
AAATAACAGAAAACCTAAAATAAGAATTGCTTTTTGGTTTTGTTTTTCTTGTTTATTACATTACCTATTTCAAGATGAAAACAAGAAAAGACACGGTCATTTTCCTTTTTAAAAGCCTACAAAAACGGAATCCTGACCTATTTTACCGTTTTCCAGATTTAATTAAATAATTTAATTAACGGATAAGACATGTACTGACTTCAATAACTTCATGAGTCACAAACTATGGTAACAACAAGCCCGTCCCAGCCATGTTCATCACTTTTTAGTGCCCTTTTGAAATACTTTCCATTGACATCTGTGCTACTTGCAGTGCGTTTGTGTATTTGGTTGTTTTCTGTTTTTGCAGTGTTTCTGTATTTGCAGCATGCTTTCTAAATGTGTTGTCAAATTGATGAAGATATTTTCTTAATATCCTTGTATTTTGTCTATTTGCATGTGTTTTTTTAAGTTGCAGTGCGTTGAGCTCTCAGGGCCATACATTTGGGTTTTTGTCATATTTCTGATAAATGTTAGATGAAGGCTCCTTTGGGAGACATATTATTTAAAATGTAATTTTTCTGACCATAGACAGTCTTGAACAGTGGTGCAAGTATCTGATATTGTACATAAGTAAAATTACCAATACATCAATGTAAAAATACTCCATTACAAGTCCTGCATCAAAATCCTACTAAAGTAAAAGTAGGCTAAAGTATTGTCAGCAGAATTAACTTAAGGTAAAGAAAAGTAAAAGTATCTGCAGTAAAATATCCCCTGTAACTGATATATTATTATATATGACATTATTAGATTATTAATACTGATGCATCAATGTGTAAGCAGCACTTTTCTGCTGCTCGAGGTGGTGCTAGTTTGAACTACTTTATATAGAGTTAGCTAGTGGTTCCAAACCTAGGGTCGGGCCCCTCCAAAGGATCACAAGATAAATCTGAGGGGTTTTAATGTTCTTAATTTTTTACATTAATGAGCCTCAAGGAGTAATTCAGATGAAACTATGTAATACATTTAGAGGGGAAATGTGTCTTTGGTGGAACTGCTCACAACTCATAGACATCTGAAATGTGACAAGGAGCCATAACTACACATTGATTTTTGTGAGGGCTCACAAGCCAAAAACAAGTCAATGTAATGTATTTTATATAAACTTGTCATATGTATTTATGTAAAATCTTCATCTGAGAAGGAACTACAGCTGTCAGATAAATGTAGTGTAGTAAAAAGTACAATATTCCCCTCTGAAATGTAGTAGAAAGTTCAGTAGCATAAAACTTGAACTAAAATTGTACTTAAGTACAGTACTTGAGTAAATGTTCTAAGTTACATTCAACCACTGCTCTTGAGAGACAGGAAACAATGGGTGATCCAAAAAAGGGGTGGTGTAATGATGACCACATCACAAAGGTGATTAGAAAGCTATGTAACCACGACATTCCCGGCATGCGACACAGACCATTCAACCACCAGGAGGCACAAGACCTTTATTAAGAGGCAGAAACCTCGAGCAGAACTAGATTCATAGGTGGGCGGCCATCCACCGCTGCAGTGTTGGGTTGGGGGGGCACAATGCAACTTCCACCTAGAATTTTAACATAATAATAATGTAATGGTCGTGGTAAAAATAATATTAATAAAGTAATAATAATAGGAATGATAGTCATAGGAATAATGATGACAATAATAGTAACAAGGCCAATAACAACAACTGTAGTAGCAGTTGTCGAGCAGGAACACGGGGGGCAGCAGGTGGCCCGCAACCAAAGATCCAGTCTCTGCACCCCCGCAGAAATACCTGCTTAAAGTGACAGTAGGAGAAAGGAGAGAGACAAAAAAGCACAAAACTACGGGAGAGAGAAGATGTTGAGTAAATAACGTGCATTACTGGGATAAAAATGCATACAGATGGAGAGGGAGAGGAGGAGAGAGGTGCATCATGGGAAGTCCCCGGCAGTCTAGGCCTATAGCAGCATAACTAAGGGATGGTTCAGGACTCACCCAAGCCAGCCCTAAATATAAGCTTTATCAAAGAGGAAAGTCTTAAGCCTACTCTTAAATGTGGAGATGGAGTCTGCCTCCGAACCCAAACTGGGATCTGATTCCACAGGAGAGGAGCTTGATAACTGAAGGCTCTGGCTCCCATTCTACTTTTGGAGACTCTAGGAACCACAAGTAACCCTGCAATCTAGGAGTGCAGTGTTCTAGTCGGATAAAAAGGTATTATGAGATCTTTAAGATACGATGTTGCCAGACCATTAAGAGCTTTGTAGGTGAGGAGAAGGATTTTAAATTCTATTCTGGATTTTACAAGGAGTCAGTGCAGAGAAGCTAATATTGGAGAAATATGATCTCTTTTCCTAGTTCTTGTCAGTACACGTGCCGCAGCATTCTGGATCAACTGGAGAGTCTTAAGGGACTTATTCGGGCAGCCGGATAATAAGGAATTGCAGTAGTCCAACCTAGAAGTAACAAATGCATGCACAAATTTTTCGGCATCATTTTGAGACAGGATGTGCCTGATTTTTGCAATGTTATGTGGGTGAAAGAAGTCAGTCCTTGAAGTTTGTTTCATGTGGGAGTTAAAGGATAAATCCTGATCAAAGATAACTCCGAGGTTCCTTACGATGGTGCTGGAGGCCAGGGTAATGCCATCTAGAGTAACTATGTCTTTAGATAATGTGTCTCGGACGTGTTTGGGGCCAAGTACAATGACTTCAATTTTGTCAGTTTGTTTGAGTTTAACATCAGAAAATTGCAGGTCATCCAGGTCTTTGTCGTCAAGGCATGCTTGAAGTTTAGCTAACTGGTTAGCTTCATCTTGCTTGATTGATAGATCAACTGATGATTGGCATCATCCGCATAACAATGAAAGTTTATGAAGTGTTTCCTAATAATATTCCCTAAAGGAAGCATATATAAGGTGAATAGAATCGGTCCACGTACAAAACCTTGTAGAACCTAACTTTAGCATTTACGGAGGACTCACCGTTATCATGTACAAACTGAGATCAATCTGATAGATAGGATTTAAACCAGCTCAGTGCGTTTCCTTTAATGCCAATTGAATGTTCCACTCTCTGTAATAAGATGTGATGGTCAATGGTGTCGAATGCAGTTAGAATGAAGATCTAACAAGACAAGTACAGAGACAAGTCCATTGTCTGATGCAGTTGATACAGTTGGCTAAATACCTGGATCAAGAGTGGGCTTTTTAGGAAGAGGTTTAATTACAGCTACAGTGGTGTGAAATTTTTTTGCATTTTTGTCACACTTAAATGTTTCAGATCATCACACAAATTTAAATATTAGTCAAAGATAACACAAGTAAACACAAAATGCAGTTTTTAAATGAAGGTTGTCATTATTAAGGGAAAACAAAATCCAAACCTACATGGCCCTGTGTGAAATAGCGATTGCCCCCTAAACCTAATATCTGGTTGGGCCACCCTTAGCAGCAACAACTGCAATCAAGCGTTTGAGATAACTTGCAATGAGTTGCAGAACTGTAGTAATTCAGCCACATTGGAGGGTTTTTGAGGATGAACTGCCTTTTTAAGGTCATGCCACATCTCAATAGGATTCAGGTCAGGACTTTGACTAGGCCACTCCAAAGTCTTCATTTTGTTCTTCTTCAGCCATTCAGAGCTGGATTTTTCTGGTGTGTTTTGGATCATTGTCCTGCTGCATAACCCAAGTTCGCTTCAGCTTAAGGTAACAAACAGATGGCCGGACATTCTCCTTCAGGAGTTTTTGGTAGACAGCAGAATTCATGGTTCTATTTATCACAGCAAGTCTTCCAGGTCCTGAAGCAGCAAAACAGCCCCAGACCATCACACTACCACCATCATATTTTACTGTTGGTATGATGTTACTTTTACGCCAGATGTAATGGGACACACACCTTCCAAAACCTTTTGTCTCGTCAGTCCACAGAATATTTTCCCAAAAGTCTTGGGGATCATCAAGATGTTTTCTGGCAAAAATGAGACGAGCCTTAATGTTCTTTTTGCTCAGCAATGGTTTTCGCCTTGGAACTCTGCCATGCAGGCAGTGAGGCCTGCAGTTCTTTGGATGTTGTTGTGGGGTCTTTTGTGACCTCTTGGATGAGTCGTCGCTGAGCTCTTAGGGTAATTTTGGTTGGCTGGTCACTCCTGGGAAGGTTCACCACTGTTCCATGTTTTCGCCAATTGTGGATAATGGCTCTCACAGTGGTTTGCTGGAGTCCCAAAGCTTTAGAAATGGCTTTATAACCTTTTCCAGACTGATGGATCTCAATTACTTTCTTTCTCATTTGTTCCTGAATTTCTTTGGATCTTGGCATGGTATCTAGCTTTTGAAGATCTTTTGTTCTACTTCCCTTTGTCAGGCAGGTCCTATTTAAGTGATTTCTTGATTGAGAACAGGTGTGGCAGTAATCAGGCCTGGGTGTGGCTAGAGAAATTGAACTCAGGTGTGATAAACCACAGTTATGTTTTAACAGGTGGGGCAATCACTTTTTCCACACAGGGCCATGTAGGTTTGGATTTTGTTTTCCCTTAATAATAACAACCTTTATTTAAAAACTGCATTTTAGGTTTTCAGGTTACTGGTCATTGCTGACCATGTTCATTGCATTCTGGTCATTGCTGAACCAATTCATTCAGTTCCTGGTCATTGCCGACCTTATTCATTTAGTTCCTGGTCATTGCTGGCCTTATTCATTGCATTCTGGTCATTGCTGACCTTATTCATTCACTTCCTGGTCATTGCTAGCCTTATTCATTTAGTTCCTGGTCATTGCTGGCCTTATTCATTGCATTCTGGTCATTGCTGACCCTATTCATTCAGTTCCTGGTCATTGCCGGCCTTATTCATTTAGTTCCTGGTCATTGCTGGCCTTATTCATTTAGTTCCTGGTCATTGCTGGCCTTATTCATTGCATTCTGGTCATCGCTGCCCTTATTCATTCAGTTCCTGGTCAGTGCTAGCCTTATTCATTCAGTTCCTGGTCATTGCTAAACTTATTTTGTTTTCTGGCCGTTGCTGGTCATCCACTACTTTAACATTAATTAATAATAACTAGATCATTTGCCTTGCATTTTCAGCTATTCCTTTTCTCTGTGACTAATTACCATATTACATATTTTATCTAGAAATCTGCTGCTGTCCGGTAAGGTAAGGAACAATATTTTCTTTTTGAGGGGGATATTCCTGTACAGCTCATGGCATCACCACCCCCTTACAATAATGACGTCACGATGGGGTCTAATCGCCAAAGACTCTTCACATATTTCTTCAACTATTGCTACTAATATATTTCTATCCTATTGTGAACAATTTCAAATAAATTAATTTAATTATTCTTTAAGCTGTTTCGATTAAGTCTCTCCTGACTGAAATGAAACTTAGCGAAAGTTCAGTCAGGAAGACTGTCTTCATGCTACTCATTTAGTCCCTCCCCCCCTTCCTTTTTCCCTTCCACCTCAATCAGCTGACTGAAGGCATTCACTCTTTCAGTTAAAGGACCAGTGTGTAACAATTAGGAGGAGCTATTGGCAGAAATGGAATATGATATTTATGTTTTAATTAGTGTATAATCACCTGAAAATAAGAATCGTTGTGTTTCCATTACCTTAGAATAAACCATTTTTATCTACATGGGAGTGGGTCCCCTTCCACAGAGGTCGCCATGTTGCACCGCCATATTTCTACAGTAGCCCAGAACGGACAAACAGTTCACAAGTTTTGTGGCAACCGTAGTTTCTCCTACACGCTTGGAGGGGGAGCGTGATGCGAGCAGTATTCAAATGGTTGCAAACTGCAATTTCACCACTAGATGCCACGAAATCCTACACAATGGACCTTTAAACCAATCATCTCATTGCTGTCAAACTTTAAATCTGTTCCTCTCTTTGCTACTGTCAGCTGTCATTTCAGTGTTAGATCGATGCAACCCTCCTTCACCCCATTCATCTCCATTTCTCATCACATCCAGCGCCCAGGGGTCCTACCACTGTGTTCATCAGAAGTCCTGCTCCACACCTCATCCATCCAGATCATCAGCACTACCACTTCAAATATTTCTTCAATTTCCTATTGCGCACAATGTAAAATAAATTAATTTAATTACTCTTTAAGCCTCTTTTTCAATTAAGTCTCTCCTGATTGAAATATACACAGCTTCAATTCCTTACAGCTGTGTATTGCTCTACCATGACAAAAGAATGTTAGGTCATGTTTTGTGTTATTAGTCAAGTTTATTTATAAGCACATTTAAAAACAACAGATGTTGACCAAAGTGCTGCACAAATTAAAAGAAACAGGCTGGGACAAAATATATTAAACAACAACACAATAAAATTAAATATTTAAAACTCAATAAATAAAGAACACACATATATATATATATATATATAATATAAAAACACAAATAGAATCCAGAATGTCAAAACTCAGTCTGATTTAAAAGCCAAAGAATAAAAATGAGTTTTCAAACCAGTTTTAAAAGTGTCCACTGTAGGTGAGGTCCTGATTTGGAGGGGTAGGCTGTTCCATAGTTTAGGAGCAGCGATAGCAAAGGCCTGATCTCCCCTTTAATCTGGACCTTTGGATGACCAGAAGCGAAGTGATCTGGAGGGAGTGTGCAAAGATAAAGAAAAAGGGCTTGATCTTTGAAAGAACCCTAAGCTGAAGAAACTTGGCTCTGACAACTGCATTTATTTGTTTATCGAATGTGAACGTTTTATCAAAAATCGCCCCCAGGTTTTTTGCATAAGATTTACTGTAGGTGCAGATTCAGTGCTACGAAGTGCTTTAAAACCAGACTGAAATACCTCAGTAACACCGTTATCATCTAAAAAGTTCTGGAGTTGCACGAGAACAATTTTCTCCAGCACCTTGGAAAGAAAAGGCAATTTAGAAATTGGTCTAAAATTAGAGAGAACTGTGGGATCAATGTTTGGCATTTTAAGAGGCTGTACCACAGCATGCTTAAAATCAGCAGGAACAAACCCAAAGACAAGGCAGCTATTCATAATAGATAATACACGCCCAACAGTATAAAGACATCCTTGAGAAGCCGAGAGGGAACAATTTGTGACCTAATACCAAAGATCTTATCAACAAATTTTTTTTAGGAATCTTTCACATGTTGCTTGAGACTCTGTAAGGCAAGCAGTCACAGGGGGATTAATGACAGTGTTAATGGTACTGAATAAAACACGAGGTCTGTGACAGTTGTTTATGACGATATCTGATAGGTACTTTGTTTTTGCTGTTCTGTCGACTTTCTGGTAATTTGACAGAGAGTTTCGTAAGATATCAAAAGACACCTGAAGTTTATCTTTTTTCCATTTGCGCTCAGCTCTTCTACAAATCTGTCTGAGGGCACGGACATTATTTAGCCAAGGCTCAGGTTTAGGTTTGGTGCACTTAGTTTTGAGGGGAGCTACAGATTTCAGTATATTTGAGCAGGTGTAATTAAACAGAGTGAGTAAGTGGTCAGCAGTCAGGTGAGAGGGAGGCCTGTCCATAGATAGGACATGAAAAGTATTTTGATAGACAGTAGATAAATGTCCAGCAGTAGCTGAATTAATGATGCGAGAACAGTGTGCAGGAAGCTGAGGTTTGACAGATTGACATGGCAGAGGAATCTCAATTATAACAGGCAAGTGATCAGAGAAATTTATGTCACATATTTCAGTGTCACAGGAAGGGCCACTAGATAAAACAATGTCCAAAGTATGTCCATGTTCACTGACTGAACAAGATTAAAAGAGTCAATAAGGTTTAAAAAGTCCCTTGCCAGATGTTTTATTTCTGGGGCATTTTAATATTCATGTCTGCTGCCCAACCAAACACTGTCATATCTAGACATGATTCCTGCCAGAAATTCAGAGAAGTCTTGAATAAAATCCTTGGTGAATTTGGGTGTTCGGTAAATCAGCGCACACAACACTGGATTTTGAGAATTATTATGAGAACAATTTCTTATTTTAACAAGATCCTTGTCATAGTTTTCATGTTATAATGACATGTTTTTCTTGTTATTACTACAAAACAAAATATTGTAACTAGATCCTAGTCATTTTATTGCAACATATCACTTTATCTTGTCGTTTCACAAAACTTTCTTGTTATTACTAAAAATCAGCGAGTTTAATAAATAAGAAACATTTCTCATTATTACATATTATTATTATTATTATTATTATTATTATTATTATTATTATTATTATTATAACTTGGTATCTTGTTGTAACAAGAAACCTTCATGTTGTACAAAATATGTTAGTATTGGTAATATCAATGTATGTTTTGTGATATAACAAAAAAGATAGTGATTTCAATCATGAAAGACAACACAAGGTGACATTAATGCAGAGACTTTATTTGATAAAGACTTTGGTGTTGAGCCCATTGATTAGATAGATCCATAGGGATAGAGCCCTATAAATAGCAGCTAATTGGAGATCCCCCCAGGGAGCCATAGACGGGTGGTTGGGTGATGGAGGGACAAAGCTGCGAATCATTGGATAGGAAAGCCTGCGAACAGATCCCAGTGAAATACTTGGATAATAATGTGATGACGAAATAGGCTGACAGCTGTGACAGTTTGAACTTGTACTAAATATGTTATTAGAATTAGGCCATTAAAACTGAATAATTGCTATGTAGTAATAACTAGAAAATATGTCATTATAATATGAAATTATCTTGTTTTAATGAAAGTGAGGAAATGTTTTTTGTCATGACAGCAGCAATACGCTGCCATACTTCTTTGACACTTCCCATAATCAGCAGATGGATTTAATAGGAGTTCAGCCTATGAATTCATGCTAAAATCACATATCTGCTATCACATAACCTTGTGGTTGTGTCTTCTTTGCTTTCACACAACAAACAAAGAGAATCCAGAGTCTGAGCAGTCTTGGTCTGGTTATTTGGTCTGCACCAGAGTTGAACCTAACAGGTTAGGTGTGAAAGAAGGATACCATGTAGGAAAGCTGTGATGCTGGACATGATTATATATATATATATATATATATATATATATATATATACTTTAAAGCCATACAGCTGTCAATAATTGTCGTAAGGGGTGCTGTATGGAGGTATGTGGACCCAAAAGCAGATGACAAAGAAGCGGTCTCAGGGTGAAGTAGCCGGATGACTACTGTGTTTATTGTGGGGTGGAATGCAGGCAAGAACAGGCAGAGGTGAGCAGACAGGTAATGAGCAGACAAAATCCAAAATCCAAAAATCCAAACAAGGTCCACCGGAGAACAAAGAATCCAATATAAACTCACAGTCAAGGCTCGCCAAGGAACAACACCATGTGTACAACAATGATCCAACACTGAATAAAGAAAAGACCAAGACTAAATACTCTAGGGGAGGTGAGATAACGAGACACAGGTGCCAACAATCAAGGGAGGACCAACAATCAAAACTGGAGGGAAAACACAGACAGGAAGTAAAAACACAAGACATTCAAGGGAAGAAGAATACTACCAAAATAAACCAGGAAGTGACAATACCAAAACTACCACAATAATATGTCTAATGTCAAGTGTTTGTCATGTCTTTACAAATTTTAATGTAGGTCTGGTGTGCACTTTGCTACATTAATAAATACATTGAAAACAGTGTCAGGAGCTACTCAATACTGTAGGAGTCCGATGTAGATCAGAGGCAAAAATCCTTAGGGATTCAGGTAGGGCAGGTTTGGTTATTAGCAAATTATCAAATATATTTATGAATCGCCTTATAGCGATGTCACCATGTTCCCAGATCTGAGATGTTAACTTGGTGAGTATGGGGCATCCTTTTGGCTGAGTGGTTAAAACAATGTAACCACAATGCAATTGGTTGCAGCCAAGACTTTTGTTGTATGTCACAGCCTCTCCCCATGTTTCCTTGCCAAAACAATGAAAATAAGACCCAAGTTGTAATAATCCAGAATTATACTTTAAGTCTGAAGTGTTCAGTATTTGCCTTCTTTTAAAAGGTCAGAGTGTGCAAAGCACACCATTAAAATTGTATAAATTATTTTTTTCCCTGCTTCAGACAATTGACTCCAGACTGGAAAGTAAAAACTGTTTTCTGACTTTGGCTGACTTCTGTCCTCAATAATTTTAAGTATGTAGATTTCACGTCCAGGTCCCACTAAAACCTGATAATCCTGTTTTTTAATGTTTGTATTTAGCTGAAAATAACAATGGGTCCTACATTTCCCATAATGCAACCAATACTATATTATTATTAGACCCTCTCTTCCTGGTAAATGCCCACATCTTTCAAACTCTACATTTTCAGTTTGTAACGCAGACTTTGTGCTATACATTTTTTGTTTCCACTATGACATCATCAAGGTAATTTTATTAGACTTGAAGAAAGCGAGCCACAGAAGACATTATACAACAGGCTTAGCAGGACTAAACATGACAATGAAACAGATCTTCATGTGTAAAACTGACATACAGTAGATTAACTGCAGTGATTGAGCTGAAGGTCAGGCCCAACGAGGTGGCATTGGGTGGCACCTGGAAGATTACTGGTCCTCCTCAGTGCCCCATCATCATAGTGTCATAGTGTCCTGCTCACTGAGTCGTGATGTGGGAAAAGTGTCCGTGTAGTAACATGACTGCACACAGAGGGAAATAGAAGACACAGCAGAGTCTGCTGTCTGTCTCCTATTAAACCAAATCATACCTAATGAAGAGCAAGATTGTTCCTTATTGAGCTAATACACAATCTGATTTGTTCCATATTACCTGCTGCAGTGATGAAAGTGAGAGTAACACAGTTATGAATAATAATCAGAATCAGAATCACTTTATTGATCCCCGAGGGGAAACTCTTTTGTTACAGCTGCTCACTATCACGTCAATGCACACAGGAATAGAAGTACTAAGCAAATCAAAATATAATACACATAACAATATACAGGCAAGATAAATGAAGTACAACGTGGATAAAAGTATAAAATTAAAATAAGTGTAAAGTAAAAAGTGGATTTACCGGTTGATAAGTATATACGGTATAATAATACAATAATAATACAATGTAATAATATAAGTAATAAGTAATAGTGCATGTACTGTCAAGTTAAGTGTAGCTTATTAAGATGATTATGAGACAGTGGATTTTGCATAGCAGTAATAGAAGTATGAATAAATATCAATAAATAGGGAATTTTAATCTGAAAACAGAGAAAAGTATTGCAGTGATGTTAATGATCCAATGTCCAGTTTAATTACTTAGGGTTATATAGACTGACATTTAGAGGGAGGACTTAAAGAGTTTGATGGCCACAGGCAGGAATGACTTCCTGTGGCGCTCTGTGGTGCTTTTTGGGGGGATGAGTCTTCGCTGAAGGTACTCCTTTGTTTGACCAGCACGTCATGGAGTGGGTGGGAGACACTGTGATGTCACACTGACACAAGATGGCATGTAGTTTGGCCAGCATCCTCCTCTCTGACACCATAGTGAGTCCAGCTCCACCCCCACAATGTCACTGGCTTTATGGATCAGTTTGTTGAGCCTGTTAGCGTCTGCTACCCTCAGCCTGCTGCCCCAGCATGCAACAGCATACAGGATAGCACTGGCCACCACAGACTCATAAAACATCCTCAGCATTGTCCGGCAGATGTTGAAGGACCTCAGCCTCCTCAGGAAATAGCTTGAGTGTTCTTAGCCCAGTCCAGTTTATTGTCCATGTGTACACCCAGGTACTTGTAAACCTCAACAATGTCCACACTAACCCCCTGGATGGAAACCGGGGTCACTGGTGCCTTGGCCCAGCTCCTTAGACTTTGTCGCATTGGGCTGCAGATGGTTTGCTCACACCATGAGACAAAGTTACCCACCGTAGCCACCACCGCTGATACATCCCACCATCCCATCCATAATGCAATGAGTTTCATTATTAAAGATGATTATTAGGGTTGAGCGAGTACTCCGACTGAAACGAGTACAGATAATGTACTTTTTACGAGTATAAGTATCATCAGAGTAAAATGTGTCAATGTGTACTCATAAATATAGCAACTTTTATTGTTCTGTAAATAGTTCTCTTGTGATCAAAAACATTGCTCTGAGGCTCAATTCTGAGGCTGTGCTGTAAATACTTTCCTATTAAATATAGCAACCCATATAACTTTCAAGCTTAAATAACTTCCGGTTAGTCCAGCCCACTTCCGGTTTAAATACCACACACACCTGGCTAAAGTCCCGCCCATTCCGAGTATGGATACGAATGCAGATCATTTAGTTGGTTGAACAGATAATGGTGTACTCACTCATCTTTAATGACTTTACAGTAGATTAGATGGTAAAAACCAGAGCTGGCAGGCAGCTCTCTCTCTGTTTCTGTTTGTGATTGCTTACTGTGTGATGGTGTGTGTCTACAGTGGCTGCTGCCAGGTTATGGAGTCATGAGCGGGGGAGCAGTGGTGGAAGACAGGCTGAAATTTCAGTAATGGCCTCCATCCCTTCTCCAGACCCTCCTGTCAAACGCAGGAGTTAAAGTATTTTAAATAACATGAAGGCAAACAGCTGTGACTGTGTAGGAGACAGCAGATAATGCAGCACACACTGCAGGTCTGCTTCTATTCACTGGCCACATAGGAATATTTAAAATAAAGAAGGATTCAGAACTTTGGTTTAATGAGTCATTTTTATAGTTATACTGCAGATACATTCTGACATTTTCATACATGTGTCAACAATTTGAACATTTGATGAATACAATATAACATTTTCTGTGAAATATTCATATCATGGCGAACATTCTTTTCTTGTTCATGCAAGATGTAGTCTTTGGTCATGCAATGCAAAGACCACGTAGAATTTTATTTATTTATTTTAAATAGTAGAAAAGTAATTCTAGTGTTAATGAATAAATTAGTAATAATAGGAATGACAGCTATAGGAAAAAATAATGTCAGCATCAGAGCCAATAACAACAATTGTAGTAGCAGTTGTCGAGCAGGATCACAGGGGCAGCAGGTGCTCCACAACCACAGATCCAGTCTCTGCAGCTCCAGAGGCAGAAATACCTGCTGAAAACGACAGAAGGAGAGAGGAGAGAAACGAGAATTCACAAAACTACGGGAGAGAGAAGATGTTGAGTTAGTAACATGCAGTAATGGGATAAAAATGCATACAGATGGAGGGGGAGAGAAAAAGCGAGGCGCATCATGGGTCTCCCGGCAGTCTAGGCCTATAGCAGCATGACTAATATGAAGCAGTATTGTCTATTTGTAGCATATGATTGTTATGTTGGTATGTCTGTGTGACTTTACAACTATTTACATCATCTTCTCTCCCGTAGTTTTGTGCTTCTTCTTGTTGTTTTTGTATTCTAGGTGGAATTTGCATTGCGCTACCCCGAAAATGAATGAAATGCACCGCTCAGCAGTTGAGCTGTTTTGGAAAGCACTCCATATCATGATTAAATAGCTCAGTGTTCCAACATCCACAAGCGGCAACTGCTATCACAACTTGAGATTGACGAGATACAACACAAATGCTACGGCAAGGGGGAGCCAGGACAACAGGTCAGAGGGGAGCCAGCGGCGGCTCCCCAACCAGAGATTGAGTACGAAGCCCCAACAAGTGTGATCACGCTGAACAGCGACTGACCTGAAAGATAAGATCATGGTGAGGATGAATGCAAGGCAACCCCAACGCCAATTACAACGGCTAAGTGAAGTACCATCAGAAAGTCTCCTAGAAGATGTGAATGCAGCATTGAGGGTGATCCCTACCACAACCATCACTAAAAACCAATGAGCTGATATACGCCTCAGCAGCAGTGATCCTCGAGAAGCACTCGAAACTGCCAAACAAAGGCTCCAAGCCTAAGGAGGTACACGAGAGATAATGAAGCCAGAAGAATAAACTGGCTGTTCGCAACTCAACCTGCGAAAGTGTACGCTCAATGGCAGGGTAATAACAGCAGAGCAGACCCACCAAGGCTGGAAACTGAAAAATACTGGAAAAGTATATGGGAGAGGGAGGCATCACACAACAGCAATACACAGTGGCTGGTGGCTCTGAGAAAGGACCACAGCAACCTCCCTGAACAGAATCCAGTCACCATCACAGCGGCAGACATCCAAGAAAGAGTCTCAGGTATGAAGAACTGGACAGCACCGGGCCCTGACAGGATCCACACCTACTGGCTAAAGAAGCTCACTGCACTCCACGAGCACCTAGCAGCACAAATGAACCAGCTGCTAAGAGATGGGACGCATGAATATATTCATATATATATTTATATTTATATTTATATATATAAATATATATAATATATATATACATATATATATATATATATATATATATACATATACATATATACATATATACATATATTTATACATACATATAAATATATACATATATATACATATATATATATATATACATATATACATATATATATATATATATACATACATATATATATACATATATATATACATAAATATATATACATATATATACATATATACACATATGTGTATATATATATATATATATATATATATATATATATATATATATATATATATATATATGTATATATATATGTATGTATATACAATGGGCTAGATGCGATAACAATGCTCTGTTGGAATATATATATATATATATATATATATATATATATATATATATATATATATTAGTGTTCTAAATGTATCTGCAACTTACTTCAACTTAAACATTTTAAAACAACACCATGGACCATTCCAACAAATGGAAATATTCTAGACTTTTTCAGCCTGACAAATTTGTAACGATTATTTCTGTTAGAGTATTGTTTGCAAAAACTGACTCACGAGTTTGTTATTGGTTTCACAATTATCTGTTGCTGTTACATTTTATATCAGATTGTAGTTTAAAAGAAGCCATTCTATGTTATTGCATAAATGAACAGATACTTATTCTGCAGCATGCAGCACTTCTATCCCCCTTCCTTCCTGATAATAATGCGAGTCTCCAGTGGGATCAGTCTGTGAGGAACAGGATTAAAGCAAAGGAGTTGTGATATGCTTTCAGCCCAGAGCATCTTTCACCGCACCGTGCAAATGACTCGCTGCTTAATTTCCTGACTCTGACCAGCCGACAGATGAGAATCAATCTTTATGCTAAGTTTCCCTGTACTGACCCTAAAAATGACAGCCATTATCCAGATTTACATTTTATCTCCTGCTAAAATAATGACAATAAATCATCAGGGTGTCACTGGTGTCGATAATTACACAGTGAACGGCCAGTGAAGAGTTTGTCTTGGAAAAGCCTGTGATTCGCTAACAGCAGAGTTAGGAGGAGAAGATGACAAATGGGTGAACAAACAGAGCATGCATCATAAATAAGTGATTTTAGTTTGCTCGTGAACTAATGTTCCCTCTATGTCCTCGCTCACTGAAAAAATGTGTTTGTGTACACCATGCACACACCAGGCACCTTCTCCTTTTTTCAATGTCTCCCTGAGTACTTCATGTTGCAAAGTGACAGCAATATCTTACATGAAAGTAATAACTATTATTTAGGTTCACCATGTCCATAATTTAGCCTTTATTCTGTTTTTATGGAACTATTTGTGGTGACATTTTTGAAGCTACAAAGAATAATAACTGGAAATTACAAGTTGTAATTTACACAGTTGCTACTACTTAGGATTTTAAAAATGGCGTGCATGAAAATAAACTAAAATATGGAATGGTCAATATTTCAGTTTTGGCATAGACGCATGATTGTAGAAGTACCAGAGGCATTGTTAGGCCAACGAATCCTTGGTGCTAATTAGAAAAGGTACAGTTAATTAAAGTCATAGTTTCTGGCAGCCATCATGATAATTTGAAATACAACATGTAACTGTTTCCAAAACCACCACATCTCCACTCACCTCCCTATCCGGTTGTGTCAGCTGCGCTCGCCTGGGCAATAAGATCGCAGAGTTGGAAGGAAGAATCTCCACACTGTACCAGATGCAGGAAGCCGAAAAACTCCTGGATGTGTCCACATCATTTCGATGCAAGCCCCCACTGCATACTACATCCCTGATAGTCGGTGACTCTGTCATAAGACATATTAAATCAAAATCTGCAGTGATCTACTGCCTACCAAGTACTAAAATTGTAGATGTCATGCAGGAGATCCCGTGTCTTCTCAGAAAACACCCACGTGTTCACAATGTTATTATCCATATTGGCACAAACGATACCACCAAGCAGCAGTCTAAAGTTTTAAAACAGAATTTTAATTGTCTTTTTAATGAACTCAAAAACTGTGGAAAGTCCATCTTCATCTCAGGCCCTCTTCCCTTGTTGGGCTGAGGCATCTGACGTTTTGGTCGACTGCTCTCTCTTCACACATGGCTGCAGGCAGCCTGTCCATCATACAATATGTTTTTTTTGGAAATGAGCCTCCTTTTTAGCAAAAATGGTATCCACTCCAGCTTCCATGGCACAAAAGCACTTTCTGCAAACATTTTCCACGCGGTTACTACAGCCTCTCCTCAATGACTGACCGCTACTCGCTCCACAACAGCTCTAGACTACACACCGGTCACTGATTGCTCCTCTTTGTCCCCAGTGACCTCTTCACCTCCGGTTCATACCACCAGCTCCCCCTACAGCCCAAATAATTCCTGTGACAATCCAGAGAGCCCCTCTACTCTCTCATCCCAGTTATAATCAATAACAGACCACCACACAATCGCTATCATGCAGTATGCAAATCCGAGTGAGTCTGTCTCACTAATAACGTTCCTGTGATTTTTACTGGTAGATCTGTTAAATGGAACGTGCATGTACACAGAAATATGAATAATCTGTTTTTTTCTGAGATTCAGACTCTCTCACTAGCTCAGACCATAAACAAAGTCAACCCTCTTAGAATGGTACTTTTTAATGTTTCTCTCCTGTAAAATCTTTATTTTAAATGACTTAATTTTGTCGGCAAACCTGGACTTTATGTTTTAAACAGAGTCTTGGTTACATCTTAATGACAGCAGTCAGCTCATTGAGCCCCAACCCCCAACTATGGTAGTTTAAACCGACCGAGGAGTTGTAGACGTGGACGCCTTGTGAGTGTGTATTGAAAAAAATTCAAATGTAACCAATCAGCTGCCCACGAGTTTTCCTCATTTGAGTTGCTAACGTTTAAGCACAGTGGTTCACAACCCGTCCTCATGGTTTCAATCTACCATCCCCAAAATCAAAATGTGGATTTTTATCAGAGTTTCTTCAACTTCTTATCTAGTCTTGTGATAATTAATGACAAGATTGTTCTCTGTGGTGACTTTTACATTCACATTGATGACCCATCCGATACTCTTGTCTGGGATTTTTTAAATATTATGGACGCTTTTAACCTTGTACAACATGTGTTTGGCCCAATACATACAGTAACTATGGTTAAAGTCTTGATTTAATTTTCACCCTGGGCGTGAATGTGGAAATCTTGAAGTGTCTGGACATAAAAATCTCTGACCACAAATGCATAATTGTTACCTGTGAATTGCAGTCCGCTACTTATATCCCACCCCATTTATGTGCACACATGCACTTAATGAACTTAACACCTCTAAGTTTTGTGCACTTTTTAGCCACTACACAATGGAAATTCTGAAAACTCCTCACCTCAATGACCTACTTGACAGCTTTAATTTTCTATGCTCTTCAACTTTAGAAACTCAAAACAAAAATCAAAGCAAATCGTAAATTGCAACCTTGGATAAATGAAAGCACTCGTAGCTGTAAAAGAGAATGCAGGAAGGCTGAGCGGAGGTGGAGGAATATGGTCTTCAGGTCCACTACGTGGCTATAAAGGACCTTCTACTTAATTATAACAGAATGGTGAAAGACACAAGAACGTGCTACTTCTCAAATCTCTTATCCGAAAATCAGCACAATCTAAGGTTTTTTTCAAGACTATCGATCAACTAGTAAATCCAGACTGTCCAAATGTTCCTGTTGAAGGTGATGTTGACTGCCCTTTTTTTTTAACTTACTTTACAGAGAAAGTGGAGTCTTTCAGGGCCAAGTGATGTCCCCAAAACAAGTTAGCTTCAGCCACTTCATCCCTGTTTCCATTACCAAATTTTTAAATATAGTAGCTCACATGAAAGTGTCCTTTTGTCCATTGGATGTAATGCCAAAAAACCTTTTAATTAATGCAATAGAAACAACTGGGCCCTGGTTGCTATCAGTTTTTAACAGCTCTCTATCCCTGGGCTGCGCCCCAGACTACTTCAGAACAGCTTGTGTTCAGCCACTCCTAAAAAATGCCTGGGCTTGACCATTTGGTTCTTGAAAATTATCGACGGATTTCAAAATGACAGATTGAGGAAATAGGTGGTCATATCGGCACTGTACGGAGTTGGATCAAATCTTATCTTTCAGACAGACAATTCTGTGCATCCATTAGCAACCATAGGTCGTCATTTGCTACTGTCAAGTATGGGGTACCTCAAGGATCAATTTTGGGACCAGTTTTATTCTCTCTCTTATATGCTCCCACCAGGTAATATAATTCTTAGAAATGGTGTTTCCTTTCACTGTTATGCTGATGACACATAGTTGTACATCCCTGTTAAGCCAACTGACCTCAGTATGCTGAGTTCTTTACAGGAGTGCCTAATAGATGTTACTGGATGTCAAACAATTTTCTTCACTTGAACTCAACCAAAACAGAAATTGTAAGGAACATTGCCAGAATATGACCTATGTTAAGCTTTAAAGATATTATTATAAACTATTTTACATGCCTAAATAGAAAAACTGTAGACCGGCTACAGACAGTACAGAACTAAGCTGCCAGGCTTTTAACCAGAGTAAACAGGTTTACACTGATTTTAAGGTGCTTTTAATTACTTACAAGTCACTAAATGGTCTGATTTCTCAGTATATCTCAGGTCTTTTATCCCCTACGACTCTGCTCGCACCTTGAGATCCTCTGGCAAGGGCCTTTTATGTGTTCCAGACTATTGGCTGAAAACTAAGGGGGACAGAGCTTTTGAAATAAGAGCCCCGAGGCTCTGGAACACCCTGCCTGGGGAAATATGACAGGCTGAGTCAGTGGCTTGTTTTTAAATCCCTTCTTAACACTAGAAGTGCCAGAATTCCAAACTTACTAGAATTGCCGTAAGCGGTCATTTTGACCGCTAGATTCCTCTATAATCTCTAATGATAAATTACCCAAATGGGAGATTAATGCATTTATTGTGTTAGGATATCTTTTAAAAAACCAAATAACACCAAAATATACAAAGTTTAATTATACATTCATCAATATTCATATCATCGCATATAGTAAACTAATATAGTAAAATAATTATTGCATGAGCTATATTCACATCAGTGTCACCGACTCCCACTTTGCCTTCAGCCCATCGGTGATGCCCACGCTTGTGTGCACGGAGCTCAGAATACACACATTCTTTCTTGGCTTTCCCTGGTAGATGGTGAGCATCGCATCACATTTTAGCACCTTTGTGGTGAACAGCTCCGCTTGCTCTTTTGCGGAGGGGGGCAACTCACACTTAGTTTTCCCCAGGGTGCCAACCAGGCTGGTCTTCTTGGCCTGTAAGGCAGTGGCCAGTTTCAGAGGAGTGAAGAAATTTGTGGTAATATTTCTTCCCTTCCCCAGGAATGGCTCCCCCAGTTTCAGCACCACACTCTCTCCCATGACCTGACCTCTGATCCGTGTCTCCTCTGTTCCCAGAAACGGAGCAGAGTTCAGCATGTATTTTGAATTGACACCTGCAGCCAGCCAAAATTTGATTCCAAATTTATCAGGCTTATTTCCCATGTACTGAATAAATCTGCACCGGGCCTTGGTGGGGAACAGCTGTCTCTTGTTATGTTGGCACCGGGCTTTCTGGCCATGGTTTCCTTGAATAATGGAAAGCTCCATTTTTCTGACCAAAGGCTGTCCAACTCCAAATGTTTTTTGCTCCCTGTGTTCCACGGATATATAACAGGGCTACGAAGGCTTTCACTTCAGCCACTGTCAGGTCATGAGCTGTCACCACGGTGCTGATGTGCTTCAGCCACAGTGCAGTCCCTGATGTGTTTCAGCATGCCATCGTCAAACACACACAAGAAGGCCGTGAGCGCATCTCCGATGTTGCACTTCGTGTGTGCTGTGGGGCCAGCACAATAGAACAATAGAACAGCGCAAAATTCACTGCGGTCAATATGACCGTGTATGGCCGAAATAGGTAAAAATTATCATATTTTCTTTGTCTTTTGTGTAATTTATAGAACACCTATTGTAAATAAAAACACAAACACTTAGGAAAAGTCAGGTACCAGCAAGATTGTATGTTTTTATTCAACAAAGTAATTGCACACATAAATTTCAAAACGGTCAAAATGACCGTCGTGGCCGTTCTAGTGTTAAAACATACTTTTATCGCACCACCTTTCCTGATTTCATCTGATTCTAGTTGTAAGTATTTATTGTGGTAGGTTTGATATTTTCATTCTATTACTGCTTTGTTTTATTTGTTTTTATGTTTTAATTGTTCTTTGCTTGCTATGTGAAGCACTTTTTCATTATTTGTTTGTTTTGATAAGTGCTATATAAATTAAGATATAAATAAAGATATTATTGTTATAGTTGAATATGTGATTTCGACACCATGGGGTGTATTAATGTGCTGCCATAATAGCCTCTAATCTTCTGGTTTCAGTCTTTCCACCAGATGTTGAATGTGGCTGCATTCAGACACAGGAGCATTAGTGAGTTCCAACAATGATGTTGGGTGATAAGGCCTGGCTCACAGACGGCGTTCCAGTTCATCCCAAAGGTGTTGGATGGGGTTGAGGTCAGTCAAGTTCTTCCACAACGAACTGGAAAAGCTTGATTCTTCTCTCAATACTTTGACTTCCTTATCCTGTCCAGCTCACAAATATATAGTTTTATTTTTTTTAAAGGCTCAATAATTTCCTAAAACAGCTGGCCACTGTAGTCTTCAACAAATGTTCCTCAAACAGGAGGAAAGTGCATTTGTTGGGTATGGTATTTTCAGTGGTGGATTAATCCACAGCAGGGCGGTGTATGTGGGACTGAGTCAAAATTAACTACAGTGTGTGTGTTCATGGTAATGAAGGAACATGCCACATCATGCAACAGTGTTGCTCATTGTGTTTTTAATGGTTTTCGGGCAACAATGGAGCTCTATGGCACAGAGGAATAAGATACATCAGGCTTTGGATACACACACAATACTTGTTAGTAGGATCAGTGTATTGCTGGTTTGGCATTGTATATGGCATTTGGTTAAAAAAATTAAATATATAGACTATCACTCAACTTAAACTTTAAAAATGTTGACATTGAACATAGTCCAAGGAATTTCATAATTGTTCAGTATCAATGTTTTATTTGATAGAGTTGGATCATGATAACTGCATATGGCATGTTTTGTCATTTGTGATATTTTCAATACCAGGCAACAGGTTGACACTAAATTATTCAAGTTTTGTGTGATTCAAGTTGCCACAACATACAGTAGATGCCACATCATTCTATCATCATCTGCAGTGATATGCTTAGTCCACATAGGCCTCACACTCAGTACAGGGAGTACATCTCTCCACAAACAGCTCCCCAGTAACTGCATTAGGTGCATTTATTTAAGTGCTGTCCTCTGGCTACACTTTTCAGGAGCAGGTATGGTTACTTGTTATGAGGAGCTTTATTTAATGCAGCTCACTAGCATAGATGTATCCTATTTTAATCCTGTGCAAAAATTAAATACATTGAGTATAAGAGGAAAAGGTGAAAGGCTGTCAGGTCATGTAAATGCTGGAAAAAACATCTATGAAAAGAAACAACTGGCAACAATCTAGGACCCCCAACATAACCTTCATAATGTAATCAGATTAAAGCCTCTTAAGCATTTTTTACTGTTATGCTATACCAGGGCTGGACCCAAAAGCACGACTAGGACAGTGGAAGTGAAATAGTAGGTTCCGTTTATTTATAGGAAACACAATGAGGAACCAGGAGTGTGGAGGTAATGCTGGAAGCCGGTAGACAGGGTGCAGACAGCGAACTGACACGGGGCTGGGGAGAGCAGGCAGGCGGAGGCAGGAAAAGCGGTCTGAGGTGGAGCAGATGAGAGCTGCGGTGAGGTCCTCCTGGGAAGCTGGTGGGCAACTTGGAGGCAGGTGACACAAACGAACCTGGGCACAGGGAGTCAAAGGGTTAGTCTGGTGTTCAGATATCATACAGGGAAATCTCTAGGAAGGTAGTCAAGAGCCAAGGCATAATACCACTAAGGTAAACGGACGATCTGGCAAAGACTGGTGAGAAGAGCCGGGTAGATGTACTGTCAGGTGTTCATTGTGGATGGAGAGCAGGTGAGCAGCAGCAGATGGGTAGCAGGTGTGTCAGTCGCTGATTGGAAGCTTCTCAGAGGCCACACCCCACAGCACATACACACAACCAACAGAGGACAGACAGACAGAAACACTAGGAGTGGTAAAGCTGTACCATGACATTTACTTCAGACACAAAGTACATTTTGCAACAAATATTTAAAGACACACTCCCTTTATTCATTCCTTAGTACAGGTTTAGCAAGGCAGTGAGAGAAGCTAAACGAATGTACTCTGAGAAACTCCAAGACCAGTTCTCAGCCAACGACTTGTTCTGTCTGGAAGGGGCTTAGATAGATCACAAACTACAAACCTAAAGCCCCCCACTCCATTAACAACTTGCGCCTGGCCAACAAACAGAATGTTTGGCCCCCTGCTCTGCTGCAGGACAAGCTCTCCCAGCTCAGTGTGCTTGACTCCACCTGCAGGTGAATCACAGATTTCCTGTCTGACAGGAGGCAGCATGTGAAGCTGGGAAAACAAGTCTCTGACTTCCAAACCATCAGCACCAGTTCCCCCCAAGACTAAATACCAACACTGCACCTCCAGTCATCAGTCCGTCAAGCTCCTAAAGTTTGTGGATGACACCACCCTCACTGGCTTCATCTCTGGCTGGGATGAGTCTACCTACAGGTGGAAGACTGGTGACCTGGTGCAATCAGAACAACTTGGAGTTCAACTCTCTCAAGACAGTGGAGATGGTTGTGGATTACAAAAAGAACCCAGCCCCACCTACCCCATCACCTCGTGTGACTCCCCATTTGACACTGTGGAGTCCTTCCGCTTCCTGGGAGCCATCATCACCCAGGACCTCTCGTGGATGTACAGGGACGTAGGATTGGGGGGGACACTGAGTATACAGGGCCCTCATGTGAGGAGGGCCCACAAAGATACTAGAATGAATAGCCGTGCTTGTGGGGAGAGGCCCATGCCTATGTACGTGGTCCTCACGCCACAAATACAGTTTCTTCCCATCTGCAGCTGGACTCATCAACAAGGCCTGGGACCCCCACTGACACTGATTCTATACCCCCCCCTTTGCACATTCCCTGGTCAATATTTTGCACATTCCTGCACAACATTTTGCACATTACTGCACAACATTTTGCACATTACTGCACAAAACTTTACAGCTCTTTCATTTAAATAACAGTCATATTGTGCATATTGTTTTTCATTTTTATTGTTTTTATAATATTATTTCTTTTTTATCATCCAATTTTATATTAATGCTTATTTTCTACTTGCTATGTTTGTTGTGCACCAATATACCTAGGCAAATTCATTGTATGTGAAAGCCTACTTGGCAATAAACCTGATTCAGATTCTGATTTGAATTTTCCCGTGTGGTGTCATACAACTGCACTATGTGTCTTGAGTAGCCAGGCAGACAAGGTTGTTGATGGTCAGATTTGTTGTGGTTGTAGAGTAAGGCAGCTGCTTTTTACAAAGTTGGCAAAAACAGCCTCATCTTTGTGGTGACAATCATAGTGTTGAAAGTAAATTTTCAAATGTTCAAATGAAAGTTTGAATTTCGAATAAAAACTGACTACTGTCCTCATATAAAAAAACCCCGAAAAAATATACCACCATCCTATAATGATTAAGAACTAAAATATGAACATACAAACAACCTAGACCCTCTTCAACAGCTCAAAAACATAGTTTTATCAGCTTGATACTTCACAACTTTTCCTAATTTTATAAAAAAATTCTTATAAAACATGATTTTAAACTGATGAGGTTTCAGAAGTCTGCTACAGAAAATGACACTTTTGTTTGGGGTCTCAGAGACCCCTGCTATAAATCATACATTGAATGTTCATATGATCTGTATCTGTGATTGGTGTTAAGAATGCTTTTTATGCAGCACTACCCCTCCCACATCCCAGATAAGATTCAGATTTCTGTTATTGGAGTTTTATAACAGTTTGTTCATAAGAGGTCTTCAGCCTCTCTGGGGTCTAATTGACCCAAAACGTAGGTAACATCACTATGTAGGATAATATACAGTTTGTCTTTGTCTGCAAATGACTTTTTGGCAAACAAAATGATTACATATTTGTTTCTCAATAGGCATGCATGGTTATGTAATTAGTGAAAGTAACATTAAAAGAATTCTTAGATCAAGAGGTCTCTCCAGAAGAAAGCAGTACGGTGATCTGCAGGATGCTGTCGGTTTCATTTGTGAACAATTACTGTCCTCTGTACTGTACTATAACCCAGAGGGGTTTCACTGAGGAAAAGAGGATGTCTCCAGAGGCAGAATTACAGACGTGCAGTTGAATCTACCTCATAAAGCTAATGTGATGTATGTGTATGACTCAAAAAATAAAAAAACAAATAAATAAATAAAAAAACAATATGGTGACTGAAATGCTGCAAACAGAGTCTGTGGTTCTGTCACAGAAAGAGCAGACAGCATTGAACCACTTGCAGAGATACATCAGGAATGCAGACCAACGCAAGTTAGATTGCTTTTTCCATTTTTGCACAGGGCCCTCTCTTCTTCGCACAAAACAAATTAAAGTAACTTTCAATGCTAACAGGTGTTGGTAGAAGGCCTGTTGCGTGTGGAGCAATAATTGATGTTCGTTATACATACAGCTCCTACCCAGAAGTTTGATGATATTCTATCTGATAATTGCGAGTTAATGCAAAAGTATTGCGAGGCAACACAAAACATATTGCAGGGGAATGCAAAACTAGTCATGACTTTTAGGGGTCTCTGTAAAAGTCCAGTTTGTGTTAACAAATGTTAACATTTCAATATTTTCCTACATATTGGATAAGGTCAGAAGTAAAAGAAAAGAGTATGTAAAGTATGGAAGTTTTTATTGGACTTATTTTTAACCCACAGAACACAATCCACAATGTGTACCATAATACACAAATATTTCACTATCCACAAACACATATTTTTTTATTTGTGTTATGTAAAGTCATATCCACAAAAATACGGAGTAATTTGCGAATACCTATAACTTACTCTGTAAAAATATATTTTAATTTCACATAAAGATGTTAGAGATTTTACTAATGTATATAGTTTCATCACAACAAATACATGTAAAGTGAAATTTATGCATTTTTACAAGTGAAACGGGTTTTGCACATTTGTGGATTGCTTCCTGTCAGCTTGTGAGCCACATGACATTTGTGACTTCCCTCCTATTTATTTGTGGAATTTTGTCCAATTCGTACCGCAGCAGATCGGTAAAGAGGAATCTGTAAATACAGTTACTAGCTACACCAGCAGGTGGCGAGATTCCCTCACATGAGCTGACGGAACTACAGTCTGTAAGCTACTGGAAGAAGGCTAAACAAGAGTCATCGAACAACAGGAGAAAACAAGCTGGCTTCTTCCAGGAGGTGAAAGACAAGGTGGAGCATCTTTATTTAACCCAAAGCTTGTGATTCAGGATGGGCTTCATCATTGTCATCTCCAGGTGAGTGTGCTGTGCTGTGCTTGCTTACTTACTGGCATTACCTACAGTTTGCTAATGTTAGTGTTAGCTAGCTGTGGCAGTGGTGTACAAGGTAGTGTGAGAATTAATAATTTAAATGAAGGTTGCTTGCCTATTATATTAATACCATGTTGAAACTTTTGTACACACATTCACACACACAGGGCACGAGGCTTAACAATTCAAAGTGTTGTCCTGCAGACTGCTGACTGCAGGGAAAAGTTGATTAGCTGTTCCATTTATACAAAGAAACAGGGATATCAGAAAGAACATCATGTAGTGAGGACAGTATGTATTGTAATGACCATGAGAGGAAAAGTATCAGTTTTAGGGAACGAAGCAGAGACTTTAGCAACTTACAAACAGAGGAAGTGCAGGATTCCTCCACTAGGGCGCTGTCTCCACACAAAGGGTGGAATCGTGTGCCAAGAGTCAGGGACCAGCCTGTGCACCACCGAAGGGAGAGCTAAGTCTAAACCACAGCTCCTCCCCACCTCTGTAGAAACCTATCAGATAATTGTACTTTCTCATTTAAAACTCTGTGTAATGTTAAGAATAGCATTCTTTTTTAGGATGATGACTACAGATTAACAGCTTGCTGACTGTGGTTTTCTGAATAGAGAAGATCCTTATACAAGATGCTTTTGATCCTCCAATGCTTAAATAAATGCCAATTTAAGGAATAGCTTCTCTCCAGACTTTTCCTTTGCAAATAAACGAACGCACTGACACTAGCTCATGTTAGATCATTTAGTTCAGAAAGCGGGTTTAGTGAAAACTCTGAGGGAAACTCTGGGTTTTCAGTTCCAGAAAGAGAGGTAACTTAAACTCTGGGTCAGTTACCATGGCAACTGACTCATTGAACCTAGCCTGCTCGCTAGCTAGGTTCAATGAGTTTCTCTGCATCTCCTCCCTCTTACAGAGCCGCTGTTTAATTTCCTCATTCATTCAGTCCACATCAAAGTCCTATCGAAGTGCATTAGTTAGCGGAGGTTTACTGTCAGAATCAAAATTCTGGTTGGATATTAGTTTGTTACTCAGGACTATCTGAAGTTACCACTTTTATGCGCTGTCAGTCATTTCTTTGAACAGCAGTTTTTGCCATGATGTCTCTGGTGTGTTTCTACTACATGATTATGGGAATTATGTGACTTGTGGATTTTCTCCGACATATCGCTGACTCTTTCATCCATTTCTTTCTCTCCGTCTTCTCAGCAGCACCTTGGCCTCATCTCTCCTGTCCTGTTACCATCACTGGACTCCAAGCCACCATCAACACTGCATTCTACTGCTGCTGGACAACGCTGACAACTCTTCTCTGATTTTTATCTCCATGTGAACTTTTCTGTACAAGTACATAGTTTACTTTTGAGTAGTTTATCACAATGTACTTGTTTTACATTTATATTTAAATAAATACGAGCCTACTTTTGAGAATTGCGTCTTGTAGAAAACAGTCTTATTTATCAATTATCACTACTACTAAAGTTGTAGAGTATACATATTATATATATATATATTATTTTAAATTTAATACTATATATGTTATACTTTCCTGTCAGAGTTGTTAAAGAAAGCTTTGTAAAAGTATATGAAACGCATAGTAGTTATGTATGCTATATATATCTCAGGAATACTGAATTTCAGTGAACTTATAGCATACTTTTGTCATAGCTAGTGCTTCTCGTGTTTTCTTGCCTTCCCTTGTGTCTCCTGTCTTCCTGTCTGTCTCTCTCTCTGTGTATGTGTGTCTGTGCTGTGGCCGTGGTGCTCCTCTCTCTCCTCTCTCTCGCTGCCTGAGTGCCTGCCTGCCTGCCTGCACACCTGCCGTCCCTCAGCTCCAGTCCAGCAGCACTTAAACTCCGGCTCTTCTTCCAGTCTTCGCCAGATCGTTGCTTCTGCCTGTTTGGTACCAAGCGCTCTTGGCCACCTTAGTATACTGAATACTAAGTTTGTCTCTTTGTGTTTTTTGCCTGAACCAGCGTTTGTTTCCTTGTACTTCAGGATCATCTCCTGCTTACCTGTCAGCCTGCTACTCTCCGCCTGCCACGCTCACTGCTCAGCTCTGCCATCCGTCATTTACCCCTTTTGCCCTCCACCTTCACCAGCTGGAACTCTCACTCACCCTCTCATCATACATTCCAAAACCTTTTACAGTAAGGTCCATGTTTGATCATAGCCCACAACTTTGTGTTCTGCATTTGGGTTTGCTCATTTAACAACTTTGATGTAAAATGCATTCTTAAATCTAATGCACTTTTTGTTCACTCTTTGGTAGTAACATATACAAATAATACACTTAACATAAATACATTAAATTGCAACTCAAATACCTACTGCATACTGAATTACTTTTTAAAATTTTATAATTCTAATTGATTAAAATTAACTTTGAGTTCATTCAAACAGTGTGCTTAATAGTATATCACAATAAATTCAAAATGCACTACTATTGTATTTACTTAGTAAAATAATTAAATTTAATTAAATTAAATTTTATTTATATAGCGCCAATTCATAACAGAAGTTATCTCATTGCACTTTTCCTATAGAGTAGGTCTAGACCGTACTCTTTATAATATTATTTACAGAGACCCAACAAATCCCACCATGAGCAAGCATTTGGCGACAGTGGCAAGAAAAAACTTCCTTTAAGAGACAGAAACCTTGGACACAACCAGACTCATTGTTGGGCGGCCATCCGCCGCTGCCGTGTTAGGTTTTGAGAGAGAAAGAGAGAGAGAGAAGGGGGCTTGGAGAGAAAAATATTTGTAGTACACACACTGGTATCAACAGTATTTAAAGCAAGCTTTGAAAAAGTGAATTAAGTACATTTTCACATGTATTCCATAAAGCCCACTTTATAATACTACATTCCAATGTACTTATAGCATACTTTTATGTACAATTATTGAAGTGTGCTTAAAGATATTGAACTTGTACACTTTTTGGTATGGAAAAGTAATACTTTTTTTAATAAATACATTAAAGTACAACTATAAAGGTACTGCATATTAATGTACTTATTATAAGAATATTTACAACTTGAGTAAAGTACACTTTAAGACAGTACATTAAAACACAAAGCTGTTCTGTTACATTTTAAGTACACTTGTGTGGAACAGAGCCGTCTCTATTTTCTGAGGAGGCTGAGGTCAACATTCAACATCTGCCGGACAATGCTGAAGATGTTTTATGAGTCTGCGGTGGCCAGTGCTATCCTCTATGCTGTTGCATGATGGGGCAGCAGGTTGAGGGTAGCGGACGCTAACAGACTCAACAAACTGATCCGTAAGGCAAGTGACATTGTGGGGTTGGAGCTAGACTCTCTGGCGGTGGTGTCAGAGAGGAGGATGCTGGCCAAACTACATGCCATCTTGGACAGTGTCTCCCACCCACTCCATGATGTGCTGGTCAAACAAAGGAGTACCTTCAGCAGGAGACTCATCCCCCCAAAAAGCACCACAGAGCGCCACAGGAAGTCATTCCTGCCTGTGGCCATCAAACTCTTTAACTCCTCCCTCTAAGTGTTAGTCTATATGACCTTAAGTCATTAAACTGGATTACATCTCTGCAATACTTGACATAATTGTTCCCTATTTATTGATATTTATATTTATTCATACCTATATTACTGCTGTGCAATATCCTCCATCTCATTATAATCTTAATAAGCTACACTGAACGTGACAGTTCATGCACTATTACCTTATACCATATTATTATCATCAACCAGTAAACCCACTTTGTACTTTACACTTATTTTATACTTATACCCACTTGGTACTTAATTTATTTTCTGACCTGTATTATAGTGTATTATATTTTTTGCTTAGTACTTCTATTCCTGTGTCCACTGATGTGATAGTGAGCTGCTGTAACAAAAGAGTTTCCCCGCGGGGATCAATAAAGTATTTCTGATTCTGATTTCAATTCTGATTTACGCATGTTTCATTGATTTAAAAAAAAATGATTTTTATAACACATTTAACTTCAGACTAGTGCTGTAGTGCCATCATCAAAACTATTTGCTCCCAACTTTAGCAGATGTCTTTTGGCATTGTAATAAAGCTATGTGCCAAATGTGTGCATTTTAATGCATGTGAAGGCAGTTTTATTAAGAAATACATTAATAATAATAACACCAGTTAATACAATAGGGACCATCAACAGAGCTGGCCAGCCCCTATTAATGTGGATATGGTATGGTATGAGGCAAATAACAGAACAGCTACAACAGTCTATTATTCAGAAAACTAGGGTTAGTGCAGCCTTTAAAATCAGGAAACAAACAAGTAAAAGACAACACTTATGCCATTATTTTGATTATACTTTGTTAATAAAAGACTGTTTACTACAAGACGCAATTCTCAAAGGTAGGCTCGTATTTATTTAAATATAAATGTAAAACAAGTACATTGTGATAAACTACTCAAAAGTAAACTATGTACTTGTACAGAAAAGTTCAGATGGAGATAAAAATCAGAGAAGAGTTGTCAGCGTTGTCCAGCAGCAGTAGAATGCAGTGTTGATGGTGGCTTGGAGTCCAGTGATGGTAACAGGACAGGAGAGATGAGGCCAAGGTGCTGCTGAGAAGACAGAGAGAAAGAAATGGATGAAAGAGTCAGCGATATCTTGGAGAAAATCCACAAGTCACATAATTCCCATAATCATGTAGTAGAAACACACCAGAGACATCATGTCGTACAATGCATTTAACTTAAATTACTGTCACTTTTTTTTACCATTTAAACTGAGATTACACATTATGTGCAATAAACATTTTAGTGGAACTGCTCTAACAAACTGACAGCTGTCTTGTGTGCACAGAGTCACAGTGTTATTAAAACAGAAGGACATGCAGAGGTTTTATTCTTAGATGACTTGATGCTGTGTAATATTTGAATGTGAGGGCAAAAACTGCTGTTCAAAGAAATGACTGACAGCGCATAAAAGTGGTAACTTCAGATAGTCCTGAGTAACAAACTAATATCCAACCAGAATTTAGATTCTGACAGTAAACCTCCGCTAATTAATGTGCTTCGATATGTGCTTTGAAATGGATTGAATGAATGAGGAAATGAAACAGCGTGTCTGGCTCTGTAAGAGGGAGGAGACACAGAGAAACTCAGGGTTTGTTGAAGAAAAACTGCCAGCGAGCAGGCTACGTTCACCAGTGTTACCATGGTAACTGATCCAGAGTTACCTCTCTTTCTGGAACTGAAAACCCATTTTCCTTCAGAGTTTTCACTAACTCAGCCATTAAAACCCACTCCACCTTCTCTTTGAAAATGAAGGTTAACAAAAAGCAGAATTTTAGGAATCTAAATATCAGAGACAATGGAATAAATGGTTTGATTATGAGGCCCACAATTACATAGTACAGAGGAGCAGATATAGGAATGATATAATAGAGGTACAGCCTTTAGATGTGAAAGATGTTTTTTTTTCTTTAAAAAAAAAATCTTTTAAATTAAATTAAATTTCTTCATATTTGCAAAAAAGAGAGGTCATTTTGGTATTGTTTGGTGCTAAATAGTGCCCCTAAAATCCCAAATGTCCTTCTAAGTTGCAGCTGACGTTTTGAACCTCAGGTATTAAGTGTGTATTACACACAGTCTATGACTTTGAGAAGCAGTGTAGATCTCATTCATACAGGAGCTCCTTCATCTCACACACTTTTTTTTAAAAGAGTGACTAATTCTCAGGAGACCAGCTGCCAAGGTCAAGTTCCCAGCCCGCTCCATCTATTTTTGCCTCAAGAAGCAACTGTCCACACCCGTGCTTCTACACACACACCCCCACCTCCCAGGTGAGTGTCCTGACCCTGCTAGCATGTCACGACATAAATCAGCTCGGCATCATATCTCATCAGTCCTTGGTCTAGATTAACAGGTGCAGCCAGGCAAGCACTTTCTGCTCAGAATGGGGGGAGGCTGGAAGAGTTTCAAACTAGTGAAAATAGGACAGTGTTTAGCACAAATTACCTGATGAATTTACAAAACAGAAGGACAAGAACAAGGAAGAGGAAGGGAATATATAGAAGAAGATTTAACTACAAAAATCTAACGTATGTATAGAAAAGAAGGGGTGACAATAGAAACAGTAATAGCTTAGCATCAGTAATAGCAGCAGAAGCAGTATCAGTAGTAGGACTTAAAAGATGTTTAACTATGCCCGGGCAGGGTGAAGCCAGACTAAACTGTGGTGTAGGCCCATAATGGTCCTGGCATACAAATTGGTCAAATCGAACCTAAAGGGGCTAAACACTAATCTAGTAGGTAGTTCCCTCCAATAGGTGGTGCTCAGACACTTGTAGTTTTAAGAAAACGATTAGAGTTTTTGGTGCATAAACAATCTGAACCTAATCTAAAAAATTTACCGGCAAAAAGCCTGTTGAAGAAGCCCACAGAAGAATGTGACCTATCAGCAGAGGCGCTTTCAACAGTTTCATGTTGCAAGATGAACCAAATCCTGGGTTACGGTGTTCAATGCCAAAGTTCATCAGAGCGCATTGTGTTGGTCATTGTAAACAGCAGGATAGTGGCTAAAGAAATCAGATTCTGCAAATAAGTGTGGTAAAGCCAAATCATCTAGCCCTGAAATGGGATACTGCAGGAGCATCCGGTCCATAGCGACAGGAGTTGCAAGAGTTAGGCCGTAATATGTAGGAGGCTTCCCGTGGTAAGTATGGAGGCCTAGTACATAGGCCCAGGTAATGTTGCTGCAGGTGCAGATAGTTACATGCCAATATGCAGGGATTCTTGTGGGGTGGTGACCATCACTTTTTTGAAAAGAAGGCTGTGGAGGGGATTAGGTAGAATCGTCCGTGATTGTGGCTTTCAGAAAGGCAGGGCACACAGCCTTTCTGGCAGATCTCCCCAGCTATGGTACCCACTAGGCCGCAATTGAATATGGCAGCAGCTGACTGGTTCAGATGCAATTTCAAGTAAGATGTAAGATCTGGTGAAATCAGAGAAACTATGATTAAGATCAGCCAGTTTCAGCCTTCTACAGAACATCTGAAACTTAGGACAAAATGAATGAATCACATTTTCTCTGCATCATACAATTCTGGAAAAAAAAGCAGCTGCTATTTTGATAAATAAAAACATTCCATACCACAACATAACCACAATAATAGACCCAGAAGCTAATTTTGTTATCATTAATGGACACATCAGAAATGTTAAAATAACAATAGGCAATATTTACGGATCTAAATATAATCCACATTTTTTAATACAGTATTTTCACGATTTTTCTGATTCAACAATCCTACTAGGGGGAGACTTTAATACAATCCTTAATCCAGAACTACACAGATCAAATCTTGGAAGCACTCACAGAACATGGCCCTCATCTGATGTTATAAAAAAGGAAGATCTAGGACTTAGCGATTGTTGGTGATCTAAGAACCCATTAAACAAAGAATACTCCTACTACTCACCCCCTCACAAAAGTTACTCTCGTATTGACTGCTTCTTCTACTACTTCTGTTAGACTTAAGTGCTGCACTTGATACTGTTTACCATTCTATTTTATTGGAACGTCTCAAACACCAGTTGATATCTTTGGTTCTGTTTTAAAGTGGTTTTATTCCTACTTATTAGATAGATCTTTTAGAGTAGCCATTGGCAACTCACGATCATCCTCTGTGAAGATGACCTGCAGGGTACCTCAGGGGTCTGTCCTCAGTGCACTCATGTTCTCGCGCTACATGTTACCCCTGGGGGCATGCAATCCACAGGCATAGCGTCAGCTTCCATTCCTATGCAGATGACACTCAATTGTACCTCTCTTTTAACCCCAATGATTTTTATCAAATTAATACACTCAGTAACTGCGTCCTTGACCTCAAATGCTGGATGGCACAGAACTTCCTGCAGCTAAATATTAAGACTGAGGGAATTATTATTGGACCTGGCACAGCTAACACTCATGCTTCACAACATCTGGGCTCTATGTCCCAAAATATAGCCCCAAACTGCAAAAATCAACAACCCTAGCTTGAGACGGTGTAGTCCCTCATTCGTCCAGGAGTGTTGCTGAGGGCAGGGCCTAAGCAACACAGAGTAGCTTAAATTTCTCAGTTCTCGGACCATTTTCACAATTGAGAATGACTTCCAGATGGGAGCTGAAACGTCTTGATTCTGAAAACAGTGTCCAGATGACTACGACTGAAACCTTTTCTACAACCTTAGCTTGAACAAGCACGTCTGCAGCTCAGGTGAATCTCCAAGATCAGTTCTATCCAGCAGAAATCTAGAGATCGTCATACATGCTTTTACTAACTCTCATTTGGACTATTGTAACTCTCTCTACACATCTGAGTCAACAGAGTTTACATAAATTACAGCTTGTCCAAAATGCAGCAGCCAGACTCCCCACCAAAACCAAAAAAGAGAGCACATTACTCCTATTTTAGCTTCCCTTCATTTGCTCCCAGTACATTTTAGAATTGATTTTAAGATATTATTAATAACTTCTAAGGCGATCTGGACTGACACCCCAATACATTTCAAATCTTCTGACACCATATATGCCTGGTGGGAACCTGAGGTCCTCAGCCAAGGCTCTGCTAGCCATTCCACATTCCAGACTGAAGACCAAGGGTGACTGGACCTTTTCAAGAGCAAGCGACAGTGGCAAGGAAAAACTTAAGAGGCAGTAATAATAATAATAATAATACTTTATTTATAGAGAACTTATCAAAACAAAGTACAAAGTGCTTCACAACAAGAGAAATAAAATATCACAGTGAATGACGAAATATAAAGAAATAAAATACATAAAATACATTAAAGCAATAAAATAAACAGCCAGTTCAGGTAAAATCAGGATATGCTTTCAGATAAAAATGTGTTTTGAGAAGAGACTTTTATGAAGACACTGACTCAGACAACCTAATTTCTTCAGGCAGGTTGTTCCAGAGCCTTGGGGCCCTGATAGCAAAAGCTTTGTCCCCCTTAGTTTTCATCCTGGACTCAGGAACAGACAGGAGACCCTTGCCCGAAGATCTCATTATCTCAAACTACGTGAGGGTTCATAAGGGATTACAAGGTCTAAAATATAGTCTGGAGCCAGGCCATGAAGAGCCTTAAAAGTAATCAACAAGATCATAAAATCAATCCTAAAACAAACAGGGAGCCAATGTAAAGAGGCTAAAACAGGTGTTATGTGGTCGTACTTCTTGGTCCTGGTTAACAGCCTAGCAGCTGAGTTTTGTCTGCAGTCGTGTCAGAGTTTTTTGATTGAGACAAGTGAACAGGCTGTTACAATAGTCAAGGTGTGAGGAGATAAAAGCACGTACAACAGTTTCTGCATCACTAAGATTTAAAATAGATCTTTGATCTAAATCTTTAGATTTTTGCAATGTTTCTGAGGTGATAAAAACATGACTGGACAAGCTTAGTGATATGTTGCTCAAGACATAAATTGTTATCAAACAGGACACCAAGATTTCTTGCAACAGGCTTGATATGTTGTGACAGGTTACCAGTAGATGGCAGTATTTGTTTAGTGATGTGTTGGAGCCCAGTAACAAGGACTTCAGTTTTATTTGAGTTGAAGTGAAGAAAATTTTTCGACATCCAATTTTATATGTCAGACAGGCAGTCCTACAGAGAACTCAGCGTACTACGGTCAGTGGGCTTGACAGGGAGGTACAACTGTGTGTCATCCGCATAACAATGAAAAGAAATACCATGTCTGCGGATTACATCACCCAAAGGAAGCCTGTATAAGGAGAACAGTATTGGTCCCAGAATTGAACCTTGAGGCACACCGTACTTGATATGGGAAAAGGATGACATGAAGTTATTAATGCTGACACAGAATTTCCTATTGGACAGATAAGATGAGAACCAGTCTAGTGCAACGCCAGATATACCCACCCAGTGCCTCAATCTATCTAAAAGAATGCCATGATGAATTGTGTCAAAGGCAGCACTTAAGTCCAGTCCAGGAGGGTGGGATCAAGGACTGGCTGAACACAAGCTGTTTTAAAATAACCAGTGATGCAGCCAGTAGACAGCGAGCTGTTAAAAATAATTTGTAAAAGGGGCGCATTACAATCCATAACTTCCAATAATAACCTAGTTGGGATTTTGTCCAGAGGGTTCGTGGATACTCTCATAAGCGACATGATGTCTGCGAGTTCAGGCAGCGTAACAGCAGAAAAATTGTTCAAAGAATCCCTGAGCGGGTGATCCACATCTAAAAAGGCAGGATTGGGGGTGATATTAGATCTTATTAACTCCACCTTTCCAGCAAAGTGCAAAAGAAACTTTTCACAATCAGCATCACACTCAGCAGGAGCACAAGGAGAGGTAGGGTTAACTAACTGATCCACAGTCTTAAACAGGAATCTGGGGTTGTGCTGATGGGCAGAAATAACTGCAGAGAAATGACATGTTCTTGCATCCTTCACCATCCTATTATAAAGACGTAATAACTCTTTCATGGCCACAAAGTGGACCTGGAGACCTGATTTCTTCCATCTGTGTTCTGCTCTTCTGCATTTCCTTTTACAGCTTCGAATACTGTCATTTAACCATGGCTGTTTTCTAGTCTTTGAGTTTGATCTATTTTTCAGAGGAGCTATGAGATCTAAGGTTGAAGAACACAGGTAGTTAAAAGAATCAACCAAATCGTTGGTGTTGGAGGAATCGGGAAACACATTCCCAGGAGAATTGAACAGTGTACAGAATTTTGTGGCACAATGCTCATTAAGGACACGTGTGTACTTAGAGCGGGATAAGACAGTACTAGCAGCCTGTAATTCACAGTTAAAAACAATGCATAGGTGATCAGATACAAACATGTCCCTGATTTCCACAGATGGGGTTTTCAGGCCCAGACTAAAGACTAGGTCTAAGGTGTGGCCACGGGAATGAGTTTGGCCAGACACATGTTGTTGAAAGTTAAAAGAGTTAGTGATATTTAAAAAATCAGCAGCAAGGGCATTAGAGGAGTCATCAACATGAATATTAAAATCACCACAAAGAAGAATTCTATCATAATTTAATACGAGACTGGATAAAAACTCAACAAGCAGGAGCCAGCTGGTTTAGGGGGGTGATAAATAATAGCAAATATGACTGGGAGGGGGCCACCAAGTTTAAACTTGAGTACTTTAAAGTACTTTAGGAAAAATCATTGCTAGCTATGAGATTACACTTTAAATGCTTCCTATAGACAGTAACAAGGCCCCCACCTCGACCACAAACCCTAGGGCGGCTAAAGCTGTCATAATCAGGAGGGCACAATTCAGCCAGCTGACTGTGATCACTAGGACGTAAGATTCAGTTAAAAACATAAAATCTAAATCAGTAGAAGAGATAAAATCATTTAAAATAAACGTTTTGCTAGAGAGGGATCTTACATTGAGAAGAGCCGTCTTAAAAAGTCTGTGCTGCTTCAGATTTGAGGTTGAGACTGGAGGTAGGGTTCTGGCCTGGATCTTTATTAAGTTATTATTATTGCTGTGTCGGCTGTGTCTGTTTCGCATTAAGGACCTATCCGAAATTACCACAGGAATTTTAAAAGTAGCACTAGAGGGATCTGGGCTCCAAATAGCAGCACTATGACCAGTCCACAAGGGGGAATTAGCAGCGTTTGACCGCATTAACGAAGCGGATATTCCGTACTATGGAATCTCCAACTATCAGCGTAGTTGGGGGGATGAGAGGAGGCAGAGTCGATGATCGTGGAGACCGCTGAGTTCCATCAGCCGTCCCTGGGATAGTTGTGGCCGGGGACTGCTGTGGCGAGGGGGTGGCATCCTCCTTAGCAGAGGTGTTTGCTGCAGTCTCAGGACGAATGAGACCTCCAGAGCTTCTCCTGATCACAGC
Organism: Siniperca scherzeri; assembly: GCA_027580175.1. Classification (NCBI taxonomy): domain Eukaryota; kingdom Metazoa; phylum Chordata; class Actinopteri; order Centrarchiformes; family Sinipercidae; genus Siniperca; species Siniperca scherzeri. The sequence goes on from CM050853.1 coordinate 18,455,849, forward strand.
CTCTTTCAGTAATTTGCGGCGAGAGGAGGAAGAAGACTTGACCACTGGAAAAAGTGAGCATCCCTCCAGTGGAGGAAAGTCCTGCGTATCCAGGATGTCTAACCTGTTGGCCAGCGGGAGGTCCCGATGTGAAGGTGGAGGAGGCAGGCGCTTTGCACCATGTCTGTCCTTACAGGCTACAGTCCAGTGCTCCGGTTGGCGTGGAGTCGAACTCACTGGAGCGTTCTCACCACCCCCGCCGACGAGTGACAGTGCATCCACTGGGGCTCGGCAAGGAGTAGAAATGGCAATTGCTTTGGGCTTTGCACCCATGAGGAGCCACGGATCTTCAGGCTTAGCTGAAACGGCTTCATGCTCCAGGGCGCCAGTGATGATGGAGCCGAGCCACGGAAGAGTGGGATTATTGTCCAGTGCTGGAGTGGCGCAGTCAGGGGAGTGAGATGGGATGGTCGCAGTCTGGTTGCCGCAGCCACAGGAGCTGAGGACTGCAAGGTGTTTTGCCTGGGCCGAGGCGACAGTGAAAAACTCCAGGATGTCTTTTTCTCTGAGCTCGACTTCCAGACAGGCGATACTTTTCTTCAGCTTTGAGACAGTAAGGTGACAAGATCCATACTCAGCCATCGGGCTATCATTTAGTCCGTGAGAGTGCTTCAAAGCTTAAAGTCCACAGTAAAGTCCAGAAAAGTGCTACAAGCTTAAAATCCTTGGTAAAAGTGACCGGTTAGCCTAGCCGCTGGGCTAAAAACAAACCTAGCTAAGCTAGCAGCAGTGGAGGTACTCTGGTAAACCACGTCGAGTTGCAGCCAGCTTAAAATCACTTAAGATCCACACGTCCAATGACTGAAAACTTTTACCAAGTTAAAACATATAGGTAAAACAATGGCCAGAAAAAGAGTGTAGCGTAGAAAACTTGGCTTAAAAACTCGATAAAATGTCAATTTATGATGGTTTAAGATGAAGCTTCTAGCGACGCTTCTGCTGGGTACACAAATACGCCGACACATGCGCAGTATGAACCAGACTCAGGGTGGGCAGCCATCTGCTGCTGCCGTGTTGGGTTGAGAGAGAGAGAGAGAGAGAGAGCATACAGTAGTACAATGAAAATTCCACATAGGATTTTAAAATAATAATAATGTAATGGTTGTGGTAATATTAATATTAATTAAAAAAATTAATAATAATTATTGGAATAATAATGATAATAATAGTAATGAGACTAATAATAATAATTGTAGTGTGGTTGTTGAGCAGGAACATGGGAGCAGTAGGAGGCCTGCAATCATAGATCCAGACTCTGCAGCTACGGAGGCAGAAATACCTGCTGAAAGCGACACAGGGAGAGAGGAGAGAGATGAGAAAGCACAAAACTACAGGAGAGAGAAGATGTTGAGTTAGTAACATGCATTAATGGGATAAGAATGCATGCAGAAGGAGAAGGAGAGACGTCTCCCGGCAGTCTAGACCTATAGCAGCATAACTAAGGGATGGTTCAGGACTCACCCAAACCAGCCCTAACTATAAGTTTTATCAAAGAGGAAAGTCTTAAGTCTACTCTTAAATGTCTGCCTCCGAACCCAAATTGGGATCTGATTCCACAGAAGAGGAGCTTGATAACTGAAGGCTCTGGTTCCCAATCTACTTTTGGAGACTCTAAGAATCACAAGTAACCCTGCATTCTGGGAGTGCAGTGTTCTAGTGGGGTAGTAAGGTATTATGAGCTCTTTAAGATACGATGGTGCCTGATCATTAAGAGCTTTGTAGGTGAGGAGAAGGATTTTAAATTGTATTCTGGATTTTACAGGGAGCCAGTGCAGAGAAGCTACTATTGGAGAAATATGATCTGTTTTTGAATTGATTTGATTGAATTACATGATTTTTTGCTTTTTAAAGTACTTTTTATTAGTGAGATTGCTGCCAGCAGAAATTGCACTCACAATGTACTTTATTAGACCTCATTATTCTTCTGTGCCTTTTTTGCTCACATGCTTCATATGCCTCATATACATGTGTCTCTATGAGTCTAATTTTACACAGTTTTGTTTCCATTTTTCCTCCTTATTAGAGTGATTGCTCTCAGCAGCAAAATTAGATTATGTAATGCTTGCTGACTCAGAACAGGTAAGAACCCACAAGCACGACACAGAAACAATCAGGGTAGCAGTCAAAGTTCACAAGTTTTTTTCCCCAGAAAACAGGCGAGGGTCAAAACCAGAAGATCAATTAGAAAAAAAGGCAAACATAACCAGCAGGGATCAGGCAGATATTAAGAGTCCCAGGTATCAGGCAGAGAATCAGAGTCCAGGGAATCAAGCCAAGGTTCAGACAGGAAAGTTTCAGGAATCGGGAAGTAAGTTCTGGAAAGCTTACGAGTACCTGGTGGCCCCTTCCCCTGCACCGAGACTTAAGTAGGCGATCAATTGTGTAAGCAGGAGCCCTATCGAAGATCCAGGAGGGCAGTGAGGGTCTGGAGGAGGGTGGAAGCGGACTCTCCTTAAGTAGTTTGAATCGAGAGACGTGGAAGGTGGCGTGGATACGTAGAGACCGGGAAAGGCGCAGGTGAACAGCTGCTGGGTTGATTATCTTAGATATGAGGAATGGCCCTACAAAGCATGGGACCACCTATCTGGATTCTACCCAGAGCATTAAGTCCCTCATAGCGAGCCAAACCTTCTGTCCCAGAGTGTAGGTGGGGGCTGCGGTTGGCTGACCTCTGATCAGGTGGTCAGAGGTGTGGAGTAGAGTGGCATGGTCCAACCGCCAGTTGTGTTGACAGCAATGGATGAAGGCTTGAACAGATGAAAAGCTGGCTATGCTTTCCTGCTTGAGAAACAGAGGAGGCTGATAGACCTGGGAACACTGGAATGGAGAAAGACCAGTAGCAGAGCTGGGCAAAGTGTTGTGGACATACTCTATCCATAACGGTTGTTTGGACCACGGTAGAAGCCATGCAGCGCAGCGCCGTTTCCATCTCCTGGTTCATCCTTTCTGTCTGACTATTGGATTGGGGATGGAAGCCTGAAGAGAGACTGACGGTGACTCCCAGCAGGCTGCAAAACTCTGTCCAAACTCTGTCCCCCCCCAGCTATGTGGAGTCCTTCAACATGTCTTCAACCTGAGCCTGAGTCTTCAAAGGGTTCCTGTTCTGTCGAAGACATCTTGCCTCGTTCCTATGCCGAAGACGCTGCATCCCAGTGGCTCCAAGGACTACAGACCAGTGGCACTGACCTCCCACATAATGAAGACCCTGGAGAGACTGGTGCTGGAACAGCTGAGGCCCATGGTCAGACCCCTCCTGGACCCCCTTCAGTTCGCCTACCAGCCTCGGCTGGGAGTTGAGGATGCCATCATCTTCCTGCTGAACCATATCTACACCCACATGGACAAGCCGGCAAGCAAGGTGAGGATCATGTTTTTTGATTTCTCCAGTGCTTTCAACACCATCCGGCCAGCCCTGCTGGGTGAGAAGCTGGCAGCAATGCAGGTGGATGCCCCCTCGTGTCCAGAATTGGACACGAGGGGGATCTGTGTGTCGTACAGCGTGGTCAGCAACAGCGGGGCCCCTCAGGGGACTGTCCTCTCTCCCTTCCTCTTCACCACCTACACCACAGACTTCGGCCACCACACAGAGTACTGCGACCTTCAGAAGTTTTCTGATGACTTGGCTGTGGTGGGATGTATCAGCGGTGGTGATGAGTCTGAGTACAGGGCTGTGGTGGGGAACTTTGTCTCATGGTGTGAGCAGAACCATCTGCAGCTCAATGCGACAAAGTCTAAGGAGCTGGTTGTGGATCTACGAAGGGCCAAGGCACCAGTGACCCCGGTTTCCATCCAGGGGGTCAGTGTGGACATTGTAGATTACTTCTGTGCAATATACACTTTTCAGTTAAAATTCCCTATTTATTGATATTGATATTTATTCATAGCTCTATTACTGCTGTGCAATATCCTCAGGCTCATTATAATCTTAAAAAGCCACACTTGGCATTTCATGCACTATTATCTTATACCGTATTATTATCATCAACCGGTAAACCCACTTGGTACTTAATTTTTTTTCTGACCTGTATTATAGTGTATTATATTTTTTTGCTTAGTACTTTTATTCCTGTGTGCAGTGACGTGATAGTGAGCTGCTGTAGCAAAAGAGTTTCCCCTCAGGGATCAATAAAGTATTTCTGATTCTGAACTTCTTCCTGGAGGATTGGACTGGCCAGTCGACGACTGCCCAAACTTTGGCTGGGTCCATCTGCATGAGGAGACCTTGGGAACATGGAATTCACACTTCTCTGCCTTTATGAACAGCTTGTTCTTCAGAGGCTTCTGGAGAACAAGCTGTTCATAAAGGCCGAGAAGTGTGACACTTGACATGACGTACATGCTAGGATATCATCCAGGTAGACGAAAATATACACATTGATTTCACATTGAAATCTCTGAGAACATCATTTACCATGACCTGGACGACTGCAGGAGCGTTGGTGAGACCAAAGGGCATGACCAGGTATTCATAGTGTCTGCTGGGGGTGTTGAAGGCGGGCTTCCATTTGTCTACCTCCTTGATGCGGACCATATGGAAAGCATTTCGGAGGTCCAGCTTGGTGAGTTCAAAAACAGATTATATGAAAGGGAGGGGATACCTGATCTTCACCGTTATATTATTCAGCCCATGGTAATCAAAGCATGGTCGCAGTGACTTGTCCTTCTTCCCCACAAAGAAGAAGCCCGTGCTGGCTGGAGAGGTGGAGGGTCGAATAATACCTCCACCACCAGCAACTCCTGGATGTAGATCTCCATAGCCTTCGTTTCAGGAATGGACAAGGAGTACAGTTGACCCATCGGGCATGGAACCAGGAAGAAGCTCAATGCTGCAGTCGTAGGGCCGGTGAGGAGGAAGCAAGCTGGACTGTGCATTGTTAAATAACTCAGGAGGTACCCCAGAGAGGTCAGGGAACTCTGTGGGAGGAAGAGAACTAGGGACAGGAGACAGAGCAGATCAGAGGCAAACAGCATTGCAATAATGACTCTTTTGTAAAATGGTACCTGTTCCTTAGTCAATGTGTGGATTGTGTGTATGGAGCCAAGGGTAACCAAAGATCACCATTTGTTAAGGATAGTGTATCAGGTGGAATATAAGAGTTTCATGGTGGTTACCTGATATGCCAAGGTGCACTGGAACAGTTCTAAAAATTAGAATCAGCTCTAGAGTCTATGAGAACTGGAACTATGTGAGGTGGCTCAGTCATTCCCAGCTGAGCATGTAACAGAGGACAAGAGTGTCTTTTGCTTATTGTCATTTGTTTTCTTCGTTTGTTTGTTTGTTTTTGCTCACCTGTAACTCATAAATCAATTATGCTACATATAGCCTTCATACTGTATATCAATATGGCCATACGTTTATGCACTTGTATAAAATGCACATTATTTTGCATAATTAATGAGATGACCCTGAAAAATGTTATTTATTTAAGACACTTGATTTGCATTTCCTCCTACAGTTTTAATGCTACTCAGATGATTAACATGTCAACTTGTACTAATTATTTTTCGAAGGGGTACCACAGCAAGTTAGCATGTACTTGTTGGTGGATTCACAAGAAACTGGTTAAAGAAACAGAAATCAAAGCAACAGAGGATGAGATATAGTACCTGTTACTCCAAAAACACTGGATCCTACATTTGTTTCACTGTTCCTGCCTGGGAAATGCCCATGTCTACAAACTCCATGCCCCAGATTGAAGTGCAGTGTGTACAATGTCCTGTTCTGCTTCTTAGTTTTGGTTTTCCTTAGTTTCATGTTTTCTATCGATGTTTCCTGTTTTATTTAGAAATATTCTCCTGCCCTCATGTGTCTTGTAGTTTTGCTTCCTGTCTTTGATTGTTTGCCTTGCCCTGATTGGTTTCACCTGTGTATTTAACTTGAGTGTATTTAAGTCTGTGTGCTTCTTTTGTTCAGTGCCAGTTCGTTTTAGTCCATTATGACAAGCGGTCCAGCTTTCCCAGTGTTTCCTAGTGGTTTTTGTACTTTCCTTCTCGGTTATTGGACGTTCTGCTTGTTTATTGGACTCTGGTTTTCCTGCCTGCTCCTTTGGACTTGGTGCCTGATTTAGACTACTACTTTATTGATTTTGATCCTTGCCTACCTGACCATCCCAGTAAGCCTTTTGTATGTTGTCTTTTTTATTAAATCATTGAACTATACCAGCTCGGTCTCTGTGCCTGCATGTGGGTCCAATCCCTGAATTTCCTGTGTCTCCTGCTTGACACCTGAATGTGACATGCAGGCTTTCTGTTATAATTAGTTGTCTCCAAGTTGAAGTTGAAATATCAAAGTAGAGATTCTTTTCGCAGGCTTGATAAAGCTCCTCCAGAGCCATACGACATTATACATAAACAGAGTGTAAAATCAGTGGAGTGCCCTTTTAACTTTCAAACAATCCCAAAGACATCTATTGTATTTGTATCTCAGCCAGTGTATTTAGTAGGCTTTAGACTAATTTCATATTCCCCAATGCTAAATATTACAAGCTGATCAACTGCACATAAGCTCATTATGGTGACATCTACAGTTTGAGTTATGAGTTTTATTATGAATAAAAGTGTTAGAAGGCCCAGTCAGCCCCACCGTATTTATAACAGCACCTGTATACAGTACAAACTCCATTCATCTTTCAAAAGGGTCACTAATGCACACTGATGAACTGTAAATAGGTTAATTTTGATGACATTTTCAGTTTATAAGAAATACACCACAATGCACTGGGGCTTATTGCAGATGTGTTTTAAAGCCCCATTCATTCCCACTGCATCTAGGACTCATCCAATTAGTTTTAATATGATTATAAAGTCATCCAAAAACTATGCCAATCAGCATCAGTAATCATAGCAATCACACACACTTTCTCCAGGAAATGCTTCTCTAATTGTTCTTCTTCCTTGCTTTAATTTTGCTCACATGCAACTCGAAACCATTTATAATAGTAGTAATTTTAATGATACTTTTTTTTTTAAATAAAGTAATTTAAGAATGCTTAATTCTGACTTCCTCCTACATTTTTAAAGCTATGAAATTGATTGATCATTATTACAAGCTTGGTGTGTAATAATTGGGTGTTGGATGGCCAGGTTCAGCTCGCATTCCATCATTATCATCATCAACCGGTAAACCCACTTGGTACTTCACACTTGTTTTATCTTATACTTATACCCACCTGGTACTTAATTTATTTTCTGACCTGTTTTTATAGTGTTTTTATAGTGTATTGTATTATATTTTTTGCTAATACTTTCTCCTGTGTGCACTGACGTAAAGACGAGCTGCTGTAACAAAGAGTTTCCCTTCGGGGATCAATAAAGTATTTCTGATTCTGATTAAATTTGCTGACGACACAGTGGTGTTGGTGGGCCTTATCTCTGACAACAAAGAGAAGACCTACCTGGAGGAAGTGGCTGACCTGTCACTCTTGTGCCAGGATAACAGGCTACTGATGAATGTCGCCAAAACCAAGGAGCTGATTGTGGACTTTAGGAGAGCACAACAACGGAGGACATACATACCACTGAGGATTAATGGGACTACTGTGGAGAGGGTGAGCTGCAGAGGATCTGACATGAACAGAACAAACAGACACTCTGGTGAGAAAGGCAAGGCAGCGCCTTTACCACCTCAGGCAGCTGAGGAAGGAGGAGGGCTCTGCAGAGAGTAGTGCATTTGGCTGAACACACTACTGGAACTACACTCCCCTCGCTGCAGAACTTATACACCAAGAGGTGCAGAACAAGAGCCTGAAGGATCCTCACCACCATATATATATTTTAGTAATTTATTTTGTATTGTTGTGGTTGCTTGTTCTATGTTCTGCACTATCTCTGTGGGCATTGCCATTTTTCACTTCCCTGCACATCCTACCCGTAGCTTCACCTTTTACTGTTCATGCAGGTGCAGTTAAAAAGTGGCATAGTATGAGCGGTGAAAATAATGGCAGGCTGTGGATGTGTACTTTAGACAATCTGAGGCATGATGTAGCAAAATACACAACACCTCGAGTAAAAAAAAAACTGAAGCACTTATATCCTTGCCCATTCATGACATCTATATACCCAGCTGCTTTGACATGTTCAGCTCGTAGTGATCAGATGCTGTTAGCAGTTGCTTGCCTCCTCTTCACCTCCCACAGATCACTCTACAGGTGATGTTCATCCAGTCAGCATACGAGCTGTGCCCAGATATACGCATCCTCGCAGCTCTGCTCATTAACAAAGCCCAGGGCCCACCCTGGGGCACTATGTGGGTGCTGTGTTCATCAGGGTGCCGCACACAGCAGCCATCTGGAGTGGCAGCTCCCTGCACTACTGCACCCACTGACTTGCACTGCACTGATCCCTTTGTCAGACTGAGGGAAGTAAAACAAATGGTGAATTTTCAATTTTGAGCCTTCCAATTTCATACACAGCTGTTTTGGAAGTCACTTCGGAGGAGAGTTATGGCTGATGTTTGCGAGTTGCTGAGGCGGCATGATGTGCCATCGTCGTCAGCAGTTTGTGGATTGCCGATCTTTTGTGGAGTGCGAGGACAAAGCACAAATAGATTTAAAAACAAAGTTTAAAGAAATTGCTCTTAACATCTTCTCACAGTTGCAGAGCTGTGGATTTAATGAATGGCTGCAAGTATATAAAAAGCTTAGCAAGGCAGATGCTTAATAATGTTGGACTCCTAATTTGACTTTTATTGCTGTTTTTCTCCAACACATCCCGAGTGTCCATACTGTTTGTAAATACACACTAGGCTGGAAACTGAGTTTTCAAAGTTAAAAATCTCAGCTCAGTTATTGAGACACAGGTATTGATCAACAACTCCCACAGTTATGCAGAATGTATATTGTGATAGGGAACCTGCTGCCTCCTGAGTGAATCAGAAAAGAGACTACAGAATGAGTGGCCCAGTGCAATCTAATTTAACTGTAAAACATAGCAATCAATTCTAACTTTGAGAACACGGTGAGGTACAAACTAGTGTGAACATCGGTGCAAATTCAAATAAATTAAAAACATCTCTTGTCAAGCGCACCACGCTTTATTCACCAAATGTTTTCAGCTGCCTTTCCTTAATCAGGGTGGTGTCTGAGTTTTTTTTCTTTATATACAGTCCATCAATCTGTCATGTGATTTCTAAATCACCAAAAACATGGCCGGATTAGCCAGCCCCAGGGCAAAGTTGAGCTCTGAGCCCCTACTGACCACAACCCCCTCCCCCCTTTTTTCTTACTTGGCTCGGGGTTATCTCGAATTGGATTGACACTATAAATTTATAACAGAAAGCCTGAGTTACAATCTAGGAGTGTGGAGTTTGCCCTAATGGCAATTTCAGGCAGCTATGTTCTATGTTTACTTAGTACTACTCAGAGACAAGAATTTGAAATGATTGATGTAAAAATCATGTTTATTTGGAAACCTGTAGGAGATTTCCCTGTTTCTCTACAACGGAGGTGGAGACTGCCAAGTTAGCATGACCCATAGATCCGCAATAGCCACATTTATGGGAATTTACATATATATAAGTTGACATAAACCAGAATTATCCTTTAAAGTTCCAAATGTAGAAATCCAAAATGCCTCCCTCCAAAGGAGCAATTTCTCTAAATCGCCCCCTCTCTTTGACAAAAAATATCCCCTCAATAGTTGTGCTGTAACTGGATAAATCTCTTTTTATATTGTATAGTACTTTTATGCTCCACTATTCATTGAGTTTTCCTGTTGTTTTTCCTACATATCATTTTCCACATGGCCATGCAAACACATACATCACATCCTGAGTTGTGTTTTAAACATAGCAATCATAGCAGAACTGCTGCATTAAACTTGTTTTCTTTTTTCAGCAGAATCATCCTTTTCCTGTTTAGACAAATTAGTGATTGCTCTCTTAACAACATTAATCATGCATTAATGTCATTTACTTTTAGCACCATCAGGTGCCTTAGGACTAAACCCTCTTCTATGTTAAACTGCATCCATAATCAAGGACTCATGAATACGCATAGGGCCCTCTGATTATACCTCTGAAGATGTAAACAAGTATAATTAATGCTGTGATTATCAACTTTAGGGGAATTAATTACTTTTGATGTGTGAACATCTCAAGGAGCTCCCCTCAGTTTAAGAGCTTGTTAAGAAACTCAGTGAAGCTGCATCCTGCGCGTCACGACCAAGCAGCAAAGATCTGTGTACAGCTCCCTGTTAGAGTGGATAACATGATTAAGTGATGCTTTGCTGGCACAAAACAAAACAATGGATACTGGTAACAGTCATTAATTATTTAAGTGATGGTTTGCCAATACTGGCTTTCATTAAAAATCAGATCAGTCAGTCACTATCATTGCTCAGTGCTAAACTGGTTGTCTATGGGAAGCCCTGTTTTATACAAATGCAACATTTTAACCAGATTTAATGAAACTTAATTGGACCAAAGTGGTGGACTGACATTGTCATACCAAGTACCCAAGGGAAGCAAATGACCCAGTGCAAAGGGATCATGGCCAGTATGCAGAGAAGGAATGATAATAACCAACCAATGCACTAAGAGAAGCGACCACATAACACCAATCCTTGGTGCCCTTCACTGGTTACCTGTGAGTTTTAGAATTGATTTTACTGCTAAAGCCTCCTGTTTAGATCTGCAAATTCCCTATGAGTCTGATTGCTGCTTGAGAACCTCTGGCATGACCCGACTAATGGTTAGAAAATCTGGACTTGTCACTATAGGTGAATGGGCCCCTCAGCTGTGGAACTCCCTGCCTGAAGATCTCAGGCAGACAAACTCAGTGACCTCTTCTAAGTCCCTTCTTAAGACTCACTTTTATCTTATGGCTTTTTCTTAACTGGTGGTATTTGTTGTAACTATTAGATTATTTAGTAAAATTTGACATTGTTTGAGATGTCTGTGTTATGACAACTTGACATTAAACAAGACAAAAATGTATTTGTCATGACAACTTGTCATTCATTATTAAGAAAACATAACCTCATAAACATGCCATAGCAGGCCTAATTATCAAATTTAAGAAACTATTTAGCTTTATGTGTTAACATTACATTATACTGTCATATGTGCTTGGTTTTGACAATTCATGTGGACGTTAAAAACGATAGCCTTAGTACTGTGTTTATCTCATTAACAGATTCGATTGGCTTTTGTCAGAGTGTACATGAAGCCACTCGCTGTTTTAACCACACCCTCGACCTTGTTCTGGTATATGGCATTGACATTGAACATTTAATAGTCTTTCCACAGAATTCTTCTTTATCGGAGCATTATTTAATAACTTTTGAACTGCTATTACTGGACTACACGCCATCAGGCAAAAATTCTTACTCTAGATGTCTATCTGATATTGCTGTGGCTAGATTCAAGGAAGCAATCCCATCTGCATTTAATTCAATGTTACGTCTCAATATAACAGAGGACTCCTATGCAAATCGCAGCCCCTCCCAAATTGATCATTTAGTTGATAGCGCTGCAGGCTCACTGTGAACGACACTCGATTCTATCGCTCCTCTAAAAAAGAAGATAATAAAACAAAGAAGGTTAGCTCCATGGTATAACCCCCAAACCTGCAAATTAAAGCAAATATCATGAAAACTTGAAAGTAAATGGCATTCCAACAACTTGGAAGAATCTCATTTAGTCTGGCAAGATAGTCTTAAAACATATAGGAAGGCCCTCCGTAATTCCAGAGCAGCTTACTACTCATCATTAATAGAGGAAAATATAAACAACCCCAGGTTTCTTTTCAGCACTGTAACCAGGCTGACAGAGAATCACAGCTCTATTGAGCCATGTATTCCTATAGCACTCAATAGTAACAACTTCATGAGCTTCTTTAATGATAAAATTTTAACTATTAGAGAAAAAATTGATCAAGTCCCGCCTTCAACCGGTGCCGACTTGTCTTCAAACACAGGAACCTTGGAAACAGCTGTAGAGCCTGATGTGTGTTTTGGCTGCTTTGCTTCTGTCGATCTTCTTCAGCTGACTTCGACAATAAATTCGTCTAAGCCATCAACTTGTCTCTTAGACCCCATTCCAACTAGGCTGCTTAAAGACGTTTTACCCTTAGTTAGCACTTCTTTACTGGATATGATCAATCTGTCTTTATTAACAGGCTATGTACCACAATCCTTTAAAGTAGCTGTAATTAAACCGCTTCTTAAAAAGCCCACTCTTGATCCAGGAGTTTTAGCCAACTATAGACCTACAGTATATCTAACCTTCCCTTTCTTTCTAAGATCCAGTCGCAAGTCAGTTGCGTGACTTTCTAAATAACAATAGTTTATTTGAGGATTTTCAGTCAGGATTTAGAGTGCATCATAGCACAGAGACAGCACTGGTGAAAATTACAAATGACCTTTTAATTACATCAGACAATGGACCATCACATCCTATTACAGAGACTGGAACATGTAATTGGCATTAAAGGAGCCACACTAAGCTGGTTTAAATCCTATCTATCAGATCGAACTCAGTTTGTACATGTTAATGGTGAATTCCTCAGTGCACGCCAAAGTTAGTCACGGAGTTCCGCAAGGTTCTGTGCTTGGACCGATTCTATTTACCATATATATGCTTCCTCTAGGCAATATTATTAGGAAACACTCCATAAACTTTCATTGCTATGTAGATGATACCCAATTATATCTTTCGATCAAGCCAGATGAAACCAACCAGTTAGCTAAACTTCAAGCATACCTTAAGGACATAAAGACCTGGATGACCTGCAACTTTCTGATGTTAAATTTAGACAAAACTGAAGTTATTGTACTTGGTCCCAAACACCTCTGAGACACATTATCTAAATATATAGTTACTCTAGATGGCATTGTCCTGGCCTCCAGCAGCACCGAATGGAACCTCTGAGTTATCTTTGATCAGGATTTATCCTTTAATTCCCACATGAAACAGACCTCAAGGACAGCCTTTTTTCACCTACGTAACATTGCAAAAGTCAGGCCCATCCTGTCTCAAAATTATGCTGAAAAATTAGTGCATGCATTTGTTACTTCTAGGCTGGACTACTGCAATTCCTTATTATCTGACTGCCCGAATAAGTTCCTTAAGACTCTCCAGTTGATCCAGAATGCTGCGGCACGTGTACTGACAAGAACTAGGAAAAGAGATCATATTTCTCCAATATTCGCTTTGCTGCAATATCTCCCTATAACATCCAGAATACAATTTAAAATCCTTTTCCTCACCTACAAAGCTCTTAATGGTCAGGCACCATCATATCCTAAAGATCTCATAATACCATATTATCCGACTAGAACACTGCGCTCCCAGAATGCAGAGTTACTTGTGGTTCCTAGAGTCTCCAAAAGTAGAATGGGAGCCAGAGCCTTCAGTTATCAAGCTCCTCTCCTGTGGAATCAGATCCCAGTTTGGGTTCGGGAGGCAGACACCATCTCCACATTTAGGAGTAGGCTTAAGACTTTCCTCTTTGATAAAGCTTATAGTTAGGGCTGGCTTGGGTGAGTCGTGAACCATCCCTTACTTATCCTACTATAGGCCTAGACTGCCGGGAGACTTCCCATTACTGCATGTTACTAACTCAACATCTTCTTTCTCCCATAGTTTTGTGCTTTCTCGTTTCTCTCCTCTCTCCTTCTGTCGCTTGCAGCAGCTATTTCTGCCTCCGGAGCTGTAGAGACTGGATCTGTGGTTGTGGGCCACCTGCTGCTGGACAACTGCTACTACAGTTGTTGTTATTGGCTGTTACTAATACTGACATTATTTTTCCTATAGCTGTGATTCCTATTATTACTAATGTATTCATATTAACACTAGAATTACTATTCTACTATAAAAAAAAATAATTCTACGTGGTCTTTGCAATGTGCCTCCCTCCCCCTCTCTCTCTGTCTCTTTCTCTGTCTCTCTCTTAAAACCTAACATGGCAGCGGCGGATGGCCGCCCACCATTGAGTCTGGTTCTGTCCAAGGTTTCTGCCTCTTAAAGGAAGTTTTTTCTTGCCACTGTTGCCAAATGCTTGCTCATGGTGGGATTTGTTGGGTCTCTGTAATTAACATTATAAAGAGTACGGTAGAAACAGAAGAAACAGCTCTCACAACCAGACAGGCAAACTAGACACAGTCTATTTTGACAGGCAGTAATGTTGATGATGTGGTTGTTTCAAAGGTCTGTCAAAGACTGTCATGACCAGCAAGGTGAGAGCTTACTGAAAAACTCAAGACATCAGGGTCAAATGTAAAGGTGTTGAATACATCTGCAGAAATTCAGAAATATTAGCATAAAAGATTCTCATATCTTCAAAACTCATGTTGGTAGAGTATGTACACTTTTCTCTGAGCAATACATCTCTCAAACAGTACCAGCCACTAGTGAAAAGACCCATTATTTAGAAAGAACTCCCTCACTTAAGGACAATCTTAAGTTGAAACTCTTAAGGCATGCACAGCCGAGGTTAAACTTAGTTCTTTATAGTTTTGAGACGTTCAATCACTTGAACATGAGGACTCATTCCAGGCAAACAAAGCGGATTTTGTGGCAAAACCTCGAGTGTCTCCTAGAAGGTTACTGCTAATTGGGACTATTTATCAACACTTTCCAGCCAATAGTGACAAGTACCTGCTCCTTTCCCTGTTTCTCATTACCACTATCTGTAATGAGAAGAGAATCTATCTTTCAATTAACATACAAGGGCAGCCTGGGAAAGAGGAAACTGAAGTTTGGAGAGTCGGTCAGTAATGGAATGGATAATTTGGCCTCCTTTTGTAGAATTTTTCCACGCAGGACTAAGGTGGATTGAGGTTATAGTGAGTCCTGCCAAACAAATTGCTGCTGTCAATAGGCCAATCCTTCTCACTCATGTGCCTGTGAATCTGGGAGTCCTTTAAGGTAAAAGGACTGTGGAACAAAAAATTGGATTGGAAGTTGTTTTTTTAAATAAATTAAAAAACAGAAGATTTTCTTACCTTAAAATAACTGATCAGTGCTAAGTTATATTTTGAACATATTTCTATACAGTAAAATATTAATTTATATAGAAGAAAACAGTGGTACCAAAAAATACAGTATTTTAGAGCTACCCCTAAATTTTTTCCTCAAATGAGCTCATGTCTGGGAGCCGAGCTCCCCATAGCTAACCCACATTTCGAAGCCTGTTTTTAGCTGTGCACAGTACCAATTATGTCATACTGTGTATTACATGTATTTAGTTTCAAAACTCAGTAGCGCACTGCATTAATGATCAACATTTATCATTAAAAGCATTAAGAATGAACAATTTTGTGCTGGATGAAGCTGGTTAAATTCACTCACTTCACACGTAAACAAAGCAAGTTACATTAGTAGTATCATGGAATGAGAAATCCTCAAACCTCCTTGAAGGACCGGAACTGCAAAAAGCAAAAATAAATAAAAAAAGAAAGAAAAAAATGACTCAAGAAATAAATTAATATGCCATTAAATGTGCCAAAAAATAATATTAAAATTAATTAAGGCATTAAATAATTTGTAAAATCTGACAAATTGATATTTGTTTTAATTTGCTTCTGTATTTATTTACATTTGTATTAATTAACCTATAATTTTCATTTAGTTATTCATTTATTTATTTATTTCTGTATGTATTATTTTCCCATTGCATTTTTTCCCCATTTATTTCCCCAAACTTATTTATCTCTTTTCTTTTTACATTTCTGTATGCATTTCTGCTTCGTTATGCAAATGAGGGGTGTTGTGTGTCATGGGGTTAACTTTTCACCTATTGGTGTATACATGCCTTGCTGCCACAACCGTGGTTTCTGGCCACTGAGGGACAGTCAGCTCACAACTATCATATCGAGGAGATTTACAGCTGGCTCCGACCACAACTCTGATCTGGATTATATTTTATGGAGAAAATATTTTCTGGATTTCCCTCTTATGTCCTCCGGCTGCTCTGCCCAACTCTCAGTGATTTACAGAGTTTACTGATGAACAGATAGCTTCACTTGCTGCTAACTGTAACATTAGTTGCTCTTAGCTAGTTAGCCGTGCAGCTGCGGTCCGATTACATGACTCTCCCCGGAGTGGGAGCTTGGAGCAACGGCGGTCTAAAGCACCTGTACTACCGGAGTAAACAATGACACTCCCCAAGTGCTCCCAGCTTCGAGCTCCCAGTCCCGGTAGTCAGCTAATGGGACAGCTAGCAACACAGCTAAAGTAGCTAACCGCTAAAACAGTAAATGATAAACAGTAAATTCATCATTCAGTGCCCCATATCACTATTTTCCAAGCTACTGTAGTTGTCATATTTCGTGGGACCCACGTGAGTGTGGAGTAAGTTGGAAACATGATAGACGCGTACTAAGAATAGTGAGCTATATTAGCTGAAGACCCATAGTTATCCTGGGACTTGCTGGGTGAGCCTACCCAATATGCCTGCCTACACAGCAGCTCACATTTTTGTTCCTGCAGCAGCAAAGAGAAGCTCCACAAACTGGCAAATCACAATAACAATACACCAAAACACCCCACAGGAGATAAAGGCAGGTTCCCGTTTTTGACATTTGTGTTGTGATACTTAAACCATCAGGGAAATAAAAGCCTCTTGCGTACGAGACCGGTCTCCAGCCAGGGGACCCAGGCTAACTATGGGTCTTCAGCTAATATAGCTCGCTATTCTCAGTATGCAAAAACCAGAAAATATTTGTCCATAAAATATGATCCAGATCACTTTCCTTGTCGGAGCCAGCTGTAAATCTCCTCGATATGATAGTTGTGCGCCGACTGTCCCTCAGTGGCCAGAAGCCACCGTTGTGGCATCAAGGCATGTTTAGTCGATCTATACACTCTGATGTCGATCAACAATTAGGTGAAAAGTTAACCCCATGACACACAACGCTCCTCATTTGCATAATGATGATCAAAATGCATACAGAAATGTAAAAAAACAAATAAATAAAAAATTCAAAAGGGAATATAATTCATAAATAAACACAAAAAAGTAAATAAATGAATGAATGAATAAATAAAAAAATTCAATGGAAAATTAAATGGGAAAATAAATAAATACAGAAGCAAATTAAAACAGAAATGTTAATTTCAATTAAATTTTATTTATATAGCGCCAATTCATAACAGAAGTTATCTCATTGCAGTCTTCTCATATAATAGTAATTGTAGTGTTAATATTAATAAATTAGTAATAATAGGAATGACAGCTATAGGAAAATTAATGTCAGCATCAGTAACAGAGCCAATAACAACAACTGTAGTAGCAGTTGTCAAGCAGGAACACAGGGGCAGCAGGTGGCCCACAACCACAGATCCAGTCTCTGCAGCTCCGGAGGCAGAAATACCTGCTGAAAGCGACAGAGTCACATTTTTTGAAATTTTTAATGCCTAAATTAATTTTAATATTATTTTTGGTGCATTTAATGGCATATTAATTTATTTATTGAGTTATTTATTTATTTTTGATTTTGGCAGTTCCGGCCCTCCATAAACCTTATCCTTGTTAGAGGTTTATGTGCTTTTACAAAATTACCTCTATTGTACCAGTCTGCTACACAAGATGCCTGGCATGTTTAAACGTCTGTCATTATACATAACTGAACCTGCAGCATTAAACCAGGTACAAGTTCTCACTGTTAAGAGTTTAGTGCTGTTTTTAAGTATTTGGGGAAAGTCCAAGTCAAGTATTACGTCTTTATAAGCAAATTGCAAGTTAAAGTGCAAATCTTACAGGTAGAATGTTGGACATCATAATGGCACAGCAATAGTTCAAATACATATAGCATTTTCCTTTTTCCTCCACAATAATATTTTAAATGCTTTTTTACAGTTAAGATCCTTTAAAGCAATACAATGAACTTTTATTAAAATCACTTTATTAGAAACCTAATAAATCACTTTATTAGAAATGTGAGACATGATGGTAATAGGGAGGAGGTGAGGGCAATCCAGGCTCACCTGAAGGTGAAGATCAGGGAGGCCAAGGGGAAGTACAGGAGGAAGCTGGAGTGGCATGAAGAGCATCACTGGCTTCAGACCGACTGGCAGCAGAGTTGAAGGCAGCTTGGACAGGACCAACGAACTTGAACTTAATCTGTTCTTTAACAGATTTGACAGACTGGCTCCTGCTCATCCCCCCTCTAACTCAGCTGCTGTCGGCCCTCAGACTCCTCTGAGTCCACTGCTCCCCCCTTCTCCATCTACCTGGGAGAGTCCTTCTCGCCCCTCAACTGGCTCTCAGGCTAACGGGCCTCTCAAGACTGACGACTCCCTCCCTCCCCCACCTGTAACCTCTGCTGTGTGCCTGACTGCTGACCAGGTGAGAGGACAGCTGATGAAACTCCACTCAAACAAGGCTGCAGGCCCCGATGGCGTTTGCCCCGGCATGCTAAAAGCCCAGGGCAAAGCTGCACATAGCTGCCCCCAGCTATGTGGAGTCCTTCACCATGTCTTCAACCCGAGCCTGAGTCTTCAAAGGGTCCCTGTTCTGTGGAAGACATCTTACCTCGTTCTTGTGCCAAAGACGGCGCGTCCCAGTGGCTCCAAGGACTACAGACCGGTGGCACTGACCTCCCACATAATGAAGACCCTGGGGAGATTGTTGCTGGAACAGCTGCAGCCCATGGTCAGACCCCTCCTCGACCCCCTTCAGTTCGCCTACCAGCCCCGGCTGGGAGTTGAGGATGCCATCAGGACACAAGGAGGGCATCCACCTGTATCGCTGCCAGCTTCTCACCCAGCAGGGCTGGCCGGATTGTGTTGAAAGCACTCTTCATTCTTAAAAACTTACTGTACTGTAGGTTGCAAAGTGTCTGTCTTCTGAAAATGTTGTAAAATTCACCAGTCAGGCAAATTATGCATCCTCACTGTAACTTTATTTCTGGAGATCAATGAATCAAATGGTATTACCAACACGTATTTTGGGCCGTTTTGGCTCAACACTGTGAATTTCATACATTTATAGTAGTAGTGACCTAAGCTGAAATAATGTAATGACACTTCAAATAATGTAATGACACTTCAAATGATTCTTATTCTGATAGTACTGTACATGTAAAGGCCTGCCTTTGATACCTTTCAAAGGGGACAATGTTTGGTTTTATTAAAGGCCTGAAAGCTGTGGTGACCTTATGTTACCGTACAGTAACAGTTCTGAACAGGCACAGATTGCGATAGGAGGTGGTTTTGTGCAGAAAACAGTCATTCTTATCTTCTAATTATGGATACAATACTGTCACATTTCATTCCATTTGATACCTGCTATCTGAGCTGAAACAAATAAGGGCTGCATCTTGTCTTGAATCCAAATGTGACATACAGTATGCACTCCAGATGACACAGAAACTGAAGAAAGATGAGCAGGAGGGAATATGTCAGTGCAGGATTATTCCAGCTTTTTCTTTTCTCAGAGATAGAGGTGCCAGGTTGATTTAATCATCCACATTAATGGATCTAATTAAAATTTCTGCCTCCATGTTGGTGAAAAGGCCTTCAGAATAGAATTACCTTGAGATGCCGTTTGTCCTCCAGGCCATTGGTATGCAGGGACCGTGCTGCTTCTCAGCGTGCTTGACAAGTCTTATCTTCAGCAGTCGTCCGCAGGTGTTCCCTGTCACAGGAGTGTGATCAAAATGCTGTGCAGGGACTGGGCTGCAGCCAAATGCTGTTTACCCACCAGATTACAGACAGGTTGCTGGGTCCCTGGAAGTAAAGCATCGCAACATGCATCTTCACTCTTAATAATGGTAATAGTAACCAGCAGCTACAACCTACAAACAAGCTAACATTTCCGTTTTAAAAGAGCCTATAGTGAAACAATGATCTATTTTGACAAAAACATAGGCAACTTGAACATTTAGATCTGTATTAAAATCTCCACTACAGTATGTGTGCAATGATAATGGGCGGGGTAAGGCAACTCTGTTTTACATTATACAGAGTTGATACTGGTCCTGTGCTAAATACGACTAAAATGTAAAAGCTCTATTATTGCACGTAGAGGCTGCAAATTTCATGCCACCCCACAACATGAAAGTGAATAACATTCAGGTAATTTAGGTATTCTTAAAGTATAGTTGGACTAATTGTGTAAAGATTGACCCAAGATTGGCACTAAAGCAAAGACTGTCCAAAATAGAAAGGGCTCATCCTCTGGGGAGCATGAATGTCTTCAGCAGGTTTCACGGTGAAGTGGAAAGGTGGTCGTGGCGCTAGAGGAAAGACCAATAGGTCCCTGAACAGGTTTCAAGCTCTAGAGACCATGAATATCTTGAATGTAAACTCTTTGTGACCCTGCACTTGTTATAATTTGTTGGTTGAGACCAAATTGTTGGACAGACTGACCAACCAAGAGATTTTAAAGGATTATTCCTGATATTACATCTTAGCTCTTATCGGCATTGGGTGGGGCATCCCACAGACCAGTACAGCAAAAAGGAGCTGCGCACAGAGCGGCCTCAAATGGGAAGGTTTGCAGGTGCGTGTATGTTTGTGGAGCCCGGCTTGAGAACCTTGGAGTGGGCCTTAATAACAAGTGTATTTTAAAAGTTGAGCTTGACAACTGTCAATCTTAGAAGGCCCTGCACATCAGTCATTCTGGCTAATTATACTTCTGCTCACGTTGAAGTTGGGTGGAACCAAAACAGGAATTACGTGACATAACAAACTTATAAGAATAATAAGGGTGTAGGTTATCCTGCTGTAACAGGTGCAAAAGGAGAGTGAGGGAGATGTCAGTCAACCTTAGTCTGGGCGACACAGAAACTGTCAAAAAATGAGCAGGAGGGAATATGTCAGTGCAGGATTATTCCAGCTTTTTCTTTTCTCAGAGATAGAGGTGCCAGGTTGATTTAATCATCCACATTAATGGATCTAATAAAAATTTCTGCCCCCATGTTGGTGAAAAGGCCTTCAGAATAGAATTACCTTGAGATGCTGTTTGTTTCGCCTCAAGTCATTTGTGCGAATTTGACCTCTAGACTGTTTGTCTTTATTCACCCTAAACAGCAAGTATACTGTTATTAACTGTACATATGTTAGTTGTAACCTAGCTAACAATGGACACACCGCCACTGCCATTTTAATGCATGGGCTTATGCATGGGCTCATGCCCAAATGAGTTGCTGTTGTTCAACTGTTTATACGCATGGCAATCAGAGAGAAATTTCAGTGGGAGTCACAGCTATTAAGAAAAATCCTCAAGCTGACTGGATATTTCAACGCCGAAACCAAAAACCCTCCAGCAGCAGTACTAGTAGCAGAGCTGGCAAGTGAAACAATAATGAGGACACAGGAATTACCACCTGCTTCCACAGGTTAGGTATCTAGCTAGGTCTGAGGTAGTTAGCTAACTAACTAACTAACTAACTTTGCAGGCAGATGGAAACGCTAGAAATAGCTTTCCGATGCAATCTACGGAACACTGTGCTTCAGCGTGTCCAGAAAACAAGCATTAAACTCAAATGCAGTGGAATTGATACGCTCATTGAGGGATTTTATTGCAGGTCTACGGGATCAATTTGACAGGTTTGAGGCTACGGCAAAGGAGCTGTCACCAAGTGTTGCAGAGACTTACAAGGCCGACACAGACAGAGGGAAACGAATATAAGAAAACACCAATGCCTCTGGAGAGCACTCCTTTTCAAAACTTGGACTTGAACAGACTGTGCTCTACAATGGGAAAAGAAAGACTCAGCCACTTAACATTGATGTTATTGGAAAGTGACATTGTTAGAGCTCTGGACTTTACCACTCTAATCAAGGGCTTTGCCACATATAAAGGTAGGAACGGACTTTAATACCTGTGTGATTTCTTATTGTATCATTCCATTGACTTTGCATGCATTCGCACCGCAACTCAATCTGCATGAAAACTATGTGACACAGTTGAAAGCACTGGAACAAGCGAGAAAGTGAATCTTGAGTTGAGATTATTTAGCCAACTTATGTTTCCAAAAACGTCAAGCTCAAGTAAGATCCTGCAATTGACATCACAATCTCCAACTTCAGCCATTCTGGTGGGCAGATAACGTGCTGTTCTCAGTCCTGCTAGCATATAAATTGCTGAGGTAGCTAGTTTAACATGAGATAATCTTATCAGAGATATTTTCCACTATAACAGACACATATGTAAAACAAAACAGCACCAACAGAAGAGGCACCAACTATGAAAATAAGACCCAAGTTGTGGTAAACTAGAATTATCCTTTAATCAGATCAGTGTAATTGTAATGTCTCATTGTCTAAAGTATGTCTCAAAGGATTCTCAAGAATAAAAGATACATTTTCTGGTAGAAACCATTTTGGAGGACTTAAAAGGTCAAACAGATATAATCTATTGAATGTCTTCAAAATATTGGTTGAAAGTTTAGTATCTTCTAAATGGGTTAAAAACTATTAATGTTGTGCTATCATAACAATAGTAGTGTTTATAAAAAGGTCCTTTGACTTGTGCCATCAGAATTCTGAATTGTGTTTTTTCCCTGAAAAATTAGATTTAGCTGTCTGTGAAGATGTGATTGTCTCAAACACAGAAGTGAGCAACCCTGATGGAATATATTTCATGTCCTAAACACATAAGAATGCCATGGCAGAGATGGAATATCAAAGTAGTGGAGATTTCCATCATAATTTTCTAATTCCTCAAAGCACTTTGCATATCCAGTGCAGCTGTGAGTGGAGTCATTTCCTCCACCTATCGACATAGACAGGAAGTGTGTGTACAATTTACAGCAATTGTAGCTGGGACTGAGTTGCTATTTCAGCATCAGTGACCTCCTTGGCAGACTGATGTGGATTTTCTCCTGCTGAGTCTGACTTGACAGAGGAAATCCGCTTTTTGGACCATTAGTTGTGTGTGAGACTGCAATGCAATGTCATTATTTCAGCGTTCACATTTCACATCCATTTTACTTTAAAGGAAATTACATAATTTTTAGGACTCAAGTCTTGTTTTTATAGTTTTGGTCAAACTTTCTCAGTTATAATGTTTTACTCAGTAATTATATTGTTCAGATGCTGAAAGGTGATGACTCTGCTAGTCAAATACACAACTGTGGAACATGAATGGTGGTGAGATAATCAAATTTTAACCTTTTACCATAAACTTTTCCATCCACAGAAAACAAGTGCTACTGTACAGTATGCAGAACTTTCATGGACTAATAGTACCATGAAGTTACATGACCATGTATCAATAGATTAGACTTGTCTTTTACAGAGCCCCCTTTGTCCCAAAAGTACGTTTATTATTGTTTTTATTTTAAAAAGAACACCCTGTCGTAAAAATTATTGAGGTACAATTCATGTCGTACAGTACATACAACTAAAACCTCTTTCTCTTCCACATCCGCCCTCTCTTGGGTCTCAGTCATTGAGATTGTAGATAACTTCAATTCTAAAATTACAAATGTTATTGATGCCATTCCACCCACTAAAGTGAAGGCTGTCTCTGGTTAGAAAAGATCTCCATGGAGAAATGCCATGCTGGTAAGAACAGAAAAACTAGAATGTCGTAAAGCTGAACGCAGGTGGCGAAAGACAAATCTCCAGGCTTCTGTGTGCATGTGCCAACGTGCATGCTGCCTGTTGCCATTGCTCCACCTCATCGTCTTACTTTTTCCAACTTTTAGCTTTCCTTTTTTTAAAAACTTGAGTAACTTTAGTGTAAGTGTAATTTAAACTATGCTCTTAATTTCACCCAGTATGTGAGTTATCCTACTAGAGAGGAGAGGACACTGGACCTGCTGTATGCTAACGTTAAGGATGCATACAGCTCTTCCCCCGTCCTCCCCTTGGGTAGGTCAGACCACAACGTGGTTCACCTCAAACCCTGCTATGTGCCTCTGGTTAAAAGGCAGCCTGCGACCACAAGGCCGGTGAGGAGATGGTCAGAGGAGGCCTATGAGACAAACTGGGATGCAATCTTTGAGCATTCAGAAGTTTTCTGATGACTCTGCTGTGGTGGGATGTATCAGCAGTGGTGATGAGACTGAGTACAGGGCTGCGGTGGGTAACTTTGTCTCATGGAGTGAGCAGAACCATCTGCAGTTTAATGAGACAGAGTCTAAGGAGCTGGTTGTAGACCTACAAAGGGCCGAGGCACCAGTGACCCCTGTTTCCATCCAGGTGGTCAGTGTGGACATTGTAGAGGAGTACAAGTACCTGGGTGTACACATGGACAATAAACTGGACTGGGCTAAGAACACTCAAGCTCTTTACAGGAAGGTCCAGAGCTGCCTCTATTTGCTGAGGTCCTTCAACATCTGCTGGACAATGCTGAGGATGTTTTATGAGTCTGTGGTGGCCAGTGCTATCCTGTATGATGTTGCATGCTGGGGCAGCAGGCTGAGGGTAGCGGACGCTAACAGACTCAACAAACTGGTCCATAAGGCCAGTGACATTGTGGGGGTGGAGCTGGACTCTCTGGTGGTGGTGTCAGAGAGGAGGATGCTGGCCAAACTACATGCCATCTTGGACAGTGTCTCCCACCCACTCCATGACGTGCTGGTCAAACAAAGGAGTACCTTCAGCGAAAGACTCATCCCCCCAAAATGCACCACAGAGCGCCACAGGAAGTCATTCCTGCCTGTGGCCATCAAACTCTTTAACTCTTCCCTCTAACATCACTGCATCACTTGAAATATTGTGCAATATTCTTTGTTTAATTCAATTCAATTTGGACAGAACTGGACTCAATGGTGGACAGCCATTAATACTCCTGTTCAATATACTGTTTTCTGTTTAATATTCCCTATTTATTGATATTTATTCATATTTATATTACTGCTGTATAATATCCACCGTCTAATAATCTGGTTAATCTGCTACACTTAACTTGACAGTACTCATTATTGCACTATTACTTATTACTTATATTATTACATTGTATTATACTGTACATACCTATCAACCTGTAAATACACTTTGTACTTAATTTATCCTAGCTGTATTATAGTGTATTATATTTTGATTTGCTTAGTACTTCTATTCCTGTGTGCATTGACGTGATTGTGAGCCGCTGTAACGAAAGAGTTTCACCTCGGGACTCAATAAAGTATTTCTGATTCTGATTTTGATTAATTCTCTATAAAGAAAAACTTCACACTTAGAATTTAGAACTGAGAAATGCACGGCTTTCCTTCTTCTCTGACATCATCGCCAAAAACAATAATAATGCACTTGACTAACAAACCCTCCTGTGTCAGTAGCCTCTGAATTTCTATCCACCAGGACCTGCAATGAATTTGCCTCTTTCTTCACTGACAAAATTCAGAAAATTAGACAGGCAGTCAGTGCCTCCATATCAGGTACAGGATATGTGTTGTCCCTGTGTCCACTTAAAAGCAATTCAAATTGCATGACACAATTTGATCCTATTAACCATATAAACTTGGAGGACATTATACAACATCTGAAATCCTCCTCCTGCTGCCTTGATATTCTGCCAACAGGCTTTTTGACAAATGTTTCTAATTGCATGGCCTCAGATCTTCTACAAATTGTCAACATTTCTCTTCTCTCAGGTGTCTTCCCACAGGCCCTGAAAACAGCAGTCATCATTCTCTTAAAAAGAACAATCTAGACACTTCATTAATGAACAATTATAGGCCCATATCAAACCTCCCGTTTTTAAGTAAAATCATTGAAAAAGCTGTTTTTTTAACAGCTGAATAACTTCTTGGCATTAAACAACTGTTTTGATGTCTTCTAGTCAGGATTTCGAGCACACCACAGCACTGAGACTCTCAATGAGGCACTTGTTCTTCAATGACCACTTAAACACACAGAGTGGCAGAATTCCAGTCTTGATATTATTGGATCTCACTGGACGTTCTGGCACAGTATTAAACTGGTTTGAATCCTACTTAAAGGACAGAGACAACTTTGTGTCTATAGATAATTACACATCTGAGTGGACAAAAATTACATGTGGAGTTCCCCAAGGCTTCATTCTGGGGCCTCTTCTGTTTAACATCTATACCACTGGCTCAGATTATGGAAAACAACAAAATATGGTACCATAATTATGTACATGACACACAAATGTACATAACCATATCACCAGGGCACTATAATTCCATACAAGCGCTGAGTAAGTGCATTGAACAAATCAACGATTGGATGTGCCAAAATTTTCTTCAGTTAAACAAAGATAAAATTGAAGTAATTGCTTTTGGAGCTAAGGAGGAACAATTAATAGTCAGCGCTTAGCTTCAATCAGTAATGTTAAAAACCACAAACCAAGCCAGAAATCTTGGTGTAGTCATGGACGTGAATTTCAACAGCCACATTAAAACAATTGCAAAGTCAGCCTACTACCACCTTAAGAACATATCCAGAATTAAAGGACTTATGGAAAAACTTGTCCATGCATTTATCTTCAGTCAACTCGACTACTGTAACGGTGTCTTTACAGGTCTCTCTAAAAAAATTGATCATACAGCTGCAGCTGATTCAAACGCTGCTGCTCGCGTCCTCTATGACCAAGAAAGTGGATCACATCACTCCAGTTCTGAGGTCTTTATACAGGCTTCCTGTCTGTCAAAGAATTGATTTCAAAATACTAATGTTGGTTTATGTAATGTATTGTTATTTTGACAATGTTTCTTTAAGTGTCATTCCGGCCTCGGTAGTCGATGCTATGACTCCTCCTACTTTGTCTATGCACTGCAGTTCCTAGTAAACTGAGTATGGCTCGTTACTGAAGCCCTGTGTCAGTCGCATTACTTTACATGGTGTCAGAAGTCTGTCAGGAATAGATAATGAGCAAAGTATGGCATCATCACAGTTTGATCACCCTAAGATCGACTGGGATGCTCCAGATCTGTACCAAGAGTTCGAAAGATTTCGGAGCCACGTCACATTCGTTTTTGATGGCCCACTATCGGAGCAAATGGCAAAACAGCATGCAGGCTGGCTGGGCACATGGATCGGCGAGCAGGGCAGAGAGATATACAAGACGCTGCAATGGGGCGAAGGTGGAAAAGATGGCCCGTCTAAAGTCCTGGACAAGTTCGCCAACTATATAAGGCCAAGGAAAAACAAGAGAATAGCCAGACACCGCTTTAAATAAAGAAAACAAGGAGTCACGGAAGGTTTTGATCACTTTGTGAAGGATTTGAGACTCCTACTAATGGATTGTGAGTATGGGGATCTAGATGATACGTTGATTGATGCGATAATAGTGGGTGTCAGAGAAAAGTGCGTCCAAGAGAGACTGTTAGACAAAGGGGAAGATTTGACGTTACCAAAAGCAATTGAAATCGCCCAGCAGTTTGAACTGCCACAGAAGCAAATATAGTCAGAGAAGAAGAATTTCAAGTGCAAGCAGTAAAGGTGAAAGAAAAATACCAAACTGCAAACAAGAAAACAAAATCTGTGCAGAAAGAAATGCATGTAAACCAACCAAAAAACTGCCCAAGTTGTGGCAAGGACCCACAACATAAGTGGAATCAAGGAAAATGTCCAGCAAAAGGTTTTGTATGCTCTTACTGTCATAAACCAAACCACTGGGTGGCAGTATGCCGCAAAAGATCAGTAAACGCAGTCAGTGTGCAGCTGCAATCAGAATCAGAAGATGAGGAGATGCTGAGCATAAATGTCACACAAACAGATGACCACAGTGATGACAAATGGACAGCAGACATTGAAATTCTGTCTCAGAAGGTGCCATTCAGAATTGATACTGGTGCAAAATGTAACACATTTACTTTAGGTAGTTATCAGGCACTCATGCACGATGGTGAGCTTAAGTGCTCTAATCGAGTGCTGAAGTCCTACTCTAACCACAAGTTGAAGCCTATAGCTGCAGCTGACATTCTGGCTAAATACAAGGACGCAGAGGTATTAACAGAATTTGAGATTGTGGACATTTCTCAAGAAAATGTGCTCAGTGGGGCAACAGCGGAAGCCTTAGGCTTAGTTATGCGGCTTGATGCATTGCAGCCTACTAAGAAAGAAAATAAGACACATTCCAGTCACACAACAAAACAAAATGTGCCAGCTGGGCTAGATGGTTATCCAGAGCTGACTCGCACTACTGGAACTTTACCAGGCAAATACACAATTAAAATTGATTCTGATGCAAAAGGTGTAGTCCATCCTGTCTGCCGTCAACCAGCTGCACTGAAAAAGAAAATAATAGAGAAACTACATGAGATGGTTAAAGATGGATACATCACAAAAGTCAGCCAACCCACCGAGTGGGTGAGTTCAATGGTAGCAGCTGTCCGTAATGGAAAGATAAGGATCTGCATTGACCCGAGCGATTTGAATAAAGTCATAAAGAGGGAACATTACCCAATGCGTACCATCGAAGAGGTAGTATAATAATAATAATAATAAAACTTTATTTATAGAGCACTTATCAAAACAAAGTACAAAGTGCTTCACAACAAGAGAAATAAAATATCACAGTGAATGACGAAATATAAAGAAATAAAACACATAAAATACACAAAAGCAATAAAATAAACAGTAAAATAAACAACCAATTCAGGTAAAATCAGGATATGCTTTCAGATAAAAATGTGTTTTGAGACGAGACTTAAACGAAGACACTGACTCAGACAACCTAATTTCTTCGGGCAGGTTGTTCCAGAGCCTCGGGGCCCTGATAGCAAAAGCTCTGTCCTCCTTAGTTTTCATCCTGGACTCAGGAACAGACAGGAGACCCCTGCCCGAAGATCTCAAACTACGTGAAGGTTCATAAGGGATTACAAGGTCTAAAATATAATCTGGGGCCAGGCCATGCAGAGCCTTAAAAGTAATCAACAAGATCTTAAAATCAATCCTAAAACCAACAGGGAGCCAGTGTAAAGAGGCTAAAACAGGTGTTATGTGGTCGTACTTCTTGGTCCTGGTTAACAGCCTGGCAGCTGAGTTTTGTACAGTCTGCAGTCGTGTCGAGTTTTTTGATTAAGACAAGTGAACAGGCTGTTACAATAATCAAGGCGTGAGGAGATAAAAGCATGCACAACAGTTTCTGCATCACTAAGATTTAAAATAGATCGTATTTTTGCAATATTTCTGAGGTGATAAAAACATGATTGGACAAGCGGATTACATCACCTAAGGGAAGCATGTATAAGGAGAACAATATTGGTCCCAGAATTGAACCTTGAGGCACACCACACTTGATATGGGAAAAGGATAAGATGAGATCCAGTCTAGTGCAGTGCCAGATATGCCCATCCAGTGCCTCAGTCTATCTAAAAGAATGCCATGATCAGTTGTATCAAAGGCAGCACTTATGTCCAACAGCACAAGAATTGAACACATGCCTGCGTCTGCATTCATTAAAAGGTCATTATTGACTTTGAGAAGGGCTGTCTCAGTGTTGTGGTGTTGACGAAAGCCAGATCGGAACTTTTCAAAGGTATTATTGTTTTCCACAGCAGCAAGAAGTTGCTTAGATACAAGTTTTTCGAGAATCTTCAAAATAAAAGGCAATTTGGATATTGGGCGGTAGTTATCCAGGAGGGTGGGATCAAGCCCAGGTTTTTTTAGGACTGGCTGGACACAAGCTGTTTTAAAGAAATCAGGGACACAGCCAGTAGACAGCGAGCCCCTCTAGAGATCTTCTGTGATGCCAGCAGCAACGGCCTCGGTGCTGTTTTACTACGGCATGGTCATCCAGTTGCTTTCTCATCCAGGTCACTGACAGATACGGAAACGCGCTATACACAAATTGAGAAAGAGATGCTCTCAATAGTTCACGCATGTGTCAAGTTCCACAATTACATTTTTGGAAACCATGTCACAGTGTACAATGACCACAAGCCTCTGGAAGATATTTTCAGAAAACCGCTGCTTTCTACCCCTGCGCCCCTTTTACAAAATAATTTGTAAAAGGGGCGCAATACAATCCATGACTTCACATAGAAACCGAGTTGGGATTTTGTCCAGAGGGTTGGAGGATACTCTAATAAGAGACATGATGTCTGCGAGTTCAGGCAAAATAACAGCAGAAAAATTGCTCAAAGAATCCCTGAGATTGATGATCCACATCTAAAAAGGCAGGATTGGGGGTGATATTAGATCTTATTAACGCCACCTTTCCAGCAAAGTGCAAAAGAAACTTTTCACAATCAGCATCACACTCAGCAGGGGCACAAGGAGAGGCTGGGTTAACTAACTGATCCACAGTCTTAAACAGGAATCTGGGGTTGTTCTGATGGGCAGAAATAAGTGCAGAGAAATGGCATGTTCTTGCATCCTTCACCATCTTATTATAAAGGCGTAATAACTCTTTCATGACCACAAAGTGGACCAGGAGACCTGATTTCTTCCATCTGCGTTCTGCTCTTCTGCATTTCTTTTTACAGCTTCGAATACTGTCATTTAACCAGTCTCCGCAATGCCTGGTGCTAAAGTCTTCTCAGTCTTGGAGGCAAAATCTGGCTTCCTGCAAATAGAACTAGATGAAGCATCATCATTTTTGACAACCTTTAACACGACCATTGGCAGATTTAGGTGGCTCAGGTTTCCTTTTGGCCTGAAATGTGCACCGGAAATCTTCCAGCGTATTATGGATGAGATGCTTGAGGGCATCAGCGGAGCAATAAGTGTCATGGACGACATTCTCATCGCAGCACCCTCATTAAAGGAACATGATGAGATCCTCCGCAAAGTAATTCAGAGAGCAACAAGCTACAATCTGAGCCTCAATTTCGACAAATGCCACATCAAGCAATCTTCTGTGCCCTACGTTGGACACCTGATAACATCAGATGGTCTGAAGGCAGACCCAGTGAAAATAGAGGCTGTCAAGTCCAAGCCAACACCAACAAACAAGGATGGTGTTTGTCGCTTCCTAGGTTTCGTCACCTATATGTCAAAATTCCTGCCAAATCTCAGTGAAGTCGACACGCCTTTAAGACAGCTCCTGAAAGCAGATGTTGAATTTTCATGGCAACCAGCACAACAACAAGCCTTTGTCAAACTCAAGGACCTATCCACTGTGTTTCAATTCCGTCCAAGCCTGTAGAGATCTTCTGTGATGCCAGCAGCAACGGCCTCGGTGCTGTTTTACTACGGCATGGTCATCCAGTTGCTTTCTCATCCAGGTCATTGACAGATACGGAAACGCGCTATACGCAAATTGAGAAAGAGATGCTCTCAACAGTTCACGCATGTGTCAAGTTCCACAATTACATTTTTGGAAACCATGTCACAGTGTACAATGACCACAAGCCTCTGGAAGATATTTTCAGAAAGCCGCTGCTTTCTACCCCTATGCGCATACAGAGAATGCGCCTCCGCCTGCAATGGTATGATCTGACTGTTAAGTACAGACAAGGAAAGGATATGGAACTGCCTGACACACTATCTAGAGCTCAGTTACCTGAAAACAAGCCAGAGATGGAAGGCTTTGAGTGTGTCTCCATGCTCAACTTTGTTTCAGTCAGTGAGCAGAAATATTCAGAGCTTCAGGACTGCACAAACAAGGAGCTCAACTGTCTTCAACAAACAGTCCGACAAGGCTGGCCAGACCACAGGTGTGATGTGCCTAATGCAGTACAGCCATTTTGGGACTCACAAAGCCAACTTGTCGTTGTAGATGGTGTTATCTATAAAAGCCTGCGTATAGTTGTACCCCCTTCCATGCGAGAACATATGCTGAAGCTTACACATCAGTCTCACTTAGGAATAGTGAAGAGCAAGCAGAGAGCTCGCGAAGTCCTATACTGGCCAGGCATGAGTTCTGAAATCGAGCGGATGTTGAAGAACTACAGGAAGTGTGCAGACTTTCAAAACCGGTTACCGAGACAGCCACTCAAACCAACAGAAACACCCAATCTTCCCTTCAAAAAAGTAGCTTCTGACCTGTTTGAGTTTGAAGGAAACCACTATGTTCTGCTGGTGGATTACTTCTCAAAATTCATTGAAGTGGATAAGCTGAAGGACTTACATTGTCGTGCTGTCATAGAAAAGCTCAAGGCTCAATTCAGCAGACATGGAATCCCCACCATCCTTCGAACAGACAATGGTCCACCACATTCAGCGGATGAGTTTGAGTATTTCCGTCAAAGGTATGGAATCATTCACAAAACATCATCCCCACATACGGCACACTCCAACGGTGAGGCAGAGCGCGCAGTCCAAAGAAACTTTGTTGTAAGGCATCAGACAAACATCTTGCACTGCTTGACTACAGAACGACGGCAATCCTGGCAATCACAAATGGTCTCCTGGAGTTGTTGTGAGATCACACTGTACCCCATGATCTTATGTTGTTGACTGTGGAAGTAGAGAGTACCGTCGCAACATTCAGCATCTCCACAAGAGCACTGCAGCTGCCAACAAGTCCCATCACAGATTCATTGATGATCAATGGACAGAGACATCTGAGACAGTGAGCAGTGAGGAGCCAAAGTCTGTGGATCATCCTAGTTCATCCCAAACATCACCCACAGAACTCAAGACTGCTAAGCAGACGATGTCAACTGGGCAGTACACTACCAGACGAGGCAGAGTTGTGAAGCCTACTAACAGGCTCTGCTTATAGTCAGGGAAAGGCGTGGTAAAGACACCTTGTGGAAGTGATGTGCTAGCAACTTCTCCTTCCTAGTTACAAATGTTTATGTTCAACGGTTCACTGCTGTTAAAGATTGCGTAAATGATTAGGTTGCATATGAGGTGTGCTAACATCTCTTTAATATTTGGTTATGCAAGTTTTATGCAAATTACAGAATTACAGAACAAATGCAGCAATGTTTGATACTTGTAGTAACAGTGTATGTATACAAAGTGATTATCATGGTTTTTGTTTCATGCTTAGGAGGGGAGATGTAATGCATTGTTATTTTGACAATGTTTCTTTAAGTGTCATTCTGGCCTACGTAGTCGATGCTATGACTCCTCCTACTTTGTCTATGCACTGCAGTTCCTAGTAAATTGAGTATGGCTCGTTACTGAAGCCCTGTGTCAGTCGCATTACTTTAGAGTTTATACAGCACTTAACAGTTTAGGGCCAAAGTACATGTAGTGTCCATGATGTTCTGTTACGTTATGAACCATCCAGACCTCTCAGGTCGTCTGTTACAGGTCTGCTTTCTGGAGGAGCGATTCCTTCACTACTTTCCCGACTACGGAGGTGATGAAACAACACCAGGCTTTTGATGACGTACGAATGCGACTCCGGGATGCTGGCGTGAGGAATGGTTTCATTTACCCAGCATGGCTGCGTGACACCCACGGCACCTCGACAAGATGTTTTCTTTCCCGTGGGATGCTGAGGCTTTTGCAGGGACTTTTGGCTTGAACTACAGTAATTGCTTCAAAATATCACAATATTTTAATTTCTGACTATTCTCCTACTTCATTGGTTTTTGACCTTAATCATAGGAAGCAGCAGTATAACTGATGCATTCACCCAACACTACTCTCTGACACATCATTCTGTCAATTCATATCTAGTAATATTTCAGAATTTCTGGAAACTAACGATAACTTGCTCACAGACTCTACTTTATAGGAAACTTTTAAAGTTGTGATTCGGGGCCATATAATTTCTTTTGAATCTTCACTGAAAAAGCAAAGGCGAAAGAAATTGAAAATGAACTATCAAAATTGGAACTGATCTATAGAGCTTCCTCCAGCCCTTGCATTTTACAAAATATTCTTAAATTGAATATGAATATAATACCATCCCATCTGGTTAAGGTGTGTGGCCAACTGTTGACAGAAACATTTTGAATTGAGGGATAAGTCCCATAAATTACTGGCCCGACAGCTAAGAGGTTTACAAGTTCATAGAGCTATACATAAAATCAGATCAAAATCTGGGGAAATGGTTGTTGATCCTGAAGGTATAAATTATTTATTTCTGATTGGCTGGGACGTCCGAATCTCCCCAAATTGAGCGATGCTGCTCGAGACGCTTAAAATTTGGATATCACCACTCAAGAAATTTTGGATGCTATAAAATCATTCCCCAATGGCAAGGCCACTGGCCCAGATGGTTTTGGCATTGAATTGTATAAAAAAATATTCTGGGAAGGTGGCTCCCCTTCTTTTGAGGATGTTCATACATTCATTTGAAATTCGGAAATTCCCCTGCGCACTAAATGAAGCCAATATTACTAAAATACGATAGGGATGAAACTGAGCCTTCGTCTTTTCATCCTATTGCACTACTGAGCTCAGACATGACATTTTTTAGTCAAAGTTATTAGTTAACAGGTTAAATAAATATATTTCATCCATAATACCTGCTGATGTCGTGTAGTACTATCTTATGGTAGAACCCACAATGCAGAACATACAAGCAATAGTGAAGTAAGTCACTCTTTATTGACAAGCAAAGGTAGAGAGGGAAGGGGGAAGATCTTCGGAGCGGAGTCTTCTGTGTCGTCTTCGAAGGTACAGGAAAGGTAATGGTAACCTTGGTGTGGAGACTGGTGGTGGAGGATAGAGTCTGGCCGTCAGCGTGATCACCAACACAGAGTAGGACGGATTCCCAGGGTCTGGCTCCGTGGAGAGGTTGATGGGGAGAAGCACAGTGGAGTATAGGACAGGCAGGCAGGCAAACAGGATCAGCAGCAGGTGTGGAGCCCATGGAGCCAGACCAGGTGACATACACACACACATACACACATCCAAGGACAAGTTGGGGACGCACAAGACACATCAGGGAGGGGAAAACAACAGAGAACACAGGGCTGGAGGAGATAAGGTGGCAAACTACCACAGCTGATCTAACTGGCTTTGTCCCCAATAGGTTTTCATTTTTTAATGTTAGAAGACTAATGAACATAATGTACCATAGGTATGGGAAAGGTTGGCCGCCCTTTTCCTAGACGCGAAGAAGGCATTCGATCAAATGGAATGGGCCTATATGACGAAGGTATTGGAGGAATTTGGGTTTGGTAGCTTGGTTTGGTTTTGGGTTTGTTTTCATTTTAACCATCCTTACAAACCAAGAAAGGTCATCACCATTCTCAATACATTGCGGGACACACCAAGGGACACACCCTTCTATTGAACCCATCCTATTTGGAAATGTGGATCATCACATTTCCTTATATTCTATTCTCTTCCCTATCACAACCTGAGCAGTCTGTTCCCACCTTGCTAGATGTTATAAGGCCACTGAGTGCTGATCATAACAGAATTTCTGCATAATCTCCCTTTCAAATTTACAGATGAACTGAAGTATCTTGGAGTAGTTCTGCCAAAAACCCTAAACTAATTTTTAAGATAAACTTCCTTGAGAAGGTGGAAAAACTGAGGGGGGACATTGAAAAATGGATGACCCTTCCGCTTTCTATGGTGGGCCACATAAATGTCATAAAAATGGTCTCTCTGCCGATATTCTTGTATCTCTTTCAAAATCTACCCGTTTTTTGAAAAGGTATTTTTTCAAATCATTAGACTCAATAGTTATGCCTTTTATCTGGGATATATCAGAAACGCATCTACATAAACCAAGAGAGATGGGTGGAGTGCTGCCGTACTTCCTGCAATATTACTGGGCAGTGAATACAAGGGCCCTTGTCTACTGGCAGGAAGGTTACAGGATAGAAATATCCACAGAGACTCTCCCTTGGGTTGCCATTGAAAAGAGTGATGTCAAAAACAGCTCTCTTCTCTTCTCTTCTTTATAATATTAATTACAGAGACCCAACAAATCCCAAATACCAGATCACTGGTATATTACATATGGAGAAAGTTCGATATGGCATGATTGCCAATCTTAATAAATTTTCTGATATATGGCAGCCATTTCTGCATCACCTTGCTCAGTACGGAGCTGTACCTGACCAACAACAAAATCCATAGTATGCCATCCGCTTCTCTCTTTGAGTTTTTGTGCCAAGACATGTGTTGTGCTACAGATGTAGATGTAGCTACTGTTTGTTTTTTAGTTTTCTCATATGCATCTCTGTTTTCTGTAATGTTCTATTAAAAATCCCAGTAATTTTTTTTTTTTAAATAAAACATTCGCCTTTCTTATCTCTTTAAAATCAGTGGATTGGATAGTACAGTATGGACTTCTGGGGTTCAACTGGGGTTGATGTGTGAAGTCTGTTTTAAAGTTGGATCTGGTAGAGATGCAGAATCTCCAGATATCAATAGTAACGTTGGTGAGTTAAATGTCATCATAACCATAAGAAACGATGGCTAAAACTACAAACACAAGAAGCAGATGGTGAGAATTTAATTCTCCTTTAATGTAGACTTCCCTTACTTTTTTGATAGGTTTCACCACGGGATGTTTTCTCAGAATTGTGCAGTGATTCATGCTTTTTCAGACAATAGATACAATACCAATCAAACCCTGGTACTGCTTTTGGGCATTTTTACTTTAATGTTTTTGGCTCTGTCTAGAGTTGAGTTCGAATTGTGAGAAGAAGGAGTGTTATTTTTTAGAACACCCTTTGGTTATTCCATTTATAAGGCTGAAAGGCTGTTGAGCTCTGTTTGATACAGCAGCCAGCTGGTAGACACTGACAAAGGACTGTTTTGTTTTTGTTTTTGAAC
The DNA here is from genome assembly GCA_027580175.1 of Siniperca scherzeri. Taxonomy (NCBI): domain Eukaryota; kingdom Metazoa; phylum Chordata; class Actinopteri; order Centrarchiformes; family Sinipercidae; genus Siniperca; species Siniperca scherzeri. Next base: position 18,492,342 of record CM050853.1, read on the forward strand.
CTTTATTTATTCAGGGAAGTTTCACTGAGAGAAAGCCTCTCTTTTGCAGGAACGCCCTGATCACATTCACACTGTTACACACATTCACACCTGGAGCTGCCCAGTACAACCACAGTCTGATCTGCAGGGTTAAGGGACTTGCTCAGGAGCACCTCAGTGGTGGTAATGAGGGAGGGGCAAGCACTGCTTTTTCACTTTACCCACCCAGATTTATCCTGCCGGTCCAGGGATTGAACTGACGACCTCCTGGTCACAAGCTGATTACCTTCAAACTGGCACGTCAAGCCAGACCCTCCAAATCAGAGAAAATATATTTCATAGTGGGGTATGTCAGAATTAGCTGAAGATGGGTTACCATACATAAAAACACCTTCAGCTCAGCTGTGTATCTTTAAAGTTGACAGATTAGCATCTTTTTTCTTCAATCAAAGGCATATGTCTCCTGGAGGTCCTTGGAGTTTTTTATCTCTGATAAAGGTATACTATGCTTCTGTGTGCCAGTGATAGAAAGTAAAAGAGAAAACAGTTAAATAGGCCATTTTTCTTTGCTTTCTTGATGTGTCCTTGTAAAGAGACTATTAAGTTGTCTTCAGAGACAAATTACAATACTGATAAAGTGAGCATGTTTGTTGATCCGACTGATCTCACTGAGCCATAAAGGAAGCCAGAAGGCATAAGGTTTCTCTGTAATAGCCAAACAAGCATCAGATAACATCACATAGCGACATTAAGGTGAGACGGATCTATCATAGAGTGCCTTCTGTTCCACATTAGCACATTGACTTGCCTTGATGTCCTCTCTTTAGTGAGCCCTCTAGTGATATTTGTGATGTAAAAAAGTCAGCAAGGAAAAAAGAAATCAAGTGAAGGTGAATTTGAACATTTCTCACAACCAATAAAAATTTTGACCACTGAAAGCGTGAACAGTGTGGCAGAAAGAGTCAGCAAGGTCAGTTAAGCCTGACCATTCTTAGACCTGTTTCATTTTCCTGAAAAGGTCTCCTCATTTTCTTTACAATAATTAATTAGAGCTGATGTTTCATCAGCTCTAAAAAGAGCTTCAGGCGTTTCTCTTGGCCACAAGTGCAGCACCGTAGATGAACAGACAATGAAAAACAGAAACTTCACAAACTTTTAACTTTACATTGAATTCACATAACACTTGTAAGTGATGCTTTCCGTAGTGCACCTACAGCGTCCGACCCATGTGACCTCACATCGTGGGTGGATTGTGCTGGAAGCAAGAATTCATACCTTGCTGGAAGTGAAGAAAAATGAGTGACCAAGAGAGATGTCTGTGAAGATTATCTGTTAGAGTATTACTGCTTTACTTCATTTGAATTGGTACTGAATTTCATTTTTTTTTTACTACCCACTTACCTGGTGCAGCATTTGATAGGCAATAGGGATTTAGAGGTTTGAGGAGTTTTACAGTAGATCGCATCAGACAACCACATTAATGATCACACTGGTTTTTACAAAAATCTATAGTCTAATCATATTATGTAAACTATATGCAATCTGAGAGCAGAGGAGAAATCTGAGAGCAAACGTTTCGTGAGCACACAGAAGCAGCCTGAGCGCAAGGAGAAGCGCTGAAGCTGGAGCAAGCAACAATATATCTGAGTGCATACATACAGTTTAAGCAGACGCAGAGGAAATCTAAGTGTAAGCAGGGGCTATTTGAGTGTGAGGGCAGGGTTTTGAGGGAAAGCATTACAAAATCTGAACCTGAAATCAATAAGTCATGCTCTCAAATTAAAAGAACACGCTCTTGAATAAAGATAGGGAAATAATCCCATAAAACTACTTATTAAGGAGTTTAAACAAGGCAAATCTTCAATTTACGACCAAAAGTATCCATTATAAACATCCATTAGATCTTGCAGCGCTACTTCCTGGTTCCACTTTGAAGTACCAGACTTATCAATTACGTGCATGCAATTTTAGCATACAAAGGACAATTTTAGCAGACATTTTCAGTGTGACATTTCAGTGCATTTACTTTTGGTTACACTTCCAAATCTAATAAATTAGATAATTAGGTTATCCTAGGGATTTGTTTGTCTAGTTGTCTAAAGAGTTGTGTTGCCTGCCCCTTTGGACAGTAGCTACCAGGAATCAGGAATCTAGGAATCTAGATTATGATATTTTAACCAATAGTATTCATGGCCAAAACTACAAACACGACATTGATACCCCATTTATACCCGGCATTAAAATGCAATCTGTATCTGGATACATTATCTGGGTGAAAAAAAAAATGCATGTGAGATGATGAAATATGATCCAGGAAGACCAGTTTGACCCCCATTCAGCCAATACAGTAGTCCTCTTCAAATTAATTAGGGGGGACTGTTTTTTCTGTCTGCTATTCTTTCTTATGTCTGTTTGAACATGACCTTTGAGCATTTTCTGCATTCAGACCAGCTCTGTCTCCAAGAACATTTACATTAGCTACATTTGTTATACCTACTCCAGTTCAACATGGTTGCTTCTGGTCAGGTCAGTACAATGAAGCAACCTTATCACCAGACAGAAATTTGATATTGGACGATTCTGTAACATCCCCAAATAAAAACATATTTAAAATTATTTCTTTTTACAATATCTGCTCATGGTTATAGTATGGTAAGTTTAAATGGGCACTCCACTGATTTTACACATTAAGATATGTTTACTTGTCATGGTTACTACTGTTCAGTCTGTAAAATTGGTTCTATACATCTTCTGTGGCTCTTTCTGGGCTTGAAAACAAAGTTTTAATCGAAAGCCTGCATTAGATTAGGTGTGGAGTTTGAAAAATGTGGGTAATTACCAGCCAGGGAGGGTCTAGCAAAAGAAGCAATCAAGTTGCACCATGGGATGTGTAGGATCCAGTGCGATCCAATGGTTTCAATGAGTCTGACCCATACAAAGAACTAAAAGTCAGGATGTCTTTGTCTTTGCTTCTTCAGTTTTGACCAGTTTTCTTTTTTTCCTTTGCAAGATTTCCAACTTTATGGAAGTGCAACACTTAAACTATAGAGCACTGATTCTCAATGGCACTGAATGACGGTTTGTCCACCCTCTGTATCAGCAGTGAAAACCTTACTGCCCCTCCCGACCGCATACTTCCAAGAAGCATGTGTCTGCTGAGTAACCACAAAACAAATTAGATTGGAAGAAACAGAAAAAAGACACACCCATCCTCTTTCGCTGATATTGATCATTCAAGCTAGGAAAGATTAATTGTGAATAAGCCCTAATTTGTAATTAAGAGATGAGTCAAATCATTCCCGTTTATTATTTTTGTTCTATTGGGTCTGCATCTCCTACCTGTGTCTCAATTGGGGTTTGTGTGTTATGTGTTCAACATAGCTATGTAGGTGTGTGCACGTGCACAACTGACAGAGAGGGGAGCCAAGCAGATACACATACACACCGTCAACTGATGTTACTTTGTATATATTTTACCAGATCAACACTAAAGACCTGAGACCCAGTGCTGCCTCCTGCCTCTTAATTGAAAACGCAAAGAACACAACGCAGAACATCATAGGCGTAACCCAGCGGCTACATATGTATGAGCCTTGAGTTTCAGTTGCACACTTCTCTTCTTCTGTGCATATATGCTCATTCCCTCTCTCTTGCCCAACTCTGTCTCTCTGTCTCAGTTCAATTGAATTGAAATAAGCCTTATTGGCATACATGTTTAAGTTACATTGTTCCAAAGCTAAATTACATATTATTGAATAATTACATTTTACACAAGAAAACTAAATAGATGATCATAAGTGCAGTAGAGAACTTCTGTCTACTTCTTTTTCTTAATAAAACTGAATAAACGTATCTGTGAATACAAGTTTATTTTATTGTGCACACAAGAGAGAGGACTCATGCAGTAAAATGAACAATTTCTGAGTTGTCTCTGTCCCTCAGGAATTTCCCACCCTTCTTATAGTGAAAACCAAGAGAAAAACAAAACTTAATCCGTAATCCGTGGGAGCTGCTTGGCTGTCACATAATTCTAAAACAAAGTCTACCAGCATGACTAGTTCTAACTGGCACTACATACACACATAGGCTTTGCTATCTAGACAGCTCAAGTTGAAAAATTATACCAGTATCAGTTTTCCATTCTCCCATATCAAAGCACACATACATTCTTTTCATATGACAAACACTCAATAAGATCTACAGTAAGCTGCAAGTGTACAAGTACATTAAACTTTTTAGCTGTTAAGTCACAATTTATGTCCACCCCCCACCCCCCCACATACACAAAGTGGCAACAATAACATGGAGAAATAAATTCAATAAGTACCAAGAGATAAAACCAAATAGTAAAACTTTTTAAATTACAATTACAATAAGAGAATGCTGGTTAAACCGCAATATCTAAGTAGATGTAAATACTTCACTGTTTATGACAATGAGGACAAACTACCTTCTGTTACAAGGTAGCATAATTAAAATGTCACTTAAAGGATTAATTATTTATTCTTCTTCATCACTCTATGGAGAACCTGAGCCCAAGAGTTGAGAAAAGATCAGGTGGGTGTGTCTAGCTACATGTGTCAGAAAAGAGTACCAAGAGTTTTATTCTTGGTGATCTGGGTCTTTCTAATAGTCTGAATGAAATCCTCACGGTTTCCAGCCAGTCTTGTCGAACAGTTCTCTTTTCTTTTTCAGTAGAGAGGCTACTGTTGGTTGCCTCTCTTTGTTAACAGTTCAGCATTGATCGTTGGTCTTCGGATGCCATGTTTGTCAGCTTCATCTGGGCCACACCCTTACATTGCATTCATTTGGCGGTCGTGCTCAACCAAAGCGACTTACATTTTTTCTTATTTAGATCAAGGGTTCAGTGTCTTTCACTTCGACATGTGGACAGAAGGAGTTGGGGATCAAACCACCAACCACCAACTGTACCATTAATGGCTGACCCTCTGTACCTACGGAGCTACAGCTGCCCCCTACTTTCTGCCCCTCTACATAAAGAACACTTATTCTTGCAACAGCACTGAATGCACTTGATGTAAACTGTGAACTGCAGAATCAACCAATATGAACGTAACTGCTAGGATACTGGGCTGGATGAAGAGAAAACAGCTCCCTGAGAAACACTCCTCAGCTGGTTGATAAAGGTAGATATGGTAGGCCACTCTGTTATTGTCACATGTGGTTCCAGTGAGGTCTGTCACATGAAACCACTCCATTTGTGTGTGCCAGAGCTGTCAACATGCCACCACTTCAGGAAAAGGACTGTGGATTACTGTATCATTACTTCAAAATACGTGCTGCTGTTGATGTACCTATGATGATAGATCACTGTCACTGGGGTGTGACATGCAGCCTCCCATTGGAACCAGTCTCCCGCTGGTTCACCGGTGTTCACATTGTAGAGAGCACAAGAGATGGAAAGAAAATGGGAACAAATGATAGTAGTGAGGGAAAAATGGTTGAGCTTTCACATGATCACGCACTGTCTCCGTCACCAAGAAAAACCAAAGATGTAAGATGTAAAAAGAAATATGTATTACAGTGTGTAACATGAGGATTTATGCTATGATTCAGTGGTGTGTCTGTCTATCTATAGGCTAATTTGTAATTCAGCATTCAAGTGTTTAATGTCAGAAACCATCGGTGGTGACAGAGCCCCTAGGCAGCCAGGCATGAGAGGCCATATGATTGCTGGATTACTTGTGACATTTTGGGGCTATTGTTTCACAGCTCATAAGGTACCTAAATCAAGTTTCGACATTTCACATCTGTAGCTGTAGTGAAATGCATGCCCTCGCTACATTGTGTTTGTGAGTACAAGTTGCAGAGGGGTGTGGTGTGTACTGGAGCAAATAAAAGACAGAATGAGAAATTAAATAACAAATATAAAGTTCTCCAATGAACTTTTCTTAAAATATGGGATCAGACAGGAATGATAATGTGTTTAGAAGCTGTTTTCAGTGGTGCTGATTCAGAGGTCAGAGTTAAAGGTGGGGTATGCATTTCTAATCCAATACACGTCTTTTTGTCAAATTCAACGAATATCTCTTTATGGTTCACTAGCTGTCCGTTCAGTGTTTGCACTGCAAAAAAAACTCTGGTGTTTGTACACAGCCCTGGCTCTGTAAATGGGAAACAAACAAAGTGGCTCGGACCGAGGCACACAACACTATTCCAGCCATGATTTGTGTCAGGAAACGTTAAATTATGGACACGGACATTCAGCTTACTTTCTAGTTTGCCAAGATAGGCTGTTCTTGTGATGTTAGCTATAGTAGCAGGAGAGTTGTGAGTATCGCTGTCTGGAGATGGTTTTCTGGGAAACCGTCTTGTCCTCTGTGGCTGTTAGCCTCGCAGCAGCAACTGTAGGGACAGTTTGGTAACTGCAACCGAGTTAACATTAGTAATGTTACTTGTCGTTGTTAGCTCTATATCATGGTATTTGTCATGGTATTCTCCAGAATCACTTACCCCACCTTTAATGGGATAAACATGCATACAGATGGAGAGGGAGAGGAGGAGAGAGGTACATCATGGGAAGTCTCCCGGCAGTCTAGCTAGTTTAGCTAACTGATTAGTTTCATCTGGCTTGATCGATAGATATAATTGGGTATCAGCCGCATTACAATGAAAGTTTATGGAGTGATTCCTAATAATATTGCCTAGAGGAAGCATATATAAGGTAAATAGAATCGGTCCAAGCACAGAAACTTGTGGAACTCCGTGACTAACTTTGGCGTGCATGGAGGACTCACTGTTAACATGTACAAACTGAGATCGATCTGATAGATAGGATTTAAACCATCTTAATGCAGCTCCTTTAATGCCAATTAAATGTTCCAGTCTCTGTAATAGGATGTAATGGTCAATGGTGTCGAATGCAGCACTAAGATCAAACAAGACAAGTACAGAGACAAGTCCGTCTGATGCAATTAGAAAGGCATTTGTAATTTTCACCAGTGCTGTCTCTGTGCTATGATGCACTCTAAATCCTGACTGAAAATCCTCAAATAAACTATTGTTATGTAGAAAGTCACACAACTGATTGAGAAGCTATGATTTCCATTTTGCCATCTGGCAGAAGAAATGAAGACAGGTTTTGTGGAACAGGTTAAAAGTACACCAGAGTGATTGTTTTTGTGGCAGTAGACAAGATATTAGAGTCTGTGAGGATTATGAACATGTCTTCAAAAACATGTAAAGGCTTGTTAAAGACCTGTCACATGATTTTAATCCTGTCCTGATGAAAACAGAGGCTAATTTCTGAGATTTGAATCATCAATGTAAAAGGGATGGTTAAATGAGCCGCACTGATGGGAATGAACTGAAACCAGGAGTAATGAACCTGATCCCATTTTTAATGAAAGTCTAATATATCAGCCCACAACCTATTTTCCACCTTATTCAGTTTATGCTAAAGCCAGAAAAGGCAACACTTGAGAGATAAACTAAGTAAACTTGCAAACAAGAGCTAGTCCAAGCTCACTTTGGCCTGGCTAATGGTGATAGCACTGAGGTGAGAAAGTCAGTCCAGTAAGTCAAAAAGCTTTCTTAATGAAGTCTGTCACTGCTCACTGCTCACTGCACTAAAGTAATCTGAGCGCGTGACTCAATTCACAGGTGAAAGACTACAACATAGATACACAAGATTCTTTGTTCCAAAAAATCGGGCTGGGGAAATTTCAAGCCATAATTTTCAAGCTGAAATGACACATCACATTCCATCATGTCATGTAACCACCATATGGTGTTTCAACATTATTTATGTCTATGTTTTAGCACAAAGTGACTGTGACTGACAAGTCATATCGCTTGCATGTAACTACCCGTGAGAGGATCTCAGCTTACTTGTGGGATTTTGTGAGTGCGTAAAGTAAGGATTAGATCACATTTAATTCCTTCCACCATGATGATTTGCAAGTCAAATCAATCTGAAAAGCATGCATCTAGCTACAACTGTGCATTAACTAATTTGTCGGGTTAATGCACTGTATTATGGTCTCAGTCATGCCTCTGTGCTGGCATATTTTCTGAGTAGCGCACATACTAATTGCTTCAAATAAATTTTGAGCATAGAAAAGAAACATAGAAGCGTATTCTATGAAGATAGCTGAAATGTCCAACTCCTGCCTTTGATTGTGTAATTGCACTTGAAAATGCTTCTGAGTTCACCAGTAAATCACTTCATAGTGAATTGGATTTTATATTCACTAATTCATTGGACACTGGGACACACATTAGTTGATGATTTGCTACAAAATTACATTACCTGCAGTTTGATTGACTTATTTGTAAAAAGTCATACAAAATAAAGAACAAACCAAATGTTTAAACCTGCAATAACTGAATTTTTTTGGCCACTTGTGGGCAGCAGAAGCAAGTTGTGAACACAACATTGGCATATCATCAGCTTTTAAGTTGATATAGCAAACTTGTTAGCAAACAGTTGCCTATTCATCCAGGAGTTAGGGAGCATCATCATTCATTTGTAGTGGTGTCCAGTATTCACTGTCTTTTAGCTCTGTATTTGGTCTCCACCAGCTCCTGAGAAAGATATCTGCTTCTAGCTGGTAAATGCTCCAGCATGTTCTCCATCTAGTCTCTAACTGTGTCTGTCTTGTTTCATGCTAGGCAGGTAGTGTACAGTGGGGTTTTTAGAGCTTTTTCTCTGAAAACAGCTGCCTGCTGCGGCTGAAAACGACGCTATGAGAGTGGTGAGTGAACTAAAACAGTAAAGGTGTGGGCCAGACAGCTAAACAATGAGCTTAAACTCATTATAAAGTGCTGTAAATCTGCTGTAAATAATTCTCTGTAGGTTCATCACTATGAGTGACCCCTTTCACATCGTCACACTTTTTTTAGATTGTCATTTGATACATTGTTAAAAGCTTTAAAGTTCCACCAATTAATATTTTCATATTAACAGTGGATCATATCACTATGTGTAATGTGAAAGGGGTCACTTGTAATGAGGAATCCACAGAGAATCATCACCCAAATCTACAGTTCCCCTCAGCTCTTCGGGGCTATTTAACGACTTTCACTAATTTTGTAGGTTTTCCGGTTCACAATTTTAATGTTTTGGTTTAGTCTCAACATTCTCATCAGCCTTTCCAACAGTAGCAGGCAACTATTTACAGTGAAAAAGCACTGATAAACCCACTACACACTACCAGCTCAGGGAAGCAGCTGTGGGCTCTTCTTTATCTGAGATGGGGAATTTAACCAGATGTGCATTTGAGAATAACTAATTTATTTATTAACTTTTGCTAAAGCCATCCAAATTACTCTCAGTATAATGTATATGTCAAATGTAGATAGAGGCTGGGGGTTAAAACTTTAATTAGATGCTTCATGTGGTTTGGAAATGGAACTAAAGCTGACTACACCCCATTTGATGACATCATACAGAAAATGTTGATGCAGTCTGAGCTACGTTTGCACTAAATGTTTGTTGGAAGGTGGATTTGACTCTGTCACTCATTCACAGTTGTGTGACAGAAACTATAAAGTATGCACTGTTTTAGTAAGTATACAATAAATGAATGTTCTTAACAGTTCATACCAACCTGGAGTCACTTCCACTCAGTTAGCATACAGTGAAAAAGCTCTGATAAACCCACTGGACACTACCTGCCCGGTAGCCCAATTTCAGACTGTCTTATGCACTGCTTGGGAGACACTCCTAGATGCTTTTTGCAGTGCATTCTGACTACTACACAGTGCACTGGATTGATTTTGGCTTTGGGACACCCTCCAAAATGGCTGAGTCTGACCTACAACCTGCTTTGAGTGTCACCCATAGTGAGCATAAACTATTCACCTGTCTCTGTGCAGCGGTAGATAACAAATAACCTGTCACAAAATATGCTTATGACTGTGCTCATGTTGTCCACACCAGATTTTTTCCTGACAAATATTAAGTGCAACAGAAAGACAAGGACACAAGCAGTTCTATAAACATAGGGTTGTGAGATTTAGGCTTGTAACAATGCCAAAGGGAGTTCACAAGCCACACATAATGCAGTTGCCAAATAATAACAACTGGCGAGGTGTTCCTGACATGAATGTAGAGGCTCTGGCATTATCCAAATTCACTTATTCAAGGAAGGACCAGAGCCCCAGCAGTCATTATTAGTCACTGTCTGTCTCAGTCTTGTGCTACAAACAGGTCTCGTCCTTGGTGAATGTCAGCAGAAAGAGCTGGCTTTTCGGTTCCTGATGTGACGTGAAAACACAACATGGAGTTCACATAGCTTTTGGATTCCAAGTTAAGTTACCAGCAGTGAATTACTGCCATCATCTGAGAACAGCATAAAGGCAGTAGTTGAACATCTGTTATTGTTGTACTTGAACCTGTTTTTTTTCTTTTGTTGTATTAATAACAGGGGATATCAGTCAGTTAACAAGTACTAACATCTTGCACCTATTAATCAGTAGCTACGTTTACATGGCCTAATATTTATATTATAATTGGTTTAAAAGCCCAAACAGATTAAAAATGCTCCATATAAACACCTCAATCAGAATAAACAGGCCGAAACAGAGTGAAATTTCAATCAGTTAAAAAGGGGTAGTTTAAACCTTTTCATAAACCAATCAAAAGAAAAATTGTACCATATAAACGATTTAACCTGATTACTTTCTGGCTGTGTTCTTTCTTTCTGCGCATGCCCTCCTTCTTGATGTAAATGCGTGGGGACGTATGTTTCTCCACTTCTAAAAAATGGTGGCTTCCAAGCTGAACTGGACCAGTGCAGAGAGTTTGTTTTTGATACAAACTCTTAAATAACTGAACATTATTGGACGCCTAGACGGAAGGAAAATAAGAAATAACGACCTATTCAAACAAGTGCATGAAAAAATGTACAAAGCCGGGATAGACCAAAGCGGTGAACAAATTAAAAACCGCTGGAAATCTTTAAAGACCGCTTATTAAAGGGATAAATCCCAAAAAAACAAAAGTGGATCGGACATGGATTTTGAGGATGAATTGCGTGATGGGGAGACTTCTGCTTTTAATGTTACTTGGGATGATGTTGAAGCTAGCATTTCTGGTAAGTTTACCTTACAACACAGCCTTGCTAACTAACATTAGGTAATGTTTAGTCTTGCATAGCCACACTTTGTTTTAGCGCTGTGCCAGCTCTGGAGAAAGGTCTGGCTGAACCCATTATCATTGTGGTGTAGGGGGAAAAAACACTGTGGCTTGTTTATATTTCCTTAAACCAATTAAAATCGCCATGGGTGGCGCTAAGCCCAGGATGCAGTGACAGTGCCCTTGTAGAACATTAATGAGCAGATAGCAGAATGGGAGGAGAATTCTGACTGAAATAGTCAAATATTGGGCATATATTGTTTTTATAGTCTTACAGAAAAATATAGTAAATGGACCATTGAGCTTAGATTATTTTATCATACACACTCTTGCAAAAATACTTTGACAACACTGTTGGGAATCCATAGATGAATTCATTCATTTGGGTGATTTGTTAACTGAACTTTTTTTAGGAGATTGCATTCTCTTTTGTCCCACAGTCCTGAGAGCCATTGAACGCAGTCTCACCTGTTTGAGGTCAACAGGTCAATAAAAAGGTCCACGATGATTAGTTCGGTCTCTCTTTCTCCTGGAATCCTTCACTGTGGCAGACAGCCGTGGCTAGAGGTCTCCCTCTCTGTGTGGCCTGCTCATCAGCAGACACTCACCTGAACTCTCTTCTCCTGGCTTCGCCATGTAACCTGCTCGGAGCAGAAACACGCAGCAGAACCAAATTCTCCTGATCTATCAGATCGCTGCGAAGGCCTATTAGATCTCTGCAATAAAGTTTAGCCCCAAAGGCAGCCACACACAAAGCCTGCCAGCTAACTTTAATAAGCACAAAGCAAGTTAACGCCAAGCAGTTAACTCTGTAAGGACCATAGGCGTGAGACTGCCTTCCTCCAATCTCTACAAGTGGACACTGCACAGCAAAAGATGCTTCCACAGCGGAACCACAATTCTTCCTAGCTTGGCTCGTCTACAACAAACTGACTGACTGCTAACAGCAGCACCAAGGCCACCTCTCTGTCCCTCAGTAGTAACAACTAGGCATAGCATAGAGTAACAGTGTACGTATATGGCTAAGCAAAGGACTGTTTAACTTTTGTACATGTGACGTTACTGATGTATTTTTCTGAGGTTTTGTGGTTGTGACGTGTTTATCTGTTAGTGTGTGGCTACCAAATTAACCTAAGCTGATGTTAGTTTATGTTATGCTCCACAGAGACAGAGTCTTTGCATGCTAACTAACTCCTTTTAACTTGGCACCGTTATCCTAAACAGACCACACACATACACCTCTAGTTTGGCCCTTAAAGACAACCACACACACGGCAGAGAGTAACTTTAAAGCTACCGCTTCACATGTTTCTTTGTTTCTGACCACGTATTGTTCATGCTTGTGCACGCGGGACATACGGAGGTAGGACAAAGAAACATACACACATTCCTTGAATCGCCCCCAGACCTGCCCACACACACACACACACACACACACACACATACCCTGTGTTCTGTAGTTTAGTATTGACCCTGTCGCAACATCACAAAACAACATTATGGATACGTTACAATTACGTCTAAATCTAAAAAAGTTACAGCTGACCATGTATTTTAATAACCTTACCCTAATTGTAGCGTGTTAACATTATAGATTTACATGGCTGACATGTTGTTTACACGTCATTACATTATTTACCTTTCCACAACATTGCTGATTGCTCACTTACTTACTAAACCCTGGCCATACAGTTAGATTAAAAAAGGTATATCATGGTGTTGTAATTTTGATATCCATTCTATCCTACCAGTGAAATGCCAATGCAGTAAAAAATGTACAAATATCAAGCCCAAATACCATTGGGATCAGGTGCAGTTACATTTCTAGGTAGGCAATATGTGCTGCAGCAAGCATAATTATGGTACAGAAGATGAGACATAAAAATCAGGTTTATTGTTTATCTCAAGAGTGGTTATGGTCTTGGTCTTTTGGCCATCTGTAGTCGTCTCCTGCCTGATATCACATACAAGGAGTTTGCTGTGGTACATTGGTGCATAACAAAAAACAGATAAACATACAAAACTAGATACAGAAACAACATAAAAAGGGTGAGCTGCACTAGTGCAATATCCATAGCAGGCCCCCCATAGCTTAAGTGCTAGTATAATATACAATACCTCTCATCACCATAATCATCACCTCCACCACCATCATAAGCATCATCTGCAGCATATTAACAGAATATCATGACTACCTCCTCCCTAGTATTTTTCTGATAAAATGATGCCATTACCATCATTACAATTTATTGATGTGTCAACAGATTAAAGTGCACAAGAATTAAATTAAAACAACCAAAACTGCTATACAGTGTCTTGCACTGATGTAGTTTCAGGACAGTAATGACCATAGACCAATGATTTCAACATTATATCAATGTTGAGTATTTTTGTCTTTTTCAAGTGGTGAACTACATTTCAGTTAGGATCCGCCACATATTAAAGTAGGATTTACGCAGGCATTAGCAAGTTAAATTTAAGGCTTTTGAGACATTTTAAATGCTACTTAGAACAACATTTAAGACAGTTTGCCACACAAGTAAGCACATGCAAATTGTACTCTTAGCTACTTGACATTCTTACAATTATCTAAAACCACAACATTGAAATTTGTCCAAATGTTCTATACAGATGTTTCTCATATCATTTGACGTGATTGCGTGGGGTGAAATTATTTAACCAGGAGTAGCTGCAGTAGCACTAACAACCACACATTTGACAAGACCAGATGCAGTCACTCTATGCTGGGCAAGCAGGTGACGAGGAAAAAGACAAACGCCATATAACTTTGTCAGAATGAGTCACAACACTCACAACACACAATTTTCTGCCAGCCTGTACAGTATACTTACATCTTACACAGCCTTAATTTCATAATGGACATTTGTGTTATGATATTTAAACTAACCATCTATCAACACAGTTGTTGATATGTTTTCAAGCATAGGATTTTCAGTTATAATAAAATTTTAGATTTATTAAGGTTTTTAAATACGGAAAAATTAATGTGGGGTGTCAAATTCCCTCTGTCAAAGTTGTTCAAATAAAGTATGTGCTGATAAAAACATTTGAATCCTAACAAACTTTTATTTGAAGTGTCATTACATTATTTCAGCTTAGGTCACTACTACTATAAATGTATGAAATTCACAGTGTTGAGCCAAAACGGCCCAAAATACGTGTTGGTAATACCATTTGATTCATTGATCTCCAGAAATAAAGTTACAGTGAGGATGCATAATTTGCCTGACTGGTGAATTTTACAACATTTTCAGAAGACAGACACTTTGCAACCTACAGTACAGTAAGTTTTTAAGAATGAAGAGTGCTTTCAACACAATCCGGCCAGCCCTGCTGGGTGAGAAGCTGGCAGCGATACAGGTGGATGCCCTCCTTGTGTCCTGGATTGTTGACTACCTGACTGGCAGACCACAGCACATGCGTCTGCAGCACTGTGTGTCGGACAGCGTGGTCAGCAACACTGGGGCCCCTCAGGGGACTGTCCTCTCTCCCTTCCTCTTCACCATCTGGAGAAGTCAAAAAACATGATCCTCTACGTGCTTGCTGGCTTGTCCAGGTGGGTGTGGATGCGGTTCAGCAGGAAGATGATGGCATCCTCAACTCCCAGCCGGGGCTGGTAGGCGAACTGAAGGGGGTCGAGGAGGGGTCTGACCATGGGCTGCAGCTGTTCCAGCACTAATCTCTCCAGGGTCTTCATTATGTGGGAGGTCAGTGCCACTGGTCTGTAGTCCTTGGAGCCACTGGGACGCGGCGTCTTTGGCACAAGAACGAGGCAAGATGTCTTCCACAGAACAGGGACCCTTTGAAGACTCAGGCTCAGGTTGAAGACATGTTGAAGGACTCCACATAGCTGGGGGGCACAGGCTTTTAGCAGCCTGGAGCTAACTCCATTGAGGCCTGCAGCCTTGTTTGAGTGGAGTTTCATCAGCTGTCTTCTCACCTGGGCAGTAGTCAGACACACAGCAGAGGTTACAGGCGGGGAAGGGGGGGAGTCATCAGTGTGAAGAGGGCCGTTAGCTTGAGAGCAAGTTGAGGGGGGAGTAGGACTCTCCCAGGAAGATGGAGGAGGAGGGAGCAGAGTACTCAGAGGAGCTTGAGGGCCGACAGCAGCTGAGTTAGAGGGGGGATGAGCAGGAGCCGGTGTGTCGAATCTGTTAAAGAATAGATTAAGTTCAAGTTTGTTGGCCCTGTCCAAGCTGCCTTCAACTCCTCTGCTGCCAGTCGGTCTGAAGCCAGTGATGCTCTTCATGCCGCCCCAGACCTCTCTCATGTTGTTCTGCTGGAGTTTCCGCTCCAGCTTCCTCCTGTACTTATAGGGTACTATGAGCTCTTTAAGATCCAATGGTGCCTGACCATTAAGAGCTTTGTAGGTGAGGAGAAGGATTTTAAATTCTATTCTGGATTTCACAAGGAGCCAGTGCAGAGAAGCTACTACTGGATAAATATTATCTCTTTTCCTAGTTCTTGTCAGTACATGTGCTGCAGCATTGTGGACCAACTGGAGACTCTTAAGGGACTTATTCGGGCAGCCTGATAATAAGGAATTGCAATAATCCAGCCTAGAAGTAACAAATGCATGGACTAGTTTTTCTGCATCATTTTGAGACACGGTGTGCCTGATTTTTGCAAAGTTACGTTGGTTTCCTGGAGCGACGTTGGGATTTGCCTTTTGTCATGTCACTGATCATAATAGGCTTTCCTTCCTTCCACACTCTACTGTAAGTTCTGTTGCGCAAAGGCAAAGGTAGTCCTGAGATGGTGGTGAAGGTCTTCCAAGTACTAGTGAGTTGTATAGGCATGAGATGGTTGGCATCACCTGGGTGATACAGCAAGTGTAGAGGCAATGTCATGGATCGCTCTGTCATCAGCTCAAAGGGTGTCACTCGTTTCAATTCAATTCAATTCACTTCAGTTTTATTTATATAGCGCCAATTCATAACAGAAGTTATCTCATTGCGCTTTTCCTATAGAGCAGGTCTAGACCGTACTCTTTATAATACTCTTTATAGTACTCTTTTTAACTCCTGTGGATTTGTGTGGAGTGGCTCTGATGGCCATTAGCAAAAGGGTCAGTTTGATGTCCCACTCTTTCTGATTTGAGGAGACTTCTTCAGCATGTTTACTATGGTCTGGTTGGTGCGTTCCACTTGGCCGGAAGAGATTGGGTGGTGACTGATGTGGAGTTGTGCTTTAATGCCCAGGAGTTTCCCGACTTCCTGCATGACCTGTACCATAAAGCGTACGTCGTACGTCTGTCTGAGTTTACTTTCATTGGCAGGCCAAACCTCGAGACAACATGGTTCATGTGTAGGTATGCTGTGGTTTGAGCTGTGTTATTTGGTGCAGGCAGGCATTCTACCCATTTGGTGAATTTGCATACCACGGTGAGGAAGTACTTGCTTCCACGTGATGGTAGGGGTCCAACCCATTCAATTTGCAGGTCCGACCATGGGAAGGTGATCCCTTTCCGTTGTAAAGGGGCTCTGTGGTTTGGGTTTGCTGGTTGAGGGATAACAGTTGGTTGGGCTTTGCCTTTTGATCAGCCAGGACTTTGGCTGCATGTGCCAACTTATTTATTTCTTTTTCATCTAGCTTCACAAAGGCTATCAGGTTATGGGCCTGAGAACCACAGATCTTTACCAAGTCTTTGTTCAAATGAGTGGACCCAGGTTTATCTGTCATGAGCTTGGTTATGGTTTGGTCGAGCTGAGGCCGTTCCTTGCCTTCGTATGTTTCAGCATAGTTTGGTAAGCGTTCATGAGTTAAGATGCTAAGCCAAATCTCCACGGCGTCCCATGGAGGAAGGAGGCTTTCTTCACTGGACTTTGTCGACATGTTGATGGTCGAGCATGAATAGCTGCACAGTAATTATTTGAGTGAAACCTTAAGAAAGGACTGACACCATATACCTGTATAGCCAATTACTGTATACCCGTTTGTGAGGTATATTGGTTTGTTGTGTGTTATCGTGTGTGAAAGGTGAGAGTAGGAGGGAGGTACAGAAGAGGAAGTCACTTTCACTGTGAACAGTTCACAAATACTCCTATATCACCACCATTTACCTGCTGCTTATCAGGCCTACAAAACTGCATCGATGTCATGGAACTGAGAGTTCAGACATACGCTGGCATCACCATTACCATGGAAACAAATACACAGAGTGTTTCTGCTTTTCATTCATACAAAGCAATTTGTGTGAAGTTAAGACTCATGTCTCATGCAAGACAGCAATGCTGCTTACAGAAACAGTTACTTTGGCGTGAGGGCGTTCACGTCAAACAGAATAAACACAGTTATTCAGCACGGCTGTCTCTCTTGATCAGACATCACAAAGCTCTGTATAAAATTTTAATCAAACTTGCTCTAGCGAGCTGGCACAAAATTTAGCTTAGCTAATCTAACGGTAAAATAGGAGCGGTGAACTTCACCTGAATGTCACTTTAGTCTCGTAGTGACACACTGGTTCACTGGAGAAGGCCTTTAAGACTTAAGAAATGGAGAGATTTGTCCGAGTCTGTCCTTTACTTGTACCTTGTAACTGAGAGTTTCATCAGATACAGGTTTAATTATAATGCCGTTTAGGCTAATGTGTCTCAAATGTTATGACCAACAACAACACACCAATCTAATGAACACTGTAACATCAAACAACACAAAAGACAACTTAGGTTTTCATATAGCCTACTTACAAACAGCTGAAGCGTATGCCCACATCCTCTACCAATATGTAGGAAAATTGGGGGGAACACATGCTAGCTCTTGTTAGCTGTCTGAACTTTGTGGAGGAGACAAACATTCTTCCTCCTTTTCGAGGGCTGCTTTGCTCTGAAAAGCAAGGCTGGTTTGCCTGTGGAAGTTCAGAAGCAAGCAACTTAACTCTTTCCCCGCCATTGACGAAATTTTCCGTCACTTATGACGCAGCGCTTCCGACAAACCGACTCTGTGCCAGATCTGCCCTAGAGGTATCATAGTCTGCGGAACGGATCCGCAAAACGGGTCTGGATCAGATTCCACCTGCACGGCGGTACGGAACAGATAAGGATCACGGATCCATACCAGATCTGGCCCAGACCCTACCCGTATCCACTCATGAAGCATCTCATCCGACCTGGATCCCATTTGGACCTGTTCATGAAGCAGCTCATCCAGCCTGGATCCGATTTGGATTTGTTCATGAATTTCATTCAAAATGGCTCATCTGGCCAAAACTAGCTACAGAAATATCTAGATTGCTGTATAAAAGCTTGAATACTTCTTATAACCAGTCTACCTTTTTTAATATTAATAAAACATTCAATTCATTCAAGACTTGAAAAAAATCGAAACCTATCCTTTAAGTCACCCTGCGAACCACCATATTGCATGCTTGAGGATGTCATTGTCAAGGAAACATGGTTCTTTCTCACAGCATCTGTAATCACACAAGTTCTAAATTTTGAGAAAAGTGCTTATTTGCATGCTAGCGAAGAGTTAGATTAGAAAATCTCTCATGTTTGAACGGTAAATATAAAGCTTCCACCAGAAGCTGGTTAGCTTAGCTTAGCTTAGCGTAAAGATTGGAAACCACAGCTAACCTGGCTCTGTACAAATGTAACAAAATCCACTTGACTGTACCTCTAAAAGATCACTAATAAACAACAGCAGGGGATCTCACTGTGGAGTTCTCTATTTGAAGAAGTGCTAATCAGTGCGTGGAATGAAACCTACCGACTGTGGGCCCTCCATGGCCCATGATTGGCCGTCACTCGCCACAATACTATTATCAATAAAAAAAGGTAATACTTTTCACAACACGAGAGGGGGTTTATGAGATTGATCAGGGGTCTATTCCAGAAAGCAGGTTTAGTGAAAAGAGTTTGTTAACCCTGAGATGACGGAAACTGGGTTTTCAGTTCCAGAAAAAGAGGTAACATAGATATCAGGATATTATATTTGGATATTAGTTTGTTACTCAGGGCAATCTAAAGTTGCCACTTTTATGCCCTGTGAGTCATTTCTTTGAACAGCGGTTTTTGCCCTCACATTCAAATATTACACAGCATCAAGTCAGCTCAGAATAAAACCTCTGCTTGTCCTTCTTTTAATAACACTGTGACTCTGTGCACACAAGACAGCTGTCAGTTTGTTAGAGCAGTTCCACTAAAATGTTTATTGCACATAATGTGTAATCTCAGTTTAAATTGTAAAAATCAATATGAAGCTTAAGACATGTAGGATCAATGAATAGTTATCTCTATAACTCATGATGTGATTGGTCGCATGTGATTGATGGAACATAACTCCTATAATATTGGAGATTACATGTTAATATTTCTGAGTGAGCAGGATTGTGGTGCAGCTGCAGGATGTAGTTTGAAAGTGAGTTTTTTAAATAGGTTGCGTATAGTCTGAGCGTGTTTTAACAGCATTTCAGTGACTGTGTTTAAATTTACTACATTTGTTGAAGTAGCTGAAATAAAGCTGAATGCTGTTGAGTCAAGATCTAAATAGAAGTCTAAAATTTAAAATCTACTGTATTTTAACCTCAACGCCTTTTCAAGTGCAAATCACCAAACACATTATTACTGGATCAGATTTTGAGCTTATAATCATATTTCTATGTCTTTGACCTATATATTTGTTAAATCCTCAGCTATATTTTTCATCTTCAGTTGCTGGTCCCTGTGTTTTGTCAGATTAAAGGCCTTTTCACACTGGGGACGAAAAGAAATAAACTAAACGAATTCATCATTGTCATGGACAAGTAGGAGTAGTAGCAACGATGAGTTTCTAATGTATCTTTTAGCTCAAAAAGTTATGGATTGTAGTGGTATGTAAAAAACATTTTCACTGTAATAAACCCACACTCAACTCTACACACTAGACACAGGCTCCTTATTCCAAGTGTCCAGTACTGTGTAGAATAGTTACAATATGTTAATCATATGTATGTGTATATGTGATTCACGGCATTTAATACAAGGTCTGTTAATAACAGTCAGCTTAAAATAGCCTACCTCTGGGGCTCTGTGGATATCTCAAGGAAAGCCAGTGAGCTCAAATGCTTCCACTACTTTTTTGGCTTTCCTCCTCCCTGTCCACTCTTTGATCGCGCCTAATACACAGTCAGATTCCACCACTTTATCATCCATTAAGGAAATGTAAAGACAATGTAATGGACAACACTGAATAAAACTTTTTTGTGTTGAGTTTTTGACACTTTTTTCATTCACCAAGCACGAGCTTAACTCAGAGTGAACATACTCAGAGTTGAACTGACTCTGATCAGCTGTTCTAGAACCATTTCCCATCTCAGGGTTCATCAACTTAGAGTTTAGGGTCAGTCAGTTTGTTAAACCTGCTTTTTGGAATACACCCCAGTGCTGTCAGACAATCATGGCTTTAAGTCATTAGTATCAACATGTAAATCCACAGAACTACAGTGCAACAGATCGACAACAAGGCCAATTAAAAATAATTATTACATTTACTGCATGACAATTAAAACTTGTAAGATATCAAGAATTTACTGGAGATTAATTTAAGTCTGTGTTCGGAACCGAAAAAAACAGTGCGTTCAAAAACTTTGTTGGTGGGGGGTTTCCCCATTTGCTTGGAAGGCTGGTTTGAGTGAAAGATCCATGCGTTTTAAGGCTTAATAGATGTCAAAACACTGTATAACCGTTTATAATACTACAAGGAAGGATTTTACAACTGTGGAAAGTTGTCATCAAGTATTTTATCTTGCCTGACAACAATCGTAATGTATACAGTAAAGTAATCAGAAATGTGCACTTGCATGTATCTTGGCCAACTCACTGCTTTGCCAGATGATGTTGTGTTGCATGAAGATAAAAATTTATTTTTATCAGACAGGGTATAATTATCCAGTGTTAATTACATTTTTTCTTCTAAAGACCTTGATAACTAATTTTCTCAATCAGCCTCAAACTAAGGGAGATGTGGTCCTATATGAGCACAACATTTTCTGCCTGATTGTAGTGCATTAGGCCTTTTTGTTCTGCTTTACCAAGCAAGACCTTGTACGGTTCCTCTAACCTAGTTGCTGAAGTCTCAGAAAACCTATACAGTAGGTCATATGAAAAGCAAGATTTAATGCATTGGAATAATTTGTGCATGGTTTTGTGTTTGAATGAATCGCTGACATATATTACAGAATTAATAACTACTGTCCAACAACCTTGTTTCCATTGTGTTAGACATTCAGTGTTTAGTGTATATAATAGCATAGATCATGACTGTTTGGGGAAAACTACACTCTGGTAAGGCATACAAGATATGGCAAAATGTATCAATTAGGACCTTCTGGTAATAGAGTGTAACCTTAGGCTTTGAGCAAAAACAAGGCTCTACTCCCTTCCTTGCTGCACATTTAAATCCAAACCCATAACTAGGTGAACACCATTTGTTCCTTCTGTAGCAGCTCTGTAGTGCTGAGAGAAACTGAAAAGTCAGATTATAATTATCTGTGAGTTTTTCATTACGAACAACACTTTTCACATTACACAAAAGCATTTGACCCATTGATCATATAAAAATATTGATTAGTGAAGCTTTAATGTTCTAGAGAAATACTTAAGATGTGAAACCAAGATTTCAGGGACTTTAAAACTGAGCTTAAACTCAGATTCTACTCTAGAATTGAATGTAAAATTAAAATTAAATTGTAAAGAGATGATAACAAAACACACACAAAATAAAACCTCACCAGACTCCTAATTTGTTTAAGTTGTTTATCAATGTATACATGGGTCCTCCATCTTAAGGTGGAGTTGGAGACAGGCATAGTCTTTCTATTCATATCTAAAATAAATATTTCAGAAATACAAAAGGCAGATTGCAACCAGTGAGGTGTGGGAAAAGGACCATCATTTGTAATGTGTTATCAAAAATAAATATACAATTCAATTAAATTTTATTTATATAGCGCCAATTCATAACAGAAGTGATCTCATTGCACTTTTCCTATCGAGCAGGTCTAGACCATACTCTGTAATTTTATTTACAGAGACCCAACAAATCCCACCATGATCAAGCACTTGGCGACAGTGGCAAGGAAAAACTTCCTTTTAAGAAACCTCAAGCAGAACCAGACTGTCATAGTTAGCCACATCTTTCTCCCTATCCTTGTGTACTCTAGTGTGCTCTCCTCTCCCTGTGTTCCTTGTCAGTCCTCTGTTCGTGGCTGTGTGTGTGTGTGTACTGGCCTGGGCGGGGTGCCCTGGTACTCCCTCCTGCTGCTGATCACCTGACGTTCATCATCCAGTCAATCTCCACAGTTTATCTACCTGGGTCTACCTTACAACCAGCAGCAGATCGTCTCTGTACTCCCATACGTTACCTTCGCCACGGTTCCCATCTCGACCAAAGTTAAGTTTGTTGTTATTCATTGTTGTTATCTCTCGTGTAACCTTGTCTGTCTCTGCCACAGAGTCACTCCCTGCCGGTGATCGCAGCCACCATGTCCTCTCTGATCTCTGCAAAGCTGCTTTCTTGTTCTGCCTGCCACACTACACAAGCCAGCTGCTTTTCCTGTTCTACCTGCCACGCTACATGAGCCATATCCAGAAGCCCCGCTCACCGCCTCCACCCTCTGAGTCCAGTCAGATCTCCATGGACTGTGTCGGCAAACTTCACTACTGGCTCCAGCGTACTACACCTGATTCGCCTGCTCTGGGGGAGCGCTCATCAACCAGTGATTTTTTTGCCATATTACAATAAAAACTGTTAAAAACTACAATCCAGTTCTCCACCTTGCTGTGTTCTGCTTTGGGTCCTTAGATCGAGAACTACAAATGCATACAGACGGAGAGGGAGAGGAGGAGAGAGGAAAGAGGTGCATCATGGGAAGTCTCCCGGCAGTTGAGGCCTAAAGCAGCATAACTAAGGGATCCTTGGGTTCAGGACTCACCCAAGCCAGCCCTAACTATTAGCTTTATCAAAGAGGAAAGTCTTAAGCCTACTCTTAAATGTGGAGATGTGGAGATGGTGTCCCGAACTCAAACCGGGATCTGATTCAACAGGAGTGGAGCTTGATAACTGAAGGCTCTGGCTTCCGTTCTACTTTTGGAGACTCTAGGAACCACAAGTAAACCTGCATTCTGGGAGCGCAGTGTTCTAGTTGGGTATTAAGGTATTATGAGCTCTTTAAGATAAGATGGTGCCTGACCATTAGGAGTTTTGTAGGTGAAGAGAAGGATTTTAAATTTTATTCTGGATTTTACAGGGAGCCAGTGCAGAGAAGCTAATATTGGAGAAATATGATCTCTTTTCCTAGTTCTTGTCAGTACACGTGCCGCAGCATTTTGGATTAACTCGACTCTTAAGGAACTTATTCGGGCAGCCTGATAATAAGGAATTGCAATAGTCCAACCTAGAAGTAACAAATGCATGGATTAGTTTTTCAGCATCATTTTGAGACAGGATGGGCCTGATTTTTGCAATGTTACACAGGTGAAAGAAGGCAGTCAAACTTCAAGGTTTGTTTCAACTCTGAGGTTCCTTACGGTGGTGCTGGAAACCAGGGCAATGCCATCTAGAGCAACTATATCTCTAGACAACATGTCGAGGAGTTATTTGGGCCAAGTACAATAACTTCAGTTTTGTCTGAGTTTAACATCAGAAAATTGCAGGTCATCCAGGTCTTTATGTCCTTAAGGCATGCTTGAAGTTTAGGTAACTGGTTAGTTTCATCTGGCTTGATTGATAGATATAATTGGGTATCATCCGCATTACAATGAAAGTTTATGAAGTGTTTCCTAATAATATTGCTTAGAGGAAGCATACATATATAAGGTTAATAGAATCTGTCCAAGCACAGAACCTTGTGGAACTCCGTGACTAAATTTGGCGTGCACGGAGGATTCACCGTTAACATGCACAAACTGAGATTGATCTGATAGATAGGATTTAAACCAGCTTAGTGTGGTTCCTTTAATGCCAATTGAATGTTCCAGTCTCCATGGTCAATGGTGTTGAATGCAGCAGTAAGATCTAACAAGATAAATACAGAGACAAGTCCATTGTCTGATGCAATTAAAAGGTAATTTGTAATTTTCACCAGTGCTGTCTCTGTGCTATGATGCACTCCAAATCCTAACTGAAAATCCTCAAATAAACTATTGTTATTTAGAAAGTCATGCAACTGACTGGCGACTGCTTTCTCAAGGATCTTGGAGAGAAAGGGAAGGTTAGATAAAGGTCTATAGTTGGCTGCAACCCCTGGATAAAGAGTGGGTTTTTTAGGAAGAGGTTTAATTACAGCTAATTTAAATGATGAAGTGATGAAGTTTTTTCTCTAATAGTTAAAATTTTATTATTAAAGAAGCTCATGAATTCATTACTACTGAGGGCTATAGGAATACATGGCTCAATAGAGCTGTGATTCTCTGTCAACCTGGTTACAGTGCTGGAAAGAAACCTGGGGTTGATTTTATTTTCCTCTATTAATGACGAGTAGTAGGCTGCTCTGTCATTACGGAGGGCTTTCCTATATGTGTTAAAACTATCTTGCCAGACTAAATGAGATTCTTCCAGGTTGTTGGAATGCCATTTCCTTTCAAGTTTTCGCAATGTTTGCTTTAATGTTTGGCTTTAGGTTTGTGGGTTATACCATGGAGCTAACCTTCTTTATTTTATTATCTTCTTTTTTAGAGGGGCGATAGAATCGAGTGTCATTCGCAGTGAGCCTGAAGCACTATCAACAAGATGGTCAATCTGGGAGGGGCTGAAATTAGCATAGGAGTCCTCTGATATATCGAGACATAGCATTGAATTAAATGCAGATGGAAGTGCTTCCTTAAATTTAGCTACAGCACTATCAGATAGACATCTAGAGAGTTTTTGCCTAATGGTGTGTAGTCCAGTAAGTCCAGAAGTTATTAAATAATGGTCCGATAATGAAGGATTCTGTGGAAAGACTATTAAATGTTCAATTTCATTGCCATATACCAGAACAAGGTCGAGGGTGTGGTTAAAACAATGAGTGGGTTTATGTAAACTCTGACAAAAGCCAATCATATCTAATAATGAGATAAACACTAAGGCTATCGTTATCAATGTCCACATGAATATTAAAATCACCTACAATAATCTGTTTTAGGCGCTAAACTTGATAAAAACTCTGAGAATTCAGATAAAAATTCAGAATAAGGACCAGGAGCGCGGTACAAATATAATTGGCTGTCGTGTTTTCCAGGTTGGGTGTGAACGACTAAGAACAAGGCTTTCAAATGAGTTAGAAGTTTGTTTAGGTTTAGGGTTGATTAATAGGCTTGAGTCAAAGATGGCTCGACTCCACCTCCTCGGCCGGTGCCTCGAGGAATGTGGGCATTAATGACTGGGCAGAGTGGATTCATTTAGGCTAACATATTCTTCATTACCCAGCCAGGTTTCAGTAAGACAAAATAAGTCAATATAATACTCTGATATTAAATTGTTCACTAGTACAGCTTTAGATGACAGAGATCTGATGTTTAAGAGTCCACATTTAATTCTCCTATTTTGTTGTGCTATTTCAGCGTTTTTGTTTAGGTTTTTAAGTATAACTCCTCTTCTGTTAACTTTAGATTTTATTAATTTAAGTGGGGGGCAGACACCGTCACTAAGGACTTTTGTGTGGGTAACTGCTCTGGAACCACAAAGAAGCGTGTAGGACTGCAACTCTACTTCCTGGTCTCATCTCTGAGTTGTCATGGTTTAGGTCCACTAATAAACTTGGTCAGATTTCTGGATATGAGAGCTGCTCCATCCAAAGTGGGATGAATGCCGTCTATCCTAATAAGGACCAGGTCTTCCCCAAAAAGTCTGCAAAATTATCTACAAAGCCCACTTCGTTTGCTGGACACCACCTTGACAGCAAGCGGCGGAATGAAGCCATGCAGCTAAACATGTCAGCACTGGTCAGTTTTGGCAGGGGCCCAGAGAAAACTATGGAGTCCGACATTGTCTTTGCATATGTATACACCGACTCAGCTTTAACTTTAGTGACCTTTGATTGGTGCCAATCATTTGACTATGGTGAATAGGCAATGTGCCAATATAACATTTTCAGTTATTATAATATTTTGTCATGGTTTATAATAGTATCAAGCTATACTGATGTATAAGCACAAAACGTTCCCAGGATATTTGGTTAGCCCTACATACCAATCTCATAGACTGTTCATCACACCACTTTCCCTAAGTTAGTGAGCGAGCGATCAATTAGCAATGTCTGGCCACAGCTCCTGATAGAGATGTGAGACAAAACCCCTACATTTTAACAAACAGGTTAATGATCATCAAACCACCATTAATTCCTGCGCTTTTTTAAAATAACTCCACACCTCTCACCTGCTTTCAACCTGTTTGATGATGGAAATGAGTTAGGAAGCTTATGCTGCTGAACGAGTAGCGCCAAATGAATAAGTGGAAGAGTAATAAATACTAATATTGCACAAAGTGCTTCTCAATTCATCCTGGGAACTAAACTTTGTTCTACCTTGAACAAGTGAGCAACACTGTCGTTTCCTTGAATATAAAATTGTGTAAAGTGCAAATTATTGTAAACACATTTCCAGTTATAAAAATTATCAAGGATTTTTTTCTTGGGTAAATGCAAAAAACCTAAAACATGACACATATGTTTCTAGGTCTACATGTGCAAAACAGTTGAGCAAGAATAATAAAAGACCTACTTACTTACAAAGACATCATGGATATTTTCAAAAAAACAATGCTATCCCATAGAGCTGTGCATGAATTTTTAGTACCAGCTCCTTCAACTAAGTACAGCACACTTAAATGAATAGTGTGAGCACAAACAGCAGAAAATGAAAGTCCGCTCATTAAGTCATCTCACTGTTTATCTTTGTGTTTTTTGTTAACAAGATATAATTTCACTACTGCATCAAATATCAGCTACTCCTGCTTTTTTATATATCACTATATATTCAAAAGCAAATGCAATTTTGGTATACAGAGCTGGGAATACGCAACAGTTTAAAACATGCAGACATGCAGGTCCTGGACAAGGTGTGTGCTTCTTTTGACAAAAACATGAACTGATAGTTCTTGGGCACATTTTAATTGGATCAGAACTCTACATTTACATTTAATGTTAGAAAATGTTGGGGCACAGTTATTTTTCAGGTAGTTATGTACATCTGTTTTTTAAACAAACATACAAGTATGTAAAACATACAGTATGCATAAAACACAGTGCAAAACTGACTTACATAGAAGATTACTAAAGAGTATTTAGTACTAAGAGTAACATAAGATGTACTTGGGACCTAAAATGGACTGTAATCCATTGTTCTTGATTAATGCATCCTTTCCTACACTACAAATTCATTTAAAATTAGGGCTGGGATATTAACATTTTATCTAATCTGAATCCTGTTATGACTTATGTTTCACATTTTAACCGGTGACAGCGCCGGTTAAAAGTGGGAAGGCGCTATCTGAATGTTTTGTACACTGAGCTTTGTTAACATGAGGTATCAAAACTCAAGAGTCATTCACACTGGTGCGCCCAAATAATTTTCACACTATAATTTTCATTCTATTATGTGAGCATTACACTGTAGAGCCCAGTGGTTATATCCTTTCTTTTCAAAAAGAAAACTATGTACATTTATTAGATTTTAAAAGCTGATGCATGTGTGGACCATTGTCAGTATTTAACAAAATAGTTGGCTAAATCAAGTTTAAAACTGTATTCAATCTTACTTTAGGTGGCAGACAGGAAAGGATGAGAACCAGGCAGACCCCAAATCAGATTGGTGCCACTTGTAAATGAGCTGTAAGCGGCAATAGAACACAGTATAATGTATAACGTTAATGTATCAAGCAAGTTAGACTTAAGACTTATAAAGACTATGACTAACCAAAATTGCAGGGGAAAAAAATTAACTGACATCAGTTATTTAGGGTTATAAGGGAGAATTTTGCCTGAAAGTTTAATATAATTTAATTATCTGAAAGAAATTGCAGACAGCTATGTTAAGCCCCATTTGGATCAACATTAAAGGGGATGGTGGATAAAATATTCAAGGTGCTCCTCGGTTATTTAATTCATCTTTCTGGATGTGTTTTTAACCATCGGGAAATTACAGGACCTAGTCTGTAATAGACACGAACATTCAGCAAGACGAAGCCGAAAGCCTCCACAGTGGAGCGCTGAATTTGAAGGTGTGGCAAAGATAATGAGTGAGATGAATTCGAGTAAAAAATCTACCTCCTATTTAGAGTTGTAACTCAGTCAAATCCGAGCATGACATCTCTGATGTAAATCACCTATTTAAGTCCATAAATCCGCTTAGAAATCAGAGAAAAAAATGGCACTTCAGAACTTGCCTGAGAAACATCACATTTTTTTCAGTATCAAAGTCATCCACTGATAGTTGTCTGTACATCCATGGCTACATTGCAAACAGGAACTGCTAATAGCTTATTCGGCATACTTTTAATGGCATCAATTTGCCAAAATGTAAACAAATATCAGCTAAAAAGGGGATTCAAACGAGTATACCAGAACCTGCCTTATCCTGACATTAACGCAATTTACAACAACCCATTTGATGAGCTTTTATGGGGTCTTACTCTCCTGATGGTTTTATTTAACACTTTTTAATTGAAGGGCAGATCTTCAGAAAAAACTCAGAGCTATAAATAAATTGACATATGTGGAGAACCAGGGAGTTCACTGAAAAAAGAAGGTAACAGTTAGCGTTAATTTCGCCTGCATTACTGGAGAGGGGTGAAAAATTACCTACATATGTGCTCAGGACTGGATATAAATCACTGACCAAGGCAGGTAACAATCACCCCACCTATCAGACAGAAATAAATCCTGTCCAAATGAAACTTTGTTAACTTTTAACTCAAATCCGTTAGCGCACGTTACAGTACATTAGCATTAGCTAACTTGTCTTGCCATAATCGCACATTTCAGAATTAAAAACAACAAACAAGCAACTCTGTTATCTATGACCGGTATCATTTTACTGGCTAGGCAACTTTACAAATAAGGCATATTTTGACAGCATAGTTTAATGTTATTTACCGTGTTCGTGTCCTATGTGCCGCTCTTTCACTGCAAATACTCTCTCTGTGAGAAGAAACCGTCAGCGGCAAAAACAAATGGCACGTTCGATGTGCGAATCCGCCTGGTGTCTGCAGTGACTCCACTGTTTGATGGTGAGCTGTCTGTAGGCGGGCCATATCTTTTGTGAGTGACTAAAATGAGTGAGACAGCATGGCCCTCAAGTCGGCAGATCCGCCCCTGAGTCGACTGCTATCTGGGATCCAGAGATCCACCGAAAACTAGAAGGAAAGTTTTTATGCACAAGTAAAGTTCTCCAAAGATGCAGCAGAATGTGAACCTTGCACCAGCCAAACAAAAATGCTGCGCCCACAAAGAGGTATACATTGGCGCAAGATTTGGAGTTGTTGATGGACTCAGACTCCGATAATTCATGTTTTGATCAACATTCTGATACCGATCTGGATGAAGTAGCAAACGAGTCTGATGGGTTGAATCAGGATCACCATGTTGTGACACACACAGATACGTCAATCACAGAGGTGAGGGAGACGACTGTGTTGACACTGAAATTTCTAATCCGTATTGCGGACGTGCCAAGCTTAGACAGATAACGTTAACCAGTGGACTTGGACAAAGAAGATGTGGGCAAAGACAAAGAGCACTCAGTCATCAACCTGTGGACAGTGACAGTAGTTCAGAGTATGATACTTCAGACTCAGAGTGGAGGGATTCAAGACCCAGGTCTCGTTGTCCATTCCCACCCGCCAGAGGTGCTAGAGGTAAGACGCAATCATTTAGATAGTGTTTTATTTAGTTTGATAGTTGTTATATATATGTTACTTAGATTGTATGATAATTAGATGCTACAGATGGTTGACAAATGAAAGGAAAAACCAACATGAAGTATGGACTTAGGCCATTACGAGCATCCAGAACAGCTTCAGTGCTCCTTGCCAAGTCTGTGGAGTCTATTGGAGGGATGAACACCATTCCTCCATAAGATATTCCCTCATTTATATACAGTATACAACCCTTATTTAATCAGGTAATATCATTGAGATCAAGATCTCTTTTGCAAGAGAGACCTAAACAAACATAGCCAGACATAGCAAAATTACATATAGCATCAGAGACAGTCACCGACATCACTAAATAGATTTCAAAGTTCATTTTATATCATTTGGTCTTATGGAGATGATCTTCCACAGGTGTGAAACTGGATTGAGATCTGGTGACTGTAAAGGCTGTAGGATTTTATTCACATCATTTTCATACTCACCAAACCATTCAGTGAGCCCTGGTGCACGGAAGCATCTGCATTTGATATATTTCTCAACTCTTTTATTCAGCTTTTTACTTTAATTTGTCCCCTGTGTGTATAAGATAAGAGCATCTGCTAAATGTCTAAAAAGAAATAATTTATCTCTCATTTTGTGCATGTAATATTTACTAAACTTAAATTTATATGATATATACTGTAATACTTTTTCAGACACAGAGTCGGGAATTCAAGCCCAGCTCTCCTTCATTCCAACCTGCCAGAGGTGATACAGGTAAGAAAAGATAATTTAGATTAGTTTGATAGTATGCTCTTATCCAGAGCGACATAGCACCTAATTATCAGATTTACCGAACTGATATTTATATGATATTTTACTGAGATGATATTTCAGACGCGGAGTCGAGGGCGCGAAGGTCCAGGTCTCATTGTCCATTCCCACCTGCCAGAGGTGATAGAGGTAAGACACGATATGAAAAATTGTTTCTCTCTTTGTGCACATACACTGTTGAATACTGTTGAATACAAACTATGCATATATTTTTATAGTAATTCTAATTATTCATATAATTATTTACAGATTGAACAACAAGGCAGAGGCTAGACACGTGAAAGAGGTCAAATATGTGGGCGTGGCATGGCTGCTGACCAAGCAAGGGTCCCTGTAAATCATCCTGTGTAGCGTGAAATGAACTGGCAGCCAAAAAACCTTCCTTTCACTGAGAATCCTGGACCTGTCAATGATGCTGCTCTTGATTCAGAACAACCAGTTGACTTTATTGAGTCGTTCATTTCTGATGAATTGATCCAGAGCATTGTTGATCAGACAAACTTGTATGCAGATCAGTGTATTCAAGCTGAGAATGGTGCTTCATGACATTACTTATTATTCATGCAAAGAAATCTGTAACAGTTTCAGAAATGAAAACCTTCATGGGGCTCTTTTTTTCTTAGTGGTATCATTCGTAAACCTGTACTTAACATGCACTGGTCTACAGATGAAATTTTAGCTACCCCCTACTTCAACAAGGTCATTTCTCACAACAGGTTTGAAATCATATGGAGGTTTCTTCACTTTATTGACAATGAAGCAAAGCCAGCCAATGGTACTGACAGGCTGTATAAAGTCCGCCCTGTCTTAGATTACCTTGTGTCCAAATTCCGTGAAATGTGTCAACTTTACAACATTTGCATTGATGAGGGTAGCTTTCAGGGTGTACAATCCCCAATAATCTGGCAAATATGGCATAAAATCCCACATCCTTTGTGATTCTGATACAGGGTACTGTTACAACATGAAGCCCTATTGTGGAGAAGGCACTGCCCTGGGTGACACGGTTGTCTTTCTTCTTGATCACCTAGCAGGTCATGACTACAGATTGTTCATGGATAACTTTTACAATTCTGTACCATTGTGTGAGCGCCTACTTGATCTGAAAACCCATGTCTGTGGTACACTTAGGAAACACAGAGGTGAACCACCAGTTATTTGAGATGTTGGAAATGCTGACCTTGGGATTGGGAAAACAATCATGTGTCACAGTGACAATGTGATGGTCTTGGCGTGGTGGGACAAACAAATAGTGAAAATGGCTACAACATTCCATCAGAACAACATGGAAAATGTCGAGGTATGGCAGAAGCCACCAAGATAAAGTTGCAAAGCAAAAGCCAGCATGTATTGTCGAATACAATAATGCAATGAATGGAGTTGACAAATTGGACCAGAACATTGTGTACCACCCATTTGTCAAGAAGTCACACAAGTGGACGAAGAAATTTGTAACGTATCTGTTTGAGATCAGTTTGTTCACTGCTTTTGTCATCTACAAAGCGAAAAATCCACAGGGCAACATAGGGCAAATTTAGCACTCTTCTCTCATTCATTCAAAGTATTGTGAAATCATGGACCAGCCAGAGCCTTTGAAACATGCTGGTGATGAGGAAACTGGTGGTGAGGAAGGAAGAGATGACCGTCCATCTCAAAAGACTCCTAGAGCACCATAAAACACTGACCCTAGGAAAAGGCTGGATGACAATTTTGCAGCCCATGCACTTGTTCCAATCCTGCCAACTCCCAAAAAGCAGCACCCAACCAGAAGATGCAGGGTTTGTGCACGAAAGGGGATGCGGAAGGAGACGTACTACTGTAAAGGTTGTGGTGTCCCCTTACATTCTGGGGAATGTTACACAGTGTACCACTCAAAGGCACATTATAATGACTAATTTTGTAAAAGTTTTTATGCAGCAAAAACTGGCAATTAAAGTTACCAAATGGAAATGAGGAAAAAACAAAAACAAATGTAAATTTGAAGTCAGTATTCTGTTTGAAAATGACTAATAAAAATGTTTCCTCAGGTTTTTGTTCAAAATGTTTTTGATTATATGATATCTGAATGTATGACTCTTGCCAACTACCAGCAAGCAGAACAGTATGTAAATAGGTAAAGTTTGTAAGAAAACCATTGCCGAGGAAATGTCTCACTATTGTAAAGGTTGTGGCGCCGCCTAACATTTTGGGGAATGTTACACTATTACTGAAACAGAAAGTGTAAAAGGGGACCTGTCATACTTTTCTTTATTTTCTGTCATATATATATAATGTTACAATGTTAGATTTTCATATTAAACATGGCCAAAGTTTCAAATAATGAGGTAAACGCATGTAAATGTAATCCTTTTGAGCAAAAAGCGCAGACTGCTCTGAACATAAGGTTTTCAAACGTTTTTATCTATTTTCAGCCTAACTTGGATGTCATGGTGATCGCTCATCTGCACTCATCTGTATTGATGACTTATTTGTTTGTACTGTTTGTATAATTATTTTGTCAATAAATCTGCGCTCATGATCTGATCCAGGCATAGCTGGTTCACGAATTACTAGGACATGCCAATCCATCTGCTCGCTCAGTCGTCTTGTTCAACCGCTCTGCTCATAGCTCTAGAGTGAAGTGTGGAGATGGGTCTGGCTATGGGAGACTACTCTGCTCAGGACTACTCTTCAAATTTTTGGAGGTTGTTCAGTATGTCTCGCAGAAAGTGCTTTTTCAGTTGTGAAGGAAAGTTAGTTAGTTTCTTGATGGAGAAATGGCTTTACTGGTTACTAAAGTAACCGCTAACCGTACTAGCTACCGTTAGCTCTGTTAGCCGTGCCAACTCTGCCTGGACTGGGAGCTCGGAGCCCGGGCCTGAAAACCCCCTCCTCCCAGTGGTCCAAAGCTCCTGTGCTAGCGATGTAAACAACACTCCTGCCTGGTCTGGGCAGAGTCAGCTAAGCTAAAAGGTCCACCAGCAGCATAAAGTTGTCATAAAGTCATAAAAGTTGTGTGTTTTGTACAGTAAGCAGTGAGGCCCAGCCACCAGAAACAGTGAACATGCAAAGCTACTCTAGTGGAATCCCAGGATAAAAGTATAGAGCTGGAAATGGGCATAATAGGTCCCCTTTAACAATGAACCTTTGGATGCGGTCTGCACATCACACCTGTCATTGAGTAGTGAGTCTATCTTTTTCCAGCACTCGCTGAAATTCAACCTGCTGATGAAGTTAGAGTAGCCAGGCTTTGGGCTCTCTGCTAAGGAAGAAATAAACTGCTCTACACGGGGTTCTCCATTGTTGTGTCTGGAATGGAGGGTGAGATTAAGCACGTTGTTTAGTACAACAAAGCAATGTGGTTGACTATGGTGTTGCATTGGCCAGTAGTCAGTTGGCCAGTAGTCAGTAGCCAGTAGTCTTTAATCCCTTATGAACCTTTACATAGTTTGAGATCTTCAGGCAGGGGTCTTCTGTAAGTTCCTGAGTCCAGGATGAAAACTAAGGGGGACAGAGCTTTTACCATCAGGGCCCCGAGGCTCTGGAACAACTTGCCCAAAGAAATTAGGCTGTCTGAGTCAGTGTCTTCTTTTAAGTATCTTCTCAAGATGCATTTTTATCAGAAAGCATATCCTGATTTTACCTGAGCTGTTTGTTTATTACACCTTTTTTTTTCAAAGATGAGCAATTTAATTAACAGCAAATTCTGAGAGTTTGACTAGATTGCAGTGAATATGCACCATTCAGATGCTGAAATTCTTACAATTCCTAGTAGGTTCAACTTGAATGGCTAGCAATAATTGCAAGCTCTTAATGTAACACTATGAGGCTTAAAGTTCTTATCAATAACCCAAATCTCTCAC
Organism: Siniperca scherzeri; assembly: GCA_027580175.1. NCBI lineage: Eukaryota > Metazoa > Chordata > Actinopteri > Centrarchiformes > Sinipercidae > Siniperca > Siniperca scherzeri. The sequence continues at coordinate 18,526,926 of CM050853.1, forward strand.
ATTACTTTAGCTGCATTTGAGAAATAAATCAATTCTCACCACAATGCACTTGTTTGTAAGTACAACTGGATGTCTACTGCTGTGACAGACTAGTGGTGTTGAATGTAAAGACACTTGGATAACTTTAGAGTGAAATGTAAAATTTTGAAATTGACCAGAAATGATGCTGACAACTAATATTGCACAATTTTGAATAATTGCCTACAGTACTATGCCTCACAAGTGGGCACCATTTGTTGGGAAATAAAATGGTTTAAAACAGACACCAAATTGTGTAGGTGCAATCAATTAATTTTGGCTAGCAGAATTATCAAAGGTAATTAAATATATATATATATATATATATATATATATATATATATATATATATATATATGCCCGAATGTCTCAGTGAATGTCTCAGGCAATGGGGAACAGAGGAAGAGGTGCTGGAGGAGGGACCATCATGGGAGGACAAACCCCTACATCAAGAAATCCTACCAATGGCTAGAGCGGGCCGGACTGAAGGACAGCACAGAGGCATTCATCATGGCTGCACAGGAGCAGGCCCTGAGCACCAGAGCAATAGAGGCCCAGATCTACCACACCAGACAAGACCCAAGGTGTAGGCTGTGCAAAGAGGCCCCTGAGACAATCCAGCACACAGGGTGTAAGAAGCTGGCAGGGAAAGCATACATGGAGCACCATAACCAAGTGGCTGGCATAGTGTACAGGAACATCTGCATGGAGTATGGACTGGAAATCCCAAGGTCAAAGTGGGAAACACCTCCAAAGGTGGTAGAGAATGAACGAGCCAAGATCCTGTGGGACTTCCAGATCCAGACTGACAGAATGGTAATGGCGAACCAACCAGACATCGTGGTGGTGGACAAACAGCAGAGGAAAGCCGTTGTGGTTGACGTGGCAATACCAAGTGATGGCAACATCAGGAGAAAGGAACATGAGAAACTAGAGAAATACCAAGGGCTCAGAGAAGAGCTGGAGAAGGCCTGGAAGGTGAAGGCGACAGTGGTGCCCGTGGTCATCGGAGCACTCGGGGCAGTGACCCCCAAACTGGAGGAGTGGCTACAGCAGATCCCTGGAAGAACACCAGACATCTCGGTCCAGAAAAGTGCAGTGCTAGGAACAGCAAAGATACTGCGCAGAACCCTCAAGCTCCCAGGCCTCTGGTAGAGGACCCGAGCTCGAAGGATGAGACCACCCGCGGAGGGTGAAGTACAAAGTTTTTTTGTTTTTGTTTTTTTTAATATATAAGATGAATTAATATTAAAGTTCCTCAGGGCACCACCCTTAAAGAAGGGAAACAATAGAGAAAATAATTGATTCCGTTTCATAAGATATACTAAACTATAAATTTGGAACTCTGATTAATACTTAAATTAATAACAACAAAAATGACCATCAATAGCTAGTAGGTTGAAGGATTTGGAGTTCAATATAGAAGAGGTTGGCAGCATTCACTCTTGTGCAACATTAAAGAAACCAGCATGTATATCCACAAGCATTTATTAAAAAGATAATAAAATCAAAACACAATATATAATCTAACTAAATGCACTAAGCTAAAGAAAACAAAAAGTGTGTATGTGTGCATATATATATATAAAAGGGGAGGATGTGTGTGTGTGAGGGTGCGCATGTCTGGGTGCGCAGCAGAAAGAATGTGTGTCTGTTGCTTTGATCTGCACCGTTTGTTCAGCATGCACAAGCATGGACAAATGTGTTGCAGACAAAGAAAAGTGCATAAAGTGGGAGTTTAAAGTTTCCTCTCTGCGTGTGGGGCTATGTTTCAGGCCATTTACAGATATATGTATGTGATCTGTGTAGGATAATGGTGCCAGGTTAGAAAAGAGGATAGTTAGCTTGCATGCAAGACCCTGCATCTGTGTGAAGCATAACTAGCATCAACTTAGCATGTGGTTACCAAATAACGATGAAAATACATCACAACAATAAACCTCAGAAAAACTAAATCAATACATGAACATTGGCAAAAGTTAATGTAGTCCTGTGCTTAGCCGTGTACACTGCTGCTATGTTATTCCCAGTTAACATTACCAGTCCATGGAGGGAGAAGCGTTGCTTTGGTACTGCTTTGTTAGTTAGCTGGCGATTCCGTTGGTTGTGGATCAGAAAGGCAGGGAAGAATTGTAGTTCCAATGCAGTCAAAAGGTCTTTGCTGTGCGGTGTCTGCTTGTAGAGATCAGAGGAAGCTGGTTTGCTCCCATTGTCCTCTGTGCAGAGTTAAGAGCTCGGTGTTAACTTCCTTCATGGCTCCTGTTGCTTACAGTTAAGTTAGCTAGCAGGCTTTGTGTGTGCTGCAGGCACTAACTAAGCTTGTTTATGCTCGGTGCTAACCAGAAATCTTAAGAAAAAGGCGGGCTCTTGCGGCCGTAATTATTTCTTGTCCTTCAGTGAGCCATCAGGTCCGGGCGTAAGAGAGAGGAGAAAGAGATCGAACAATGTAGTGATCTGCAGTTTTTTTGCAGCTGGTCAAAAACAGAGATTTTCCCACAGTGAAACCTTCTTCCAAGAGCATGTTACCTCTTACGTCACAGCAATATGCGCATGTGTTTGGATATAACATGTTAATGGTCCAAGCATGAACATGCAGACAGACAGACAGACAGACAGAGATAGATTACGTAATGTGTTTTTAGGGGTGCTTGGAACTGACAACCTCAGACAGGGTAGGGAAGTTAGAAAGTATCGAGGTACAAACTAACACATTGTTGGTTTGGGTCTGCACATGAGCTTTGTTGACTTGCTTATATCCTATAAGTAATGCAGGTGACAGACTTAAATGTTATCAATTGCAATTGAATGGCTAAATTACACCCCAGATTCAACAACCATGGATACTGGCAGTCGAAGAGGCTCAATAGCCTCTCAGCACCTTGAGCTCTGGCCGGGCTCATTATACGATAACGAGGTATGCAGCTTGTGCGCATCCAGACACAATCTGGCACAGCACATCTCGTTCCAGTGAAACAATGAGCTGGATCTGCGATGGGAGCCTTGAGGCCTAGGCCATTGTCATAATGATGCAGCAAAAGCAAATGAAAAATGAAATGCTCCTTCCTCTGTCTTTGTTCTCTCTCGCCATTATTGACTCCCGGCCGAATGAGTCGCAGCACAACCTATCGGCTCAGACACTGAATCACCACGCATTTTGCATTTGTATTACACTGCTACACACTGCTTGAGAGGTGTATTTTTTTCTTCCTGAAGTAGAAGAGATGAGGACCGGCAGTGGTTGCGTCCTGGAAATGCATTCCCCTTGGAAATCCCCAACATGAGACAAACAAACATCCTCCCCACGATACATTAGCTATTCATTCACATTTGCATGGTTATGTCGGATGCTGCCAAGACTCACTCTCTGTGCAATGCTAATCAATTCCTGCAGCGGCTGGATAAGACCACTGCACTCTCCCTTTGAGCAAGAGCCAACACTAATATGAATGACTCCTTTGCAATGTAAAACAAGCTCAATTAGTAATCCGGCATGGAGGGTGCATGCAAACCCTTAACCTAAAATAAAAATAACCTGTTTCTTGAAATGATGGGCTGTTGTGGTGCTTTATGTTTAACAGGATTACACAGTTCTGCATGGGCTACAGTGAATTGCGAGTCTGTAAAGGAATCTTTTTCTCTATAATGAAAATTAAAGAAACCTATTGCACAATTCACTCAAAAAATCGTACAACGCCATTACAGACCTGTCCTTTCGACACTTTATTGAGTCAGTTGTGTTCAATTGCAGTGAGCAGCAGAAAATTATTACTGTATAATTCAAGATGGGAATATTGCATCTCTTATCCCATATTGCAGCTGAGCAATATCTCCTTTAACCCCTGTTGTGGCGCTTACCAAAAAGAAAACACTGTTCCTACGCTTGAGTGTCAGGAATGTTTAATAATCTTGTTAAGGCACAAAAAGGATTTTGGTGTCCCAGGATCAAAGTGTGTATCATTGGAGGGATTGGGAGTCATATCTGTAAACTCTGCAGATGCTCCAAAGGGGTCTGGACAAATACTTTAATGGGAGTACTGCTAAGTAGAGGGTGGCATGGGGGTGAAAATTTCCTCTTTACTTGCCTGGTCTTGATTTAATTCTTCCCATTGCCATCTGGTCCACTGACTTTTGTAGTTGCCTATCCCATCCATTCATTCATTCATTCATTCATTCATTCATTCATCCATCCATCCATCTAAATCCTTTTACTTCTGATCTTGTTAAAATTCTAAGTAATTATTTCCTGTCGAATATTATAGAGCTTCTACCCAAATAACCTGGGCTAGTGATAAGATTCTGCACTGGATCTCCTTTGTACTGAAACAGCTGATGCACTGAGTTACATAATAAGAATTTTCAGTTTAACAGGTAAAATCTGTACATTCACGTTGATTATACACTGACATATAGGACGTGCTGTGTAGTATAAAGAATGAACATCATTTTCAAATACATAAAATCAAATAATCAAATGGATGATGTCTGAATTCCAGACATCATCATCATCATTCCTGGCTCACTGTCACACTGTCATGGCTTACTGGGAATAGCTATATATCCTTCCCTTTCTCTCTAAGATCCTTGAGAAAGAAGCCACCAATCAGTTGTGTGACTTTCTACATAACAACAGTTTATTTGAGGATTTTCAGTCAGCATTTAGAGTGCATCATAGTACAGAGACAGCACTGGTGAAAATTACAAATGACCTTTTTATTCCATCAGACAATGGAGTTGTCGCTGTACTTGTCTTAGATCTTAGTGCTGCATTCAAAACCAGTGACCATCACATCCTATTACAGAGACTGGAATATTTAATTGGCATTAAAGGAACCGCATTAAACTGGTTTGAATCCTATCTATCAGATCGATCTCAGTTTGTACATGTTAACAATGAATCCTCCATGCACGCCAAAGTTAGTCACGGAGTTCCGCAAGGTTCTGTGCTTGGACCAATTCTATTCACCTAATATATGCTTCCTTTAGGCAATATTATTAAGAAACACTCCATCAACTTTCATTGTAATGCAGATGATACCCAATTATATCTATCGATCAAGCCAGATGAAACTAATCCGTTAGCTAAACTTCAAGCCTGCCTTATGGGCATAAAAACCTGGATGACATGCAATTTTCTGATTGAAGATATAGTTACTCCAGATGGCATTGCCCTGGTCCTCCAGCACCACTGTAAGGAACCTCAGAGTTATCTTTGATCAGGATTTGTCCTTGAACTCCCACATGAAACAAACTTCAAGGACTGCCTTTTTTCAATCACTTAAAATTGCCAAAAATGCAAAAATAGGCACATCCTGTCTTAAAATGATGCAGAAAAACTAGTCCATGCATTTGTTACTTCTAGGCTGGATTATTGCCATTCCTTATTATCAGGCTGCCCCAATAAATCCCTTAAGACTCTCCAGTTGATCCAGAATGCTGCGGCACGTGTACTGACAAGAACTAGGAAAAGAGATAATATTTCTCCAATATTAGCTTCTCTGCACTGTAAAATCCAGAATAAAATTTGAAAACTTTCTCCTCACCTACAAAGCTCTTAATGGTCAGGCACCATCATTTCTTTAAGAGCTCATGGTACATCATTACCCCACTAGAACACTGCGCTCCCAGGATGCAGGGTTACTTGTGGTTCCTGGAGTCTCCAAAAGTAGAATGGAAGCCAGAGCCTTCAGCTATCGAGCTCCTCTCCTCTGGAATCAGATCCCATTTTGGGTTTGGGAGGCGGACACCATCTCCACATTTAAGAGTAGGCTTAAGACTTTCCTCTTTGATAAAGCTTATAGTTAGGGCTGGCTCATTTGAGTCCTGAACCATCCCTTAGTTATGTTGCTATAGGCCTAGACTGCCAGGAGACTTCCCATGATGCACTGAGCTCCTCTCTCGTCCTCTCCCTCTCCATCTATTCTCCATTCTTATCCATTACTGCTTGTTACTAACTCGACATCTTCTCTCTCCCGTAGTTTTGTGCTTTCTCGTCTCTCTCCTCTCTCTTTCTGTTGCTTTCAGCAGGTATTTCTGCCTCCGGAGCTGCAGAGTTTGATGGTTTATGGTTGTAGGCCTCCTACTGCTCCCATGTTCTTGCTTGACAACCACTACTACAATTGTTATTATTAGTCTTATTATTATCATCATTATTATTCTGATGATTTTTATTATTCCTATTATTATTTTATTAATATTAATATTACCACTACCATTACATTATTTAAAAATTCTAGGTGGAATTTGCATTGTCCATTGCTCTCTCACCTCCTGCTCTCTCTCTCTTTCTACTCTCTCTGTCTCTCTCAACCTAACACGGCAGCAGCAGATGGCTGATCTCTGTAAATAATATTAGAAAAGTGAGTACGGCCTGCACTATAGGAAAAGTGCAATGAGAAAACTTCTGTTATAAACTGACGCTATATAAATAAAATTTTATTGGATAGAAAACAGTGAAAATTGTTTGGTTTGTCTGTCCAGCAGTCCAAAACGCAAAGATATTTAATTTACTATTACATAAGACAAAGAAAAGCAGCAAATCCTCACAATTAAGAGGCTGTAACTAGGTCATGTTTGGAATTCCTGCAAAGTTTAATGATTAATGGATTATAAAAGTTGAAGTAGTTGAAGATAAGTTTTGGTCTGTAAATTAATCGATTAAGTGACTAATCGTTCAATACCTACTGTTCACTGCATTTTATAGTGAAGAGGGTCCTCTTGTGACAGCTCAAATAGCAAGTGACTAGGCTGTAATGTATACCATCGCAGCCAAAGCAATGCATAATAATACAAATAACCTTGTATAAATTATATTTCAATCAGTAAAGACAACAGAAGTTAATGAGAATGCAGAAGCTTTATTTGCTATAGCCTTTGGTGTTGACCCCGTTGATTAGATTGATCTATAGCGATAGAGACCCTATTAATAGCAGCCAATTGAGAGATCCCCCTGAGGGAGCCATAGACGGGCCCTTGACACTGGTGGTGGTGGGGTGGAGGGGACAAAGCTGGCCCAAGGGACCCCTGGACCAGAACCTCTGTATGAAGTGACATTTCTTGTTGGAAAGTCAATCGAACAACTAAAAAAAGACCTATAATGACCACAAAGAGACACAAACAACTACAAGAGATGCAAAATGATCACAAAGAGATGCAAAACTGCTACAAAGAAACGCAAAACGACTAAAATCTGATGCTAAATGATTACTAAATGACCACAAAGAGACAAAAATGGCTATAAAGACATACAAAACGACTACAAAGAGACGAAAATTACAACACAGACACAAAACAACCACATAGATATGCAAAATACCTATGAAGAGACACATACTGATCACTGAGACGCAAATGCATGAATGCTGTTTGTTGACTTCAGCTCTGCATTCAACACTGTCATCCCTTCCAAGTTAATCACCAAACTTGAAAACCTGGGCATTAACACCTCCATTTGCAATTGGATTATGGACTTCCTGACAAACAGACCTCAGCTTGTTAGGTCAGGCCACAACTGCTCCCCCACCATCACACTCAACACCGGCGTACCACAGGGCTGTGTGCTGAGCCCCTTCCTCTACTCCCTCTTCACACTCGACTGCAGGCCTGGATCGACTGGATCTAACGCCATCATCAAGTTTGCAGATGATATTACTGTAATTGGTCTCATCAGCAACAACGATGAGACTGCCTACAGGGAGGAGGTCCAGCACCTGCACAGATAATAACTTACTCCTTAACACCTCCAAGACAAAGGAGCTCATCGTGGAATTCAGGAAGGAGAGAGGAGGCACACATGACCCCATCCACATTAATGGGATGGCTGTTGAGCGTGTCTCCAGCTTCAAGTTCCTGGGGACCCATATTTCAGAGAACCTGTCCTGGACCACCAACACCTCCTGCCTGGTCAAGAAGGTTCACCAGCGCCTCCTCCTCCTGAGGACACTGAAGAAGAACCAACTGTCCTCAGCTATCCTGGTGAACTTCTATCACTGCACAGTAGCGAGCATCCTAACCAACTGTGTCACAGTCTGGTATGGGAACTGCTCTGCTGCAGAGCGCAAGGCACTGGAGCGGGTTGTGAAAACTGCCCAGCGCATCACAGGGACTCTACTTCCAGCCATTGAGGACATCCAGAGGAAACGCTGTCTGCGTCGAGCCCGCAGCATTCTTAAGGACTCCTCTCACCCCGCCCAGAGACTGTTGCTGCTATATTGTTTTTGCTACATGTACCACATGTTCATTTGCACTACCGGACTATTTATTTATACATATATTGCATCATTTGCACTCCTATACTGCATCATTTGCACTCCAGTACTATGTACTGAATACAGCAATAACTCATCTACTGCACTGTTAACTATTTCCATAATTTGCACAACTTTATATTCATTGCACTACTGTTCTTCCCAGTCTAATTGATTATTGTACATAGCCATCATTATACTTCTGTTTATAGTAATGCCATCTGTATATAATGTCCATAGTACCACTTGTAAAATATTTTCATAATACTGCTCTATCCTGCATTTATTCACAGACTTTATATCCTGCACTTGCTTATTGCACTTCTGGTTAGACCTAAACTGTCTAATCTAATCTAAAATGACTACAAAGAGATACAAAACAACTACAAAGAGACACAAAATGACAACATAGAGACATAAAATGACTACAAAGAGTCTCAAAATAACTACAAAGAGAGGCAAAACAACTACAAAGTGACACAAAACGACAACAAATTGACGCAAAATTCCACAAAGACTAATTCCACAAAAAATAATGACTAAAATGATTACAAAGACACACAAAATTACCACAAAGACTACAAACAAAGCATCTGCATCTGGGGGTCTTGCTCTTATGTAAGAGGGGTGGAGGGCCTTTTACATGTCTGTGTCCAGGAGCTCATTGTCTCATAATCTGTCCATTGCTGTAAGCTATTTGGCGTAACATATAGCAGCTATTTATTGATACGGTTTCATATTGGAATATTAAAGTATTTTATTTGATTTATATTTATTGTTTATTACAGTGAATAAACAATGTTACAACTATTAATAATGTACAGTTTATTATTGTCAAGCCAAGCTTTAAATTTGAATCTCAACACATTTTATTTTAACAAATGTTCCCCCTTTTAAATCTGTGCCCTCAGTCTGGCCCCCCATTCAAAAGTTTCTAAACCCACCCCTGTGGATCAGAGGAGGATAGAGAGAATCATGCAAACAAACAAACAGGCCACAACCAGATTAAATAAATCAGAATTCTATATTGGTGGACCGCCAAGTACTAAGGCTGAGGGTTCGATTCCAGTCCGCAGCCCTTAGCTGCATGTCACCCCCCCCCCCCTCTCTCTCCCCCCTTTCCTGTCTCTCTTCTGCTGTTGCTGTGAAATATGTCAGAAAGCCTGAAACAAAAGAATTCTATATTGGTGTGCAGACTTACAGAATCTGTCCTCTCAGAAAATCTTGCCAGAGTTTGTCTCAATAAACAACAACAACAAAAAGAATTGTAATTAGGTTATACAATAGGTGTACCTATGATAACTGTGTAAATTTCCCCAGACTACTGTTCACTGACTGTGTAATAGCTCTCTATTGGAATCTTGTTGGACACACAGGATTCCTGTTGCAGTGTCAGCTGCTATTGCAGCAAATATGTACTGCAGAGCCCTGTGTAAAGATTTACACATACCGTAAATGGATTTTATTTGATTATGCCCATCATGGCTTTAACACACCACTGTAAAGTCCATTGGACTAATGAAAAGTGATGTGCGCTCCATTTGCATATCAAAAGATCAACTTCTTCCTTTTGACCTTTCTTGATGTGTCACAATTTCTATTATAGGTGTCATTTGCCTGTCTGTACTAAATGGTAGTTATGCAGAAAATTTCCCCTATTCCCAGGATTTTTCTAATCCCCATTTGTATGTCATTATGTGCTTTAGTCCTTTGCTCAATGCAGACCCAGGGAGGCGCAAGGACATTTCACACAGATTTTATATTCACTTCTTCTGTTCTACAAGTCATAAGTGGATTACAGTGTTGCTTGCCTCCCAGGAGAGCTGTTGAGGAATGCTGACTCAGTACATGTCTACTGAACATAAAAGGTAGGAAGCCCTCCTTGTTTGCTCATCAGCTAACTTAACACCGCTTCCCACCAAATCCTCCAGGAAATGCATTGTTGAGAAGCACAATCTCTCAATATGGACAAACACGAGTCTCCTTATAAGGTGCTACAGCAGTGTAAAGCTTCTTGTTAACCACCCAGATTGTTGTCATGCATTCATACTATTATGTGAGTAAGAAAAAAGCACAGTCATCGTAGCTGTTTCATGATGGCTCTACGTTGCAAAGAAAGACAACCTAACAAAGATACTTGTGGGCTGTGAGACGATACATAATGGATTTTGCAGATGTGTTAAAGAACATTCTCTCATACTGGTTGCTTTTCTCATCTATGTTTGCATATTGTAAACTTAGGTGTGTGTGTGTTTGTGAGAAGCCTGAGAAAGAGTAAAACTGGAGTAGAGCTGAGGTGTGAAGCTGTGCATCCTAATATGCTCAGGTGAGCGTGTGATGGAGCGCTAACACTCTGTGAACGGTTTCACCTCTAGGATTTGTTGGGTCTCTGTAAATAATATTATAAAATGTACAGTCTAGACCTGCTCTATAACAAAAGTGCAATGAGATAACTTCTGTTATGAAGTGGCGCTATATAAATAAAATTGAATTGAATTGAATTGAACCTCTGCACTGCTGAACATGAAATGAAACTGTAGTAACATGCTGCCGAGGTACATTTGAAGGAAAGGCAGTGCAATCTTTGCATAAGCCCTGCATCACATTATGGATTATAAAGCACCGCAGGCAGTATTTTGTTCCCAGCACAGCAATGACTGTGGATTTTGGTTCATCTTCTTTTATTGAGCTATTTGCGCTGAAAGCTCATCACTGAAAGTACATATCTGGTTTATAGGTTTTGGAAAAATAGCTAATTTGCATGGTTGTGATCACACAGTTTGCATTCCAGGAAATCATATGCTCAGTTAAGTCTAATAGAGCAGTGTTGTGATGGGGAAGCCGAAGAAATCATGTGACTGGAGTTTGTACCAATTTAGAAATAGAACACCCTTGTTAAGTTTCTTAAGGAAACTTAAGACTGCAAATTTCCTGTGCCAAGTTCTTGTTAACTTTTACGGAGGAGCAATAGAAAGGATCTTGACTGGAAACATCACAAACTGGCATGGGATGTGCATGGCCCAGGACCGGAGGGCTCTGCAGTGGGTGATTAAAACTGCCCAGAACATCGGTACATTGGTGTCAATATACTGAGAATCGGTGATATCGGTGAGGTGTGACATGTAACTTTCTGTTTTGCTGGTATGCACATTACCATACCACTACTTTTTGTATATTAAAAAAATTACACTTTGTCCTTCACCCACTGTGTGGTCTCATCCTTCGAGCTCGGGTCCTCTACCAGAGGCCTGGGAGCTTGAGGGTTCTGCAAGGTTCTGGATTGTCTCAGGGGCCTCTTTGCACAGCCTACACCTTGGGTCTTGTCTGGTGTGGTAGATCTGAGCCTCTATTGCTCTGGTGCTCAGGGCCTGCTCCTGTGCAGCCATGAGTGCCTCTGTGCTGTCATTCAGTCCAGCCCGCTCTAGCCATTGGTAGGACTTCTTGATATCAGCCACTTCAGTTATGTTCCGGTGGTACATCCCATGTAGGGGTTTGTCCTCCCATGATGGTCCCTCCTCCAGCACCTCTTCCTCTGTTCCCCATTGCCTGAGACATTCACTGAGCACGTCATCTGTTGGGGCCTTATCTTTGATGTACTTGTGGATCTTGGATGTTTCATCCTGGATAGTGGCTCTCACACTCACTAGTCCACGGCCGCCTTCCTTACGGCTAGCGTACAATCTCAGGGTGCTGGATTTGGGATGGAACCCTCCATGCATGGTGAGGAGCTTTCGTGTCTTAACGTCTGTGGTTTCTATCTCTTCCTTTGGCCACCTTATTATTCCCACAGGGTATCTGATCACTGGCAGGGAATAGCTGTTTATTGCCTGGGACTTGTTCTTGCCATTGAGCTGACTTCTTAGGACTTACCTTACTTGTTGAAGGTATTTGGCAGTTGCTATTTTCCTTGTTACCTCTTCGAGGTTGCCATTTCGTGATAGCACATTTCAACAACAAGGCAATTCAAAGTGCTTTATTGAAAATAAAAACATGATAAAACAGGAGAGTAAAAGTTAAAAGTGTAAAGTGCAGTGTAAGAAATTAGGCAGAGGCAAACAGAAAAGTCTTCATACTTGATTTAAAAGATTTGAGAATTTCAGCAAACCTGCAGTTTTTTGGGAGTTTGTTCCAGATATATGGTGCATAAAAACTGAACACTGCTTCTGCATGCATAGTTTGGACTCTGGGGACAGAAAGCAGACCTGGATGGTACATACCGTAACAGAACATCAGAAATGTACTTTGGCCCTAAACCATTAAGTGCTGCATAAACCAACAGTAGTATTTTGAAATCAGTTCTTTGACAGACAGGAAGCCAGTGTAAAGACCTCAGAATTGGAGTGATGTGGTCCACTTTCTTGGTCTTAGTGAGAACGCGAGTAGCAATGTTTGAATCAGCTGCAGCTGTCTGATCAGTTTTTTTAGAGAGACCTGTAAAGACACAGTTACAGTAGTCGAGTCGACTGAAGATAAATGCATGGACACGTTTTTTCATAAATCCTTTAATTCTGGATATATTCTTAAGGTGATAGTAGCTGACTTTGTAACTGTCCTAATGTGGCTGTTGAAATTCAGGTCTGAGTCCATGACTACACCAAGATTTCTGGCTTGGTTTGTGGTTTTTAACATTACTAATTGAAGCTGAGCACTGACTTTTAAGCATTCCACCTTGGCTCCATAAACAATTACTTTAGTTTTATCTTTGTTTAATTGAAGAAAATTCTGGCACATCCAATCGTTGATTTGTTCAATGCACTTACTCAGCGTTTGTATTGGACCATAGTCCCCTGGTGACATTGTTATGTAAATGTCTGTGTCGTCTGCATAATTATGGTACCATATTTTGTTGTTTTCCATAATCTGAGCCAGTGGGAGCATGTAGCTGTTAAACAGAAGAGGCCCCAGAATGGAGCCTTGGGGAACTCCACATGTAATTTTTGTCCACTCAGATGTGTAATTATCTATAGACACAAAGTTGTCCCTGTCCTTTAAGTAGGATTCAAACCAGTTTAATATTGTGACTGAAAGTCCCACCCAGTTTTCCAGTTGGTCTAGTAATATATTGTGGTCGACCGTGTCGAATGCAGCACTTAGAGTCAATAATACCAAGACTGAAATTCTGTGAAACACTGTGTGTGTTTAAGTGGATGTCACTGAAGACCTCAACACGAGCCTCAGAGAGTCTCAGCTTTGGTGTGCTCAAAATCCTGACTGGGAGACATAAAAACAGCTGTTGAAAAACAGCTTTTCAATGATTTTACTTAAAAGTGGGAGGTTTGATATGGGCCTATAAGTGTTTATTAGTGACGTGTCTAGATGACGTGTTCTTTTTTGAGTGGCTGGATGACTGCAGTTTTCAGGGCCTGTGGGAAGACATCTGAGAGAAGAGAGATAAAGCAATAAATGAAATGTAACTTTCAGCAGCTGAGAGGTTTTGGGAAGCACTGTGAAATAGTTTACGATTCCATATCATGATTATATTGAAGGGAGACCTAACACTAAATTACTTTTAGTAATCTATTAGCATCAACCAAATATATCAAAGGAAACAAAGTTTCACTGGTGGTTCAGATAACCAGGGGGGCAAGTTGCGCTGGAAGGGAGGAGGGCGTGGAACTCTCTGGAGCTCTCAGTCATCCTCGGGTGAACTCAGTCCCACGTGGTGACTCGGCTTGAGTTTGCCTGTCTCTCTTGCTTAGCAGGTGGCAGGATGGTAACATCTTCGCAAATCCCCCACTTGGGTGTGCTGGAGACATGTTGGCAACGTTTGCCAGAGTCACAGTTCTGACTTTTCTAACATTTGTCATGTTAGAGTGCTGGATGTTGGCCTTCAGCCCGTTCTGTGCAACTCAGGATTCAGTTGATCTGCAGGGTGTTTGCCCCCCCTCCTCTGGCCCAAGCCAGAGGGAGAGGAGCTGAAGTTGACCAGTGAACAAAACCAAGGCAAAACCAAGAGAGCAAGAGGAGTAGAGAAGAGGGCGATTCCTGGGGTCACTCTTGGCCTTATAGTCTTCTGTCCAGGGGGCCGGCGGTGTCTGATGTCAGTTGGCTCAAACTTTACTCCACTCACCCCAGATCTATTCTGTCTTAATTATTGTCTTTGTTCCAATTTCTTTCCTAAATAATTAATAAAGTTTATTATGTGTCTAATCCCAGATAGCAAAAGTTGTTAATTCAACATTTAGTTATGGTAAGAAAGGTTGGTATATAGTTGAGGTTGAAAAATCTACTTTAAATAAACATTTCTCCTGCCAAAATATTTTAAAATAAATACGGACTGGGGAACAACCCAGATTACATTGAGTTATGGTCAGGTTTTGGTTAAGGTTAAAAATCCATGGTCAAATCCATCAACCTTTTAATAGGTAAATATTAGATGTAATTGAATCAACATTGTATTATGGTTAAATTTGACAATGGAAATGCAAGCCTGTGCATGCATTTTTTAAAGTAGAGAACTGGGTGAGACCATTTTATCATACATTCTAAATTAAGCACCATATGCTGTGGACAATGGATAGTGATTTTTTTATTATTCTTAAGGTATGTAATGACAAAAACATCTAAAAGTCGCCTTTCGACAGAGACTGCAGTCCCCTGTTAGAAATGTTCCATATTTTAAACCTACCGGATATCATCCCCGCCACTGCACCACTGTCTGTCCTGCTGCTAATAGAAAGGGTAAGTTGAAAATTTTTATTATTTTTATATTAGCTGATTCAGTGAAAAAAAACTGTAGTGTTTTGTACTAATTTTGTTAAGAGTACTTATGTGGGGGATAAAAAAGATAATGTAGATACTTAAACAGGGCGTCCATATCAAGTCTTTGGTGCCAATGTTAGCATGTTCTTTACACTTTTTTAACACTAGTAGTGGCTAATGTTAACCTTGCTGATTTTATGTGGAAAGATAACATTAGCTTAAATGTATAACTGATAAGTTAACGTCGAGATGCAGTGAAAAAGAAATGTATAACTGATAAGTTAATGTTGAGATGTGAATCAACTCCGCCCAGCTGATGCGACACCAGTGTACGCCAGGGTAGTAATCACGAGGACCCACTCTCGCACTGTGAGTGGCAGGCAGTATGTGACTACTAGTAGAGTTTGGTGATATAATTTTTATTTTTTTTTTACTTTTTTTTTTGCATTTTTTAATTTTCACAATGAACAGTTGCAGATTACAGACAATTACAGATCTTCCATTTGTTTCATATATTTGAGTGGGTTACATAGTTGGTCCATTTCCACCATCGTAGTTTACATTTGTGTGCATCCAATCTCAGGTCGTGGGTCATTTTTTCCATTGTAAAAATTTCCGCCATGATATTCTTCCAATTTTTATACATGACCAAAATATATGAGAATGATTGACATTGACATCCCCGCAGAGTCTCCAACACTGTTGTTTTTTTTTAACTGTTTGGTTTTAATGAGGGGTGTAATAAAGTATCTCACCAAGTTCTTCCAGCCAAATTCTCTCCATTGTCTGGAGCTAGTAGAAGTTTGTTGTAAAAGACAGATTGAATGCCAATCATTCTCTGACAGTTTAAGCTGCAGTTCTGCTTCCCATTTCTGTTTTATGTATAGTGAGTCAAACCTATTGCAATTTTGTAGACTTTTATACAGCCTGGATACAATTTTCGAAGGTAAATGTCTGTAAGCCCCTGTGACCATATCAATTAGTTCACTGCCCTCTTGAGAAAGGTGATTTTCAATGTCTGTATTATAAAGATGTCTTAGTTGGAAATACCTAAATAAATCAGAGTTTTCCAAGTCAAATTCTCTTTTCAAGTTTTCAAAAGATTTAAACTTTTTCCGTCTGTTAATGTACACACTGCAGTGATTCCTTGTCAATCCATCTTGTAAATGTGCTATCCATCTGACCACATTTGAATTTTGGAGAATACAATGGCCAGATCAACAATTTCCAATCCTCCTCCATTTTGTATTTATTCATTACATCCCACCAGATCTTAATTGTTGTATCTACTATAGGATTTGGTTCTATAAGTTGGTTAATTGTTTTCTCACCCAGCCTTGCTTGTGGCTGACATGATCCGTAGTTAAGCTCAATGTGTTTCCATTTGGAGTAATATTCTGGTGAGCACCAGAAAATTACATATCTCAGCTGGGCAGCTAGGAAATATTCTTTAAAATTTGGAAGAGCAAGTCCTCCTCTTTTTTTCTAGTTGTAGAGTTTTGAGCTTAACCCTTGGTCTTGCCCCTTCCAAATAAATCTACTCACTTGTTTATCCCATTTATCAAATTGAGTATTCGGTATACAAACTGGCAGTGAAATGAATAAATAAAGCAATCTAGGCAACACATTCATTTTTATCACCTCTATCCTTGAGCTTAAATCCATGACTAGTGTTGCCCAATTTGTCAAATCTTTTTGTATAGTTTCATTAATCTTATTATAATTAGCCTCATATAATGTATTTAGTTCTCTAGTAAGGTAGACACCTAAATATTTTATTTTTCCTGAGTCCCATTTTAGTTTGTAAGCTCGTCTGATTGAGTCAGCTGGTCTATATTTTATACAAAGAACTTGGGTTTTGATATGTTTAACTTATACCCAGATTTCCTCCAAAGTCTTTTAGTAAAGTTAAAAGTTTAGGAAATGTATAATCCGGATTGTTGAGGTATATAATAATATCATCTGCAAAGAGACCTAACTTATGATCATCCTTAGCTACTGTGATTCCTTTAAGTTCATTACTTTGTCTTATACATTGAGCCAAAGGCTCTATAAACAAGGCAAATAGGGAGGGGCTCAGACAGCATCCCTGCCTTGTCCCTCTGAAGAGCTCGAATCTGTCTGTTAAGTCGCCATTTATTTTAATTCTAGCCACTGGTTTATCGTACAGGGCCTGTATACATTTAATGATAGTTTTATC
Source organism: Siniperca scherzeri (assembly GCA_027580175.1). Taxonomy (NCBI): domain Eukaryota; kingdom Metazoa; phylum Chordata; class Actinopteri; order Centrarchiformes; family Sinipercidae; genus Siniperca; species Siniperca scherzeri. The sequence goes on from CM050853.1 coordinate 18,544,089, forward strand.
AAAACCCATTCTTTTCAAAACCGCAAAAAGAAAATTCCAGCTGACTCTATCAAAAGCCTTTTCCGCGTCAAAACTTACTAAGGCTGTAGGGGAGCTCTGTTTATTGGCTTCATTAATTATATGTAGTGTGCGGATATTATCTTGCGTTTGGCGACCTTTTATAAAACCTGTCTGGTCCTCATCTATCAGGTCTGGGAGGAAGTTTTCTAATCTTCTAGCGATTATAGACGTGAATAATTTATAATCAACATTCAAAATGGAAATTGGACGATAAGACTCACATAACTCTTTGTTTTACCTCCTTTGGTATGACTGTTATCATAGCCTCTTTCCATGAAGGAGGACATTTTGCATGTTTGAGTGTCCAATTAAAGGATTCCAACAATAGGGGGGCAAGGTCTTCTTTATAAACTTTGTACCATTCGTTAGGATAGCCATCTGTCCCTGGGCTTTTTTTACTTTTCAATCTACTGATAGCTTTATCAAGCTCTTTTTTAGTAATGGGTGAATTTAATGATACATTTTGAGAGGTTCCTATGGAGGGGAGATCTAATTCAGCTAGATAATCTTCAATTTCTTTTCTATCAACTTGTTCTGATTGATTATACAGAGATTTATAATATTTATAAAATATATTTTTGATTTCCTCAGGTTCATTCTTTATGTCCTTACTTTCTGGGTCTCTGATTTTGATAACTGAGTTCCTTATTTGCTGTGATCTTAATCTTTTTGCTAATATTTTGGTAGCTTTGGGACCTGATTCATAAAAGATTTGTTTTGTGAATCTCAATTTCTTTTCTATCTCCTCATTTGCCATATCTGATAATTGTTTTCTAATTCCTTTTATCATTCCAGCCAAATTATCACTCTTATCTGTATGCTGTTGTTTTTCTAGTTTTCTCATATTTTGTTCTAATTCAGTTTGTAGTTGCTTTTTCTTTTTTTTATTATGAGCTAGTCTTGATATCAGATTTCCCCTCATCACTGCTTTGACAGTGTCCCATATTATTGTTGGCTCTATTTGTTCATCCTTATTATTGGCTATACAGTCCTGAATCTCTTTTTTGATTTCTTGCATCACGATTTCATTATTAAGAATATTAACATTCAATTTCCATATTGTTGTTTTGTTTGGGCAATCAAGATGTATGGTTAAGTATATAGCATTGTGATCTGACACATCTGCTATTCCGGTTTCACAGTCTATTACCCGGTGTCTATCTATAGTATTTATCAGAAAGTAGTCAATCCTAGAATGTACCTCATGAGCAGCGGAATAATGCGTATAGTCTCTCTCTGATGGATGAAGATCTCTCCAGATATCACAGAGACCTGCATCTTTAATTAGGATGTTAAGATTCTTGGATTTAATGTTTGTATATCTTTTAGTACTTGTTGTGTCTTTAGTATAATTCAAAATTGTGTTCCAATCGCCTCCACATATCAAAATCCCCTCACTCATTATTGTTATTTTGTCAAACAATGATTTAAAGATTGTTTTGTCTTCCTCAGGGGGTGCATACACATTAACTAATGTAACAATAGTATTATCAATCCTCCCTTTAACGATCACATATCTGCCATATTTATCGGAACATTCCTCAGTCAATTCAAAATTAGCTGTGTTTGAAATAAGGGTAATAACTCCTCTCCTTCTGCTATTCTTGTGAGAGCTATAAAAGGAATTTATGTAACCAAACTTTTTAAATTTCTCATGCTCTTCATTTGACAAATGAGTTTCTTGTATGAATATCACTTGCATTTTATCCCTTTTTAATTTCGCTATTACCCTACTCCTCTTTATCGGGTTACCCAGACCGTTTACATTAATTGTCTCAATTTTCAGTTTACATGACCCACTCATACCCTGAATATATTATTACTGTAGACCCCACAAGTGAACAAGAACTAATAACGAGAACAAAAAACATTAAGAAATAAAATAAACAAGAACAATGATACAGGGGATACCTGTGACTCCAATTCAAAGGGAAAAATGTCTCTCCCAACTGGGCCCCGTCGGTAGGCCTAGGGTAATGTCTCCCGTAATGGGAGGGCCCTATGTAAGGTTTGGAAACTACTTCCATCCTAAATGTCCAACGTCCTAACTCCTTCTCTGGTGCCTCTCCTTCAGTACCACGAATTACAGAGGCCTCCCTGTGTCGATGATGTAAACACTACACATCAGTCATTTTTTCCCGCTTCTCTGAAACTCCATCAATTTCTCTTTTGCCCTCTGCGCAGTAGGGACTCTGTGCTCTCGCCGGGGGCGCGCCTCCCGCTGCCATCCCAAGGATTTCTGAAGTCGAGTCTCCATAGCGACTTCTTCAGTAACCTCTGTCGGCACCTCCACTTCCAAGCCCCGCTTCCGCAACTCCATCCCAGCTTCGTGTGCGCTGCTGTATGTTCCAATGCCGCTCTCCCAGTGGATTCGTATGCTCGTGTAGGGTGTTTGGAAACGTACACCCTTTTCCTTCAGCACTTTCTTAATCTCTTGATATGCCATGCATTTTTGGACGATCTCAGTTGCATAGTCGTGGTCAAAATAAATGTTTCTTCCATTTGCCTGAATGCGTCCTTTTTTCCACGCTTCTTTGAGGATTAGCTCTTTAGTAGTATATTCTTGAAAATTTACTATAATTTGTCTCGGGTTATTATTGGGTCGGGGCTTGGTTGCGAAAACTCTGTGGGCTCGCTGAATTTTAAGATCCAAGTCGGCTGGCAGAGGTAACTCACGCTTGAGGAAATCTGTCACGAACTGCGTCACCGACTTTCCTTCCTCTCCTTCTCCTATCCCGAAAAGGCGAATGTTGTTCCTTCGCGATCTGGATTCGAGATCAGTCAGTTTGTTTTGAATACTCCTCTGTCGCTTAATGCTTTCAGTCAGCGCTTCAGTCAGTTCCACTGTCATGTCCTCAACATGCCCAACGCGATTCTCCGCTTCTTCCATTCTTTCCGTCAGGCCTCTCATTTCCTCCGTCAGGCCGTCAAGTTTATTACCCATCTCCTGTCGCAGGGTATTGATGTCCTTCCTTAGTTTGTCATTGTCCTCCTTCAATTCGGATTTAAGCGTTTCTATTGCTTCCAATATAGCGCTCGAAGTTTTGCTAGTTCCACCCGGGCTCGTGTTTGTTTGCTCGGTTGCGTTGCTAGCTTTTGTCGCGGTTATTGCTTTGTCTCCTTTAGGCATTTTGCGTCTTTTGGGCCTTTGATATTTCGAACCCCACTCTAATGCTTAACTTACTCTATTAATGGATAATATATCATCGAGTTGGAGGTTGGCAAGTATGTTGATCAACCATTCTTATTCATTGTTGACCGTGATTATTGACTTGGCTTTTCATCTATACATGCTTTAAAATTGTGAATTTGGTTTCTGAACTTTTTAAACAAAAGTCCAGGGGGTTGAGGAGCGATAACCCTGACCCCTGCTGTGGGTAATGTCACAGAAGGTCTACTCATAAAATGCACCGACTTCAGCAATACCGAATCTCACTCCAAACTAAATTGAAAACCCAGATAGCAAAATCAGATTGAAACAACATTTAAATGTCGTCACGCAGAAGTATTGAATTTATTTTGACGCCCGACATTGAAACCAAATTGAAAGCGCTCATTATGACTGATGTTGAATAAACTTCGGATTTTCAACCATAACTGACATTGAATTCAACCGTCACCTAAAAGTCAGTCTGCAGCTACATTAACACTGAATCACCCATTATCTAAATAGGTACCTGGGATTGAATTTTGGTAACTAATTAACTACAAGAAACCAGACCTTTTCATGACATTTTCTTTATTTATACATTTGTGCAACATGAAATTGTTCTCAACATGTAAATGAAGTTCAAGAAAACTTGCTTTAATAAAAAAGAAGGAAATTAGCTAACTCTTACATACATACATTTCCAAAAAAATCAATGACAGTAGGATACATTTATATTTACATAAATGTGCTTTGGAATGTTCATGAAACATACAGATCAAATATATAAAGTGAAATATAATATCACTGCATGTCTTTTAAACAGTGAGTGAAATACTTATAGAACATTTTTCATTAAAACCTTAAAGGCCAGGACCATTTAGTCAGTATTCAAAAGATGAAATCAGAGAACACTGTCCAATGTTTTGATGGTCAGCACACAGGTTCATTCACATTATTGAATACAGTCAATATTCAGGTGTCAACATATATTGCTAAAATTCAATTATGAATTATGTTCTTCTTGCTAACAAACCAGATTAAACAAAACCAAATATAATTATCTTATCATTTATTTTAATGGGACTAAAAGGGGTATTGGAGCCAGGATCTCTGACAGACTAGTACTTTCCCCCAAGTATCTCCTGAGTGCAGCCAGTACTTAGTAGTAAAGTAGTAAGTGACTTAGTATGCAGCCCAGACTTTGCATTGCTAGCAAACAAGGACATTTCAAGCAGCTCTCCACAATACAATATTGTGCAACATTAATTTTGACTAAAATTAATTTCACTTACTTAACTCAGGTGCAAGTTATATAGGAAGCTCCCACCTGTCTCTAAGGAGGTGTCAACAAACTGCTTGAAATTGCTGTTAACTGTTAAAATGAAAGAAACTTTAAAGTTTCCCTTTCCATGAAAGGATGACTTTAATATGTTTTTGAAGAATTCTGTTTCTATAAAGGATTTGAAGTCAAACTAACCTGATAAATCTTTTATATTCTTTTAATAAACAACCATCCATTTGCATCCATTAGGTTAGCATATACAGTAAGTATAAAAGTATAAAAATGGATGTAGCTATATAATCTTACTAGTTTGAGCACCAGCAAAGGTGATATTTAATAGTACAGCTAATTTCGGTAAGTTTAACTTGAAAATTCTGCTAACATCCATTTGGGGTTTTTTTTCTTTGCGCTAACTAGCCAATTGTTTGTTTGCTCCCCACCAGATCACCATCAAATATTACAACTATTACAATCAATGGACCAGTTTGCCAAGACAATAATGCAGCAATGAGTTGACATAGCATTTTCTTTAGTTAACACAGGCTGGTGAGAAACACCGTATAAAACATGGACGTCACCCATAGGTTTCTGAAAAGGGCGCCGGCCGTCGCCATCTTGGCAGTGCGTCACTCAGGCCAACTCCCGGATAACCAAAAATGGGCAAAGACGTGGAGTGTGGGTGGAGCTAGGCTATATGCTACTCTGCGTTGCTAGCCGGCTAAGCCTGTGTTCTGCGGTTGACAGTCCACAGTTGTTACCCAGTCATCTCAGCTTACTCTAGAGGTAAGTTAACCTGAAACCATCAAAACTTAAAATGATATAATGAAATAATGATTTATCTGTTATTGAGATTATACCACACAAGATTTAAAATACCTCAGCGTTTTGTAAATATATAATTATGGTAATTTGCAACACTAGATTTTGTTGAGACTTGCAGAAATGTGGCCAGTATTACCGTGAATTAGTGTAATGTTTACTTAATACATGTCTTATGAACAATTTGAATCAAATCAATTAAACTGAATTTAGATTTTTTAATTGCAAGTCATTGGATGTCACTTAATTATAAGTGTAATTTATAAGTATAAATTATAACCAGGACCAAGAAGTATGACCACATAACACCTGTTTTAGCCTCTTTACACTGGCTCCCTGTTGGTTTTAGGATTGATTTTAAGATCTTGTTGATTACTTTCAAGGCTCTTCATGGCCTGGCCCCAGATTATATTTTAGACCTTGTAATCCCTTATGAACCTTCACGTAGTTTGAGATCTTCGGGCAGGGGTCTCCTGTCTGTTCCTGAGTCCAGGATGAAAACTAAGGGGGACAGAGCTTTTGCTATCAGGGCCCCGAGGCTCTGGAACAACTTGCCTGAAGAAATTAGATTGTCTGAGTCAGTGTCTTTGTTTAAATCTCGTCTCAAAACACATTTTTATCTGAAAGCATATCCTGATTTTACGTGAACTGGCTGTTTATTTTACTGTTTATTTTATTGATTTTCTGTATTTCATGTGTTTTATTTCTTTATATTTCGTCATTCACTGTGTTATTTTATTTTTCTTGTTGTGAAGCACTTTGTACTTTGTTTTGATAAGTGCTCTATAAATAAAGTTTTATTATTATTATTATTATTATAACGTTACTTTTAATAAGTTAACGTTAATAAGCTAACGTTAAGTTACCTACATGTGATTGCATAGTCATAATTATTTTTGCCGCTATATTTTAGTCTATTAAGGAATTATACCAAACAAGAAAATCTGCAGTTCGATTCTCAGTGCATAACGGCTTACAGATAGATTGTATCCACACCGCTATTTTGATTTTGATTTGTGTATTACTACCGACAGCGCTGTGCGAGATATGACTTTTATATTTGTTACAAGATGTTTATTTCTTTCACTCCTTGTTGAGGTCATGGCCACCTGTGATGCCTCCACCCTGCCTGCTACACACAGCATAAACTGTAAGTACCAGTCTTGGCTACTTGACTCTAACATTTTTTAATATTTTTTCAACATTTTGATATGTTGCTCCCTGGTTCTATTTTCTCTTACAGATGTGACATAATAGTATTGTAAACATGACACTAAGCCACCCTTTATTTTCCTCCCATAATTAAAGTGTGGATCATTGGTGAGAAAGCTGCAGAGACCTTGGGAAGCTACTTCAGCATGCTGGGTTTCCATGTCTGTTTGTTTGGCTGGGGTGGACTGCAGTATAAAGGCCTTCTCGCCTTCTTTTCCCAGTCCCTGCGAAGAAGAGCAGCGCTGGATGTCCTCATCATCCACTGTGGCGGCAGCGACATGGGGGAGGTCAGCAGCGTCAAGCTGGTCAACATGATGAAGGAGGACCTGCACCAGCTTCACCTCCAAAAGGTGCCGGTGGAAGGCTGGTGCCAATCCGGTGAAGCTTGACAAGGCCAGGAAATTTGTCAACAGTGTTATAGCTACATTTGTTTGTAGCTTAAATGGTGTTTGAGCACCCTCACATTAGACATGACAGTCCTGGGCTATTTGAAAGATGTTCATTTCACACCTAGAGGAAATTATATGTACAGTATCTAATTGCCTTAAAGACCACCTTCAAATGCAGCAAACTGCTTACAGTTAGCAGTGTCACTTTTGAATTTGGTCTTTAGGACCCATTTTGTTACACCTAAACAAAAATATGAGATTCCACATTTTAATCTGATTTACCTGCACACTGAGTAGTTATGAATCTCCCTAGGAGGTATCATTTATTTGCAACGTTGCAATCTCTGAGAAGGTCTTCCTCAGGCAAATACACAGGTATTGTGAGGCTTATATAGTGAGGCAGAAAGAAACAATCAGCTCTTTGAATGCACCTGTGGCAAATAGATGCATTTTATCAGCCGATTTTGTTTTTCTTCTTTTGCCTCACTATATAGTAAAAGCCTCACAATACCTGTGCAATACCCACAAGATCTTCTCAGAGACTGCAAGTGAATGACACCTCCTAGGGGGTTTCAGAACTATTCAATGTGCAGATAATAGTATAGTTATGGGTAGAGTAGTAGAGTATAGTTTCTCAGTGAATGTTCCACATTTGTCTTAAAGAAATGTCCAAACAAAACCAGCACATAACATTATCTTTTGATTTTTTTACTTTCTGCTAAGATCTATGCAAAATGTTAACCTATAAATACCATCTTAATATTTTAATTTATTAACTATTATCAACACTATATTTCCAATTAACACAGGAAACTGATGAATGACAGCTTTTAAGAATGTGCTTTTACTCTAAAGTAGTCTGATCCATTTTATATAACAAAAATGTACCACAACACAAACAACAGTTTAATTGAACTTATTATCTTGCATTCACGAAAACGTTAACATTAAAGGTTGCACATTTACAAGTTGTTGTGTACACTTGAAATAAATGGAAAGATGTGTAACAGTAATTATAATTATAGAACCTATGGATAAGAACCCAGTGTCATAATTTGCAAATATCTTAATGTCTTGTGAAACATGCCTTCACTCTCTTTACCATGGAGTACACATCATATTGGCCTAGGCGTTGCAACTTTACTGAAGCGTCATAACCCGACCCATAGGCCATGACAAAAACGGGGAAAGACACAAAATGCCAATAAATACATGTTATTTATTGTAGTAAAGAAAATAAACTGAACTGTAACTTTGTATATGAGGTGTGTTAGTCAGTGAAATCAGTAGTGTTCATGTGGATGTATGTGGATAGTGTAGGATATGGTGTTGTAGAGTAAAAAACTAAACAAAATGTTAAGCAAAGCAATAGGGTGCAGGCACTGACAGGGAGGAGAGCAAACCATGCCTATAGCCCAGCTACCTGTCTTCACTGCCAGCAGCCCTAACCGGCATGCGAACGGCACCCGCCCCAAGCAACAAGTGCTCTGCTAGGCTTGGCCGTCCACACCAAGCGCCGCTCCCCAGAACAGTGTAACCACCTCAACTCTCTCCTTTTCAACACTTCATAGTCCTTCATCAGCTCCTCTCCCCAACCACAGTTACAGTACCTAGCCACTTCTGACATTAACGTTAAGTTAATGTTACATTGCCCATATGGTTTAGTTCAACATTAGCATTGCATAACGTTAACTAACTAATGAGGTGGACCTTTATTTTCCAAACTCACACAGATGCCATTTGTTCAAATGTATTATCACCCTAAATTCATTTTAAACACGTTTCTATTACGTTTTGACTTCGGTGCATGCCGGTTTAATAACTGTGGCTAACATAAACTACTGTTAAGTTAGCATCATTAGCACAGCTGGGTGTCTTGTTGAAGGCTAACCCAAGGCTAATTCATAAGCTGGCTAGCTAACAAGCCATGTATGGTGAGTGCAGACACTGACACCTGCTAATTACTGCAAACATATAAATAAAATACTAGAATTTCACTCACTGAAAAAACTGGAGCACAGACTTCTTGGACGGTCTGTAGGTACAATTAACCGCACAGCAAGCCATATTATTCTTCAGATATTTTCATGAAAAAGTCTCCAAAAGGCACAAACACAGCCGAGAGGTCAAGTTCGGTGACTCGCTGAGCTGCAGCTCAGGAACGGGTAACGGTTGCCGTTCAGGAAGAGGTGTCGACCAGGCCACCAATTGGGGACCAGGAATAGGTGTCGGCCATACCACTGATTGGGGACCAGGAACAGGTGTCGGCCAGACCGCCGACTGGGAACCTGACAGGACTGGTGGCAGCTCAGTGGCGCTGGGCAGCGAAGAGGCCAAGATACTGGGCAGCTGAGTCTCATAGGTGCTGGGTAGCTGAGGTTCTGTGGCGCTGGGCAACTGGCGCTGCCAATGGCGTCGGGAGCCATGATGACCACGTCTCCTTCTGTGGCCTCCATGGGACCCTGTGAAAATGGCCAGGAGAGTACCTTTGAAAGGTGACTGCTGGATGTCAGGGTAGCTCCTCAAACAGTTCATTGAAGTGTCAGAGAATTCAGGCAGCTAGCTGACTGGGAAGCAGGCTGTTAGCTAGCTGGCTGAGGTGCAGACTGAAGGCTAGCAGGCCGGGGTGAAGGCTGGGAATCTGGTTTGTTCCTAGCCAGCTGAGAATCAGTGGTGTTCAGAATCAGAATCAGAAATACTTACAGCAGCTCGCCTTTACGTCAGTACACACAGGAATAGAAGTACTAGCAAAAAATATAATACACTATAATACAGGTCAGAAAATAAATTAAGTACCAAGTGGGTATATGTATAAAATAAAATAAGTGTGAAGTATCAAGTGGGTTTACCGGTTGATGATAATAATACGGTATAAGGTAATAGTGCATGAACTGTCAAGTTAAGTGTAGCTTATTTAAGGTTATAATGAGACGGAGGATATTGCACAGCAGTAATAGAGGGATGAGTAATATCAATATCAATAAATAGGGAATTTTAAACTAATATATTGCACAGGAGTATTACACAGAATATTGCACAATTATGTCAAGTATTGCAGAGTTGTAATGATCAATGTCCAGTTTAATGACTTAGGGTCATACAGACTTCCCTTAGAGGGAGGAGTTAAAGAGTTTGATGGCCACAGGCAGGAATGACTTCCTGTGGCGCTCTGTGGTACTTTTTGGGGGGATGAGTCTTCCGCTGCTGAGGAAGTGTTGAGGAAGTTTAGCCCACTAAGGTAACAAATTCCTCAGCCAAGGCTTAGACACTTCCCTGTGTGCCATATTCAGAGCTGCCTGTCTGTACTCATTACTGAGGGTCCTCTTTCAACCACCTTTGATGTGCAAGAGGATATAGGTCAACTCATACAGTTCATCCTCAAATAATCTGTCTCTGAGTCCATGGTTATGGCCAGTTCGTACTGTCACACTTTTGCAAGCAGGGTAACCTGGAACACAAGGCATAGGACCTATATGCAGACCACAGAGGCAAAACTTTTTGTTGAAGTTTGTTGAAGATTCGGTTGTGTTGTGCTAGTAGCAGCTAATGTAGCCTGGAGCCTCTAGTCTGAAGCAGAGATGCGGAGCAGGCTACAGAGGTCTCGAGGAAGTCCACGCCCCCAGATTTCTTTCATTTTCAAACTTGTAGTCTTCAGCCCTAACTGATGCTGACTCAAGTGACATCACAAGAAAGCAGCAAGTGGTAAATCTATATCCAAGCTTCAAGATGTCCCCTTGATGTCCACTATTGTTTTGAGGACCTCAAAATTACCAAAACATTTTTTTGCTTTCCTGTCAGGTAGAAATTACTTAGGTGATGGTTATTGATGGGATTAAAATTAACAGAATAATAGGACATTATTTCAAATGGATGACCTACTTGATTGAAACAGATCAAGTTAGAACAGTGCTGATATCAGTTTAGACCAGTTGAATGAGGTAACAGGTATTTATTATGTACCTTTTATATTTTCCAAATAAATAATGAATGCGTTCTTGTGAAAACCAAGGTTGTATAGCCATCTCCTAGCCCTTGATCATTTGAAGACCAAGGTCGATGAATGAATGATTATCATATGGCCCTGGCCAGTCAAAGAAAAACAGTTAGACATCAGAACAGCCTTGGTTGCTCTACAGAATGTTTGCAAAAGAGAATACAAATAGCTTCATTTTTGACAGCATACACTGCTGCCACACTAAGCTAATTATGTTCAATCAGGCTCCTATTAATCCTAGATGGTTATTTGATCCTATTCAGTAGACACATTACCTCTTCCAGCATGGACAAGGCCTTCAAGTGAGCGGCGGATCATAGATGGAGAGAAAGAAGGAATCAGCCCATCAAAGGCCCACCGTGGCCCCCTCACTCCCCTTTGAGGAACAGCTTCTGAGCTCTTCCCCACTGATGTAAAGTGAGCAGATGAACCCCGCTGCGAAGCCATCACATTAGTGTCAGGGACGCCAACATGGTTGGATTTGTGGTGCGCCACCATGTCAGCACAGCACAATAACGGGAGGTTCAAAAGCTTGTTCATATCCAGCCAACTCAGAGGCACTGTACTTATCTATTCCCATTTAAAAGCAGTCAAATGTGATAAGCACTATTTTCTTGGGCCCTTTTGATATTTGCATTTCAAAAGCCAGCCGAACATGTGTGGCAGGAAGTGGAGTATGTGTTACAATCAGTTGTGTAAATTTATGGAAATGTGGTCCCAACTCAGAGGAGCATTTTGTTTGCAGCATAAACACTGCTGACTTAGAAAAATTCAAAAACTAGAAGCAATTTCCCTCTCGTTCAATTTCCCTCTTGTTTCTGTGTCCTGATTTTTCAGAGTTGGTGAAAATGAGAGAATGGAAATTAGTTTTTTGACAGTCTGGATTGCACAGAGAGGGTAAGTCACACAGAATAAATGGCTGCTTATCAGTAGGAAGTGCTGTGGCGCAGCTGGGAGCAATGTGGAGGCCCTGGCAATAAGCTGCTGTCTTCAGAATGGTGACCCTGGTGTGGCCAGCTAGCCCCTTCCACTGCCGGCCTTCTTCCTCCAGCAACAGCAAATCAGACATGAAAGGCTCCTGCTCACTGCACTGGCAGGATTATTGAAGTTGTGTAAAGAACCCAGTCAGATGGATGAATAATTTTGCTCAAAAGACTACAAATAGTTGGGAAATGAGTTGCTCGGATGTTTCATTGTGTGTATGTGTGCATGTGAGGTTTCCTTGATTTGGGTGCCACCATCTTAAACTAAGCTAATCCTGAGTTCACGTTAACCCTGCAGTTCTGATTATTACAGTGGAAAGATTATTTCATTATTTCAGATTATTTTATAATCTTTACACTGATATACAGAGTCAGAAATATGCTACTCGTGTTGGGCCTCACCATGAGTGGATAGAACAAAAGACAGGCCTACTTGGGAAAAGTAAAGCCTTCACTAAGAGGCCAGTGAAATGGCGCCAGATCTCCACTAGCCGTTAATTCACATGCAGATGTGATAATGTGAGATAAAATCCAAACACTGAATTCCTCCTATTGGACAAGACGCCAGCCACAGTGCAGGGAATCCACCTCTGTAAAGCCCAGTGCATCGGATCATTTGTCGTCTTTCCACTATAACTTTCGTTACTACAGAAGGCGCTTCAACGTTGAACTTTTATTTTCCTAGGAAGGTCTGAACTCACTGGACGAGCGACAGACTGTTTTGTGTTTGCTGAAACACTTTTTGGATCCCGATTGTCCACATAACAATCTTTGCCTGCAGAAGGAAGAGACACAGATTTACCACTTCTTCACAGAGAGAAAGACCGCTGCTGAGCCTCTCTCTCCCCACCGAAAGTCGACTACTGCTTTCCTCTGCTGCCATTTGAAGGAACAGTTCCACCGGAGTGATGCATTAAATCGCTATCAAGAGCGATCTCAAGTAAGAGGCTTGTGTCTTGGCAGAGATAGATTTTATAACTGTGTGTTATTACATCTAAGCTTCATTGTTGTGAAGTGTGCTTTGCTTATTTTGGAAAGTAACGGACCGCCGGATCATGTTTGGTGTGTGTTTTTCTTGGTGCTTAGCATGTTCCATTTTGTGTCCCACAGCGTGGTACCGTCTAACTGTGTTAGTTTTGCCCACTGTGGAAGCTAATAACTGTGCTTTATCAAACCAAAGTCCAGTAACACGGCTGTTGAATGAAAGTTTGCTGCCAGGTTCCTGTGTGATATAGGAACAGCTATTGTGTTGTAATGGCAAGAACAAACGGACTGCATGATTGTATAACATACACATGACTCTCTGATATAATAACATACAGATGCCATACACAACTGTTTGACATCAATACTTAATCTGTGTATGATTGTTTGGACTGCGTGATGAGAACGGTACATTGATAATGATGAGATGGAACTACAAAACATGTTATTGACTGTTATGTCAACATGTTATGTGACTGTTACTTCAGGGAGACTCTTCTCCCTGAAGACTGGATACATAACTGATGCTCCTTTCCCTCTGTACTCATTCAGAGCAGATTATACTGATGTACGTTTTACTGCTGTGAGTCTGTCTGCAGATGCTTGAAGTAAACCTACAGAAAGACAAGTGGTTGCCTTGAGTGTTTCTTTATTCCGCAGAATTGCCACTAGTGTTCTACCACAGCATTTGAGATTCCTTGTGCCTTACTCTGTGTGCCTTCTTCCTCTTTCCTCTCCACACGCCTTTACACGTACATATACACACACATCTCAAATGACCCAGCTAGTGTGGTAGCATAGCCAGCTAAGCTGGGCACTATCTTAAGAACAAATACAGCCCATCCTCCATTTTGGCTCTGCCCCTTTGTTTGAGTTTTGTGGGTCTGCCCGCCATTTTGGCTCTGTGTGTGGTGAAGACCCACGTGGTCACGTCTGCCATCTTCCTCGCACCGCCCTCTCTATTGTCCCACACACACATTTTATATGCTTGCTGATTGTTGTATGCTTATTGTGTTTAGATTAGATGATAGTGATTGTTGGCTTAAGTTATTGATTGTTAATTAGTGCTAAAGTTAAATATATGCTATTGCATCTTTTAAAGAGCAGTTGCCTGTGGTTATTGTGTGTACGTGTAATAACAGCTGGTTGCGACAGTCAGAGCTCGGACTTCACCCTTCACTGTTCCAGATTATAAATGTAAGATAGTACTTTAAATATCAGCATTTTTAAGTTGACAGCCACCATTGAGACTGTTTTTCACGTTTGGTTAATGGTCATTGATTCCAAGGTGGTGCCCTGTAGTTATCAATCCATATTAATAATTTTGACAATTTTAATAATTTATTAATATTCATCAATGTCTGATATTTCTGCTAATAACCAAACCTGCCCTACCTGAATCCCAACACTCGAAATAATTATACATATTTACAATGTTTAATTATAATAATTGCTATTGTTGTGAAATTTATATTTTATTTTTAGAGTTGTTGATAATTGATTAATTTAATATGCATTTAAATCAGAATCAGAATCAGAATCACTTTATTGATCCCCGTAGGGAAACTCTTTGTTACAGTAGCTTGCCTTTACGTCAGTGCACACAGGAGAAAGTACTAGAAAACGATATGATACACTATAAACACTATAAAACAGGTCAGAAAATAAATTAAGTATCATGTCGGTATAAGTATAAGATAAACTAAGTGTCGAGTACCAAGTGGGTTTACTGGTTGATGATGAAGTACAGTATAAAATACAATGTAACTAAATATGTAATAAGTAATAGTAGTAAGCGGAGGTGCATGTACTGTCGAGAGAAATAGAGGTATATAGTATCAGTAACAATAAATAAGAAACTAACATGGGAAACTAATATTGCACGGGAGTAGTACACAAAATATTGCACAATTATTATTAATAATTATGGCGGAGATGTAATGCTCAATGTCCAGTTTAGTGACCTAGGGTCAAACAGACTAACCCTTAGAGGGAGGAGTTAAAGAGTTTGATGGCCACAGGCAGGAATGACTTCCTGTGGCGCTCTGTGGTGCTTTTTGGGGGGATGAGTCTTCCGCTGAAGGTGCTCCTTTGCTTGACCAGCAGGTCATGGAGGGGGTGGGAGACACTGTCCAAGATGGCGTGTAGTTTGGCCGTTTTTGTGTAAAAAATTGTGTAAAAAATCCATACATTTGCCAAATATGTACTCTTATTTTGTCTAAATGATGAATTAATAATTGAATTAAATAATTGAAATGTGCCTGCATGTCATATTCCATATAATTATTCATTAGTTTCCTGCTTTAATATTTACAGCTTCTGTTTCACGAGCACTTGAAGTTAATGACGGCACCCTGATGTGTACGCAGTGAGCCCGCCTAAAACAAAATGAAGTCCAATTCTAAATGTCAGGATTTTGAAATACTGAGCTCATGACTCCTAACTCAAAGCAACTCCATACCTCTATGAAATAGTTGACTAGTCACTAAAAAGTATGTGAAATGTTCTTTTTTGTTCATTATTCATTCAACTGTTTAAGTATATTTTCTGTACATTTCATCTGCCTACATGATGCTTTTTCAAAGCATTCTCCACAATCTGGAATGTAATTCCCAGAAATAGTAAATCCAAATGCAGTAAAACAGTAAAATCTAAATATATGTATTCAAATTACACTAAGTGTCATTTATAGATTGGTTACACATAAATATGGTTACTAAAAACAAAATACCCAGAAACAATATTCAGGACATGAGTATCATCATGGTGCCTATGGCCACTCTGTGGGCAGATGGTGAAAAATTCATTGAAATTACAGAAGGAAAAAAGATTACATACACAATAAACTGAATAACTCTAATAAACAATAAATTCATGACACCATAATTGCTTTATTACTGTTCTTTTATACAGAAGCAACAGCCTAATTTGAATTTACAACTACTGTTACAATTATTAAACTCCAGCATAGATGATCCCCTGGCTATGATGCATCACTTGGGAAAGTGGTAGAACATGCTCATAAATGACATAACGCAGAAGAAAGAGTGGAGCATCTTCCCATGGGAACATCTTGACTGATCCTGATTGATCTCAATTTAGTAAAGTAAATGAACATGTGGACAACGAGCATCGATATTCAGAAAAATAGAAAGTAATCAGAATGAATGTTTACATGAAAAGAGCAGATTCTAAAAGCAGAATTTTTTTATGTATTTTAATTTCTACATTTTCCTTTCCTAATGGACCATTTAATGTTGATCAAATTATTCCAATTCCAAAAAGCAAATTCAGAGTTCTGGTAGTGTGGAAATTTTGTGTAAGTATTACTAAATCAACACCCTTGAAGAATTATATTATAGGATTAAATGTTTAGTGGATTTGCCTTTCTCTGTATAAAGACTGGACTTTCCCCATGCCATACCAGTACAGAAAGGCCTGTGCTGTGGCATGACTCAGTGTTTGTCCCTGTTTGAATTGTACCATGGCCCATATATTTCCCATTACTCTGTGAGCCTGCCACCCCTCTGACCTCATCTATAATTCAGTGCACATGCGCTCCTTGACACAGTACAATTAATTAGTCTTTTTGTTCATTAAAGGCATGGCATGTTGGAAGATTATCATGTCATATTTTTGTTTTAATTACTTTGTGCTTTGACAGGCTTCTGTTTCCAAGATGTATGGAAGGTGGGTCCAGACCTCGATCCAATTAGAAGAAGATCTCCTTGTTTATCCATCTTGATGAGGAGAACAAAACATCAAGTGTGGCTTTCAAAGTGTGAGAGAAATGTGACTGCGCAAATGTGAAATTAATTTTACATGTGATATAATGAGATTTGCATACCTTTGAAATTATCTTCAGTTCCTCCAGGTCAATTGATTTTCCATTCAGTTTTAAACCACCAAGAGACTCATGTATGAGTCTTAGTGCACAGCCTGTTTCATCTGTGTGTAGTCTGCACTGAAGTACCAGGCAACACTCAGACAAGTTTGACAAAAAGATGTAAACACACATTATGTTCACTGTGAAGGACGAATTATAATCTTCTCCAAAAACAATTGCATGTTTTAATAAAATGAATGGAAACTAATGATTGCCTCGAAAATCAGAAAAGACAAGATCCAAATACTATATTTTATACTATACTATAAAAATATAGAATATTTTGGAAATGGCCGGTACTAATATAAGCTATTAAATATATTAAATTAAAACTATAATACGCTAAAACGCTGGGCCTGTATCAAACTATAAAGGAAGGAATCTCTATCTGTCTGTCCTGAGCCTTCAGAGAGTCTTGTATCTATTTCAGAAATTTTCATAGGATAGAACCAGGGGCTGTTGTCCTCATTGTCCTCTGAATACAGAGGTTGCTCATTCGACTGGATGGGTGTCTGCCTTGTTCTGGGCCTGTGTGCTGGGTTCGGCCTCATTACTCCTTCCTCTGATTCAGAGAGGAACCCACAAGGTAATAGCAGATCACGATGTAATGTGCGTGAGGGTCCATCCTGACCTTCAGGACACACTGTATAGACAGGTATGTCCACTGCTCTCTTCTGCACAATACAAACTTGTTACATATTCATGCCACTTTGACTTTTCCTTTTCCTGCAGAGTTGCCAGCATGCCTAGCAAGGTGCGATTAAAACATTCTGTTGGGTTTCCTCTGCAATATTATGGGCTTGTCCTCACTTTATGGATACCGGCTAACACACAGAGCTCCCTAATGGTTTGCAACTCAAAATCACAACCCTGATCGCTATGGAGGTGTTCTGGGAATCCATAGTGACTGAGGAACTACTCCCATAAACATTTGGCGACTGTGCTGGCTTTCTGATTTTTTGTAGGTATAGCGACAGCATACACTGCATGGAAACACAGATGAAAACCTGGCAGTTAACAGCTGTTTAGAGCATGTGAAGTCCGCATTCGCCTGTGCCATAAATTGTATCGCGAATGAATCACTAGTAGCAGTGTGGGAGTGAGAGGCCAGAGTGGCGGAGATAAGATGTGAATCACTCTAATTAGCATTTAAATAGCAGATGCAGATAGTCACTCCAGCATTGGATGGAACCACAGACTTTTAAAAAGAAAAATCACTTGTGATTTATTTCCTGTTTTATTTTGAAATAGTCTCCTTCCCTCAAGTGTCGTTTAGTTTTGCTTCCTGTCTTTGATTGCTTTGATTTTTTTCACCTGTGTCTTGATAAGCTTCACCTGTGTCTCTTTGTCTCCCTAACCTGAGTGTATTTAGTCTGTGTCCTTCCTTTGTTTAGTTGTCAGTTTGTTGTTGTACCTCTGTCAAGGGTCCTGGTTTATTGTTTCCCTGTACTCTGCCTATTTGTGTATTTTTGGAGTTTTGCCTATCCGCCGTTGGATTTTGATTCTGTTCAAGACTCCTTACCTGCTGTGAGCTACTGTTGCTTGCCTTCTCCAGTATAAGCCTTTTTGTTAAATAGTAATCTGCACCAGATCTGCGTTTGGGTTCTGTTCCCTGTCATTCCCGGCTTGACTAACTGTAACAATGACGCAGTTTCTTATAAAATACAGAGACAAAAAAAGTCACTTTCGTGAACCATTGTAGTTTAAGCAATTTGTAGTAGGGCTGGGCGATATGGCCAAAATGTTATCACAATAAATGTCAAATCATTATTTCAAGTTTAAAGGCTGTTTTTTGAAGTCGTGGCCTGACTTGCTGTGTTAAATCGTATTGTCTCATATCTGGTTGCCCGTGTCTCATTTCTGGTTGCCGGCGTTTCTGCTGGCAACCCAGTTTATTTTGATATTCTTTATTACAGTTGCTAATTACCCACTGTACATTTAAACTTACACTAGTTGTTATAGTGCACGATCTAGAACCCACAAATGCAGAACACAATGCATAGGTTTAAAAGGTAAGTCAGTATTTATTTAAACAACTGAGATGACGGAAGATAGCACTCTTCCTGAGTTGTAGCGCCGGAGACGTCTACTGTAGCCCTCGGGGAAGCGGCACGCCCGACCATGAGCGGACTGCGAAGATCCAGGCACGGGGACTGGGGAGGTATGGCGATGTGTTGTCCTGGCAGCGGATCCGCAGAGTGGAGTGGACTGGATTCGAGTGGTGGTGGCTCGTGAGGTGTCGCTGGCAGAGTCGGGGAGACAGGATGGCAGTGTAGCCGACAGGACAGACAAACAGGTTAGCAGAGATCCGGAAGGAGAATGGGACTGCGATCACCAGCAAGGAGGGGTTTCTGGGACAGAAGCAAACCAGAGTTTACATAAACAAAATAACTAGACAGAGCTACAAGAGTACTTAGCTGGGTGAAGCGGGGAGCCGTTACGTAGAGTCATACAAGTGTGCGGGGGAGCCGTTACGTAGAGTCATACAAGTGTGCAGAGACACGCTGGTAGTGTGGGAGAGCCAGGTATTTATGCTGTGGAGACTGATGAGTAATAAGCATCAGGTGTGTCGGTGATCAGCAGCAGGCGGGAGACCAGGGAGCCAGACCAGGAGACACATACACACACGCACACACACAACTCGAGACTAACAGAGGACACACAAGAAGAGGAAAAAACACCAGAGACTGCAGGGGTCATACGGGCATGGACTATGACAAGTTCTGCTCAAGCACTCGTAGCTTTCTCCTTCTTTTTAGCGACTCACTCGCTAATCCCACAGTTGTTTATACACTATTTAGATCTGATGTTACCTTAGCTTAGAAGTTAGTGGTTAGCGATGGCTTCTCTCTTTAGCTTAGCGAATATGTTCTTACTGTAATTTTGGGATTGTATGTTGGTCTTTTCCTCTTCATCTCATTATCTGTTTACTTTGGTTTCCAAAAGTACTGGTTTCTCATTGTGTTTTCCTCTAAATAAACGGAACCTACTACTTCACTTCCACTCTCCTGGTTGTGCTTTTTGGGTCCAGTCCCGGTATACTATAACAGTATTGTTTTCTGTTTTGTTTTTTTTTACCTCTATTCCGTGGTTTTTCTGGGTTTTTTGTCTTATTGATTCTGCCATATCAGTTTAGACATCAATTAGCCACTCTCGAGAACTCATAGCCACATACTCGCTTTCATGCAACTGGTCACGTTCAATCAATTGTCCCGCACCCAAACGTGCATTTGCCATGTCAATTTCTACTTCATTGTGAATCTGAAGGGGATATTGTTTGGTTACCAACTTAGTAATTTTACTAATCAATGCTTGGATCAATGGAAACATGCAACACATGACAATCAATAACAAGGTTTCAATCACCATCCCTATCAGCTGCAAGATTTTTTTAAAAGTTTAGATTGCTAAGCCAGTCCCATACTGCCGGCATTCTAGTGTTCCAATTAGAATTTTCTACATGTTCATCCCTCAATTTCTCAATTGCCTTTGTGAGATTCCCCTCTTTTCCTGTGCATGAGGACTGCAGTACAACACTCATCTCAGAACTCTTGTTCTTCTGCCGCTAGGGTGTCTATAACAAACCTATTCTGTAGAACCATGAAGGCAATTGCTCACATATGACTTCCATTACTGATATTGTCCAGTTGATAAATCTTTGCTGATTGTACCATAGATGATTTATCCACCTGCTGTTGCATGCTGTATACTGTGCATTTACCATTGCCCCCCAAATTGGTATCAGTCCCACTGCCTTTCCGGAGATAATCCAGTCTTTCCCTATATTTGACGGAACACTGTGTGGTTCCTGGATTTCTTTGCTTTTGGGCTCAGGGTCAAGGTTTGGTTATATGTGGTTGATCTGACATAAGTGAGCTTGACTAGATGGTTTAGCAGCAGTTTACCTTGTTGTGCTGCCACAACCCCTACTGCCAAGGCACAGTCACTCAACTGTTCTTGTTCTATGACTGGTTCTGACTTTGGTAAATTTTGCACTGAACTTCACCATACTGACAGGATTACGATTACTATTCCTATTTTCCATAGGAATTTTTCCTAATGTTCCTGCCCTCATAACCCTGACAGCCCTGCCCCTGGATCTGCCTCACTAGCCCCTGACTCTCTGCTGGGCTTGTGGATTGATTTGTGGATTTATCATCTGTCTGATTCACTTTCCTGTCTTGTTGCTAATGATCCACTACTCATTGTGCTGCTACTAGTCCGTCTGGAGGCCATCCAGTTTCCTGCAGGGAAGTATCGTCGTCCCCTTCCGGCCCAGGAGATGCCCTTCTTCTGTACGCTTCAACTGTTCTCTCTGGGTCGTCTGCTCTGCAGCAGTGGTTAAAATGGAACCAAACTCTCTTACCTTCAACCTTTAGGGCTGTTGGGGTTGCAAGGATGATCTTACAGGGGCCATCGTGCCTTGGTTGGTCCCACTTTCTCTTGAATACTTTGACGTATACCCACTCTCCTGGATGCACCCTCTGCAATTTGTCTGGAATGGCACATCCTTTTTCTCTGTGGCACCTTTCACCTGCTGGAATATAACTTTATGTAACTTAATTTGTTAGTTCTCTTTCTAATTGTTCAAGCAGAGGTCCTTCATATGGGCCTCAAAGATATGACACTGGCATTGGACTCCCTTTGTACATTTCATGCGTTATTAGATGCGTTAGTCTGTGACCTCATAGACATTAGTGCCAGTGGTAAAGCCTCTACCCAATTTAGCTTACTATTGCTATTTGCCATTGCCTTGGCTATTTTTGCTTTTACAGTACACCATTAGCTCCTTCAACTATTCCTTGCGATTGAGGATGATACACACACTCAAATATTTGCTTAATCCCCAACATCTTTAAGGCTATCTTCATTGCTTGTGCTATAAAAGCTGTTCCATTAACTGAGCTCAGGGTGTCTGGCACACCGAATCGTGGAAAGACTGCACGAGAATTTAGCTACTGATTCTGAGTCATGACCTCATGACTGTGTGACTGAGAGCAAGGCATGTAATTGGTGGGACGTATAAAAGATTACTGGGTGTCCCATTTTCAATTTTTGCTTTTTGAAAAGCAAAAACTGCTGCTGCCAATCCCTGATAGGAAGGTGGCAGTCCAGACTCAATGTTGTCAATTTTTTACTATAGTAGGCCAGTGGTTGCTTACCCATTGGGGTATCTTGCATTAATACAGTGCTGGCGTAACCTGATTGTTCTGCAGCATGTAAGTGAAATGGCTTGGGGTAATCTTGGTTACCAAGTGCTGGGGTAGAGCGCATGTCTCCTTTTAGGGCTTGGAAGGCTCCTTCAGCCTCCTCTGTCCATTGTAATGGAGCTGAGTTATTTGTTTGCCCTGCTGCATGTATCTGCTCCTAAAGGCGCAGTTTTAATGGCATAATCTAGTGTTGGGAAGTTCGGCTCTTTTCAGATCCTAAATTAAGAGCTGTTCAGGAGTCGAAAGAGCTCTTCTTTGGGAGCTGAGCCAAAAGAGCCGGCTCTTTCGACTCCTAAACAGCTCTTAAGTTGGGATTTTTTGTAGGCCTTTATTTTACCATAACTTTGCAAAAATGAATGGTTTGTGTGTTGAAAACCCTTTCATGTGCAGTGTTTTTTTGAGAATCTTTATAATTGCCTAATGTTGTGCATTTATTCTGTTACAAAACCATTCTTTTGTTTAATATTTTAATCAAACATTTCATTGCACAAATTAACAACAAAACAGCTAATAAATCCACAGAACAGAACTGGAACCAAACTCAAGCAAACAGTATTAATGTCAACAAAGTCAGATGCCTCAGCTTGGATGGACTGATCCTATTTCTTCTCTCTGTGAGTATCTGCCCTGTTTTTGAGAAGATTCTCTCTGAAGGAACAGATGTTGCCACAATACACAGTCTCCCCTCCATCACCTTCACCAGGCGTGGAAAGACTGAGGCCTTGGCCTGCCACCAGCTCAGTGGGTCTTCTACTCGTTGGATGATGGGCTCCTCAAGATAAGACCTCACCTCCATTATAGCATCAGCAGTAGGATTTCTTCTTGCAGCATCTCCTGTAGCTCTTTCGTCAACAACAGAGGTTTGTGGTTCCTCATCCACTTGGCCTTCTAATGGCAGAGCTGGCTGGCTGCTGGGGGTGCATTTTGCTGCTGCTGCACTAATTCTCTTCAGTGCCTTATTAACAGCTCTGTTGTCATTGAATGCAAGTTTTTTTAAACCTAGGATCCAATAATGTGGTTTCTGAGAGGACAGTGTTGTACTTCATACGCAGAAATTTCCGGTCCATGGCTGAACAAAGAGTTGCAATCAATTCTTTCACTTTCTGCATGGTTACAGTCTGTTGGGCTGTCACCCACTGCAAACCTTTGCAAAGCAGGAGCATTTTTGAGGCCGAGACATAGCTGAGGGAGAGAAAACAGCAAGGTAGTGGTGAAAAAAAAAGGTACCAAGGTTCAAGGTACCTGTCTGCACTTATCTCCACAGTCACCTCCTCAAATGGTTGCAGGACGGTGCAGACCTCTTTCACCAGCTCTCATTCCTCTTGACATAGAGCATTATGTGGGGAAGCCAGTAGATGCTGCTGCAGTTGCTGTTTTTTTGGGATGAGACACACCAGGATCTGTAGATGGTGTGCTAGCTTGCCCTCTCTCCTCTAACTGCACTGTAGGATGGACAGTTCTCATATGTCTATGCAGGTTTGTGGTGGAACCTGCTCTTAATGGAAACAAAAAGCAGAGTGCGTTCACTGCAAGATGAAAATTACTTTGTCTTTAAACTGGAGCCAGATGCTGCTTCTCTTTCGGGTGTCACTCATAGTTTCAACTACGCCAACAGTACGCCAACTCACACACTCTCCTCACCGCTATCTGACAGACAGTGTCGTTACGTTGCAGTGGAGTCCACTGCAAGTTAACGACACTGAGTGGAGCACCGCTCCACTTCTCAGCACCCCCCTCTCTGTTTTTACATAATGGTATGATCCCATATCCTCACATCTGATTGGCCGTGATGCCATTGCTGACCAATCAAAACAAAGTTCTGCCTTGTGCAGAGCTCAGGCTGAAGACTGAGGTAAGCAGCGAAAGGAAAAAAATTGGGAGCCGGCTCTCACTCGATGCGAGCCAGCTCTTCTGATTCACTACAAAGCATCGGCTCTCAGAGCTGCATCTTTTGCGCATGACACATCACTAGCACAAATTGACACGCAACTGAACCCAGACGTTCCCAGAAAGGAGAGCATTTGTCCCACTGTTTGCAGCTTTGGAGCCTTAGTTATAGCTTCTACCTACGTGGATGCTATTAATCTTTCATCTCCACACAATTTTCTCCTGCTAGAGCTGTGAGTACTGCAATAGAGTCTTTCTCACATTGTTGTTTTGTTGGACTACAAATCAACAGGTCGTCCTCATACTGAATTACCGTACTTAGGACGTCTAGGTGCTGCAGATCTTGTGCTAATTAACCAGTGATTTAACTAGTCCCACATCTGTCTTATGTTTGGACCATACTTGTTGTGGTACTGGATTTAACAGAGTTTCATGTTCTAATGTTAATGGCATCTGTGTGGGTGCTCTTGTGTTTACTAAAACATTTTCTGCCTTTCCCTCATCATATGCTCGCAATAATATTCGAAGGTACTGTTTGTCTGAGGAAGTGTGAATGTACTTGTTGATGGTAGGCTTCCATTCTTGTACTTGCAATGCTGCTTTCACCATTGTGCCAAGTTCATGAGACTCATGTCCTTTCACTACTAGCAGTGTGACATGTGGGGTGGAGTTGTGGATTTGGAACCATTTCTGCAACTCAAGCAGAGTGTTACAGCTATAGCTGCTCCTTGAGGTCCTATGTATATGTCTTGGCTGACCATGTAGTTCTGTTCACCAGCTTCTCCCAGTATTTGTCATAGTCTTTGTGTCTCTGTTGTTCATCATACATGAGTGTGCATTGAAGCGGTAGCTGGGGCTTGATGGCTTCTTCCGCTTGGGTTTCTACCCTCGGATCCCATGGTGTTCCATGGTTGCCATTCCTAAATTTGCATCAAACTCTGCCCCATCAGTGATTTTAGTTCATACACAGTGTTGTTTTAGTGAATGTATAGAGAATTTAACAATTTTCCATTTTAACTAGTTCTTTAGCGAAGAGACATTATGATTTTCCTCACCTGGTCGCAAATCCTGCACTCAGAAACACTCAGAATTTGCACAAAGAAAAATTCCTCTGCTTACCTCTGGATTTTGTGGCCACTAGTGTTCTGAGGTGCAAGTTGATCCACCCAGGCTGAGGTCCTCGGGTCTTTGTCTCTCCTGGCACGTGGCTTGCCAAGGCATGTTAGGGAACAGAAGTCCAGGTTTGGGCTGAAGACTGGATCTGGATTTCCTTTCCAACACTTTACCAATAACTCTCAAAGCACCCAAATGATTCACTGGAGAAGATCAGAGTTCAGTACAATAGAGTTTTAGGTAAAGCCGAGCAGGTCCTGGAACCACACTGATTCTGAGCCTTGCACCCTGTCTTTTATAGCCCACAATGTCTCTCCTACTTTGGTGGATTCTCCACCTACTTTTCTTAAAAATTACTCATACCTTCTCCAGAAATAATGCTGTCATGCTTTCCATATTTGGGCATTTGGAAAACCCCAAATTCCTTGATATCTCGGAAAGTCCCCAGCTCTCCCTGCCTGGGCATAAGTCCAGGCATGTTCTTGACACCATTATTTTCAGAGTGTTTCAGACTATATGTTTTAAAAACTTTAATATCTTCACATTATATGTTTTTAACATGTTTTAAGATTCTTTTTCACCTACAGCTGGCTATCTGTGACAACATAATTTGTCTGAGCATGCAACATTAGTCAATATGTGCACAAGTTACTTATATGACATATTCATAAGGTATTCATAACATACAATACATTTAATGAATGTTACAACATCATTAATGCAATTTACTACGTCAGTGATTTCCTCAAAAGACTGCTGGCAAGCAGGGGTCCATCTCTCAGCAAATGTCTCTATGGGGTGGAAGTATTTGCCATCTGTTTTGGTTAGCTTGCTTCCTCGTTGGATTAGCGGATAACCAGAGGTGCAATTGGTCAAGGACTTCACAATCTTAGCTTAGTCTAAGATTCTTTGATAGTAACTGGAGAAGCCAAGAAAAGATTTCAGCTCCTTCAAGGTCTGAGGTCTCGGCCAGGTCTTAAGTGCTTTAACTTTTTATGGATCGGTTTCAACTCCATTCATTGACACAATATATCCCAAATAACATACTGAGGTTTGGAAAAACTGGCACTTCTCTGGTGACAGCCTGAGGCTGTCAATTCAAGATGATAAACAGTCAGGAAAAAGACAATCAGGTCATCAAGGACAACGAGTACTTCCCGCAAATGTATATCTCCCATGCACTTGGAGATGCACTTCATTAAGCGCTGGAATGTGGATGGTGCATTTATTAGCCTATCTCTTGTAGCATGCGATTCCATTCCCAAAATCCTAAGGGACAGACAAAAGCTATTTCTGGTTTGTCACTCTTCTCCATCTCGATCTGATAATACCCAGATTTCAGATCATCATCAAAAACCATTGAGATCCAATGAGTGCAGAAAAAGATTCCTCCAAGTTAGGTGATGCATACGTGTCCTTGGTAGTTACGAGGTTCATTCCCCTGTAATCCACACACAGTCTGATGTCACAGTTCTTCTTGACAACTATGATTCTCTGATAATTCTGGCATCAAGGAGGGTTTGGAGATGATGTTACACAGCTTGGTAGTCTTGTGGATGTAAGGGGTATGGCCACTGTTTAAAAGGTGTTTCTGTTATGGATAATGATCTAAAGGACCCAAAAGCAGGACGCAGAGAGGAAGAACACACACACACAGAGACAGACAGGGGACTGACAAGGAACACAGGGAGGGGAGAAACATAACAGAGCACACAAGGAGAGAGGGAGAGATGTGGCTGGACTATGATAGTTTGATCCTTAAGTCTGATGTGATGTTTGACTTTTGTTGCATGACTGAAGTAAAGATCATGATGAAGAAAAACATCAGAGTAGTTGTTAAGCTTATGTGTTATTTTTGTTTTCTACTCCTCAGGAAGTAGGGAATCACCAAAATCAAACCGCAACCTTAAATTTGCTTCTGGCTCTTGTCAACTGGAAATGCTGGCTGGATTTCGCAGATTGTCGGAGTGAGGAAATTATTCATCCAGGTAAGTAGGTTTTTTGTTGGAGTAAGTATCTTACACAATTTTTTGAGCTACTGTTAGCTCAGCAATGACACAGTTGTTTGGCAGTGTTATGTCATGATTCATTTCTCAATATTACAGGTATCTTGTAAGGATACTGAGTCGGTGTTGTGATGAGGCAACAGTCTACCAGGTAAGGATGAAATGGATGGTAGTTCAAGTAGGCCCCATTGCTCACTGCCTACAAATTTAGCACTAGTGAAACCTTGCAGGATGCCTTTCTGACCAGCACTTCTCATAGAGAGGGTCAAGAGTGTTTGTTCCAGTTAGTACTGGTACACTGCTATTAGGTACATCTAGTACCATCAAAGCTAAACTTTGTACTTTAGGTTCTGAGGCCATGAACTCCTTAGGAAACTTCATACTTATCTCCACATATCCAGTATATGGGACAGGCTGGCCATTTGCTCCTACAACTTCAAGTATGTCGCTCACAGGCTTGATTGTCTACTGTTGGGATTTACAATGGTAAAAGGGGCACCAGATTGTGTGGGTGCAATCAATTAATTATGGATATCAGAATTATCAAAAAGAATCATATATAATAACTAATGAATAAAGTACCTCGGGGCACCACCCTCCTTAAAGAAGAAAAATGATAGCAAATCAATTGATTTAGTCTTATATAATGTGATAAACTATCAATTTGGAACTGATTAATAATTAAATTAATAACTATAACAAAAATTACCATTAATCGCTAGTGGGTTGAAGGAATTGGAGTTCAACATAGAAGAGGTTGGCGAATTATTCACTCTTGTGCAACATTAAAGAAACCAGCATAATTATACACAAGCATTTATTAAAAGAAAAACAAAGCAAAAACACACAATATGAAGTCTAACTCTAAATGCACTAAACTACAGAGTGTGTGTGTGTGTGTGTGTGTGTGTGTGAGACCCAAAATGGCTGCTTGGATCCAAAATGGCGTAGACAAAAAGAACTAACTCAAAATGGAAGCTGAGCCATGTTTGATAAAGAGTATGAACCAAATCAATACTTATACAGTACATTCCCAAAAGTAACACAGTCCTGTACTTAGTCAAGTACACTGTCAAGCTATGTGAAGCTATGTAATGCCTAGTTATGTTACCAGTCCATGGTGGGAAAGTAGATTGCCTTGAAGTACTCCTGGTTAGCCAGCGGTCCGTCTGTTGTAGACGTGCCAAGCTGAAAAGAATTGTGGTTCCATGAAAAGTCCTTGCTGTGCAGTATTCTGATGCAGATTGGTCACTCCGTTCTTTGTTCTCCTTACAGTTAGCTCGACGCTAACTTCCTTAGTTGCTTAGCTGGCAGATTTTGTGTAGCAGCCATTGGTGCTAACTAGCTTTGTTAAAGAAATCTTTCGCAGGCTCTCGCAGCGCTGTTTCAGATCAGAGAGAGAGCTCAGTTCTGCTGTGTGTCTGTTCCAAGCAGGACACCCTAGAGGACAGCTATTACTGTCCGGCTGCAGTGAAGAGGCCAAGAGGAGAGAGAATTGTGATGTCAATAATAATAATGATAATGGTAATAGCAGCAACAACAATATCTGCACAAAAAACTACTTTTACTGGCACAGTGGAACACCCAGCCTGTATGCCTGGGCTCTGGCAGCAGAGAGGGGGTCACCAACTTTTCACTCGGTCTTTGGATAGGAGTTGTTCCATGAACTGCCTCAACTTCTTCCACTAGGGTCTGTTCTCCAATAGTTTCAGTTATTCTAGTCAACTCCTCTTGCAAAATGTACCCAAATGACTTACCGCTCAATGAGGGTAAGTCATTTGGGTACAATGACACTGAAGAGGATGAAAATGTATATTAATACGCATATGACGGACCACAGCCTTACAATTATGAGCCTGTTAAGTGTCCAAGAGACCAGGAACAGACCAAGATTAGAAGAAATAACGGCCATAGGAGAGAAACTGAGTTGTGGTGTGAGAATCAGTGGAGAACTGGACAGGTGTCCTTTTTAGTAATTGTAAAGATTGCTATCACATATCAAGGCTATAACAAAACTAGTATTGGTTGTCTAATACTGGCAGGAGTATTGAAACACAAACTAATGCAGAAGAATCAGCTTGTATCAGTCATATCTGGCATTGCCTAATATAATCCCACATTACGTTTTATGGTGCTGTACCTAACCCTAACTTGCCTCAAATGGTCCTGGCTTTGACATCCCATCCTGAACTCTCTCATATCCCTTACAAAAAAGAAGTGTATTCAAGTGAGCTATTACTAAACTTCTTTTAAACAAAAAAAATAAGAGTGTATGCTTTCACTTAAATTTTTATTGAAGCTGTGATTTAAAAGAAGCCACTGGCTCGGTCTGTCATATATCCTTGGGCAGGGTTTTCCAGAGCCTCTGGGCTCTTATTTCAAAAGCTCTTTATCCCTTAGTCTTCAGCCGAGAGTCTGGAACACATAAAAGGCCCCTGCTAGAGGATCTCAAAGTCCGAGCAGGGGTGTACAGAGATAAAAGATCTGAGATATACTGAGGAGTCAGACCATTTAGTGACTTGTAAGTAATAAAAAGCACCTTAAAATCCAAAAAAAAAAAAAAAAAATTCTTAAAATGTACTGGAAGCCAGTGCATAAAAAAGTCCTAGTCAACCAGCAATCACTTGTAGCAGTAGTAATAGTAGCAGAAGTAGTGTTAATGTGAGTACTACTAAAAGCAGTAGTATTAGTATCTGTCAAACCATGCTTTTGCCAAATGTTTCTCTTGAGTAAACGAATCAAAAAATCATCTCTTAAAAATGAAATGCTTTTGTCTGTTTTTGTGTGCATGTGTGTACATAAAGTCACCTGACTTATCAGAAAGCAACTTTAGTGGCAAGTTACATTGACACTTGAAATTTTGTATTCATAAATTAAATTTTGATTAGTTTGTAAAGATGTTAACTGCATAATTTGACTGGTTTCATATTGCTAATTTAATCTGTTCCAACAGGATCAATGTTACGGACAGAACTGACCGGAGACACAAGGAAGGTAATGATATAGTTTATTGCAAAACAAGGAGAGTGAATAGATAATGGAGGGAAGTATACTGTCCTTTATCTGGAGATCGTGGAGCTCTGGAGTAGAGTGGCTGAACACAGATATTCGGTCCACACCGGGCTGGACACCGGAGCGACACACACACGGAAGACGAGAGACACACGGGACCAGGAGCTGGAGTGGATAACTCACGGGAGATTGAAGACACACGGGTACTGGAGCTGGAGTGACACACACACGGAGGACTGGAGTACGTAGGAGCCGGGATTAAGGTACTGGGTGCTGGAGGCTGGTAGGAGATTCGTTTTGGCAGAGTAGTCCGAGGCGTTTGTAGAGTCAGGGGAACAAGAGTTCTATCCTGTGTCTTAACGAGACCGGACACAGACTGTGGTGAGGAGCTGGGATTTATAGGGGAGTGGAGTGCTGATTGGATGCAGGTGTGTACTGGGTAACAGGTGAAGGGAATCAGTACTCAGGTGAGGGAGTGCGGAGTGAAGGGGAGCCTGGCGTGTCTGTGACAGTACCCCCCACCTCACGGTCCGCTCCTGAGGATCGAGGACCCCGACGTCGTGGCGGCCGTCCTCTACCTCGGGGGGCTGGTCGATCTGGATGCATCGTGTGGAATTCGGTTAGTAGAGAGGGATCTAAGATGTCATGTCGAGGGACCCATGATCTCTCCTCCGGACCATATCCCTCCCAGTCCACTAGGTATTCCAAGATGCCACCATGGCGTCGGGAGTCCAAGATCTCGCTGACCTGGTAGGCGGCTCCGTCCTCCAGGATCAAAGGTAAGGGGGGATCTGTCACATCACCAGGCTCAGCGGAGATAGGAATAGAGGGGTGAAATGGTTTGAGCAATGAAACATGGAAGGTTGGATGTATCCTATATTGTGGAGGTAATTGGAGTTTGTATGTGACTGGGTTTATCTGTTCGACTATGGTGAAGGGACCAATGAACCTGGGACTTAGCTTTCTGCAGGGCAGGTGCATCCTGATGTCCCGAGTGGACAGCCAGACCTTTTGTCCCGGTTGGTATTCAGGAGCGGTAGATCTCCTACGGTCGGCTGTCAACCTGCGCCTGCAGAGAGCTCTTCTGAGTTGTCGGTGAGCGGCGTCCCAGACCCTCTCTCGGAACCAGTAATCCACAGCGGGGACCTCCGAAGGCTCCCCGGACCATGGGAAGAGGAGGCTGGTAACCGAGCACGCACTGGAAGGGAGTGAGTCCAGTAGTGGGTTGCCGTAGAGAACTTTGGGCGTACTCGGCCCAGCCCAGGAACTGGTTCCAAGAGTCCTGGTGGTCGTGGCAGAAGGTACGTAAGAAGCGCCCAATCTCCTGGATCTTCCTCTCCGTCTGGCCATTACTTTGAGGATGGTAGCCAGAGGGAGAGGCTGACGGTCACACCTAGGAGGGAGCAGAAGGACCTCCAGACTCGGGAGATGAACTGTGGGCCTCTGTCGGAGACGATGTCCTCTGGGATGCCATAATACCTGAAGATGTGGTTGAATAGACATTCTGCGGTCTCCATGGCTGTAGGTAGTCCTCGTAGTGTGATCAGGCGGCAGGATTTGGAAAACCGATCCACAACCACGAAGACGCAGGTATAATGATCAGATGGTGGAAGATCCGTGATGAAATCCACTCCCAGGTGTGACCAGGGTCGATTGGGCGTTGGCAGGGGACACAGTTTGCCTGTGGGAAGATGACGAGGAGACTTAGACATAGCACAATCTCGACACCCTTGTACGTACCTCCTCACGTCCCTTGCCATACTCGGCCACCAGAAGCGTTCTCGTAGCAGCGAGAGGGTTTCATTGGCCCCAGGGTGACCAGTGCCCAGAGAGGTGTGAGAGGTGTGAATGAGTTGGTTGCGTTGGAGTCTGGGGACATACTGACGATCAGGGGGACAGCCCGGTGGATTATTGGTGGAGGCATTGGAGGAGGGCAAAGAATCTTCCGACCATTGGATGGGATTAACAAACACCCGTTGGGGAAGAATGGTTTCAGGTTTCTCAGAGATGACTTCGGGAGCATGTAGCCGGGATAGGGCATCTGCCTTGGAATTCTTGGAGCCGGGTCGATATGATATATTAAATTGAAAGCGAGAGAAGAATAGTGCCCAACGTGCCTGACGGGGGTTTAGTCGTTTGGCTTTCTTGAGGTACTCGAGGTTCTTATGATCGGTCAACACTAAGAAGGGATGCTGGGCACCCTCCAGCCAATGCCTCCATTCTTCCAATGCCAATTTTACTGCCAGCAATTCCCGGTCACCGATGTCGTAATTTCTCTCCGCCGGGCTGAGCTTATGGGAGAAGAAAGCACATGGGTGGAGTTTGGCCAGAGTTCCCTGAGGTTGCGAAAGCACCGCTCCTACCCCCGTTGTAGAGGTGTCCACCTCCACTGTAAACGGTTTCTCAGGATCTGGGTGGGCCAGGAGCGGTGCACAGGTGAAGGTCCTCTTGAGGTGATCGAAAGCTTCTTGCGCTGCTGGTGGCCAGGACAGAGACTTGGGCTTGTTCTGTAGAAGGTTAGTCAGGAGATGAACGATGGTGCTATAATCCTTTATGAATCGACGGTAGAAGTTCGCGAATCCCAGGGTGTAGGGCCAGCTCCGGATAGCCTCCACTTTCCCCTCGTCCATCTGGATACCACTGCCACTGATAATGTATCCAAGGAACTGCACTGAGGACTGGTGAAACTCACATTTCTCGGCCTTGAGGAAGAGGTGATGGTCTCTCAGGCGTTCTAGGACCTCCGCAACGTGTTGGTAGTGGTCTGTCAGATTCTGGGAGTAGATCAGGATGTCATCGATGTACACTATTACAAATTTGTGGAGAAAGTCATGGAGAACGAAAGAATGAAATCCTGAAACACAGAGGGGGCGTTAGCTAATCCATACGGCATCACGAGATATTCGTAGTGACCGGTGGGTGTGACAAAGGCTGTCTTCCATTCATCCCCCTCTCGTAGGTGTTAATGTGGTCTTGAGGTGGAGCTGGCGGCAGAGGGAGCCGGAGATGAAATTGCCGGCTGACCCTGAGTCAATGAGGGCTTGGACTGGAAGGGACAGGTTAGGTGTGATTATGATTATTTCTGTTGCCAATGGTTTACTGCATGTAATACTGGGGAACATGACACTCACCATAGGATGTGGTGGTCGTACTGGGCAGTTTTCCTTAATGTGTCCGGGATTTCCACAGTACATACATAGTCTCAGGGTCATCCGTTTCTGCCACTCTGCCGGAGGAAGTCGGTTGGTGTCCAGCTGCATGGGTTCCTGGTCTGGTTCTGAGAGCGGCGCCTCTCTGGCTGACGGGTAGTGGGTGTAGATGATATTGGTCCTGGTGTTCTAATAAACACGTCTGCACACCAGTGGCCACGCGAATGGCGAGTTGGATAAACCGTTCGAGGCCGATGGTGTCCTCGTATGCAGCGAGATGCAACTTCACCCGTGGCTCAAACCCGTGGCGGAAGGTGGTGATGAGAGATTGTTCATTCCATCCACTGGCTCCAGGGCATAGTCCTGGACTGAACGCTGGCCCTGCTTAAGCTGATAAAGCTTCTCGCCAGCTGAGGAGTCTCCAGCTGGTCTTCCGAACACCTCGCGGAAGTGTTCCACGAAACTCGCCAGGGATTGGGTTACGGGTCCATTTTGTGACCAGATCGATTCTGCCCACTGGAGCGCTCGTCCCTGTAACTGGGAGATCACGAAGGACACTTTGGAGCGCTCCGTGGGATACAGGGAGGATTGCATCTCCAGGACCAAGGAGCATCGTAGAATGAAACCGTTGCAATCCCCCACCGAGCCAGAGAAGGGTGCTGGTTTGGCCATGGGACTAGTGCAGGGCGGAACTGTTGGTGTGTCCGGGGTGGAAGCGGAAGCAGAGGAGGTGGTTGATGGCGGAGCGCTGAGGCCACGGCGCAGGATGTCCACCAACTCCTGGAACGGATCCGTGGCACTCATGCTGACTCCTAGAGTGTGGTCCGGTCTTCTGTTACAGACAGAACTGACCGGAGACACAAGGAAGGTAATGATATAGTTTATTGCAAAACAAGGAGAGTGAATAGATAATGGAGGGAAGTATACTGTCCTTTATCTGGAGATCGTGGAGCTCTGGAGTAGAGTGGCTGAACACAGATATTCGGTCCACACCGGGCTGGACACCGGAGCGACACACACACGGAAGACGAGAGACACACGGGACCAGGAGCTGGAGTGGATAACTCACGGGAGATTGAAGACACACGGGTACTGGAGCTGGAGTGACACACACACGGAGGACTGGAGTACGTAGGAGCCGGGATTAAGGTACTGGGTGCTGGAGGCTGGTAGGAGATTCGTTTTGGCAGAGTAGTCCGAGGCGTTTGTAGAGTCAGGGGAACAAGAGTTCTATCCTGTGTCTTAACGAGACCGGACACAGACTGTGGTGAGGAGCTGGGATTTATAGGGGAGTGGAGTGCTGATTGGATGCAGGTGTGTACTGGGTAACAGGTGAAGGGAATCAGTACTCAGGTGAGGGAGTGCGGAGTGAAGGGGAGCTTGGCGTGTCTGTGACAATCAAATTGTTGAGAACATTGAACAGCAGAGCATAGACATGTCTGTGTTAATCCAAGCAGTAATTTTGATTTTGTGAACTGAAAACATGTTGCATCACAACTAATTTTTCAGTTGCAAATCCATTATTATGAATAAGAATAAATAAAACTTTATTTATAGAGCACTTATCAAAACAAAGTACAAAGTGCTTCATAACAAGAGAAATAAAATACCACAGTGAATGATGAAATATAATGAAGTAAAATACATAAAATACACAAAAGCAATAAAATAAACAGCCATTTTAGCTAAAACCAGGATATGCTTTCAGATAAAAATGTGTTTTGAGAAGAGACTTAAACGAAGACACTGACTCAGACAACCTAATTTCTTCAGGCAGGTTGTTCCAGAGCCCCGGGCCCTGATAGCAAAAGCTCTGTCCCCCTTAGTTTTCATCCTGGCCTCAGGAACAGACAGGAGACCCTTGCCCGAAGATCTCAAACTACGTGAAGGTTCATAAGGGATTTCAAGGTCTAAAATATAGTCTGGGGCCAGGCCATGAAGAGCCTTAAAAGTAATCAACACGATCTTAAAATCAATCCTAAAACCAACAGGGAGCCAATGTAAAGAGGCTAAAACAGGTGTGATGTGGTCGTACTTCTTGGTCCTGATTAACAGCCTAGCAGCTGAGTTTTGTACAGTCTGCAGACGTGTCCAAGTTTTTTGATTAAGACAGGTGAACAGGCTGTTACAATAATCAAGGCGTGAGGAGATAAAAGCATGTACAACAGTTTCTGCATCGCTAAGATTTAAAATAGATCAGATTTTTGCAATGTTTCTGAGGTGATAAAAACATGATTGGACAAGCTTAGTGATATATTGCTCAAGACATAAATTGCTATCAAACAGGACACCAAGATTTCTTGCAACAGGCTTGATATGTTGTGACAGGTTACCAGTAGATGGCAGTATTTGTTTAGTGATGTGTTGGGGCCCAATAACAAGGATTTCAGTTTTATTTGAGTTGAGCTGAAGAAAATTTATCGACATCCAATTTTTTATGTCAGACAGGCAGTCCTGTGGAGAACTCAGCATACTAAGGTCAGTGGGCTTGACAGGGAGGTACAACTGTGTGTCATCCGCATAACAATGAAAAGAAATACCATGTCTGCGGATTACATCACCCAAAGGAAGCATGTATAAGGAGAACAGTACCTTGAGGCACACCATACTTGATATGGGAAAAGGATGAAATGAAATTATTGATGCTGACACAGAATTTCCTATTGGACAGATAAGATGAGAACCAGTCTAGTGCAGTGCCAGATATGCCCACCCAGTGCCTCAGTCTATCTAAAAGAATGCCATGATCAATTGTGTCAAAGGCAGCACAAGAATTGAACACATGCATGCATCTGCGTTCATTAAAAGGTCATT
Organism: Siniperca scherzeri; assembly: GCA_027580175.1. NCBI lineage: Eukaryota > Metazoa > Chordata > Actinopteri > Centrarchiformes > Sinipercidae > Siniperca > Siniperca scherzeri. The sequence goes on from CM050853.1 coordinate 18,580,040, forward strand.
AGTGACTTTGAGAAGGGCTGTCTCAGTGCTGTGGTGTTGACGAAAGCCAGATTGGAACTTTTCAAAGGTATTATTGTTTTCAACAGCAGCAAGAAGCTGCTTAGATACAAGTTTTTCAAGAATCTTTGAAATAAAAGGCAATTTGGAGTTTGGGCGAGGGTGGGATCAAGCCCAGGATTTTTTAGGACTGGCTGGAAACAAGCTGTTTTAAAATAATCAGGGACGCAGCCAGTAGACAGCAAGCTGTTAAAAATAATTTGTAAAAGGGGCGCAATACAATCCATAACTTCCACTAGAAACCTAGTTGGGAATATGTCCAGAGGGCTGGCGGATACTCTCATGAGCGACATGATGTTTGTGAGTTCAGGCAGAGTAACAGCCGAAAAATTGTTCAAAGAATCCCTGAGCGGGTGATCCACATCTAAAAAGGCCAGATTGGGGGTGATATCAGATCTTATTAACTCCACGTTTCCAGCAAAGTGCAATAGAAACTTTTCACAATCAGCATCACAATCAGCAGAGGCACAAGGAGAGGCAGGGTTAACTAACTGATCCACAGTCTTAAATAGGAATCTGTGGTTGTGCTGATGGGCAGAGAAATTACATGTTCTTGCATCCTTCACCATCCTATTATAAAGGCGTAATGACTCTTTCATGGCCACGAAGTGGACCTGGAGACCTGATTTCTTCCATCTGCGTTCTGCCCTTCTGCATTTCTTTTTACAGCTTCGAATACTGTCATTTAACCATGGCTGTTTTCTAGTCTTTGAGTTTGGTCTATTTTTCAGAGGAGCTATGAGATCTAAGGTTGAAGAACACAGTTTAAATAATCAACCAAATCGTTGGTGTTGGAAGAAGCGGGAAACACATTCCCAGGAGAATTGAACAGTGTACAGAATTTTGAGGCACTATGCTCATTAAGGACGCGTGTGCACTTAGAACAGGATAAGACAGTACTAGCAGCCTGTAATTCACAGTTAAAAACAATGCATAGGTGATCAGATACAAACATGTCCCTGATTTCCAAAGATGGAGCTTTCAGGCCCAGACTAAAGACTAGGTCTAAGGTGTAGCCACCGCAATGAGTTTGGCCAGACACATGTTGTTGTAAGTTGAAAGAGTTAGTCATATTTAAAAAATTAGCAACAAGGGCATAAGAGGAGTCATCAACGTGCATATTAAAATTACCACAAAGAACAATTCTATCATAATTTAAATCGACACTGGATAAAAATTCCGGGAGTTACAACAAGAAGGAGCCAGCTGGTTTAGGGGCGATAAATGACTGGGAGGGGGCCACCAAGTTTAAACATGAGCACTTCAAAGGAGGAAAAATCATTGCAAGCTATGAGGTTACACTTTAAATGCTTCCTATAGAAAGTAACAAGGCCACCACCACCACCACAAACCCTAGGGCGGCTAAAGCAGTCATAATCTGGAAGGCACAATTCAGCCAGCTGACTGTGATCACCAGGACGTAACCAGGATTCAGTTAAAAACATGAAATCTAAATCAGTAGAGAGATAAGAGAGACAAGAGATAAAATCATTTAAAATAAATGTTTTTTTAGAGAGGGATCTTACATTGAGAAGAGCCATCTTAAAAAGTGCTGTGCTGGTTCAGATTTGAGGTTGAGACTGGAGGTAAGGTTCTAGCCCAGATCTTTATTGAGCTATTATTATTGCTGTGTCGGCTGTGTCTGTTTCGCATTAAGGACCTATCCGAAATTACCACAGGAATGTTAAAAGTGGCACTAGAGGGATCCGGGCTCCAAATAGCAGCACTATGATCAGTCCACAAGGGGGAGTTAGTGACAGCAGAGGGTGCGTGGCAGTTTTTGGTGGGCAGAGAAGAGGAAAAAGAGTGAGGGGAGACATGTGATGTAAACAGTCAACTACGTGAGATGGACAGCACAGCGTACTGCAGGTTAGCTGTCAGCATGCGACTACCTGACTTGTTTGGGTGAAGACCATCTCGTGCAAACAAGGAAGAATGATCCCAGAATAAGTTAAAGTTGTGAATAAAACCAACGTCATGGGTGCTGCAGAGCCAGGTATGAAGGCTGAGGATCCTGCTAGAACGGCAAATTCCACAACCCAGTGTAGGAATTGGACCCGAAATGAAAGCATGCTTTCCGGTGCTGTTGAGCAGGTCAACGAGGCGGATGAAGTCTGCTTTCGTCAGCTCCGATTGCTGACGTGGACTATGATTTTCGTGATAGTCGTCGGGAGTGCAGCCAGAAATCCAGGGAGCTTTTCGAGGATGTCAGGGGTCGTAGCTCCGGGAAAACAGCTTTCTGTACTATGGAATCTCCAACTATCAGCGTAGTTGGGGGGATGAGAGGAGGCAGAGTTGATGATCGTGGAGACCGCTGAGTTCCATCAGCCGTCCCTGGGATAGTTGTGGCCGGGGACTGCTGCGGCGAGGGGGCGGCGTCCTCCTTAGCAGAGGGGTTCTCTGCTGTCTCAGGACGAATGAGACCTCCAGAGCTTCTCCTGATCACGGCCTCTGTCAGTAACTTGTGGTGAGAGGAAGAGGAAGACTTGACCATTGGAAAAAGGGAGCGTCCCTCCAGTGTAGGAAAGTCCTGCGTATCCAGGATGTCAATCCTGTTGGCCAGCCGGAGGTCCCGATGTGAAGGTGGAGGAGGCAGGCGCTTTGCACCATGTCTGTCCTTACAGGCTACAGTCCAGTGCTCCAGTTGGCGTGGAGTCGAACTCACCGGAGCCTTCTCACCACCCCCGCCGACGAGTGACTGTGCATCCACTGGGGCTCGGCAAGGAGTAGAAATGGCAATTGCTTTGGGCTTTGCACCCATGAGGAGCCACGGATCTTCAGGCTTAGCTGAAACGGCTTCATGCTCCTGGGTGCCAGTGATGATGGAGCCGAGCCACGGAAGAGTGGGATCATTGTCCAGTTCTGGAGTGGAGCAGTCAGGGGAGTGTGATGGGATGGTCGCAGTCCGGTTGCCGCAGCCAAAGGATTTGAGGACTGCAAGGTGTTTTGCCTGGGCCGAGGCGACAGTGGAGAACTCCAGGATGAGCTTATCTTTTTCTCTGAGCTCGGCTTCCAGACAGGCGATACTTTTCTTCAGCTAAGGTGACAAGATCCACACTCAGCCATCATTTAGTCTGTGAGAGTGCTTCAAAGCTTAAAGTCCACAGTAAAGTCCAGAAAAGTGCTAAAGAGCTTAAAATCCTTGCATTGACGTGATAGTGAGCAGCTGTAACGAAAGAGTTTCCCCTCGGGGATCAATAAAGTATTTCTGATTCTGATATACAAACTAGTCACTCAAAATAAGTTGGCTTGCTTTAAGCCACATTCTGTCATGGCTGTGACACAAAAAAGGGCAATACTTCACTGTCATTTACGTTGTCAATTAGAAACTCTTGATAAGTTAATTATCCTGTAATATAGACATGTTTTGAGCTTTAAGACATGGAAAAGTCTTTTTTGCCCTGCTGGCAAGCAGGATTGCGATGTCTGTCAGTCTGTCCAACACTTTGTTTATAATGTTAATTTTTGCTTATCCTTACAGCAAATACACAATGTCAACATGAAACGCACTGCAGCCCTTCATGCCCTCTCGGTATACCTGCGTGAGGATGACCCATAGTTCTTCAAGACTTGTAATGTAAGCAGGGGTGCAAACTTGTCACCTTTCGGCGAAAATCTCTGTTTTTAATCCAAAATAGGTCATTTGTGTGATTTGTGGGGTTCTGGCTCTGCGAGGACAGAGTCACGGGGAATGAAATGAAAACCACGCCTTCTGAGTTGGCAAAAAATAAAAGAGGGAAGACTGAAGAGGGCTGTCTCTGAGAGGTCAGTTTTTGACTGCCGCATGCCTTAACACTAGAACGGCCACGACGGTCATTTTGACCGTTTTGAAATTTATATGTGCAATAACTTTGTTGAATAAAAAAATACAATCCTGCTGGTACGTGACTTTTCCTAATAGTGTCTGTATTTTTATTTACAATGGGTTTCATATAAATTACACAAAAGGAAAAGAAAATATGATAATTTTTACCTATTTCAGCCATACGCGGTCATTTTGACCGCACTGAATTTCACGCTATTCTATTGTTCTATTTTTCGCGCGCTTTGTTATACAAATAGGAACTATTGTCAAAGAAACATCGCTAGCGGTCTCTAGTGCTATTAGCATATGCTAATTTGCTTACGAATACAAATTATTAGGCTAAATTGGCTATCAGTATAATAATTTAAGAAATTCAGTAATTGCCTAGGTTGGAGTTTATAAGGAGCCTTTAGAAAATGTCTGAAATGAGTCAAAGATTGAAGAGAAAGATGAGCGCTGCCATGGCCTTGGAGATGCTTCAGAACTTGGACAGCGATGACTCTGATGCAGGGGATCTATCGGAGGTGGAAAGTGACAGCGACCTTTCCTTTGTGCAAGAAAACACTTCATCCTCATCAGAGGATCCAGATGTTCCGTTCACGGCTGACGTTCCAGGTGAGCTGCCCTGCGCTCCGCTATGCACCGCTCTCCTGTCTTGTGCTGCCCTGCGCTAGTTATAGCCTGGGCTATTCGCTAGTTATTTTTATCATTATGCTATTATTATTATTATTATTATTATTATTATTAGGTTATTATTGTTGTCCTAGGCCTTCCCGAACCAGTACCTGCTCTTGAGCCAACTGGAGTGCTCAGCCCGCCCCTGGAGTCATCTCGGCCGGAGGCCGCTGTGGATAAGGGGAAGGATGGGACGGTGTGGACGGTCCTTCAGTCAACTGAACGTCCAGGGAGAAGGCAGAGCCAAAATGTCCTGACTGAAGCTGCTGGCCCCACAGCGCACGCGAAGCGCAACACGGCCTTCTTGTGTGTGTTTGATGATGGCATGCTGAAACACATCAGGGACTGCACTGTGACTGAGGCACATCAGCACCGTGGTGACAGCTCATGGGACCTGACAGTGGCTGAACTGAAGGCCTTCATAGCGCTGCTATATATCCGTGGAGCACAGGGAGCAAAAAACATGGAGTTGGGCAGCCTTTGGTCGGAAAAATGGGGCTTCTCGTTTTTCAAAGAAACCATGTCCAGAAATCGCTTCAGGGAGATAATGAAATTCCTGCGGTTCGACAAAAAAGAGACCCGACGTGTGCGTCTGCAGGATGACAAGTTTGCCCTGGTATCGGCCACTTGGAATAAGTTTGTTCAGAACAGCATAGCCTGCTACAAGCCCGGTGCCAACATAACCATTGATGAGCAGCTGTTCCCCACCAAGGCCCGGTGCAGATTTATCCAGTACATGGGAAATAAGCCTGATAAATTTGGAATAAAATTTTGGCTAGCTGCGGATGTCAACTCAAAATATATGCTGAACGGGGCTCCATATCTGGGAAAAGAGGAGACGCGGAGCAGAGGTCAGCTCGTGGGAGAGAGTGTGGTGCTGAGACTGGCGGAGCCATTCCTGGGGAAGGGAAGAAATATTACTACAGATAATTTCTTCACTTCTCTCAAACTGGCCACCGCCTTACAGGCCAAGAAGACCAGCCTGGTTGGCACCCTGGGGAAGACGAAGCGTGAGTTCCCCCCCTCCTCAAAAGAGCAAGCAGAGCTGTTCAGCACAAAGGTGCTAAAATGTGCAGATGCGACGCTCACCATCTACCAGGGAAAGCCGAGGAAGAATGTGTGCATTCTGAGCTCCGTGCACACAAGCGTGGGCATTACCGATGGGCCGAAGGCAAAGCCGGAGTCGGTAACATACTACAATAACACCAAATATGGCGTGGACATCCTGGATCAGATGGCAAGGGCGTACTCTGTGAAAGGCGGTACGCGTAGATGGCCAGTGGCTGTCTTTTATAACATCCTCGACCTGGCTGGAATCAATGCCCACATCCTCTTCAAGGAGTGCACCAGCAGCAAGATAGCCCGGAGGAAGTTCATGCAGCAACTGGCAGAGGAGCTGAGAGCGGAGTTCATGGAGGGAAAGGGGGCAGCATGGCAGTTGGCACAAGGTCCAAGTCAGCAGCAGAAGCAACCACCACAGCAGACACCAAAACGGAGGCAGTGCCAGGTTCGGAGAAGCTGCAAACAAAATAAAACACACGACACCTGCTGCAAATGCCGCAAACCTGTGTGTGGAAATTGTGCATGGAGAACAGAGGTCACTTGCGTTGACTGTGAAGCTTAAATAGCCAAGCACGCTATTGATGTAATTAGTTAATATAAAATTAGTAGCCTAATTCTTTTATGGTTCTAAACGTCGTTCGTGGCTCTTTTTTTAACGTTAGATCTGCTCGTTTCCAGCTTTTCCGATTATTTTCTGTGTTATAAATGTGTTATAAATGTTAAAACAAACTTTTTCAGAATCAAATAGATCCTTTTAATTGTTATTATCTTGTTCTGAGTTATGCTGAATAAATACGGAAAAATACTGGTGTGAATTTAGCTTATGTGATAATTACGGTTTGCTATATGCGACGATGATGTGAATATTGATAAATGTATAATTAAACTTTTTTAAATGTACATTTTGGTGTTATTTGGTTTTTTAAAAGTTATACTAACACATCAAATACATTAATCTCCCATTTAGGTATTTATCACTAGAGAATATAGAGTTTGGTATCTAGCGGTCAAAATGACCGCTTACGGCAATTCTAGTAGTTTTGGAATTCTGGCACTTCTAGTGTTAAGAATCTCTTACAGTAGTGTTATGATAAGCTTAATTGGCTTATATGACGATATGTCAAGCTTGGGACTGTTAATTAGCCTGATAAGGTTGAGTTGTTTTGACTTAGTGAATGCATCACAATTTGGATGTAACGTTAGGTGTTAACATTATTTCCATTGAGTCTAACATTAGCTAGTGTACTTGTTATTCCAAATTCCACTTGTATAACTTTACTGACCTTAGGGCTCTGGGACAACTCGTTTAACATTATTAACGTTACCATTTTGACGACGATTAGAACAGAAGTTGAGCTCCTCAGCCAAAGTGCCATCTTAACATAAACATTAGCCCCAGATGGTTCCATTTTCTTTATGCTAAGATAATATTAGCATGGCTAATACTGTCATAACCACGGCGTAATTAAACAATTTGCTTTTGGATTTGTTTTGGAACATGAGACTAATTCATGAGACAACGGTGTAGACATTTAACCTAGATAAAATGGGCTTACGTTACTTATGATGTAGGTAATCAGAACGTTTGTTACAGTAGCCTAATTATGTCTTATGTCTTGAAAAGAGGGCAAATGCCCACTGAAAACAGAAGCTGAATTGAAATTACCTTGTGACTGTTTTTCTTTTAGTTGTAGTGGTTGTGAAATTAATTTATAAATGTCATATTTATTCCCTAATTAACCAAACAGCAGTTGCAATAACTGTAAAGAGCAAAAATCACATAAATGTTTAATAGCTACTAGTTAATACCTACCTATTTACTTACCTGTTGAGTAATGACCTGTGAAATAATCACCTGTAATATAAATGCAATTGTCTAGTTCCTTCAAATTAACCTTACAGTTGGACCCTCTATGCATATTCCAGACCGAGAAGTTGAACAAGCCAGACATCACTGACACTCCTGTTGCTTTTGTCACTGTGGTCACTGAGAACACTACAAGTCCAGTTCAAGTCCTGCAAGTACTGCTATTGTGGTGGTAGATGATCTTGTGATGAGCGATATCCCCAGGTTGGCTGATACATTTGCATTGTTGTTTGGGTTGATGTATGCATTGCATTTGGACTACCTTAGGAAACTCATTCACACTTTTACGTTTCATCCAATGAAACCCTGCCTACTCAATCTCAAAAATTACCCTTTACTGAAAGAGTAGGCCAAGTTACAAGTTGTGTGTACCAAATGTGCACGTGTCTGTATGTGCCCAGTATCATAACTTGACAGTATGTTGTTGAACACTTTTTTACTTAAAGCATTTGAATGAAACAGTTTACTTGGTAGGTTATGTCTTGCCCACCAAATCTACCTCAGTTGCTCATGTTTGCACTAATTTGGTGATCTGAATCTTGAAATAATGTAAGATGTGCCTTTTACAATTATTATTTTTATTTTAGGTTTAGTTATTGTAGGTTTTTACAAATGGGATAGACTTGATGTATTTTTAATTGATTTATTGTTTTAATAAGCTAATTGTTTTTATTGATTCATTAATTTCATTTACTTACTTTATTTTTTATGATTTCAATTTCATTTGCAGTTTGATGGCCATGGCTGTAAGATAATTTTAATTGTTTCAAGAAATCATGCCATAAGTTTTACATTAAGCACTTTAAGATACTCAGTTCCTAGTTCTCTTTTTCCTGCGTGTTTGACATGTAGAGATACATACATTAACACACAATCACACTCATATACAGCCACACACAGCTTGCACACACACAACGACCCACATTCACCCACAACCATACACAAAATCAGAAGGTGATTGAGATGTTTTATGTTTACAGTTCCATTTGCAGCTAGAGCAAATGTGTCCAATCGTGCTGTACCTGTGCAGGTTTTCCTTCCAACCAACCACTTCACCAGGTGATTTTACTGATTAACACACTTTCATTGAAAGGAAAACCTGCATACACGTAGCCCTCCATGGCACATGGTTAGACACCCCTGAGCAGGGTTTTTAAAAAAAACATTGCTATTACATGTTCAGACATGTTTAGATAAAACAATTTTAAGGCTGAATTTTAAAAAAAAACTTTTACAGCTGAAGTTGTCTGTTTTTTTATTGAGTATTCTGAACTGAATTTTGATGCTATCAGTTTTCACAAAAGTTTTGAGTATTCTGAACCCTCCCCCTCCAAGCATGTAGGAGAACCTATGGTGGCTGCGAAACTTGTGAAAAATGCAAACGGCCCTATCTAGAGCCAATGTTTGGTTTGTCTGTTCTGGGCTGCTGTACAAACATGGCAGTGCAACATTGTGACCTCCGTGGAAGGGGACCCACTCCCTATGTAGATAAAAATGGTTTATTCTAAGGAAATGAAAATGGTGATTATACTCTAATGAAAACATACTTATAAATATTATATTCCATTTCTGCCAATAGCTCCTCCTAAATGTTGCACACTGTACCTTTAAAGTATACTTTAATACACTAAAAAGTGGGCTAGAAGTATACAACTAGTACATATAAGTTAATTTGTAGTATAGATCACAGTATACTTGCAGTACAAAATTAAACTTAACGTAAACTAGTTGTGTACTCAAAGTTAATTACTCTTACACTTAAAGTATACCTAAAAGTATTAAGTATTAAAAGTAGTCCAGTGAAGTTGTACACTTAGAAGTGTGTTACTAGTACATTGATATTAGTATGCTAACTACACAAAGTATACTTGAACTTTACTTAAGTTTACTTAATAAAATGAACACCTGCGCAACACGCACCCAGGCACGAGAGCTAGCACCAGTGCTTTCCTGTTAGTAACACTGTGGACTGGACGTCCTGACAGGCTGGAGTTTGTCCAACCTGCACATAATACACAGATGGCCGCCCAGCCTGAGTCTGGTTCTGCTTGAGGTTTCTGCCTCTTAAAAGGAAATTTTTCCCTGCCACTGTCGCCAAGTGCTTGCTCATTAATAATATAGAGTACGGTCTAGACCTGCTCTACAGCAAAAGTGCAATGAGATCACTTCTGTTATGAATTGTTGCTATATAAATTGAATGTATTAAATAAGTTTTGATGTTTTACTTTGATGTAGATATAGGCTAGCAGTTTCCCTTACTTTGAGTCTTTGAGCTAAGCTGGGCTGAACATGTCTTCTCTCTACACTGGACAGAGATGACACTAGTGTACGTCCTAGCGCACCTCCCAAAATGTGTTCCTTTAAAAACTTGAGTAAATAAAACATCTTTGAGCCTCCTCCTGCAGACTAAATGTTGAGCCATTGCCACTCTTCCATATCATGAGGAGAAAATGCCACTTTTGTTTTTGGATGGAACTTCTTTTACAGTCACATTCAAGCCAAGTTAATCATTTATGAAAACAGAATGTAATGCCAAAACAATAGCCTTGTTGAGGGTTAATATGACTTGAGCTATTGATAAGTCAGACAAAAAGGCCATTCAAAAGTCTCAGTCAGGGACAAGGTAATCTCTATAAAGAGATATCTGAATCTGAATGCAGAATCTGTAGGTAAGGGACAAGATTTTGTTAATGGAAACGTTCTGGTTTCCATTTGTAGTCCGAGTAGTACTGACCAATCACATTTGAGCGAGCTTTGGTTGCATGCAGGTAAACAGTCTGTGTGGAGAGCAAAAGTGGCAGAACGCATTGGTGGAAATGCAATCTAGAAACCCATCAGCTATCGTCCAGACCAGCGCACGGAAGAGGAAGTCTTGGCCTAGATATTCATTATCTGGATATCCACTGGCTACACCGGAAGCCCCGAAACACTGGCCGTTGCCCCCAGTGGCTAAATCGCCGTCAGACGATAGCTGATGGGTTCTGAGATTGGGGACAAGGCTGCGGATATAAACCCATTCTGAGTGTCCAACAAAGAAGATATAGACTTCACTCATTCAAACATCAAAGTCCTATAGCTAGAAATAAGCAGGTTACTCCACCTGTGAGAGTGATGCAGCACCAGATGTAACAGGATCCCATTTAAAGCCAAACCTACCATTTCAACATAAAATATCCAAGCATACCCTTTGTTGGTGTCTACTTTTATCTTTCCCTGGGCAGCGGTTAGTGTCAAACATAGCAAAAACGTTGGGCTTTGCCGCATCACCACCTCTTGCCCTCATTAATTGTACCTTAAGTGACACTAAACACAAGCAGTGAAACTGCTCAGGTGTCTGTATCAGCAGGAGGATTCCTGGCTTCACAGGACTGCTTTTAATTATTCGTGCAGTCATTAAGTGTTGATGAGCTTCCAGAGCCACCTCAACTAAACATCTGTGATTCTGCCATGTGGAGACCCAGCAGCCATGTTTCACACGTCCCTGTGGAGCTGCAGAAGGTTTAGAAGTCAACAAACAAATGAACTATTCTGCAGTATGATAACAGTGTATAACATCTGGCTTCATACAATCCTCCCCATTGTTAGAGAATATGATAAAGTATTGGTGATATGGTTATCTCTGATTGATCGGCCACTGATCATTATTGATATTTGTTATAAAGAGTTTGTGGTCTCTATAAAGACCGATCAAAAGAGCCTATCAGATGATGCAATGCCGCCGAGGTATATTAATGGCCAGCGACCCATTTTAGAGAGAGAGAGAGAGAGAGAGATTACTTATAACTTACTGGATTTATGTCACTTATGAAATGCATAAGCCTTTTATCTTGTCTTTGAGGTCAGCTAAAGAATGCCCCTTGCCCTTTAGTATTTCCAAGGGTAGCTCTAAGCTTATATATTTATGGTTTTTCAATGTATTACATGATTGCCTCTTTATTTATTATATTACTTAAAGAGTAAGTCTGGTGATATTGTTTTCCCTCTTGTCAAGAAGAATCCCATGAGCAGAACCAAACCAACAATGAATGTATCTGCCAACAAGTATTGTGTGTGTGTATCCAAAGATCCAAATGAAGATGGCGGACTCCAGAATGGCGGGCAGACCCACAAAACTTAAAACAAAGGGGTAAGAACCAAAATGGAGGAGGTACTCTACTTGTCCTCACCAAGATTGCGTGGAGCACAACTGAGTTAGGCTACCACACTCTCTGTAAGTTTGGGCTGTGTAAGAGTGTGTGTGTGTGTGTGTGTGTGTGTGTTTGTGTATGGTGGCATGTAAGGTGCGTAGGTGTAGAAAGACGAAGAAATAGGCACACAAAGCAAGGCAGAGAGGATGTTAAATGCCACGGCAAGACACAATAAGTGTCTGTATTTTGTTCTCTTTATTTCTTTGTATTTGGACTTTTAACTGATAAAGCACAGCTATTATGTTTATTGCAGTAGCCAAAAAACTGCATGGGACCAGCACACTTTATACAACGTGGTGTTGGGATCACTGGGACTCCACAGATGAATTTGTTAATTTGTGTGACTTAAACTGAACTTTTATTCTAAGCCATTCAACTCAGTTTCCCACAATCCTCCAGACTTCACACCTATGTGAACTCTGTCCCTGGACCCAGCTTTCTGTTACCATTGGTCAGTCTGACTTGTAACCCATGATATCCCAGGTCAACAAAACCCTAGCTCACGCCATTGTTGTCTTTCCTTCTGGCTTCGTTGCCAGCACTGCTGTGACAGCAGCAGCTGCCACCCCCGTGTATTCTGCTCGGAGCAGAATCTCAGAACCAAGCTCTCTGATCTTATAGCAGCGCCGCAAGAGCGCAGGGATTTAGGAGGTTTATTGTTGTTAGGTTATTTGGTGCTCCACACAGTCTTTGCATGCTAACTAGCTCCTTTTAACTCTGCACCGTTATTCTCCCCCCCACCATACACACACACCTCTAATTTAGCCTACACAATCACTGTACTTTTCTTTGTCTGACCACGTGTTTTCGTACTTGTGCACACGAGACATACATATGGAGGAGAACAAATGAAAACACACACATTCTTTGTGGTGTGCACCCAGATAGGCACATGCACACACACACACTCTCCCACATGTGTCTTTTGTTCTTTATTTTAGTGTATTTTAGTTACATTTCATATTGTGTGTTTTTGCTTTTATTATATTCTTAATAAATGCTTGCGGATAATTATGCTGGTTTCTTTAATGTTGCAGAAGGGTGAATTCTGCCAATCTCTTCTATGTTGAACTCCAAATCCTTCAACCTACTAGCTATTAATGGTAATTTTGGTTATTGTTATTAATTTAATTATTAATCAGAGTTCCACCTCTTGGTAGCGTTTTAATGAGTTTGGGTTTGGGTTATCAGGAGGAGTCTTCTCAGGTTTGGATAATGACAGTGGCCGGGATACTGCTCTGTCGGCGGGTTCAACAGCAAAGCTGGTCCTTGGGTGGCAGCAGAGGAAAACAGTTGACTTATAGAACTAGAATAAGAGAGCGGAGCACAGCGGTAATCCTTAAATCTGTGTCTTCCTTCTGCAGGTATATGAGACCGTTAAGTGTATAATCTCCTTCAGGACCAAAACATTTCTTCATCAAACACAAAAACTGTGTGTTTCTCGTACAGCGAGTTAAGACCTTCATCTAGGGAATTTAAAGTTCAACATTGATAAAAGCAGCTCACCTCCTGTAGCAACTTGCATTGCAGTGTAATGACAATGGCGAAACTGACGCACTGGATTTAATAGGCTTGGTGACATCATGGCCACATCACAGGAGTCATCTGCGCTTCTGTGGGGCTCGTCCAGTAGGAATCCAGGTTTTGGTTTCAAACTTAAATCTCACACTCAGGTGAAATTTACCAGACCTGAAGGGTTTTGATGCTGTTTCTTTGTTCATGCTTTTATTTCTACATGCAGGCCTCTTCTTTGTTCCCCATGTGGTGAGGTCCCAACACTCCTTCATTACCATGAACACACACTGTAGTTTATTTTGACTCAATCCCACATACACCGTTCTTCAGTAGGAACCAGTGGGCTTGTAAGTTTCTTCATATAAATATTGAAGCTTCCATATTTGCTTTTATCTTCTTTGAGAAATATTCTAAATTATATATGTATTTAATTCAGTTCAGTTCAATTTTATTTATATAGCGCCAATTCATAACAGAAGTTATCTCATTGTGCTTTTCCTATCGAGCAGGTCTAGACCGTACTCTTTATAATATTAATTACAGAGACCCAACAAATCCCACCATGAGCAAGCATTTGGCAACAATGGCAAGAAAAAACTTCCTTTAAGAGGCAGAAACCTTGGACAGAACCCGACTCAATGGTGGGCGGCCATCCGCCGCTGCTGGTTAGGTTTAGGTTTTGAGAGAGAGAGAGAGAGAGAGAGAGAGGTTTTGGGGGAGGCAGGCTGGGGGAGAGGGAGGTACAATGCAAATACCACCTAGAATTTTTTTTTTTTTGATTTTATTTGATCTATTGTTGAAGTCTCTGCATATAAATGTATTATTATTGTAGCTTTTAAGGTGTCAGACTATGTTAATCTAATTGAAATTCGATTTCATTATACAATAATGATATAGCTTGATTTGACTCTGTAGCACACCTGTTCTGTCATCTGTTCTCCTAATTAAACAAGATAGATGAAGCACCCATTGCTCTTGAACTTTAAAATTTTAAAATAAATTTAAAGAAATATTAAGAAATATTAAGTGGGTTTAGAGCTGAGTTTTTGTTGTGTTGCATGCAAGTTTTTTGCATTTCCTATGTTTGACCAGCTCCCAAATGAAATATACTGTTGTGCCTAGGACTTGTGAATTTTGACAAACTAATTAACTAGTGGGAAACATATTTGAGAATAAATTAGTGATTATCAAAGGGAAACGCATGACAAATAGGTAAAACATCTTTAGTTTCTACGTCTTTTATATATTCTTTTTTTTTTTACCTTTTTTATTGAGGAGAAATGCAAAATGGAATATGTGTTCAGAGTAATGGAAGGTACACATTTGAACATTTTTAACTTTTACATACCCTTCACCCATTCTTCCAACATCTCCCCTAAACCACCCCCCTCCCACCCCCAATCCTGGTCATCAATGTACAGTATTCAGAGTATTTCAAAAGTATAGAAACATCCAACATATGAGATAAATCAAGCAGAGCTAATACAAAAAGTAGGTAAGCACGCAATTATCAGTACAGAAGGAAGAAGATCAATAAATACGTTTTTTTTTTAAACACTCCATGTCCCATTAAAACTGTATCTCTGCATCTCTCACATTCTCAAATTTAGATCTTCAGATGACACGTTTCTAAAAGAGGAGATTGAGATTATGGGTTGCCAGTGGGAGTACAATTTATCTGAGGATCATCTTAATCCAAATTAAACATTTTAATAAATGAAACCCAGGAATTGCATGCACGTGCAGTTGGTGATTTCTATTAAATCAGTATTCTCCTGCGAGCAATTATGGATGCAAACATAACAACATTGGTCTGAGTATCTGTCCAAATGTTGCTTTCAGGTGGCACACCAAAAACTGCAATTTCAGGTGACTGTTTCTGTTAAGCACTTTGGACAATGTGGTGAAGTATGACTCCCAGAATCTTGCAAGTTTATGGCAAGCCCAGTACATGGAGATCGGGAGCATTTGTCACAGCTGTCAGCACTGTCACTGCTAAAAATATCAATTTGCAAGTAAGACTTTATAAAATGTGTTTCTGTTAGCTAAAGCAGTTACGGGGTTTGTGTTAATTGTGAGTGGTGGTGCTATCATACCAAAAACGAACCCAGGTTTATTACTTAAACAGACCGTGCTGCTATTAAGTTCAGTCCAGAGCTGAATGTCAGGCAGGGAGATCAAAGCAGCTCCACCAATCACTGCTCTTTTGAAGCCATGAAATACACACAATTAAAACTGAGCAAAAGTTTGGGCTTTTATGCTGTTTTTGTCTACTGATAACTGAGAGGCATGTGTGTTTCTTTTATTATGTCTCCCTCCTGTGTCACTGGGTGCCATGCCTCAGATCTGCTATTTATGCTGCAAGGTAATATGTGGCATCGGTCCACTAAAAGAGAAAGAGGGATGAAAGCAGGAGACACATCTGATCAACTGCAAAATTACGCCTCCCTCAGGACCTCCTACAAGCGTCTCCACCAGCTCATGCTACTCCTTTTTAATTAGACAGGTAGCTGGGGAGCCTAATTTGCAGGCCATGTTTTCCAGAAAGTGTTTGATCCTCAATGGCCTGCAATGTCAAGATACAGCAATATAGCATCGAAATGCATAAGTCTTGCCTATTCATTTTGACTTGCTGAGGGGCCGTGTCAGAGAGGATTGTTAACGTTATCCCTGAATATGAATCAGACTGGCTCCTCTTGCAGCTTTAACTCTTTAACTCACATAAATTGTCATTCTGCATATTGTTGTGTCAGATAAAGCAAAGCATCACATTAGAGTGCCTTGTCTGCGTTCATTAGTATGCCATGTACACATCAACCCAGCCAGCCCATCCACCTCGACACAAGGTCGCAGTCAGGCCACAATTCAATTCAATTCAATTATATTTATATAGCACCAATTCATAACAGAAGTTATCTCATTCCACTTTTCCTATAGAGCAGGAATGACAGCTACAGGAAAAATAATGTCAGTATTAGTAACAAAGCCAATAACAACAACTGTAGTAACAGTTGTCAAGCAGGAACACGCGGGCAGCAAGTGGCCCACAACCACAGATCCAGTCTCTGCAGCTCCAGAGGCAGAAATACCTACTGAAAACAACAGAAGAAGAGAGGAGAGAAATGAGAAAGCACAGATCTATGGGAGAGAGAAGATGTTGAGCTAGTAACATGCAGTAATGGAATACAAATGCATACAGATGGAGAAGGAGAGAATGAGAGAGAAAAGAGGTGCATCATGGGAAGTCTCCCGGAAGTCTAGGCCTATAGCAGCATAACTAAGCGATGGTTCAGGGCTCACCCAAGCCAGCCCTAACTATAAGCTTTATCAGCATTCTGCCCCAGCATTCTGGATCAACTGGAGAGTCTTAAGGGACTTATTCAGGCAGCCTGACAATAAGGAATTGCAATAGTCCAACCTAGAAGTAACAAATGCATGCACACATTTTTTGGCATCATTTTGAGACAGGATGTGCTTGATTTTTGCAATGTTATGTAGGTGAAAGAAGGCAGTCCTTGAAGTTTGTTTCATGTGGGAGTTAAAGGATAAATCCTGATCAAAGATAACTCTGAGGTTCCTTACGGTGATGCTGGAGGCCAGGGCAATGCCATCTAGAGTAAATATATCTTTAGATAATGTGTCTCATAGGTGTTTGGGGCCAAGTACAATAACTTCAGTTTTGTCAGAGTTTAACATCAGAAAATTGCAGGTCATCCAGGTCTTTATGTCCTTAAGGCATGCTTGAAGTTTAGTTAACTGGTTAGTTTCATCTGGCTTGATCGATAGATATAATTGGGTATCAGCCACATAATGAAATTTATGGAGTGTTTCCTAATAATATTGCCTAGAGGAAGCATACGTATATAAGGTTAATAGAATCGGTCCAAGCACAGAACCTTGTGGAACTCCGTGACTAACTTTGGCATGCATGGAGGACTGACCATTAACATGTACAAACTGAGATCGATCTGATAGATAGGATTTAAACCAGCTTAGTGTGGCTCCTTTAATGCCAATTACATGTTCCAGTCTCTGTAATAGAATGTGATGGTCAATGGTGTCGAACGCAGCACTAAGCTCTAACAAGACAAGTACAGAGACAAGTCCATTGTCTGAGGCAATTAAAAGGTCATTAGGCCACAGCAAGGGGTTTTAATGCAGAGAAGGCACAAAGAAGGTATAATGCTCTGCAAACACACATTAGGTTTCATTGGGCTCATTGCACCACCTTTGATACGTACAGTATATTAAAAGTAACACTTCTCCTGCATGGAAATGCAACCATCCATGTTATATACACACACAGTTAGCACTGCACATCCTCATTGATTAACTTGGTGTGTGCACCAAAGCAGCAATAGGTAAAAATATGATGTGAAAATGCACTCATCAGCCTAAATTACAAACCCAGGTGCACTAGAGAAGCCCATTCCCTGGCCTTTAAATTGACAAAGTAGTCAGTGTGTTCAATAATGTTGTCAGGTGTGAACATTAATGAACATCTTCTCCAAGTCACCTGTTTATTTCAGCAGTTCTACCAAGGTGCTGCAGAAACTTGTCAGGTAGTGAGTGGAAGTGTGTGTTGGCTATAATTACACCTTAAGAAGCACATTCACTTTATTACATTACCTTAGCTCTTACTACCATTTGGGGACCACTAAGGTGCTTACTCTACAGTACACATATTAGCTTTTAGATGATTCTCTAAAACTATACATAGAAGAGTTATTCTTATGTACACAAAAATATTTCAATCCATAATGAAGAGATTGGTCTGCAGTGTTTCCTAGTTAAATCTTGTTTTATTTCAATATCAGTTGGGGATGTAATAAAGCTCTACTGTACTTGCTATGAACTTGTTATGTACCACTTATTCGACAAGTAACATACTACTCTATTTTTGTTGTACACTTTTTCTTCCCAACAAGGATGAAAGTCCTCACCAGCTCGGTGGGTTTGGTGATGGTTAATGTTTTCACAGAACATATTGAAAATTTGATTCTGATTATGATTCTGGTTATTTCTTTTAATTTGTGCCGCACTTGGTCAACATCTGTTGTTTTTAAATGTGCTTATAAATAAACCTGACTTAACCACATTTGCCTGGAAAAGTTTACATCCTGTGTTATATATTATTATATAATATAATATAGTATATATATATTTGCACTACCCATCTAACATATACAAAACCAAACTAGGGTAGTTATTCTTCTTTTCCATGCAGTGTTACATCCATCAAACCATTATTAGCTCACATATTTAAGATATAAATTCTCCAGACTGCACTGGCACTATATGGTATATAATGTTTTGGGTCATTATCTAACTACTAGTACAGTACCAGTTGAAAACGTACCTGTTCGGAACGAGCTGATTGCTTGGCCTCCGGTATTGCTGCTTCAAGGCATAGAAAAATGAATACTGTTGATTTGAGGTGTGAATAAGTATACACCAACAACATGAAAGAAACTAACATGCCATCTTACACAGATGTTAAGTAAGCTTACTGTAATAGTGAATTTTTTCTCATTTCAAGTATAATGAGGGCTGAATTTAAAAATAAAATACATAACAGAAAGCTTTTGGATCGATCATATTGGGCTCTCAGATCGTTTATTTTATGTGCCTTCAGTTTGGATCATTTGAGTGGGTATATTTGCTCAAAAGATTTGTGCTTATATGAGACATACTTGAACTGCATGTGGGAAGTAAAAGCCTAAAAGCTGTGTTTTGGCTGTCTACTTTTCTCTTAGAGCACAAAACTCAATATTTTCAGTAGTTTTTTTCACTATTTGACTACTATGCATGTTTAGCCATTTCCAGTTTCCAAGTCATCAGATTTTATTCTGTGTAAAAATATCCACTTACATTAATCCAAATTCATTTCCAGATTCTGAGAAATGCTCCACTCCAGCAGCGGAGGATGGTCACTGCTTCAACACCATGCTCTTTCCTTAAGAAGAGCGTATTCAATTCAAATCAGGCATTGTGGCAATTAGCTGCAGAGTTGTGCGGCGATGTGTGGGGGTGTCGGCGTGTTTATTTGTGCTTTAGAACGTAATCCACTGTAAAACAATAAGAAAATAACATTTAATTTCTCTGATTCACCGGCTTTCTCACTGACGGCGCTCCCGCTCCTCATTCACTCTCTAGGTCGCTCAACCACCGCTGTCTCTCTCTCTCTCTCAAACACAAACCAAAGGAAGCTTCTTGGTATTGTTATTTTTCAGCATAGACTGCAAGCTAGATACAGATGTCGAAGCTGGATACACAAAATAAACCAAGCAACGACACAACTGGGAGAGTATCATAGTTTGGTCCATGAACTCCACCTGGATAGTGCCCGATTTCGGTGATATATCAGGCTGACTGTGGAGCAGTTTGAACAGTCTTATCGCCGGATTGGCCACCGCAGTGTGACATCAGGTTACTCCTGGACAGTATACTACGCACTCAGACACAGAGCTGGCTCTGAGAGTGGCTCGCTGCTCGCTTGTTTATTACTAATTTTATTCATACTAAATGAGTTGCATGTCCAAATGTGTTTTCACTGTCTTCTTACTTTTCTCTGCCTTGCTGTAGGCTACAGCTCTGATCTCCGTCTGCATATAGCAGAGCCCTGAAGCTCCGTCCCGCCCTGCACAGAGATCTGTGATCTCTGATCACTTGTTTATTCAAAATTTATTAATATTAAATGTGCTGCATGTTCGAATTGCACCAAATTCGACACTGCACACCCTTGGGTCCTCAGCAATACACCTGTTAAGTATGAAGTCGATCAGATGATCGGTTCTCAAGAAAATTGAAGGACGGACATACATACATACATACATACAGAGATTCCTTCCTTCATGTAACTATAAAGCAAGGAATCTCTATCTATGTATGTCTGTCCTTCTCATATCTCGAGAACTGTTCGTCTGATCAACTTAAAAATTGGGAGGTTTATTACTGAGGACCAAGGAAGTGCAGTGATCGAATTTGATGCAATTTGGCCAGATGGTGCCGCTATAATGACAAACATCACTTTTTACAATAATTGTGTATGTAGTGAGTCAAAGTGGTTAAGAGGGGTGTAAAATCCGACACCAGAGTGCAGAGCAGCCGATCTCCTCTCCCCCTTCCTGTGTGTGTGTGTGTGTGAGAGAGAAAGTTTGAATAAAAACATTTTTTTTAAATCAATGGATGTGGTCTTCACTAATTTAATATTTAAAATTATTCATTTTATGGTCCTAACTAACGTTTTTTGCTCCTGTTTTGAGCCTCCCCTTCTTTTAAATATGAGCAAAACTATACATGTCCCGAAACTCATTTGGCCATTCGGTGCAACCTTTCTAAAAAAATAAATAAATAAAAATGTAGGCCTAGGCTACATCAAAAATGTGAAATATTTTATTGTAAACTACCGTAGCTAGTGTGTGTGTGTGTGTGTGTGCATATGAAGTCATAGAAGCTGAACGATCCCACTACATCACAAAGGTCATTTCACCTGACTGGAATCACGTTTGAAGAATTGTGAATTAAATGTTCTGCCTCAGCCTGCCTGCTCTCCTCAGCCTCGTGGCAGTCTGGGGTCTGTCTCCAGCCCACCGGCTTCCAGCCTTACCTCCACACTCCTGGTTCCTCATTGTGTGTTCTTCTAAATAAACAGAACCTACTACTGCACACTCGCTGTCCTGGTTGTGCTTTTGGGATCAGCCCCTGTATACCATGACAAACAAATAGAATTGGCTGTAGTGTTTTCCAGGTTGGGTGTGAAAGACTAAGAAAAAGGCTTTCGAATGAGTTATAATTTACTTTAGGTTTAAGGTTCATTAATAGGCTTGAGTCGAAGATGGCTGCAACTCCACCTCCTCGGAATGTGAGTATAAATATGACAGGGTGGAGTGGATTCATTTAGGCTAACATATTGTTCATGACCCTGCCAGGTTTCAGTAAGACAAAATAAGTATGATAAGTAAGGCGATACTCTGTCATCTAAAGCTGTACTAGTGAACGATTTAATATCAGAGATCTGATGTTTAAGACTTCACATTTAATTCTCCTATTTTGTTGTGCTATTTCAGTTGTTTAGGTTTTTATGTATAACTCCTCTTCTGTTAACTTTAGATTTTATTAATTTAAGTGGTAGGGAGGCAGACACCTTCACTAAGGAGTTTTGGGTGAGTAACTGCTCTGGAAGCTCAGAGAAGTGTGTAGGACTGCAACTCTTCCTCCTGGTCTCAACTCTAGGTTGTCATGGTTTGGGTCCACTAATAAACTCGGTCAGATTTCTAGATTTTAGAGCTGCTCCATCCAAAGTGGGATGAATGCTGTCTCTCCTAATCAGACCAGGACTTCTCCAGAAAGTCCGACAATTATCTACGAAGCCCACATAATTTGTTGGATACCACCTCGACAGCCAGCGGCGGGATGAAGACAAGCAAGTAAATATGTCAACACTGGTCAGGTTTGGCAAGGGCCCAGAAAAAACTGCCGACATTGTCTTTGCATATGTAAACACAGCCTCAACATTAATTTTAGTGAGCTACGATTGGTGTAATTGGGAGTCGTTACCGCCAACGTTAATGGCAATCTTACTGTATTTACACTTATCCTTAGCCAGCAGTTTTAAATAGGATACAATGTCGCCCGCTCTGGCCCCAGAAATACATTTGCTATGGTCACTGGTGTCGCTAATTTCACGTTTCTCAAAATGAAGCTGCCAATAATCAGAGTTGGGGGAACTTGTTTAAAACTTTAATTGGTTGGTGGTGAACCATGGACTTATGCTTAGGGCTATACTTCCTTCAGACAGTCTCCGAGCCTCCCCGGTTTCACTGAGCTAGAGAGAGCAGGAGAGAAAGAAGGGGGAGAGAGAAGCCATTGCTAGCTGCTAAAGAACGGTAGCTAGAAAAACTGAATAGGGTGTAAACTGTGGGATTATAGAGAAAGTACGGAAGCAAATTAGGGTCATTAATATTTTGAGCTTGTGAAATGATGCTCACAAATAATTTCACAGCCTGCAGTTTATAGTATATCACCTTTTGTGTACATGTGAAAAAAATATGCATGCACGTATCTGAATGTGTGACTTTGTAAAAACTTTTTGCAGCTGTAGAAATATTTTGTGTATGTGTACTTATATGTGCACGAATATTTTCAACACTGAGGTTTCACACAGTCTGAGAGACGGACACACAAATGTCCTATCTTTGTATGTGACACATGTTAGCACGAATTTTGGCCCTGTTTTAACGCCTGTATTGACTAGCCAATCAGCATGTTGCCCACTGACCATCAAATCAGAGGAAGTCAAACTGTCCAATCAGGGGGCAAAAGGTTCTAGCGCGTTCTGGTTACTTCGTCCATCTGTAGTATGCTGGAGTCAACATGGAGGAGCCGAGGCGAACTCTTCTGGGATACAGGTGGGTTAATTAGCTTGAAACGTGCCAGTAAAGTTTTACATCATAATTAACTAGATATATCAAGATAGCTGCGTATGCATCCTGGAATTACTGAATTTGCATATTAGCTAATCATCTTAGCTAGCTACAGTCTGTTGGCTAACATTTGCTGTTGTGCCATTTGAACAAGTAAGGTTAATTTTAAGGAAAGTAAGGCTATTCTTTAACAGGTGCTTCAAGACATAATGCTGCAGCTATTTATCTCTTCCACTGATTTAGACTTTATGTTTTTAACTGAATCCTGGTTACGTCCTGGTGATCACAGTCAGCTGGCTGAATTGTGCCCTCCTGATTTTGACTGCTTTAGTTGCCCTAGGGTCTGTGGTCGAGGTGGGGGCCTTGTTACTGTCTATAGGAAGCATTTTAAGTGTGACCTCATAGCTTGCAATGATTTTTCCTCCTTTGAAGTGCTCATGTTTAAACTTGGTGGCCCCCTCCCAGTCATATTTGCTATTATATATCGCCCCCCTAAACCAGCTGGCTCCTTCTTGTTGGAACTCCCTGAGTTTTTATCCAGTCTTGTGTTAAATTATGATAGAATTGTTCTTTGTGGTGATTTTAATATTCACGTTGATGACTCCTCTAATGCCCTTGCTGCTGATTTTTTAAATATCACTAACTCTTTCAACTTACAACATGTGTCTGGCCAAACTCATTCCCGTGGCCACACCTTAGACCTAGTCTTTACTTTGGGCCTGAAAACCCCATCTGTGGAAACCAGCGACATGTTTGTATCTGATCACCTATGCATTGTTTTTAACTGTGAATTACAGGCTGCTAGTACTGTCTTATCCCGCTCTAAGTACACACGCGTCCTTAATGAGCATAGTGCCTCAAAATTCTGTACACTGTTCAGTTCTCCTGGCAGTGTGTTTCCCGATTCCTCCAACACCAACGATTTGGTTGATTATTTTAACTACCTGTGTTCTTCAACCTTAGATCTCATAGCTCCTCTGAAAAATAGACCAAACTCAAAGACTAGAATACAGCCATCGTTAAATTACAGTATTCGAAGCTGTAAAAAGGAATGCAGAAGAGCAGAACGCAGATGGAAGAAATCAGGTCTCCAGGTCCACTTTGTGGCCATGAAAGAGTTATTACGCCTTTATAACAGGATGGTAAAGGATGCAAGAACATGTCATTTTTCTGCACTTATTTCTGCCCATCAGCACAACCCCAGATTCCTGTTTAAGACTGTGGATCAGTTAGTTAACCCTACCTCTCCTTGTGCCCCTGCTGAGTGTGATGCTGATTGTGAAAAGTTTCTTTTGCACTTTGCTGGAAAGGTGGAGTTAATAAGATCTGATATCACCCCCAATCCTGCCTTTTTAGATGTGGATCACCCGCTCAGGGATTCTTGGCCTTTTATTTCGAAGATTCTCGAAAAAATTGTATCTAAGCAGCTTCTTGCTGCTGTGGAAAACAATAATACCTTTGAAAAGTTCCAATCTGACTTTCGTCAACACCACAGCACTGAGACAGCCCTTCTCAAAGTCACTAATGACCTTTTAATGAATGCAGACGCAGGCATGTGTTCAATTCTTGTGCTGTTGGACATAAGTGCTGCCTTTGATACAATTGATCATGGCATTCTTTTAGATAGACTGAGGCACTGGGTGGGCATATCTGGCACTGCACTAGACTGGTTCGCATCTTATCTGTCCAATAGGAAATTCTGTGTTAGCATTAATAACTTCATGTCATCCTTTTCCCATATCAAGTATGGTGTGCCTCAAGGTTCAATTCTGGGACCAATATTGTTCTCCTTATACATGCTTCCTTTGGGTGATGTAATCCGCAGACATGGTATTTCTTTTCATTGTTATGCGGATGACACACAGTTGTACCTCCCTGTCAAGCCCACTGACCTTAGTATGCTGAGTTCTCTGCAGGACTGCCTGTCTGACATAAAAAATTGGATGTCGATAAATTTTCTTCAGCTCAACTCAAATAAAACTGAAATCCTTGTTATTGGGCCCCAACACATCACTAAACAAATACTGCCATCCACTGGTTACCTGTCACAACATATCAAGCCTGTTGCAAGAAATCTTGGTGTCCTGTTTGATAGCAATTTATGTTTTGAGCAACATATCACTAAGATTGTCCAATCATGTTTCTATCACCTCAGAAATATTGCAAAAATACGATCTATTTTAAATCTTAGTGATGCAGAAACTGTTGTGCATGCTTTTATCTCCTCACGCCTTGATTATTGTAACAGCCTGTTCACTTGTCTTAATCAAAAAACTCTGACACGACTGCAGACTGTACAAAACTCAGCTGCTAGGCTGTTAACCAGGACCAAGAAGTATGACCACATAACACCTGTTTTAGCCTCTTTACATTGGCTCCCTGTTGGTTTTAGGATTGATTTTAAGATCTTGTTGATTACTTTTAAGGCTCTTCATGGCCTGGCCCCAGATTATATTTTAGACCTTGTAATCCCTTATGAACCTTCACATAGTTTGACATCTTCGGGCAGGGGTCTCCTGTCTGTTCCTGAGTCCAGGATGAAAACTAAGGGGGACAGAGCTTTTGCTATCAGGGCCCCGAGGCTCTGGAACAACTTGCCCGAAGAAATTAGGTTGTCTGAGTCAGTGTCTTCGTTTAAGTCTCGTCTCAAAACACATTTTTATCTGAAAGCATATCCTGATTTTACCTGAACTGGCTGTTTATTTTACTGTTTTTTGTATTGCTTTTGTGTATTTTATGTGTTTTATTTCTTTATATTTCGTCATTCACTGTGGTATTTTATTTCTTGTTGTGAAGCACTTTGTACTTTGTTTTGATAAGTGCTCTATAAATAAAGTTTTATTATTATTATTATTATTATTTAATGTGAGAAGGAAGGTAGTGTAATGGAAAGAACAAACGGACTCTCTGATATAATAACATACAGATGCTATACACAATTGTTTGGCATCAATACTTGATCTGTGTATGATTGTTTGGACTGCGTGATAAGAACAGTACACTGATAATGATGACAAGGAACTACAAAACATCTTAGTGACTGTTATGTCCAGACTTCAGGGACACTCTTCTCCCTGGGTTGAGGAGCCTGACTCTGAAGACTGGATAAATAACTGATGCTCTTTTTCCTCTGTACTCATTCAGAGCAGATCATACTGATGTATGTTTTTGCTGCTGTGAGTCCGTCTGCAGACGCTTGAAGTAAACCTACAGAAAGACAAGTGATTGCCTTGAGTGTTTCTTTATTCCAAAGAAATTGCCACTACAAGGCCAAGAAGGTTCAGTTTGCAATCCAACTTGTAACATGTTCACGTCAGCTGGAAAATAAACCAAGTGAACAGGAAAGTAACAGTAGTAGGCTAATAATACAATCTTCAAATCTAAAAGGAGACAGTAGTGAACTTTCAATACAGCAAAATATGCTCATGTTTTTATGATGTAGTTTGGCCACCATCCAACGACAGAGAGTCCAGCTACACCCCCACAATGTCACTGGCCTTATGGATCAGTTTGTTGAGTCTGTTAGCGTCCTCTACCCTAAACCTGCTGCCCCAGCATGCAATAGCATAAAGGACAGCACTGGCCACCACAGACTCATAAAACATCCTCAGCATTGTCCAGTAGATGTTGAAGGACCTCAGCCTGGGGGAAGCTGGGATCGAACCACTGACCTTCTGATTGGTGGATGACCCGCTCTACCATAAAGCCACAGGTGCCCACACTGGACTGGTGCCTTGGCCCTTCATAGGTCTACAACCAGTTCCTTAGACTTTGTCGCATTGAAGAGGAAGGGAGAGAGGACAGTCCCCTGAGGGGCCCTAGTGTTGCTGACCACACTGTCTGACACACAATGCTACAGATGCACATGCTGTGGTCTGCCAGTCAGGTAGTCAACTATCCAGGACACGAGGGGGGCATTCACCTGCTTCGCTGCCAGCTTCTCACCCAGCAGGGCTGGCCGGATGGTGTTGAAAGCACTGGAGAAGTCAAAAAACATGATCCTTACCGTGCTTGCCGGCTTGTCCAGGTGGGTGTAGATGCGGTTCAGCAGGACGATGATGGCGTCCTCAACTCCCAGCCGGGGCTGGTAGGCGAACTGAAGGGGGTCCAGGAGGGGTCTGACCATGGGCCACAGCTGTTCCAGCACCAGTCTCCCTAGGGTCTTCATTATGTGGGAGGTCAGTGCCACCGGTCTGTAGTCCTTGGAGCCACTGGGACGCGGAGTCTTCGGCACAGGAACAAGGCAAGATGTCTTCCACAGAACAGGGACCCTTTGAAGACTCAGGCTCAAGTTGAAGACATGTTGAAGGACTCCACATAGCTGGGGGGCACAGGCTTTTAGCACCCTGGGGCAAACGCCATCATGGCCTGCAGCCTTGTTTAAGTGGAGTTTCATCAGCTGTCCTCTCACCTGGTCAGCAGTCAGGCACACAGCAGGTTTACAGGCGGGGGAGGGGGGAGTCGTCAGTCTGAAGAGGGCTGTTAGCCTAAGAGCCAGTTGAGGGGGGAGAAGGACTATCCCAGGAAGATGGAGGACGGGGCAGCAGTGAACTCAGAGGAGTCTGAGGGCCAACAGCAACTGAGTTACAGGGGGGATGAACAACAGCCGGTGTGTCAAATCTGTTAAAGACCTGATTCAGTTTGTTGGCCCTGTCCAAGCTGCCTTCAAATCCTCTGCTGCCAGTCGGTCTGAAGCCAGTGATGCTCTTCATGCCGCTCCAGACCTCTCTCATGTTGTTCTGCTGGAGTTTCCACTCCAGCTTCCTCCTGTACTTCTCCTTGGCCTCCATGATCTTCACCTTCAGGTCAGCCTGGATTGCCCTCACCTCCTCCCTATTACCATTGGTAAAGGCCCTCCTCTTGGACTTCAGGATGTCTTTGATGTCCTTTGTTACCCACAGTTTGTTATTTGGATAACAATGGACCACCTTAGTTGGGACATTGCAGTCCACACAAAAGTTAATGTAGCCAGTGATGCACTCAGTAAGCCTGTCAACGTCCTCTCCATGAGGCTCACAGAGTGCATCCCAGTTTGTCATCTCAAAACATCCCTTAAGTGTTTCATAGGCCTCCTCTGACCATCTCCTCACTGTCCTTGTGGTCGCAGGCTGCCTTTTAACCAGAGGCACATAGCAGGGTTTGAGGTGAACCACGTTGTGGTCTGACCTACCCAGGGGGGGAGGGGGAAGAGCTGTATGCATCCTTAACATTAGCATACAGCAGGTCCAGTGTCCTCTCCTCTCTAGTAGGACCACTCACATACTGGGTGAAATTAGTCAGTGTTGTTGAAACACTGACATGGTTGAAGTCACCCGAGATTAATATGAGTACACTCGGGTGTTGAGTCTGGAGTTGTGCTATGGCAGTGTGAATGACAAGCATAAGTATAATTATGTATTTGTTGCTCATTATTGTTACTCAATATAACTCATACACAAACAAATGTGAAAAAGTCCAAAAAGTCCAGCTCTGATTCAAAGTCATCATGCTGATCGGAGCATGAGTGTGCTACCTATTCTGTCATTTGTTTGTACACGATCCGATGGAGTCGGCACCTCACTGAGCAACAAATACATTATTATACTATAATAATCCCAGATAGCAAAAGTTGTTAATTCAACAATGATTTATGGTCAGAAAGGTTGGTATATGGTTGAGGCTGAAAAAACTACTTTAAAGCAAATAAATAAATAAATGTCATTGAATCAACATTGTATTTGAGTTTTGTTTTCAACATCGAAATACTAACATTTAATCAATATTGTCTTAATGTGCATACTGCCGACTTTCCCACCAAAATATTTTAAATTAAACAAGGATTGGGGAACAACCATTTTACGGGGGTGTGGGACACTTTTGTTTTAAATAAAGCACTTATTTCACTTTACTTCTTTAACTTGTTTGGTTTTAGATGACAAAGAAAACTAAATAATTTATACGTAATAAGGAAAACATCTTAATGTCGTTTTTGGAGGGTAATGGCAAAGAGGAGGGAGATCTAAGCTCTCCCCTAGAAAAAATGCTATATTTAACTGCTCCAACGTTTTCATCAGTTCTCACCAATCTGTGGAGAAGGAGGTACGTTTTAATTTTCTAACTAAGGAAAATGCTATGTCAACTCATTGCTGCATTATTGACTGGGCAAACTGGTCCATTGATTGTAATAGTTGTGATATTTAAAAGGTGATCTGGTGGGGAGCAAGCAAACAATAGGCTAGTTTGCTCAGTAAAGAAAGAAAAATCCAAATGGATGTTAGCAGAATTAAAGAAGGTCTTTAGAAATGCCCTGCTTTTATTTTTATAGCAAACATTTGAACCAGCGCCATTATCTTGCTGTCTTTACAGGTTGTCTAATGTTGTAATGGTTAGTAAATTAACTATTGTAAAGTGGTCGTATTTATTGTTGTAAAATAGTATGCCAAATAGCATTAATGTTAGTCATTAGCATGTGTGATGTTCACTCTCATTGACCCCAGCAAATACCAGGCTTCTTCTTAAATATAGCCATTATGCTGATCAATTAGGTGAAAACAGATGTTTGCTAGGTTAGTAGCAAACTTTTGTTTTAAACTTACTGAAGTTAGCTGTACTATTAATTGTCACCTTTGCTGGTGCTCAAACTAGTAATATTATATACATCCATTTTTATGCGTTTATACTTTCTGTATATGTAACCCAAGGGATGCAAATGGATGATTGTTTATTAAAAGAACATAAGATTTATCAGGTTTGACTTCAAATGCTTTAGAGAAACAGAATTCTTCAAACATTTTAAAGTCATCCTTTCAGTTAAAGGGAAACTTTCTGTGGGTTCCTTTTCAGGATTCATTTTAACAGTATTTCAAGCTGTGTGCTAAAACCTCCTATGAGACAGGTGGGAGCTTCCTACATAACTTTTCTTGCCACTGTCACCAAATGCTTGCTCATGGTGGGATTTGTTGGGTCTCTGTAAATAATATTATAAAGAGTACGAAATAGACCTGCTCTATAGGAAAAGTGCAATGAGATAACTTCTGTTATGCATTGGCGCTATATAAATAAATTGAATTGAAATTGATTAACTTGCACCTGACTTAAGTGAAATGAATTTTAGGTCAAAATAAATGTTTCACAATATTGTATTGTCGAATGACCCTGGGAGCTATGTTGTCTGGGGCTTTATGCCCCTGGTAGGGTCTCCCATGGCAAACAGGTCCAGGGTGACGGGTCAGACCAAGAGCGGTTCAGAAGACCCTTATGGACTATTTAAAACCAAGGCCAGTTACGTCGCCCGGATTGGCGCTACCGGGGCCCCACCCTGGAGCCAGGCCTGGGGTGGGTGCCCGACGGCGGCGCCTGGTGGCGGGCCTTTCCCCACGGGCCCGGCGGGCACAGCCCGAAGGGCGGCGTGGGGCCGTCCTCCCGTGGACCCACCACCCGCAGGAGGATCCGTGAGGGGCGGTGCAGAGAGATCTGGGCGGCAGTCGAAGGCAGGGGCTTGGCGACCAGATCTCCGGACACAGAAACTGGCTCTAGGGACATGGAATGTCACCGCTGGGGAAGGAGCCTGAGCTTGTGCGGGAGGTTGGCGTTACCGGCTAGATATAGTCGGCCTCGCCTCCACGCACAGCCTGGGCTCTGGAACCTGTCTCCTCGAGAGGGCTGGACGCTCCATTTCTCTGGCGTTGCCGGCGGGGAGGCGGCGGGCTGGTGTGGGCCTGCTCATAGCCCCACAGCTCAGCCGTCACGTGTTGGAGTTTACCCCAGTGAACGAGAGGGTCGCGTCCCTCCGCCTACGGGTGGGGACAGGTCTCTCACTGTTGTGGCGGCCTCACGGGCCGAACAGCAGTGCAGAGTACCAGGCCTTCTTGGAGTCCCTGGGAGGTACTAGACAGTGCACCGCCCGGGGACTCCGTTGTTCTACTGGGGACTTCAACGCCCACGTGGGCAACGACAGTGACACCTGGAGAGGGTAATCGGAAGGAACGGCCCCTGATCTGAACCCGGCGGTGTTCAGTTGTTGGACTTCTGTGCTAGTTACAGTTTGTCCATAACTAACACCATGTTCAAGCACAAGGGTGTCCATCAGTGCACGTGGCACCAGGACACCCTAGGCCGGAGGTCGATGATCGATTTTGTTGTCGTATCATCTGACCTCCGGCCGCGTCTTGGACACTCGGGTGAAGAGAGGCGGAGCTGTCAACCGATCACCACCTGGTGGTGAGTTGGATCCGCTGGCGGGGGAGGAAGCCGGACAGACTTGGCAGGCCCAAGCGTATCGTGAGGGTCTGCTGGGAACGTCTGGCGGAGCCCTCTGTCAGCAGGGTCTACAACTCACACCTCCGGGAGAGCTTCTCCCAGATCCCGGGGGAGGTTGGGGACATTGAGTCCGAGTGGACCATGTTTTCCACCTCCATTGTCGATGCGGCGGCTCGTAGCTGTGGTCGCAAGGTTTCTGGTGCCTGTCGCGGCGGCAATCCCCGAATCCGGTGGTGGACGCCGGAAGTAAGGGATGCCGTCAGGCTGAAGAAGGAGTCCTATCGGGCCTTGTTGGCTCGTGGGACTCCCGAGGCAGCTGACGGGTACCGGCAGGCTAAGCGTGCTGCAGCCCGTGCAGTCGCAGAGGCAAAAACTCAGGACTGGGAGAGGTTCGGAGAGGCCATGGAGGAGGACTGTCGGTCGGCCTCAAAGAAATTCTGGCAAACCGTCCGGCGGCTCAGGAGGGAAGCAGTGCTTCACCAACACCTTGTACGGTGCGGGTGGAGAGCTGTTGACCTCGACTGGGGATGTTGTCGGACGGTGGAAGGAATACTTTGAGGATCTCCTCAATCCCGCTGTCACGTCTTCCGAAGAGGAAGCGGAGGCTGGGGACCGAGGCGGACTCATCCATCACCCTGGCCGAAGTCACTGAGGTTGTTGGCAAGCTCCTTGGTGGCAAGGCTTGAGGTGGATGAGATCCGTCCTGAGTATCTTAAGTCTCTGGATGTTGTGGGACTGTCTTGGCTGACACGTCTCTGCAACATCGCGTGTGATCTGGGACAGTGCCTCTGGACTGGCAGACCGGGGTGGTGGTCCCTCTGTATAAGAAGGGGACCGGAGGGTGTGTTCAATCACAGAGGGATCACACTTCTCAGCCTCCCGGTAAGGTCTATTCCAGGGTACTGGAGAGGAGAATTCGTCCGATAGTCGAACCTCGGATTCAGGAGGAGCAGAGTGGTTTTCGTCCCGGTCGTGGAACACTGGACCAGCTCTATACTCTCCATCGGGTGCTCGAGGGTTCATGGGAGTTTGCCCAACCAGTCCACATGTGCTTTGTGGATCTGGAGAAGGCATTCGACCGTGTGCCCAGGCGCTTTGTGGGGAGTGCTCTGGGAGTATGGGGTCCGGGGCCCTTTGCTAAGGGCTGTCCGGTCCCTGTATAACGGAGCAGGAGCTGTGTTCGCATTGCCGGCAGTAAGTCAGACCTGTTCCCGGTGCATGTTGGACTCCGCCAGGGCTGCCCTTTGTCACGGTTCTGTTCATAATTTATATGGACAGAATTTCTAGGCGCAGTCAGGGGCGGAGGGTGTCCGGTTTGGGAACCACAGGATCTCATCTCTGCTGTTTGCAGATGATGTCGTTCTGATGGCTTCTTCAAACCGGGACCTGCAGCATGCACTGGGACGGTTTGCAGCCGAGTGCGAAGCAGCTGGGATGAGAATCAGCTCTTCCAAATCTGAGGCCATGGTTCTTGACCGGAAAAAGGTGGTTTGCTCTCTTGGCGTGGGTGGGGAGTCCTTGCCTCAAGTGGAGGAGTTTAAGTATCTCGGGGTCTTGTTCACGAGTGAGGGACGGATGGGCGTGAGATTGACAGGCGGATCGGTGCAGCGTCTGCAGTGATGCGGGCGCTGTATCGGACCGTTGTGGTAAAGAAGGAGCTGAGTCGAAGACAAAGCTCTCGATTTACCGGTCAATCTACGCTCCTGCCCTCACCTATGGTCATGAGCTTTGGGTAGTGACCGAAAGGACAAGATCGCGGATACAAGCGGCGAAATGGGCTTCCTCCGCCGAGTGGCTGGGCGCTCCCTTAGAGATAGGGTGAGGAGCTCAGTCACACGGGGAGCTCGAGTAGAGCCGCTGCTCCTCCACGCCGAGAGGAGCCAGCTGAGGTGGCTAGGGCATCTGATCCGGATGCCTCCTGGACGCCTCCCTCGGGAGGTGTTCTGGGCATGTCCCACCGGGAGGCGGCCCCGGGGAAGACCCAGGACACGCTGGAGGGACTATGTCTCTCGGCTGGCCTGGGAACGCCTCGGGATCCCCCCGGAGGAGCTGGAGGAAGTGTCTGGGGCGAAGGAAGTCTGGGAGTCCCTGCTTAGACTGCTGCCCCCGCGACCCGGCCCCGGATAAGCGGAAGAAGATGGATGGATGGATGGATGGATGGATATTGTATTGTGGAGCGCTGCTTGTAATGTCCTTGTTTGCCAGCAATGCAAAGTCTTTTTTGTCAAAGTCTGGGCTGCATACTGAGTCACTTACTACTTTACTACTAAGTACTGGCTGCATTCAGGAGATACTTGGGAGAAAGCACTAGTCTGTCAGAATTATACTGTCAAAATTAGCTGTATGGTCATTTCTGAAGCCTTGATTGTTGGTATTTATTCAATGGGATTGTATTACACTGTAACTTATTTTGTCCACAAGCACATACTGTACATTAATATTCAGTCCAATAGAGCAACAACTGCTATCTAAGTGCATTACATATTGGACAGATGTTAATTTCTGTCCACACCCTGTTAGTTAATCCAACCAACCACTGTCTCCAATCTGTCAAGGTTGGACTGTAGGTGATATACAGAAAATGTCCACCACTACAAACGGTCTACCGTGAGCTTCAGGTGGGAATGCAAGAAAGACAAGAGGCCCTTCAAGGAGACAGTAAAGAAAGACTGCATGATATGTGAGTTTGTACCACAATAAACTATGTATAATATGGATTAATAAATTAATTAAATGCCCCTTTTAGCCCAATTAAATAAATGATAAGATAATCATATTTGGTTTTGTTTAATCTGGTTTATTAGCAAGAAGAACATAATTTATACTTCAATTTTAGCAATATATGTT
Organism: Siniperca scherzeri; assembly: GCA_027580175.1. Lineage (NCBI taxonomy): Eukaryota > Metazoa > Chordata > Actinopteri > Centrarchiformes > Sinipercidae > Siniperca > Siniperca scherzeri. The sequence continues at coordinate 18,613,718 of CM050853.1, forward strand.
GACACCTGAATACTGTATTTAGTAATGTGAATGATAACCTGTGTGTTGACCATCAAAACATTGAACAGTGTACTCTTGGTTTTAATACTAACTAAACAGTCCTGGCCTTTAAAGAATAACTAAACTCCAAAGTTTTGGCTGAAGTGCCTCTACCCTGGAAATTAAAAAAAATGCCTCTAGAATGTGAAAAAAAGTATCAACATGGGCAGTGTTGGGAGGGGACGCAAATGGACTGTACTTACATAGTGCCTTTCTAGTCTTTCTGACTACTCAAAGCGCTTCAACTACATATCACATTCACACACTGATGGCAGGTGCCAACTGCTCATCAGCTGAAAGAAACTAATCATTCACACAGCGAAGGCACAGCAGGAGCAATTTGGGGTTCAGGGTTTTGCCACAGTCACCCCCAAATGGATAGACCTACAACCAATCTGAGCAACAAAACGAGTGACGTTATGTAGTGCTAAAGAGTACACTAAAATGTTTTTCTGAAAACATTTGAGGCAGGAAATAGGCAATGCAGTAGCAGAATATAATTCATATTTGATCAGCACCGCCTAGTTTGACAGATTGATCTGAGTTTGAGCCTGGTGCGTTGCGCTGGACAGACTTGCTGACTGGACCTACAACCAATTAGAGTAGTGAAACTTGTGACATGTGACTTCAACAACACTACTAAATACCCATATACAGTGGTTTTCAACTGAAAAAACTGGTTTGGGGGTTTAGTTACGCTTTAAGGTTTTAAAATGCAGTGATATTATATTTCACTTTATATATTTGATCTGCAAGTTTGGTAAATATTCCAAAGCACATTTAATCATTTTGTTAGTACATATTATGTATATTTAAATTGATCATACTGTCATTGTTTTTGTTTTTTTAGAAATGTTTGAGTTAGCAAATTTTCTTCTTTTTACCTAAAGCAAACGTTTTCTTGAAATTCATTTACATGTTGAGAACAAAATGTTGTACAAATGTATAAATAAAGAAAATGTCATGAAAAGGTCTGGTTTCTTGTAGTTACTTAGTGCAACATTGTTTCAATATATCAAAATCTATTAAAATTCAACCCCATGATCCCTCTTAGATAATGGATGAATCAGTATTGATTCAGTAACATTGTTTCAGTATATAATCAGCTAAAATGTAGCTGCAGACTGACTTTTAGGTGTCATTTGAATCAGTACTGATTCAGTGAAAGTTATGGTTTAAAAACGTTTATTCAACATCAATCATAACGAGCGCTTTCAATTTGGTTCATCAAATTTGGTTTATCAATGTAGATTCACTAATTCTGCCTGACGACATTTAAATGTTGTTTGAATCTGATTTTTCTATCTGGGATGGGACACCTGTAAGACAAAATGGAAACATACATTATACTGTTGTTTCAATATAAGAAATCCAATAAAGCAACTTCTACCCAAAGCTAAAATGGCATTAAAGGTGTCTGCTTTTAATGTCTTCACATGAACATAGTGTAAACTCATAATCACCAACAAATACACCTATTAATACTGCATTTCCAGTTGTTGATAGATTTATGTGAAACACACTGGTGTTATGAAATGTATCTACTCAGTGGGGCTGTTTTAGAAGTCTCAGTGTTTCACTCCTACTTTATTAACTGTGTATAAGAAATCTTCATTGCACACTGTGGTAATTCAGCCTAACATTTCATACATGTGTGTTCAAAGAAACTAACTAATAATTCACACACACTCACACATTGAAGGGAGCAATTTGGGGTTCAGTGTCTTGCCCAAGGACACTTCGACATGTGGGAAGCTGGGATTGAACTGCTGATCTTCTTGGTGGACGACCCGCTCTACCACCAAGCCACAGCCACCCAATGTGGTCTGTTTATAAATTTCAGCTCCAATATTCCTACTTACCAACCACAGCGTAGGCTGGATTGATGTTCTCTTTGTCTAAGAGAGGAACCAATATGTTAGTGTCGTCTGTGTCAGTGTGTGTGTGCAAACTGACAGTAGAAACCACTTTTACTGTAATTTTAACACCAAACCTGTATTTCTACCGTTCAAAACGTTAACAGTTAGGAGAGGCTCAATGCTACTTATCAGAAAAGACTTGAGAACAAACTGGACCCGTCTCTCTCGGGCTCCTCCATGTTGACTCCAGCATACTACAGATGGAACGCGCTAGAAGCTTTTTCCCCGATTGGACAGTTTGACTTCCTCTGATTGGATGGTCAATGGGCAACGTGCTGATTGGCTAGTCAGCACAGGCGTTAAAACACAGGCTGTGACTACAGGCTGTGAAATTATTTGTGAACATCAAAATATTAATTACCCTAATTTTCTTCTATAAGAAAGTTGCTAAAAGAAGGAGAGAGCTATGAGTGCTTGATCATAACTAGTGTACGTTTAAATTCATAGCAGATAATTAGCAGCTGTAATGAAGAATCTAACAAAATTAACTGGGATGACGTATAGCTGCAAAAATACGCTACCAGTAACACACAAGCACTGGCAACCAGAAATGAGACAATACGCTTACTACAGCATGTCAGCACTTCATGCGCAGTCCTCACTCATGATATGAGACCCCCTTTTTATAGCATCAAATAACTAATTAAAACCAAACTTAAAAGAAAAATTAACACTTGAACATACATCAGCGTGATAAGAACTACCTAAAATGACAAAGACCATCATTGAGGAAAATGTATTTGACGTGTACTTTGATTTTTTAGTTTGGCCCATGTCCCAAAAGCAGTAAGTAACGTTCATACCCACTTGTAGACAAATTCTTGGACTGTCAACTCAACATTCTGCCACGGGATTATGTTTTGTCTGTTTTTGTGAGCAGCAGAAGAATCTAACACAGAGTTTTTCTTAGGCTGTTTTACTTGGTATGTAACGCCAAGCTTGGTATGTTAGCAGAGTGAATGGACAATAGGCCACAAATTAGCTAAAAAAGCTAACCAAGAGGAGTCATACAACATTTTCAATGAGGAAACACTGAGGAAAACCAGATAGCACTCTGAGCTACCAGGCTGCTTAGAGTTCCTCTAGCCATGTTGGATTAAAGGACACAGACGGTTCGCACTTGTTTCAAGAGGTTGTCATCAACAGTGGGGACATCGGCACTTGGCTGCAATAGACACTGACTGATGGGTAGACACATCACAAAGAAAACACAGAACTGCACCAGCTAAATTTCTATATTATTTTATTACTCATTAATTGAGTGCAACAGCCATTTCATTTTGGGTCTCAAAGTACACGAGCCACGCACCAGGCCTGCAACATTTGTTTATTTTTTAAGTGCGAAAGAAAAGACTGAGTTCTCAGAATGACCAGATGACTGACAAGGTTGGACAAATCCTCATGATTGCCTTCAACCCTCATACTGCTGAGCTGTAGAGTACTATTTCCGCATCCTACTATACCGTGTGCCTGGGCCAACATGCTTCCAGGACCTCTGACATGTTGGCGATAGGGTCATGGAGAGCTAACTGGCAGCCTGCATTGCATTGTTGACAATGACTTGTGTTATGGAAGAGGCTGCAAACGTCGCATTTGGCCCAGCCACTGCCGTGTTAGGTTTTGAGAGAGAGAGAGAGAGAGGAGGGGTTTGGGGGAGGGAAGGTGGGGGGAGAAAGAGGCACAATGCAAAGACCACTTAGATTTTTTTTTTTAAATAGTAGAATAGTAATTGTAGTGTTAATATTAATAAATTAGTAATAATATGAATGACAGCTATAGGAAAAATAATGTCAGTATTAGTAACAGAGCCAATAACAACTGTAGTAGGACCTGACGTGCTGCGGTAAGCGTATTGTGTAATTTCCGGTCCCGGGTGTTTTTGTGTTTTACTAGTAGCGTATTTCTGCTGCTCTAGCTCATCACAGTTAATTTCGTTCGATTGTTCATTATAGTGATTAACTATCTGCTATAAACTTACACTAGTTCTGCTCAAGCACTCATAGCTCTCTCCTTCTTTTAACGATTTTCTCACTAATCCCACAGTTTACACGCTATTCAGTTTTGCTAGCTACCGTTTTTTTTATCTTAGCAGCTAGTGATGGCTTCTCTCTCTCCCTCTCACTCTCCTGCTTTCTCTTGCTCGGTGTGTCAAATGTTTAGCTATTCCTCTGCCTCCTTTAGTGATAATGGTACATGTAATAAATTTAGTTTATTTGTAGCAGTGGAGGCGAGGCTTAGTGAATTGGAAACGCGGTTCTGCACCATGGGAACTCGATCATTAGCTGCTGTAGTTAGCCAGCCCCCAGTAGCCGGTGCGGACTGACCAGAGGTAGCTCCTGTTAGCTGTTAACCAGCTCCTGTTAACCAGGGAGGCAGGGTGACTGTCCGAAGGAAGCATAGCCCTAAGCAGAAGCCTAGGGATCACCACCAACCTGTTCACGTTTTTAACAAGTTCTCCCCACTCAGCGACACACCCGCTGAGAAACCAATCTGATTATTGGCAGCTCCATTTTGAGAAACGTGCAATTAGCGACACCAGTGACCATAGTCAAATGTATTCCTGGGGCCAGAGCGGGCAACATTGAATCCTATTTAAAACTGCTGGCTAAGGATAAACATAAGTACAGTAAGATTGTTATTCATGTCGGCGGTAACGACTCCCGATTACGCCAATCAGAGGTCACTAAAGTTAATGTTGAGTCGGTGTGTGCAAAGACAATGTCGGACTCCGTAGTTTTCTCTGGGCCCCTGCCAAACCTGACCAGTGATGACATGTTTAGCCGCATGTCTTCATTCCGCCGCTGGCTGTCAACGTGGTGTCCAGCAAACGATGTGAGCTTTGTAGATAATTGGCGGACTTTTTGGGGAAGACTTGGTCTGATTAGGAGAGACGGCATTCATCCCACTTTGGATGGAGCAGCTTTCATATCCAGAAATCTGGCCAAGTTTATTAGTGGACCAAAACCATGACAACTCAGAGTTCAGACCAGGAGTCAGAGCTGCAGTCCTACACGCTTCTCTGCGCTTCCAGAGCAGTTACTCACCCAAAACTCCTTAGTGAAGGTGTCTGCCTCCCGACCACTTAAATTAATAAAATCTAAAGTTAGCAGAAGAGGAGTTATACATAAAAACCTAAACAAAAATGCTGAAATAGCACAACAAAATAGGAGAATTAAATGTGGACTCTTAAACATCAGATTTCTGTCATCTAAAGCTGTACTAGTGAGTGATTTAATATCAGAGTATCATATTGACTTATTTTGTCTTACTGAAACCTGGCTGGGTCATGAAGAATATGTTAGCCTAAATGAATCCACTCCGCCCTGTCATATTAATACTCATATTCCTCGAGGCACCGGCCGAGGAGGTGGAGTTGCAGCCATCTTCGACTATTAATCAACCCTAAACCTAAACTAAATTATAACTAATTCGAAAGCCTTGTTCTTAGTCATTCACACCCAACCTGGAAAATACAACAGCCAATTCTATTTGTTATAGTGTACCGCACTCCTAGTCCTTATTCTGAATTTTTATCTGAATTCTCAGAGTTTTTATCAAGTTTAGTCCTTAAGAATAGATAAAGTGGTTATTGTAGGTGATTTCAATATTCATGTGGACGTTGAAAATGATAGCCTTAGTACTGCGTTTATCTCATTATTAGATTCGATTGGCTTTTGTCAGAGTGTACATGAAGCCACTCACTGTTTTAACCACACCCCACCATACCTTGTTCTGGTATATGGCATTGAAATTGAACATTTAATAGTCTTTCCACAGAATCCTTCTTTATCGGAGCATTATTTAATAACTTTTGAACTGCTATTACTGGACTACACGCCATCAGGCAAAAATTCTTACTCTAGATGTTTATCTGAATTTGCTGTGGCTAGATTCAAGGACGCGATCCCATCTGCATTTAATTCAATCTTAGGTCGCAATATAACAGAGTACTCCTATATTAATTTCAGCCCCTCCCAAATTGACCATCTAGTTGATAGCGCTGCAGGCTCACTGCGAATGACACTCGATTCTATCGCTCCTCTAAAAAAGAAGATAATAAAACAAAGAAGGTTAGCTCCATGGTATAACCCCCAAACCCGCAAATTAAAGCAAACATCACGAAAACTTGAAAGGAAATGGTGTTCCAACAACCTGGAAGAATCCCGTTTAGTCTGGCAAGATAGTCTTAAAACATATAGGAAGGCCCTCCATAATGCCAGAGCAGCCTACTACTCGTCATTAATAGAGGAAAATAAAAACAACCCCAGGTTTCTTTTCAGCACTGTAGCCAGGCTGACAGAGAATCACAGCTCTACTGAACCATGTATTCGTATAGCTCTTAGTAGCAACGACTTCATGAGTCCTGCCTTTAACCGGTGCCGACTTGTCTTCAAACACAGGAACCTTGGAAACAGCTGTAGAGCCTGATGTGTGTTTTGGCTGCTTTTCTCCTATCAACTTTCTTCAGCTGACCTCGACGATTAAGTCATCTAAGCCATCAACCTGTCTCTTAGACCCCATTCCAACTAGCCTGCTGAAAGACGATTTACCCTTAATTAGCACTTCTTTACTGGATATGATCAATCTGTCTTTATTAACAGGCTATGTACCACAATCCTTTAAAGTAGCTGTAATTAAACCGCTTCTTAAAAAGCCCACTCTTGGGTTTTAGCCAACTATAGACCTATATCTAACCTTCCCTTTCTTTCTAAGATCCTTGAGAAAGCAGTCGCCAATCAGTTGTGTGACTTTCTAAATAACAATAGTTTATTTGAGGATTTTCAGTCAGGATTTAGAGTGCATCATAGCACAGAGATAGCACTGGTGAAAATTACAAATGACCTTTTAATTGCATCCGACAATGGACTTGTCTCTGTACTTGTCTTGTTAGATCTTAGTGCTGCATTCGACACCATTGACCATCACATCCTATTACAGAGACTGGAACATGTAATCGGCATTAAAGGAACCGCACTAAACTGGTTTAAATCCTATCTATCAGATCGATCTCAGTTTGTACATGTTTACGGTGATTCCTCTGTGCACGCCAAAGTTAGTCACAGAGTTCCACAAGGTTCTGTGCTTGGACCGATTCTATTAACCTTATATATGCTTCCTCTAGGCAGTATTATTTGGAAGCACTCCATAAACTTTCATTGCTATGCAGATGACACCCAATTATATCTATCGATCAAGTCAGATGAAACTAACCAGTTAACCAGTTAACTTCAGGCATGCCTTAAGGACATAAAGACCTCGATGACCTGCAACTTTCTGATAAATAATAATAATAAACTCTGACAAAACTGAAGTTATTGTACTTGGTCCCAAACACCTCAGAGACAAATTATCTAAAGATACAGTTACTCTAGATGGCATTGCCCTGGCCTCCAGCAGCACCGTAAGGAACTTCGGAGTTATCTTTGATCAGGTAATGGGGTTCAGAGAATCCATTTGGTGGCATCACAATGGTATTCATTGGTGACTGCAGGTAGATCCTTACCGTCGTGCCACATGGTAGCCGCAGTGAGATAATAGGAAGGTGCTTGAAGAGCTCATACCTGTGAAGGAACGTTGATATTCTTTGTCTTATTAAAAACACGAGGAACAGGCAGGCTGGAGAGCAACAAGACGAAGAAGATTTTGCCCAGTTCCTGCTGGACCTTGGCAAGGGAAAGATTACTGAGGAGGGTGAATTTGCTGTTGAGCGCAATGAATCGCTCAATCTCCCTGGTGAAAGACTCGACAACATCAGTTGGGTGTATGAGGACATCCAGACCAACAATGCCAACCCTAAGTGGCTATTTGAGTGCGTCATACTGTGCCCGACCAACTCTGAAGTTGACAAGGTGAACGAGTACATGACAAAGATGTTTCCAGGAGTGTGGACACAGCGGAGTCTCAGGGTCAACATGTGTACCCAAGTGAGTTTCTACATACCCTCTGCCCATCTGGTATGCCTCTCCATCGCATCACTCTAAAGGTGGGAATGGTGATTATTCTACTTCGAAACTTCGACCAGCACAACGGACACTGCAATGGGCCAAGGTATCTCATCGTTCAGATCCTGCCCCATCTCTTGGTTGCAAAATCTGTGGTTGGTGTCAATGCTGGACGCACACTCCTCTTTCCACGCATCACTCTGTGCCCATCATCTTCCCATTCACTCTGCGGCGTCTGCAGTTTCCAGTGAGACCCTGCTTTGCCATGACCATGAATAAGTTGCAGTCACTACACCGTGTTGGAGTCTTCTGCACAACTTAATTCTTCAGCCATGGTTAGTTTTACGTGGCAACCAGCAGGTTTGGCAGATCAAGCAGGCTTCGCATTCTTGCTCAAGATGAAGAGAAAAACTAAAAGTGCAGCTTTCTCAGCAAAGTTGTTTATGAAGAGGTGCTGATGAGATAAAAGCTCCATGCCAATACATTAAATTGGTACAGAGATACACCTTTACTTCCTGTTGACCAACAACACCATTTATTTTGTAACAACCTGTTATGGGAAGCCTCAGAAAAGGCCAAGACATCACGAACTTAGTTAAAATATATATATACACCGAATATACCTCAGTCTGGTTTTCTAATCAACAATTTAATAATAGTCCAATGTACAGCATTTACATGTTTATGTATTGACATAAACTAAAATTAATTCTGATGAACTAAAATTGCATGCTTCAATAATGAATATATGAACTAACAAACTACCAACTTGTGTGCACCCCTTGCAACTACTGTAAAACTTCAATTTAAAGCTGAGCCCCAATTAGACACCAATCCCTTTTACTGGCCGTGTGTAGCTACACATTTTGACAAATAAACGCAGGTCTCAATTAGATGCCGGGTCTGGTTTTTATAGAAGTTCTTTGGATGTATAAAACCTATTAAAGCCCACCAGGTCACCCTACGCTGCTTAGATCATACAAATGTTTAAATATTTGTCAACATATGGAAATGCTACACATAATTAGATTGGTTAGATTCTCCACAATTCAATCTTTCATTTCATTTTACAGAAACTATGAGCAGCAAAATATAATTCAGATTTACCAGTCTGGTAAAGAAGAAAAAACACGAAAAAAAGTGTTGACTCTCTACCTCAAAGTCTGAATATGTGTCCATTCCTTTATTATTTATTTTCCGTTAGTCCTTAAGGGTCCACCGATCAAAAGAATCAAAACAGTTTTTCATAAAAATTAATCCAAGTTGTGAATATCGTCATGTGAAGTCCATTGCTCACTGTCTGCTAACTTCGTCAAATGAAGACCGGACTTTACTTATACAAGTATTCATACTAGTTTAAATAAACAATTTGATAGTATTTCCCATGGTCTTGCGGAGCAATAGTTTTCTGTGAAAGGATTTAATGGCCTGTCCCAAATATAGGCAGGTTGAGTTCAGTGATTGAAGGAAATAAAAGCCTGGGCTATTAATTGAAGTTTCACGGTAACTTTGCTATTATTCCTGCCTACCAATAGTATGGAGAAGTAAATACAAGCATTCAATGGTTTCAACAATTTCAACTGAACAATTTCAAACAAACAAATTATGTGTTTATGAATTTACTAACATAATAATATAACTGATTAAATGGTGTGTAAACAACATTATTAGGTTGTCCTGCATAACAATACCATAAATATCAGAAATTTTTGACAAAGCTGAAATTATTTCACATTTTATGGCTACAGCTCAGTCTCTCTCATTAGGGACACAAAAAGCAAAAGACACTAGTGATGGACTCTGTTTACTGAGATGGGATTTAACTCCCTGCGGTGTCCTGCTTTATGTTTGTGGCTAATACTACAGTTTACATATGAAATACACCAGTTGCTGCAGAAATAGGGGGTTACTTCCTGTTTGGCAGCAACACCATGTCTGTTAGAACAAAATATCTTGGGAAGCCTCACTACATAGCCAAAACATCACAGGTAAAGTTCTTGGCCTGAACGGGCATGCCCCAGACGGACACTGCACTAGTCACTTAAAATGAAGCCAAATCTACTTGTGACCCTTCCTTATGGGCTATACCAAATGATGACTTGGATTTTTAAGAGGCCTGAAGAGGTTAAAGTATGAAGTATTTCACAAAAAGGCAAAAATGTGGGAAAAATAAAACATAATTAAACAAAACATAATTTTGAGTTACAGAATTATCCCCTTATTCCCTTTTATTTTAACTTTTGATACTGACTACCCTGTAATTTTATCCCTTTTATTTTAACTTGTGATCCTGACTCCCCTATAATTTCATCCGTAGATCACATTCATCTGTAAATCCAGATGTTCTCAATACTGGGTATCTATTAGTTCTTTGCTGGAAAATCATTTGGAGCACAGAGATGGATATTTTCTGTTTTTGGCTGCAGCAGCACGTTGCTGTGTGCAAACAGAAAGAACTGGGAAGGTAACATGAAGGGCAGCCCCAGCTGAACAGACATAGAAAAACCTGACAGCTATCAAAATAAAATGAAAATGCAACCCAAATAAACATGGGAAAAGTGAAGAAAAAATCCACAACCACACATTTCCACGTGTGCATCAAAAGTGCTTCCTGTAACCTTTCTTCAATAAAGCTATTTATCAGCGTCAGGGTTGTGCTGTGGTCCGTGTCAACACTGCTTCACAAGATAAAAGATGCTCATTTTCTCTGTCATTGTCTCCCTATTGAATGTAGCCCTTAACGTGACGACCTTGGCCCTCTGTGGCCCACCCAAGGTCAGTGTCAACACACAGCTGGAGTGTTTAGTCAGTCAGCATCTGGAGGGAGAGCCACGGATAACAGTCTCTTCTCCTTGAATCACTCTGTGCTGCATTATGCTGAAAAAGTCCAGAGATAACACAGGAAAGAGCTGGAAAACAGCAAATGAGCTGGATTTCTTCCTGCAGAGGTGCGCCTTTCTTACCAGTAAGCTCAATCAATCAGTGTTGTCTAAACTCCTGTTACGGCAGTTATATCACTAATCCGGAGCTACAAGGGCTGCTGCATTAAGATAAATCCGGTGCAAATTGGATGTTGCAGGGGAACAATGCTATCCCCGCTCCCGGGTTAGATTGCTTCTCAGCTGTTCCTCATTAAAGGACAATCGCTTTGAGCTTCACACTGGACAGGCAGGCAATACAATTCTGTTAAGACTCAAGGATCCATGGGGCAGAAATTAGAGGCCGTTCACTGACTAACTGTCTCAAGGCACATTAGCAGCAGATAGGCACAGCCAGCATGCAAGACCTGCTGAGGAGCTAAAAGCAAACAAGACATTTTAAAGTGGGAGTGAGGTCTTTCTTCCTTTTTTACCCCTCTTAAAATCATGTGTAAAATCCTTCAGAGGTCTAGATGTTTTAATAGATAGAAAGATGGAGACAAAACTAGTTTGGTCAAAAGTCCTGGCAATTAATGAAAGACTGAAAAATGGCCGCCATCCAGTATTTTGACTTTCACTAGCTGTCTTTAATCGTTCAAGAGTTTGTGATAAAAACTGCAAGCTGTGGTTGAAAATAAATTATATTCAGTATGAAGTAGATCAAGGAATTGAACATTTATAGCAAATGGTTATACAGTTAAATTTGGCAGAATAGTCTCTGCTCTTTGGTATTTTAGTAAAAGATGCCTCTTTTTCATTCTTTTTCTACCTTTCATTAGTTATGAGATATGAGGTCCAGTAGAAGTCTTAACTAAACATGCTTAAAATGATTATTTTTTTATCAAGAGCATGTGGGTCCGTGTAGCACTAATGATGCAGGATGACATCACCAAAACCATCCAATCACTGAGTTAGCTGTCAGTCCATATGACTTCATGTTTACTCCTCTTGGTTCATTTGTAAATAGCCAGTGTGTACACTAAACAGACCAGACCTAAAAGACAGCGATGCATATTTTTTCCCCTTGATTTGGACCAAATTAACCAAACTACAGGTGACATCTTGTCAACTTAAATCACTATAATGAAATGAAGTTCAAGTATTTTCAACAATTAACTCCTGCTGTTTTTTCCAATATGTAAATGTGGTTTTATTGGCATTAATACAAAATCAAAATGAAAACACTATTTGCATCTGCTTCTAATTAATGAGGTCTTCTTCCAAACATTTGCTGTAGCCAAGTGTAAATTTCCTGCACTCCATGCATCCCCCTCCCTCTCCTCAGAGTGTAGGATACCCACTGAACACGGATGAATTTCACACTGCGTATTAGTGAAGAGTCTTAGAGTGTAAGATTATTTCAGTGCTGCATACGGAGGACAGTGACATGAAAAATGGGAGAGGAAGAGAAAGGGATGACATCCACTAAAGATCATGAATCACATCCCAATCTCTAACAGGATTATATGGTCTGCACTTGAGCTTTCAGAGCCACCAGAGCAGCCCTGCAAACTCTGATGACACTGAAGCTTATGTTGTGGCCTTATAAACTGATGCTGTGTCAGTAGTACTGCATTAGGAATGTTATGAAGCCAATTAGGGTTAGAATTATTATTATTATTGTTGTTGACATTGTTTTAATTGTTGTTGTTATTGTGTTCTCAGTCATTATTATTTTCTTAATTTATCATGGTTGACTCCATGGTGGCATTCCCTAGGGTCTCTCAAAAAATGAGTAAACGAGTAAATGAAAATAATAATATACACATTTAATACACAGACATTTCCAGTTGAACCTTTCTTCAGCATGCTGATTGTTACATCAGACCACACACAGATGGTATTAATAATACATAGGAATTATCTGATTAGTCAACAAGATACATCTGGCATAATAAACAGCCAATGGGACAAGATAAAGCCCTTAAAAATCACGAAAGCAGCAAAAATAAACAATCAAAACAAAGTTTCACTATGAATATTTATAAAAAAACATTCCCCAGTCATCAAAATCAGCAATAAATCAACCTAAAAAGCTTCTCTGTGAAGCAACAGTATGTCTATGTTCCCTCCACATTTGGGCATGTTGACCACCTCTATGCCCATAAATAGATCTGAGGTGGCTGACATCATGTTTATGCTCATTAAATTACCAAGCACCTGGACATTTCATGTCTGTGTTGCAAATAGCACATATATATTCATGAATCCTGGTTTTTAATTGGAATGTTAATGAAAAAATTTGGATACTTCTTTACAGGCAAATCAGACTTGACAAAATAATGTCTCAGATTGGGAAATCTCTTATCACAAAATTGTGTGGGAATACAAAATGACCCACCTGGGCATCACAGGATAGAATGTGTCAATGTTTTCTGACCAAATGTTTAACATCTCCAGAGACTGAGCTATAAGTGTTTACAAAAGTGATACCTTGAAATGAGGGCCTTTTTCTGGAGATAATAACTTGGTGCACTCGATACTACGAGCTCTCTGTAGGCCTAACTCAATTAGATCTCTTTTTGAAACCTCTTTCCTGAAACCATTAATAAAAATGCTTCACATGAACATTAAATGACTCATGGGTATCACAAGTACATCTTGCTCTGAGAAAGTAGACTATAGGGCAGGCTTTTTTTCAGTGAGAATGTACTGTATATGCATATACCCCTTTTATGCCTACGCATGTGTAAAGCACTCTCTCTGATCCTCTCCTTGTCTCTGTCTGAGTATGACCTACAGTGTTCTGTGTGTTTCTGCAGCTGTTTTGAGATGCACTGTATAAGTTTGTTTTCTGTTTTATTGTTGGGGTTGTTTGCTATACACAGTAACAAAACATTATAAATTATCCTAGCCATTTAAGGAACAGTTTGACATTTTAGGGAATAGACTAATTCGCACTGAGAGTTAGATGATCAGAAGATAAATGCCCCTCTCATGTATATGGTAAATATGTAGCTGGAGCCAGCAACAAGTTGAGTTAGCCTAGCATAAAGACTAGAAATAAGGGGAAACAGCTGGCCTGGCCTGTCTGTCTGTCCAAAAGGTAAGAAAATCCACATATGAGCATCTTTTAATTTAACATTATATCTTGTTTGTTTAATCCCTTACAAAAACTGAAGTGTAAAAATGACAATTCACTGTTTTACAAGGGGTTATGTGCTGTACTATTTCTTGGCAGTGAGCAGTTGGCAGGCAAGCAGTTGAGACTCCAGGAATTTACTGGTCCGGCCAAGAATTAATCCGGCATATAACCCCCCATAAAATGTAATTGTTTTTACAATAAAATTTTTGTATGGATTAAACAAACCCAATATAATATGTTAATTTGTGAGCTTTAGAGGTGCTGCTGGGCAGATTATGTTACCCTCAGACAGAGCCCCTGTTTTCATTCCCCCTGGGGTCGCCGAACGCGTTAGCCCGTTCACTTGATGTTTACTCAGTGTTTCTATTAATATCTCCGCGATAATACAGCACAGAAATATGGTTCAAATATTGTAGGAATCTGTCGACTCTCTGCTTCCGAGTCATTATTCTCGAGAGCTCATACATGACTCACACAGCGAGCTAGGAGGAAGAGAAGAGAGCTCTCGTCTGTCTCTCACTGTACGTAATTGGTGGATTTGTGTGTCCGTCTGCAAACCAATGGACACTCAGGAAATCACTAAGGACCTGCCCGTCACCTTACACTGCAGAAAAACACTGCAGTTTTCAATGAGTTTACATGGAGAGAAAAAGAGAAAGTCCGTGAAAAAAACACATATAAGAAGGAGAAAAAGAAGACGAAGACAAGGAGAGAAAATGGCGAAGAAGTACACAGTTAGCAAAGTTCTAGCAGCGATTTTGGAGCAGCGACGATGATGAGGAAGGAGTTTCACACCCTGAAGGGTTTGAGTCCAACGATGAAGAGGAATACCAAAATAACAGGAATCCATTTAAAGATGGGTAAATGTATTTATTTTACAAAAACCTTGTTTGCAATATCACAGTAATAGTGCACTTCGTGCTAAGCTAAATGTGACCATCTTGGCAAAAAAAAGTTACGTAAAATTAGTCACGAACTCTGACAAAATTGACTGCCCATTAGTAAAGGTTTACTCTGTAAATAATTTTTTTCTGTAAAAGTGAGCTTCACTTGCAAATAGTATAGATCAGAGGTTTTCAAAGTCTGAGACGCTGGGCCTCCCCTCAGAAAAAGAAAAAGGAGTCCCCTCACCCCCACTTATTTTACTTGCTTAGTTTTGCGCAATTCTTGCATCATGATTATGTTATATGATACCATAGACACTCAACAGCGTCAAAACTTCAGACTACACCAAATACATAAAAAATGTCTGTTCTGCCCTCAACCAGTCTGATTTTTCTTCAAAAGCAGAAACCTTAGAAAGAGCTGTAAAACCTGATATATATTTAGACTGCTTTTCACTTATCGGCCTTTTTCAACTAACTTCAACGATCTCTTCATCTAGACCATCAACCTGTCTCTTAGACCCCATTCCAAGTAGGCTGCTTAAAGAAGCTTTACCCTTAGTTAGCACTTCTTAACTGGATATGATCAATCTGTCTTTATTAACCACACTGCTATCTATCTGTGGTAGTTTAGGTGTTGTCACTTCCTGTTTTATTTTGTAGTGTGTTCCTTCCCTGGTGTATCTTGTGGTTTTTACTTCCTGTCTTTGTTTTCCCTCCTTTTGATTGTTGTTATCAGATCGATCTCAGTTTTCACATGTTAATAGTGAACCCTCTGTGCACGCCAAAGTTAGTCACGGAGTTCCACAAGGTTCTGTGCTTAAACCGATTTTTATTCACCTTATATACGCTTCCTTTTGGCAATATTATTAGGAAACACTCTACAAACTTTTATTATGTGGATGATACCCAATTATATCTATTAAGCCAGATGAAACTAATCAGTTAGCTAAACTTCAAACATGCCTTTAAGGACATAAAGACCTGGATGACCTACAATATTTGGATGTTTAACTCAAAACAAAACTGAAGCTATTGTACTTGGCCCCAAGCACCTCAGACACATTATCTAAAGATATATTTACTCTAGATGGCATTGCCCTGTCCTCCACCACCACTGTAAGGAACCTCTGAGTTATCTTTGATCAGGATTTATCCTTTAACTCCCATATGAAACAAACTTCAAGGACTGCCTTCTTTCACTTACATTTAATTGCAAAAATCAGGCGCATCCTGTCTTAAAATGATGCAGGGAAAAACTAGTCCATGCATTTGTTACTTCTAGGATGGATTATTGCAATTCCTTATCAGGCTGCCCCAATAAGTCTCTTAAGACTCTCCAATTGATCCAGAATGCTGTGGCAATTGTACTGACAAAAACTAGGAAAAGAGATCATATTACTCAAATATTCGCTTCTCTGCACAGGCTCCCTGTAAAACCAAATGTAGATTTTAATCGGATGCAGAATAGAATGTAAAATCCTTCTCCTTACCTACAAAGCTCTTAAAAGTCAGGCACCATCATATCTTAAAGAGCTCATAACTTATTACCCCACTAACACTGCGCTCCCAGAATGCAGGCTTACTTGTGGTTCCTAGAGTCTCCAAAAGTAGAATGGGAGCCAGAGCCTTAAGTTATCAAGCTCCTCTCCTGTGGAATCAGTTCCCAGTTTGGGTTCAGGAGCCAGACACCATCTCCACATTTAAAAGTAGGTTTAAGACTTTCCTCTTTGATAAAGCTTATAGTTAGGGCTGGCTTGGGTGAGTCCTGAAACATCCCTTAGTTATGCTGCTATAGTCCTAGACTGCTGGGAGACTACCCATGATGCTCCTATCTCCTCCTTTCCCTCTCCATCTGTATGCATATTTATCCCATTAATGCATGTTACTAACTCGACATTTTCTCTCTACCGTAGTTCTGTGCTTTCTCGTCTCTCTCCTCTCTCCTTCTGTCGCTTTCAACAGGTATTTCTGCCTCCAGAGCTGCAGAGTCTGAATCTGATTGTGGGCCACCTGCTGCCCCCGTGTTCCTGCTCGACAACTGCTACTACAATTGTTATTATTGTCATTAATATTCCTATGACTATCATTCCTATTATTATTATTATTATTATTATTATTACTTTATTAATATTACCACTACCACTACCATTACATTATTATTATTTTAAAATTCTAGGTGGAATTTGCATTGTGCTCGATATGATAAATGGAATAGATATAGAGGAGATTAGCTGACAGGACAGAAGAGAAGCAGTCACAGCCTCACACCTCCTCCACATTCCTCTTCAGTGTGAATTGATGTGTGTGGGGGATCTGGAGGAAGAAAAGCACTTAGTAGTAGTGAATGTCCTAAATTGTTATTTTTTTTCAGAGAGGATTCACCGCTCCCAGAGGCCACTGAACCACAGGCAGCATCACCTCTTCCTGCCACAAGGTCACCCCTGTCTCCAAGGTCACCCCTGTCTCCAGGTTACAACCAGCAGGCTGCTAAACAAATAGCACAGGGAAAAAAGTACAAATGGACAGACTTGAACACGGGGGATTTTTACATTGGGCTGCTTCTGTACATGGCCATGGTGAAACTCTACAGCATTGCAGAGTACTGGAGGCAGAATCATCTTTTTTCTTTGCCACTTCCATCACAGATCATGCCACGGGACAGATACAGAGCAATATCTTGGAACCTTCATCTTAGCGACCCTGATGAGGATATACATAATAACAGAAAAAAGGGCACAGCCAACCATGATAAACTATTCCGACTAAAACCCCTGATGGACACCATCAAGAATGCGTGCAAGACATTTTATCATCCCCACAGAAGATTCAAGCTGTTTGTCTTCGCTGACTCAAGGAATGGCTACACAGTGGAATTTTCCATTTACACTGGGAAAAGCGACATCCCCACTGGACATGGCGTGTCCTACGATGTTGTGATGTCCCTGTTGCAACCAGGTTACCTTGGCACAGACTAACACATTTACATGGACAATTTTTATTCCAGTCCTAAACTCTTCAGGGCTCTCCATGAGCAAAGATTTGCTGCCTGTGGGACCTACAGGGAGAACTGCAAGGACTGCCCTAGGACAGAACTGAACGCCCCCCACAAGGAAGTCAGAGAAAAGCTCTATAAGATGGATCCGGGATGGCCCCCTCATCTATGTGAAATGGATGGACACGAGGGAAGTATCAGTCTGCTCCACACTTCACACAACACACTCCGGTAAACTGTCCAGGAGTCACCTTGTTGTTTCACCCTCCTCTGCACAAAGGTATCAATCCCCTGTCCCACACCAGTTACAGAGTTACAGTGGAGTTGATTGATCAGACCAGCTCATTCAGTATTACTCTGCACAACACAAAACCATGTATTGGTACAGAAACCTGTTCTAACATTTTCTGGACATTGCCACCATCAACAGCTTCATTCTCCACAAGGAACTCTGACACACAGAGCTTTCATGAAGGAGCTGACTGCTGAGCTCTGTGACAAGCCTCTCCGCACAGCTCCTACCCGGGCACCTGCAGGTCACCTTCCTGTACCCATTGCTGATGTCCATGCAGCAGGCCCCTGCGCGAAAGCCACCACGGGTCGCAAGAGAACATTGCCAAAGCCAAGGCAAGCGAAAAGACACACCGTGGAAATGTAGTGTGATGTTGCCCTCTGCATGCAGCTGGACAGAAACTGTTTTGCAGCATGGCATGACAGTTGAAACATGCACATTATGTAAATATTGTAAATAGTGTGTTATTTCTATGTTGAGTTTTATATACAAAGTAAATGCTTGGTTTGAGGAAAAAAAACTGTTATGTTAATGCTAATTAATGGTAATTTTTCATTTGCACACATCCCATGAAGCTTGATATGTTGTATGAAGTCATGATTCAGTCCCATTTTATCTCAGTCCCTCTAACATTTGGTGAAAGTAGAGTCACAGACAACACTTGTACTCAAAAAACAATATTACAAAATGTCATTTTAGACAATTTTAGTCATATATTCCACTACTTTTGTGAACCTAAGACTTTGGTAAACCCATTTCAAGCACCAAAACAATTTGTCCATGAGTAGTGGTATGTTTTCACAAGACATTTTAAAAATTAAAAAAATCGGACTACAACTTTTCATCTTTAGGGCCAAATTATCTCTTTACACAATGCTTTAAGACAAGAGCTGAGGTTTTTCTGCACATTTTGATATAAAACACATGGGTATCATGTTATGCAAGTGCCTTTAAAAGGTGAGTTTCATAAGATATGTAAAAATCGAGAAAATGCCCTCAGATCTCAGAGGGTTAATCAGTGTTGTGCAAGTTCACACTTCACAAGAGCTAGCTTAAAGTTCAGTTCACACAGATTATGAACTAGTTCACATTCATAGTTTTTAAAATTCACAGTACCATAAAATGCTGTGTATCCTCAAGTGTTAAGATGGAACCTATCGTCACTCAACATGATTTAGAGTGCTCCATGTTCTCGTTGCTGAACAGAAGTTAAAAAAGAGGACAATCTTCTCAGAAACTTGGTATTTTCCTTTACTCCACAGTATGCTGTGAATGTGGTATTAAGATAGGAGGGCGGGTTGAATTTTCAAAATGTTCCATCTGGTATTACACATGATATCAAACAAGTGCGGTACAAGAAAATGTACTGCAATATCAGTTGAGTAGATAGAGAAGTAGAGGGACAGGAGCAGTGAAAACAGCCTCTGAATGACTGAGGAGACGGCAGTGTTTGTGAACAGACTTCCTCACCTCTCCCAACAGCCAGCCTTATCTGACGTTCACTTGTAGTGGAAGGCTTCAGGAAGTTTTGGAGGAAAGTGGGGCAAGGTAGACTTACAAAGGCCCATCACTTTCTTTATATAGTACACAGCCTGTCCAGAATATAGATCAGGTTGCGGCACAGTATCTGCTGCTCGCTGTTCTGTCCTTGAGAGGCGGAGGGGAAGAACAGTGAGACGGGGAGTATCTCTTCTGTGGTGGACTTCTGGAAAAGTTGGTCTGTCTACAGAGCGAACAGAAATGGTAACATTTTTGATAGCATTGACTGGACGCAGACAGGGGAAACTGAATAGCACTTGGCAAGTAGCAAAGCGTGTTCTTGAAATATTATTTTCATACTATTTTCCAAACAGAGTGTCATTGGATTATAGCACAGGACAGATGGTTGAACTCTCAAGAAATGTACAATTATTCAGACATTAAGATGCCTTTCGAAAATCCATATCTCAGTTGTCTCAAAGCTTTTCTTTAACTTACCCACTAGACTTTATCAAAATCTCCTTCTTTGATCAAGTTTGACAGTAATTAAAGATGTCAATAATATATAATGATAATATAATATGGTGGTTGTACTGGGCAACCTTATTTTGCCAATCATGCTTGTTTTAATGCCCATACGGTGTCAAGTGCAGCGGCTACGTCAGAAAACAACTGTCCAGTCGGAACAGAGTATATAAATAACATAGTCAATGCAACATACCCACAGAGCTACAGATTCATGAGAGGCTGGAGACTACCTATACTTTGTATCTGTATGTGTAAGTCAACTCCCAGAAATAACATAAATCATAATAATGCTGCACAGTATGCCTTGAAATTATGTCGATGTTGGACAACTCTGCACCTCAGGATTTACATCCAGTGCCAATATTCAGTGCCAATGCAGGAAGTAGTGTGTCCTTTATTTAGCAAGGTGGAAAGTACGGATGTGGAGGTCAGGGTGGTGGATGTGCGTTTATCACTCCCTACTTAATGCAGGACACTAAAGATCACATGCCATCACAAACCTGCAATTAATGTTTGCTTTTTTATTAACCATAACCACTTTCTTTCCCTAACCTTAACCATACATGAATTTTAAAAACATTGACATTGGACGTAAAAAAAAAAAGCCTTTGTCACTGAATGTAATCCTGGGTTTTGCAGAATTGTCCAATATTGACGATGTTGTCTGGCAATAAGGTTGGAATTTTTTAACTGCTCTTAGTAACTGCTTCCATATTGACTGGGAATGACGTTGGTGGGACAGATACTATTGATTAGGGCAAAACAATGAAAAATAACCTCCCTCCCCCGAAAATGAAACTGGCTATCATGAACACAATGTCAGGCTTAAATAAAGTGAAAGGAAATGCCACGTCAGTCTGATTATAAAGCTAAGAATGTTCAAGTAAGAGTAAGATCTCTCTGCTGTTTAATATGAGCACAGACAGAGCATTCTGACTTTGAACAATTACTCGCTGGCTAATAGCTTTTATTGATTCACCTCATCAGACTTCATGCTCTGTACATTTCTAAGACTTTGCATGATTGTTAACCAGTTTTCAGAGATCCTTTTATCAACATAAAATGAGTCTTTTCATTAATTAACCACAAGATGTTGTTTTTCACTTTGGATGTTGAGCACTTTATTTTGGCTGCTCTCTCTCAGTGTCACAAGGTCAGTTTTCTCTCGGACAAAGATAAGGGAGAATGAAAGATAATGTAGCACCTGCGTTATCTTTCATGTTAAAGTCCCTTGCCTTGTTAGCATGTTAAATGATGGTTCATCCTCTTGGAGTATAAGGCGCCTCCGCACCCTTTGCGGCTTAGAAACCCCAGCGCCCTGCAGTCCGATGATAGATTACCCTGCTTTTATCTACCAGCTGATTATGCCTCCTCTATAATGAAAGCTAAGTCTGAGCAGGGATCACCTGTAATGTGGCCTGAAATAGCTTGATTATGCTCATGTTCATTTTTACCTTGTTATCATCCTGGATTACACTCTTAACAGTTCAGCAGCAGTGTGTTTGTCATTACTGTGATACCGTCATGGGAGATTCACCTTCATTACATTGTATAACCCTAATAGCTGTCACATAGCTGTCTTATTTGTGGCAGACATTATGCATTAAATATAATCAACGCTGAACATGACAGGAATTAAGTTGCTTCCTCATTGGTATCCATAACATCATCAGTGAGAAAGCTTCAGGAGAATGAACTATTTAAACCATCTATCAAAGAATTACTAAGTCAACAATCATTCTCACAGTGAGATACTAATTACAAGACATATTTTAAAGAGGGAAGGGGCATTTTACAAGATTGACTATTATTACTGTCATTATTAATAATCACAGCTGGACTGTATTACTGCATAAAATCACAGGCTTGTCATAATTCAGCATGATGTCTAACCTTCAGCTGGGAATGACAGCTGATAATCTGATGACACACTCATTCCTGTTGGCCACCAGTGTGTTTTACATCTAGTTCTCTCTCTAGTTTTGAAGTTATTTTTCATACCAGTATATGAAGTGTCACACAGGAACATGTAGGAGGAATAACACACACTGGACTGTGGTACAATATGAAATCCAGCTTTATATCATCGAATTGATGAAAACATGCTGGGAATTACACAGTGCGGATAAAAAAGTAACAATGAACACATCATCCAATCACTGCATGATTTGCAGATTTGCAAACAGTTTTCTACAAACCTCACAATATTTTTACATTTCATTTTCACAACATCAGCAGTGAAAGAAGTATTCTAAACCTTAAAGGGGTACTCTTGACACAATTGATCATAGCATTCTTTTAGATAGACTGAGGCACTGGGTGGGCATATCTGGCATTGCACTAGACTGGTTCTCATCATATTTGTCCAATAGGAAATCCTGTGTCACCATTAATAACTTCATGTTATCCTTTTCCCATATTAACTACGGTGTGCCTCAAGGTTCAATTCTGGGACCAATACTGTTCTCCTTATCTGTGCTCCCCTTGGGTGATGTCATCCGCAGACATGGTATTTCTTTTCATTGCTATGCGGATGACACACAGTTGTACCTCCCTGTCAAGCCCACTGACCTTAGTATGCTGAGTCCTCTGCAGGACTGCCTGTCCGACATAAAAAATTGGATGTCGATAAATTTTCTTCAGCTCAACTCAAATAAAACTGAAATCCTTGTTATTGGGCCCCAACACATCACTAAACAAATACTGCCATCCACTGGTTACCTGTCACAACATATCAAGCCTGTTGCAAGAAATCTTGGTGTCCTGTTTAATAGCAATTTATGTTTTGAGCACTAAGCTTTACCAATCATGTTTTCATGACCTCAGAAATATTGCAAAAATCTGATCTATTTTAAATATTAGTGATGCAGAAACTGTTGTGCATGATTTTATCTCCTCACACCTTGACTATTGTAACAGTCTGTTCACTTGTCTGAATCAAAATACTTTGAAACGACTGCAGACTGTACAGAACTCAGCTGCTAGGTTTTTAACGAGGACCAAGAGGTATGATCAGATCACACCTGTTTTAGCCTCTTTACATTGGCTCCCTGTTTGTTTTAGAATTGATTTTAAGATCTTATTGATTACTTTTAAGGCTCTTCATGGCCTGGTTCCAGATAATATTTTAGACCTTTTAATCCCTTATGAACCTTTACGTAGTTTGAGATCATCGGGCAGCGGTCTTCTGTCTGTTCCTAAGTCCAGGATGAAAACTAAGGGGGACAGAGCTTTTGCCATCCGAGCCCCGAGGCTCTGGAACAACCTGCCCAAAGAAATTAGGTTGTCTGAGTCAGTGTCTTCTTTTAAGTCTCTTTTCAAAATTTTTATCGGAAAGCATATACTGATCTTACCTGAGCTGTCAGTTTATTTTATTGTTTTTATGTATTTTATCATTCACTGTGGTATTTTATTTCTCTCTCTGTGAAGCACTTTGTCCTTTGTTTTGATAAGTGCTCTATAAATAAAGTTTTATTATTATTATTATTATTACTCCAGGAATTGTGTATTGCACTTCCACACAGTTGGCGGACTCTGAAGAGACACATAATAAAATATATAATAAGTCAAAATGGGAGAAGTAGAGACTGACATCCTAACTTTTAGCCCCTAATCTCAATCCTACATTCCCCATAATGCAGTTTGATACTGTCATGTGTGAGACACTCCCTTCCTGGTAAATGCCCACATCTTTCAAACTCCACAGCCCCAGTTTGTAACACAGGCTGTTATTAACTTCAATGCTACATAATATACACATACAGTCAATTAACAGTCTACAGAACTACAATATTAATATTACCACAATTGTATTGTAAAAAAGTCAGCTGGTGTGTTCACATTTATACAGCGAGTCATGTATTCAGTCTGTGTGGTTCCTGTGAATCCACAGGGTGCTTTGAAGGAGCAGGCAGAGGCAGAGCTGTGGCTCCGTGCTCTGATTGGAATTAACTCTCTGATCAGAATCACTGATGCAAACGATTATCAAACTAACTTAAGCCTGCTGTTGGACTGCTTGCACTCATCTGCTTGCAGACTTTTGCACTGACACGCAACTTCATATTGAAACCATGTTCTTCAAAGATGCTTAAAAGGTGCATTAGGTCAGAGAATGGTGTGGAAAAGGTTCTGATCTAATTAGTAACTACTTGTAAGTCTAGTGGAGCTAGATAAACAGGAATTAGTTACTGGCTACGCACTTTTACCTGTAAAATCAATCTGGAACCAG
Organism: Siniperca scherzeri; assembly: GCA_027580175.1. Taxonomy (NCBI): domain Eukaryota; kingdom Metazoa; phylum Chordata; class Actinopteri; order Centrarchiformes; family Sinipercidae; genus Siniperca; species Siniperca scherzeri. The sequence goes on from CM050853.1 coordinate 18,638,027, forward strand.
GTTATCAACCTGTGTCAAATAAGATCTCACCAAAATGTCTTTCAAGAAAGAGGCTGTAAGAGAAGGAAGACTCAGAGATAAAAGTTTTGCTTCATTCAGCGTGACTTTGTTCATAAATCAGACTGATTCACAGAATGAGAGCCGATAATACAATTTGATAATTACAAGCATATAATGACCGAAACAGACAATAGGGTTGTAGTTTCATCAACAAAGCCAGAGATGCAGCCTGGCAGTCAATTGTAGACTGTATTAACAGTAAAGATAGGTTTCAAATCGTTGTGATTTAGAGTAAGCCATGAGACAAGCCAGACTGTACACTCAGCCTGACACTTTAAGATCAGTTAGTTTTGTTTATTATCCTTTCTGAGATTCCCTTTGTGTCTGTGGCAAATGTCAGACAAATACAAACACAACGAAAGACATCACAGTTAAAGACAGACATTTAACAGCAGAGTGCTCCACAACCACATCACCAGCAATCAAGTATTAAGTACTGTACAACAAAATGTAAGGGACACACCTCTCATATCACACAGAAATTCAAGCTACTCTGTGTTGCTGAGGGCAGGGCCTAAGCAACACAGAGTAGCTTAAATGTCTGAGTTCTCAGACCATTTTCACAATTGAGAATGACTTCTGGATGGGAGCCGAAACGTCTTGATTCTGAAAACAGTGTCCAGATGACTACGACTGAAACCTTTTCTACGATTGTACACCATTGCGTAACAAAAAAGTTATTGAAGAGTGAAAGTAAAGCTTGTTAGCTTAGCTTGGTCACTAACAGGAAAATAACTTCACAAAGTTTATTCAAATTACGTATTTGTACCATTGACTCCTGTCTCATAAGTTGTATTGAGTCAAGCAGGGGAACAGGAAAAACGAGGGATAGGACCCAAAATGCAGACAGTGGAGGCAGAGAGATGCAGTTCAGTGGTTTAATGAAGGTAAATGGTGAAAGTACAACAAGCTTACCGGGTAGTCGAGAGGCAGTGGTCAAGACCAGGGGAGCAGTCCAAACAGGCAAACATAAATCCAAGGAACAGGCAAAGTCCAAAACTTCAAAATCCAGCGAGGTCCAAGAAAAACAGCGAAAATGTCCAACACACAGAGAACTAAGGCCGGGGACACTTGACGTGTGGACAATGACGAACTGACACAGAACAAAGGAAGCACGCAGACTAAATGCACTCAGGTGAGGGGAGACTGGTGAAAACAACCAGGGAGGAAGCTAAACCACAAGACACATGAGGGAAGGAGAATATTTCTAAATAAAACAGGAAATAACTATAAACCATGACATAAGTGTGCGTAAACCACTGCACTTTTGTGGAGCAGTTTTTACGACAAAGGAACTAAAATAAAATTGAATGGTGTAACACCAAAGTTAAACTTGACGCAAAAAATTTGTGCAGTTTTTTGTCTCACTAGTGATCAAAGTCAAAATTCTGTGGGGGTCACTGTCACCACATGCCCCTCCTTGGACACACCCCTGGCCACTACATGGTTTTGGCAATAGTGTAGTAGTATTTGCGCATCTGGTGGAGGTAATTAAATAAGACTGCACCAAATCTCTCATAACAGGGGGTTACAACATTTAGATTCTCAAAACTCATCTGGATGGCCAAACCAGCCATTCTGATAATCATCAATTTTGACAGTTAATGAATTAATTGACTGAGTTACTAGATTAGTAGGATTAATGAATAATGTTGATTAATAATTTCAATATTTCCTGGTCCTCTGTTGTGAAGATTATTATTGTAAATTGAATTTTCTTTAAGTTGTCAGTCAGACAGATACATAAATTTAAGTCATTATATTTGGCTGGGGGAACTTGAATTGTGTTTTTGTTTTACATTTTACAGACTAAGTAATCGATTGATGATTAATTAATTAATATTTTAATCTTATTAATATTTTCAAAATGATTTTTTATCAAAAGTTAATCAGTAAAATAAAATCAGTTTTAAAAGCCTTATATTTATTTTAACTTTTATTTTAGCCTCCAGCTGTTCAGGTGAAGGCAGCTCCCAGTGTTAAGATGGGGGAAGTGTATGTGTATGTATGTTAAGTAAGTGAAGCAGAGAGCAGGAGAAAAAGAGAGAGAGAAAAAAGAGGAAACATGCTCTGCAGATTATTCCAGGTTGGATGGAACGTAAAAGAAAAAAAACAACAATCCGTGCCTTCACAATGTTTCCATTTTTTTCACACCCTACACACACACACGCACACACAGTACAGTTATAAAACACCAATGTACATGCAATCTGAGCGCAGGCCAAGGCACATGAGATAAACACAGGTACGGCTGGGAGAAAATGACTCTGTCGGGTCCTGAATCGAATTGGAGCCCTGTGGGGGGTGATGACAGCTCCTGTGTTGTTTACGGTGTGTGTGTTATTCCATCTCACAGTTGCCATGTTGCTGGCAGCTCCTCTATGTCTGCATCTTAACGTTGTGTTAACACGACTTTATATGGAGCTCATGTTGCCGCTGACTGACGAGACACAGCGAGTAACAGCCAGCTGTGTCTGTCTTTAGAGGGTGGATACATGTTGTGTGTGTGAGTAGGTGTGTGTGTGTGTGTACAAACGGGTGAAACATAAAGCCACAGCTCTAAATTACCTGCAATAAAAACAAGCAAGGGGAAAATCTATAGAATTATTCATGGCTACTTTTTTAATTCAACAGAAAGATGACAGCATGAGGCAGCAGCAGCAGCAATAGACACGGGCCCCATGCTACATTTCTGAGATGAGAAAATAAACTGAATCAATAACCCCACTGTTGATACCATGTGGCAGAGATTGATACTCTGCTGGTGCGTATGAAATATGCATGCTTTCCCAAATCCGAAAACATTGTTTTGTGGAACCAATCCGTTAGGCCGCGGCAAACTTAAATTGTGTTACAGGCGGCTTAGAATACACACGCCTCCGCCCTTCATGGTACTGATAGGTATCTGAAACCAAGGCTGTGTCAATCACTCGATGCAACTGTCTAATGATTACCTCACATAGAAAAGTGAGTAACTCCCAGAATATCATAAAATGCTGAACTTAGTAAATTTCTCCCATCTTTCTCATTCCCCAGGAGAGCACACACACAGAGGTAGACCCTGCTTTGTGCCTGGATGTACAGCAGCACTGCTAGATTCTTCATATGCATGTCAATAACATTATGTCAGTCGCTCTACTACTCAGACTGTCTAACTAAGATTTGATAAACAGGGATTGTGTGTGGAATCCAAGTTTGTTCACACTAGAAAAGTGACAAAATACAGTATACTCAAAGCAGACAGTATGCAGACTAAATACAGTACATTTTAGAGTGTGCTGTTGATGTACACTGTCCTCCCACAATCAATGCACAAAAGAAATGGAGGAGCTCCTCACAACTGGAAAAAAATTAAATACATTTTGGTTGGTGGTGAAACAGCTCCAAAAAAAATAAAAAAAGTATTAAATCTTAGGAAAAATATTTTGATGTCTCTTTGGCAGTGACATTACAAAGTCGCATATGATTGACAATATGTATACGTATTCTATCATTTCCTGGTAGTATAAATGTTAAAGTATGTTGATATTTTTAACTGCTAAAACAGTATACTATGACATTTAGTATGTAGTACATACTGTATAGAATTAGTAATATGGATTTGGGACACAGCTTTAGACTTTTAAGCTTTTCATTAAATTTTTATTGTTAGAAAAATTCTTTCTATCTGCTGTACTCAGGTCTCTCTTGCAAAAGAAATCTTGATTGCAATGAGATGACCTGATTAAATTGTATATATAAATGAGAGAACATCTTGTGGAGGAATGGTGATCATCCCTCCAATGAGTTCCACAGACTTGGCAAGGAGCACTGAAGCTGTTCTGGAGGCCTGACTCCATAATAAGACACTTCATGTTTTTAATTTGTAACCCATCTGTATATAATATGTACAGAAAAAAAAACAAAAAAAAAACTTTGTCCTTCACCCTCCGCGGGTGGTCTCATCCTTCGAGCTCGGGTCCTCTACCAGAGGCCTGGGAGCTTGAGGGTTCTGCGCAGTATCTTTGCTGTTCCTAGTACTGCACTCTTTTGGACCGAGATGTCTGGTGTTCTTCCAGGGATCTGCTGTAGCCACTCCTCCAGTTTGGGGGTCACTGCCCCGAGTGCTCCGATGACCACGGGCACCACTGTTGCCTTCACCTTCCAAGCCTTCTCCAGCTCTTCTCTGAGCCCTTGGTACTTCTCTAGTTTCTCATGTTCCTTTTTCCTGATGTTGCCATCACTTGGTATTGCCACGTCAACCACAACGGCTTTCCTCTGCTGTTTGTCCACCACCACGATGTCAGGCTGGTTCGCCATTACCATTCTGTCAGTCTGGATCTGGAAGTCCCACAGGATCTTGGCTCGGTCATTCTCTACCACCTTTGGAGGTGTTTCCCACTTTGACCTCGGGGTTTCCAGTCCATACTCAGTGCAGATGTTCCTGTACACTATGCCAGCCACTTGGTTATGGCGCTCCATGTATGCTTTTCCTGCCAGCATCTTACACCCTGCAGTTATGTGCTGGATTGTCTCAGGGGCCTCTTTGCACAGCCTACACCTTGGGTCTTGTCTGGTGTGGTAGATCTGGGCCTCTATTGCTCAGGTGCTCAGGGCCTGCTCCTGTGCAGCCATGATGAGTGCCTCTGTGCTGTTCTTCAATCCAGCCCACTCTAGCCATTGGTAGGACTTCTTGATATCAGCCACTTCAGTTATGTTCCGGTGGTACATCCCGTGTAGGGGTTTGTCCTCCCATGATGGTCCCTCCTCCAGCACGTCTTCCTCTGTTCCCCATTGCCTGAGACATTCCCTGGGCACGTCATCTGTTGGGGCCTTATCTTTGATGTACTTGTGGATCTTGGATGTTTCATCCTGGATAGTGGCTCTCACACTCACTAGTCCACGACCGCCTTCCTTACGGCTAGCGTACAGTCTCAGGGTGCTGGATTTGGGATGGAACCCTCCATGCATGGTGAGGAGCTTCGTACCACCAAGACCACGCGTCTTAACGTCTGTGGTCTGTATCTCTTCCTTTGGCCACCTTATTATTCCCGCAGGGTATCTGATCACTGGCAGGGCGTAGCTGTTTATTGCCTGGGCCTTGTTCTTGCCATTGAGCTGACTTCTTAGGACTTGCCTTACTCATTGGAGGTATTTGGCCGTTGCTGCTTTCTTGTTACATCTTCGAGGTTGCCATTTGCCTGTGGTATTCCAAGGTACTTGTAACCATCCTCAATGTCTGCAATTGTTCCTTCTGGGAGTGAGACCCCTTCTGTGTGGACTACCTTCCCTCTCTTTGTCACCATTCGACTGCACTTCTCAAGCCCGAATGACATCCCAATGTCAGAGCTGTAGATCCTGGTGGTGTGGATCAGTGAGTCGATGTCCCGCTCGCTCTTAGCGTATAGCTTGATGTCATCCATGTAGAGGAGGTGACTGATGGTGGCCCCGTTCCTGAGTCGGTATCCATAGCCAGTCTTGTTGATTATTTGGCTGAGGGGGTTCAGACCTATGCAGAACAGCAGTGGGGACAGAGCATCTCCTTGGTATATGCCACATTTGATGGATACTTGTGCAAGTGGCTTGCCATTGGCCTCAAGGGTGGTTTTCCACAGCCTCATCGAGTTTGCAATGAAGTCTCTTAGAGTCCTGTTGATGTTGTACATCTCTAAGCATTCAGTGATCCATGTGTGCGGCATTGAGTCATATGCTTTCTTGTAATCAATCCAGGCAGTGCACAGGTTGGTGTGTCGGGCTCTGCAGTCTTGGGTGACTGTTCTGTCAACCAGGAGTTGGTGTTTGGCTCCTCTGGTTCCTCTGCCAATGCCCTTCTGTGCTTTGCTCATGTATTGATCCATGTGTCCACTTATCTTAGCCGCGATGATGCCTGACATGAGCTTCCATGTTGTGGAGAGACAGGTTATTGGCCGATAGTTGGATGGGACTGTACCTTTGCGGGATCCTTCAGGATCAGGATTGTGCACCCTTCGGTAAGCCATTCAGGGTGCGTCCCATCTCTTAGCAGCTGGTTCATTTGTGCTGCTAGGCGCTCATGGAGTGCAGTGAACTTTTTTAGCCAGTAGGTGTGAATCCTTTCAGGGCCCGGTGCTGTCCAGTTCTTCATACCTGAGACTCTTTCTTGGATGTCTGCCGCTGTGATGGTGACTGGATTCTGTTCAGGGAGGTTGCTGTGGTCCTTTCTCAGAGCCGCCAGCCACAGTGCATCACTGTTGTGTGATGCCTCCCTCTCCCATATACTTTTCCAGTACTGCTCCGTTTCCAGCCTTGGTGGGTCTGCTCTGCTGTTATTACCCTGCCATTGAGCGTACACTTTCGCAGGTTGAGTTGCGAACAGCCGGTTTATTCTTCTGGCTTCATTATCTCTCGTGTATCTCTTTAGGCGGCTGGCCAAGGCTTGGAGCCTTTGTTTGGCAGTTTCGAGTGCTTCAGGTATGGGCATCTGGTTGTACTTCTTGGGTACTTGCTTTCTCATTGCACCTCTCTCAGCCTCTGTCAGTTGGCTCACTTCTCTCCGTGCCTCCTTGATTTTTGCCTCCAACCTTCGTTTCCATGGTGGGTACTGTCTCTCATGGCTCCCATGGTTGCTCTTGTAGCCAAGCATCTCTAGGATCACTGCTGCTGAGGCGTATATCAGCTCATTGGTTTCAGTGATGGTTGTGGTAGGGATCGCTCTCAATGCTGCATTCACATCTTCTAGGAGACTTTCTGATGGTACTTTACTTAGCCGTTGTAGTTGGCGTCGGGGTTGCCTTGTATTCATCCTCGCCATGATCTTATCTTTCAGGTCAGTCGCTGCCTCGTTCAGCGTGATTTCTCTTGGGGCTTCGTACCCAATCTCTGGTTGGGGAGCTGCTGGTTGCTCCCCTCTGACCTGTAGTCCTGGCTCCCCCTTGCCATAGCATTTGTGTTGTATCTCATCAATCTCAAGTTGTGATAGAAGTTGCCGCTTGTGGATGTTGGAACGCTGAGCTACTAGTTGCTTCGCTGTAAGCCTTGATTGTGGGTTTCGAAGTAACCATTCATCCCACATCCTGTGCATGTAACCCCTCTGACCAGGGTTACTGGAGTAGTAGCATTCCAACAGAGCATACATACGTACAGTATATATATTTAAACTGTGCAAATCAACCTTTATCCACACTTTATTAATCTGTTTTTCTGTTATACTATGTAAAGCAACAGCTCCTGCACATATCATAAATTACAAATGTCAATAATGTTAAAAAACTATCCGAAAAATACTTGGTTACAGGATAGTGACTGGGTCAGGAATTTTACTTCATATCCATTGAAATGGGACCGATTCAGTCAAAAAGAACTCTGTAGGTACAATTTTTGATTTAAATATCATTGGTTGGAAAGTTAATAGTGTGGATAATGCAGAATTTATGGTGTGTTAGGTTCCAAATTAGATTTTTCCACATATTCTCTGTTCTTTCACCCATTCTTTTAAAGCTGTTCACAAATGACACATTCACTAGAACCTTGCTCTTGATTTAGTCATTGTCAGTGTTGGGACTAAGGCGTTACAAAATAACGTGTTATAGTAACTCTTACTTTTGGCAATAACTAGTACTCTAACATTTTGTTTTTTTAAATTAAGTAACTAAATTACCATTACTAAGGACCTGTTACTTCATTATTTTTTTATGTAGCTAAGTAAAGTAATTAATTTTGTCCAGCTGCAGAGATGCATAGTCTACACTTCCTGTTTATCCTCAAAAATGTATCTGATCTCGCTTGGATATGTTTTAACATGCATGATTACTGCAGAGAAGTCAAGTTTCTTCACGTGGAGATATTCTCACTACTTCTCTTTTGTTGAGCAAAAAGACAAGAATATTTTAGTAAAATGTAACTTGTGCCCTGGCTTAAAGGGTCTATCCACTGCGAAAAACAGTACTTCTAACCTTTCGAAACACCTGAACAAGCAACATGCCTGCACAAAGCTAGTTGCTAGACCACATCATTCAAGTCATTTAAATGTTGGGCCTCGCCACTTGTGGAGAACAAAGAACAGAGGCCGGCATGTGAAACAAAAAGCCTGAACTAGTAGAAATAGCGCCACCTCAGGTATGTTAAGTCACACCTGTGTGCAAGATTTAAGCTTTCCACTGTAACTCTGGTTACTGCAGGAGGCTCTCAACGTTGAACTTTAATTTCCCCTGGAATAGTCTTAACTCACTGGACGAGCGACAGACTGTTTTGTGTTTGCTGAAACACTTTTTGGATCCCGATTGTTATATTCCACATAACAATCTTTGCCTGCAGAAGTAAGATATGAATTTACCGTTTTTCTTCACGGAGAGAAGGATAATCGCTGAGCCCCGCGCTCTCCCCACTAAAAGTTGACTGCTGCTTCTCTCCGCTGCCGCCTGAAGGAACAGTTTTGTCGCTGAACCCGCCGACAACGCGGACCCCAGCTACGTCAGAATCCGAGCCTAAGACGACTCCACTGGATAATCCAAATGGACTGACGCATTAAATCGCTATCAAGAGCAATCTCAAGTAAAAGGCTTGTGTCTAGGCAGAGACAGATTTTAAAGCTGTCTGTTGTTCCATATAAGCTTCATTTGTTGTGAATTGTGCTTTGCATTATTGTGGAAATTAATAATAAATAATAATAATAAAACTTTATTTATAGAGCACTTATCAAAACAAAGTACAAAGTGCTTCACAGAGAGAGAAATAAAATATCCCAGTGAATGATAAAATACATAAAAGCAATAAACTGACAGCTCTGGTAAAATCAGGATCTGCTTTCCGATAAAAATGCATTTTGAAAAGAAACTTAAAAGAAGACACTGACTCAGACAACCTAATTTCTTCGGGCAAGATGTTCCAGAGCCTCGGGGCCCTGATGGCAAAAGCTCTGTCCCCCTTAGTTTTCATCCTGGACTCAGGAACAGACAGGAAACCCCTTCCTGAAGATACATAAAGGTTCATAAGGGATTAAAAGGTCTAAAATATAATCTGACACCAGGCCATGAAGAGCCTTAAAAGTAATCAATAAGATCTTAAAATCAATCCTAAAACCAACAGGGAGCCAATGTAAAGAGGCTAAAACAGGTGTGATGTGGTCGTACTTCTTGGTCCTGGTTAACAGCCTGGCAGCTGAGTTTTGTACAGTCTGCAGTCGTTTCAAAGTATTTTGATTCAGACAAGTGAACAGGCTGTTACAATAATCAAGGCGTGAGGAGATAAAAGCATGTACAACAGTTTCTGCATCACTAATATTTAAAATAGATCAGATTTTTGCAATGTTTCTGAGGTGATAAAAACATAATTGGACAAGCTTAGTGACATGTTGCTCAAAACATAAATTGCTATCAAACAGGACACCAAGATTTCTTGCAACAGGCTTGATATGTTGTGACAGGTTACCAGTAGATGGCAGTATTTGTTTAGTGATGTGTTGGGGCCCAATAACAAGGATTTCAGTTTTATTTGAGTTGAGCTGAAGAAAATTTATTGGCATCCAATTTTTTATGTCAGACAGGCAGTCCTGCAGAGGACTCAGCATACTAAGGTCAGTGGGCTTGACAGGGAGGTACAACTATGTGTCATCCGCATAACAATGAAAAGAAATAACATGTCTGCGGATGACATCACCCAAGGGGAGTATAGATAAGGAGAACAGTAGTTGAGACAGGAGGTAGAGTTCTGGCCCCGATCTTTATTAAATTATTATTACTGCTGTGTCGGCTGTGTCAGTTTCGTATTAAGGACCTATGCAAAATTAACACAGGAAATTTAAAAGTAGCGCTAGAGGGATCCGGGCTCCAAATAGCACTACTATGTTCAATCCACAAGGGGGAGTTAGTGACAGCAGGGGGTGCATTGCTGTTTATGGTGGGCAGAGAAGAGAAAGAAGAAGAGCGAGGGGAGACAGGTGATGTAAATAGTCAATTACGTGAGGAGGACAGCACAGCGTGCTGCAGGTTAGCCGCCAGCATGCGACTACCTGAGTTGTTTGGGTGAAGTCTCATGCAAACAAGCAAGAACGATTCCATAATAAGTTGAAATTGTGAATAAAACCAATGTCATGGGTGCTGCAGACAGACTGGGGCCAGGTATGAAGGCTGAGGATCCTGCTAAAACGGCCAATTCCACGACCCAGTGTAGGAATTGGACCCGAAATTAAAGCATGCTTTCCGATGCTGTTGAGCAGGTCAAAGAGATGGAGAAAGTCTGCTTTTGTCAGCTCCAATTGCTGACGGGCGGTGTCATTGGTGCCGACATGGACTATGATTTTCGTGATAGTCGTCGGGAGTACAGCCAGAAGTCCGGGGAGCTTTTCGAGGATGTCGGGGGTCGTAGCTCCGGGAAAGCAGCGTGTGACCGCATTAACGAAGCAGATATTCTTTACTATGGAATCTCCAACTATCAGCGTAGTTGGGGGGATGGGAGGAGGCAGAGTCAATGATCGTGGAGCCCGCCGAGTTCCATCAGCTGTCCCTGGGATAGTTGTGGCCAGGGACTGCTGCGGCGAGGGGGCGGCGTCACTCATCCTCTGGATGAGTGAGACCTCCAGAGCTAATAATAAAAATAACAAGCTACCCACAGTAGCACGGAAACCAAGGTAATGGCCTACTTGGAAACAGCAGAAACAGGGATGGAGATTCTCAACCAATTTCCCACAATAAAAGAAATATCTCTGCCAATTGAGATACTCTTTAGCCTGGGAAGTCTGGTAATGTCTCCAAAGAGGAACAAGCTGTCTGACCAAAGGTTTGAGAAGCTTATCCTTACAACCACTGGTTTGAAGACTAAGCCTTCATTTAAATAATAGGCCCACATTTGTTAATTGTGTAACACAGAACAATCAGTTAGGTCTTTAAATGGTGCTTTAATTTGTCTACTTTGACTGTGAATATTTTGACTTGGTTATTTTCATAATTCCCTGAGAGAAAAAATATATTTTGTGGTTGTGCCATATATTGTTAGATTTTGGAGTTCATCCTACAAAGGAAAGCAAAGCCTAAGGTTTTTAATATATGCCACACTGACATAGCAGCACTTAGGCATTCAGGCCATGATGCTGAAAGTAGTTTAACCTGTCCACTTACTGTACATTCTGTATAATATTTTCAGCTGAGTTTTCAGTTATTTTCATAATTCCCTGGGTAAAACAAACTTCTTTTGTGGTTATGTTGTACATTGCTTGCTAGATTTCATACTTGAGCTATAACAAAGGAAAGGAAACCCTTATATTTTGATACATATTTTCTATGGTAGGCTATACAGCAGATAGGTCATTATATGGTGCTGAAATCACTTTAACTTTGGTTTTTTAATAGTTTATTGAGGCCTGATTTGGTAGCATCAGCCTGGTAAATGAAAACAGGCTGACAAAGCTGGTTGAGATGGCCAGTAAAGACCTCAACCCTAAGGCTTTTTGTATAGCAGGGTTCAATCACCAGATGTAGCTCGGGACCATAGGCTCAGCGAGTAGGAACAGGGCGTACATAGGCGATGTGTTTGTACTTTTGGGTAGGCTCAGATGCCCTACAGTGAAGGATCTGGTCCAAATATCTGGGTTCTGTCATTGATAATAAACTGTGATTTGAGATAAACACAAGATCTGAGATATTTACAAGAAGGTACTGTGGTGCTTGTTTTTGTAAGAAAGATAATCGCCTTTAAGGTGTGCAAACAATTTAGGGTGTGCCTAGCGAAAGCAGCACATTAGCAAAGCAGCAGCAGCTTCAGTCCTCTGTCGTTGTCTACACAGGATGCATTCAGGCAAAGTATTGAGTGCAGGCCACCCACATTTTGACAACGCTCCAAACCCTACACACAATCACTGTAGTTATGCATGTAAAATGGAAAACAATAGACGTGGGAAAAAAAATGCTTCGGGTTGCGTTTATATGCATATAGAGTAGAACCTGACCCGTTGAAAATACAGCTACTGGATCCCTGGCAACACATTTCTTGTGAAAGTTAAAACTGTCCATTTGAGACATAATCTCTGTGAGATATAACACTTAGTTCATGACAAAAGTCATAATTTCCAAATGCATACCTCCCAGAGTACAACTTTTGTGTTCTGATTCTAAACTGACCCGTACTTCACAAAAATAATCCAAAAGGGTTTGGGTGCATTGACTAGATTACTTTATTTTTAACTGAAAGCACAACATAAAAATGAAAGGTTTAAATAGATTTCCATTTCAGATTACATCAATATTGTGAATTCATATGCATTGCCACTTGTCACTTTGACTATTTTTTTGTAGAGTCAGACAACACTTGTGGTTTGAAATGAGATCATAAACAAGCCTGATCATTCATTATGAGGCACTCAGCTACTTTTAGTTCTTTAGCTGTAAATAAAGTTGTGTATATTAATTTGTGTAATGTCCATACATATTGTTTTATTTTATTGCTTTTTTCCAATTATTCAGTCACCTAATTGTTCTTTTTTTGTTTGTTTTTTTCTGTAAAGATTTACAAAATAGGGTCTTAAAATAAAGTCATAATTCAGGACCCCTTCCAGGTCCTCATCATTTCAGTTGATATGTACATTAGTGGTGCATATTCCCAAACAAATGTGCAATTAATCAAGCTACCATATACAAAACGGACACACAGTCAACCTGTGGCTTTCAGGGGGCTGAAGCAGTGCCCTGCTTTGCCCAGTTGAGAGACATTGTATATGGTTTGATTATTCAAGGAAGAGCCAGAAAACACAGTGACAAGAAATCATGCTGTATGACATGTGGATCATCAGTCCTTTAAAAGAAAAAAAAGAAGGTAGTATATGATAGCTCCAGTTAAACCAGTGATTGAGTATCCAAATATGAAAAGACAACATGAATCATGAGTTGACTGCCACTGGTGACCAGATGGACTACTACTTGGATTGACAACTGACTTGGCTGACAGTATCATTGCACAGGGAGGATGCACTTTTTCTGTCATATGGCTTTTCAAAGTAATTGTGCTTGACTTCAGTCAATATTTTGCCTAAGACAAAGAGTGAAGAATGGAGGACAGAAAATAAGAGGAGACATGAGACAGCAGCCAAGAGTGAGGGAAAAAAGACAGACAGACACAACCTGTACATCTCAGCATGAACCAATCAGCCTAGTCAAGTGTCCATCCAAGTTAACAGCCAGTGTCCATCTGTCTACTAGAACTGGTGAGCTGATGTTTTCTGCTGTCTTTTTCTGCATATGGATTGGATTGATCACATGTTTAACCAAACCTTTTATATCCTTCCTCTTTTTATTCTTTTATTAGATTATCATGGCAATATTGTGGTAATATTCTAGTCTGTATATAGTATCAGGGAGTGTGTGTGTGTGTGTCCTCACTACAACTGTTCCATGAATTCACAACCTAAACTAAAATTCAATGTTTGTTTTTTACATTAATCCTCACTCTTTGTTTCTTAACATTCCTTTCAAAACATATTGATTTTCCTCTTAATTTAAACTACTGTCAGGTAAAGTTTCATTTTTTTATTTTTAAAATCCACCAAGTCTATGTATTTTGGGGCCTTTAATAAACAGTGGGTTAGATGGATCTTGATAAGTAGTTTTGTTCACAATGCTTATGGATCTATAAAAAAAAATTGGATTTGTATTTGTTTTATATGTATTTCCCCTCTCTTCCACACAGTAATGTCTGGAAGTAAACAGTCAGCAAAAGAGTATAAAGTGTATAATGAATCCCAATTTCGTGCTTAAAAGCACTTGCACATAAATATATATACATTTAAAAATGGTCAGTCATGTCATCTTACAAACATCTTTTGTCAATTTTAAATGATTACCATGTAGCTTGTTGGCTAGCTTGACAACTTGTTGCTGCCCAAATGAAAAGCTAATATATAAATGGTAAATGGCTGCATTTATATAGTGCTTTTATCCAAAGCTCTTTACAATTTTTGCCTCTCATGCATCCATTCACACACACACACACACACTGATGGCAGCGAGCTACCATGCAGGGTTCTGACAGTCTGGAGCAATTTGGGGTTCAGTGTCTTGCCCAAGGACACTTTGACATGTGGACAGGAGGTGCTGGGGATCAAACCGCCAACTCTGTGATCAGTGGACGACCCGCTCTACCTCCTGAGCCACAGCCGAAATAAAGATCCTATATAGAACACACAGTATGAAGGATCGTATGTATCAATATGAGACAAGAGCCTGAATTATTCATTTCATTCGTTCATTCATTTATCACTTCAGTGTATACTCCCAACACACAATATTACACAAAATAAATATATAAATATAATATATAATAAATATATGCATAATATGCATTCCATGATCAAAAAGGAGCCCAAGAATAAAAATCTTATATATATTATAAGGAACATACAGTAAATGCATAAATGGTCTAACATTATTGTTAGCATGCAATCATGTATGCAATAACCAAACATTATTGCATGTGTATGTCAACATACATGTTTTATGTAAGGGTAAAATACAAAGTGATTGTCGTATACACATTATCATGTTTGTATATGTTCTCATACTGTATGTTGACTATACAATGCATTTCTAATCCTAATTTTTACTTAAAATGTATGTGCACACCTGAACGCGTGACAGTTGAAAACATGATATTCAATTCTCATAAATCTCATAATAAATCTTGACTGTGACACATTATCAGCAGCTCACTTACATTTTTTCTCTTCACTTTTCTGTTCATGGAAGCATATTCTGAGCTGTGCTCACCATCACAGGAGTCTGTTTACTGAGCTGAACAATGTCCTCTGGCAACAACAAACGCTACAGCTTGTACATGCACCGAGACAAAATCAGAGTGAGAAAGGGATTCAATTGCTCTGCTCCTTTAAAAAAATATTTAATATAAAAAATATTTTTAAGTGAAAATTGGTATATCTAATGAGTTGATTGGCAGAAGTTGATCTACAAAAGTGATCAAAGTGATCTACAAAAACAAACTTGATGGGAAAATGTGCGCACCTGTAAGTAAACTCTGACCCATGCATATGCACATTTTGGTGACTGGGGAAATTGGCAACACACATGGTGAAGTGGTGAATTCAAGCCAGATTGTATAATGATGCCTCTCACACATTTAATTTCACTTAATATCAAACGATAATTATAGATCCACGTTATCATAAACATTCAAACCAAACACCTTGCACTTGTAGTGAGCCATAACTATCTCATGTCTCAGCGTCAGTAGTGTTTAATAATATCTTCTAACACTGTGCATATATCACCAAGTACGATTTTAGTTGTTGTATAGTTTTTGTGTGTAAAATAGCTGTAGTGAACACGACTGTGCTGTCAGGCAGACAAAGCGCACTGAGACACCGCGGTGGTGCATACACTCTGCCTTCTCACCTCGACTCACCGACTCACATCTTCACCACCTGCACATATGGATTGTGTAAATGAGCAAAGTCTGGAAATAAAGCCAGTGACAGCTCTCGCCCAATCGCTACACTCCATATCATCATTATCAGTCCTTATCATAATGCAGGCCAAGCATAACAAACCCACATAAAAAATGGGTTCGCCAGTCAAACTTCCACCTTCAAGTGATATCTCAGGGTGGGGGATACCACTGATTGACTGGATCATTTTGGCAAGGTGTGAAGTAATCAGTCTGACTGTTGTAAACAGAAATACTGCAGTGACACTTGTGCGTAATACTGCATGATGGATGCGCTGCCACTGCAGAGGATAACGCGAATGGAAGGATTACGAGGGAACGAGTGTTCAGGGACCACGAGCTATCCCGGTTCTACCGGTTCGATCTGGGGTTTCTGGCAACCAGCGGGAATTAGCCAACAGGTGTGTGTTTGATGATCAACAATATATAATGTTTACCTTTCTGCCTGAAGCCACTTTTGGGAATAATATAATTATGTTAAACTCGCTGTATTTTCTTTTGTTTGCAACCCCATTGCTGTGGCTGTCAAACAATATGTACTTTCTAACCTCCACCTCATAAGCACCTTGATTTCTGTCGGAAAAAGCATTTTTTTCTTCCTCTCGGCTGTTGTTGCCATGATTCACCGTAAGCAGGCTCATTTATATACAGTGGTGTGAAAAAGTATTTGCCCCCTAACTGATTTCTTATTTTTTGCATGTTTGTCACACTTAAATGTTTCAGATCATCAAACAAATTTAAATATTAGTCAAAGATAACACAAGTAAATACAAAATGCAGTTAAATGAAGGTTGTTATTATTAAGGGAAAACAAAATCCAAACCTACATGGCCCTGTGTGAAATAGTGATTGCCCCCTAAACCTAATAACTGGTTGGGCCACCCTTAGCAGCAACAACTGCAAGCAAGCGTTTGCGATAACTTGCAATGAGTCTTTTACAGCGCTGTGGAGGAATTTTGGCCCACTCATCTTTGCAGAATTGTTGTAATTAAGCCACATTGGAGGGTTTTCGAGCATGAACTGCCTTTTTAAGGTCGTGCCACAGCATCTCAATAGGATTCAGGTCAGGTCACTTTGACTAGGCCACTCCAAAGTCTTCATTTTGTTCTCATTTTGTTCAAGATCAATAGTAATCATTCAATCTACAACCTTACAAAATTAATGTAGTTAGCTTTGGTTTCTTTTAACCACCATGCAATCGTTCCATTACCTTAACCTCATGGTTATTATTGTAACCATGATGACGAAGCCCCGCTAACCTTAATGAAGTGTTAATTATAACCCAAACCACAAAGTTTCCCTAAACTTAGACCCTGTACATCTGCACATGTGTTTTAACTTCAAGCTTATAAGACCTCTGGTCAGGTAGAAGTGGGTGGAGCTGTGCTTGGAATTATCACTAGGACATTTTGAGATCACCAAACTGTATGTGCCAATAGGAATGATAAAGGTGTAAGTTGTCCTAGCAAGTGCAACAAAGCTAACAGAGTGAGAGAAATGTCAATCAAGCACAATTTGTAAATGCACACACAGTCCAGAGAAGATGTCTAATAAGGCACAATACGTGAAAACACCTATGTGGGTGTACCATGAGTGTGTAGGGCCTTTAAGTTGCTTTGATACCTTAAGCCAACAAACCCCTTACCATATCTGTCTAAGATAAGAAAATGCATTTATTCTTGTAACAGTGATGTGTAACAGTTTTTGAAGGTACAGACAAATGATGTCATCCTGCTGATAGGGGTGTCAGATCAGAAAACACTTCTGCGTGTTGTTCTAGAGGGCAGTACAAATAACGTATTTTGTCATTTAATTTGGAGGACTTCTTGTATCAACATTAAGTCGGCCATTCAGCATAATGAGTACTTAACAAATACAAGTTCATTAACTGAGTTTGCAGAACAAGTTGTGACACTTTAATTCAGTGGATGATGGACACTGTTATGTTGTTGAGTAAATCACTGGAGATGGGCATGCAGTTAACTCTTTTATTTAGCAACCGCTAACACTGTAGGAACACACCGGTCCTCTGCCTTACTCTACCTCTTCCACTCTCTGCTCTCTCTATCTTCTTCTCTCTCACAGTGCCACAGCAACACCTACTGGTAAGGAGCTGGCGACATAAACAGTGCACAGAATCAACATGCCTATAAAGTGCCTCTGACACAACATCTCCCCTGTTACTCAAGGAAATCTTTTCTTGCATGTGGTATTTCTTTGCAACTACAATAGCTCCAATTCACTAGCAAGGACCACACCATCAACAGATGCGTTTAAGTGAAGGGAAGCTTGAACTCTTGTACTTTTTCTGTCTATTGCTTTGTGTGTGGAAGCTCCCGCGGCCTCGGGGGGGTTAAAGGGACCCCCGCGCGACGCTGGGGCTCCTCCTCTCTTCCTACAGCCTACCTTTCCTAAACACCGAGCGCTGCCCTGCCTCCCCGAGCGGGTCAAACAGACCCCCGGCGGCCCTCCCGTCATAGGCGTCCTTTCCTAAACACCCACTGCTGCCCCGGGTGGGTCAAAGAGACCTGCGGCAGCCCTCCAGTCACACGCGTCCTTTCCTAAACACCCAGTGCTGCCCCGGACGGGTCAAAGAGACCCCGGCATGCTCTCGCCCTTCCCTACTTCCCTTATCCCTCTTGCTGGGCTTCAAGCTATGCACTTGTGTCTGCGCCATGGTTCGTTCGCACCGATCAGCGTCCTATGAGGAAGTACTGGCTGCTACGGCATGACCTACAGCCGTGCCCTAACGATAGGTGAGCATGACGACGTGTGTGAGGAGTGACTGTCAAAAACCACAATGCTAAAGAGGTTAGCATATATGCTAGCATCAGTTATATCAGAGGTGGAGAGTATTTCTTTGAAGGAAGAGCAACGGCACTGAAGCTTTTCTTGATGGAAAGCTGTTTTTGCTCTTCTCACAGCTGGCTTCGGTACAAGTTTGTCTACGTTATGGTTCGTTGATCTGATTAATTGGAGTTTATCCGTGATAGATGGTGATGATTCCAATGACGATTTCCCAGATAGTTCTGGCATCCCGGTCCCAGGATCCCCAGCTCGAGGGAGCTGCTGTGGGCAACAGGGGTGGCATTCCAGTGCCAGTTTCCCCTGCTAAGGCTGGCTGATGTGGTTGCTGGGGCTGGATGACAGGAGGCGCTGACAACCCGGTGTAAATTGCCCTGGATGATGTAGGCTGCTGTTGCTGGTGTAGAAAAACATGGTGAGAGATGGAGTGTCCCAGAATTATTGTGTTGTTGCTCCATCTGAAGGTGATTGTGTAAGGTATGATGAGAGGTTGTTTCTGGTGACTCCCGTTATTCATTGTTGCTGGCCTTTCTGCTGTCTTGAGCTGAAGGATATGGTGAACTGTCCCCTTAATGTGGGCTCTGCTGTCACAGCGTGTTGTTGGCGTGTGCGTGATGAAGTCATCTGGAAAAGTGTTGTGTTGACTGAACTGTAGGCATGACAGGCTGATATGAGAGCATTGGAAAGTTTTTCTTGTTGTCCGTTCTGTGAAAAACAATTCCTTTATCTTTTAGCATTTTTTTTAGAGTCCGGTCAGAATTTTATTAATGAAGGCTGGTCTTCGGGGTATCTCTCTGGAGTGTGGTGATGCTGCGACCGGCTACATGTTGTGAGCCCGTAGTGGTCGAGACGATGGCGTGGTCTGGCGTTGTCCTGTTAGGCGATGGAGTTGAAGAACTGCAGTGGCGGCGATGGGCTGTCCTTGAATTGCCTCTTCCTCTCTTTTCTGCTGAGGGAGGTATGAATCAGTTTTTCAGCATCTTTTTGATTTATAAATAGTCGTACTTTAGCTATGTTTCTAAGGTGGAAAAAGGTTGTTTTTGTCACCTTGTTAATGTGGGACTTGAAGCTTAGATCTAAATCTAAGATAATGCCAAGATTTGTAACCTCAGATTTAATCCAGGGTAGGATTTCAGTTTTATCCTCATTTAACTTAAGAAATTATCACTCATCAACTTATTTATTGCTAAAAGACAAATGGAGTTTATAGCTGCAGCAAGACTGACATAAAACGTCCCCCTTTGATGTTTGAATGTTTAACACAATCGGAAAGCCAACTTTTCAAGATTGACTAAGATGTCCCGGTCAGTCGTATCAAATGCCATGCTTAGGTCTACGAGGGGAAGAACTAAGACCTTAGTTTAGTCTGAGTTTGCTGATTATTTTAGTAAGAGCAGTTTCAGTGCTGTGGTATGTTCTAAAGCCCAAATTAAATTCCTTCAGGATATTATTTTCTTTAAGAAAGGAGTTTATTTGCACTGAAACTACATTTTCAAGTATTTTACTAAGAATGGAAGGTTGGATATTAGCCTGTGGCATCTCACTGCATTACCGTCTAGGTTGGGTTTCTTTAGTAAGGCTTTTGAAAGCATCTGGGAAGATGCCTGTTTGACGAGATGTATTAATAATCTTCAGGACATGAGCTGAAACACTGTCGAATACCAGCTTAAGAAAAGCTGTAGGTACAGGGTCAATACATGAGGTGGAGGAGTTACTCAGTGACAGTCTTGCAAAATTCAGTTAATGTAATACAAGTGAATGTTGCCATGGTTACATCTTTTTTACAGGGTTTACTGAGGTCATCTGTGTTTACATCAGCACCAATACTGGCTCTAATTGAAGTTATTTTGTTATTGAAGAACAATGCTTGACATACATGTACAAGTTGTGCATGCATGTTTTATTTCCTCTATCTCTACAATATACTGTTGTAATTCCTTTTTCACCTATTAAAACCAACCAAGTTTTAACAAATGCTGGTTCATATTTCTACTATTTTAGGCTCTCAAGCTACTGGCTCCCTTGAACATTTAAGACCAATTTTAAGGTTTTATTGATGACATTTAAGCCAATCATGAACTTTTTCATAGCTAGATCTGAAATGTGGAATGAGAAGCTTGAGGGGATCAGGCTTGGCAGCACAATCACCTTTTTAAAAAGTAATTTGTAACCCTGGTTACGCTTAAGTTAAGCTATGAGTGAGGAGATGAATGTGGACCAGTATCAGAAGGACTATGGCGGCGTAAGCTCGAGGCTTGAATACCAGTAAGGAGGCTCAACACAAGGATAAATTGGCATGGATGTGTATTGAACACATTAACTGCAGTTCAGATTTCTTATCATTTTTACACAACAAAAAATTATCTTCAAAATAACAAACGAAAATAATAAACTACACACACAACCCTTTAATGTCTCTGAGTCCAGTCTTTAAATGTCAAATTGGTGGGTCGATCATTGGGGCCCAATCTGTGTTTGTATAGTTGTCTGTCCTACCGCACCATGTTGAGAAGAAAATACATCCTCAGGAAGTAATGGTCCATATGATCCCCCTCAAGGAGGGGGATCATATGTGGGTTGGCTCGCCATCCAGTTAACTGGTATCTCTATTCTTCGATGGATCTGCTCCTTGGCACCAGACTTGTCCCAAGATCCACCATTAACCAAAACCTGACCACATAACAGTTTGAATCCCTGAGTTAAATTTAAACCTCCTTGTATGATTTCAGCCTACATAGAGTCTGAGCAAGCAGGTAATATCGCCAAAGCGTGGGAAACAAGATGACAGACAGGTTAGTGACTCTGTGTGTCTCTATATCAACCAGCAAGGAACGCTGGAAGCCTGACAAATCAAAGTACATAGTCCCTTTCTATGCCACTTTAAGCATTTCTCTTCATTGCTTTTCTAGCATGGGCCGCACATTATTATTATACATTATTATTTTAAGGATTGTTTTCTAATTGATTCAGTTGCTTTTAATGTATTGTCTGTGTTGTTGTATGCCTCTGTGGTTTCAGTTTTTTATTATTGTTTTCCACATGTCGCTCTCCAAATACCAATTTGTGCTCTGGAATATTTTCCTTGTAATGCATTTAAAGGTAGGCATTTTCATGCATTTAAAAATAATACCAAGCATTATTGTCATAATGGGAGATTAATTATAAGCTTCTTCAGGCAAGTGGCCTGACGTCACACAGACTTTTCATTGGGAATAAATCAATTCTGGCAAACAGTAAGCAGATCCAATTGAACTTAATTGGGCTCGATAAATTGGGTTCATTAGTGAGTGAAGTGCACAATAATGGTGCAAAGACATGTTTCTGTCACAGTCAAAATGAGCATACATACTTCAGTTTGATTTAACAAAACATTGGAGGGCAATTTCAAGATAATCTGAGTGTGATTGTTGTGAGGCAGAGATAATAAAATATTTCTGACATTTAAATCCGTGTCAGCTCAGATTAATTAGTGAATATTGTCCGAATGTTGCCAAGCAACACAGATTGCCAATTGACCTTTGACCAACAGAAGTTGATCAGAAGCTGCAGTCAAGAGTGCACAGAGAGGGGTGGAGTGAGTGATGGGAGGTGGATGTTATTGGCTCATCACTCTGCTATCACATCGTCTGAGGATACATAAGCAGGAAGGAAACTGAGACAGGCGGCCAGGGTGGAAACAGCTTTGAAAGCTCCTTGTGACATTTTGATTTCTTTGCTGCCGTGCTGCACTGACAAGCCGACATTATTCCTCGCTTTTTTAGCGGTGTCAAAAGAGGCCGGCTGAAAACTAGCTGACAACCAGGAAGCAGGTAGGGTGACAGGAATACTGTGAACATGAAAACTTTATTTGGGCTATAAAAGCTCTGAATCACAGGCTTCCACCTGCATGAAGGACACTGAGGGGCCTCACTGCAGCATTGTAGATCTTTACACCAGACACTGGGCTGAAGGGGGCTGTGAACAACCTGGGTTTGTTCAGTACTGAAGAATCTGTCACTTCAGGCCTGTGGACAGAATCACTGAAGGTGGGAGCTTTTCACAAAATATGTTGGAGACTTAATTTTTTACTACTGAATTTCTCACACCTTTTTGCTAAAGGTGCTGCATCATGTCATGCCTTAATCTGTATATATATTATTTGTGTGTGAATGATTTTACAAGATATCCATGTGCATTTTGAAATACGTGTTGCATGATCAGTTCACAAAAAACATATTTTCTCACTTTCTTTTAGTCACTCTTCTCATCTGTATTCGTATCCAGCCATGTATAGTTTTATTTTAATTTGTTGAGGTTGATGACAGAAAATTTACCCCCTTTTGTTACTTTTGCCATATTGGAGACTTTTCATTCTCAATTGAGAATGACTTCCGGATGGGAGCCGAAACGTCTTGATTCTGAAAACAGTGTCCAGATGACTACAACTGAAACCTTTTCTACGATAGAACACTCCTGGACGAATGAGGGACTACACCATCTTTGTAGCATACAGTATACATGTAGGCACTAGCAGACAAGACATTGGAGTGAAAAATATGTCTAAGCACAAAGAGTTTGTGCTTAGCTATGATTGGTGCATTGGGAGAAAGAGGCTGTGCTTAGGATAGGTTAGTTCACACCTTAATATATTTGACTCTGATGACACTCACATGTGACCCTATGACCTCAGCCACTCTCATGACATCAAGGTGTGAAGGACCCACAGAGATTAAAATGCCTGGGACGGACTCCACACCAGTCAGTAGAACTGATGAAACCTCTTGCATGAGTGAAGAAACATCTTTTAAGAACTGTCTTAGTTCTTCTAGACAGCTATTCATATATTTATAAATTTACATCTTAGTAAAACTATTTACATGCCTCATGATACAACAGAGAGCCTCTAGTCGCTGCAGGCTCTTTATGGAAATCAAGTCATTAAAAGGTATGAAAAGCTGCCAAATGTAGTGACAAAATAGTTAGCAACAGCAGATTTTTTTCCAGCATCAAACACAGATATGACAGGCTGATGAATGTTAATGGTGCTTCCTGTTGAGTTTTAAAACATCAATTAATCATTGTCAAATTATTTGTGCTACCTTTGTATAATTGCTACAAACAATTTAGTTTATTATCTTGTCTCACACAAGTGGCTTTGACGGCCCAAAACTCCCATTATACCCCCAGATGTTCCACAATTGGAATCTTTGCTTTTGCTGAAGAGGACAAACATGTTGGAAAACATATTTATATGAAAGGTCGCACCAAAAACTTTTTCAACTTATGTGGTCAAAAAAATGAATATCTTTATTTAATAAAGTAACAGGTTAATTGTGACCTAAAGCGGTTAATTGTGGAGATGTGCAATTAGCAGTGAGGGTGCAAATGGACTCCAGTTGATGTAACAGGAAAGTCTTTGGTAGCTCTCTGTATGTCAGTGTCCATAGTTTATCTTCTACAGCGTTCACTTTTATACATTTGTGTGACCCATTTTAATTGGTTTTGGTATGAGGCAAAAATCTAATTACATGTGTATATTTAAGGAAGAGAAACAGCTGAGAAAAATATACAATGATAATTTAAAAAAACAAAAACAAATTTTGCTTTTGTCCATCATCCTCACACCATGTCCAGTACTCTGAACAACAGACTCTAGTATCTCATTCCCCATCTCACTCTTCTGTGTCTTTCTAATAAAGGCATCAAATGCCCAAACAAGGATGTCAAATGCAGTATGCCAAATATACCAGGATGTTCTACTGCATCCGGTCGCATTTTCCAGTATGCAAGCCAGCATGCTTTTCTGGCTATTCTGACCCACAATCCTCTGCGCAGTGGAAGATACATTGACTGAGCCACCGAGAGGGCACAGACAGATGACAGCTCGTTGACAGATAACAGCTGAGTGACAGATGACAGCTCGTTGACAGATGACAGCGCAATGACAAATAAAGGGATTCAATGTTATGCAAAAGCTTTCTTTGAATTCCTGTAAAATCCTGTTCTGCCTGTTAGCTGTTTTATATGGGTACAATTGTTTTATATTTCTATCTATCTATAACTATTCTCAGTCCTGGCAACACTGTTAGTAATGATGGAGATTACGGCTCGTTGAAGGGAGCCGGATCTTATGGCTCTGTTCCTTTCTGACATCAGCTACACTTAATTTCATACATGGTTTATTTAAAGTTTGAGATACAAAGACACTACATATTAGGACTGCAGTGATCTCATTATACACTAGGGCTGGACGATTAATTGAAAAGTAATCAAAACCGAAATTCAGCAGAATGGAAGCAACATGGAGGAGAACTCAAACACAGAGTCAACTGCGCAAGAGGAGCAGCTTGTACCAAAGAAAAAAGTGTCCATCGTTTGGAAACATTTTGGCTTCAGTAAAAAATAAATAATCCTTCATTAATCGTAATCGAGGTAAAATGTTCAATTAATCAAGGTTTGGATTTTAGGTCATATCATCCAGCCCTGTTATACACTGTCACCTATAAAGTTTTGCAAAAATGTATACAGTTACACAACAGAGGCAAGTTTCTTACACTACAAATAAAATTAAGTTAAATGTAAGACTGCTTCACGTGCTGACAGAACATAGTGCCATATATCTATCTATCTTGCAATGAATAACCAACTAAAACTGTTGTTCTACTTCAACCTGCTTCAAAACTTGTAAGACTTACTCATAGGCACCATGAGCATACATTCACAAACATCAATACCACATAAAGTACTAAATTATGAAAATTAAATCAAATTGACCTGAATTAAATTTAGTTGTACTAAAAAATATATTGTGTATATATACACATATATATATACACATATATATATATATATATATATATATATATATATATATATATATATATATATATATATATACACACATATATATATATATATATACACACACACTTGCGTTGGCACTGAACTTTCGCCTAGGACGTAAATCGGGAGGTGCAGAATTGACCAAATTTGTAAGGATACAGGGCAGGTGAATGCAATATATTATTAGAAGCTGTTGAAGTGTAACCTACAAAAGCTTAATTGGATTGTTCAACAAACAGAGAAATGCGCAATTTTAATCTCCACTGTGGCTAATTGCTGGTCACTAACTCCCTGGGAGCAGTGTGTGACTGAGCTGAAGGGACTCTTCTACCTTTCAGGATCAAGATATCAATCATTTAATGATGAAAGTACAGCAGAGCGAGAGGCTACACTCTGAGGATTCAGTCTTTTCCTTTTTCAGGACACTGGGTCATTATTTCAGAAGAAAAAAGCAACAGGGCAAAGCACTGAAAGAAGGAATCTATGTGGAAGATTTGACAATAGCCACAAAATACCACCATCACCCAGGGGCTCCACATGAACAGAAGATCAAACACACTCAACACATACAGTACAGAGTAAATACAGAGTGATGTTTAGCCTCTTGGTCAACTTTAGTGTTAAAGGAAAAGTTTAATTTTAGCCTTAGATGTGTGACTAAATCTTCTCATCATATCATAAAAGGGAAGATAAAAGTGTAATTTGAAAGTAAAAATCTAATGAAATGTAGGTAGCACTTTACATTACAACAAGGTAATGCTGGGGTAAGAGCATGATGGTATTAACTTTTAATATCATGGCAGTAATAGCCAGCAGCAGCCAATCAAAACACAGTGTAGGGAACTTACTTGTTGGCAGAATTGTTTTTTTGCTGGGGCTAGTTTGAGGATTAATTATCTATCTCTAATTATTATTGGATGGGCTATCGAAAGTGTAGTAAATACATGAATAAAGAAGACGAGTGTAACATCCTGTTAATCTTGCCCATTGTGTTTCTTGGTTTATTTTGAAAGACTAACCTCTCCTGTCATTTTAGTTCCTCTCCTGCCCCTAATCACCCACACCTCCACCCTATTACTTGCCCCTGGGTTCTCACTCAGCCAACCCCATATATATATTTAAAAAAAACTTCGTCCTTCACCCTCCGCGCCTGGAACTCCTCCTCCTTTGGCAAGCAGACAAAACCAGTTTCACCAACAACAGCCCCAGGTTGGCCCTCACGTTTGAGCTCAATGGTTGTTTTATTTAACCTTAGTTTCTTAATACGTAGGTTTTTAACTACCTCAGTATTAAACTGAAGAGATATTTCTTTTGACTTTGATATTTTTGTAACGTAATTTTTACAGTTATTTCCTTAAGTTACTGAAACCTAGCTGAAGAAGTTAGTGTAGCCAGAGATATTTTATTTGACAAGCCACAATCAGACTCGACAGAAGCCGCCCCGAGCCACTGGAACTTTGAAAGCAAAGCACTTCTGAAAGAAGCCTGGACAAGGTCTGTGTTCTAACACAACAAAAAGGTTAGAGCTGAAGAAACTTTGAATCCTGCATCTCCCAGAGAACTGTGCCAGCAGCGTCTTGTCCTGGACCTTTGCCGTCTGCCCTGAAACGAGACTGCCAGCCCGGCTAGGAGACCTCATCAGCTCTGTGACCAGCTGTTTTCACGGAGTCACCTGGGAGCGGCCTGCTGGGCTCCTAAACCACGGAGTCTGAGCCACAGGCAGACACCTTCCTCTGAACAGTGGATTCTACCCTGCAAACCACACCGGAAAGCCAGCAAAAACGCCTAATTTTTGCCAGGTTGGCTAAACCACAGTTTTGCTGTAACAAAGAGTTCATCATGAATAAAATATATTAATTCCTATTTAGAGACGTTAATTGCCCTAGCGTTATGTTAGCGTCTTGTAGTTGTTTTTATAATCAGATCACATACTTCGCTTCACTATTGCCAATAAGATAAGGTTTATTCTGTCACTCAATATCTGCTATTTAATCTGGTGTGTTTGTTATTTTCTTTATTATTTACCTTATTAATCCTTCACTGATTCAGTTATTAGGCATTTAGCTATAAATAAATGTCCTCATTTAATCAGTAAGAAGTTGTCTGTGTGTTTTCTTGGAAGCAGGAGACAAGGTCAGTCTTTTGAAAAGAATTCTATCCTTCTTAGAGACTGATCAATTTAAGATTGAGTTTTAATCAATTTAGTTTTGTTACCGGTTTACTGGGTGGTGCCCCTTAACGATAGTATTAAAATGTAATTATTTGATTAAAAGTAGTTGATTTACCTACCCATGACAAAAATATGATGACATACATCCCGGCCTTGTAAACTGAGACAATAATTGAATTCTAGAGCCATCTATTTGAGCATACCACATTTAAACATTTCCATCTACCATCCATCCATCCATCCATCTTCTTCCGCTTATCCGGGGCCGGGTCGCGGGGGCAGCAGTCTAAGCAGGGACTCCCAGACTTCCTTCGCCCCAGACACTTCCTCCAGCTCCTCCGGGGATCGAGGCGTTCCCAGGCCAGCCGAGACATAGTCCCTCCAGCGTGTCCTGGGTCTTCCCGGGCCGCCTCCCGGTGGGACATGCCCAGAACACCTCCCGAGGGAGGCGTCCAGGAGGCATCCGGATCAGATGCCCTAGCCACCTCAGCTGGCTCCTCTCGGCGTGGAGGAGCAGCGGCTCTACTCGAGCTCCCCGTGTGACTGAGCTCCTCACCCTATCTCTAAGGGAGCGCCCAGCCACTCGGCGGAGGAAGCCCATTTCGGCTGCTTGTATCCGCGATCTTGTCCTTTCGGTCACTACCCAAAGCTCATGACCATAGGTGAGGGCAGGAGCGTAGATTGACCGTAAATCGAGAGCTTTGTCTTCGACTCAGCTCCTTCTTTACCACAACGGTCCGATACAGCGCCCGCATCACTGCAGGCGCTGCACCGATCCGCCTGTCAATCTCACGCTCCATCCGTCCCTCACTCGTGAACAAGACCCGAGATACTTAAACTCCTCCACTTGAGGCAAGGACTCCCCACCCACGCCAAGAGAGCAAACCACCTTTTTCCGGTCAAGAACCATGGCCTCAGATTTGGAAGAGCTGATTCTCATCCCAGCTGCTTCGCACTCGGCTGCAAACCGTCCCAGTGCATGCTGCAGGTCCCGGTTTGAAGAAGCCATCAGAACGACATCATCTGCAAACAGCAGAGATGAGATCCTGTGGTTCCCAAACCGGACACCCTCCGCCCCTGACTGCGCCTAGAAATTCTGTCCATATAAATTATGAACAGAACCGGTGACAAAGGGCAGCCCTGGCGGAGTCCAACATGCACCGGGAACAGGTCTGACTTACTGCCGGCAATGCGAACACAGCTCCTGCTCCGGTTATACAGGGACCGGACAGCCCTTAGCAAAGGGCCCCGGACCCCATACTCCCAGAGCACTCCCCACAAAGCGCCCCGGGGCACACGGTCGAATGCCTTCTCCAGATCCACAAAGCACATGTGGACTGGTTGGGCAAACTCCCATGAACCCTCGAGCACCCGATGGAGAGTATAGAGCTGGTCCAGTGTTCCACGACCAGACGAAAACCACTCTGCTCCTCCTGAATCCGAGGTTCGACTATCGGACGAATTCTCCTCTCCAGTACCCTGGAATAGACCTTACCGGGAGGCTGAGAAGTGTGATCCCTCTGTGATTGGAACACACCCTCCGGTCCCCTTCTTATACAGAGGGACCACCACCCGGTCTGCCAGTCCAGAGGCACTGTCCCAGACCGCCACGCGATGTTGCAGAGGCGTGTCAGCCAAGACAGTCCCACAACATCCAGAGACTTAAGATACTCAGGACGGATCTCATCCACCCCGAAGCCTTGCCACCAAGGAGCTTGCCAACAACCTCAGTGACTTGGCCAGGGTGATGGATGAGTCCGCCTCTGTCCCCAGCCTCCGCTTCCTCTTCGGAAGGCGTGACAGCGGGATTGAGGAGATCCTCAAAGTATTCCTTCCACCGTCCGACAACATCCCCAGTCGAGGTCAACAGCTCTCCACCCGCACCGTACAAGGTGTTGGTGAAGCACTGCTTCCCCCTCCTGAGCCGTCGGACGGTTTGCCAGAATTTCTTTGAGGCCGACCGATAGTCCTCCTCCATGGCCTCTCCGAACCTCTCCCAGTCCTGAGTTTTTGCCTCTGCGACTGCACGGGCTGCAGCACGCTTAGCCTGCCGGTACCCGTCAGCTGCCTCGGGAGTCCCACGAGCCAACAAGGCCCGATAGGACTCCTTCTTCAGCCTGACGGCATCCCTTACTTCCGGCGTCCACCACCGGGTTCGGGATTGCCGCGCGACAGGCACCAGAAACCTTGCGACCACAGCTACGAGCCGCGCGCCGACAATGGAGGTGGAAAACATGGTCCACTCGGACTCAATGTCCCCAACCTCCCGGGATCTGGGAGAAGCTCTCCCGGAGGTGTGAGTTGTAGACCCTGCTGACAGAGGGCTCCGCCAGGCGTTCCCAGCAGACCCTCACGATACGCTTGGGCCTGCCAAGTCTGTCCGGCTTCCTCCCCGCCAGCGGATCCAACTCACCACCAGGTGGTGATCGGTTGACAGCTCCGCCCCTCTCTTCACCCGAGTGTCCAAGACCGCGGCGGAGGTCAGATGATCGACAACAAAGTCGATCATCGACCTCCGCCTAGGGTGTCCTGGTGCCACGTGCACTGATGGACACCCTTGTGCTTGAACATGGTGTTAGTTATGGACAAACTGTAACTAGCACAGAAGTCCAACAACTGAACACCGCTCGGGTTCAGATCAGGGGCCGTTCCTTCGATTACCCTCTCCAGGTGTCACTGTCGTTGCCCGTGGGCGTTGAAGTCCCCAGTAGAACAACGGAGTCCCGGGCGGTGCACTGTCTAGTACCCTCCCAGGGACTCCAAGAAGGCCTGGTACTCTGCACTGCTGTTCGGCCCGTGAGCCGCCACAACAGTGAGAGACCTGTCCCCACCCGTGGCGGAGGGGCCGCGACCCTCTCGTTCACTGGGGTAAACTCCAACACGTGACGGCTGAGCTGTGGGGCTATGAGCAGGCCCACACCAGCCCGCCGCCTCTCCCGCCCGGCAACGCCAGAGAAATGGGCGTCCAGCCCCTCTCGAGGAGACGGGTTCCAGAGCCCAGGCTGTGCGTGGAGGCGAGGCCGACTATATCTAGCCGGTAACGCTCAACCTCCCGCACAAGCTCAGGCTCCTTCCCCAGCAGTGACATTCCATGTCCCTAGAGCCAGTTTCTGTGTCCGGAGATCTGGTCGCCGGCCCCTGCCTTCGACTGCCGCCCAGATCTCTCTGCACCGCCCCTTACGGATCCTCCTGCGGGTGGTGGGTCCACGGGAGGCGGCCCCACGTCGCTCCTTCGGGCTGTGCCCGGCCGGGCCCGTGGGGAAAGGCCCGGCCACCAGGCGCTCGCCGTCGGGCACCCACCCCAGGCCTGGCTCCAGGGTGGGGCCCCGGTAGCGCCAATCCGGGCGACGTAACTGGCCTTGGTTTTAAATAGTCCATAAGGGTCTTCTGAACCGCTCTTGGTCTGACCCGTCACCCTGGACCTGTTTGCCATGGGAGACCCTACCAGGGGCATAAAGCCCCAGACAACATAGCTCCCAGGGTCATTCGGGGTATTTCCATCTACCCTGTGTTAAAATGGGGATTCACTAGCAAGGACCACAACATCAACGGGATACGTTTAAATGATTGAAACAACATTGTGTGGGAGGCTTGACTCGCTGTTTGCTTGGTTGGCTACTATGTGTGGGGGAAGCTTTGTGGGGAATCCGCCGTAGCACCTGGGCACAACGGACCCACCTCAGGACCCTACAGAGAGGGGGAAGGAAAGGAAGAAGGAGAGGAAGAAAAGGGAGAGAGAAATGGGGAGCGAAGAGGAGGAGAGAGGGTTAGGTAGGTATTTATGGAAGTGCCGGAAGTGGCATGGTTGAAGTGTGGTCCTGCTCCTGAAACTCTGCTAGATAGCTCCAATTCACTAGCAAGGACTACACCATCAATGGGATACGTTTAAATGATTTATTCATGAAACAAGATTGTGTGGGAGGCTTGACTCGCTGTTCACTTGGTTGGCTACCATGTGTGAGGGAAGCTTTCATGGGGAATCCGCTGTAGCACACCGGCACGACGAATCCCCAAAATCCTCCACTTATTTTAGACAAGATTGAGCAGATCTGAGATCTTTGAGATCTGAACGAATGTAGCAGTGATACCCATGATTTGTATTAAGTGCTCAGGAATGCCATTGCAGGAAGGCAAGGTAGCAGCTCCTATCCTGAAAGAGTGACCAGAGTAATGAATGGGAGAAATGCCGGACAAGGAGAGTATGTGACGGAAGTGCTGGTGGAATCAGAATCGAGTAGCCACTTGTCCAGACTCGGAGACGAAGAGAGGTTCTGAAGTGGTTATGCTCTGGGATTTCCGGAATTGGAAGTAGTTTGCAAGTGTCTCGAAAGGGTTCAGCAGTGATTGGACCTCGAAGTAGAAGATGGGCGGATTGATTGGTTTTGGTTCCTTTTAGGTAGAATACTATGGTGTCGTCTGAGAAGTGTGACAAGTCTCAAATGTAGGCGTGACGGCATAGGTCAAAGTGAAGAGTAGAGGAGGTGAATTCGCAGCATTTGAGAAAACCAAAGAAAGTCAGCAGAAACAGGGCTTCTAAGGTTCAAGCAACATGAAGGATGCTGTAACTGGAGCGGATGGTGTGTTTGCAGACTGATAGCAAGTCGGCTTAAGAGGAAGGCGGCGAGGATTTTGAGCTGGCTCTTGATGTTAAAGTCCTCTGAGAAGTAAGGTTATCTGAGGATGGTTAGAGGCCGGGCCAGGGCTGCCAGTTAGAAGTTTGGAGAAGAAGCTGATACCACTCACGTTAACTTTGATGATTTGTGTTTTGATAGCCATCATGGTGTGGGAATAGAGCACGAAGAGGCTGAGTGAGAAGGGGCACCACATGTGGAGCATGGTAGGGCTGCATAGGTGGCAAGGATGCGGTAGTAATGTAATTAACAAGTGTGCCCCGGCATGTGTCCTCATTGGCCAGCTGAAGATGGGCTACGTTTTTGAAGGCAGAGTGGATGTGATATGGTAGAAACCATTGCCTCCAAAATGGGGGGCCAGATTAAGGATGATGGCCATGTAATTGTCCATTTCCTGCTGGCAGGTGGGAAAATGTGAACCACGTCTCTGAAGAGATTGGAAGCATAACTTGTGGAACTCTGTGACTAACGTTGGCGTGCACAGAGGACTCACCGTTAACATGTACAAACTGAGATTGATCTGATAGGTAGGATTTAAACCAGCTTAGTGCGGCTCCTTTAATGCAAAATACATGTTCCAGTCTCTGTAATAGGCTGTGATGGTCAATGGTGTCGAATGCAGCACTAAGATCTAACAAGTACAGAGACAAGTCCATTGTCTGATGCAATTAAAAGGTCATTTGTAATTTTCACCAGTGCTGTCTCTGTGCTATGATACACTCTAAATCCTGACTGAAAATCCTCAAATAAACTATTGTTATTTAGAAAGTCACACAACTGATTGGCCACTGTTTTCTCAAGGATCTTAGAAAAAAAGGGACAGTTAGATATAGGTCTATAGTTGGCTAAAACCCCTGGCTCAAGAGTGGGCTTTTTAATTACAGCTACTTTAAAGGATTGTGGTACATAGCCTGTTAATAAAGACAGATTGATCATATCCAATAAAGAAGTGCTAACTAAGGGTAAAACGTCTTTAAGCAGTCTAATTGGAATGGTGTCTAAGAAACAGGTTGATGGCTTAGATAATTGATGATAGCAAAGCAGCCAAAACACACATCAGGCTTTACAGCAGTTTCCAAGGTTCCTGTGTTTGAAGACAATTCAGCACCGGTTGAAGGCAGGACTTGATTAATTTTTTCTCTAATTGTTAAAATTTTATCATTAAAGAAGCTCATGAAGTCGTTACTACTGAGCGCTATAGGAATACATGGCTCAATAGAGCTGTGACTCTCTGTCAGCCTGGCTACAGTGCTGAAAATAAACCTGAGGTTATTTTTATTTTCCTCTATTAATGATTAGTAGTAAGCTGCTCTGGCATTACGGAGGGCCTTCCTATATGTTTTAAGACTATCTTGCCCGACTAAACGGGATTCTTCCAGGTTGTTGGAACGCAATTTCCTTTCAAGTTTTCGTGATGTTTGTTTGAATTTGCGGGTTTAGGGGTTATACCATGGAGCTAACTTTCTTTGTGTGGTAATTTAAGGTTTTGTCACTTCCTGTTTTATTTTGTAGTGTGTTCCTCCTCTTGTTTGTCATGTGGTTTTACTTCCTGTCTTTGTTTGCTTTCCCTCCAGTTTTGATTGTTGGCCCTTCCTTGATTGTTTGCACCTGTGTCTTGTTGGCTCACCTCCCCTAGGGTATTTAGTCCGAGTCTCTGTCTTTGTTCAGTGTTGGATTATTGCTGTTAATGTATGGTGTGATTTCGGTTTGGTGTTTCTCCCGTCTCGCGTTCTGTTCTCTTCACGTGGGTGTTCCTGACTTTTGGGTGTGTCGCCGTTGGGGGCACCTTTTGTTGTACCTTGTTCCTGTGCCCTGTTTCCCAGTATTCTTACTGTGAGTTCTGTATTGGATTCTTTGTCTCCTTTGGACCTTTGCTGGATTCTGGATTTCGTACCTTGCCTGCTCCCTATTGGACTGTTTAGCCACATTGGACTCACTTCCCTGGTTCCACCACTGTCAGCCGGTAACCCATTTTTCTATTACCTGTTGGCTACCTGTCTGCCTACTGGTCTATCTGCCTGTACCTGCCTATACCTGCCTGTAAACCATCACCCACAATAAACACTGTAGCCATCCCGCTACTTCACTTCATACCGCTTCCTGGTCATCTGCATTTGGGTCCACATACCATACCACACCATATACGACAGAATACGACACTTTGTTTTATTATCATCTTTTTTAGAGGAGTGATAGAATCGAGTGTCATTCGCAGTGAGCCTGCAGCGCTATCAACTAAATGGCCAATTTGGGAGGGGCTGCGATTTGCATAGGAGTCCTGTTATATTGAGACATAACACTGAATTAAATGCAGATGGAAGTGCTTCCTTAAATTTAGCTACAGCAATATCAGAGACAATAATATCTAGAGTAAGAATTTTTGCCTTCAAAAGAATTTTTGCCTAGCAGTTCAAAAGTTATTAAATAATGGTCCGATAATGAAGGATTCTGTGGAAAGACTATTAAATGTTCAATGTCATATACCAGAACAAGGTCTAGGGTGTGGTTAAAACAGTGACTGACAAAAGCAATCGAATCTAATGAGATAAACGCAGTACTAAGGCTATCATTTTCAACATCCACATGAATATTGAAATCACCTACAATAATTACTTTATTTGTTTTAAGGACTAAACTTGATTAAAAACTGAGAATTCAGATAAAAATTCAGAATAAGGACCAGGAGCGCGACGCACTATAACAAATAGAATTGGCTGTCGTGTTTTCCAGGTTGGGTGTGAATGACTAAGAACAAGGCTTTCGAATGAGTTATTATTTATTTTAGGTTAAGGGTTGATTAATAGGCTTAAGGTGGCTGTAACTCCCCCTCCGCGTCTGGTGCCTCGAGGAATATGAGTATCAATATGACTGGGCGGGGTGGATTCATTTAGGCTAACATATTCTTCATGACCAACCAGGTTTCAGTAAGACAAAATAAGTCAATATGATACTCTGATATTAAATTGTTCACTAGTACAGCTTTAGATGACAGAGATCTGATGTTTAAGAGTCCACATTTAACTATCCTATTTTGTCGTGCTATTTCAGAGTTTTTGTTTAGGTTTTCATGTATAACTCCTCTTCTGTTAACCTTTGGTTTTATTAATTTAAGTGGTCGGGGGGAAGACACCGTCACTAAGGAGTTTTGGGTGGGTAAGTGGGGTGAATGCTGTCTCTTCTAATCAGACCAGGTCTTCCACAAAAAGTCTGCCAATTATCTACAAAGCCCACATCATTTGATGGACACCACCTCGACAGACAGCGGCGGATGGATGACATGCGGCTAAACATGTCATCACTGGTCAGGTTTGGCAGCAGCCCAGAGAAAACTACGGAGTCCGACATTGTCTTTACGTATGTACTCACCAACTCAACATTAACTTTAGTGACCTCCGATTGGCGTAATCGGGAGTAGTTACCGCTGACGTGAATAACAATCTTACTGTATTTACGTTTATCCTTAGCCAGCAGTTTTAAATAGGTTTCAACGTCGCCCGCTGCAGGCTAGGATGACATAAGAGGCTGACCAATGAATGGAAGCTCAGGTGACTGCGAGGATGACTCGCATCCTTTCTTTGCACAATTCTCAGTGCTCTGACTGAAGCACCACTGGGATATAAAACAGATCGCACGGGAGAAAACACTGCTTGCTGCTGGCCATCATAACATGGCCCCCAGCAAGAGAAACATAGCTTCCATGACAGTTCTAAATCTGGCTTAGCACATGTTGCTGGACTATGCAAACAAATTTGTTGACTGCTGGGTGTGTCAACAACTACAACTTCAACTTGCTTTCCAATGTAAACTGCAATTCTTTTCACTGCAGTGCACTGCAAATGTATGACTTGGAGTTCAATGAAACTAACAAAGATTATTATTTTCCAGGACATTACTCATCTCCCCTCCCAGACTCAGAGAGAAATAGCTGATTTCATCATGTCGTAGGTTAATGAGTATTGACATCCAGGTGTCAATATCTCTAGTGTACATAAGGTAATGAGTTTCCACACGCAATACAGAGCTTCTAATCTATGACAGGATAATTGTAAAATAACAAGTGTAGCACTAGCTCTTATACTTAAAGTAATTTGAATTAAGCCTGTCCAGGGGCAGAGATCTTAGTCTACAACCTTTTTTATAAAAGTAACTCAGTAGCTCAACTGTACTATCTTAGTAGGAATCTTAATTAACCTTAGAGATTTGACAATTCCATTTCAATGCTAGAATGTTCATGAATTATCATTAGAATAGTTCTGCTTTTGCATTAATTCTGATCTAACCCCTACATGGCTTCATGCACAGTCCAATATTGATAAATGTGGGAACTAATAACTGTTTCAAAGTCATCAAAATGAATGTAACTTCTTAATCGTCCATCTATAAATTTGTTTAAATGATACACTATAGCTGATTTAGGCCAGAAAGCAGTACAAGGTTAGCTTAATTCCATTATGTACATGGATTTTATCCAACAGGTGAACTAATGGGATTATAGGGGCCTCAGGGATCCTCTATTGTGCATTTTGTAGCCATTAAAGTTGAACCTACTGTTGGGATTTACAATGTTTAAAGGGGGGCACCCACTTGTGTAGGTGCAATCAATTAATTATGGCTATCAGAATTATCAAAGATAATCACAAATAACTTTAATGAATACAGTCCTTGGGGGCACCACTCTCCTTTTAAAGAAGAGGAATGAATTAATTCATTAATTGATTGAGTCTCATAAAATACACTAAACTATCAATTTGGAACTCAGATTAATAATTAAATTAATAACTATAACCAGAATTACCACCAATAGCTAGTAGGATGATGGATTTGGAGTTCAACATAGAAGAGGTTAGCAAATTACTCTCTTGTGCAACATTAAAGAAGAAGCCAGTATAATTATACACAAGCATTTATTTAAGAAACAAAGCAAAAGCACACAATGTGAAGTCTAACTCTAAACACTAAACTACAGAACAAAGGGTGTGTGTGCGCGCAGGTCTGGGTGCACGCCAAAAGGAATGTGTATGTGTTTCTTTGTTCTGCCTCTGTATGTCTCGCATGCACGAGCATGAACCCACGTGTTCAGAAACAAAGGAACATATGCTTTAAAGTTATTCTCTGCCGTGTGTGGTTGTGTTCAAGTCAAATTAGAGGTGTATGTGTGTGGCCTGTTTA
Organism: Siniperca scherzeri; assembly: GCA_027580175.1. Lineage (NCBI taxonomy): Eukaryota > Metazoa > Chordata > Actinopteri > Centrarchiformes > Sinipercidae > Siniperca > Siniperca scherzeri. Next base: position 18,675,083 of record CM050853.1, read on the forward strand.
GAATAACGGTGCCAAGTTAAAAGGCGTTAGTAAACATGCAAAGACTATGTGGAGCATAACATAAATAACATCAGCTTAGCGGTGGCTGAGAACTACGGTTACAATAATAACCTTGTTAACCATGGAGAAGATCACAACAATAAAACTTCAATGAAAACACATGAGTAACGTCACATGTACAGAAGTTAAACAGTCCTTTGCTTAGCTATATACACTGTTACTCTATGCTATGCCCAGTTGTTACGTTACCCATCCATGGGAGGGAAAGAGAGGTGGCTGAGAGGGAGACAGCCATGGCTGTCCACCACAGTGAAGGATTCCTGGAGAAAGAGAGCCAGAACAAAGGATCGCTGACCTTTTTATTGACATGGTGACATGTCAATAAAAGTTGATGTTAGTTTATGTTCCACACAGACAGAGTCTTTGCATACTAACTGACTCCTTTTAACTTGGCACCGTTATACTAAACCGATAATACACATACACTTCTGGTTTGGCCCTTAAAGACAACGACACACCCGACAGAGAGGAACTTTAAAGCTCCCGCTGCACATAATTTCTTGTTTCTGACCACGTGCGCTAGTGCATGCGAGACATACGAGGCAGAACAAAGAAACATACACACATTCTTTTGTTTGACGCCGTCTTAGGTCCAAGCAGCCATCTTGGTCACACACACACACCCCATGGTGTGCTCCATGATGTGCTGGTCAAGCAAAGGAGTACCTTCAGCGGAAGACTCATCCTACCAAAAAGCACCACAGAGCGCCACAGGAAGTCATTCCTGCCTGTGGCCATCAAACTCTTTAACTCCTCCCTCTAAGGGTTATTTATTATTCATACCTCCATTACTGCTGTTGCAATACTACTTATTACTTATTATTACATTGCATTATTATACCGGTAAACCCACTTGGTACTTCACACTTATTTTATTTTATACTTATACCCACTTGGTACTTAATTTATTTTCTGACCTGTTTTTATAGTTTTTATAGTGTATTGTATTGTATTTTTTTGCTAGTACTTTCTCCTGTGTGCACTGACGTAAAGGCGAGCTGCTGTAACAAAGAGTTTGCCTTTGGGGATCAATAAAGTATTTCTGATTCTGATTGTTCTGTAGTTAGTAGTTTTAGCATTAGTCTTCATATTGTGTGTTTTTTGCTTTGTTTATCTTTTAATAAATGCTTGTGTATAATTATGCTGTCTTCTTTAATGTGGCACAACAATGAATAATTTGCCAGCCTCTTCTATGTTGAACTCCAAACTAGCTATTAATGGTCATTTTGGTTATATTAATTTAATTATTAATCGATTCCAAATTGATTAGTGTATTTTATGAGACTCAATCAATTAATTGGCTATTCTTTAAGCTACTCTTAAAGAAGAGTGGTGCCCCTGAGGACTTTATTCATTAAAGTTATTTATGATTATCTTTGATAATTCTGATTCTCATAATTAACTGATCGCACCTACACAAGTGGGTGCCCCCCTTTTAACCATTGTGAATCCCAACACTGGATTCCTCTGGACCTATGAGTGAACTAATGATTTATAGTTTGTCCGTTTATGTTACGGACAGACAGGCAGGAGACACTGATATGGAGACAGATGGTTCTTTATTAGGTTACAGATGGTGAAGACAGGTGTGCAGGTATGGAGATGGGGAAGTCCGCTGGAGGGCAGACTTGCTGGCGTGGAGATCGCTGGAGAAGGGGCGTAGGGAATATGCAGATTCGCATGGAGAGTCCTTGTACCAAACGAGGTCGGACAACTGGCTGAGGTGAGTGCTGGGCTTTTTATGCTGGCTGTGATTAGGAGCTGATAGGGAGCAGGTGTGCTTCATTAGCAGACAGTGGAGCCTGGCGTATTGTGACAGTATATTTTATCTTTCATTCTTTTATTCTTTGTTTTTCCTCTGGGTGGGAAGTTTAAAAGTTCCGAACCACAGCGGCTGGTCTGTACAGTTGAGTGATAAGTGTCTTTTATATGGGCGTAAGAGGACCCCTTACTTTCATTGTTTTATTATTTTTCATTCTATTTTTATACTGTTTGTATTTTATTTTTTGTGAAAAATAACTGTATGCAAGTTTAAGTCAGAATGTCACCTCTAAATTTAAATTGAATTATCATGTTTGTAATTCTAGTTAATCAATGAGTGCTTTTAGGATTTTTCCTATTGCCATTTTGAGGTTTTTCCTTCTTGCACTGTCTAGGTAGAGTAGCTTATCTCGTGTGAATGTTTTGCCCTTTTCCTGCCCTTTAATATAGGATGTGGGAGGGGGTTTTTGGCTCAGGCGAGCATGTGATTTGTAGACTCTGTTAGGAGTGATGCCACTTAGTAACACTCTTCCTTTGGAACAGGATGGAGGATGGAGATTCATGGGACGTATGTAGCTAGGTGACTTAGGTTGTTATGTTGATCCCTGATCAAAAAGGGGGGAACTGAGAGAAATTTGGGGGTGACTTAGGGTTTATGGGTGTAATAGCTTACACGGCTGTGGCTAGCGGTAGAGCGGGTCGTCCATCAATCGGAAGGTCGGTTGGCTTCCCCCAGCCCACATGTCGAAGTGTCCTTGGGCAAGACACTGAACCCCAAATTGTTCTCGTGGCCTATGCCTTCGGTGTGTGAATAAGTTAGTTCCTTTTGAACTGATGAGCAGTTGGTACCTGCCATCATTGTGTGAATGTGATATGTAGTGTGAAGCGCTTTGAGTAGTCAGAAAGACTAGAAAGGCGCTATACAAGTGCAGTCCATTTATCAATAGAATTTATAATACTTTGACTAAAGTATGGTTTCACAAAGGAGGCCTCAGGCCCTGTGATTATGTTGTTTTTGTTTCTGGGGCACTAGCTTATAGATATAGATAGATAGATAGATAGATAGATAAAAACTTTGTCCTTCACCCTCCTCGGGTGGTCTCATCCTTCGAGCTCGGGTCCTCCGGCCTGGGAGCTTGAGGGTTCTGCGCAGTATCTTTGCTGTTCCTAGTACTGCGCTCTTCTGGACCGAGACATCTGGTGTTCTTCCAGGGATCTGCTGTAGCCACTCCTCCAGTTTGGGGGTCACTGCCCCGAGTGCTCCGATGACCACGGGCACCACTGTCGCCACCTTCCAGGCCTTCTCCAGCTCTTCTCTGAGCCCTTGGTACTTCTCTAGTTTCTCATGTTCCTTTTTCCTGATGTTGCCATCACTTGGTATTGCCACGTCAACCACAACGGCTTTCCTCTGCTGTTTGTCCACCACCACGATGTCAGGCTGGTTCGCCATTACCATTCTGTCAGTCTGAATCTGGAAGTCCCACAGGATCTTGGCTCGGTCATTCTCTACCACCTTTGGAGGTGTTTCCCACTTTGACCTCGGGGTTTCCAGTCCATACTCCGTGCAGATGTTCCTGTACACTATGCCAGCCACTTGGTTATGGCGCTCCATGTATGCTTTTCCTGCCAGCATCTTACACCCTGCAGTTATGTGCTGGATTGTCTCAGGGGCCTCTTTGCACAGCCTACACCTTGGGTCTTGTCTGGTGTGGTAGATCTGGGCCTCTATTGCTCTGGTGCTCAGGGCCTGCTCCTGTGCAGCCATGATGAGTGCCTCTGTGCTGTCCTTCAATCCAGCCCGCTCTAGCCATTGGTAGGACTTCTTGATATCAGCCACTTCAGTTATGTTCCGGTGGTACATCCCGTGTAGGGGTTTGTCCTCCCATGATGGTCCCTCCTCCAGCACGTCTTCCTCTGTTCCCCATTGCCTGAGACATTCCCTGAGCACGTCATCTGTTGGGGCCTTATCTTGGATGTACTTGTGGATCTTGGATGTTTCATCCTGGATAGTGGCTCTCACACTCACTAGTCCACGGCCGCCTTCCTTACGGCTAGCGTACAGTCTCAGGGTGCTGGATTTGGGATGGAACCCTCCATGCATGGTGAGGAGCTTCTGGCGTCTTAACATCTGTGGTCTGTATCTCTTCCTTTGGCCACCTTATTATTCCGCAGGGTATCTGATCACTGGCAGGGCGTAGCTATTTATTGCCTGGGCCTTGTTCTTGCCATTGAGCTGACTTCTTAGGACTTGCCTCACTCGTTGGAGGTATTTGGCGTTGCTGTCTTTCTAGTTACCTCTTGAGGTTGCCATTTGCCTGTGGTATTCCAAGGTACTTGTAACCATCCTCAATGTCTGCTATTGTTCCTTCTGGGAGTGAGACCCCTTCTGTGTGGACTACCTTCCCTCTCTTTGTCACCATTCGACTGCACTTCTCAAGCCCGAATGACATCCCAATGTCAGAGCTGTAGATCCTGGTGGTGTGGATCAGTGAGTCGATGTCCCGCTCGCTCTTAGCGTATAGCTTGATGTCATCCATGTAGAGGAGGTGACTGATGGTGGCCCGTTCCTGAGTCGGTATCCATAGCCAGTCTTGTTGATTATTTGGCTGAGGGGGTTCAGACCTATGCAGAACAGCAGTGGGGACAGAGCATCTCCTTGGTATATGCCACATTTGATGGATACTTGTGCAAGTGGCTTGCCATTGGCCTCAAGGGTGGTTTTCCACAGCCTCATCGAGTTTGCAATGAAGTCTCTTAGAGTCCTGTTGATGTTGTACATCTCTAAGCATTCAGTGATCCATGTGTGCGGCATTGAGTCATATGCTTTCTTGTAATCAATCCAGGCAGTGCACAGGTTGGTGTGTCGGGCTCTGCAGTCTTGGGTGACTGTTCTGTCAACCAGGAGTTGGTGTTTGGCTCCTCTGGTTCCTCTGCCAATGCCCTTCTGTGCTTTGCTCATGTATTGATCCATGTGTCCACTTATCTTAGCCGTGATGATAGCTGACATGAGCTTCCATGTTGTGGAGAGACAGGTTATTGGCCGATAGTTGGATGGGACTGTACCCTTTGCGGGATCCTTCAGGATCAGGATTGTGCGCCCTTCGGTAAGCCATTCAGGGTGCGTCCCATCTCTTAGCAGCTGGTTCATTTGTGCTGCTAGGCGCTCATGGAGTGCAGTGAACTTCTTTAGCCAGTAGGTGTGAATCCTGTCAGGGCCCGGTGCTGTCCAGTTCTTCATACCTGAGACTCTTTCTTGGATGTCTGCCGCTGTGATGGTGACTGGATTCTGTTCAGGGAGGTTGCTGTGGTCCTTTCTCAGAGCTGCCAGCCACTTCTGCATCGCTGTTGTGTGATGCCTCCCTCTCCCATATACTTTTCCAGTACTGCTCCGTTTCCAACCTTGGTGGGTCTGTTCCGCTGTTATTACCCTGCCATTGAGCGTACACTTTCGCAGGTTGAGTTGTGAACAGCCGGTTTATTCTTCTGGCTTCATTATCTCTCGTGTATCTCTTTAGGCGGCTGGCCAAGGCTTGGAGCCTTTGTTTGGCAGTTTCGAGTGCTTCAGGTATGGGCATCTGGTTGTACTTCTTGGGTACTTGCTTTCTCATTGCACCTCTCTCAGCCTCTGTCAGTTGGCTCACTTCTCTCCGTGCCTCCTTGATTTTTGCCTCCAACCTTCGTTTCCATGGTGGGTACTGTCTCTCATGGTTGCTCTTGTAGCCAAGCATCTCTAGGATCACTGCTGCTGAGGCGTATATCAGCTCATTGGTTTCAGTGATGGTTGTGGTAGGGATCGCTCTCAATGCTGCATTCACATCTTCTAGGAGACTTTCTGAAGGTACTTCAGTCGCTGCCTCGTTCAGCGTGATTTCTCTTGGGGCTTCGTACCCAATCTCTGGTTGGGGAGCTGCTGGTTGCTCCCCTTTGACCTGTAGTCCTGGCTCCCCCTTGCCGTAGCATTTGTGTTGTATCTCGTCAATCTCAAGTTGTGATAGCAGTTGCCGCTTGTGGATGTTGGAACACTGAGCTACTAGTTGCTTCGCTGTAAGCCTTGATTGTGAGTTTCGAAGTAACCATTCATCCCACATCCTGTGCATGTAACCCCTCTGACTAGGGTTACTGGAGTAGTAGCATTCCAACAGAGCCTTATTATCGCATCTCGCCCATCTCCGTCTTGTTCCAGTAGCCCATTTGTCGTCTCGATGCCCTGGTTCCCCAACACCTGACGCAGACCTTGTTTGGCCGGGCGACGTCTGAGCCGGCATGTCATATCTTCCATTGTCACTCATCATCATGAGGTAGGCAGCAGCGTGAAGGGTCTTATATATATATATATATCTATATCTATATCTATATATATATATATCTAGATAGAAAGAAAGAAAGTGTGATAGAAGTCTCTGGTCTTATACTAATAACTTGGGACAGAGACCGTCTCTTTCTTTCTCATCTTTAGATGATGTAACCTGTAAACCACCACCCACTGTTCTAGTATAAGAAGTGTACCTTTTTGGAAGTTAAGTATTGTGTTGGCTGTGCCCATGTGTACATGCTGCCACATTGCTTTCTTCAACACTTTTTATACCACGAAGCCTCGCGGGTTTTTTCAGTAATATTACATTTTATTTTTTTTAAGCTCTTATCTAATTATCTATTCATTTCCATTTAGATAAGTTGATTGCCCAAGAGTTACGTTAGCATCTCAGTTTAGTTTTAATAACTATATCATATTACTTCACCTTACTATTGCCAATAAGATCAGGTTTATTTCATCACTTCAGATATTCAGTGATGGAATAAACCTGATCTTATTGGCCTCCATTTCATCTGAGTTTATTTTCTTTATCATATAAAGTTACACCTTATTAATCCTTAATTTATTCTGTTATTAGGCATTTAGTTATAAATAAATGTCCTAATTTAATCTGTAAGAAGTTGTCTGTGTGTTTCTTTGAAGCAGAAGACAAGGGTCAAGCTATCAAAAAGAATTCAATCCTTCTTAAGAGACTGATCAGTTTAATGATTGAGTTATTAATTAATTTCCAGGATGGTGCCCCATTGAACAAGTGTAATTATTTATTATTAAAAGTACTTGATCCTCTATACAGGTAAATGTGGACACGCAATATTGTAAAGACAGGTTGATGGTTTAGATGAATTAATCGTCAAAGTCATGTTGCCAGAGTCAACGAGATTCTTCCAGGTTGTTGGAACGCCATTTCCTTTCAAGTTTTCGCGATGTTTGCTTTAATTTGTGGGTTTGGGGGTTATACCATGGAGCTAACCTTCTTTGTTTTATAATTTTTAGAGGGGCGACAGTGTCGTTCGCAGTGAGCCTGTAGCACTATCAACAAGATGGTCAATAGCATTGAATTAAATGCAGATGGGATCGCTTCCTTAAATTTAGCCACAGTACTATCAGACATCTAGAGTAAGAATTTTTGCCTGATGGCGTGTAGTCCAGTAATAGCAGTTCAAAAGTTATTAAATAATGCTCCGATAATGAAGGATTCTGTGGAAAGACTATTAAATGTTCAATTTCAATGCCGTATAACATATGCCACCAGGGTGTGGTTAAAACAGTGAGTGGCTTCATGTACACTCTGACAAAAGCCAATCAAATCTAATGAGATAAACGCAGTACTAAGACCAAGACGATAATTTTCAACGTCCACATGAATATTGAAATCACCTCCAATAATTACTTTATCTGTTTTAAGAACTAAACTTGAAAAGCTCTGAGAATTCAGATAAAAATTCAGAATAAGCACCAGGAGTGCGGAACACTATAATAAATAGGATTTGGTGTCGTGTTTTCCAGGTTGGGTGTGAATGACTAAGAACAAGGCTTTCGAATGAGTTATTATTTAGTTTAGGTTTAGGGTTGATTAATAGGCTTGAGTCGAAGATGGCTGCAACTCCACCTCCTCGGCCGGTGCCTCGAGGAATATGAGTATTAATATGACAGGGCGGAGTGGATTCATTTAGGTTAACATATTCTTCATGACCCAGCCATGATTCAGTAAGACAAAATAAGTCAATATGATACTCTGATATTATATCGTTCACTAGTACAGCTTTAGATGACAGACAAACTTTAAACTCAGTCAAAAGCTGGCAGACGCTCACACCACATTGCCATCACAACTGAACTTCACCAGCCTGCCCTGCTGGGGCTTATTCTAAGGTAATGAAAACACAATGATTATTATTTTCAGGTGATTTTACACTAATCAAAACATACTTATAAATATTATATTCCATTTCTGCTGATAGTGCCTCCTAAATGTAACACACTGGACCTTTTAACTGTGTTAAAAAGAAATGGCAGAGTAGAATCCATTGGAATTAATTTGTGAATGAAAAAGTATTTCGGTTTAAAGAGCAGCAGAGTGGTGAGTATGACATGTTGTACTGATGGGATTAGCCCTGTACAAATGTACATTATACTGTACATATATTTTCCATTAGAGTACAGGTAATTCCAACCCCCTCTGTTTTTTACCCAGCCTTAATTAGAAACTGGCCTTTGTTGCTTTGTAGCTGGCCGTTGAGTATTGTTTCAGCCATTATTTGAATCCCAGCTTTTCATTAAGAATTTACAGTAATTACTTTTTCAATGAGTAAGTAACAAGTCTTTGATTACATTTTTCAGGTAACTTGCCAAACACTGCACCTGAAAACGTAATGCTGTGTTTAAGGCAACGGGTAAATCCTACGATAAGTATAAATTAGCTCCTACACTGTACATGTATATTCCTTCAAACTGTTAAGAATGAAAGCTGAATTATTCCCCTCTAGCCCTACTGTCCATCACTGCTGGCTGATGATACACTGATGGATGCCTCTGTGGGTACAAATGAATCAGAATGTTAAGATTCCAAATATTAGCATGTTACAGAGGTGGACTGTAACTAATGATGTAGAAAACTGAGCGCTCTGTACAGACCTGTCACTCAGTGACATTCCCTCATGTGTAGTCATGTGGAGAAATTATTTTCCAGCTTTATCTGTGGTCATGCAGTAAGAAACATTATAATCACAAGCCTGTGCTCAGCTGAATACTAATATGAAGCAATTGCATCTGTTATACTAAAAGTCAAGTGTAAAATTGTATACCGATTTGCATTTCATTTAATCAACTTTCTGTTCTCCCACCACTGAGTGCTTGTATGGCAACGTGAAGCAGATTAGTGCATGTGTCATTCTCTGCATTTCATTCTCAGAATGAATCGGTCATCGGCCTTGAGTACATAATGTAGCCAGAAGTTTCTTTTTTTTTTACAATGGTGCCATGTTGTGCAACAGTCTTCCGTTACACATCAAGTTTTTAAATATGAGAGTTGCTTATAGAAGTCAGGTTAGGACTTTTTTATGGAATAGGGTAAAAGATTTCTTAATAGAATTTGCAATGACATACGTTACTTTAGCTGTTCTTGTTCAGTTTCAAGCAGCTGTAACTTAAATTAAACATTTGTCAGCACCCCAATACATAATACGGGGGAAAAATAGACTTGAAGCCTAAAAATACTCCTCACTGTTAAGTGCATTAAGTGTGAGAGAAATGTGAACCATTATGCGGTCAGTGTAGACAGCTGTACTGATTAAAATCAAATCAACCATGTCTCCTACAGATTACGTTTGTAGGAATTTCATTTGTTTTATCAGATATGTTTTGTGAGAAAATGTAATTGCTGCCTGGATTATGTTCTGTGGCAACATTTTATCAAGTGAAGTGCTACGCTTATTTACAGTAGGGACTTTACAGGGAGGTATTAAGGGTGGATGGTGGGCGTACAAAGTTCAGGACTTTGACAGCAGAGACCAGGGTTCACATCCTGAGTCCTGTGTGTTTGTGTGTGTGTGTGTGTGTGTGTGTGTGTGTGTGTGTGTGTGTGTGACACTGAACTGGTCAGTTAGTGAAAGATTGTGGTTTCAGATAGATGTTTATATAGTAAACACATAATTTCTAGTCACTGTGGACTTTTTCAGCATTATATGAAAAACATGATCTTTCTCTAACCTTAACTAAAAGCTGTGAGTGCCTAAACATACCCATAAAAAAACATTAATCATGCTTTAGTTGCTGCCAGCGGATACTGTATTGCAAGAGAGGATAATGTTGAAAAACAAATGAAATACATTGTCAGTGAACATGTGGCGGTTACGCTTAGTATCAACATTGTGCGACTTGCCAGATGTTAATTAACATTTTTTTAAATTTTCTAATAATGTTGATAAAAAACATTGCAGCATTAGGTTCCTTTCAAAACTTATTTGCTGTAGTACATTTTTCAAGTTTTTTCTTGTCAGACAACTATTTCTATTTTAAAATGTTCATCAAAGCTGCAGATTATCTGTTTGACACCCTTTCACAATACTGTAGAGAATATTGTATAACATGTATGATCTGTCAACACTGTAATAATGTTTGTCTATGGAACAGAGACGTTGTTGCTGTGTGTGTCTCCCCACACACAGCAACGTCATTTATGAACCAATGGAATTCCATGGGGGTAGGTTTGAAACTCTGCACAGATCTCTAGATCTGCAAACTGACTTCTTCTCTTCTCAAACAGTAAAGGTGTCAATCTGGACACTTGCCAGACAAGACCAGAACTTTCCACCCCGGAAGAAAGACATGTCTTGCCATGCTAATGGAGCAACAGCAACATTTAAAGACAATAAATTGACTCTCTGGATTAGTTTAACAGAAGGAGGAGAGACTAAAAACATCTTCTCCTCCCTTATCTGTCTCACATACTGTACACACACGTCTCACATACACACATACAAACAAACACACTCTTTCTTCTCTCACCCCCTGATGTGGTCTGACATAAGGTTTCATCATAAAAGTTGAAAGAACATTCCTAAGTAAAAGAATTGCGATATCCTTGCTTTGTAACCCAAGTCTGAATTAATGTGAATTAGCTATATAACCAAGCAGTAACCCAGCTAACAATAATCAGCACATGTTTCCTTGGTGTGTAACCAACTTTTATTTTTGTAGGACATATGAGCAAGTTATTAATGCAGGGAGTTAACCTCTTGTTTACCAGGTGACTGCATTGCCACCTACTGACCAACAGACAGAAGTCTCTGCAACCATCTCCATTATGAATCTATTAAACAAACTATTGTTTAACCTTATCATGATTATGTTAAAAAACTGTGTTAAAGTTAATGAAAAGTCTCAGATAACTGGTTGGTGAATGATCTGCTGAAATAGCTGTTGGTTGAATAATTTTTTTCTGAATGTTTAATAACCACTATGCTATTTTTATGTCACAAATCATGATTGTATGGCCAAGAGTATGTGATATTTTCACGTAAAACTTAAACAGAAAACATGAAGAGCCGTGCTAAAAGTTTCAAACAAAAGTTTTTGGCGTGAAAGCTGTCCTACACACCCAAAACTATTCCTTTGGCAAACAGATAAAACCACTTTCACTGACATAGCAGCCCCAGGCTGGCCCTCACCTCACGTTTAAGCTCAACAGTTGTTTTATTTTAACTTTAATTTCTTACTATATATCTCTTTAAGTTTTCTTTTCCTCGCCTAAAGTCCTTTCATAATTTAACCTTTTTCCAAGCAAGTTTTTAATGCCTCAGTATTAAAATGAAGAGTTGTATCTTTTGACTTTCATACTTTTGTAACTTTATCACTAAGCCTCGTGATTTTTGCAACATTATGTCCTTTTAAAGTCACTCAAGCCTAGTTGAAGAACTTAGTGTATCCAGAGATATTTTATTCGACAAGCCACGACATCACAGATTCTACAGAAGCCGCCCCGAGCCGTTGGAAGCCAGCCAACTTTGAAAGCAAAGCCTTTCTGAAAGAAGCCTGGACAACGTCTGTTTTAATACAACAAAGGAAGAAACTTCGAGAGCGCCAGACCGGCCTGGAGGCCTCATCGGCTCGGTGACCAACTGCTAGTTACCAAAAGACACGCCCGCAAATTCCTCTGCACAGCTGATTCAACCCTGCACACCACGTTGGAAAGCCGGCAGAAATGCCTCACTTTGCCAGCGCTTCAAAACAGCAGGCTAAAGCACGGTTTTGCTGTGATAAAGAGTTGATGTCAAATAAAATATGAATTCCTAATTAGAAAAATTAATTTCCCTAGCGTTACGTTAGCGTCTTACAGTCGTTTTTATAATCAAATCACATACCTCACCTCACTATTGCTAATAAGATCAGGTTTTTTCATCACTCAATATCTGCTATTTCATCTGTTGTGTTTATTTTCTTTATTATTTACCTTATTAATCCTGCATTTATTCAGTTATTAGGCATTTAGCTATAAATAAATGCCCTCATTTAATCAGTAAGAAGTTGTCTGTGCAGGAAACAAGGTCAATCTTTCGAATAGAATTCTATCCTCCTTTAGAGTCTGATCAACTTAATGATCCCAGTTTTAATTAATTTGTTTTCGTTTTCCCGGTTAACCGGGTGGTGACCCTTAACAAGGGTGTTAGAGTGTAATTATATGATTGAAGTAGTTGATTCTCCTACATTTAAAAATGACCAAAACTCTCAAAAATGACTCAAAATAAAGCACTTTATTCATAGCCAATGAAATGGAAATATAAATTGTGTACACATAGTAGCAAAGCCATAACTTTTATGCAAACTGTCCAGATCATGTCCTCCATTGAGGCAAAGGGTTTCTGGTATACTGAAGTGTCAGCTGGTATTGGAGCTCTCAGGTGACAATGTTCATCCTGACGCATCTTTCAGTGGATAAGACCTTCCTGATGTTGCTGGCCGCTGTGTTGTCTTCAGCTCATCAATTGACATGACACCTGCCAAGCAATAACTTCCTCCCCTGATGGGTCCAGGAACACCTGAGCTTCATCAGGATCTGTAAAACATGGCACATTCAGACAAATACATAGCAATATTACAGTATAAGTACTACTAAAGGCTGCAACAGCTCATTGTAGCTCAAAGTAGCCCTAATAGTCAGGCTACAAACCTGCACTTCTGATGTGAGGCTGAAGAGTCGGTGTGTCTCTTTGGTGGGTCGGTCTTGCAGGCAACATCCCTTGTTCTGGCCTGTGTGCAGGAATAAGTTAGAGGTTGCACCAACTTCAAATGTGTAGTTATGGCAACAGCTACACACAGTGTAATAATAATAATAATAATAAAGCATTTTTCAAACAATTATTAAAGAAGAAACATTTGACTTCCAGTGTAACTTGTGTTGTGACATAAGGTGGCAACAAAAAGCTAGTAAATACAGCCTATGACTCAATAAAATAATCACATAGCTGGATATTTTTGAAAGTTTTGTATTTTGTGTGGTTTAGGAGTGCAACCTTACCTTTGCTCTTGCAGTTTGCCAGTGTCCAACTTTGCTTGTGAATTAGCAGATCTTGCACCCAGCCACTGCAAAACTGTTCATGCGCTTCTAATAATTTTTCAATTTCTCTCCGGGCTAGGGTCCCTTTTCTTTCTCTTTTCCCTTTTCCATCAGATTTGACTGGTTTAACCAACTTTTTAGCCAAACAGAACAAAATGTAAGCAGGTAACTCTGTTAACCACCGTAGCAGGCACAGGTAACAACAGAACCCGTTCCTCACAAGATGGTGCTGTCGTCCCAACATGCAACACGGTGTGACGTAGCCTCACAGATTCCTTATACAGTATTTAGCTATTATGGTAAAAAGTATGGGTACTGGTATATATAATAACTGTACTTTTATTCCAAAAGTTGTAAAGGAAGTAATGGAAGTATATTTAATAAAGACGGGAATGGATGAACCCAGATCAACTGCCCGTACGGGACACTCTAAGAAGTAAAGTGAACACACCCGCAATGAGGCTGGGATCATTTCATTGGTCAACACTACACCTAGCATTCTATTGGTTGGGGGATTTTGACAGGGTTCTTGCACAGAAAATCAGAGCAGACATTTTGCAAGCGCACAGAAGCAGCCTGAGGCTGGTGCGTGCTTCAGTGAACTGAAGTCTTAGAATCCTTACAGTATCTTGCTTGTTTAACATGTCTACAGTCGGTAGATGTAGATAATGAATCAAATTACACCAGCTCATGGGGCACGTACCACCAGGGGTCACCAACAAAGTATTCTATAGCAAAATTGCCAGCAAGTCAGACCCACACACACACAACAGCAGACCATCATTTCCACTCAAACACAGACCCACACAATGCTGTACCAGAACAAAAGACACTATCAGCATGCCAAAGACATAGGCAGATGTGTTACAACCATACAGCATCTAGGCCTGTGCCTGACTAACATTAAAGGCATGAACCACCCTATAATGTAAATTTGTCAGCTGTTTCTTACTTTGAAAATAATCTAATTGAAAACATAAATCCACGTTCCACATCATCTCATTAAACATTACATATTGTAGATCCTGTACTGGTCCCAATACCAAAATGAATGAATAAGATAGATAGGTCTTAGTCTATATTCTGCAATATATAATTCAGAAGTGAGAAAAATATAGCTGTCATAGTTTAGTTTGCCCTTCCATGTATTCTTTGTCAGTCCTCTATTTGTCTCTCGGTGTTGGTGTGTGTGTGTGTGTGTGTGTGTGTGTGTGTACTGGCCAGGGCATGGCGCTCTGGTTTTCCCTCCTGCTGCTGATCACCGGCACACCTCATGTTCATCACCAATCAAGCCTCACAGTATATCTACCAGTATATCTACCCGGCTCTACCATTCAACCAGCGCCAGATCGTCTCAGTGCACCATTGCAGTATCTTCACCACAGCCTAAATCCTGACCCAGTTAAGTTTCCAGTTTCTCGTTTGCTGCTGTCTGACCTTGTCTGTCTCTGCCTCAGATTTACTCCCTGCCGGTGATCCCAGCCACCGTGGTCTACCTGATCTCTGCAGTCTCCAGTCAAGCTGCCTTCCCTTCTCTGCCTGCCACGCTACCCGAGCCATCTCCAAAACACTCTCTTCACCATCTTTGCCCTCTGAGCCCTGCCGGTCCCCCACGAGCCGCATCGGAAAGTTCTCCCACTGGCTCCAGCGGACTACACCTGCCTTGCCCGCTCTGGAGGAGCGTTAATCTACCAGTAATCTCTTGTAGTATTTATAATAAAGACTGGCTGAACTAACATCCAGTTCTCCCTCTCGCTGTATCCTGCATTTGGGTTCCTTAGATCGTTTAACCTAATAAGCTCCTATGGAAAAGTAATCTTGTAGAATATGGATTTATTTTTTCTATTAGACTGTTTTCAAGGTAAGAAAACAGATGACAGATGGGTGGTCTATACCTTTAAGAAGTAGCTAGGTTAATGTTTCAGTCTTCAAAGTAGCCTAATGCAAAATATTCTATCAAACCAGTCTTACCTTAAACAATTGACCACAGAGGTTCGGGTGGACTTAAGGCAAAAGTTAGGAACTAGTTAACATTAGCGTTCATCACAGACATTTAACACAATCTAATTCAGAAACTCTAAAGTTAAGAAAATAAAGTGTATTAAACTAGCTAGATAGCCTATAACGTCTCCAGTGGGTTGTGCAATGCAGGCATGAATATGGGAAAAATGTTGTAATATTTACGATTACAGGTAAGAAGGGTAAATGTTTCGACCTCCCTGACCTGTTGTTTTTACCTCTTCTGGGGGGGATACAAGTCTTAATTAGGGGGTCAAAGCCCCCCATAATTTGAACCCTGGACTGTATATATAGAGTTTATGATTCTGATGCTGAATTTCAAAATTAAAGCCCCCTAAACTCATAGAAAAGGTCGTAGTCATCTGGACAGTGTTTTCAGAATCAAGACGTTTCGGCTCGTTTTCTGCATGGAACACTCCTGGACGAATGAGGGACTACACCGTCTAGCCCCCTAAACTGTTACATATGAGCTATGTTCCCTCTGAATTCAGATTAATATTAAAAGGAAACTTCCTGTTTCCACACACCAATTTCATGTCAGACTGAGAGGTGGTGTAGTAAAATATCAGCTAGCTAGTCCACAAACTAGTAATGAAACTAGTTTCCTACAATTTAGTTTAAGTGGTTCAAAAATATCCACAGCAACTGTGACAATGAATCACCCGCTAGCACAGGTTAGCCAATATTAATCTCCCATAGCAACAGATCACATTGGTCCCATGAATTTGTTTACATTTGCAGATTCTTCAATTAGTCAACAAAACATATTTATTACACATGTAATTCTTGTAATTATTCTTATACAGTGGTGTGAAAAAGTGTTTGCCCCCTTCCTGATTTCTTATTTTTTTGCATGTTTGTCACACTTAAATGTTTCAGATCATCAAACATATTTAAATATTAGTCAAAGATAACACAAGTAAACACAAAATGCAGTTTTTAAATGGAGGTTGTTATTATTAAGGGAAAACTAAATCCAAACCTACATGGCCCTGTGTGAAATAGTGATTGCCCCCTAAACCTAATAACTGGTAATATACACACAGCAAATTGGATTATTGCTGTGCTGTACTTTTATAATGAAATAAATACATTTTATATACATTTTAAATCCATGATTTGTTGTGATCTTATCAGTAGTTTATAAATGATGTTATGGCAATTCATGATGTATTTTGTAAGTTTTGGTCCTGGGGAGACACCAAATTTCTCTTTAGGGTCTCAAGCTGAAAAGGTCTGGGAACCCCTGGGCTACACTAATATTTTTAGTATTAGACTTTTTGTAGAATTAGATTCCAGTGGTGGCTGCCTAGGATTGTTTCCGACTTGTGATCCAAACATTTCCAGTGACTCCGGTGTGTTGTAAAGTCCAAAAGTCAAAATTCATTGAAAAAAAGATAGATAATAGATACTCATTTCCAAATTCACAACATGTTTTTATCTAACAAAATACTCTGCTTCAATCTATATTTGTTGGTGTTTAGCCTTTCAAAAACAACATTTTCACTACAGTCAAAAAACTGTTTGCTCTCCCGCTTGCACACAAAAGGAGGCACGCACTTTTATTAACGGGGCGGTCTAGCAGCAGTCTAACCTAATTCTTTATACCGTATTATTATCATCAACTGGTAAACCCACTTGGTACTTAATTTATCTGACCTGTATTATAGTGTATTATATTCTTGCTTAGTACTTCTATTCCTGTGTGCATTGATGTGATAGTAAGCTGCTGGAACAAAAGAGTTTCCCCTCGGGGATCAAAGAAGTGTTTCTGATTCTGATTCTTTTAATCAATTCATCCAAGGCTTCCTTCACAACATTTCAGTAAGGCCCCTTGTTTTCTAACAATTCTCTAAAGTGTTAGGATTGCTAATCTTTGTTCCTCAAGAGAGGGAGTAGTGGTAGAGTTGTTAGGACAGGAGCTTGAGGCAGAGCAGAAGCCTGATGTGAGGAGTATGCCCTCGTCTTTCCACTGAAATCACAGGATGACACACCAAATGTCCTTTACTTTCCCAACATTCTGTTGAGTCAGTTGTTTTAAATACATCATAAACCTGAGTGAAAGCGAGTGGATTTCGAGCATAAGAGCCATGGACTAGGTTCAAGTTTTTCAGATACTAGCATTCTTGAGGAGGAGTGAGACCTTGTAACACATATTGACATAAATAATCTCCTGTGGTTAGAGACACTAGAGTAGGCATTCATTCTCCTCCCCAGGGTTTACCCGGTGACTAGGCAGGGAGGTAGTGTAGTAGTCCTAGTAACTCAAGCCTCACGGCAGTACATGTGGATGATTAGATAGCACCAATGGGAACAGGACTTCATTGGACCGTGGCCGAGGCTCCTAAGCAGCGCCCAGATTGACACTTGCGTTCATCAAACCAGTCAACATTATTTACAAATGATGATATATGAGTTGTAAATTAGAGGCATTTATTTACAAATGTTGATGCCTATTTTCAATTCAATTTACAATAATTCAAATGATGGGTTACAGATACAAATCACTCTGCTTTATTTGTGCATTGTGTTTTACGAGACAAGAGGCACATGACATTTTACAAGTCACATGCTCCCTGCATTTGTGGATTTTGTGTGAAACAGCACAGTCAAAAGCATCCACACAAAAAGGTGGAGATTCACAAATATATTTCCATTGAAAAATGTTAAGTTGCATGTGCGGTTTCAAAATTTCTGCCACAATATACTGCGCACACTAAGAACTTTCACTCAATGGAAAATATAGCACAGCAGTCAAGTCAATTTTATGCGACACAAGTTACAAGGTGAAATTAAGTTTAAGAAAGTAAACTTGGACTGGAATAACACAAGATTTTCAAGAAATTCCATTGTCCAATACAGGCATCAGATTGTATGACAGTAAATCAATCAAAAGCATTAATATCTGGAGCTTTTGTAAAGCATTTGTGTCTGACATATGTAAAATACATTATAGACAGTAAAATAATCATAATTGTGCTTTTGAAACACATGTCAAATGTCATGCCAATAAAGCCTATTAAATTGAATTGAAATTGAATAATCATATACAAGCATGTCGGTGTCCAGTTAAACTTGTGTATTAATTTATATTGAACAGTCTTCCCTACTGTTTATTTTATATTTCCATGTTTTAGACATCTGTACCATGTGTCTTCTCTTAAGTAATTCTGCCACGTCCTCTGAACATTTTTGCATATGTTCTTCTGTAATGACTTAATATTTTACTTTATATTTTAACACAAATTTTTTACATTTAATAACAATACAGTCATTGCTTCTAATGTACGATTTTCCAGAGGTTCGACTTTCAGAATTTCAATTTGGTAAAGGGCACATAATGACTTGTTTAGAACTTGAAATAGTGTAGGACTTGATTTGGTACTTGTTAGTCTTGACTTGGGACTAAACTTGGGACTTATCTGTCTTAACGTGGGACTACCAAAACCTGAGACAGTCTTGTGACTTATAAAACAGTGACTTTGTCCCACCTCTTCCATTTTCCACTATCCCAAGCCTCTGCATTGTTTGAAATGTAAACACTACAGGTTTGAGCCCTTTTTAATAATTTTCCTCAAGTGGCCTCTTACTCTGGGATGAAATATGAACAGAAACATTCAGTTTCCCCCACAAACAGTCGTAGTTTCCCCCTTTGTTGTATTAATCTTTATATTACAGAAACTTCTGTTTAGGTACTTTTTTTTTTTTCCAAATTCAAACTCAAATCAATACAAGATGTTTAATACCTGCAAAATATCCATTAAAAATTAAATACAATAATATCAGTAGTGCGTGATGTGTTGAATAGAGGCAGAGCTTCAATTTGTACCCTGACTGTTAAACAGTTAAAGAGTTTTCACAGCAAACAGTTGGTGGTCGTACTGTGGTAGAAAATAGTTCTTTCTTTGTGGAACCTGTTCACAGCAAGGACTGTGGTTAATGTCAGGATGACACATTAGTACGCTATAGGATTAGATTCCACACAAGAAACCATGAATATCTAATTATTCGTTTTAGTGGCTAAACTGCTGTTTCAGAGGCTTTGCATCATGCATGGACATAAATCCCATGCAAAATACTTCATACCTTACTTGTGTGTCATTTATTACATTTATTACAGCTTGCTGAAGCAACACTAAAAAAGGAGTTCAAGGTAACCTGTGAGGCATAAATAACAAGTAAGCAATTGTTTAATGTGGTGGTTTTATGTTTGGAAATTGTGAGTAATGTTATTGTTCTGTGACCAGAAACAGCGGTTAAGTTTATTGTGTTGTTACTGTTGTATGTGGAGAGTACGGGATCTTGTGGGGCATACTGTAAACTTCTGTACATGTTTATGTGTTCTTGGGTGTTTTAATCCTCTTGCTCCTCTAACTTCCGAGCAGCAGGATGGCAAAAGGAGGAGGCTTCAGCAAGGAAGCACAACAGCATTCCAGAGGGAATTGTCGGGGGGGGGGGGCTTTCATTGGAAATTTGTCAGTGATTGTAAACCTAACCTGATATAGTGGGCTGTTGTTGAAAAGTCATCATTTCAGCACTGCAGTTATGTTAAACTACGAGCATGGAATGACAGCAATAACTCAGATGTAACACCACATTTGTTGTCTAGATTTTGTTTTATAATTCATCATCTAGTTATACTTACTGGATAACTCTTAAGTGTATGTTTTGAAAGGCCAAGGATAAAACAATGCTCTCTCTTCATCAACTACAGTAGAAGTTGTCTCATTTACTGTACATGGTCTCTTGATCTTCTACAATACAAGTTCTTTAGTCGCAAAAACTATTTAACATAAACTTTATTCTAGCTTGTCATTGCTGCCTTTTGTCGTTCATCTTACAGGAATAAACATATTGGAATTGGCTCTCTCATTTCAATTCAGACAGAGTAAAGCATCAATCATGGTGTATCAAGCAAACTCACAAAACAGTACATGTACTGCAAGTCTATAATTTTCCAACTTTTCCAAAATGGTTAGATAAAATACTACTTTATTTCTACCGACACGATTACAGGATATTTACACCATAATCTGGATTATTAGGTAGTGAATTTATAAGGGAAAATAACATCTTGGAAAACTTAATTGATGATTGGCTGGCACCTGGTGTAAAACAACTTTGTTTAACTGTCTGAGCAGGTAGATGCACTTACATTTAAGTGTGGTAACTTTTCATTAAATGGACTACCTTTTGTTGAACAGTGGCCACTGTGGACACAAGAGGCAATCACAGGATGACACACCAAATGTCCTTTACTTTCCCAACATTCTGTTGAGTCAGTTGTTTTAAATACATCATTATCAGTAAACCTGAGTGAAAGCGAGTGGAATTCGAGCATAAGAGCCATGGACTAGGTTCAAGTAAAGGAACTGAGACAGTAAAGACCAAGATTTTATGTCAACTTTGAGCTTCTTCCAGTTATCCAAGTTCTAAAAGTCTCAGTATGCTTTAAAAAAAATAGGTTGTATGACATGTTGTGTGACTACATCTAAAAGCAAAGGGTGTTTTTTTTCTGGCCACACCCAAAGGTGGAACAAAAAGCCTGGCGTCATGAAGAGGGGTGTGACGTGACAAATTATACAAATGAGGATGACACCGCACGCATAGTCTCTACTCAAAAGCATTAATGGTGTTGCACTCAGTCTTACATACAGAAGTTTTTCTTTTTAAACCTTTATTTATCCAGGAGGGGACAGTTCACACTCACACTTAACCCCACCACATTTAAGGGTTAAGGGCATTGTTCAAGGGTACCACAGCTGTGGAAATAAGGCAGGACCAAGCACTACTCTTTCATTTCCCCCAACCCAAAATTTATCTTGCCAGTCTAAGGATCAAACTGCCAACCTTCAGGCCACAAATTTGCCTCGCTAACCTTTAAGGCTGTCGTGTATATAGAGACAGAGCGCAATTAAGTCCCGCCCACACCCGAAGGAGAAACACACTTCATCGCTCTCCAATGACTTTGTAATGCATGCCGTAAAGGTGTCTCCTTGTCACTTCCGTCTACTAGCAAACAACAGAAAAATGCCTAAAAGCTGCTGTGTGGTGGGATGCACTACCAACAGGGTAAAGAACCCAGAACAAAGTTTTTATAAGATGCCAAACCGAAAAACTGAGCCTTTAAGAAGACAAAAGTGGATACAGTCAATAAGACATGAGGCATCAGCAGGAAGAATGGGAAAACTGTGGGATCCTGATACTCAGTATGCCTATGTGTGCAGCAAGTAGAGACGTTGGAAGTAGGGGTGCGGGGGTTGTTTTTTTATTATAAAGAATTGGTGCTTAAATTTGTCTGACTTTTATTTCTGTCTTTGATATTTCCTTACAACATAAAGAATATATGCTTTCATACAGTGATATGATTGTCAGAAATAATAAGCCTGTTTCCTCATGTGCACATATACAGTATGCAGTCTGACATAGTCACGTAGACGCAGAGCAATTTTTGCATGTTAGAACTTTTGATGTGTGCGCACATTGACCTGATTAGCTAGCTAGCAAGTGGGGTCAAATTAGGCTAGCAGTTCAAGGCAATCTGTGCATTCCAATACTCATACTACCATACTATTTAGTATGCCAAAAAAAGATTTAGTATGTCCCATTACAAAGTATGTCAAATACAGTATGCCAAAAATACCTGTCCCATATAGACACTTGTCCCAAATATAAGCAAAGTTGAGTTCAGTGATTGAAGCAAATAAAAACCCGGGCTATTAATTGAAGTTTTACAGTATTTTTGTTTGGCCTCATGCTCTGTTTCACGGAATTTATTTTTGAGATATATGACTATATGGAATAGCGAGCCTTCATTCAGAAGTGGTCTCTCATTCAAGTAGGCTACAAATATTTGTGCCTTCAAGGGCCTATGATTTGCCTAATGACTTTTGATTTTGCACTTTTTATTAAAGGATTTTATTAAGGTTTTATGATTGATATGATCATGCGTGACATGGTTTGATGTGAACCATTTTTTATTGTCATGATAATAAAGATGCTTTGTGAACATCTCAATCATACTTCTCAAATTATTTGAAATTAATACCTTTGGTCAGTCTAATCAGCACTGCTGTGTTGGACAGCGCTGTCCAGGGTGGGGCACCACGAAAGAAGTGATAACGGTGCGAGGGGTGAAGTAGTCTATGTGCAACTGGTAGACATAGGGTGCTAAAATAATCATTTGATATTTTGAAATCTAATGTTTTTAGCTAGCTGCAGGCATTTTGTTAGCATTTCAGCCCATGGTGCATATTGTGGTGCCGACTGCTTTCCCCTCTAGTGGGCGAATGAATGGGGGCGCCCCGGTAGCTCACCTGGTCACCTTTGCTGCATGTCATCCCCTCTGTCTCTCCTCAGCTGTTCTTATCAAATAAAGGCAAAACGCCCCCAAAAATAATGTTAACTTTAAAATAAATAATGAATGAATACATAAATAAATAAACAAATATAAATACATAAAGAACTAAATAAAACTAAATGAATAAATATTAAACAGTAAATAAAATAAATAATCACCACCTGTAAACTGTATTTCTGAGAAACATTGAGGCTTTGAAAATCAAGGCTTTGTTGTTTCAGGTGTGTGAATAATTAGTAAAACTTCATAATAAAGAATACATTTCCAAAGACCAATCTGACTGTAATTGAGAAACTTCCTGTTTCCACAGACCAATTTCACTTCAGAATGATAGCAGACCACCTCAGAGTGACACTCTGATCATGGCATTCAGATCATAGACTGTATCAGAGTGCAAATTATATAATGACAATCGCGAAGTCAACTTTTTCTCCAGGGTGTAAAGTATGGGATTATTTTCTTATCTTTATTCAAGAGCTTGTTCTTTTAATTGTGCTCACAAAACGCAAGACCCTCCACATCTTTATTACATATACTTCCCTTGCTTTCTTTACAACTTTTGGACTTTGGACTGTGTTGAACCGAACTGTGGGCATGACAGGCTGACATGAGAGCGTTGGAAAGTTTTGCTTTGTTGTCCGTTCTGTGAAAAGCAATTCCTTTATCTTTTAGCGTTTTTGTAGAGTGGCAACAGTCCGGTTGCTGATGTAGGCTGCTATTGTTGGTGAAGAAAAACCTGATGAGTGGTGGAGTGTCCCAGAATTATTGTGTTGTTGATCCATCTGAACGTGATTGTGTAAGATATGATGAGAGGTTGTTTCTGGTGACTCCCATTATTCATTGTTGCTGGTCTTTCTGCAGTCTTGAGCTGAAGGATATGGTGAAGTGTCCCTTTAACGTGGGCTCGCTGTCACAGTGTGTTGTAGGGGTATGCGTGAATAATTCATCGTTTGATGGGGAAAGTGAGGCGAAGTCCATGTTCGAGATGAGGTGAGTGGATGGATGAAGTTGCTCGTCGGATGAAGTAGTAACATTAGCTCACTTTTCTGAGTGTGCTCAGGGCGATGTTGCGTGGTGTCGGTTCTGGTGCAGAATACGAGAGTGAAGAGAGGAGATGGGTTAGGTAGGTATTCATGGAAGTGCCGGAAGTGGCATGGTTGAGGTGTGGTCCTGCTCCTGAAACTCTGCTAGATAGCTCCAAATCTTGTCATTGCACCCAAACACAATGTTGAGTTTTATAAAATCTGTATATATAAGATAAAACTGTAAAATGCAGTGAGATTTACAGAAATGTTTCTACCTTCTTGTGCATCACATCATTACATTTTCTTGAAGAAAATGAAAAAAATAGTAAACCTGTCAGCTTTCTCACCCATTTGGAGTTTACACCTCAGGTATTGAACAAACCTTCTGACTGACAGGTGATCTCTGAGATGTGCAGTGTTGGAACACCAAAGCAACGGGATCTTAGCACCACAGATGGAGACACACTGAAAAGAAAATCAGTGATCTCAAGCACTAGCGCTGTGCATGTATGATGTAGGCTAAAACACTCTGATCATCACTGAAGCATCTCGAGGTAATAAAAGCTCCTGCCTCATCAGTATTTTATCCCTAACCAAGTCAGAGAGAGCTGCTGCTGTCATGTCTTCCACCTCACAGCACTTTCTCATTGCTGGAAACATGTTTCTGTGCAAAAGAGCTATTGTGACAGAATAGTAACAGGAAACATTCAAAAGCGATAAAGACAATGAAGATGTACATTATATTGTTGCCTTTATACATGTGTATCTGCATTCTTCAGCTACACTGGAGACGTAGTAATGTTTTGCCCCAGGGCATGCTGTCAGGTATTAAACACTCTGCACAGAATTTTTAAACAGGACTATTTTTAAACTTTCCATCCAATTTGCAGTCTTGCTGGATGATTACCACCAGAATAACTATGCTAATTGTTTAATATGCGCACTTTGCTCTGCATCAAAGCAGAGATTTTTGCACTTTTCCCCACAAGTTCAAAGCTGTCTTTATGCTGAACAAATGGCCCCGACTGTGGAGGCTGCTTTTAAATGCACCAAAGAGAGCAGGGTTAGAAGACGGCCATGTAACTGCGTAATTAAAACAAGGTTATCAAAGTCGAAAGCATAGCGCTTTTGTCATATATTTGCTGTTAAAAAGCTATAGGCTCCTTCTGTGGTCTGTGCTCCAGGCCTTACAGATCTTAATTGGGCACTGGTGTCAAGTACTTAGGTGCTAGCTAATGTGATTTAATTTATTCACTTTCTTCTACACACAAAAACCCCTGCCTACACAATGAGAAAATCACTTTTTTGTGTGTGTCTTTGAGTAAGTCCTCCTCCAATTGTCCCCAGCAGATTTCTTAATTCAGAGGGAAAATTTCAGCCAAGGTTGATTGAGTTGGGTCTCTAATCTCTCTCTGCTTTTAATGTGGATGGGGGTTGGGGGCGATTTCTCCTTGAAGTTCACAGAAAAACAGTCTCTCCATACTGCTGCCTACCTGCCATGTGGCATCTCCTGGGGTGGGGGTGGTGGAAGGAGGATTTTTGGCATGACAGACACAGCCTCAGCCTCAGCTAAGGAAGCAGAAACCCTTGGAGGTCTAAGTTGACTGGCAGTTAGTCGACAAGGTTATGATAGCAAAACTGGCTGCGTGGCTCAGAGCCACTGCATTAATCCTCTCACTCTGCCTGCCTGCGCCCACTTTTGACATTTCAGCCACTCGATTACATCACATCTGGTCAAATGGGGAAAAAAGCATGAATGTTGCTGCATTTTATCATCAGTGACACCATTTTAAGATTAACCCCAACCTCTCACAAGACACTGAACATACCTAAAACATTTACCTTTATAAAATCCCTAAAAAACCTAACCCTTCATGAAATCTTTAACATACCCCTACCTGTCTATTCACAAAATCCCTAACATGCCTGATCCTAAACCTGACCACTATTCATCACTTCAACCCTAACCACTCCTCCAAAGACCATTCACTCCTGTGCATATGTTTTATTGATTGGTTAAACATATGCACAGTTTCATTTCTGAGTTGGTAACCTAGCAGCATTTCAAATCAGTCACTTGGGACCTCATATATTTACAATACAACAGGGGCTGTTAGTAAAAGGTCTCACGGCACCAAAATATTCATCCTTTGCCAAAATAGAGTGTCCCTCATGAGCAATGAATCATCCACCCACTGTGTTGTGTCAGATTTTGTAAAGAAAGAAAATAGACATTTCATGAATAGAATCTCTCTCTCTCTCTCTCCTTCCCTCACCTCCCTCCATTTCAGTCATCCTCCTGCTCCTCTCTTCTCATTTTGCTCAGTGTTTAATGTTTAATTTAAACCTCCAATGCAGAGCGGAATCAACAAGAGTGTGACACAGCTGCAGCTGGCAAAGTTCCACAGCACCCCCACATGGTGGTGAAGGGGATGTCCCCTCCCCCGTGGCCAGACATGGAAAAGAGACAAGCCTCCTGTTTGCTGAGGAGGTGTAAGGCGCAGCAGGCGCAGTTCAGCCATAGCCAGAGGGGCTTTGCTATGTTTAGTCAGGAAGCCTGTAAGTTGTCATTACGTACTCTCCAATGCCCCCTTCTCCTCCTGTGATAGACAGCTCGCATGAATGTGTGTGAAGGGAAGAGGAGAGAGGGGAGGAAGGAGTCGTAGAGGTATGATTATAGACATCCCTGCTCTGCAGACATATACTGAGGCCTCTGTAGTGAAGGCTGAGGCTGACAGAGACCCCCCACACCCCGCACAGCTAAGTCCTAGATGGATTTCATGCTCCTTTCATCCTCTCATTGATAACATCATTATTAGCATTACATCAGTCTCTCTTAGCAAGATTGAACTGACATATGGGGGCAGACTCAGTAAGTTGTTTTTGCTTAAAGCTGCACTGATGAATTTTTAAATATTGGATTAAATGACAATGTGAATTGTTATAAGTGTCGCTTATAGTGACAAACTCAGAGAATTTTTACCAACCCTGCAGTTTCCCCCAGCTTTACAGATCTTTTTAGTGTCTTTAAGCTTGTTTTGGTTTTATGGCTGGCAAACTCCGCTCTTGTCAACATTGTTTCTAGCAGCAGGCAGCTGTTTTCAGTGAAAAAGCTCTGATAAACCCACTGTACACTACCTGCTCAGCACCAAACAGCAGACATACACAGTTAGTGACTAGCTGGTAAACACAGTGGATTATTGAGCAGCTAAAGAGTCAGAGGACCTGAGCTTGATGACACATACCACCACGGGGTGAGAGGGGGAATTTTTATTTTTATTTTTATGCCCATTTACTACAAATCACTCATTTTGCTAACCATACCGCTCTGTTTGAATGTACTTTTCCTGCAGTTTCTGGCATACATTGGTTTTTGTTCATTGTGCTAAAATCAATTAACAGACTCTTTAAACTTGCTTGAGTTGTACAATCTGTCACAGTAGACAACCTAACAATGCAATTTAGTAGCTAAAACCTACAAACACGTTGAACCCCGGGCTCTGGTCTCAAAGTACTGAAGAATGTGCATCTTTACAGTATAGGACATCACATTTCCTGGACTGGAAAAAACATGACCGTTTAACATAATCCAAGCAGCAATTACTCTAAAACATATTTGGCAAAGGAAATTAGTAGGATATTAATCTATTTTGTAGGACACAGGGCTGACTATTCTGACATGTCCGACACGTTATATTTATAATTGTTACAGTTCAGTTCCTGGAAGTTCAGGAAGAGCAGAAAAGACACACAGGGAACTGGCATAATAAACAAAAGATGACTTTATTTACTTACTGCAACAGGATATAATACAACAAAGGGTGGCTGAGAAGTCCAGATAAATGTCCAACAAAGAGTAATCCACAAAAAGTCCAACAAGCAAAAAAGTAGTCCAACAACGGTCAATCCATAAAAAATCTGAGAACAATAGAGAAACGTAGGAATAAGAGATTCTCATATTGTTAGTAAACCCCAAATTAAACTGGATTTGGCCTGTTCTCACAGGCAAAATGGTGGGTTTACAACCAAAAAGAAGTGGCAGGTTTGCCTTTGGTTGCCTCATTGTGTAGGCGAGGCAGCAGACTGTGTCAAAATCCCATTAAGAGCCTCATTCACTGCACTCTAATACACCATCACCATCAGATGGTCAGCAAGTCATTTGCTGCAGGCTGCACATTTTGGGTTTGCTTAAATAGAATTATAGTTGGTGCTTCTCTTTTACTTTCCTTACTCCCTCATCTGGCAGGGACATCAAACAAACAGATCTGAAACCACAGTGAGGTATTGGTGTTTGCTTGCAGCACCACACACAACGAGAGCCTGCACATTTATTTAGAGTATACTGCTGGCCTTTACCTCAATGGGACTAACCTGGTTGAATAAAGGTTAAACAAAACAGTGCCATTTCTGAATAAAATCTTCAAGGTTCAAGGTATATTCATTTGTCATTCTACAACACAAGGCTGCACAATGAAATATTAAAGTTGTAGCCTCCTTCACGCTACACACACAGAACATATACAAATGTTCAAAATAAGAATAGAATAAAAATAAAAACAATATCAAATGGAATGTCTGTTCACTATAAATACATCACAATATTGACACAGGTTCATGAAAGTGTTTGCATTGGCTGTTAAAAACACGTTAGCTACCCAAATCCTGTAACATACAGCAACAGACACCTTTACTGTTTATTCACAGAGGCTCAGAGTTAATTAACAGAGGAAGAAGCAGGTAGTTAACATGAGCAATAAAACCACCACAAAGCAGCAGCAGTGATGGCCTGAGGCAACTGCCTAGAGCGTAGGGCCCCCATCCTTAGGGGTCAGGGGTGTAGGTGTGATCTGTGGACCCAAAAGACTGACTCTATCAGTGTTGCCATAACCACCCTGCATAAACATAAATCATATTTACTGCTATGTTCCCCAAATAGATCTACCTGTTCAATTACATGCTTTGCTCACGTACAGTATAACCTGGTCATCACTGACCATCATGGTCAACGATTATCTTTTCTCTTATTTTGACATGGATCCATAAAAATGTCACCATTGTAAAACTCTTGGAGTGAATATTTAACACACTCTGGAGAAATGATGGGAGGTTAAGATGATGAGGGAGGGCCCAGAGGGTAACATCTTATCAGTGGTGGAAGAAGTATTCAGATATTTTAGTCAGTAAAAGTAGCAATACCACAGTGTAAAAATACAAGTAAACAAGTAAAAGTCCTGCATCAAAATCTTACTTAAGTAAAAGTACAAAAGTATTACCAGCAAAATATACTTAAAATACCAAAAGTAAAAGTCCTCATTATGGGGCACCCTGGTAGCTCACCTGGTAGAGCGCGCACCACGCCTCAAGGCTGAGTCCTTACCACAGTGGCCTGGGTTTGTGTCCGGCCCGGGCCCTTTGCTGCATGTCATCCATAGCACTGCATTTTTATCCCATTACTGCATGTTACTAACTCGACATCTTCTCTCTCCCGTAGTTCTGTGCTTTCTCATTTCACTCTTCTCTCCTTCTGTCGCTTTCAGCAGGTATTTCTGCCTCCGGAGCTGCAGAGTCTGGATCGGTGGTTGTGGGCCACCTGCTGCCCCCGTGTTCCTGCTCGACAACTGCTACTACAGCTGTTGTTATTGGCTCTGTTACTGATGCTGACATTATTCTTCCTATAGCTGTCATTCCTATTATTACTAATTATTAATATTAACACTACAGTTACTATTCTACTATTTAAATAAAATACTAATTCTACATGGTCTTTTCATTGTGCCCAGTTCCCCTCCCCTCTCTCTTTCTCACTCACTCTCTCTATCTCTCAAAACCTCTCGCTCTCGCTCTCTCTCACTCTCTCTATCTCTCAAAACCTCTCGCTCTCGCTCTCTCTCTCTCAAAACCTCTCTCTCTCTCTCTCTCTCTCTCTCTCTCTCTCTCTCTCTCTCTCTCTCTCTCTCTCTCAAAACCTAACACGGCAGCTGCGGATCGCCGCCCACCATTGAGTCTGGTTCTGTCCAAGGTTTCTGCCTGTTTAAAGGAAGTTTTTTCTTGCCACTGTCGCCATATGCTTGCTCATGGTGGGATTTGTTGGGTCTCTGTAATTAATATTATAAAGAGTTCGGTCTAGACCTGCTCTATAGGAAAAGTGCAGTGAGATAACTTCTGTTATGAATTGGCGCTATATAAATAAAACTGAATTGAACTGAACTGAATCCCCTCTCTCTCCCCTTCCTTTCCTGTCTCTCTCTCACTATCTCATCGGAATTACTCATTATGCAGAATGGCCAATTTCAGAACACATTAATGTGTACATCACTTTAATGTTGCAGCTGGTAATGGTGGGGCTACCGTTATTACTTTATATACTGCTGGGTAGCTTAACCTATAATGATATATCACATTTTATTAGTTGATATATATTTTTTTTTAATAATCTAAATCTGCAAAGTAACTAGTAACTTAAGCTATCAATAAATGCTAGTATAAGTAAAGTACAAGTACCTCAAAATTGTACTTAAGTATAGTACTTGAGTAAATGTACTTAGTTTCATTCCACCACTGTATCTCGTATAAAGCCCAAAAAGCCTAAAGATGGTCCTGGTGCCTACTACAAACCTCAAAATCATCTTCAGTGGAAGACACTGCAATGATCTCTGGGAAGTTCAGTGTACCAGCACCACATGAATGTTTCACAACAAAGAAGGAAATAAAAACTACTTTTAACTACAATGATAAATAAACTGTGGGACTCTTGTAATTGCAAGAAATGACATTGAGTGCTCTTGATTTGAAACTGCAGCCACTGAGCAAAACGTCCTTCCTAAACAGTTGCACATTTATCACGCTGATGTTGTGTAGCAACAGCAGAAAAGTGGATAAAAACACATCCAAGCAACAGCTCCCTATCTTAATCATCTGCAGCGGACTCTGACAGCTTCCTGTATCGAGCCACGCTGCAGCAGATTAACTCGTTTTCTCAAAGAACACTTGGATATCTTTATCTCCCTGCTCTCAACGGGATCCTCCTGTGTCTCTTTTCTTGGAGACACTTTGCACAGATGCACAAAGAAGTCGAAGAACAAAATATTTACATCATTAGCAGGACTTTTCCACAGGTGGCTGAGATATTGGGCCATCAAAGTGTCTAAAAGCCCAAAGTACAAATCTGATGGAGGGTGCTTTCATCTGCGCTGTGTCCTTTTATAGCCTAAAATAGATGCAAGCCAGGAAGAGATCTCAGATTGCAGCCCTTTTTGACTGCAGGAACTATTCCAGCAACCCAGGAACATTTTGAAGGACTCGGGAACTCTTCCTGCATTCCTTCAGTACAAACCTAATTTTAGATCCTGGGCTGCAGTTCTTGCCCCGCCAAAAATCCTTGCTCTCAATATAGTACTCTTGGCCTCACAATTACAGTCGAGGTGGATTTTGCAAAAATGAATGTCACACTGACAAGCCAAACAGAAAGCTCAAAATTGACACAACTTGTGTACAGCATTCAATCAGAAACAAGCAGTAGTTGTCACTAGTACCATTTTTAGGACCTGGAAAGGAAATTTCTTTTAATGTCCTTGATGTTTAAATGGCAGTTATGCAGCCAGCATCCAAACAATAATGAACAGTAACTGTTTTGTTCATTGTTTGATTGTGGAAACAGAGAAAAACTGAAAAAAATACTAAGTAGTGGGCATCATGGTGGCCTAGTGGTTAATCATTTTATTCATTGCCTTTTTATTGGGCATCAACCTTACGTTTACGCGCGTGTTGGCAAAAAAGAATAAGTAAATAAAGCTTCAGGTCATGGTCACACCTCTGAGACACAGCTGAGCCTGCACAGAGCCGGTGCAGACAGCTGCATAGATTGAAATGAGAGCGTCTGACGCGCTTGCGGTGTAGACACCAAATGAATGGGAATGATTGAAATGTCTTTCTACCGTAAGTGTTACAATATGGGGGCATTTGCAGGGATACAGTGATTCTTAAAAAGGAGCGGGACAGGGGCGTAAAATGGGGGGGATGGCCCCTTGGGCCCCCTACTTCCGGCGGCGTCCCTGTCACCTCTCTGCTGTACATAAAGGCAAAAATATCTAAAAAACACTTAAAACAAAACACTCAGCAGATCCTTTCTGCTTTGGAGCAGTTGTTTTTAATCTCCATTTCCACCTCTTCACATCTCATACAATGGATTGTAACAATAACATTGAAACCACACAGTCTATTAATCTGGTATTGGTATAATTTGCCTAATCTTCACAGCTCTTGATATGCAGAGGAAATGCATATCAAGAAACACCTTTTATGACCAAAATGTTTCCATTTCTTGATACTTTCCGAATTTCATTCCCCACTGGTTCCTACTGAAGACAGCTCACAAATATATACTTTCATTTCATATACTTACGCTTTTTCTTTAAAAATGTCTTAAACAAATATCAGTCTTTAAAGTCTTCTGGGCCGGGAGACGCTATATGAGGTCCCAACACCAAGGTTGAGAAACGAATCATGGAAGACTAAAACCTTCTGTTAAAATCCAGGATAACAATACTAGTGATACTAATACTGCTAAGCCTCCTAATGGTATTAATAAATAATAATACAATACTTAAGTTATACATACAGATCAAAATGTCTCATTGAAAGAACTTCAGGTTACGGATTTTACACAGACAAACAAAGCACTTTAAAATAAACTTTTCAAACAACGTAATCAGTAATGTCCATCATATCAGAGTTGATGACACTGAGTGAAGCAGATGAAGGTTAGGAGTGAAGTTTAAGCTGACAGACTTCTGACCAGAGAAACAACTCTGCTATATATTTCCAGTTGTCAGACAGAAGCAGTAAGCTGATTTTAAAAACAGCTCTTCAAAGTAAAAAAAAAAAAAGAAAAACATTTTTGACATTTTGTGTTTCTCCCACAGTATAGCTGGGGGCATCAGACGGCAGATTCAGGTCAGGCAGCCAAGGCAGCCCATCTTCTCTCCTGGTAGACACTGTAAATGAGTAGAGCTTGTTTAGCACTCGCACCAATCACTGTGTTCCTGCTCTGCCTCATGTCAACATCCACGTCAGTCAGAGCCTCACACATTGACAGGAGCTGATACTACTGTAGCTATCCTCTGATATTTTCCAGGTAACTGAACTGATATTTACAGTGATGCGCTGTTAACTTGGCTTCAAGGTTTACTCGGTTGCCACTTCTACCAAGCCCTCTTCCATTTCCCAAACCATTACCCCTTTCCTCGTGGGTGGTGATTCCCTATAGTTGAAGCCCCATGTTGTTTTCTTTGTCAGGCTAAGCCATGTTATGCTCTTGTTTCCTGACTTTGTTGTAGCAATGTCGCCGTGTGCCCAGATCTCAGTGTTGTCATGAATGATGAGAATAATGGACAAAACTATGAAAATGAGACCTGAAAGTCCTCTGAATTCAAGCACACCAGGGAAACACACAAGGAAAACCTGTTTTATGATGATATATGATGATACTGTTAAATTAAAGAACACCTTTAGGCTACAAAATAAATTGCATTAAATATCAATGTATACACTAGCAGAACAATATCCGCAACATGAGCCCCAACAATAAATTCCATTTTTATAGAGGCACGTTGCAGCCTGTGCATGCAACTGATTATAAATATGCCACTGCCTTCCTCAGTATAGCCTCACTAGAATTAACCAGAAAAGAGGACAAAACTCAGACAATGAAATTAAAATGACTGACAGTAAATGAAAAGTTTATGGACAACACGCGGGAGCAACACACATAATAAAGCCACATAAATTAAATAGCCTGACACTTCTTATAGAATCAACAGTAGAATAAAACATCACCGTGGCAGACAACACAGAGATGTACAAACAATATAAACTCCACAGTGACTGTAGCTCACAGTCACACACATATATAAGCAAAGGAGAGACTGCACAGTTTTTACACACCACGTAGCGCACGCACACACACACACACACACACACACACACAACAAGTGGTTGCTGATGCTCTCATCTGTACAGTGAGTCAGAACCAAACGAGAGTTTGTTGTTCTACTCACCTGTCCTAAAGCCCTGTGAAGTCCTCCTCAATCTGCTCTAGCTTCAGCTTTCTATAATATCTCCAGTCCAGTCAGCCTCTCTGTCCCACTGCAACCGGTCCACTCAGCCTCTCTGTCCCACTATAACCGGTCCACTCAGCCTCTCTGTCCCACTATAACCGGTCCACTCAGCCCCTCTGTCCCACTGTAACCGGTCCACTCAGCCCCTCTGTCCCACTGCAACCGGTCCACTCAGCCTCTCTGTCCCACTATAACAGGTCCACTCAGCCTCTCTGTCCCACTGTAACCAGTCCACTCAGCCTCTGTCCCACTGTAACCGGTCCACTCAGCCCCTCTGTCCCACTGTAACCGGTCTACTCAGCCTCTCTGTCCCACACACCTCACTGAGGGTAAAAGTTCCTAAGTGTCACCTCTCTGGACACGGAGCTCTCTGGAGCTCTGCCCTCCTGCAGCCATGGACACATGAACTTCTTCTCTGCTGCAGCTGCTAATCAGTACTTGTGATAAAAAGTACTCAAGTAAAAGTAAAATTACAGATTTTTTTAAAATATAAAAAAAGTACATGTACACAAAAACAACTTTGTTACAGTAATGAGAGTAAATATAATTACTTACTTCCACCCCTGAATAATGGACAGTAGATATGACAAAAATAATCCTTACTCTCTTGCAGTTGTAATAAATTAGAATTTCCCATTACTAATCATGTGACAAGGTAGGCAGCTGCTGTTGTAACTTCTTTTATAATGCCACATGCAGTGGGATGCTGCCAGAAGGAGACTATGATGGCAGGCTTTTCACCTCACCTGTGAGTGTGAGCATTCAGAACAAGTAGAAACACTTTGACTTCAGATGTGGTAAGACCACACATCATACAAACTAGTTCATTTCTAGCATATTAAGCCCTTATATAGTCCAAATTGGATCAATGGTTACGATGAAACTATATGGGGTGACTGCATATATGTTAATCGGCTGCGCGTGAACAGTCCACACGGATCCTGATACACACTGGGAAATGACAACATTTTCGTCACATGGACCCTCCTGGCTACATGGTTATAGTAAGTGTAAAGTCAGCTTTAATTGTCATTGTTTCAGATCTGTGGGGGTTGAGTGGGTGACACTACCACTGGGGGGTACCAAAGTTGCAAATTTTAAAATTCTACACATATAGTAGTACCTTTAAGTTAACAAAAACAGTGAACCTCAGCGCTGTTTGGTTTTTGAATCGCTCTGGGAAAAAAGGCATTCTGGATTTAGAAGGTAAATTAGTTTTTGTTCCCTGAATGTAACATTTTTGCTGAAACTAAAATAGTATTCAGGTACTAACAACATTTCTGTAATTATTATTCTGTGTATTACTCAGGAATGTGTTTCCACAGAACACAGGACATGATGCTTGGATGTTCCATTGACCAGCCTAAACAGAAGACAGGCTCATTCAGCGTGTTCTCGGATGCCTTTGACCTTTGTGGTTTAGTCTCATGTTATCTTTGCAAACCTCAGGCCTGCACAATTTGTCTTTCACGCCACTCTGGGCTCTCCACACCTTATCAGTTAGAGCACAGAATAATGGTGCAAAAAAGCTCTCTGTTTGAGATTGATAAAGGAAGGGAGACAGTTTTCCCCATCAAACACTCTGGGCTTATCTGAGATGCTCGTCTCGAGAGGTGGTTGGACAGCACGTCTGCCCCCAGAGCCATCCTGGCTGTTTGACTGTTCAGGAGAGAGTAGATTCTTTCAGTATGGCTAAGTCCCTGCTAGAGAACCTGGTGTATTCATTAAACATCAGGGTTGTCGCCTCAGATGCTGGCTCTGTTGCAGTGACAGATGGCCAAACGATCACTATGTTACTGAAACAATGGCCACTTTGTGACAGAAGGACCAAGTGGTGCTTGTCAGAAATAGGCCAACTCAAATTGCCCTTAAAATGACATAGTAAGCTCTTATTGTCTGATGCCAGAGTACTGTGGGTAAAATGCAGCAGAGTAGCCATGCTGAGAACACATCTTTTGAACAAGAATAGCTGTAGTGCTGAACACAGGTAACTGTAGGCTCAGTGCAGGTAATACAGAGTTAGTTTGAGTTTTTCTTTTTGCTGCTGCATCCCCAATTTAGGAGGACATTTTATTTCAACCCTTTTGCCAGACATGAATGTAGATATTGGATAATTCTGTAAAACCCCATATTAAGTTCAGTTACAATGGGTTTTTTTTACATCCAGTGCCAGCATTTTTAGTACTCTCCCTTTCTAAAATATTTGGCAAAAGGTATAGTTAAGGTTAGGGAAAGATCATGGCTATGGTTAATAAAATGGTGAACGTTAATTTCAGGTTTGTGACGGGAGGCAAACTTTGGTTTCCTACATGAAAGTGACTGCTACACGGCCACCCACCACCCTGACGTCAGTGCCCTCGATACCAACATAATTCCTGGTGTGTGTGTCATTTGTGTTAAGAGGGCTTGCAGTTCACATAGATTTCAGGCACAGCAGCCCCTCTCAGGTGTCCTTTACTTCAGTGGACAGCATACATACAAGTATTTCAGGACCCAATCAGCTCCTTGGAGTGGTTAATTGGTGTACTGACGGGTTTACTTTGTCTGCTAGTTCACTCCAGAGATGGATATGTTTGGGATAGAAGTTGTCTTTCTGGCTGTATAGGAGGTTATTTGCGTCAATTAATATTCAAGTATGCTTTTTTTTTTGCCTTGATTGTAAATATATGATGAGTGAGTGTTCTGTGTTTTAATATGTGCAACTTGATTTGTTGCATTAGATGGAGACATGTGGCTTAGCAGTCAGTGCCAGTAGGAGGTTAATTTACCCGCAATTTATGGCAGTATTCGTTTTTAACTGGGCAATATATTTGCAGTTCTATTGTTTATTTATTATTGTGAGAATTTTCCATCCTCATCCACATGTCAACAAGTGTCATTTGATGTTGTTGTGCAAGCTTATAAGTTAATACCTAACTACAAGGAGATAGAAGTTTTCTTATACTTCATAGTTTGGCTGTCCACTTTATTATTGACACCCTGTGGAGGGTTTTATAGAATTTGTATTGATTGTGTATCATGTGTTATATTGTATTTCCTTTATTATGATATTTCTTTCATTCTCTTGTGTTCTTGAAGCCACAAACACAGGGTGTATGGCCTTTTAGTAAAGTACAAGAAACATTTGAAGCATCTTCTACTGAATCCTAACAGATACACCACAGTGATTACCAACTCCACAATCAGTTGTAAAGGCTCAGTAAAAGCATTGTGAAGTGGGCTCTTCCTCACAGGCTTGACCTGGGAGACATGGAAAGTGGAGTGGATCCACATGGACCGAGTTAATCGAAGAAGGACTGCAGCTAGGTTGATCACTTTGGAGATGGGGAAGGATCCCACAAAGCGAGGAGCCAATTTCCTGGACTCCACCCTCATCCTCTGTCCCAGGATGTAGCAGGGGGCCGGTTGGCACTCTTCTGGTAGTGGTCACAGGCGCGGAGAAGTGTGGATTGGGCCCTCATCCAGGTGTGGCGACAGCCACAAACATATTCCTGGACTAAGGAGATACTGGCCTCCCTTTGTTGTTCAGGGAAGAGTGATGGTTGATAGCCGAAGGTTGTTGTTTGGACCACGAGGTTGTGGGAGGAGAAGCATCGCAGAACCGTCACCATGTCCTGGTTCATACCATGTCTGCCCATTGGACTGCAGGTGGAACCCAGAGGCTGTTGACAAAGTCCAGGGAGATGGGGGACCAGGGTCAAGGACAAAGGATGAGTAGTTGGCACCTGCCATCAATGTATGAATGTGTATGAATCGGGTGAATGACATGTAGGGTAAAGCGCGTTGAGTGGTCGGAAGACTAGAAAGGCGTTATACAGTCCATTTAAGCACAGTCCATTTACCATTTACCACCCCTGCAGTTCACGACTGCCAATGTTGTAGTTCCTCTCCACTGGGGATAGTTTGTGGGAGAAGAACGTGTAGGGGTGAAGCTTCTGGACGGATCGCTGGGAGAGAACAGCACACACTCCTGTCTCAGAGGCATTGGCCTCCACCACAAGAGAGGAAGGGGCAGTTCGTGACTGCCTTGACCTTGGTGGGGTCCATCTGGATGCTGTCTGCAGTAAACCCCAGGAACGGCACTTTGGAGACGTGGAACTCACACTTCTCCGCCCTGACAAACAGCTGGTTCTCAAGCAGTCTGTGGAAGACACACCACACATCTCGCACCTGTTCCTGCTTGGAAAAGATCAGAATGTCATCCAAATATACAAAAACAAAATTGTTCAGCATGTCCCGGGGCATGTCATTTACTAGGGTTTGGAAAACTGCAGGAGCATTGGTCAGACCAAAATACATCACCAGATATTCATAGTGGACACTTGATTTGATTTCACTTTATTATCAGAATATTTCTGAAAAGTGTCTTGAGTCCCAAGAGCAGCGGTTTCATATACAACAAAACACAACATTAAACCAAACAACAACAAAAACATACTGCAAACATACATTACATCAGACATTACGAATAAGTGGCTGCAGTGCAATAAATTTCATTGCTCATTTTTACATTCAGAGCTTAGTAAACACAGGTCCACTGAGGCTTTCTTAGAACCCAAACTCTGAGTTAACAGTTTGACAGACTGAGGAACAAAAGAGTTCCACAATCTCTTCAGTCTAACCTGTGGGACTCTAAAGGCTAAAACACACTGCTGCCGAATGGCACGCATAAATTTATTATTATTAACTATTATTTATGTACAACCCTTTATGCCACTGTCCTATTTCCAGCGTCACCGCCCTTGAAAAAACACTTTTTTGTACTTTGATACAACTTTGGCCCGACTACAGACATTATTTACTAGTTTGTTGCTTGCTTTTCACTGTAGTTTTAATGTATTTAATTTTCGCCTGTATGTACAAGTCAACAATTAAATACATTAATAAACTCCACTCACTCCCTGCCTTTACATTTCAGCTCCCGTGGCAGCTCGATTTCCTGTCCTCACCTCTTGTTGTCGCTGTCTCTCGTGTGTGCTGCACTTGACGCGTGTCATATGCTGTGCTGCATCATATGCTGCGCCGCGGTGCTGCAGCAGCAGTGTGTTTTCCACTTCTGTTTGATGGCAAAAGCTGACATTCTTCAAATAAAATATGAACGGGGTCTGATACAATATTACCAACCAGACAACATTCCTATACGCACTTGACTTGACTCAAGCGTTTGACCCGCAATCTTTGAGCAGATACGTAGCAGTCTAGCCAGTCGTGCTTTAAGCTGAACAGAACTGTACCATGAACTGATTCCATACTGCATAAATCTCTGGGAAAAAAATAACAGGATCTGTTTGATTGTTTGTCTCCAAATGACCTCAGTCTCCTAAGAAAGTAAATACTGTATGTTGCTGTACCTTGCTACAGATATAATCTATATGTGCACTCCAATATAAAGCAGCATCCACATAGATGCCTATATATTTATAGGAGGAAACTTATTCAAACTGTGTGTTATGGACAGTAACTGGTAGAGGGTAAGAGTTCACTGGAAGACCAAAAAATATTTCTTGCGTCTAATAATAAGTGAATTCTTTTCACACCACTCCACTAATCTGTCCGCACAATACTGATGAATACTAGGATAATTTTCTGTGCCTAACAAAGACAACAGTTTAGTATCATCTGGAAACTTGGTGTATTGGTGTAATGTATTGGTGTGTTAAAGGCAGTCTTTCACTCATCCCACTCCTAATGCGTACCAAGTAATAATCATTCATGAGGTCTAACTTAGGAAAAACAGTGGCTCCCTGTAGCAGTTTGAAAGCTGAGGAAATGAGTGGGGCACCCGTTTTGAATCACTGATGTTTTTCTCCATTGCTTGCGTTTCAGGTGCGGGCAGTGAATGAAGCCGGCCCTTG
This sequence comes from Siniperca scherzeri, assembly GCA_027580175.1. Classification (NCBI taxonomy): domain Eukaryota; kingdom Metazoa; phylum Chordata; class Actinopteri; order Centrarchiformes; family Sinipercidae; genus Siniperca; species Siniperca scherzeri. The sequence goes on from CM050853.1 coordinate 18,714,647, forward strand.
GGTGGAAACATGCCCAGGAGGAGGTTGATGGCGCAGTTATACCTCATTTAAATCGAGATATTCAGAATGAATTCGCTGTTCTCCTTGAGGCGGAGCTGACGCTCCTCCGTGGGGGACCAGGTCCAGCCCAGTCCATTGTGGAGGTAAGCTGCTACTCGTGGCAGTAAAATGTGCTGGCCTGTGCTGCCAGTTCTTTATGAGTAGAATCCGAGTTGGTTAGGTCCATAATGCCAAGATCGTACTGTAAAGGCTCAGTAAAAACAGGTTTGAGCCCAAAAGCAGGACTCTGAAACCAGGCCGATATATTAAAAAGTTTGGTCGAAAACAGGCAAAAGACAAAGCCAGCAGGGGAGATGAGGCAAACTTATCCAATAGGGGATTCGAGAGTCCAAAAGGCAGTCTGGAAGAGAAAGTACAAGTACAAAAAGCACAATACACGATCTGGTGGGGAATGAATGGAAATGGGCTGGTATATATGCTGCTGGGCTGATGGGGAAGTGGGAACAGGTGTCCAGGTGGGCGGGGGGGATCAGGTGATTGCGAATGGTGGGAACACATGGATTACTACAGACCAGGTGGGAGTGGCAGGGTCTGAAACGACAGGAGAGTTAGAACAACATATACGGAACGATATTTTGGGATAAGCTTTATTAAATGTTAATGTTAGGGCTGCAACTAACAATTATTTTCATTATGGATTAATCTGTCGATCATTTTCTTGATTAATCGATTAGTTAGCTTCTGACATGGTTTCATTTAAATTACTGTTTGAGGCTCAGCAAGGTCAAATCATCCAACATTTCACAAAAAAGCTAAATGAATGCTTTGTGTATTAGAACTTAGTTTTCTTAGTTTTCTTCTTTCCTCTTTCATTAATCATCTCACAACCCCACAGATTTATCTGGTGACCCTTTGGAGGGGCCCGACCCCTAGGTTCGGAACCACTGGACTAAACTGACCACTGTATATAAAGCAGTTAAAACTAGCTCCACGTCATAGTCCAGTAAATCTGTATCAAAGATACAGATTTAATCATTCAAAGTTTTATGTGACCCCTAGGGACATCCAAATAACATATTAAAAGCATACCATTATATACTTAGTGGATCAAGGTAAATTCACACAAGGTAAACGTCACACAAAGAAGTGCGTATCTCTGCTTCTGAACACTATTTTAATATAATTTATGTCTATACATTAGTTTTCTAGAGTATTCTTTCAAATACAACCATCAGATGTGACCTGTTCTGAATGGATATGTGCACTTTGGGGGTACCCTTACCCCTAGTTAACCTTTTTTTGAATCCAAACAAAGTCAATCAGAATTATTTATTATCCTTGAATTTTATGCACAAACAAATGTGTCTTAGTAATATGTTTTCCATAAAAACCATGATGCATATCAGCACACAGATTGAAACCTTAAATGAGACCAAGCTTGAAACATGCCTTGACTGTAGGACATATAATCTTCACTCCTTGTCCTCATCTAATTGTTGTGCTGACATATTCGCAGACACACCTCTGCACTCTGAACAGGCTATGGGGAAATCAAGTCCTTGACGACAGCACTTGCAGCGCATAGTGCCGCAACCTGACTTGCAATTGCAACACACAAGCTCCAACAAGGATTGAGGAGGAGGGTCCTGGTCGGAATGGATAGGAATGAGGCCTGATGATACACTCTGAAGCTGTGAAACATGTCAGACGAAGATGTTGGTGGCAAGTTGCAAGGGTGGATAGCCATTTTGCTGTCAGTCACCTTAGCATAGAAACACTTCAGTCTGAGGTCATTAAGAAAATCTGTTTCTCCGCCTTTGTAGATCAGTATCATTGCCCTTTCCCCTGCAGCAGCCATTTCATCCTTGGTAGCAGATTGTTTTGGGTTTTTTTTTTAAATGCTGGCCTGTACTGAGGGAGTCACTTTCTTGAACCAGACGCAGAGATACCCCTTTCCCAACTCCAAACACTCTGGATGTTTTATCACAGTCAAGCATGGCATGCACGAATAAGATGCTGATGCTAACATCCTCACCCAACACATCTCTTGCATGCCCAATATTCAAAAACCTGCGACTTGACGAAGGCGACGTCTTGGGTTCAGACATGAAGTACAGATCTCCTTGCTGATAGAGGTCTAACAGAAGAATGAGGAGGTCAGTGACATCTCCAACAAGGACAGTTCTTTGTTTCAATGCTGCTGTCACTGCCATTTGAACTATGAGCACATCTGCGTCTCCCTGAGCATTGTGAACGTCAAACCCTGCAAGTTTTAGTGCCTCACCCAACAGGTTTATGAAACGTTGTTTGTTGTCATTGGTTGACAGAAATTCCTATAATTATTATTGAAATTACATATTGTGTTAACAGTGATATGTTGGAGCAATTTATACCCAGTTTAGATGCTGATACACCCATAGGAGCAGGAGGGTATTAGGACCAATTAACACTATGAAACATTAGTATTGCAATTTATTCTGGGTTGGGCCCTTTTGAGTTAGATTGACTGGACTATCAAGCAGCTACAACAGTAGAATGCTACTTACATATTGATGCATCAGTATTAATACTTCTTGGATCACTGCAGGACAGATATTTCAATGAGCTCAGTGATTCCTTGTAGATTTCCATTTGTTTTCACACAGAAGTTGTTCTAGTGAATTTCTTAAGCTACTTGGGTTTTAATTTTTCAGCCTGTGCATTTTGTGCCTGCAAGGAGCTGCAGAGGGTTCAAAGATTACAACTCAAGGATAAACATTTTACAGCTTTTATCAGGATTTGTCAATGTTTTCTGTTTCTATTTCTGCTGTGAGTAAGTCTAGAATGTTCAACAGTGCTCTACTTAGAGACCAATTGTATTCCGGATGAATCAGCTTCAGGGTCAACAAATCTGTTCTCTGTCTTGCTGATATTGAGCAGAAGCCTCTTTTGGACGATCCACCTCCCAGCTGCCAGGGGTTTTACAGAATAGTCGACTAGTCGACACTGAATTGTTGTAGACTATGTGGTTTTAGCACGGTGCAGTAATAAAGCGGTGGAAATGCATCACACAGCAGATATGCAGCTGGGGGCACTGTGGGTAGTTGTTGTTGACAAGTCATAGTTGTCACGTGTGACTTCAACACTATGCAGTGTGGGGTGCTACAGCAGCAGACATGCAGAAGGAAACAGGGTTGCCAACTTCCTGAAATAGAAATACAAAACAGTTTCCATTTACAAGACTATTCCATATTTTACGGGACGGTTGGCGACCCGAGCTATAACCATTTGAAGCTACACCTGCTTATGGCTAGCTCTAGCAGCGGCAACTTTAGCGTCACTATTAATGTTTATTTCAATAAACTAATACTTTCATAAACTTTATGCAACCTGTGGACATCGTGTTTATTGACAAGATTGCTATAGTTTTACAAGTTATATCCAAAGCTGATCTTGTATTTCAAACTGTTTGAGCATGTAATCACAGTGCATCATAGTAGGCTACTCAGAGCTTTTGAGATGATCTAACGACCGAAGGTGGACATAACTTGGTTGTTGTTAAACATAGATTTGTTTGTATTGCTATGTTAAATAAACAGAATTTAATTAGAGGATATTTAGAGGAAAGACTCCCGCTACCCCTGCAAGAAAGCAATCGCATTGTTACTGCAGTCAGATAGTATCTCCAAGGTTGGTCCTGCCTACATTAGTTAACCGTTTACTGGTTGTATTTGAGACCTTTTTTGATGAGAATTGATCATTGTTATTGGGTGAAAAAATATGACGTATCTCCCATGATTAATCGACTACTTTTTGATGACTACTAAAATGCAGCAGTCGTGAATACCCTGCCAGCTGCTTCCAAAGTCCTTCTGTAGCGCATCTGCTTCTCTTTATTAACATCTCCTCCTTGTTATCTCTTCATTCACCTTTATCACTGTACATGTACACACTGTCCTCATAGTGTGTACAAAAATTCACTACCTGTTGTATGTTAGTCAAGCTGGGGAAATCAAGCAGCCTGGCGTAAGACCCAAACGCAGACATCCAGATAGGGTGGGTACAATATGAGTAATTTAACGAAAGGAAGAAAAAGGCTTACACTGATATAGGCAGACAGGAGTCACACAAAAATACAGGTAAGCAGTCCAACTAAAACAAACATAAATCCAGGAAACAGGCAAAGTCCAAAAATCCAGCAAGGTCCAAGAGAAATAGTCCAAAACACAGAACACTAAGACCGGGACGTTTGACGTGAGTACAGTGTGCAACGAAGGAAGAACACAGACTAAATACACTTAGGTTAGGGAGATAACAAGACAGGTGCAACTAATTAGGGCTGGGAAAACAATCAAAACTGGAGGGAAAAGCAAACAAAGACAGGAAGTGAAACAACAAGACATGAGGGAAGGAGGCTATTTCAAAATAAAACAAGAAATAACAGAACACAAACCCAAAACCATGACACTATTCAGAACTGTTCCTGCTGCTCCTCCGGGTGTTTTTTGTAACATTGCCAAAAGAGCTTAGCAAAGCAGTCTGGGGCCAAATTGTTCCCCTGATTGCAGAAAAACCTTTATAGTGTCAAATTGCAGGAAAATTGAAAATGTCCAATGGGACAGTACGCTGAGTAGATGATGAATGTGACATACAAAGATGGATACATGAGGATTGGCTAACATTTCACAAAATTTTGTTTACAGGAGAACCAAAGATTATCATTTATGAACCTTTGTATAAACAGTTACCAATACAATGCTGCATAAATCCTCCAGAATGACGTGTGGGTGGAAATATACAGGTGTTTCACTTTTTTCTGGCCTTGCTGACTTTCACAGGATCAGCTCCACATTAAGCAAAGAGAAGTGTGACTTGATTTTGTAGAGATATGCCTTTCCTTCTGGCTTTAAGTGGAGTGGAAGAGTATTAATTTCCCAGTGGGACAATGAGACTAAATATGCATCAGAATTACAGTATATGCTGGTGTGCATGTAAATATATGCAATGCTTTGAACACCAAGAGTTCATCCTCAACTTTTGAGATGACTCAGTCGGTAAAGAGACTTGCACTTATGTATGCAGAAGTATGAACAACTGGGGCATTGTTCCATGTAAAGACAACATGCACAATAAGACTCATAACCTATAATGCTGCTGTTCATCTTAAAATATTTACTGAAGAATAGCAAACAGTGTGTATTTACCTTAATTTTTCGTTATTTTTTCTTCCTGGGAATATTTTCTGATGCAAAGTATCTTGATAATTCAGGCTTATTATCAGTTGACCTGGCTTGACTCAGTTAAATTTAAATTCCATGACATGCTAACAGATTAAGAGTTGACAACCATGCTATTGGCTTTGTGAGGCTGTACTCAGGCACAGCAGTGCTTTGAGCTAAATGCTATCAGCATGCTAATGTTTACCACGTTCACCATCTAAGTTTAGCATGTTAGCATGCTAACATTTGCTAATTAGCACTAAACACAAAGTACATCTGAACATATTATACATTATATGATATTAATTAACTTCGATCGTGTTTTACCTTTACTTGCTGCCATGTTCTTTTGGTACCATTTGACTCCGACTGTAGAAGCAAGTTAAAAATCTGTGTATCATACATTGCCATCCAGTCAAACCAGCCATTAATCAAGTCTAAGGTCTAGAAATTCGTCTTTAACCAAACATGCATCCCAGCAAGTTCCATCCACTTACGCTGTTTTTTGCCAAGAAGCCTCTCTGGTCTTGTTAGTTGCTGCTGTGTTGCAATGATTTGTATTGTAGAACTGGATTAGTACCACTCAAAAGGTCATGTTATTTTGTTGAGCACAATGTGATTATAAAAGTGTTATCTTTGAACAAGAAAACTGTGTGCACACAACTACAGGAAGTACAGTAGGTCAAAGTTGGAGTATATACTGTGATGGATGTTTACAACTGACAGTTTGGGTAACAATTTTACAATCCACCTTATTTTTCCAAAAAACTCAAATATGTAAATGTATGTATGAGATTAGAGATCTTATTAATAGGTTATCCACACACAATTAACACTAGAAGTGCCAGAATTCCAAACTTACTAGAATTGCCGGAAGCGGTCATTTTGACCGCTAGATTCCAAACTCTATAATCTCTAATGATAAATTACCCAAATGGGAGATTAATGCATTTATTGTGTTAGGATATCTTTTAAAAAACAAATAACACCAAAATATACATTTAAAAAATTTTAATTATACATTTATCAATATTCATATCATCGCATATAGTAAACCGTAATTATTGCATACGCTATATTCACACCAGTGTCACCGACTCCCGCTTTGCCTTCAGCCCGTCGGTGATGCCCATGCTTGTGTGCACGGAGCTCAGCAAACATACATTATTGCTTGGCTTTCCCTGGTAGATGGTGAACGTCGCATCTACACATGGCACACCTTTTGTGCTGAACAGCTCCGCTTGCTCTTTTGCGGAGGGGGGCAACTCACGCTTAGTTTTCCCCAGGGTGCCAACCAGGCTGGTCTTCTTGGCCTGTAAGGCGGTGGCTAGTTTCAGAGAAGAGAAGAAATTATCTGGTAATATTTCTTCCCTTACCCAGGAATGGCTCCCCCAGTTTCAGCTCCACACTTTCTCCCACGAGCTGATCTTTGCTCCGCGTCTCCTCTTTTCCCAGAAACGGAGCCCCGTTCAGCGTGGATTTTGAATTGACATCCGCAGCTAGCCAAAATTGTCAGGTCATGAGCTGTCACCACGGTGCTGATGTGCCTCAGCCACAGTGCAGTCCCTGATGTGTTTCAGCATGCTATCGTCAAACACACAAGAAGGCCGTGAGCCGTGTGTGCTGTGGGGCCAGCACAATAGAACAACAGAATAGCGCGAAAGTCACTGCGGTCAATATGACCGCGAATGGCCGAAATAGTTAAAAATGATCATATTTTCTTTGCCTTTTGTTTAATTTATATAAACCCTATTGTAAATAAAAATACAAGCACTTTTAGGAAAAGTCAGGTACCAGCAAGATTGTATTTTTTTATTCAACAAAGTTATTGCACATATAAATTTCAAAACGGTCAAAATGACCGTCGCGGCCGTTCTAGTGTTAACAGTGGCCTGCTTCATTTGTGGTTGAATGAAGGTACCACTGTTGTTTTTGCCTTAAAATTTTTTATCAGTATGGTATTTCTGTTGGTTGAATTGAAACTGTTTGAACAAGTCCTCCAAATTCAATTCAATTCAATTCTTTTCAATTTTATTTATATAATTATTATATAATTATACAATTCATAACAGAAGTTATCTTATTGCACTTTTCCTATAGAGCAGGTCTAGACCGTTCAATATAAAAACATAATATCATTTACAGAGACCCAGCAAATTCCACCATGAGCAAGCACTTGGTGACAGTGGCAAGAAAAAACTTCCTTTAAGAGGCAGAAACCTCAAGCAGAACCAGACTCAGGGTGGGCGGCCATCTGCTGCTGCTGGTTGAGAGAGAGAGAGAGAGAGAGTGCTGGAGGTAGGAGAGCATACAGTAGCAGCACAAATTAAATGACAAAATATGTTTTTTGTAACTGCCCTTTAGAACGACATAGAAGCAAGGGCATAGGTTTCGTTTAAACATTGGAGGGGACATATATTGAGCGTTAAACACTTCACTTCCTTCTGGTGAATTTTTCTGTACCAATTTCTGCCCTTTCTGCATCAATTTTGGTGGAAATGTCTTCATTTATGTAAAGGGAAATACAAACTTCAGGCGGCAGGTGACAATTCAAAATATAAAAATATAATGGAATATAATGCAGTAAGGCTCTCAGGCATTCTGTATTGCTTTCAAATATATATTCCCCTGTAGATCAACTTTTCTCATTTAATATCATCCCTGCTGAGTCAACACACATGTAGGCATGATTTAGTCTTCCCTCCTCTTTTGAGTCTTTTGTTTGGGGACGTAACCTCTTTAAATGTGCAGCCAGTGCATTGTTCTTTGCTGTGGTGTGCTGGGGTGGTGGCATCAAGGCTGGCGAGGCCAGCAAACTCAACAAACTGGTAAGGAAGGCCACTCTGTGGTTGGGATGGAACAGGAAAGCCTGGAGGCAGTGGCAGAGAGAAGGATGAAGGACAAGATCAAAGCCATCCTTGATAACCCCTCTTACCTTCTTTACGGCAAGATGTAGCAGATGGGCAGGTCATTCAGCCACTGGATCATCCCACCCAGGAGCAAAACGGGGCGCTTCAGGTGCTCATTTGTGCCCACTGCCATCAGACTGTACAACAGCAGTGGAGACCACAGGCTATAACACCACTTGCTCTCTTCACGTGTGTGCATTGATTACTATTAGATGATAAGAGGTCATATATTAGGATTCACATGAGCCTTGTATTCATATTTTTATCTACAGAAGATTTATGAAAAATCAAAAGTTTTGATGCAAACTAAAATAGAAAAATGGGCAACTGACTTTTTTTTAGTAATGTCACCGTGGTGGTACCGGATCGCAGTTAACTTGGTGTGTTCAATGTTGTTATTACCAATATGAACAATTGCCAAAACTATTAAAAAATTAGACTAAAGTTGTGATAAACCGGAATTTTCCTTTAAATAATATTGCACTTTGTAAGGAAAGCCTTAGGTTTTTAAGCGCCCTTTATAAATGATCCTTCTTTTCCTCACTGCTAGCCACACCCACAGCAAACAGTATACACCCCAAAACCTGCCAATGTCACTGAAAATTGAACGTAGTAGGTTTAGGCGTCACCACAGAGTGATGGACTGATAATGCAGAAAATGTCATCTACTAGTATCATAATGCTAAGAAGCTAGAACCAATTTTGAAACAGGAGTGATTTCACTTTCCAAAAGTTGCCTCCATTAGATTGCATCTCCTATTTCTCTTCTGCTTGTAAAAAGGGTGAAAGTGTTACAGAAATGTTGTTTTTTGGGCAAATTGAGGCAGATGGATAATGAGAATTGCTGGCCTCAGGCTCTGTCAGTCTGGATCCCTCAGCTGTCAGGACTGCTCTTTTTTTCTGCAGCCCTGACAACTCTGTACTGCTGTGTTTTCTGGTGGAGATGTGAGAGCAAGAAAACACCAAATAGGTTTGTTGGAGATCAAGCACAGTCTGTCCAATTCAAGTCAAGTCAGGGCAACAGTTAATATTATGCCTGTGTACTTTCGATGACACTGAAAACACTGAAATCATGCTTGCTCTGTCTCATTTGCAGTTGGAATACTTGTGATAGAAAATTATTAGTGATGCTGCCCTCACAAATCTACATTTTGTCATTGTAAATTAGGTTAATTGTGGGCACAGGTAAATGCACAGTGAATGGGAGTTTTCAGACACTACCAGTGGAGAGCTGCCAAAGCTTCATCCTTAAATACTGGAGCATAACCCAGGCCTCATTTCTTGACATTTTATCAGAGGCTATGAAGTCAACATCTGGATCTCATGCAAACATAAAGTCCATCCTGGTTTAATTAACCTCATTGACAGACCTTTAGATTTAGATTCAGCATATTTGCCTTACTGCTTTACCTCCATGTTAGGTTTACCGTGGGTGTTTTTCACAGTAATGGCAGCTGAATGGGAGCTCAAAGGGAATCCTGTCAGAGGACTTGAATTACAGACCAGCATTTTATTTAAGACATTTTCTAACACTTGAACTGACTGACTAATTCTTAAAGTAGAGACTTAACCTGTGGACCTAAGTTGTGATTTATGCATTCCGAAAATAAAAGCGGTTGCACCACGGAGATAAGTTCTGCCACACAGCATAATTTTTTCATTAATTGCATGTAATTTTGCAACACAGTAATTCAGTAGTGACCTAATAAATTTATTGATATATTTCAATATCAATCTAGCTTACTACAATGTGCTACGATGCTATGTGGCTCATGCCATCCAGAAAGCTAATGTGCGCGGTAACCATGACGATGGAACTTTCTTTGATCGTAGATTGGCCATTTGCCTTAGTTATGACTTTATGTCCAAACTAGTTATGCCCCAAGTGATTGTAGTGCAACTAGTTTTAGTGTGCAAGGCAAGGCCAGTTTATTTATATAGCACATTTCAGCAACAAGGCAATTCAAAGTGCTACAGCCAAAACAAAAGCACTCAAAAGCATTGCAACAAAGTGCAAATGAAACACACCATAAAAGGATATTTAAATACAATTTTAAAAAGTCATTAAAGCACCAAGAGAATAGAAAATAAAATCAAGCTAAAATAAAAGTTAAAATAGATTAAGACAGGTATAAATTTCAAGAATACTTCAGTGGTGGCAATTTGAGACTTAATAAGCAAAAACTCAGTTTTTCGCCTTGTGTACACAATCTATGAAATCGGCACCTAGGCTTCTGAAGCCATAAGCATAACAGAGCCTCCCATTTTCTGCAGACCTGCAGTTTTATAGGAGTTCGTTCCAGATATATGGAGCATAAAAACTAAACGCTGCTTCTCCATGTTTAGTTTTGACTCTGGGGACAGAAAGCAGACCTGTCCCAGACGACCTGAGAGGTCTGGATGGTTCATAACGAAGCAGAAGATCAGAAATGTACTTTGGCCCTAAACCATTCAGTGCTTTATATAAAAAAAATTTTTTTTTTTTAAAAGTAGTATTTTGAAATCAGTTATTTGACAAACAGGAAGCCAGTGTAAAGATCTCAGAACTGGAGTGATGTGATCCACTTACTTGGTCTTAATGAGGACTCAAACAGCAGCATTCTGAATCAGCTGCAACTGTCTGATCGATTTTTTTTGGGTGCAAAGACACCATTACAGTAGTCGAGCCGACTAAAGATAAATGCATGGACAAATTTTTCCATAAGTCCTTTAATTCTGGATATATTCTTCAGGTGATAGTAGGCTGACTTTGTAATTGTCTTAATGTGGCTGTTGAAATTCAGGTCTGAGTCCATGACTAACCCAAGATTTCTGGCATGGTTTGTGGTTTTTAAACATTACTGATTGAATAGATAGATAACACTTACTCAGCGCTTGTATGGGATATAGTCCCCTGGTGACATTGTTATGTAAATTTGTGTGTTGTCTGCATAAAAATGGTAACTTATTTTGTTGTTTTCCATAACCTGAGCCAGTGGGAGCATATAGATGTTAAACAGAAGAGGCCCAAGAATGGAGCCTTGGGGAACTCCACATGTAATTTTTGTCCACTTAGATGTGTAATTACCTATAGACACAAAGTAGTCCCTGTCCTTTAAGTAGGATTCAAACCAGTTTAGTACTGTGCCAGAAAGTCCCACCCAGTTTTCCAGTTGTTCTAGTAATGTGTTGTGGTCGACCATGTCGAATGCAGCACTGAGATCCAATAATACCAAGACTGAAATTCTGCTTGATGACTGCTGTTTTCAGGGCCTGTGGGGAGACACCTGAGAGAAGAGACATGTTGATAATTTGTAGTAGATCTGAGGCCATGCAATTAGAAACATTTTTGAAAAGCCTGTTGGCAGAATATCAAGGCAGAAGGAGGAGGATTTCAGATGTTGGATAGTGTCCTCCAAGTTTATATGGTTGATAGCATGACACATTTTGAGCCTATTTGAACTGATTTTAAGTGGACACAGGGACAACACATCCTGTACCTGATATGGAGGCACTGACTGCCTGTCAACAACAGGGGATTCCAGCAGCTCAGAAAGTTCAAGAGACAACTGCAGCTCCGGAGGTTCAGTAAACAGCTGCAGCTCAGGCTCAGCGCGTTGCTGTGATCTAGCAGAGGTAGGACGTGGCTGCTGCGATCCAGCAGAGGCAGGATGTGTGCTGTAGCACAGAGAGTTCAGGGGGCTGTTACGACCCAACAGGGAGTTCAGGAAGCCGCTGCAGCTCAGGGGATTCAGGAGCATGCTGCAGTCCAGGAGATTCAGGAGGCTGTCGCAGCCCAGGAACCAGTGATTGCAGCAGCTCAGGAGCAGGTGTCGGCCGGCCCGCCGACTGGAGGTGGGACCTCCAGAGCTGCTGGGCAGCGGTGAGGACGAGCGGCTGGGCAGCGGTGAGGCATGATGTCGGCGGGAGTCACGTTTCCTTCTGGAGGGTTTTCCAGAAGGTGCATCTAGCCCTTAGCCAAGGCTTGGAGGACACTACATAGTGTGCAAAAGTCATGACTGTCTGTCTGGAATGATCACTGGTGGCCGTCACCCAACACTCTTAAGTTAACCAGGTCCAAAATCAATTCCACCAGTTCGTCTGAATAAAAGTCCGCTGGGTCCATGATGGTCAGATTGTTCTATTACATTTAGTGTTGAACAAGAAAAACTGTGAACTGGACCCAAATGCAGACTAGGAGGCAGAGCTGGTGCAGATAAAGTAATAAAGTTCACAATTGCTTACACAGGAATTAAGGCAGAGATGAACCAACCAGGACAGCAGTCCAAACAGGCAATAGAGTCCAAAAGGTAGAAGACAAAATCCAAAATTCATTAGACATGAAAAACACACAGCACAAAGGCCAGGACACTTGACACCAGGTTCAACAACGATCTGACACAGGACAAAGGAAGAACACAGACTAAATACACTCAGATAGGGGAGACAACGAGACACAGGTAGAACCAATAAGGGCAAGCAAACTAATCACAACCAGGAAGTACAACTACACAAGACACATGAGGGAGAACTCTTACCAAAATAAAACAGGAAATAACAGAACACAAACCCAAAACCATGACAAACTGGCAGAAAATCTAGATCTAGAAAATCTAATGTAGAGCACATTGAGCTGGATTTCTGTAAGAAATTTTAAGTCATTCGGACTTATGGTGTGAGGGGCGTGGCCTGTTCAAAATTGCATTTTTGGGCCTTTATTGCAGCAACACCATGTGGCCGATTGGGCTCATATTTCTGTGGAAGCACATGCACATCATTTCCAGTTACTGGGCCAGGTTTCGTGTTTCTAGCTCATGAATGCAGATTCTGTTACTGCATTGCCTATTTCCCGCCTCAAATGTTTTCAGATGTTTCTCATACAGATGCTAAAGGATACCTTGTGCATCAGTGTGAGACGCCATGGGGCGTGACAAAATGTCGGTATTTGACAAACTGGGGATGAGAACCCTGTGAAGAAGAAGACTACTAGTAAGCAAACATGTATTTAAACAATGTATGATTAAAAATATGTTTAAAATAAAAATGTTTTATGAGGAAGGAAATGCATTCAGCACGTTTGTTAAGGATACACACAATGTGTTTTGGTGACAAACAATGAGTGAAAACATAAATTTTGTTTCTTTACAAGAAAACTCCACAGGACACCTTTAACCAAGTGTTTTAGTTTCCTAAACCTAACCATACCTCAACCACAGTTTATTTGCTATTAATAAAATCTTTCCCTAACCTTTATTATTCCGTAGCTACCATGCACAGATAGTGTAGAAAGCAAGAATTAAAAAAAAAAAAAATTGGCACGAAAGTATGAATGAAAAGTAATAACAGCATCAGCACCAATGCATTTATTGCTGTCTGTTCCCCAAATGCTTATTTCACTCGCTGATCAAACAGCACATAGTCATGATGAGGTTGTTCTCACGGTTGCCTTTTTAATTAAGTATATCTGAAATATCATACTTTGTAAAATACAGTGGAAACACAAAGAAGAACCTCATACCAAAGCCTCACATGCGTCTTAACAGCTCAGGTTATGGGTTAGTCCCTATTTAAGTGGTGTTAAGTTCCTGTACTGGAAAAAGGCTATATACAGTATGTGTTTTTTGGTATGCCTTTATAATATATGGTTAATAATATGGTTACATGATCCATTAGTAATCAGTGCATCAGTAAATGCATGACTCAGAAAGAATTTATGTATGAATTTAAGTATGACAGGACATGCTGAGTACATTATGCTCTCATCTTATGGGCCACAGTCATGGCCAGTGGTAATTAGCAGGTAGTGGTTATTTAACAAAAGGTCCACAAACTAAACTAAACCATGTATGTACACACAAGTTAAAAAATTGAAATTTATGGTTTATGAAATCATCACATTGTAAATTTGTTTTATGTTCAGAACAGTTAGTTCTTTCTTCTCCTTTTAAAATGACAATCTGTTACAGCTGCAATGAAATCATTTAGTATATCTGTTTGGGATATTCAGGATTTAATCTATTATTTATTTGGTTTAAAAGTAGAAACATTGACTTCTTAGACAAGGTTAATGATGTTGACTCAAGGGGAATGTTGAAATGGTATAAATCAGAACTAGCAGACTAGCAGAGAAAAAGGGAAATATCATATATTTGTTAAAAATTTTAAAAGATGTAATTTCCGCTGAAAAAATTATTTTTTTGTGCAATTTATATTCCCCCAAGAGAATCTCCATATTTCAATGAGGAGATTTTCTCCATCACAGGAGAAGAGATCAATGATTTCCAGGCCCACGGATCTGAACTGATCACTGGAGATTTAAAGCCTAGAACTGGTGAAGAGCTAGACTACTAGTTCTGAAGGTGACCGTTACATCACTGGAGCTAACCTTAACTTCCCTATCCTTCCCAACAAGAATAATTCTGACAAAAACACAAACGAGTGGAAAACGAGTCTTACAGCTTTGCAGAGCGCTGGGTCTGTACATTGTAAATGGAAGGCTGCGAGGGAACTCCTTTGGACATTATATACTGTTCAAAACTTGGCAGCAGCACTGTTGACTATGCAATAACAGATTTAAACCAAACCTCTCTGAGAGCCTTCACGGTGAAACACAAGGCCCAATTTGTTTCGACAGGATGCAGAATTGCAAAATTTGGACAAAGCACAAGCACAAGTGTGTCCTTTTGTGAAGTCGGTCTTTGTGTGTTAGCTGCTTGTTTAGTTTCCTCTCTGTGAGGCTGAAGTCGAGAAGTGTAGATCGTATAAAAGGTTCAGATCACTCTCAGACTGAACATTTTTTCAGGGAAATAGGAGGGAGTATCAAATTTAGATGCTAGTGCTTTAACAGATGTAACAAAATAATCATTGAAAGCGCTAACAAGCTAACAAGCTTAATTGATAAGAGTACCTTGTAGAGAAATTTGAATATTGTCATTATTTTTCTTCAAATTTTCACCAGTGATAACATGTATGTGGTTTCATTCCACATAGCTCCAATGTAGGACTCTCATTGATGGCTCTGCAAACTGTGATACATGACACATTATTTGCCAAATGACTATTACTCACATACTGGATGACTTTCCTGACATTGTTTTTGAAATGTGTAAAACTGATGTGCTGTAATTTTTATTGCTCCATTTGATTGTGATCCCTAGTATATTTAGTGTTGTCCACTACAGTTCAAAATTTGGAATTGTAGAAGACAATTAATAGACACTAATAGTTTTATTTTTATTTTATCCTAATATTGTCTTTTCTGTTTCTGACAAGTCCCTGCTTTTCTGTACGACATTAAGCTCTGTGCTGTGACAAACTATTTTACATTGATTAACAGATCCCTGTGAGTGTTCTATTGTAAGGAGAGACCAGGCCAGCCCTGTGAGGAGTCACACCTCACATGGGAACTCAGCTTGCTTTAGAATCTCAGCTGCTTTCCACCCTTTGCTCTTTTGTCATTACAATAGCAACCAGGTAACACCTGGAAGGTGTCCAATACAACCACAGTCTGATCTGCTGGCCACTGAGCAGCTCCAGTGGAGCAGTTGGGGTTAAGGGCCTTGCTGAAGGGCACCTCACTTTCCCCACCATTTAACAAATTCGTGATATAGGTAAGATTTTCATATTCTGTATTTTCTCTTCACATTTCATGTGAAGAGAAAATACGTGTGAAACATATTTCACAAGTTTATCACGTGAAACTCAATTTCACATGTAAAAACATATATACTGTAAGTACATGTGCTTTTTGTACAATTCACACATGATAAGTTAAACTCATGTGAAAACAATTTCACTTATATCAGATGTGAATCATTTGTACTGCATGATACAGACATGATGATTTTCAGATATTTCACATGTGAAATGTAAGAAATTGTATGTGAAAATGACAATTTCACATTAATATCAGATACAAATTCACTTATAGGCACATGTTTCTTAACATGTGTGAAACATCACATATAGGCACTGTGGGTTTTGGACATTTTAGATTTGAAAGAGTTCACACGATACAGAAAAAGTAAGTAATCACATGTTAAAACAACTATTTCAAATACGTTTCACATGTAATCAAATTTCAAATAAGGCACATGTGGTTTTCAGACACGATTTTTGTTATGGAAACAGAGTACATCCTGTAGAGTTAGGCAGCTACAGTCTTCATATTAACAGGTCCAACCCTAACTCTTATTGATATACTCTCCTAAAATCCTGAGTTAAGCTTAAATTATGCAGTATTAAAAACATATTTAATTTTTAAGTCCCTCTTATATCCCCTTCCCTTCTTTGATTCCTCCTTGAATACAGGGAAAGGGCATGTAAGGACAGGGACAAAGAGAATACTTAAAAAAAAAGACTTTTAAAAGAGGAATTATGACCATTGGGAAGATTTGTGAGAAGGCAGATCATAACATAAAGCAGCTTAAGCCCATGTCCCCACCAACACTGTTTTCACTTCTCAGTGCCCCCCCATCATCAACTGATAACACTGCAGCTGCTGAAACACCAGCCAGGAAGCAACATTAAGAGCAGGAGGAAACTTTTCGAGAAGGACGGTTAGACATGAAATGTGGTGTGGAACATGCGTGGCGGTCAGGGGGAACACACTTTGCAAAGGCAAATTACACATTTGGATGACTATATGACAGTATAACTGATTTCAGCAGATGGGAGAAGCATTTATGAGACAAATAATGGTGGTGTCAGCACACTACAATACCCACAGAAAGAAGTCGCATTGATGCATTACATGACTTATGTTAAAGAAATACTTTTTGGTCAAGAACACATTGTGACTTTCATGGTCACAGTGTTAACATTTCAAGGTTAAAGATTCAAGGTAAATTTATTTGTCATTCTACAACACAGGGCTGCACAATGGAATTAAAGTTGTAACCCCCTTCACCAGGGTACTGTCTTTTAGTATCCCTATTGAAATGCAAGGAATTATTATGGCCTGAGCGTCAACAAGCAGCGAGGGTACTATTAATGGCTTTATAGTGCCATATATAGCAAAAATTGGGAGGTACATGTATCACCCCAAGACATGGAAACGGCCTTGGCATGGGGGCGGGGCTAATTTCGATGCTTCGCCATGACACATCCAGCATGTGAAATTTGGGGAAGCTTGGACAATGTAAAGTGAAGATATAACAGCTTTCTAAGAGTCCAGGCCTGAACACATCCACATCCCCAAACTGAGTCGTAGTCATAGTTCCACCTACTGACAACAAAGTTCAGCCCCTCCTTGCAGTTTCACCCACATGTACGAAATTTGGGAGGCACATGTAAGATGCTAAGTTATCAAAAGTTAGAGTTTTTGTCGAATGATTTGGCTGTTAAGGGGCGGCGTATTTTGATGTTTCTCCATGAAACAGGAAGTGGTTGTAACTTTACTGTGCATAGTTCCATCTGAATCAAACTTCACATGTATGATAAGAGTCCCGCCTATGACAGTATTTGGTAATTGTGATAGCGCCACCTACTGGCAACAGGAAGTCAGACTTCTGTGACAAACATCTTACGATTTACATCGAATTCACATGGTTTGGTCTACACATGATATCCAGCAAGCATTGTTAGTGTGTGTTCTCTAACGCAACATAGTGGACACAGAAAGTAATATTTAAACAGGAAGTTGCTGTAACTTCAGTTTACACCGTCCAATTTCCCTCTAATTTCACATGTTTGAGAAGAGTCCCACCGAGTTATCCTGAAAGAGGAGTTTGTGAGGAATGTTCTAGAGGTGAAAAGAGTATCAGACAGGTTGATGAGTCTGAAGCTGGAAATTGAAGGGGTGATGTTCAATGTTGTGAGTGGTTATGCCCCACAGGTAGGATGTGAGTTAGAAGAGAAGGAGAAATTCTGGAGTGAGTTAGATGAAGTGATGCAAAGCATCCCCAGAGGTGAGAGAGTGGTGTTTGGTGCAGATTTCAATGGGCATGTAGGTGAAGGGAACAGAGGTGATGAGAATGTGATGGGCAGGTTTGGTCTTCAGGACAGGAACGTAGAAGGACAGATGGTGGTAGACTGTGCAAAGAGGATGGAAATGGCTGTATTGAACACTTTCTTCCAGAAGAGGCAGGAACATAGGGTGACATATAAGAGCGGAGGTAGAAGCACTCAGGTGGACTACATCTTGTGTAGACGTTGTAATCTGAAAGAGACCAGTGACTGTAAAGTAGTGGTAGGGGAGAGTGTAGACAGACAACACAGGATGGTAGTGTGTAAAATGACTCTGGTGGTGAGGAAGATGAAGAGGACAAAGGCAGAGCAGAGGACGAAGTGGTGGAAGTTGAGGAAGAATGTCGTGTAGTTTTTAGGGTGGAGCTGAGACAGACTCTGGGAGGTCAGGAAGTGCTCCCAGATGACTAGACCACTACAGCTAATGTGATCAGGGAGACAGGTAGGAGGGTACTCGGTGTGTCATCTGGAAAGAGGAAAGTGGACAAGGAGACTTGGTGGTGGAACGAGGAAGTTCAGGAGTGTATACAGAGAAAGAAGAAAGCTAAGAAGAAGTGGGACACTGACAGGACTGAAGAGAGTAGACAGGAGTACAGGGAGATGCAGCATAAGGTGAAGGTAGAGGTGGCAAAGGCCAAACAAAGAGCATATGAGGACTTGTATGCTAGGTTGGACACTAAAGAGGGAGAGGTGGATTTGTACAGGTTGGCCAGACAAAGAGATAGAGATGGGAAGGATGTGCAGCAGGTTAGGGTGATGAAAGATATGGATGGAAATGTATTGACAGGTGCCAGGAGTGTGATGGGAAGATGGAAGGAGTACTTTGAAGAGTTGATGAATGAGGAAAATGAAAGGGAACAAAGAGTAGAAGAGGTGACTGGTGTGGAGCAGGAAGTAGCAAAGATTAGCAAGAGTGAAGTGAGGAGGACGTTGAAGAGGATGAAGAGTGGAAAGGCAGTTGGTCCTGATGACATACCTGTGGAGGTATGGAAGTGTCTAGGAGAGGTGGCAGTAGAGTTTCTGACTAGTTTGTTTAACAAGATCTTGGAGAGTGAGAGGATGCCCGAGAAATGGAGGAGATGTGTACTGGTGCCAATTTTTAAGAACAAGGGAGATGTGCAGAGCTGTGGCAACTACAGAGGAATAAAGCTGATGAGCCATACAATGAAGTTGTGGGAAAGAGTAGTGGAAGCTAGGCTAAGGGCAGAGGTGAGCATTTGTGAGCAGCAATATGGTTTCATGCCTAGAAAGAGTACAACAGATGCAGTATTTGCTTTGAGGATGCTGATGGAGAAGTACAGAGAAGGTCATAGGGAGTTGCATTGTGTCTTCGTAGATTTAGAGAAAGCGTATGACAGGTGCCGAGAGAGGAGCTGTGGTATTGTATGAGGAAGTCTGGAGTGGCAGAGAAGTATGTTAGAGTGGTGCAGGACATGTATGAGAGCTGTAAGACCGTGGTGAGGTGTGCTGTAGGTGTGACAGAGGAGTTCAAGGTGGAGGTGGGTCTGCATCAAGGATCGGCTCTGAGCCCCTTCTTGTTTGCTCTGGTGATGGACAGGCTGACAGATGAGGTTAGACAGGAATCTCCATGGACTATGATGTTTGCGGATGACATTGTGATTTGTAGTGAGAGCAGGGAGCAGGTGGAGGAAAATCTAGAGAGATGGAGGTCTGCTCTGGAAAACAGAGGAATGAAGCTTAGCCGCAGTAAGACAGAATACATGTGTGTCAATGAGAGGGACCCAGGTGGAACGGTGAGGTTACAGGGAGCAGAGGTGAAGAAGGTGCAGGACTTTAAGTACTTAGGGTCAACGGTTCAGAGCAATGGAGACTGTGGAAAAGAGGTGAAGAGGCGAGTGCAAGCAGGTTGGAATGGGTGGAGAAAAGTGTCAGGTGTGTTGTGTGATAAAAGAGTATCAGCAAGAATGAAAGGAAAGGTGTTCAAGACGGTGGTGAGACCAGCGATGTTGTACAGCTTAGAGACAGTGGCACTGAAGAAAAGACAAGAGGCAGAGCTGGAGGTAGCAGAGCTTAAGATGTTGAGGTTCTCTTTGGGAGTGACGAGGATGGACAGGTTCAGGAATGAGTACATCAGAGGGACAGCTCATGTTAGATGTTTTGGAGATAAAGTCAGAGAGGCCAGATTGAGGTGGTTTGGAAATGATCAGAGGAGAGACTGAGTGAATATATTGGTAGAAGGATGCTGAGGTTGGAGCTGCCAGGCAGGAGGTCTAGAGCAAGACCAAAGAGGAGATTTATGGATGTAGTGAGAGAGGACATGAAGTTAATTGGTGTGAGTGAAGAGCATGCAGAGGACAGGGTTAGATGGAGGCACATGATTTGCTGTGGCGACCCCTGAAAGGGAACAGCCGAAAGGAAAAGAAGAAATGGTGTCTGCATCCCGAACCCAAACTGGGACCTCCACAGGAGAGGAGCTTGATAACTGAAGGCTCTGGCTCACATTCTACTTTTGGAGACTCTAGGAACCACAAGTAACCCTGCATCCTGGGAGCGCAGTGTTCTAGTCGGATAATATGGTATTATGAGATCTTTAAGATACGATGGTGCCAGACCATTAAGAGCTTTTTAGGTGAGGAGAAGGATTTTAAGTTGTATTCTAAATTTTACAGGGAGCCAGTGCAGAGAAGCTATTATTGGAGAGATATGATTTAGTTTTTGTCAGTACACATGCCGCAGCATTCTGGATCAACTGGAGAGTCTTAAGGGACTTATTCGGGCAGCCCAATAATAAGGAATTGCAGTAGTCCAGCCTAGAAGTAACAAATGCATGCACTGCACATGCATTTTTCGGTATCATTTTGAGACAGGATGTGCCTGATTTTTGCAATATTAAGTAGGTGAAAAAAGGCAGTCCTTGAAGTTTGTTTCATTTGGGAGTTAAAGGATAAATCCTGATCAAAGATAACTCTGAGGTTCCTTACGGTGCTGCTGGAGGCCAGGCCAATGCCATCTAGAGTAACTATATCTTTAGATAATTTGTCTCGGAGGTGTTTGGGACCAAGTACAATAACTTCAGTTTTGTCAGAGTTTAACATCAGAAAGTTGCAGGTCATCCAGGTCTTTATGTCCTTAAGGCATGCCTGAAGTTTAGTTAACTGGTTAGTTTCATCTGGCTTGATCGATATAATTGGGTATCATCTGCATAGCAATGAAAGTTTATGGAGTGCTTCCTAATAATACTGCCTAAAGGAAGCATATATAAGGTGAATAGAATCGGTCCAAGCACAGAACCTTGTGGAACTCCGGGACTAACTTTGGCGTGCACGAAGGACTTACCGTTAACATGTACAAACTGAGATCAATCTGATAGATAGGATTTAAACCAGCTTAGTGCGGTTCCTTTAATGCCAATTACATGTTCCAGTCTCTGTAATAGGATGTGATGGTCAATGGTGTTGAACCACCAACCAACAAGCACTAAGATCTTACAAGACAAGTACAGAGACAAGTCCATTGTCTGATGCAATTAAAAGGTCATTTGTAATTTTCACCAGTGCTGTCTCTGTGCTATGATGCACTCTAAACCCTGACTGAAAATCCTCAAATAAACTATTGTTATTTAGAAAGTCACACAACTGATTGGCGACTGCTTTCTCAAGGATCTTAGAAAAAAAGGGAAGGTTAGATATAGGTCTATAGTTGGCTAAAACCCCAGGATCAAGAGTGGGCTTTTTAAGAAGCAGTTTAATTACAGCTACTATAAAGGACTGTGATACATAGCCTGTTAATGAAGACAGATTGATCATATCAAGTAATGAAGTGCTAATTAAGGGTAAAACGTCAAGCAGCCTAGTTGGAATGGGGTCTAAGAGACAGGTTGATGGCTTAGATGAATTAATCGTCGAAGTCAGCTGAAGAAGGTTGACAGGAGCAAAGCAGCCAAAACACACATCAGGCTTTACAGCTGTTTCCAAGGTTCCTGTGTTTGAAGACAAGTCGGCACCGGTTAAAGGCAGGACTTGATGAATTTTTTCTCTAATAGTTAAAGTAGTTAAAGTTTTATCTTTAAAGAAGCTCATGAAGTCGTTGCTACTGAGAGCTATAGGAATACATGGTTCAATAGAGCTGTGATTCTCTGTCAGCCTGGCTACAGTGCTGAAAAGAAACCTGGGGTTGTTTTTATTTTCCTCTATTAATAATGAGTAGTAAGCTGCTCTGGCATTACGGAGGGCCTTCCTGTATGTTTTAATCTTGCCAGACTAAACGGGATTCTTCCAGGTTGTTGGAATGCCATTTCCTTTCAAGTTTTCGTGATGTTTGCTTTAATTTGCGGGTTTGATGGTTATACCATGGAGCTAACCTTCTTTGTTTTATTATCTTCTTTTAGTAAGTCTTTAGTAAGCCTTCCATGGCAAAGATGATCCAATTTGCACGAAATTTTCATGCTGTGGTCGACACATGATATCCTTGACACATAAAGTGTGTTATCTAGCGCCACATATTGGACACAGAAAGTGATATTTAAATCCTACGTGCAGTGTCCAAAACACCACACAATTCAGAGTCGAAGCTGTGGCTGCAGCATGCGCCAACATGCGTGGAGGTGCGAGGGCCTGATCATCGCTGCTTGCAGCTTAAATTAGGATTTTTATTATTATTTTTATTTTTCCGTTGTTAAAAGTGGTACTGCAGCCTACACCTTAAGAGTTATGCAAGTGAAATTCACAGGGGTCGTATAGACCCATGCACACACCTGAGACACCAAAAATGACACAGGTCAACCAGCAGGTGGCGCTATAATCAAGGTAAACATGTTGCCAGTAAATCCCACTTAGTTTGTCACACATTTGAAACCCTTACATGCACGTGTTCCCTGAATTGCGCTGCATTGTGATTTAGACCATGCTCATTATCAGCTACTAGGTGGTGCTACAAATGCAAAAAGTTTATATCTCGTAATCAGCTGCATGGATTTGTACGAAATTCGGTTTGCACAATGTAGGGTCATGACTCAGTTGATGCCTAAAATTTAGTAATGATTGATAAAAGTGGGCGTGGCTCATTACAACAAATGTAAATTTCTATACGTTTCACATTCGAAACTTCAAAAAAATCACAAAAAATCACCCGTACATCCTACAGAGCCATAATTTTTTCAAAAAGCTTACCTCACTGTAACCTATGGTCAATTAAGAAGTCTGTCAGTCTATATTTCTCAAAATATGAAAACATTAATTAATATCTATATTTACACATAGGTCTGTCTGATTAACATGAATCTTGGCTCATTAGTGTCTTATGCCCCACTTAGGGTCTGTCTAAAATCTGGTGCCAAATGGCCACTAGGTGGCGCTTCTATTGCGAAAATCTTGAAATGTGCAAATATATTTTTTTCGGTGAGTCCGATCTGCATGACACTTTGCACATAGAATCTATGGACCCTCATGGTCAAAAGTAATTTAAAGAAATTTGATACTCCAAAATGCACAGTTTATAAAAGAACAACTTCCTATAGTTCCTAAAATTTGATAAGCAAATTGATTCTGTGGTCAGGGCAAGCTTCTTTCAGCTCCGCCTCCTAGCAAAGGTCTTCTTGAGCCGTTGTGACCTGGAGAAAGCTATCCATGCTTTTGTTAGTTCCCGCATAGACTACTGTAATGCGCTCTATGTGGGAGTTAACCAAGCTGGTCTTCACCGTTTGCAGCTTGTGCAAAATGCTGCGGCCCGCCTGCTCACTAACAGTCGGAAACACGAGCACATCACACCTGTCCTATACTCCCTGCACTGGCTCCCTGTCCAGTTCAGAATTCATTTTAAAATTTTGACATTTGTTTTTAATGCAGTCAATGGCCTTGCACCTTCCTATTTGTGTGAGATTTTGAGCCCTCACCGACCCGGCAGAGCTCTACGATCTGCTGGGCAACATCTGCTGGAGGTCCCCCGGTCCCGGTGCAAACAGTGGGGCGACCGTTCTTTTGCAGTGACCGGTCCGAAACTCTGGAACTCTCTGCCCATTGACTTACGTTCCATCACTGACCTGCCTTTGTTCAAAGGCAAACTTAAAACCCACTTATTTAGAATAGCTTTTAACACTTAGTGGCCCTGTGACACTTCTCTTTATCTTAATGTTGTAAGGTGCTCTGCTGACCTATTTGTACTTTTATTATTATTTGTTATTATCATTATTATTATTTTTTTATCTTGTTTTTAATGTTGTACAGCACTTTGGTTTAGTTTCGGTTGTTGGAAGGTGCTATAGAAATAAAGTTTGATTGATTGATTATAGTTTGCCTTAAAACAGGAAGTGATTCTCCACATGATCTCCACATAGGATTGTCCAAACGAAATTTGGGCCAATACTTTCCTATGCCCCACCGAGGCTCAGTGCAAAATTTGGCACCAATTGGCCACTATGTGGCGCTTTTGTTGCAAAATCATGACGTATGCGAAACCTACTTTTTTTAACTAATCTTAGATTACAAGTCCAATCTGCATAAATTGTAGCAAAAACAAAAATAGAATGAGTAATCTAAGGCATGGAACAAGCAGCCAGCAGTGGCTTTAAAATCTTGAATGACAAGATTTTCCAACGATGTCACTCGACTTAAGGCTATATGCTTGGCCAGCTGAATTTTTTTTTTAAATGACACCACTGCTTGTATGATGGTGGTCTATACAGCACACTGAAATTGTGGTTCAGAGGCTGAACATGAAACACAATGGCTTCCAAGTCACTAAATGGCACATCTAGAATGTTAGAAATGATGTGGTTTTTGTGATAGAAGCCACCACCACCATGTTGTTCTTTCTTTAAACCAAATTGCCCTGTTGCCAGCTAAGAATATTTTTTTAAATGACACCAAGTTGAGCCTTGCACTTTATGTATTGTGCAAGCCCAGGCTAGATGTAATGGAAATTGACATCTAACTCCACCACGGTTTGTTGCTTTGTTTTCATCAGCACCTATTGGGGTAGCATTTTCAAGTCCTGGCACTGAACATGGAAAGTTAAGTTTTCTGCCAATCCTTGTATCATCAAAATTGACAAAAATTTACAAATTTCCATTAAGAAGACCATCTATGTATTTAGTCTTTCTACCCTTAGAGGTTGATATGGCAATGAAGCATTATTACCAATCGCAAAGCTGCTGTGTATTGTTGGAGCATTAATGTTAAACCAGCCACACCAGTAGGAGCACTTGAATGTCATCTAAAACATGAATGTCATCTGGATTATTAGACATTCTTGCTAACAATCTGCATGCCTCATAATACACTTTCCTGTGCCTGGTTCTACAGAAATAAATACATGAAATTGGTCAGAATTGTTCCCATTTACTTTATCTAGGCACCATTGACGTATTTTGTAAAACACCTGTGCCTGTAGTTCATTTAATGAGCGCATAATAGATAATGCTTTTGATCGATTCATTTTCTGCATTTGAAGTTCAACTGACACTGCCATCCTTTCTAGTGGCTGTAAACCTGGAATTTCTTCTTTTTCATTAGGACACACATCCCTGTTAATACTCATTTCTTCTAAACATTCTAATCACTCTAATTCTGCTTCAGGACAAAGAGCTGCCCATGTTTTCCATTCTCTGGGCTGCTCTCCACCTGCGATTTGCTTCACGCTCGTGGGACTGTAGGTCCGACTTGCACTGCCTCTGTGGGCCGCATGTTGCAACTTGCACCAGAGGCTTGGACTCCGTTCGTACCTGCTTGTAGGTCTAGTTGTCTTTGTGATCACCACATCATCGACACATTTGCTGATGTACAATGTCACTGATGATGTATATTCCTCAATGTTGATACGGTTCTCCTGGATGGCGGCATCTTGGAAAGTAAAAAATGAAAAAGATATTTCATGTTCAGAACAAGGGGGTAGCATAAACAGAAAAGCAAATTTAAAAAAAAAAGTTTATTTGATATTCACAAAAGTAAGGTAAGAGGTTTTTGTCATAATGTGTCATACCAGAATTAAGTGTTGAAATTCC
Source organism: Siniperca scherzeri (assembly GCA_027580175.1). Taxonomy (NCBI): domain Eukaryota; kingdom Metazoa; phylum Chordata; class Actinopteri; order Centrarchiformes; family Sinipercidae; genus Siniperca; species Siniperca scherzeri. Next base: position 18,740,656 of record CM050853.1, read on the forward strand.
TTTTCTTCTGATCACTAAGGGTCATTTTAATAAACTTAACACATTCTGAACACAGAACACAGTCTTTGTTAACAAAATAACTTAAAGTCTCACTCATCAAGATAACCCTCTCAGTCACATCAGGTGAATCAAAAGCACTTCACAAAACCTTATCTTTTTGACTGAAATCCTCCTAAAACCCTCTCTTCCTTTCTGTGTTTGACAGACAGCTTCAGAGGAGCTGCAGCGGTATCATAGTGGAGTGCCAAATAGTTTCACAGCTTGAGGACGCAAGTGCAAATGTTAGGCCACCTCTGTTTAAATCAAATGCATCATTATTCCATTCATGCTGCAGACAGTCTGACGGAAAAAAAAACAGGCTGCAGCATGAATACTAATAGCAGCCGTTCTGCTTTGCATTGCTAATGTGGTCAAAAAACTTGTAAACCATGAAATAACTGTATGTGCAAATCAGGAAATCTGAATCATATGATAAAAATTAATGTGCTCGTGTTACAACTTCTATACTTTATACTTTAAATAGCTGTGATATGCAGAATTGTGCTGATTTATTTAGGCCAGAGGATGCTAATGTCATACGGAAGGAGTTATGTCAGTGTAAAATACAAATTTGTAGGACAGACAGGATTTCAAAGAAAGCAGAGCTGCTACACCTCGAGCCATATTTAAATGAATAAGTCTGAATTAGTGAACCGTGCGTCCAACCAGGACTTCAGTTCTCTTCTGCCAAGTCTGTCTGACTAAGAAGTGAACTGAACACTGAGGTCAGCTGATTTAGTATGGAGTATTTAATTCTGTTAGTGGCACACGTGTCTTGAGTTTCATCTTTTGCTTTAGCAGCTATTTTTCATAGGAGTTGGTGAAGACCAAACCAGAGCCAAAGGAGAGTGAATATTGAGCTTACATTCATCAGGTGGACACAAACACGATGAGAAATGAATGCTAATGTTGCTCTGTGTCTGCTGGATGTGTAAACAAGCAACTGTTTACCATATCAACTTTATAAGGTGATGCTATGTCAGTTTTGTGTTTACAGCTTGTTTTGCTACCCCCAAGTGGCAAAAAAATGTTGCTTGAAATTGAACCATTTATTCCAGTCCAAGCCAAGACTGGTAACTTGCAAGTCAAGACCAAGAAGTCCCAAGCCAAGTCTAAGTCCTACACTTTATTTCAAGTCCTAAACAAGACACTATCTATCTGCTGGTCTTAACTGCCAAACACACCTTTCCCCTACTGCTTGTATAATGTGATTGATTCCAAGTTTATCCAACATCGCCTCAAATTGGAAAAGTTGCAGGTGCTATTGCACACTATAAATAATCATAGTGTATCTTTAATAGCACCATCTCTTTGCTATTGATGACATGGTGCAGAACAACGCTAGGTTAATTTACTGTTCTGGGAAAACAAATCTCTTGGCAGTCTGCAATGACTTTGATTATGAAATATCTTGAATATTGACATTTAGGCGTGGCGGTGGCACTAGACGAAAGCTCAAAGTATTCTAAATTAATGGGTTCATTCTCAGGGAAGCTTAAATGTGATCAGTACATTTTATGGCAATGTGCCAATTTTATTTTCATATTCCTTATGAAAATTCCTACCTAATGAAAAGTCATAGGGTTACCAAAACATTAGGGCTCACACACTAGAGCATGAATGTATTCACAAAGGGTCACCACAAATTTAGGAGATGTTGTCTATGGACTATACATATGGACGGACTAAGTTTGCTATTTTGATTGATCACTTTATAATGACATGGAATTGTGTATGTCAGATTGTTTAACTTAATCACACATGGAGTCTTCTTTGAGAGAAACTTTTAATCCATGTATATTTTAAATAAAATTCCCTTTGTTACTTTTGTAGATTTTTAAGATACTTAACATTATTCAACTTGTGTATTTTACTACTGTAGCTTTCCTTGATTTGGATTTTTATTTAGGCTACCCCTTGAGTTCATAATACCATTCTTTATCACCACACCCTCCCTCACACATTGTTGGTTAATGTCATGGGTGGTGCCAAAAAGCAATCATCCACCAGATTGCCGTTCGCGGGAGCGTGCACAGCCTGTTAAAGCTGTATCGCCCAGTTTAAATACTTCTACAGCTGCTTTTATCTGGATCAAACAGTCATAATGTGCAAATACATATAACGTTATGTCCGTGTTAACAGCAAAGGTATGTCTTTGTGAATCTGTAACATGTCTTGTAACCGAATAATCACAATTGTGGCCAAAGAAGTGTTTGCAGTTTATGGCGTAATCAGGCATGCCATTTACGTAATGATAGGCAATAACGTTACTATAGTGCTAATCACTTTTTGGCAAGTGGAAAATTATATGTTATTGGTTGCATTGGGCCTTTTAAAGGTATTTCAACAGGTAAAAATGACTGGGTGGGCTATAATATGTCAAATATAACCCTCATGAATGAAATCAAGTCATTTTGAGGCAGAAACAACACATCACACATTTCAGTCACAAGGTAGGAGCTGCAATCCTTTTTAGCTAAACTGCATTTTATGGGTTGTAGGCCTATTGCCGCTTTAAAGACTTTTAAACTGGTAAAAAGGACTGCATTGGTTGGCACAGAGCAGGTAAAATAAGAGTCATAATGATAACTGCAAAAGAGATCATTTTAATTAATGCAATTGAAACGATTGGACCCTGGTTGCTATCAATTTTTAACAGCTCTCTATCCATGGGCTGACTACTGACTACTACTACTACTACCCTGACTACTTCAAAACTGCTCGTGTTCAGCCACTCCTAAAAAAGCCTGGGCTTGACCATATGGTTCTTGAAAATTACCAACCAATTTCAAAATGACGTTTTATATCAAAAAATACTTGTGGCTAAGCAACTTCTTGCTGCTGTGGGAGAAAACTATCTTTGAAACCTTCCAATCTGTTTTTTGTCAGCATCACAGCACAGAGACTGCCCTTCTTAAAGTCACTAATGACCTTTTAATGACAAATGATGCTGGCACGTGTTCCATTCTCGTTCTGCTTGATTTGAGTGCTGCTTTTGACACGATCGATCATGGCATTTTATTGGACAGATTGAGGAAACGAGTGGGCATATCGGGCATTGTACTGAGTTGGATCAAATCTTATCTTTCAGACAGATAATTCTGTGTGTCCATTAACAATCATAGGTTGTCATTTGCTACTGTCAAGTATGGGGTACCTCAAGGGTCAATTTTGGGACCAATTTTATTCTCTCTTCATATGCTTCCACTAGGTAATATAATTTGTAGACATGGTGTTTCCTTTCACTGTTATGCTGATGACACAGCCCTGTATGTCCCCATTAAGCCAACTGACCTCAGTATGCAAGTTCTTTACAGGAGTGCCTTATAGATGTTAGAAACTGGATGTCAAATAACTTACTTCAATTGAACTCAATCAAAACAGAAATTATTGTCATTGGCTCTTGTAACACAAACAGTAAAACACTGCCATCTACTGGGTACCTGTCTGAGTACATAAAGCCTGTTGCTAGAAATCTTGGCGTGTTTGACTGTAATTTAAGCTTTAAGCAGCACATTACAAAACTTGTACAAACTTGCTTTTTTCAACTAAGGATCATTGCCAGAATTCTATGTTAAGTTTTAAAGATACAGAAACAATTTTACATGCTTTTATCTCATCATGCCTGGATTACTGTAACAGCCTTTTTACCTATATAGAAAAACTGTAGACTGGCTACAGACAGTACAGAACTCAGCTGCCAGGCTTTTAACCAAAGTAAACAGGGTTACACTGATTTTAAGGTGCTTTTAATTACCCTGCTCGCACCTTGAGATCCTCTGGCAAGGGCCTTTTATGTGTTCCAGACTCTTGGCTAAAAACTAAGGGGGACAGAGCTTTTGAAATAAGAGCCCCAAGGCTCTGGAACACACTGCCCGAGGAAATACGTCAGGGGCTTCTTTTAAATCTAAGCTTAAAACAAACTTTTATCTTACCACCTTTTCTGATTTCATCTGATTCTAGTTTTTATTATTTATTATGGTTTGTTTAATATTTTTATTCTATTACTGCTGTGTTTTATTTTATGTTTGTGTTTTTTGCTTGCTATGTGAAGCACTTTGTAACTTTGTTTTGATAAGTGCTATATAAACATAGAATAGTATTATATTTATTGAATCTTCTTCCACATAAAATGGACCAGCCCTGTCTCCTAGAAATGACATTTATATGCAGCTAATTTGCAACAGTAAAAAAGTTTTGAGGATAACGTAATCGCTACCTGGATTATACTGATTGTGTGCCACCTACTTCAGTCAAGACCATTCCTCTTGTCATTATAATGGAAAGCTATGAAGAACAGGCATATAAACACTGTTGTTGCAAATAAGGCAAGAGAGGAATGCTGGCAGAATACATTCATATATTTATTTTACCACTCAGTGCACTCTCAATGCCTCCCGTTTATTTCTAATGTGGCAGCTGCACATTCAGAGCTCTGAAACTTGATATAGCAGACTTAAACATTATACTTAAGAAGTGCATTTAGGTCTTACACTGTCCCAGAATGAAGGAGACATGAAAATCACTTTAGTTTTTGGCTAAATCAAAGTGAAATAAATTTTATTGATTGAATATTATCTGTGATAAATACCGATAGAATCAATTTTCTAACAGGTATTCTATTAGCTGCATTAGTGTAAAATGGACCTGGCTCTGTAGCTGCTGAGCCTTCATCCTTCTTTTAGTGTATGGATGATCTGCTGTGTAACATTTGTTAGTGTTACAGATTTTCTGCATCACCAACTGAATTCATGTAGGTTCCCATGACAAGGCGATGCATACAGTTTGCGATAGGCTCAACAAGTTTGCATATAACATATTTCCTCAGCTGAGAATCTATATCGCTCACAGAGAATATCCTCAGGAGATTTAAATGAAAGGGCGGCACTTTTTACAGCTGATTTAAGGCGAAACTCTGAACATAACCTCCTCCGGAGCAGGGGGGTAATTCCATCAATGCAGCTAAAGAAATCTGCGCTTAATTGAAAAAGCCTGGTTTAAATTAACGTTGACTTTGACTTAAGGCTCAAGCTGTTCCACTAACACAATTCAGCCATGTCTAGTCAACGTTAACTCAAGCCAGGCTTGAACAATCTAGCATGTATAACCATAAACATTGCTGCAGGACATGACCGGAACAACAAATACGTCAGCAAGGAATGCAGTAAGTAACTCTTCATATTGCTGTTATCAACTACATAATCAGCTACTATTTGTCACATTTTCTCTTTCACAGTATGTCCGTTCAATATACAAGCGTCATCTACTCATTGGCATTAAAGCCAGAAACTGGACATGGAGCTAAAAATTAAGAAGTTGGAGATAAACAAGTATAAATTTAAACACAGCAGAAGGTCATGGTTGGGTCTTTAATTCATGTCTTTGTTTTTTGTCTTCACAGCTTGAACAAAATGAGTGAATTAATAAACAACTTCCAACACAACTTTGGCACATTTTTCTTTCTTAAATTATACAAACTAAGCTTTTAAACTAAAAGTTTCACTCCAAAATAAAGGTGACCATGAATAAAATGGGGGTTGGCTGAAATAGGTCTTAATTTATGTTTCAGAACACATGACAGATGTGATGCAAGTGTGAAAAGACACTTGACTGTTTCCGCCCGTCGGACATTCTTTGACAAACAGCTAAATTAAGCTTGACAGTTAGCCTGCTACGGAGCAGGCTAGTTCAGCAGTATAAGTTTCCTTGGTTACTGAGCAGGGATTGTCAGTGCCCGATCCATTCTGCACATGCACTAACGTGGTCCTGTCTGTCAAAGAAGATTACTGCAAATGTTCCTGTTAACAATTACTTGTGATATGAATGACTGATAAAACAATCCTACTTACACTCAAGATAAGAAAATGTTTTTACATTGGATATGTGATACTACATTACATTAGTGTATGTAAGTTCCCTATTACATAATAGTGAACTATTACATTTCCAATGATTAAAACCCATTTTGTCTTTTATTTAGTTTTAGTATTTCGAACAGACACATTTCCTTTATTAACCTCTGCTGTGTGCCTGACTGTAACTCCACTCAAACAAGGCTGCAGGCCCCGATGGCGTTTGCCCCGGGGTGCTAAAAGCCTGTGCCCCCTAGCTATGTGGAGTCCTTCAACATGTCTTCAACCTGAGCCTGAGTCTTCAAAGGGTCCCTGTTCTATGGAAGACATCTTGCCTCGTTCCTGTGCCGAAGACGCTGCGTCCCAGTGGCTCCAAGGACTACAGACCGGTGGCACTGACCTCCCACATAATGAAGACCCTGGAGAGACTAGTGCTGGAACAGCTGCAGCCCATGGTCAGACCCCTCCTGGACCCCCTTCAGTTCGCCTACCAGCCCCGGCTGGGAGTTGAGGACGCCATCATCTTCCTGCTTAACCTCATCTACACCCACCTGGACAGGCCGGCAAGCACGGTGAGGATCATGTTTTTTGACTTCTCGAGTGCTTTCAACACCATTTGGCCTGCCCTGCTGGGTGAGAAGCTGGCAGCGATACAGGTGGATGCCCCCCTCGTGTCCTGGATTGTTGACTACCTGACTGGCAGACCACAGCCTGTGCGTCTGCAGCACTGTGTGTCGGACAGCATAGTCAGCAACACTGGGGCCCCTCAGGGGACTGTCCTCTCTCCCTTCCTCTTCACCATCTACAGCACGGACTTCAGCCACCACACAGAGTCCTGCCACCTTCAGACGTTTTCTGATGACTCTGCTGTGGTGGGATGTATCAGCGGTGGTGATGAGACTGAGTACAGGGCTGCGGTGGGTAACTTTGTCTCATGGTGTGAGCAGAACCATCTGCAGCTCACTGCGACAAAGTCTAAGGAGCTGGTTGTGGATCTACGAAGGGCCAAGGCACCAGTGACCCCGGTTTCCATCCAGGGGGTCAGTGTGGACATTGTAGAGGACTACAAGTACCTGGGAGTACACATGGACAATAAACTGGACTGGGCTAAGAACACTCAAGCTCTTTACAGGAAGGGCCAGAGCCGCCTCTGTTTTCTGAGGAGGCTGAGGTCCTTCAACATCTGCCGGACAATGCTGAGGATGTTTCATGAGTCTGCGGTGGCCAGTGCTATCCTGTATGCTGTCGCATGCTGGGGCAGCAGGCTGAGGGTAGCAGACGCTAACAGACTCAACAAACTGATCCGTAAGGCCGGTGACATTGTCTCTGTCGGTGGTGTCAGAGAGGAGGATGCTGGCCAAACTACACGCCATCTTGGACAGTGTCTCCCACCCGCTCCATGACGTGCTGGTCAAGCAAAGGAGTACCTTCAGCGGAAGACTCAACCCCCCAAAATGCACCACAGAGCGCCACAGGAAGTCATTCCTGCCTGTGGCCATCAGACTCTTTAACTCCTCCCTCTAAGTATCAGTCTGTATGACCCTAAGTCATTAAACTGGACTTTGATCATTAACATCACTGCAATACTTGCAATAATTGTGCAATATTCTCTGTTTAATACTCCTGTGCAATATACTCTGTTTCAGTTTTATTTATTGATATTTATTCATACTTCTATTACTGCTGTGCAATATCCTCCGTCTCAATCATCTTAATAAGCTACACTTAACTTGACAGTACTTATTATTGCACTATTACTTATTACTTATATTATTACATTGTATTATACCGTACATACTTGTCAACTTCTAAATCCACTTTGGTACTTTAGACTTATTTTAGCTTTTATACTTTATATCCACTTTGTACTTAATTTATCTTAGCTGTATTATAGTGTATTATATTTTGATTTGCTTAGTACTTCTATTCCTGTGTGCACTGACGTGATAGTGAGCAGCAGTAAAAAGAGTTTCCCCTCGAGGATCAATAAAGTATTTCTGATTCTGATTCTGATACCCCCCAGGTTGTGTTCAGCAAGTTACCATGGTGATCTAGCCAGGTTAAAAGAGAGCCACCTTCGTGACACTGAAAACTCTGGCTTTAGGCTCAACATAGCTGGCTAAGCCACTAATCTCGCTTCGTAGTACACCCACAGACTGTAGTACACCCCTCACCGGTGTCAAGGTAGGCTATATACAGTCAGGTAGAAAGTAGAGGAAGTTGAGCAGTTTAGCACCAAACGTATCTGTGATAAAAAAAAAATCGCCAGTTAAGTTACTTTTAGTTTATACAGTATTAATTGATTTTCGTCTTGAACAAATTTATCTTGAAAGAAAATAATGACATTCTCTCGGGGACTTTGCTTTACTCAGTAAACGTCGCCATGCTGGTTAATCATTTTTATTTTGAAAGTCCTGACCGGAAATTATTTGGACACCTATACTGTACCTCTTCCTGGTTGATGTGGACACCGGGAAGAACTGCGGGGTGAGGTCTGTAATTGAGTAAATAATGGAGAAAATCAGTAAACTTGAGTCAGAAAAGCCATGGGATTCGTCGAGTTAGTGAGGTTTTAAAACTCTCTTTTATTCCGGACTAACAGACATTTATTCCGGAGCTTTTCCTGTTCCGCTTCCCTTTCATACTTCCAGTGTTGCGGTGCATCTCCCATTAGCTCACTATGGATTGTTAGCTGCTAACCAAAGTCGCTAACGCTACATGCCACTGCAGTGCACCTGTCACCAGCTTCTTTGTCTGACTCATGTCGGTGGCTTCATTTCCTATTGTCTGTTAGTTAATTAAACTTGTTAACATAAACGCTTGCTCCCTTTTCTGCTCACTTTCTTCAACGTGGAAGGCGTCACTGTCCGAAAACAACCTGCACTGCCAAAGCTAGACAAAGAAGATGAACTGACGATAACTCCCTGCGTCCAGATATGTATAATATGAACTCTGTATGCGTCCCACTGGATATTTTTAAACCGAAATAGTCAGCCAGTCCCGACAGTAAGAAATGGCGTCCTCCAAAGCAACAGTCGTAGTCAACAGTGAGACCAACTCCCTGAGAGAAAGTAAAAGCAACGCCAGCGGTTCAGCTGGAGAAGCATCACCAAATAACCGTTTATATTGCCTTGATGACCTGGAGACCATTGCCACAGTTGGTGAGTTTCGAGAACATGTCACGCTCATTAATTGCCCTGTACTGGAGTGTTGTCCCAAGTAGCTATAGTGAAACATAAAGTAGCTCCCAAACTCCAGGACAGGCAGAAGAGTGCAATTTATTATGCATTTAGTAATACAACATAGTGCAAGATAATACAGTGGGGTTGGGTATTGAACCTCAATACTGTAGTAATGAGTACCACAAACTGTCAAGCAGGGCTGCAACTAATGATAATGTTCATTATAGATGAATCTGTTAAGTATTTTCTTGATTGATTGAGTATTGATTTGGTCTACGAAATATCAGAATAGTTAAGAAAAGTTGACATTTTGAAAGTGCATGTTTTTTTAACAACCAACAGTCAAAAAAGAGATTCAGTTTCTTATCATAAAACACACAGAAAACAAGCAAATAGCATTAGGCTATCAAGTAGATTAATAGTTTAATCAAGTAGTTATTTTCTTGATTAAACTATTAATCATTTCACACAGTGAAAAATGCCCAAGACAATTTCCAAGGTGGTGTCATCAAATTTCTTGTTTTGTTTTCCCAACAGCCCCAAACCCAAAGAAACAAAATTCAGTATAATGTAAGAGAGGGAGGGAAAAGCAGCAAATTCTCGTTTGAGTAGCTGGAAGTTTGACATTTTTGTTTGAAGTAGTCATTTTGAGGCAAATGCTTAAAATATTAATCAATCAAAATAGTTTGAGTATCTGATTATTTTTCTGTCACTAATTGATTAATCTACTAATCGTTGCAGCTCTACTGTCAAGCATCGAAAGTTGGCATCGAATGCTTGGTCCGAGGCTTACTCTTGTTGTGCTTTGATCAGATTTTTCATAATTAAAGTAGTTCTTGTACAGCTGCTTGTGTTAAGACAATAAATGCTGTTGCTGTTTGGAATATTTTATTAACTAAAAAAGATAAGACAGTTGTAGATAAAATAGTGATTACACTCATGTTTCAGTTTGGTACCGAAACTGGTATTGTACTGCAGTCGAAAAGTCTCAATTGATAACCTGGCCTTGTACAGTACATGAATAATGCATTTCATTTCTGTGATTGAGCTTGACTTATACAAATGAGATCAGATGAATAGAAAGCCAGTTCTTCAACAAGAGTTTTCACAGAAGAAAAAAGAAAAAAAAAGAATGTAGAGCTGGGTGATATTTACTGGATCAGATTTCCTGATATTTTTGACAGAATACATCAATATGGATGATTGGAAAATACAGTTCGAATAGATAAATAATTTCAGAAATATGGATCACTTTGAACCAAGAAAAGACAACATGTAGTATTGTAATGTAATCTACATCACATTACAATATCTGCCTGGACAATAAACCAAATTTATCATATTACGACATTGTGAATCTCTTCTCGACCTAAATTTACTTTTATCTAAGTTTTCACTAACTACAGTGTGACTAATTAATGGTAACAACCAGTGACATTCAACCAACCAATCAGCCGAAAGTCTACTCGAGAAGTCCGGAATCGTAAACTGGGTCATACTGTAATAAATTCAAACATGGACAGACAAATTCTAATATTTTTACATTTGGTGATATTGAGTTAAATGTGACAGCTCATTGTGATATAGATTTTACGTCGTATCGGCCAGCCCTGCTGGAATAGCATAAATCTGAACTGATAGGCTCATATTAGGATATCAGTACTTTATCATTATGTCACCCGGTCACAGCTGACCTACTTTATCCTTTATCTTTTTGTCCTTTTTGTACATTTTGTTTGTATAAACACTGCTGCTGGCTGAGGTTGTTCCACCACAATCTGTACAATGGTCCCATACATTTTGTTGTGTGGAAAACTGCACATTCTGTGCTTTGATCAAAATACTGTAGGGCAAAAAGGGAGACATACTCCGCTAAAGTATACAAAGTAGGCTCATTATTGTTATTATCTGTATATGTTGTCTATATATCATGTTTATTTTATATGGTAAGGTAATTTAATTAAGAATAAATCAGAACACATTTCATTTTTGAAGGGCTAAAAAGAGCAGAATTTCTCTTCACCAAGCAGTGAATGTTTCTTCATGCTGTAGGATTGGTGTACAGTATGCAGAGTTCAAACCTTAAAATTGGGAGTTTAACATTTGGTGAAGCCAAACCCCATAACCCGTCAAGCATAGTTTTGTACATGTTTTGTTTTGTGCTGTTTTTATCACAATGCAGAGTGTGTAGTTCTTAAGTGAAAACTCAGCATGTCGCTAACGTTAGCTTTTGGCTAAGGTAGCAATAGCATGACAACAGTTAGCGTTATAGCATTTAACAAGCAGCATGTGGGCCGTATGTGATTTACCTTCAACCGCGGCTTCCAGCAGCCGGCCTGGGACCCAGCAACGCATCGATCCAGACGGTCAAACCACTTGCTGCTCCGCCGGTCGGAGCTCGCCCAATCAGAAATGTTCAGCGCAGCAAGCCCCACCCCGAAAGTCCCGGTACTTCTGAAAAGTACTACCCCCGAGCAGGGGCCTTTTGGGGGGTAAAATAATGTCCCCGGAACTTAATTTAGACCCTGGTCCCTGTGGTGGAAATGCACTGAGTTCCTCCAAAGGTTCCTAGTCCCTGGGGAAAGTTCCTGCGGTGGAAACGCAGCTCATGATTCTACCTCTTTTTACTCGATTGGCAATGTAAGGGAACATACCTTAAGAAATTACTAAAACGTTATGTGTTTATTGGCTCCAAATAGGAATGAAAATGAGGTATAGGCCTACACGTGTTTTGGGAGGAACACTGACCTTAACTGACGGCCTGCAGTTCTTTGGATGTTGTTGTTGGGTCTCTGAATGGCTGAAGAAGAACAAAATGAAGACTTTGGAGAGGCCTAGTGGAGATATGTTGATGTTGTTTGCAAATGTTTATTCAACATCTGTTGCATAATGGCCGAACCTTATATGGATTCAGATGTGGATTTGATACAGCATTCTAGTGAGGCTGACAGACGAAGAAGAACAAAATGAAGACTTTGGAGTGGCCTAGTCAAAGTCCTGACCTGAATCCTATTGAGAGGCTGTGGCATGATTTTAAAAAGGCAGTTCATGCTTGAAAACCCTCCTTTTGACATTTCCATCAAAAATAAAGGGAATCCACTTGGTCTTCCTCGGATGGTGGGAGTAGATGAAGACTTTTGTGTTGGTTTTTGCAACCAACAACAGAGAACTAAAGTCATGTTCTGTAAGTCAGAGGTGTGTACACTGGCCAGTAAGTGAGGCAGTATTCAGAGAAACTCACATGCCAAGGTTAGTCCATGTTCAGGCAACAACCTGCCCTTAGGGGAGTTAGTCATGACTGTTTGACTTGTCCAAAGTTTGAGTCACGCCTACATCATTGGATTACACAAGAACTTAGTCAGAGATCTTCTGTCCCAAGAAAGAACCTTGCATGTAAGACAAGAGCACACATACGGCTGCATTTAATTTTTAATCACTTCATTCTTTAATCAATAAAATATCAAAAACTATGACACATGCCACCCAGAAGTCACCAGGTTTCACAGTGATGCCTTGAGGCAAAGCTCGTGTAGGTATTCAGTTTACAAAAATATGTTCTTAAGCAGTACTTTTTTTAGAGCCCAACCGGAATGGGATTTTTGAGGCCGATACCGATTTTAGAGGGGAAACATTCACAGATTACTGATATGGCAGCTGATATATAGAATTTTGGAGCTGGAATGAAAATAGACCTTTTCTATGTGGATTGTACATGACTATGCAAAGGTATTCAGAAGGCTGCTTTACAAATAACTTTATTAATTACGTGAAGTTATTTAACATGTTAAAAGAATATTTAACATACATTGTCAACCAGAATGATGAACAGATGCTCTGACGTTTACCTTTCAGTCTGCTACTGACTGACACACTATAGTTGGCTAGCTCCCTCACTAACACAGCAAACAGTTGCAATAAGCAGGCTGAAGGTGTAACTAACTTCGGGGCTACCCTCCACTATATTAAGCTGCTGGTAATCAAAACTCAGGAAGTCTGCTTGGTTCTTGAGAAGCTGTCGCAGTTATTTTCAGAGAAACTGTAGCTCATACTGAACATTCACTGTCAGTTTACTGCTAACCTGACTTGGCGACATCCAGCACACCTCCCTTTTCTGAGCTCTGCCCTTCCGTCTTTCTGTCTCTCCCACACACTCGCCACACACACCGAAGGAGCTGCGCAACTCCACTACTTGCAACAGTATGTAGTTTTAGCTTCGTTTAGTCCTGTATTGTATGGAAGCCTATAGGGAACCATATTAAAATGATAATGTAAACTTCCACAATAGCATTAAAATTTTTTATTTGAATATTGGTTTTAATAACGGAAGTAAACAACACATGCACAAACAGGGGCTCTCCTGTTAGTTTGTTTCTGTAGTTTAACAGGAAAAAATGTCTCTAGCTCAAACCGTCGAGGAGTAATGATGCTCTAAAGACAACATATTTGGGAGTGTATACACCCCCGTGGGTTTCCGAGGGTTTTAAGCACTGTGCCCCAAGTCTCATGATGGTATAGGCAACCCTGCTGTTTACTCTGGCATCGTGTTGGCTAAAATGTTGGTGACATTCTTATGTAAACAAAAGGGCAATATCGAGGTCGGCAAAAATGGTCGAGGTCATGTCCATATATCGTACAATAAGTCGATAGCGTAATTATCGCGGCAGGCCTATTAACAGTGTAACCTGATTTTCTATTTGTGCAAGCATTATTTAAAGGACCAGTGTGTAACATTTATCTATTGGCAGAAATGTAATATAATATTCATAAGTATGTTTTCATTAATGTATAATGTTACATTATAATGTGACATATAATATAACGCGCGATTATTACTATCACACAGCGCGCTGACTCTGTGTGTGATCAGAGACGGTTCTGGTGTGATTTGACAGTGCGGATTACAAAGAAGAGGAAGAGAGAAAATAGCGAGGGGTGCAGAGAAGAGACAGAAAGAGTCCACGAAAACTCTGTAAAGTGTAACTATTGTAAAACTGAACTAGCCTATCACAGTAGCACGACGTCTATGCTTCAGCATCTCAGCAGAAAGCATAACGTTACAGTCTGCATCCAGTCCACAGAGCGGATGTGACACAAGGTATATGAAGGCTAGTAAAGAATGTAGGCTACGTTAATTATGGCTATGTGTATGCTACATGGCTAATTAACAACATAAATCAATGTGCTGTCTAGTTATGGGACATCATAACTAGACAGCACATTGATTTATATTTTTTTATTTAAGGTAGCTAGGTAGCTAAGATATTAACCACAGAAAATAAAATGCTGCAGTCAAAAAGCCTAAGCTTCATTCAGGTTGAATGATCAAGATATTTGTCCATTGGTGATTACAGATGCTAAGGGTGTGTTATATAGAATCTTAATCCAGTTGATGAAGTAGGGGCCAAAGCCAAAATGCTTTAAGGAGGTGAAGAGACCCTGTCAAACGCCTTTTCAGCATCTAAAGTTAAAGTAATGGCAGGATGTTTAATATTTGTGTCTGTTTTGGTTATGTATACATTTATGTTGAATAATCTTCGCATGTTTTCTGAGAAGTGTCTCCCTCTGATGAAACCAGTCTGATCCGGGTGCACAAGTGATGAAATTACAGATTCCAGTCTTAATGCCAAAGTTTTGTTTATAATCTTTACATCAGTGTTTATTAAAGATATAGGGTGGTAGTTAGAGGGGTGTGTGGGGTTTGTGTTTGATTTAGGGATAAGTGTAATCAAGGCAGTATTCATATGGTGGGGAATTTTATAACTGGAGGATTTCGGATATCATTTTGAAAAATATGGTTGAAAGGAGAGACCAGAAATGTTTATAAAATTCTGCTGGGTATCCATCTAAACCTGGAGACTTATTGTTGGGCATGAGTAGCAGTGCTTTCCTCAGTTCACCTAGGGTGAGTGGTTTATCCTGATTCTCTGCCTGTGATGTGTCTTTGGGAGGGAGACACTCCTCAGAAAAATCTTGGTGTCTGTAGATGTGGTGTCATGGTCCGAGGTGTATAATTTGGGATAGTATTGTTTGAATGTTTCATTTATTGCAGTTTGATCTTGTGTAATGTTTCCAGAGATATCTTCTCTTGATGTGAAGTTAGATTTTTGTTGTTTCAATTGGTTAGCTAAAAGTTTGCCAGTTTTATTACCAAATTCAAAATGTAGTTGACAGCTCTTTCTCATCTGCAACCGCACCCAGCCGCATTTCACCAACATTTTTGTCGTTTTGTATGAGGGTACTTTTGTGTCTTTATTATGCATGAAAAAATTGATTTGAGAGCAAAACTATCGGCACTGCAATCAAAAATGTTTTACTGCAAGTAAAATTAATTTGTTGTTAAAAATGTATTAATGCAAATCCAAAAGTTTTGCTTGCTGTTGCGCTGACTCTCGTGGGCGGGACCTATGCTTATGATGTAGCTAAGACATGTCCCTATTGGCCAGTCTCGATCGGAGAAACAGCTTGGCAACATCCACTGTTAGTAAACGGGAGAGGGAATAAGTCCATGGAGAAGACAGAAATCACTGCATAGGTATGTTTACACATAACTTCAGTCTTGGTAATAGCAAGAATGTTATGTTTGAACTGCTGATTGCTTTTGTTTAACGATCTGTGATATTGTAATGGGTTAAAAAATACATATTATTTTGTCAGCCTGTTGCTGCTAGCTTAGCTCAGTAAGCTAGTCACTACCGTTACGTGCCCAGGCTGTCTATTAGCCTGCATGTAGTTTGTAGTTAACAGGACTAACGTTAGTTAATGTTATATTTGTGATGTGCTGTATTATTTTATCAGCCTGTAGCCAGCTTAGTTAATGTTAGTCACTTTCTCGTCTTAGGCGTCACGCTAGCTGAGCAGTTTTTATGGACATTTTAATAATAGCGGCAGACCTGCGATCAGTCAGATCTGTGGGAAGCAATGAGGTGACTGTAACCTTCCTTACATACATGAAACAACAACAATGATACTAAACCAAATAAGTGAAAATATATAAATAACATCAACAAAGTTGTGTGCCCTGTGGTGAGAGGGACTCCCTCCCCGGGGCCTGGGGGTCCTCTCACCCTCTGGCACACACTTCAACAGGCTGGGTCCTACAGCTGGCAGGTCCCGTCCCCAGGGTCTGGGGGCTGCCGCTCTCTAGCCAGAAATATTATGCCCAGCCAGAAAACTCACAGCGAACTCCTTAGCCCTCCTTTCCTCTGCTCATTGCACTACTCCCCTCATTATCTGTATTGGAGCTCCGGTCATAAACACCTCCTGTGACTCAATCAAAAGAGTGAAAGAGTATCGTACCTGGAACAGCATTCTTCCTCTAACTTTGTCCGGGACAGTCAACCAGCTGTGGACCAACTGCTGCTTGATGACCGACTTTCAGGGGTCTTTTGATTTGAAAGGCCACATACATAGAGTATGAATGTGTTATTGTTAAATGTCGTAGCCACTAATGAATGATCCTTTAGACAGTGGTGAAATGTAGCTAAGTACATTTACTCAGGTACTGAAGTACAATTTTGACATACTTTAATGTCAAAAGTACTTTGAACTTTACTTCAATTTAATGCAACTTTATATTTCTACTCCACTGCACTTCAGAGGCAAATACTGTACTTTCTACTCTGCTACATTTATTTGACACTTAGAGTTACTTTTCTCATAAAAAACATGATATTCTTATGTGATATGATGCATTACTGTGCTACTAATCTACCCGGTGGTACACAAAGAACATTAAAATATTCTTACACGTATTTGTTAGTGATAAAAACAGAAGAATATACTATTCTATAATAAGACAGCACTCTCTTAAAATGTGCCATTCTACATACTGAGTACTTTTGATATTTTAATTAAATTATTTTTGATAATGCTTCTGTACTTTTACTTAAGTAACATTTTGAATTGAGGACTTTTACTTATAATGGAGTGTTTTTAGACTATGGTATTTCTACTTTTACTTAAGTAAAGGATTTGAGTACTTCTTCCACCACTGCCTTTAGATACACAAAAGAATGAATTCATGTTTGATGTAATGTGTTGATTGATACGCTAAGTTGCCGTAACGGTCACTCGTGAGCGAAAATAAGTTTTAATATTTGTTTTTACATTGTTTAACAAGACCAATTCCAATCACAATTATCCATTTACTAAAATACTTAAAACATGTCTCTTGGAATTTATTACATTTATAAATATTTACACATATAGGCTCCTAGATATACAAGTAAGATATGTCAAGTATAGGAGACAAAGGTGTTTACAGTTACCATTGAGCCGTCTGGTGATATACATCCATATATGTACCAAAAAAGTAAAGGTCCACCTTTTCTTTCATCTCTGTTATCATCCCTCCAGACTATTTCAACTGCTGTGTCCTCCTCAGTGTCAGTAATGGAAATGGAAGTTGCACCAGCTCAATCCAGTTACTGCCAACTGACCTTGAATGTGCCAGTAAAATTTATAATTTCTTTTCAGTTTTGCCTGGCCTTTCACATATTTGACATGCCTCGCCTCAGAAATGTTACAGATGTCTGAGAATTTACATTCTGCAAGCCCAAAACTAGGAGCTGCATTAGGGTCATAAAGCTTTGCATCTGGGCTGGCACCAAGGTGAGGAGCATCGGGATGTATGACAAAGCCACAGAGGGAGACATTTACATTGAACAGTTTTGAGTATTGTTCCAGCACCTGAGGTTCACGCTCAAGGCCCTAGCAATGAAAAGTCATTGTGCTAGATTGTCGTACTCCCTTAAGTATTTGTGCTGCCAGTCTGACCACAAGACTCCCCTCACACATGGCAAACCTCATAGAAACTACTGGCTGTTACTCTGGGCTTGCACATATCTTTCTATAATAGATACTCAGACTGCTCTTGTGTGCCCTCCTTTATCATAGCTGCTTCTCTCTCAAATGGAGAGTGGTGGCAGTTTGGGACAAAGTGTTTGGCACCATCCACAAGGAGTTTGGGGAATTCTGGGGTAGCTGGGTGTTTGACATGACTTGTGGCCACAATAGGAGGACACTGATATGACAGTGGTGAACCTCGCAGCACAGGTCCAAACCTGTAGTCAACCAGTGAAAGCTCAGACAAGCCATGCAGCACCGAGGATATTAGCGGTTGGGGTCTGAGGCTTTTTAGTCCCCAAGGGAACAACACTGATAAGTCAGGGAAGTAATGTTAAAAGTACAGGTATTAAATTCATCATCCTTCCACACTTCTCTTGCAAGTTTAAATTGGTAACATGCAACAATATGATCATGAATACACAGCCAACACTATGACAATAATTATGACCGTTACCTGTTTATGCTTGATAGAGCATTGATTTACATACGCTCCTGGCAGATGGCTTTGGTTTCTCCACCACCAAGTCCTGAATAGGCTCTGCACAGATCCCCTGAGAATGATATGAATAAGCAGCCATGATTGTAGTAATGTCTTGCTTTAATATATCATCAGTCATTGTCATAGGGTTTTACATCATAGGGTTTTTTAATGTTGCACAAAGTTACCTGTGTCCGTGGCCGATGCCATGTTTGCAGAGTGCTTGTGCAGGCCATAGGTGGTGGTACCGCCTTCACCTTCATGTTGTAATGGGACTCTGAAACAACATGGCCATGTGATCATACAGAGCAAAGCATAAATGTTATTAACAGTTGATTCCAGTCATACACGAGCTGTACAATACTGCAGGACAATACTATTGTAATATTTTATCTCTCATTTCCCACAATGACAACACCATGCCCAAATGTATATATTAATTTGAAGAAATGAGCCAATAGCCTACCTGGGCATGTGATCTGCCAGGTTGGTTTCCATTCTGCCATGAAGACAAGGGAAAGTCGTATTTGTTTAAATGTATGTAAGCCATTTTCACCACCAGTAATATCAATAATACCGTGTCACTACACATTCGCATACTTATGAAGCTAAGTAACCATAAAGCCATATTCCCAAAGGTAATTTCATGTGGTGGCCCAAAAATTGGCAAAAGAAAATGCGAAGTAATGTTTGTTTCCATCCACTACCGTAATGTGATTGTAAGGAGTTGTTTGATCGAGATAAGCAGTAGGTGGCAATTCTTCAGTCGGGTGCCAAGATGATGTAATTGAATGAGGCTGACAAAATAATATTTTTTAAATCATAACAATATCACAGATCGTTAAATAAAGCAATCTACGTGCAGCAGTTCAAACATAACATTCTTGCTATTACTAAGACGGAAGTTATGTGTAAACATACCTATGCAGTGATTTTCTGTCTTCTCCGCTCCCGCTCTGTCTTCTCCATGGACTATAAAACTCCCTATCCCGTTTACTAACAGTGGATGTTGCCAAGCTGTCACTCTGATCTAGACTGGCCAATAGGGACATGTCTTAGCTACATCATAAGCATAGGTCCCGCCCAGGAGAGTCAGCTCAACAGCAAGCAAAACTTTTGGATTTACACATATATATATATTTTTAATCACAAATTAATTTTACTTGCAATAAAACATTTTTAGTGTCTATAGTTTTGCTCTCAAATCAATTTTTTGATTGCAGTGTGGAAAGTTTTTCTTTCAAACCTAATCTGTTTGATTGCATAATAAAGAGACAAAAGTACCCTCATATTTTGCATATCCAAGTTACACTGGACATGCATGGTTTATTACATCGCTTACAACTTCTGATGTAACAATGCTGACTCGACGTACTGTATGAAATAAGCCCACACAACAAACTCTGTTTCTGTATTTAGGCCTGTAGAGTTCGATTTTTTTTGTTGTACTTAAGGGGTAGGTGGCAGCCAGTATGAAGGAATTAATTTATGGAACATATTGATATGACCAAAAGTATGTCTGTGAGAGAGTCATAATGTTGGTTTTGGTTACTTTTCAATTAATTGCCCATCAGGCAGGGTCTTATGAAAGATGGTGTCAAGTTGCATTATGTGAAGTGTAAACTAGACTAAAAAGCAGGATATTTTGACTACTGCTGCCTCCATTTTGACCATTCTTCTCTTCTTTAATCTCCCTCTAAGTACCCCTTTAATCAGTTATGTATGAATGGAATAACTGTTTCAGTGCACTATCTTGCATGTAGTCGTTGCATCATTGGTCTTTCTGGACATCATTGTTAGTTTTAGTCTACTGCTGCTGTCTACTGTGATTTAAGTCGCATCCCAGTAGGATTCGAGTCAAATTGTTGCCAAACGGCAATAAAAAGTAATGCAGCCAGGAAAAAGTGGGGAGAAAGCGAGAAGGGTATGACATGAACCAATGGTCCCTGGCCGGAATCAAACCATCAAACCAATCAAATGTTGGGGTGATGGGAGACACTGAAATATAGAGATCCTGCCAACCAAAAGGTAGGATTTTTGAACAAGCATCTGTACTTACAAACAAAATGTACAATATAAAATGTATCTTATAAAGATGCCCACTGTTCAGCGTCAAAATGGCCCATGTCTCCAGATAAAAAATGTTATAGTCGCATAGTTTTATCACTATTTAGAGTGCAGGTCAGCCTTTACTTAAAGCCTACATTATGTACACCTGTATAATAGCTTGATTGACATTGTCATGTCAGTCACTAAAGGTTTAGGTCTCTATTTCTTTATGAAAGCATTGATTATGAGTGCATATGTCTCTGATCTTGGCTGACACAAGTCTCAATATTTACCGGAAGAAAAAGGCCTCCTCTTCAGCAGGGCTGTGTTAAATCCCTTCATGTACGTACAGATGTGTGCTGGGTCTCAGTTGTACACAAATGGTAGTTGTCCTAAGGAAATTTTGGGTACAACATTCAATAGATGATTGCACAGTTTATTTGTGGTGGTGGCCATCTCTGTGTGAGGGTTGTGTTCGTTCCAGCAGTGGAGCACATTGGGCTTTGTTCAGGAAATGCTCCTATGCACATATTTGATTTTTAACTTGTTTTTACACACAGTTTGAGTACTTCGGGGGATTCGTTAATGTTTTCTTATTTCCAAAATGTTCCTAAGAAAAAAAAGTGGTCGGAGCACTCAAGCCATTAATATTTTTGCCGTGCTTGAATAACATTCCAGCACATTTGAGTTGCACTTGCCAGACTGTGATGCCTGTTATGTGCAATTTGATGTTCTCAGTACTCTTCATGAGTTCTGTATCTGAGGTGTGCATCATTGTCAGGCTGTTTTTGGGAATCATGTCCCATTGTCTGGTTCCTGAGACCTTATTACTACACCTGACAACCAACAGATGTTTTTTGTTTCTTATTTTGATATTGGCCCCAATATGTGTTGATAACGCAGCAGAAAATGTCAAAATATATATCAGGTTTTACAGTTGTTTCTAAGGTTCCTGTGTTTGAAGATATATCGGTACCGGATTAGGGCAGGACGTGATGAATTTTTTTTCTAATAGTTAAAATTTTATTATTAAAGAAGCTCATGAAGTCGTTACTACTGAGGGCTATAGGAATACATGGCTCAATAGAGCTGTGACTCTCTGTCAGCCTGGCTACAGTGCTGAAAAGAAACCTGGGGTTGTTTTTATTTTCCTCTATTAATGATGAGTAGTAAGCTGCTCTGGCATTATGGAGGGCTTTCCTATATGTTTTAAGACTATCTTGCCAGACTAACTTTCAAGTTTTCGCGATGTTTGCTTTAATTTGCAGGTTTGGGGGTTATACAATGGA
This sequence comes from Siniperca scherzeri, assembly GCA_027580175.1. NCBI lineage: Eukaryota > Metazoa > Chordata > Actinopteri > Centrarchiformes > Sinipercidae > Siniperca > Siniperca scherzeri. Next base: position 18,762,392 of record CM050853.1, read on the forward strand.
GCTAACCTTTTTTGTTTTATTGTCTTCTTTTTTAGAGGGGCGATAGAATTGAGTGTCGTTCGCAGTGAGCCTGCAGCGCTATCAACTAGATGGTCAATTTGGGAGGGGCTGCGATTTGCATAGGAGTCCTCTGTTATATTGAGACATAGCACCGAATTAAATGCAGATAGAATCGCTTCCTTAAATTTAGCTACAGCACTGTCAGGTAGACATCTAAAATAGGAGTTTTTGTGACCAGTTATATCTTCATGATGACTGTCAAAATGCTAAAGAAAAGAGATACAGTAAGTCTTTATGGGTTTAAAATATATCAGTGGAGAGGGAAGATCTAACAGAGAGGGGCAAACTATTCCACAGCCTAGGGCCAACAATTGAAAATGCACAATCACCTTTTAGATTTTAACTGGGACCGTGGAATGAAGGGCAGTGATTGGTCAGCAGATCTGAGTAGGGCTGGGTACTGAACTTTGATGATGACAGTGTCCGAAATGCTTCGAAACTTCGAGTATCAAATAAATGGCTTGTCATTCGGTACCTAATTTTGAAAACTAAGGAGTAAATCTCATCAGTGTAAGTGCACCAATAAGCATGCATCATTCTTGTACCAGAATCAGAAATACTTTATTGATCCCCGAAGGGAAACTCTTTGTTACAGCAGCTCGCCTTTACGTCAGTGCACACAGGAGAAAGTACTAGCAAAAAATATTATACAATACACTTTAAAAACAGGTCAGAAAATAAATTAAGTACCAGGTGGGTATAAGTATAAAATAAAATAAGTGTGAAGTACCACGATCTAATAATGCTGGTGATTGCCTGCCTAACGTTTCACGTCGCAGAGGCATGCAGGAATAACACTACGTTACGCCCAGAGACAGGGCTTTTTTTTTTTGTACCGCCAGCTGCTTATCTGCACAGATAACTTAAGTGAACTTTGTGCACGGTGCTTGTAAATTAGCCAGTGCAGCTAACCTATATCTGAGTCTGTTCACCACATCGTCCACCGGCATGAAAGCCCCGGCGCATCCTCTCCTCGCCACCGTGGGAATGGTTAACCTGGAGCCGAGGCAGAGAGCGTTTCTGACGGCAAGCGTGGTGTTGCTTAACGTTACAGACTGGCAGATGGTTGTCAGACCTGGGCTAGCTGCTCTTTAGCACAGAGAAAGTAAGAGGTCCCACTATTTCCCAGTACCACAAATGTCACCCATTCCCTTCTTCGGATTAGGCAGACTAGACGCTACAATAGCATATTGCTGCCATACTGTTTGTTATTAATGTTCCTTTCAACATTTATTTATATTTCTTGTAGTCCAGTCCATCATTTTCCTCATTTAGTCCAGTTATCCCGGTTGAGTAAAGTGCGCAAGTAAGAACAGTTTCTCCCGCTGCACCCAAGTCTTAGTTAGTAATTGTACTGTCATGTGTATTGAATTTTCTTTTTGATGCCAATATTATAATTTAGAGGTTACATTTTGGTATCAACAAAAACATATGAATGTAGCTCTTCTTGCACCTGAGGAAAGGAAAAAGGTGGAAGATCTGCTAGCAGTGACGTGACTGTCTGTCAGTCAGGTACACATGACTTTTAGTTTTGAAAGTAAAACAATACATAATAAATAAAAACAAAACAAAAACAAAATAAATGATTTTCTTGTAAAGTATTTATTCTTCTACATCAACAGTGCTGTGTTTTACAGTTGACAGTGTAACCGTGGGGGAGACTGATCAGATGGTGATGGAACTGATAGCAAACACTGCAGTGATGACACTGCATCCCTCAAATTTTTGATTTTGCAGGCAGATTTAACATACATTGTGATTTATAATCTCATGCTGCGCACTTTATGGAAGACATCTAGCTCAGTAATATGCATTAAGCTACATGCAGGTAACAAAGCGTGAGCTTAATGCCTGTCAGGGAGGTGTGCAGCAGGGAACGGCATTCTTTCTGTGCTGTTGGGAGCAAGCTCCAAGCTTATGGGCCCCGCATAAAAATCCAATTTGCCAAACCATTTTGTCTGATGAGAGGGATTTACTGCCTAAAACAAATCAGCTAAAGCTCTTTATCTGCCTGCTGTTGTTTAATTGTCATTGAAATCATGAGGCAACTCTCTTGCGCCATTAGATTTATTTGTTGCTGTCGCATGCTGTGGTAGCCTATGACCCAGAGAATTTCACTTGAAGGCAACACAGTCCTGTCAGAGCACATTTATTCATTGGCACCATCCCTATCCCCAACATGATATTTAGGTATTTGTCGGTTTGGCTCGTCTGAATCTGTTATTCATAAAAGTTGCATCCTGCCAGTACAACAGGCATTTCAAGAGTTGCGTGCAGAGCATGTGTTTTCCTAAGCTTCAGAAACAGAGCAGGTGGAAGAGTAGTGAGGGATGACCCAGTTTGCAGAAGGGAAAATATCAGCTACAGTACTACTACTATTATTCTCTGAAATCAACTGGCCATTTCTAGGCTCATTTCGAGTCTCATTGTCAGTTGCCTTTGTCCCTGCTTGGTTTCTGATAACAGCCCTGACTCAGGAAATACCAAAGAAGCAGCCCTATGATTTATAACATTACACATAAGTGTGTAGAGAAAATAGGTTATCTTGTTTTTCTCTCCCCTTCATGTAGTATGTGTTCAAACGCTCACACAATGTAAGCCTTGTGCAGTAAAGGGGTTGTTCAGCAAGGTGAAATGTTACACTGGTTTAGAACATTGTTATGCAGAGAAGCAGTGGGGTTAGATACCTGACAGCTCCTCCTATCTCATCATCAAAGCAATGGCTTCTCCTCGTGTTCTTGTTGTGGAACTCCAATTTTAGGTCATTTTCATGCATTATTTTCAGGCTAAACTTGTTTGGAGGAAACAGTTCTGCCACCCTTTTGACTTTGAAGCATACTGAGGTCTTTAGTTTCGGCAAACGCAGTGATTGTCGGCTCGCTTGAGAGTGTCTGAAATCCCCTCCCCCCACACCTCTACGTCATCGTCCAACATTTTGTAACTTTACAAAACAATTACGCCAACTTCACACAGTCATTGGTCAGGTGTATGACAACGAACCTCTCTCCTAAGCCCATTTCTTTTTATTCTTCACACAACTACTTACGTCACTTCATGTGAACAACCGAAAATCACCTGTATTAACATCATATGCCAACATGAATCTGTATGGCCCACAATTAATTTCAATGGGTCCTCGGTTGAGAGGGTGGACAGGTTCAAGTACCTTGGTGTCCAAGTCCCAGTCATACACACATTTTCACTATTCCTATCCTATTTAATTATAATGCACAATTTGAAAGAACTGGTGGGGATTACATTTCACTGTCATTGTACCTTATACATGATATCAGTATGATATTGATATTAGTGTTTATTTCGGCCAACAAGAAATGTTACATAGTTTTTCCACCAGAGAGCACTGACATGTTCATTTGTACACTGTAAAATGTCCCACACTGCTTCAATAACCAAATTTTAGGAAGTAGTAAAAAATTAGTTAAAGTTATTTGCTTATGTCAAACACCAAATACCAGCTGATATATTCTCATCAGATTTTTAAAATTCTCATCATCTTTGGACAACTAAAGATGACAACTATGTAATGAAGACACTGTATCTGAACTACATCTGAACATAAACACATCTTTGGCATTTCTGTGCTGAAGTTTGTTGTTACTTAGGCTAATCTATGATAAACTAAAATTGCTGATGATCTTGGCTGATGTAACAGTCAGGCTTTAGTAGTAGTTGGTGTGATAAATTAGTGAAGACTTATTTCTTACAGATCATACTGTTGATTTCATTTTCACATTTATTGTTCTTATAAAATGCCTTACCTAACCCAACCATTACTGGCTTTATGAGATCTGAGCTGTTTCTTTGTTGCTATGGAAACACCAATAGGCCTGAGACAAAGGTTCATTGTTGGTAAAGCATAGGATCGAGACAGCCTGCATTTCATTAGCAAGTTGCAGCAGTTCCATGTCTGACTCAGAGTGGCTGTTATATCACATATTGTCATCAGCCATTTATTGTCTCCCTCACCGCTCATCAGCACTGCAGAAATGAAATGCCAAATGCTTCTCCCTGTCTTTAGGAAGAAAACAACAACACAAAGTTCAGGGCAGTAAGAGGCCACAGAAACTGTAGTCATTGTGTTGTAGTTCTGCTTCAGGAGGACTTTTTTTTTTCTATCCTTAAACCGCCTGCTCCTGTAGGATTTCCAACTGTTACTGCCCACACTACTGCCTCGCCATCCTATTCTGATGTGGTTCCACTAACAGTCTGATCACTCATGTCCACAACCGTGTTTTATGTTGTCTGCCCCATCCCACAGAGAAATGGATTATTATTATTTATTTGAAGAATATCAGCACAGTTACTCAACAAGCCACTTTTACTAAAAATAAATACTAGCCTTACAGTAAATACCTTAAACGTAAAACTTGTACTTTACACATGTAAAAGTAAAAAAAGAAAATAAATTGAGGAACTATGTTATGTTGTTTCTCATAGCAGCAGATATAAACCAAATGTGTACGACTTCAGAGATGGTGTTATTGTTTACAGATTATATGGGATTAAAGATAGCCGTCTCATTGAATATCACTGACTTGTACACAAAAGGCATGTAACTGACTACACAGCTAGTTTAAAAAGAGACAGAAACTAAACTGAAACTAAACCTTGATGTGGTTTTGACAGTTTACTGGAAAACAGTGCTTGCACATGAATGGTTAAGACCGATAATAACAGCCTGTTATAGTTTCATCAGAGCCTGATATACTGGATTCTTGAGGCAGATGCAAATATTGACGTTTGACGTGTGTACTGTTGTTACCAATACTTCTCAGTGCTGTCTGGTGAATAAACTATGTAACTGTGACACTGTTTCTAAATGACCTTAAACATATCTTTGACATTTGTGTACTGACCTTTCAGGTACTTATCAGCCAACATACTCTGATACCAATGTCCTGTATTTATGATAAGTCCAGTCCTTAAAGTTTTCAGAATCCGGTTTATTGCCAAGTAGGTTTTCATATACAAGGAATTTGCCTTGGTATTTTACTGCAAAAGTCAAGAATCATATATACACCAATTCACCAATCCCCTGCTGGACCTCCTGCAGTTCGCCTACAGAGCCAACAGGTTTGTAGATGATGCAGTAAACATGGCCCTCCACTTTATCCTCCAGCACATGGACTCTGTAGGAACCTTTGCCATGATCCTGTTTGTGGATTTTAGCTCCGCCTTTAACGTCATCATCCCGGCTCTGCTGCAGGACAAGCTCTCCCAGCTGAGTGTGCCTGACTGAACCTGCAGGTGAATCACAGACTTCCTGTCTGACATGAGGCAGCACGTGAAGCTGGGGATACACGTCTCTCACTCCCAGACCATCAGCATTGGTTCCCCTCAAGGCTGAGTCCCCTATACTCTTCTCCCTGTTCACAAACAGCTACACCTCCAGTCACCAGTCCATCAAGCTTCTGAAGTTGGCAGATGACACCACAAACTTGACACCACCCTCATTGGGCTCATCTCTGGATGGTCATCAGATACCCCCATGTGTGGGACATTGACCATCTGGTAACCTGGCGCGGACAGAACAACTTGGAGCTCAATGCTCTAAAGACAGTGGAGATGGTTGTGGATTTCAGAAAATAACCCAGCCCCACCCACCCCCATCATCCTGTGTGACTCCCCAGTTGACACAGTGGAGTCCTTCCGCTTCCTGGGCAATGGGAGCTGAATATCATCTCCATCACCAGGAAGGTACAGGAGAGGATGTACTTCCTGCGGCAACTGAAGAAGTTCAAATGAGTCAATCATGGTGTACTTCTAGACCACCATTATTGAGTCCATTCTCACCTACTAGATCACCATCTGGTATGCTGCTGCCACTGCCAAGGACAAGGGCATACTGCAGTGTATCATTCACTATGCCGAGATGGTGACTGGCTGCAATCTGCCATCCCTACAGGACTTGTATACCTCCAGGGCTTTACCTAGAAAGTTTTGGCAGTGCACCAGTTGTTGCCCGGTTATCCGAGCTCATGTAGTGTCGCTGCCATTCGAATGGCAAATGCAGTCAGGCACACTCAGCTGGGAGAGCTTGTCCTGCAGCAGAGCCGGGATGATGACGTTAAAGGCGGAGCTAAAATCCACAAACAGGATCATGGAATAGGTTCCTAAAGAGTCCATGTGCTGGAGGATAAAGTGGAGGGCCATGTTTACTGCATTATCTACAAACTTGTTGGCTCTGTAGGTGAACTGCAGGAGGTCCAGCAGGGGATTAGTGATGGCTTTTAGGATGACTTCATTACCAGAGAGGGCAATAGGTTTGAACTCAATTATGTCTTGTGATTCTTGGTTTTTGGGGAAGGGATGATGGTGGAGGTTTTGAAGCAGGATACCATATGGCATGTCTCCAGTGAGGTTTTAACAAGGTCAGTTAATTAGTGATTCAAACTGATTAAGAGCCATTTAGGTTTTGGTTGGTGTCACTTGAAATGCTCAGTTAAGCTACATTAACCTTACCTTGGCCAAATCGAAGTGAGCTAACTTTAGCTTTATTCAGCTCAGTGACAGCAGTGTTCGCTCAAGGAGAAGATCTGCTGAGTGAGGTGTGACACAATAAGTACTTTTCCCCTTAAATTCCTATGAGACGCGGGCACTTCACTTCTCAAGGCATTGTAGCTGGTGGCACATGATGCATGTCCAGTAATGGAAAGTACTGTAACTAAGTACATTTACTCAGGTACTGTACTTTTAGTACAATTTTGAGGTACTTGAACTTTACTTGAGCATTTCCATTTCATGACACTTTATACTAGGGATGCTGAGATCGATCGGACGGCGATCGTTATCGGCCGATATTCAGTAAAAATATACGATTGAGATTAATGCTTTCTAGTCGGCGATCGCGAAAAGCGTTCGAGGACACACATTGCATTTGTTTACTAGCGGATTTGACTAGCGGTGACCACGCAGATTCATAGTGGCAACATACAGCAGGCTCCTTTCCAGTCAAGAAGAAAGGAGAGGGAGAGCTGTTGACGAGTCAGAGAGGGAGAGATGGTGATGCGTCAGAATTTGAAAAAAGAAAAAGCTAAGTGATTTTCTGATTCTGAACAATTTAATTATAATGACTTGAACAAAACTTTGGTCAAAATCATTGATGTTGCTAGTTATGCGTCCTGCGTCTCTAATGTGTTAAAATCCAAAAGGACACAGAAAACTCACTGTTGACGCGTCCAGGGGACAATAAATTCATGTTGAAATCATAGAAAGAAAGAAACAAAAGAAACCTTGCTGTCAAAAACCCAGTTTCTTACAGTCTGCGCATATACTGTATCTCTCCAGCACAGTTATGTGTTATAGTGCAGTCAGTAAGTCACCATCTCTGGGGATACACAGGTTCAGGGTTCGAATCCGCAGGTGGCCTAAGTCCTACTTGCCAACAATGTCGCAATTCATGCAAGTGCATGTGGTGTGTTTTCAAGTGGTGCTTGTCAGTTAAATAAGAAACAAGCATCCAAATGCTTGCAATCTGCTTTAATTATCTATTGTTTTGTTTTTAATGCCATACTGTGAAGCACTTTGAGCTGCATTTCATGTATGAAAGGTGCTATACAAATAAAATTATTATTATCATCATCATCATTATAAGAAAGGTGGTGGTGTTGCTGCTATTTTTTTTTTTTATCACGTAAAAGCATCTGATTTGGTTCTTACTCTACTTTTGAGTATTTAACGCTGGTAATTCAGATCTGTATATCCCTGTCTAGTGCTCAGTTTACATCCCTCCAAGGCTTAAAAAAGGCTTTATATCTGATTTTGGTGAGCTTTTATCTAAAATTACTGTTGAGTACGACTCAATCCTTATCGCTGGTGATTTTAATGTTCATATTGATGACACCACAGACCATTTTGCTATCCAGTTTACTGACATGTTATCAACCTTTGAGTTCATACAGCAGACTGCAGGGCCTGCTCATAATCAGGGTAACACTCTTGACAATCTCACCTGTTGCTTCTGCCCTAGCTGGCTCTCCCAGCATGTTGGCTGCTGTCCTCCTCCTCCTCTCCTACATCTCTCTCTTCATTAGCTACAGCTTACCCTTCTGATCCTCTCTTGCTGCTTCAGCTGCCACAGCAGCACTGGTTGAAGCCTGGAAATATTTGAAACAAATTAATTGGATAGCTAATCACACTGGTCGAACTGTTTAGCTTTCCCACAATTGTTTCCTTAAGTTTCTAAGTACTCTGTTTTGCTAATACCTCTGGTCCAGACTGTCTTTGAGCCTCCTCAGGACGAGCCCTTTTGAGTCCTTGAAAATATTTTTTCAATATTCATCTGGATTGAGGGAGCAAACATTCAGCATCAGACTTAAAGAATTATCATTAATGTTATCCACTTGCACGAGCAGTCGATATTGACTAGCAGCTATACAGCGTGCTAACCTTGACAACCCAGCTCAAAGTGTGCACGGAGAGGAGGGGCTATTCACAGACGGGTCCGTTGTCATTAATGTGTTTGTGAGAGAGAGCGAGAGAGGGGCAAGGAGGGGCCGACCAACCGTCCAAAACCCGAAGATATTCAATTTACTACCATGAAAGGCAGCAAATCCTCGCAAATGACAAGCAGATGTTTTGCACTTTGCTTGAAAAATTACTAAAGCGATTGATGGGTTATTAAAATAGTTGCCTTTTCAATTGATTAATTGACCAATCGTTTCTGCTCTAATACCTAGCTCTACAGATGATAGTACAAACAGATTCATTGTTAAGAAAACAAATAATCTAAAAGCCACTTTTGTTCAAATAACTTAAGTCCTTAAGTCCTTACACACTTGGCACTAGCAAAGACACATGTTTTCCATTAAAGATCAGACAGGAGAAACAGTCTGAGTGATGTATGTAGAGCTGAAACAGTTACTTGACAGGAAATTATTAGACTAAATATTTTAAAAATCAGTTAACAGAATTTCCAACCATACGTTAATTACAGCTATTCCAATGTGAGGATTTGCTGCTTTTCTCTGTTTATATCATTATCATATCATTGTAAACTGAATATCATTGGGTTTTGGACTGTTGGTCAGAGATTTGAAGACATCATCTTAGAAATTGTGATGGGCATTGGTGTATTTTTTTACGCATCACTTATATCAGTTTTTCATTTGAACGAATTTTAAGACTGAGTCATTTGCATGGAATATTGGCTGATACTGATAATCCTTCTTTTGTGATTGAGATCACCAAATATTTGTTTCGCATACATTAATGATAAGTGACAGGTTTGAACATCAGTGTAGAACAACACAGCACCCAAACATAATCAATACATGCAGAATGTTAGATAAGCGGTTATTTGTCATGATCTAGTTCCCCTGTTTGCTGTGGATTCCTGTCACGGTGGTTAATCCTCGCCCTCTCCTCCCCCCTGTCCCCCCCGCCTCAGGCACAGGGACTTTTGGCCGAGTCTTCCTGGTGAAGGACAAGAAGAGCAGGGCCTTCTACGCCCTAAAGCAGATGAAGATCCCTGACGTGATCCGACTGAAGCAGGAGCAGCATGTCCACAACGAGAAGGAGGTGCTAACAGAGGTCAACCACCCTTTCCTCATCCGACTGTGAGTCTGCTTCCCAGTTTTACCCACAGACACACCGGGTAGAGGCAGGGATCTGGGTGACCATTTCTAATGAAGAGGTTCAAAGTTCAGTGTCTGCTTGTGCATTCGGACACACTGATTCCAATTGGTTTTATCGCCAGGGCAGGTTATCAGTACTGTGTACTCGTGAAATATTAATAAAATCAATAGAATATTAAAAAGCACCATTATAGTACCATCAAATGATGCATGGCACCAATGACTACTTTCAAAGAAAACTAGGCACAGAGAATGAACAGTTACATTTATTTCAAACTGCAGTTTGAGAGTAATAAGTAACTATTCATGAGTGTGATAGTACAAGCAATCTCTAATGCCACATAGTTGTAGATCATATAGACATCACACAAATTAATACTAAGAGACAAAATCATGAAAAAATGTTGTCCCTAATTTTTTTTTTTTTTTGGGCACCCATATCTCAAATTTCCGTTGTACCTTTATCTCAGTCAAGACTCAGCATCCACTGACATTGTAGTATTTGTTTAGCAATGATTCACAAAATTCACAGTTCAATTCAGTACATTATAGTGGCATCACAATGACTTCCCATACATGAAGATGCTTTTACTGATATCATATTAGATTATATTTTTACAGTTGTGGTGCACTACTTAATACTGCCAAAAAATAATAAAATTTATAATTGAATTAAATTATATTAATAAAATAAAAAAAGAAATCATAAAAAAGGTGGCAATATACATGCCCCTATACAGTGGTGTGAAAGTGTTTGCCCCCTTCCTGATTTCTTTTTTTTTTTTGCATGTTTGTCACACTTAAATGTTTCAGATCATCAAACAAATTTAAATATTAAACAAAGATAACACAAGTAAACACAAAATGCAGTTTTTAAATGAAGGTAGTTATTATTAAGGGAAAACAAAATCCAAAACCTACATGGTGTGAAATAGTGATTGCCCCCTAAACCTAATAACTGGTTGGGCCACCCTTAGCAGCAACAACTGCAAGCAAGCGTTTGCCATAACTTGCAATGAGTCTTTTACAGCACTGTGGAGGAATTTTGGCCCACTCATCTTTGCAGAATTTTTGTAATTCAGCCACATTGGAGGGTTTTCGAGCATGAACTGCCTTTTTAAGGTCATGCCACAGCATCTCAATAGGATTCAGGTCAGGACTTTGACTAGGCCACTCCAAAGTCTTCATTTTGTTCTTCTTCAGCCATTCAGAGACCCTACAACAACATTCCTTAAGTCACGCAAATGCTTGATTGCAGTTGTTGCTGCTAAGGGTGGCCCAACCAATTATTAGGTTTAGGGGGCAATTTCAGGGTTCAGGGTCATTTTGCATCTGCCCTCTTTCAATTTTTTTTAAAGGAATAGTTCATAGGAACATTTTGGGAGTCAGGACATGGTTAGCCTAGCTTAGCAAAAAGATGGTAAGCAGTGGGAAACAACCAGCCTGGATCTGTCCAAAATAAATTAACATGTTGACAGAAATATAAAAATGATGATTTATGGTATTAGGAGGGGTTACTAGCTGGATCTATTTCAAAAATAGATCCACCCAGTACTTCTGTGCAGTGTCTCTCACAGACTCTCAACTCACTCTTGGAAAGAAGTGAATAAACATAGTTCTTAAAATGTTGAACTATTCCTTTAAAGCACCTGTATTTTTTAATCAAATTAAATTTTCACCTATTTGTCCATGGTCTCAGTAGATATTATACATAATAAAATAATTCATAGACCTATTCTGATAGGATTTTCCATAATACAATAAATGTCGCGTCTGATATAAATCCAATATAATTTGAAAACTTAAGGAACAGACTTGAGTGAAATCAGCATAATTCTCTCCACATCCCTTCCAACACCAGGATGGTACAGATCAGTCACCTTGGTCTTTATTTGGTATAATAAAAATACTGCATCTGTATCCTGTATCCAAGCATATTCTTTACATAAATGGGAAGCAGTTTTATCCCTGAGCAAATTTCTTCCTGTTTCCTAGTATGAATAACAACTTCTAAAAGTCTCTCCCATTTATGCTTTGCTGTAGTTTCAGTGTCAAAATCTGATATATTTTCAGTACAGCAAATGTAACAATCTCTGAGAATATAGCTTACATTTCTCCTTTCTACTCATAAAAACACAGTGCCTGATCAAATTATAGTGGTTTCTAAACAGTATTTATGAAGCAAAATATAATCGGGTTATTACAGTGTAAAACTGTAATAACCCACAACCTCACCACTTTTATTTGCTTCATTATATTAAATGAAGCAAATGAAAAGGCTCACTATGTGTAGCTTTAGTTGTGTTGTAACTTTGCAAAACATGAATTACTGCACTTTTGTTTTGTTTCTCTTATGTTGCTGTTCTTACTTTCGTCTAACAGACGACAGCAGCCTCACAGTTTTCTGATACTTTCATAGCTGTGATCAAAGCTACAGGAAACTCTAAATCCTGAATTTCTAGATAGCTCTTCGTTTTGTTGGTTGCAGGTCTCCAGACTAACTTTTTTTCACCACCATTCCGGAACCGTCCCGAAAAACAAATTTGTCCCGGAGTGAATGTAAACCATCCCAAAATGTGTTGTTTCTTTACTTTGTTAGTATCAGCTATAGTTGTTAGTGGCATTATCAGGGAAAAAATAATATACTCACACACAGCCAGGATAGCGCCTGGCCAAAGTTAGCTAGCTAGTAGCAAGGAGCTGGCTAGACTGTTTCAATTAAATGATGAGCTCGAACATATTTGCGAGGTCCAGCCAGCAAGCCCTTTGTGACTGAGGGGATAGATGGACCGGTACTGCGGGAACATTTCAGAATCTTCATATTTTTTGTGGGTCTCACGCTGAGTAGTCAGCCAGTGATAGTAACTATAGTAACAGCATGAGAAGACGCGCTCTGCTGTAGTCAGGGCTTGGTTCAGTTTGTCATTTGCTAAGTGATAGTTATACATACATACATACATACATACATACATACATACATAGATACATACACAAACATACAAAAATCCAAGGTGGGGGGGGGGCATTTGCCATCAGATCTCACCAGTTAAGCAGGGTAAATCACACATTTGGTTAAGATTAGATCAAAGCCTGGGCATAACTGATAGAGACTTATATATATGTGCTATTTACATACCCCCAGTAAATTCTGCTTATTTTGAAGAAGACATTTTTGAAACTCTCCACTCAGAAATCACCTATTTCCAGGCCCAGGGAAACATGCTTCTAACTGGAGATCTGAATGGACGAACAGGAATTGAACCCGATGTCATCGACCCACAGGGCAACAACCATGTGTTTGGTCAGTCTCCCCCTGTTTACCACACCAACCATCACCCCCCGGAACAACCTTGACTCTGAAATATACCAAAGTGGCAGGGAGGTAGTGCATCTCTGTCGGGCCGTAGGCCTGTACATACTTAACAGTAGGTTCAGAGGGGATTCTTTAGGGAGATTCACATACTCCTCAGCTCTTGGATCGAATGTAGTATACTATGCAATCACTGACATCGACCCCTTCACTATCAGTGCATTCACTGCAATCCCCCTTTCAGACCACAACCAAATAAATGTGTTCTTTAAACTCTCAGATCAAATGAGTGACACAAAAAAGAAACCCAGTAAGCTGTATAAATTAAACCCTACTTACAGATGGGCCCAAGACAGTGGAGACAAATTTATCATGGCCTTGAACTCACCTGATCTGATGAGTGACATATTAGTATATAACCAAAATCAATGTGTCCCTACCAGAGATGGTGTATAAAAGGCTATTGATGATATCAATGTGATATTTCAAAAGGCAGCTATTAAAGCTAACGTTATAAAACAAAAACGGAAGCCTGTTAAAAGCAAAATGCCAACTAATGGTTTGATCAAGAATGCAAGACCATCAGAAAAACTTGAAAAAAATAGCAAATGAAAAATATCGCCAACCAAACAACCCTGCCTTACGCATTAGGTACAATGACATTTTAAACAAATATAAATGCACAAATAGGAACAAAAAACAAAATTATACCCACAAGAAACAGGTGAAGTCTCTGTTTTACGCTGATGATTTTGTTCTACTATCTCCTACTGAACAAGGACTACAGCAACAGCTGGACATAGTAGAAAAGTACTGTCAGAACTGGGCCCTGGCAGTAAATATGAAGAAAACTAATGTCATTATTTTTTTTTAAAATGCCCCAGATGCCAGGAGAACAAATACCAGTTTACCATAAATCATATAATTGAACATAGACATACATAGTTATCTCATCTCTGTCATACATAGTTATGACAGAGATGCACTTCTTCCTACAATGTACAACATTCAATAAAATATGAAACGTTTACTTTAACAAGTTCAACTCTGTAATCTCAGATTTCAAAGAGCTAAATGACCTCTCAAAATTAAAAATACTTCTAGGAGAAGGAGACAGGGCATATCCTGCTGCGCCATATATATTAACATGCCACAACCTGATGGACAATGAATGACCTAGACACACACACACACACAAAGTTGCAATGTTTATGTAGTTTTTACTTACTTGTATTTGTATTTTTAACTGCAAGTCAGTATTTATTATTATCATTATTATTCTGTGTATGTTTTTATTTCACACATGCTTTGGCAATGTTAACATCTGTTTCCCATGCCAATAAAGCCCAATTGAATTGAGAGAGAGAGATTTTAGATTTTTAAAAACCTTTATTTACATAAATAAATTAGTTAGCTAAAGTCAGAACATTATTAACATTAAAATAAACCAAGCTGTACACAGTGCAGTTAAGACCACAAACACTTCAACAGCTACCTAAAAATCGTATTGAATCTTAACTCATCACCATCCATACATTGCATCATTAAAGCACCACGTTTTGATAAAATTATCCATGTTACTCATTCCTTTAAAAAAAATCTAAAATCAACCCAGACTCTGGCTTTCACCAATGATATGAAAACAGGAAGTGCTTCTTGCCCTGTCCTGTCTTCTACTCTGTTCTTCCTGCTGCTGTAGATGGACAGTTTGACCTTCCCTACTATCAGGTTTAGTAGTTGCTACTTTATAGCCGACTCCTAGAATGAAGGCAGTCTTAGACCACCTCTCACCAAACCAACTAAAAACATTCTCCTGTGCATTAAAAAGTCTTTTGCATCCATAAAAACAATGAAAAACAATCTCTACTTCCCCACAAAATGGACATTCACTTGAGACTGCAGGGTTGATCAGAGATAAAAACATTTACTGCAATGGCTCCATGTAAAATCCTCCACTTTAAATCGCCAGTCCTTCTCTTTTAGAGGTGGTTATATAAAACCCTCCATACTGGTTTCACACCACTGTCCAAATCCAGTTGTCTCTCTCCACCCTGTGTTGACTCTCCCATCCAGTTTAGATTTGTTCAGTGCTTTCACACAACATGTATACACAGCCTTTCCTTTAACTGTGTATAAGTCCACATATTTACAGTCCATCACATTTAATAAGGGTCCTGAGAACCTATCTGGATTTGGAGCAAAACCCAGCTCTGGAAATGGATCATTCTCATCAGGAGTTTCCACTCCACCACTGTACTCCTGCAGCATCTTAACCTCCTCTTCCGTCAGTTTCTCAGTCCACATCTTCGAAATGTTCCTGGTCCGTCGAGTAGACTTCTGCCCAAGATGAGAAGCTGTAGCCTGTGCATCAGTCAGTCCAGGCCCAGCTACATCCACTATTTTTCTCAGAGTGACAGCTCCAGTGGTGGAGAGCATGTTGGTGAGACCTGGTGTTGTACTGTCCTGAACGTCCAACCATTGATGAGAGGTTCTTATAAGTGCAGAGAGCTTGTATGCTCCAGTCGCTTCCATTTAAATAAGTTGCATGTCTTATAAGGTACTTGATAAAAAGGAGGTAATCCACACAATTTTTTAAAAACTTAAAATCCATTAAAAAGGCTCCATGCAGGCCACCCGATGCCACAGAGCAGATGCTACCAGGTTGTTAATAATTAGTGCTCTGCCTCTAAAGGACATTTGTGACTTCAGCCATTTCCACTTATTCAGTCTTCCTTCTTCCTTCTCCACCACCCCCTCCCAGTTCTTCTGGACTAGGGTCTCATTGCCAACATACACTCCCAAGATATCTGAAACCATCCTTATTCCAAGTCAACCCCCTGGTAGACTGGGCAGACCCCCTCTCCAACTCCCAACTGCCAGTGCTTCACTTTTTGACCAATTGACCATTGCCCGTCCAGTTTTTTTGATCTCTTCTTGATTTTGGACAAGAACAATGACATCACCTGCGTAAGCTGATAAAATGTGGCTTCTGTTAAAATCCTTTAAAATCAACCTTCAATGTTTGCCCTTATTTTGCACAACATGGGTTCAATAGACAGTGAATAGACAGCCCTGTCTCACTCCCCTACACACTTTAAAAGAGGCACTCAGGCGTCCATTCAATTTCAGTACACTCTCAATCCTGGTCCTAGTCCTGGTACAAAACCTTGATCATAGCTATAAGACCTGGGCTGAGGCTGAAGCTCTCCAAAGTCTTCCAGAGATAAAAAAAGGTGCTCAACCCAGTCAAAAGCCTTTTCCTGGTCTAGAGAAATGAGAATGGTTTCAATGCCCAAAGAACCAGAGATGTCCAAAATGTCTCGAATTAAGGACACATTGCCTGGTAGGTCCATCCTGGACAAACAGTAAGTCTGATCTTGGTATATCACTAGGTCCATCACCTCTCTGTCTGTTGGCCAGCGCTTTGGACAGGATTTTATAGTCCGAACAGAGAAGAGACACAGGATGCCAGTTTTTAATCTCTTGTATATCTCCTTTTTTCGGTAAGAGAGTTATTACTGCTCTCCTGCAACTTAGCGGTAGCAACATGTCTTTAAAACTCTCATTAAAAACAGTTAAAAGATCTTCACCTATCTCCCCTCAGAACTCTTTACAAAACTCCACTGGAATCCCATCAATGCCAGGGGCCTTTCCCCCCTCCTTGCCCTGCAGTGCTGTAAGAAGTTCTTGCAACGCCAGTGGTTCCTTTCAACTCAGTGTTAACGTCTTGTGGGACTTTGGGCAACCCTTCACAGAAGGATTCAGTTCTTCATCTTCTTTATACTCGCTGCTGTAAAGCTCTGTATAAAAACACACTGCTCATCTCCGTATCTCATCTCGAGTCTCTGATTTCCTGTCCTGTAGCAGAGCGCAGAGCATGAATAAACCTGCTCTGCCTATTTTTCTTCTCTAGTCCAAAGAAGAACTTGGACGGTGCATCCATCAGCACTGCACTCTGGAAACATGACTGGACCGGCACCCCCTGAGCCTTAGTGCCTAGTAGGTCTGTAAGAGCTGATTTTTTTAGACCTGAGATCTTCAATATGACCTCGATTTCTGATGGGTTCTGCAGTTCCACAATTCCAGTCTCTAGATCTTCCATAGATCTGGTAATGTCCCTTGTGACATTGAGTGTGTACTGCTGACAGAGCTGCTTTATTTCTACTTACCAACAATCCCACCACTGTCTCAGAGATTTAAAATCTTGTTTTCTGCTCTTAAAAACCCCCCAAAAGCATCACATAATAGAGATGTGTTAAAATGCCACTATGCACTTTTAGGTTTTAAATTAATGATTAAAACATTACAAATAACCAGAGCATGGTCAGTAAAACAAACAGGCAACATTCAGCAGTTTTTAAAGATGTTAAAATGATGTTTAAAACAATAAAAACCAGTCTAGCCTAGCCGGGGAGATTAAATTCCCTCTAGTGTGAGCCCACGTATGTTGTCTTTTATCATCATTCATCCTTCTCCACACATTTACTAAGTCATGTGCTTCCAGTAGTTGCCTCAGTGCACGCTGTGATGCACTGTGAGCTTCCAAGTGATTTTTGTCTAAAACATAATTTTCAGTACAATTAAAATCTCCTAAAAATAAAAAATCCTCAACATTAACTTTACTTAAAACGGTGCTTAGAACCTGTAAAAAAAAAAAAAAAAAAACGCACTCTGTCAGGTCCTGTAGTAGGAACATACACATTCATAAAAGCAATATTAAAATATTAAAATCTTGCCCTCACCACCATCCGTCAGCCCTCCACCACCTACTCTACCTCAAAATGACACTGGTGAAAAGTTCTTTGAGAAGCGGATGCCGCCTCCCCACTAAATTCTTTCTTCCAGTCAGGCTTATTAAAACTGTCGCTGAGTCTCAAAAACATCACATCAGTGCCTTTAAGTCTCATCAGCTCGTACAGCAGAGACATTTTCGCTGCATCTCTTGCCCTGTTTATATTCAGCGTACTGATATTAAAATGACCCATGGCAAGAGAGATTAAAAGCAAACATAACAACACTGACCTATATTTAGGATGTAAGATCTTATTCATCATCATCATCATCTTCATTATTTAGTTGCCTGATTTTCTGAACAATCTTCTTCAGTCTGTACACCTCCTGGCCACTGAGACCTCCTCTCCCTTTACTGCTATTATGTAGCCGGGCAGAGTTAGAGAGCAGCTCTTTGTCAGAGAAATAATGCTCCACTTTCACTCCCTTCATGTTTTTAGTTTTCTGTAGGAACAGTTTGATTTTTCCAACACTGTCAGTTTTAATTTATCCTATGGCTATCAGCCACTTTGAAGCCAGATGATACACTCCCACTGTCAGCAACAGAGCCCTCCTCCATACTGGATCCAGACTCTGTATCTCTCTGTATCCCTACTCTCCTCCCTCTTGTCCTGCTCGCTGTCCCTTTCTTCGCCTGTGAATTTCCACTGTTACTTCTAGTTTTCTTTTCAGATGGGGCACTTTCAGAATCTCATCATCATCATCATCATCCTCCTCCATGTCAACTTCACTTCCTCCCAACACTGCGTCTTCTACAGATATTTTGATTACACAGCTTTCCTGTTGTTTTACAGCTTCCTGTCCCTTACCTGTCTCCTCCTGTCCTCCCTCACTCACCAGACTGTCCTGTTGTACTCCACCTGTCTTCTCCCGTCCCTCCACACTGTCCTGTCTTGTCTCCTTATCGCTGTCTCATTCTGGTTCTGTTGTTCAGTTTCCTTTCCCTTGGCAGCTGCCTTGTTAGAAACATTCTGCCCTGACGTAGAGTTTTTCTCTGGACATGATCTGATGAGATGTCAGTCTCTACCTGAACTCTGAGAATTCAGATTTAAATTCAGAATAAGGACCAGGAGCGAGGTACACTATACCAAATAGAATTGGCCGTCGAATTGGCCATCCAGGTTGGGTGTGAAAGACTAAGAACAAGGCTTTCGAATTAGTTCTAATTTAGTTTAGACTTGTGGCCACAGTGGTCACTGTGCTATGCCATCACCCAGGGATTTACAACTTAAAAAATGTCAGTGTCACTCAATATGGCTCCCAAAACGTTTTCAAATTATAGGACGCATTTGAACAGTTTTTTTAATGCCACTTATCTTCATCTGGTTTACCATGTCTGGGGTGTCACACCATCTAATGTAATTTACTTTGGGGAGGGTTGTTGACTACCTTCTGTTACTAAGGTGGTACAAATCAGACTATGATTAGTACTTTCTCCTGTGTGCACTGACGTAAAGGCGAGCTACTGTAACAAAGAGTTTCCCTACGGGGATCAATAAAGTATTTCTGATTCTGATAAAATAGTTAAGATAAAATTCTTAGAATTCTTAAATTCATTGCAAAGCCTGACAGATACAGGATTTTTGAGATTGATACCGACATATAATATAAACAAACATTTTAAATAAGGATCCCATAAACTTGAATATTAAAGAATAGTGACCAAGATGTGAGTGAGGCATTTTATAGTGTATACTACAGTTTATCTGCAATAAGCTAATATCAGCCAGCCTATTTATTGATGGGCAATAACCTTTTGTAAATAAGGACCCAAGTAAAAAAAAAGACAGACTAAACTGTTGTGGGTTTGAGCAGTTATCTGATTATTGTTGCAAAACAATACATAACTTTCACATGGTTGTATGCTCCACATGTGCAGTACTGTATATTTGGAAATAAATGTGATTATAGATCGAGGTAACTATATCTTGAGAAACCAGAAAAAGCAAAAGGAAGTGTTGAGATAAAATAGCAGTGTAGGAAAGAGTCAGTAATTGTCTTTGTGGCCAGCAGCCAGCACTTATGGAAAACACTGGAGCCTCCTCCATCTTCATCAGTGACAGAGCTCTCATGTTTTATTCCTCTGAAGGGCCCTTCCAGCTGAAATAGTTGTTGCACAGTGCTCCAAACCACACCGGGGGGTAAAGTCTTCATCTGATTTCCTCAGCTCGTACAGTACTCTACAATACTTTAAATCTTTTTCCCTCCTGTGGACATGTAGCACAACTGTGGACTGAAGAAGAAGTTACTTAGTGTTTAGAATGTATTTAAAAAAACTTTAAGATTGAACCGTCTTTATGTTTTTCGACCTGTGTTGTTATTTTTCAGGTTTTGGACCTACCACGACGAGCGCTTCCTCTACATGCTGATGGACTATGTGCCAGGCGGTGAGCTGTTCAGCTACCTACGCAGCCGCGGGCGCTTCAGCAATGCCACTGGGCTCTTCTATACCTCTGAGATCGTATGCGCCATTGAGTACCTCCACTCCAAAGAAATTGTCTACCGTGACCTGAAGCCTGAGAACATCCTGCTGGACAGTGAAGGACACATCCGCCTGACTGACTTCGGCTTCGCTAAGAAGCTGTCTGACAGGTGATAGAAGTAATATCAGTATCCATTTTGACAACCACAATTGCAGAATGATTTGGAAGTTAAAATCACCTAAAACGAATCAAATTGACTGTGAATGGAGTAGCCTATAAGCAAGGTAAGAGATAAAAAGGAACATAAATATCAGTTCATAAATCGTCTACAACCATGGTGTTTTAAGAAGTGATTTAAAAGATGATATTGATTTTCAGTCTTTAGTTTTAAATCCCGACTTGTTGTAATCTGGATTTGGAGGGGTCATTCTAAGCCATTTGTTTATTAAAACTTTTTAGGAGCCAATAACAATAACTTGTTTGTTCGTGGACACAGGGTTGTGATCTGACTTGAAAGAAATAATCAAGAGATTCACTGATAATGAAATAATCATTAGTTGCAGCCCTAAATCTGAGTCCTACAGGGTGTAAGCCTTAAAAATAGTTAATCCAATTTAATGGTGAACCTAAATGGTAAGATGTTTAAATAGTGTTGGTGTGATCTTGAATTTTTGCTTCAGTAGTACTCTGAGCGGTTGTCTTCTGTACAGATAGGGGTGTCAGAGTGACTGGGTCATAGATAAAAGCATGGATGAGATTTATTACAAGCTTTACATATAAAGAAAATGCCTCATTTTAAAAATATCCTTTAAAGAGGATGTCTGTCTGTTTACTATTTAAATTTTCACTTCATTTACCATATCTGACAAGTGCCGTCACTTATTTTAGTTAAGAGCCTTTCATACCTGGCATATGTAATATTGCCTGCTTCATCTGTCTGTTAAAGTGATGTCCTTTTGTCATTCAGACAGAGGTGTCCATTACATAAATGTCCAATATGGTTTTATTTTCTATTCAGACGACAGGACATCGTTTATTAGATAGAGCATCTATCCAATAGACTAAAGTCTGACAATGCACATGCATAGAAAGACATTAAGTAGGTTCTGTCATCAGTCCTATTTGCTCACATGCTGTATGTAAAAGTGGCGCTACTTTTTTTTTTTTTTACTTTTGTCCTGCACTGTGAGGGAAAAATAATTTTAGAAAATAATTTTTTCTATGACAAGAATTGTCTCGAGTGGCTCATTCACAGTGTTTGATAGTTTATTAAACTGATTTTATTTTCTTAGAGCAGAGGAGAAATCTGAGAGCAGACGTTTCACGGGCGCACAGAAGCAGCCAGAGTGCGAGGAGAAGGGCTGAAGCTGGAGTGCAGGAAATCAGTGCGAACAATATATCTGAGTACAAACATACAGTTTAAGCAGAAGCAGAGCAAATCTCAGCGCAAGCAGGGGTTATTTGAGTGCGAGGGCAGGGTTTTGAGAGAAAGCATTACAAAATCTGAACCTGAAATCAATCACTCATGCTCTCAAATTGAAAGACCATGCTCTTGAGAGGGCTTTCTTTGGGAAAAGCCTAATACCTGCAGCCATAGCCACCTTAAATAATAGGCCTTGCTGAACTGGCTAGAGCGTGTACTGTTGTCTGTCATTTTATGTTGTTACTGTGTGAGGTTGTTGTCTGATGTGTACAGTGCTGTAGAAAGGAATTTCCCCTCAGGTACAATAAAGTCTAAAGTCTTGAATAAAGATTGGAAAAAAGCCCCATAACGGTGGGGTCTATTTTGATTTCCTTCTTAGGGCGTTTTCATATAATGTACGATTGCTTTGTACCGTGCCTGAGTATGAGTTTTCTTTAGTTTATTGTAACTACGTGCATGTAAATACTCTCGAATTATTCCATAAATCTCTGCATTTTTGTGTGTAGTGTCCATTTGTGATTATATGTTTTCATCTGCCCAAATTTCAAGCAAGCATTTAATTTCTTCATTAGACCAGAGTGATCCTTTGTTTGAACGGGACAGTTCAATAGTTATGACATCAAATTCTAAATAGCAGTCCACTTCTGTGTTTTGGTACAGTAATTTTCACACCTCATGCGAACCGTACCCGAATACACATGAACTACACTCAAAACCACTTTTAGAGTGGGCGGGATACAGTGTTCACACGAATCTAACGAACTGGACTTTGGGGTCAAGTGTTTTCGGATCTGGGCCCAGGTCCCTGATGCGAACCTTATAGTAGTAGTTGACCTTATAGTAGTCCCTTAGTTGTAGGTACCTACAGAATTCATGCTTACCCAAATCATGTTTATCTTTCTTTTGGGCGGCTGTGGCTTAGTGGTAGAGCGGGTCGTCCACCAATCAGAAGGTTGGCGGTTTGATCCCGGCTTCCCCCAGCCCACATGTCGAAGTGTCCTTGGGCAAGACACTGAACCCCAAATTGCTCCCGAGGGCTGTGCCTTCGGTGTGTGAGTGTGTGTGAATGATTAGTTACTTACTTAGGTTTAAAACTGCTATCAGATGCTACCCATTTTAGCAAATTTGTTTTTCTTTATCCTGTAATTTTTTATTATTCTGAACCGTAATTTTTAGCCTGGCATCGCCAGACTAATTTGAAAATGCGTATTAGTCTCTTATTTTCATTCCATGGGGTGTTATCAACTGGCGAAGACCAAAATGCCTGTCGACCATGGATCCATGCTTTGGACCAACTGAAAAGACCTACAACTAATCAGAGAAATGAAACGTGCTGAGCGACACGTGCAAGTTGCGGTGCTTGGTCTGTTTTCAAGCAGGAGAAAAAATGGCGGCCTGGTCACAAACTTGATCAAATTACTGCTAAACTTACACTAAAATGTGTTTCTGAAAACATTTGACGAGGGAAATAGGCAATGCAGTAACAGAATCTTGATTCATATTTGATCAGCACTGCCTAGTTTGACAGTTTGAGCTGAGTTTTGTGAGCCTGGTGCCTTGCGCTGGATCAACCAATCAGAGCTGCGAAACGTGTGACTTCAAGTCTGGACCGGTGACGCTCCTCTGTCATCATCGTATCAAACCCGCCCCATATTAGATAAACGGTTGTGATTGGCCCAACCAGATCCAGGACGGGTGGAAATCTGTCTGAATGGGAGGGGGCCAGACCTATCTGCTGGAGCAAATGAAACATGAGCTTGGCAGATTCGCTACATACTTCTATAGTAAACAATGTAATTGAATCCATATGATTTTTTATTCTCCAAACTCTTTTACCGTTTCTTTCCACTTTGCTGTGTAATCTGGTTTGCACCAACATACAATATATCTTAAGTGGGCTTCAGTTTTGGGAGACCCATACTCCCTCTATCTTTTGGTAGCTGGAGAGTTTTATACCTAACTCTAGGCTTTTTGCCTCCCCAAATAAACCTTGTTATTATCCTGTCCCAGGTCACAAATTGGTTTAGGGATACCTCTGTAGGTAGGGACTGGAAAAAATAAAGAAGCCTAGGTTGCACATACATTTTTATGGTCTCATTTCTCAAGTTAAAATCTAGCAGTAGAGTAGACCATCTTTCAATGTCTTTTTGTATCTCCTTATTTATCTTGTTATAGTTTGCTTTGTATAGTTTGGATCAGGGCTATTCAATTACAAATTCAATTGGGCCAGATTTTAAAACCAGGACATGTAGTTGGGCCAGACATTATCGGCAGCATATTTAAAATCTTTTTTTAGCTGTGTGGTGCCTCGGAATATTATATTCTTTTACCAAAATGCACTCATTGCAAATTAAACACATTGGTTTGGCGTTTGAAGATGGCAGTAAAATAAACAAGTACTTGCAGGCAAGGTTAAACTGACTGTTTTCTGACATTGTCAATTTTATTTTTCAGGGTGGACAGAGACACACCAGGTCTGGTTTTTATAGAAGTTCTTTGGACGTGTTAAACCTCTTAAAGCCCACTGGGTTGCCTGCTTGAGCTAGTTCTAAGCTGCTTAAATCGCGCATACAAATATAAATGTTGAAACTTTTGTCGATGGCTGCACATCGTTAGATTGGTTTTATTCTCCACAAATCAATCGTTCAGTTAATTTATCGAGAAAAAAAAAAGTGGTGACTACCTACTTTTTTGAAGCGGTCAAATATGTTTCTTGATTATTTATATTCCTTTAGTTTGTAAGGGTCCACCCATCAAAATAATTTTTCAATGAAGGCTATGACATCATCAGCAAAGAGTCCTATTTTATGTTGGCCATGCCATTTACCATAACTCCCTTAAGTTCTTTGTTTTGACGAACTGCTTGTGCCAAAGGCTCTATAAAGAGAGCAAATAGAGTGCGTGATAGACAACATCCTTGCCTAGTTGACCTCTGTATTCTAAATTTGTCTAGCAGTGGGCTGTTACGCCCTGTAGCGTTTCAGTGGACAGAAACCCTTCATTTGGAAAATTCTAATTCACTCATTATGTTCCACTCGGACGTCACCTAGTGGTAAAATTCGATATTACTGGTCTTGGCTTAATATCAAACCAGTTAGAAAAATTTAACATCGGCCCAACCCTGGTTGGTATATATGTTAATTCACTTGTGTGAGGGTCTCCAACTGGACTTCTTCATTGTATTTAATTGTCTCACTGGTACCTCACACAATACGCCTTCACCAAAGCAGCCGCTTGAGCTGTTTTAATGCAGGGCTGTTTTCAGTCTAAATCCCTGCTTAAGGCCCTATATTTTAAAATGAAGTGTGTCTTAGATTGTCTATTAGCATCTGAAACCCCTTTCTTATGGTAGAATTTGAAGTCTGCATCTGTTTTTCTAGAAACAAGTAATGTTACAATCATGCCCACTCAGCAGTTGGCTAGGTGTACAGAGGTGTGAAAGTAGTAAGGGTGAAAACTTCTCCTCAAGCTCTGACTGTTGTGCTCCTTTATCTCAATTTGTATAATTCTTCGCGGAAAGAATACAAAGACACACAAAAGACACAGAGTCGCTGGAGAGAGGAAGGCAGTTTGATGCAACCCGGAGGAGGTTGTGACAGCAGACTTTTCACTCCATCTTTGCGTGAGGACATTCAGAACAGGTAGAAACTTTGACTTTAGACGTGATCAGATGGCAAGTTTTATGGAGTAGTTTCTTAGTCTTTCAATCACCGAAACCTCAAGCTCTTGCTGTTTGCTGCATGGGTTAGCAACATTTTGTTTCCTCTTTGTATTTAATTAGTTCAGCCCATTACCTCAGTGCTTGATTAACTTTTTAAATAGCTGATGTAGACATTTAACTACTGTGGGCAAATACAGTGTTTGAAAGTAGAGGAAAGCCAAAAGCTGCTCATGTCCTGTGTGTGTTCATTGTCCTTGAAAAGCTTATATTTTCTTTTGGGAATTCTCCCAACTCCAAGAAACCCATGGCAGTTCCTCTGAAGGACAAACTTCCCCCAACTGATGTCATTTAGTCTGAATTAAATATACAGTGAGCGAGGGCTCCCGGCGACCTCGGCAGAATTGTAACGATGCACTGTAGAGGAGAGAGACGCCTTTATATTTGCACTGCAGCCTCACTACAGCAATATTTCTCCCAAGGGTTTCACCCAGCGCTGCTTTGACCCCCGCTGACATGTAAACATAATGGAGTAAGATTACATTTTCCCCTGGACTGGGAGATCAAAACAGATGGGGAGTAGATATCTCTCTGATGTGCAAGTGACTCACTTATATAAATGGAGGGCAGCAGAATTGCCTGCGATAGGAAGACAACTGCCTCATTGCCACTAGCTCTCTTGTACTTTCCATGTTCAGGATGTGATGGAGCGTCATCACAGCCCGGTTCTCCCCATGCTGCAACAGTGTCCCCTACTGACAGACACGCTCATCAACACATTTACACATGAAGCCCTGTATGATGACACACGACACCCTGAGGAGCAACAACACACAATGTGTCTTCTCTCCACCGTGGCCACACCTCCTCCGTACATCACGCTTCATTCCCCCGACATCAGCAACCTCCTCATCCTCCTTCAGGACCAACATAATTTCCATACAAATTACTGTTGCCGTGGCAACTGGCCGAAGAGGTCATTACCCAGGTGATATCAGTGACAGGCAATGAAATTCTGGCGCTGGGCCAAGTACTCTGCATCAGAGTACAAGTGGTTTTCACAGAGAACACTGTGCATGTTTGTTACACAGTGTCAATCAGCTGCTCTGTCAGCCAGGAGGATGGAGGGCCAGAGGCAACAATCTGCTTTAGACTTCCTGTTATCGTTCACGCTCGCCATGTATCCTATACTTATTGTCCAATACTTGGATTAGGACTGGCCCTTATTACAATTTCATCCTGTGGCCACCCAGCCAATACTGACTGGCACTTCCAGATCTATTACTCCTGTATCCACACATCTCTCTTTGTACACACAGTGTGTAATTTACAGATGTATACAGATCGAGCAGAGGCTATCACTTGTTATCACCTGTCACCACTTAACACACTGACAATAACTGACAATGTGGAAGGGGGGGTTCTAAACATTACATATTAATGTGGGCAACCTACTTTTAACTATGGTGATGCACAATAAGTCTACTTGTTCCTGGCAGTGTTTTCCCTGTTTCAGAAATGTTCTGTGTACGAGGGTCAAGACATGTTGCTGCCCTAGAAAAGAAAATGACACACATTCCTTTTGATAATCCATCATTTTAAGTAATTTTTCATTCTATTTGCAGGTTTAATTTGTTTTAGTAAAGGTAGAAGAAAAAAAAACATTAAACTCTACCAAGGATAAATAGAGAGCATGGATGCATGTAGTAAAGTTTAGCAATCCAGCAAGTACAAAAAGAGTTTGCACAACCACATTTTAATCTCTTTTTAATTCTATTCATCCATTTTTCAGTATGGCAACTTATTTGACCAAAATTACCCACCATACATCTGCTGGAGAGAAACTGATTGATACTCATTGTTGGTGACAGGTTAAAAAGACTCAACACTGAGAAAATAAATAAAAAATAAAATAAATAGCTAAATAAACATCAGTACTGTTCAGTAACAGTCAATTGCTGACTATTTCAATACTGCCAGTCAATTAGAGGCAGGTTGTAAAACAAGAAGCATAGCTTCTCTGCATTTACAGATGCACATGGGAGTATTTCATGTGCATCTGTTATTCTTATGATTATCAGAATCAGAAATACTTTATTGATCCCCGAAGGGAAACTCTTTGTTACAGCAGCTCGTCTTTACGTCAGTGCACACAGGAGTACTAACAAAAAATATAATACAATACACTATAAAAACAGGTCAGAAAATAAATTAAGTACCAGGTGGGTATAAGTATAAGATAAATAAGTGTGAGGTACCAAGTGGGTGTATTGTATTAATTCATTAATCATTTCAGTCTATACATTTTAGAAAATGGTAAACGATGTCCACCATAATTTCGCAGATGTTGCTTTCATGTTGCTCCTTTAGTCCAACCAACAGTCCAAAACCTAAAGATATTCTGTTTACAATGTTAAAAAATAGAGAAAAGAAGCTAATTCTCACATTGGAGCAGCTGTAAGCACTGAATGTTTGGTTTGGGTTTGACTTTAATTAATTTAACTTTAATGATTAATTGATTATCAAAATACTTAAACTAAATAATACTCAGTCGAGCAATGGATTCATCAACTTATATTTAAGTACAACCTTAAACATGTGGCTCATAGATAATAGATGAAGCCTCTTGGAAATAGAGCTCAACACATTCTCACCAATAAAGAACCTTTAACCTTTGCTCTGTTTTAAACATGTTTCCACACCTTCTGTCCCTCTCTGTCTGTTCAGGACCTGGACTCTGTGTGGCACTCCTGAGTACCTGGCTCCTGAAGTCATCCAAAGCAAAGGTCATGGTCGAGCGGTGGACTGGTGGGCTCTGGGCATCCTCATCTTTGAAATGCTGGCTGGGTAAGTGCTGCCGTGCACTGTATACATTACACTCAGCCCATTTTAAACACTGGGGGGCACTCTCCTCCACCAGAGCAACTGAGGTAAAGTAACACTGATCCACACCCCTGGTAAAGAGCATCTAGATTTCAGCCCGTTTGACAAATAAAGACACAGTTTATCTAAAATGTCGTTGTTTAGTGGCTAGTAACAGGGTGGGATCTACCGCTGTGCACAACATGTCTGAGAAGTTAGGCCTGTCTGAGCGATCAGTGAAATGTCTGCTGAAAGAATTTCTAATCTTCTAACACACACACGCACAGGCGAAACAATTCCTCTGTGAACTGAATGGTTTGAGCTATTCTCCATGTGACTGGAATAAACTTGATGATCATCTCTCAAAACAACTGGATAGACACACAGGAGGTGGACACAATAACATGAACACCTGTACGCTATGATGCAATCCAACATAAGAGCCCTGCAAGAAAAGCGAGTGAGAGAACAGAGCAGTGGAGGAGCCTGTGTACATGGAACAGAGGAATTATTCAATTAATCGTACTGCTGTTATTGTCTCAGTGTGGGAAATCTATTCATTGTGTGTTTATTGGATACTGCAGAGCTGCGACAAATTAATCTGTGAATGGGAATCATTGTTGTAGATGAAGAACAATGACGTTGATCCCCATTAGAAAGCACTCTGGTTTATTCTAATGTTCCCCGTCATTCGTGATGAATAATAATGTCCATGCCTTATTGGCATTTTGGAGAGAACAGGCCTGAAGGTTGAGACTGACTTTAACTTTGATTGAGACTTTGTTTCAGGGACATACCAGGTGATATTCTATGATCCAGCAGTTAATTAAATGAACCAGTTCAATAGCATGGCTGGGCCTACCATTGGCTGGAATTTTTTGGCAATATTCATTTGATTTTCTTTTTATATTTGGGTCTTTTCATACAGAAAATAAGAATAACAAAATGCAAGTATTCTGTTTTCCTTCATGATTTGGTTGCCTCTAACACAGTATGTAGAGCACTTACTTTCTCCTATGACACCCTGCTTAAAGGGTCAGTTCACCCAAATTACCTTAAAAAAACATTCTCATATTACAGGCAACATACTATTATTAGTAGGGGGGTATGGCTCAGGAGTTAGAGTGGTCGTCTAGTAATCAGAAGGTTCCTGGTTCAATCCGCAGCTCCTCCAAGTGTCGTTGAGCAAGACACTGAACCCCTAATGTCGGATCACAGAGATCTCCAGGGCTGGGCCGAAGAATGAGTCTGGCTTCCTTTTTCAGCACTTAACCAATAACTCAGATGAACAAAACTGGAGACACTCAAAATAATTCACTGGAGAAGATCAGAGTTCAATGCAATAGAGTTTATTGTTTCACAAGAGATAAACCCGAGTTGGTACCAGTACTGAACTAAATACCAAGCTCTGTCTCTTTTATAGCCCAAAAACGTCTCTCCTTCTCTGGTGGATTCTCCACTAATAATCCAACTTTTCAAGAAACAATGGTGTCATGTCTTCCATGATCTCATCTTAACGGAGGAGCCAGGAAAGAACCTGATTTCTCCTGTCTCAGCTGGTTCAGACCAGTTTTCTGACACTGTAACTGGGCTCTAGAAAGTACCGAAACTTTCAATGATCTCATTCTAACAGAGATGGGGAAAAACCTGATCTCTTCTGTCTCAGTTTTGACTGTATTTTTTTACTTTAATATCTTCACACCTTATATGTTCTTAATATATTTCATTTCTTCACACTTTATATGTTCCAATACATGCCATTTCTTCAGTGTTATACATCACAATCAATCAATCACACTTTATTTATATAGCACTTTTCAGACAAATCAAATCCAATTCAAAGTGCTTTAGGGATTTACAAAATTTTGACAAAAAATGGATTTAGAGACTAATGCACAACAAAACAATCAAAAACTAAAAGATGTATAGTTAAGATAATAAAAATAAAATATTAATAAAATAAATGATAAAATACGTAAAATTATTTAAAAAATACTACGTTAAAGCCAGACTAAATAAATGGGTTTTCAGTTTACGTTTAAAAATATCAATGTTTTCAGCTGATCTCAGATCCTCTGGAAGGCTGTTCCAGCGGCTTGGACCATAGTGGATGAATGCAGCATCTCCAAATGTTTTTGTTCTGGTTTGTGGAACAGCTAAAAGAGATGAACCGCAGGATCTGAGGGGCCTTCCTGGTTCATAAACTACTGTAAAAGCATTTCTTAGAGGTAGCCTGGTGCAAGGCCATGTAGTGCCTTATAGACTAATAAAAGTAAAAAAAATGTTTTAAATCAATACGAAAACTAATAGGTAACCAGTGTAAAGACTTTAAAATAGGTGTTATGTGTGCTCTCCTTTTGGTCTTAGTCAGCTCTCGTGCAGCAAAACTTTGAATTAATTGTAGCTGATTTATTGTATTCTTTGGAAGCCTAGTGAGGAGAGCATTACAGTTGTCTAGCCTTCTAGTTATAAAAGTGTGCATCAGTCTCTCTGTGTTGCTCAGAGAGAAAAATGGCCTCACTTTGGAGATGTTCTTCAAATTAAAAAATGCTGTTTTTGTGACACCCCACATATGAGCCTTGAAATTGAAATCAGAGTCAAAAATCACTCCTAGGTTTTTTTGGTTCTTGGCTTGGGTTGAGTCCTAGTGTATTTAGTATGGAGGCCAGTTTTGCTCTCTGAGCCTTTGAACCAATGATCAGTACTTCTGTTTTATCCTGGTTGAGCTGTAATTCTGTGACATCCAGCCCTTTATATCTAAAATACAGTTAAAAAGTAAGTCAATCAGCCTAGTGTCATCAGGAGACATGTCCACGTAGAGCTGAGTGTCATCAGCATAGCTGTGGAAAGAGATGCCATGCCTCCTGATGACACTGTCCAGGGCTGTCTCTGTGCTGTGATGTGTCCTAACTCCTAAGGAAACAAGGGTGAGAAATGAAAAGATTAGCATTATATTCAAAGGCATGAAATGTGCCTAGGTCCACATCCCTCCACTTCAGTGTCTCTCTTTAGATTGCAGCTGTCCCTCCACCCTTCTTTCCCCCTCTGGACGAATAGGAATAGGTGTAGGTGGGTGGACAGGCCTCAGTCAGTGTGGCAGGTGCATCTGTGCCCAGCCAGGTCTCAGTGAGAAAAAGACATTGATGAGGTCATTGATACAAAAAGATTTGTTTGTTAATGCTCTTATATTAAAAAGAGCCATGTTGATTTCTCTTCTTTTTGCAACCAAAAATGAGATCCTGGTTATGGGAACTGTAACCAAGTTATTTATGTTTGGCTATTTATGTTGACAGTGACAACAAGGGTAGGTAGTCAGGGTGAAATACACTGTACTATGTTGTGGGCGAGCACCTGAGAGTCCCTGTGGTTGGGGTGCAGTTCATTGCGCTTGAAGAAGGCAGGACGGCCCCAGAAAAGATCAAAGTTGTCTATAAAACTGACCTTAAATTTGGCACATGCAGTTTTTAGCCATGAATTTAAGCAGCACAGACAAATGAATTTTTCTATGCCCCTCTTGTAAGTTGGTAGGGGTCCTGAAATTGCAATGTTTTTTCCATTTGCTTTAACGGTGATGTTTTAAAATGTTTTTTCAAAGTTTCGGACTCGCGGTGTGAAGTGTCGTTGCTGCCAATGTGTGCCACCACAGTACTCACATAGCAGTGTTTTCCAAGCACTGCTGGAAGATGTGTGTTCAGGTCCAACAAACAGGCTCCAGGGAAACAGTGTACCACTGCAGTGGTTCCGTGGGAGGGGAGCGAGAGCCCCCGAAAGATGGAATCACCCATGACAATGGTGGAAGCAAGCAATGGTGGAGGGGTGGGTGCAGCGGAGGGATGGTGGTTGGGGGACGAGTCCGGGCTCAGCACCGTAAAATGGTTTTTCAGCTCTGGACGAGATGATAGAGGGCGGAGGATTTCCCTCTGTCTTCCCCGCCTGCCTCTGTCACCCACCCAATTCCACTGATGTTCCCTCTGGCATGGTGTGAGCATCCCACAGCTGGAGTTGCCATGTCGGTGGTCAGTGGTGGAAAGGACTCCACAGCCAGTGTTTCCACACTTGGCTCCTGAACTGGGAGAGTTGATGCAAGGAGCGCAGAGTTTTGTACTCCAATGCCAGCTGATCCGATTAAAACTGTCTTAAAAGAAACATCGAAACTTCAGGACACTTAACTCCACAGTGTTTAGCTCAGTCATTTGGCAGAGTTTCGTGTGCAAATCAGTCAGCTTCTCCTGTAGTTATTTTATTTTATCACAGGACCCTCTTGCTCTCGGTTGTAGTTGGACCCTGCATTTCTTAGGAAAAGGTCCTGAGGAGCTCAGTTTGCACAGATCTTAAATGTTCTGGTCTTCGGTTTCAAATAATATTAAAACTGGTTAAAATAAGTACAGTTAAAACTCACTAAGATGATAAAACAATTAAAACTCAGTCAAATAATCCAGGGAAGACGGAGGCAGCCATCTTGGGAGTCACAGGCTGGTTATATGATAAATCCATAACACATTGTTCGTTTAATGAAATCATACACGACATTCCTCCTTTTGGGACTTGCCAGTCTCACCCTCCATGAACTTTTTGAAGTTCAAGTTATTAAGCCAATACCATATCACTGGTATATTAGTGTTCCAATTATAATTTGCTACATGCTCATCTCTCAATCTCTTCAATTTCACTATGGCTTTTGTGAGGTTCCCTTCTTCCCCAGTGTGCATTGTAATGACAGTACAACACTCATCTCCTATGTAAATGCATACCCCTTGGTCCTCTGCCACTAATGTGTCTATAACAACTCTATTGTGTAGAGCCACCAAAGAGGTTGAGTGCAACTGCTCATGTATGGCTCCCACTGCTGATATTGTCCAATTTATACATTTTTGCTGATTGTACCATAGATGATTTATCCATCTACTGTGCATTTCTATTGCATCCCAAATTGGTGTCCAATCAGTCCCACTGTCTGTCCGGAGATAATCCAATCTTCCCCTGTAGCCGTTTTGTCTGACGGAACACTGTGTGGTTCCTGATTCCAAGCAACATAGACTTTTTCATCTACTACCCAATTTTTGCCAAGATGTCTTTTGACTCTATTTTTAATTCTATTTTTCCTCTGGGGCGTGGGTCTCTTCTCATCTCAAGATGAGGTTTCGTTTTGGGGTGATGGCCAAGCCCTGCTTCTTGCTCTGTCAACATTACTGGTGTGCATATTCCCGTCCAATTTGCTGGTAGTACTACTTTTACTTGTTTATCATCATTGCATAACAGGCACCACAGTTGTCTAACGTTTATACATTGATATTTTGAGCTCACCACCCCGTCATTGCTGCATCATTCATGTACAGGAACAGTGTCCAATTTAGTAGCTTTTTGGCCTAGGGTTAATGTTTGGTTATGCGTGACTGATCTGACTCCTACTACTAAGACGCAGTCACTCAATTGCTCCTGTTCTGGGACTGGTTTTGGACTGGCCAAATGGATAAGACTAAGTATTATTACTATTTTCCATAGTCTCCCTTCCTAGTTTTTCTACCCTCATGACCCTGATGGCCCCAGCCCTGGGTCGGCTTCATGCTCACCTTGACCTGCTGCTGCGCTTGTAAGTTCATTATCTTCTCTTTCTAATTGCTCAAGTGGAGGTCCTTCATATGGGCCTCTAATATATGGCACTGGCATTGGTCTCCCTGTGCACATTTCATGTGTTGTTGGTATGTTAGTCTGTTATCTGTAGTCTGTAATCTCATTGACATCAGTACTGTGCACACACTTCTCATTCATGCAATGTCCTGTCAACTGTAGCTGCCAAAAATGGCGGCCACAAGGTGGTCTTGAGGACCTCCCCCCTTGCGCAATGGTTGGAACCATGCGCATTCCTATTAGCAAACTGCGTCAATGAAATAGGCAACACAAAGTGTCCATGACAACTTCTCCATAATACTTTTTAGGGACCATCCTGTGTGATCTTAATAGCCCCCCTTTTCACCCATACCGACTTCTCATAAGGTTCAGCTCTGTCCTGTGCTTGTATGAGAGAAGACAACATTGTTAGAGGTTCAAAGTCCTCTGCTACCAACAGAGGGCCCATACTATTGTCTACTGCTACTCGTTTTGCAGCTTCATCTGCTTCCCTTTGGCTATTAAAGTGTCTGTTTTTTGATGTGCTGGACACTGGATGAATGGCAACCGCTGCTGGGAGGTGTATTGCATCTAACAGTGTGGAGAATGCTTCTCCGTGCGTAAGTGGCTTTCCATCAGCCCTTAGGAAGCCTCTCTGCTTACAGATATTTCCATCAACGTGGCACGCACCGTAAGCAAACGCTGAGTCTGTATATACATCAAAGGTGCTTTCCCTGTGCTTATTTACACGCGGCTGTTAAAGCGTTAATTTCTGCAAGCTGTGCAGAACATGGTTGAGCAACCTTGGTTGCCTGAATTTCTGTATAGGTATCTGTTATCTTTATTTAATTGCACAATGGCATAACCTGCCTGTAGCACCTCTAAAGCAGGAGCCGTCTACAAACAGTGTGAGATCTGCTGTGGCAGTCGTGTGGAGCTCCATCAACAGGCAGCGCCATCCGGGTTGCCGGATTCACTGTGCTACAACGTTGGATAGTATGTTGCTGAAAATATTACCTTATAACCTGTCTTTCTAGCTTGGGTCAGAACAAATTGAGCAAGGCATGCAATTGATGGGACATATAAAAGCCTACTGTGTGTCACATGGGTAATGAGGAGGCTTTTTGAAAAGCAAAAACTGCTGCTGCCAATCCCTGATAACAAGGTGGCAAGCCTGACTCAATGGAATATGGCAGAATATTGGTGAGCAAACTGTGTGAACAAAGTGTGTGGGACTGGGACAACAGGTGTCTAAGCATCAACAATGGCATTAACAGTGTGTTTTCTGAATTGGAAAGATGGGGTGTTGCAGGGGCTCTTTGTTTTTATCAGGACCCCTGCCTTTACCAGACCCTCTATTGTGGGTCTGATTCCTTCCAGAGCATGCTGTTTAAGTGGGTATTGCTTTTGGTATGGTAACCTAGCTCCTGGTTTTAGCTTAATGCGTACGTGCTATGCTGACTTAACCTGCCCTACATCTGTCTTATGTCTTGACCACACTTGCTGTGATATTTGATTTAGCAGAGTCTCATGTTCTGGTGTTAAAGGCATCTGTGTGGGCGCTCTTGAATTTACTAAAACCTTTTCTGCCTTTCCCTCATCACAGGCCCTCAACAATATTCTAAGGTACTGTTTGTCTGAGGAGGTGTGAATGTACTGGTTCTTGGTTGGCTTCCATTCTTGCACTTTCACCATCGGGCCATGTTCATGAGATTGTCCTTTTTGCCACTAGTAGCGTGTGAGTTTGTGAGCCCGGCCTACCCTCACCCCTACGTCAATCTTCTTTATATCCTGGTAGGAAAAGCTGCATGGGTTTGAATTTGTATAAGGAATGTGACCTTCTCCCAGCATTCATCAGGGCAGGCTTTGAAGTGTTGCAGCCCTGGCAGAGATTGGACACTGTGCTGCCCTCAGCATATTACCAGATGTGACCAGGGAGGGCACTACTGTAAGACCCCACCAGACAAAGAGCTCTCTTCATCTTGCAGTTTTGTGTAGTTGTTCATCAGAGGTCCTGATCCAAGAATGTAGTGGCTGCTTCTGAAAAGTTAGCTGTGGTAGATCCTCCTCCTCTGGGGTGATGTACAAGTTTAAAAAACATTCAGTGAAGGGTCAGGGCCCCCATGGGAGGAAGCCAAAAGTAGAAGAAAAGAATGGGTCTTCCCTCCATAATCCTGCCTTCAGGGCCAGATTTCTGGTCTTAATGGAAACCAATCATCCTGTGTGTATATGGAGTTGTACATGTGGCCCCAGACGAAGACCTGCTTCAGTTTGTAGGAAAACCATGGCAACTTACTTAGAGCGGTTCACTCAGTCCCAGTGGCCTGAGAGTTTGGCTCAGGGTCACTTTCATGTTAATTATTGAAATAAGTTGCATCAAAAATTTTTTTTTTGACGAATCCCAATTTAGAATTTTAATCAAAGCGTGTCTATTTCCGGACTCAATTTTATGGATTGACTGCATAAAAATTTAATTGACCCCTTTTTACCTTTTTAACATAAATCACACCAAAGACAGAAAAAAAGAATACAGGTGTAAACCTTCTAGCAGCTCCAAGAGGCTGCAGTGGTCATTATACTCATGATACAAAAGTGTCTTACCAGAAGTGGGGCTACAAATTTTATGTGTGGCTCTAAAGGAAAGCTCATGGAGACATTAAAATAAAAGATACTTCCCCTTGGAGTATGAATATGCTCAGTATGTCCTATGACATGCAATCTGTGCATGAAGCCTCTTTCAGACATGCACCTCATTACAAAAAGGTGATGACAATTTTACAGGTTGGTCTCGTGTGAATATATGCTGGTCATTTATGTATAAGTCACGACAGTAATCTTACTAGGTTGGATGTGTAACATTTCCATAACACTTTGAATACACTGTCTGAACTGAATGTTGTGACATTAAAACAGAGGTTGCAGTAGCACAAAGTTAAACATGCACAGAGAGAAATTACACACATGCCTTGTCCACCGTATTAAGAGCTCTCTAAAAATGTACCACTCAATTATCTCTTATGCACAAAGAAAATAGAATGAGTTTAATGAATCGGGAAACACTATGGATGAGCCAATTTTGAGTTGTTGAGAAGATTCAGCGCATGTGAGATCATTCTAACAAAGAAATTTAAGAAGCCCTGGGCAACCACAATAATAATCAGACCAGCAAGTCCCAACTTAACATCTTGTCATTCATTCTATGTGTGGGCACTGACAGACATTAGGCATCCTTCATCACTAATAAAGCCATGTGGCCACAGCTATGTGTAGAATTTGTATGTGTTCATAGCATCTTCCAATTTATTGTAACGGAATTGTCTGTTTGTAGAAAAAGGAGACCATCCAGGTGAAAGTTGGTGCAGTTCGATGTGCTTACCTACTACCACTGGGGGGCACCAAAATCTGAAAGTTTTGAATTCAACGCATAGTGGCTTTAATATTTATACAGCTGGAAACTTCAGCCTGATTATAGCGCTACAGTGGAGGTCAGTGGGAGACCAACATCATTAGGAATCTTCCTCAGGGGAACATGAATATCCAAATCAAGTTTTTAATGGCAATCTGGACCGTAGTTATCTGGATATTTTTCTGTGGACAAAAGTGTTGAATGGATAAATCGACTGCGTCCCCAGGCCCCTCTGCTAGCTGTGTATAGAATAAAATTGAAAAGAATAGAATAGAACTTTACTGTCCACCCTGGTGGAAAATTGACTTTGGACCAACAAATAGATAAAAGTTGTGTCTCTAAGATATGAGCAAGCCAATTGCCTGTGGGATAGATATCACACCTTCAAAGTTTAGCCTCTCTAACTTGGAGTACAGGAGATGTAAAAGTTCCCCTGTGATACTCAAAACCTCTGTTTCCAAAGAGCCCCCGACTTGCATGTGCTAGAAGTGATGTCAATGCATGCAAAGTCAATAAAACAAGGTGACTGAAGTCAGATGGATATAGCACACATTGAGGTTAAGACATTGCTATTTTTATGGATAAAAAGCCTGCATATTCTCAGCCCACCGTGACACTCAACTCCACTGTTCATCCCTTGGTTTTAGGAAGACCTTACACAGAAAAAGATGGTGTTGTCTTATTTAAGTGACAATCTGGTGTGATTACAGTATGTTAATGAAGCACTGTGGTGACATTTTTTAAACCAAACCGTTTTGGCTTTCACCAAAAGTCATTTGCTTTACAGTGTATCATTGGAACCTCATCTCAATAAGTATAAAAACCTAATTCAGACTGTGAATTGGAATAAAAAAGATGTTGAAGCAGTCAGTACTCATCACGTATTAACAACTTGTAAATGACATTTCTGATGGCAAAAGACCAAACTTGTTTTGTAAATCTATCTCCTCTTGATTGTAATGTGATATTTTGGTTCGTAGATACAGTTTGTTCTCAGGGTGTCAATGAGAGTTTTAATATCACATTGTTTAAATACCTTTACTATCCATATAATAACAAATTCAAAGGGAATCATTTTGAGGCAAAACGTTTCTACCTTAGACCGTTTACTGTTTTTGTGTAAAGTATTTGTCATATATTACATTGTCTACTGTTGGACTATCAAATTGTCATATCATGTTGTCCTCCTCCCATTTTGCCACAATGACCCAGATTCTCCACCTATGACGGCACTAGTTTTGAAACAAAAAACACGGGAGTGGAGTCTGTGGTGCACAGCCAGCTCCCAGACGCCCCCATCCCACAGTCTCCTGACTCTGGAGCTTTTCACTGGGAAGGCAAGCGGTGTATGACAAACTGGTGCAATTATGTGCCTATGTGCTCCATA
This sequence comes from Siniperca scherzeri, assembly GCA_027580175.1. NCBI lineage: Eukaryota > Metazoa > Chordata > Actinopteri > Centrarchiformes > Sinipercidae > Siniperca > Siniperca scherzeri. Next base: position 18,800,915 of record CM050853.1, read on the forward strand.
CGTAATGCATTCAGAGGCCGCTCCCATTATGTAATTTGTGGGTAATGACTTGTCCAGGCCAGAGCAGAGGGAAGAACAGGAGAGCTGGGAAAGCATTCAGTGGAGTGCAGCAGCAGAGACCTGTGGGTGGTAGAAATACTAACACACACACAGAATCGTCAAAATAGCTGTGAACAAAGTCAGCTCTGTCTACAGCAGAAAGTTATCATAGCTCCCCCACTCTAAATGGTGACTTCTCCACATGTTCACTCGCCATTTTGTTCAAAGTAATCCAGGTGAGTGTATGTAAGCTCTTACCTACTTTACCTGTTCCTTGCATCATGCTGTTTTTGCAGAGGACAAATTGAGTGTGCACACTGACTGTGTGTGTGCAGCTGCAGAGGGGCAGCCCAGAGATGACATTTATTTCTCTCCACAGGTACCCACCATTCTTTGATGACAATCCATTTGGAATCTATCAGAAGATCCTGGCCGGAAAACTTGAATTCCCACGCCATCTGGATTTCTATGTCAAGTAAGCTCCGGACACCAGGCCAGGGTCAAATTATACAAGCCAGGAATCTGTGTGTGTGTGTGTGTGTGTGTGTGTATGTATATGTATTTTCGGCATACATTAATCCTTAATGTCTTTGCGTATACTAGGGCTGTCACTTTTTCAAAAAGTCAAGTTTGAACAAATTTGAACTAACACGTAATTCGTTCAAATTGCATCCCTCCTCCCCACATAGTGGTTTACTCGCCAGTGGGCCGCATATACTTCTTGCATAGAAATCTTGCTATCTTAACGGTGATGAGCATTTTACAAGGTTCTGGCGAGGGTCCTGAGGATGAGTCTGGAGAAAAGCAGGCAGTCAGATGATGCTGCCTCACTTTGGTTGCAGCTAGCAGGGGAGTCCTCAGATTTGTTGTGGTTGTAGAGTAAGGCAGGTGCTTCTTACAAAGTCAGCAAACAACCTTATCTTTGTTGGTAATTTTGCCATCTATGGTGTAGAACTCAAAATTAGGGATGGGAGGATATACAATATTATCACAGATCAGGATAGAAAACACTCAAGATAGGTTGATCAAGGTGAATTTCCATTATCAGGATAATTGTGAAGATCCTCATGAGTTTATATATTTATTTTTCTATTGCCACACTGCCAGTTGGACTTTATTTTTGTTAAAGGATAATTACTGTATTTCTTCAATCAGGGGTAAATTACATATACGATGCAATTGATGAAATTGTTGTGTACCATTTGACCACATGGTAGAGAAGTGAAAAATAGAGCCTCAGTTAAAAATACAGGAATTATCATGTAAGAAAGAACAGACTCACACAATGTTGCTATTTTATTTATCTATTTTTTTATTTGTCCGTTATTTCAGCAGAGGGACCTTATGATTACCTTATTTAAGATTGTTTGTTTGTTTTTCGCTAAAAAGGATGTTCAAAATAAAAATAAATAAATAATTAAAAATATTTTTCTTAACAAAATGTAAGAAAGTAATTCCAGTATGTTTTAGTGCCATTTTTTAGAGTTTTAAGCATATTTTGATGATTATCGGGATATTATCGTGAATTGCAATTCATTTGGCCAGGATAATCGTGACATGAAATTTTCCTATTGTCCCATGCCTACTGAAAATACTTCGACGCACTGCTTCTCAGATGCTTTGGTCTCATGAATATTGCAGTTAGCTGTTATAGTTAAGTTAGCAATTATACTTTCTGCTATTTCCTCTGAAAATAGACAATAGACAAATTGCCTCACAGGGCTTCACAATCTGTACAATATATGACACCCTCTAACTTTAGATTCGGAAAAGGACCCCCCCTAAAAAATACCTTTAATGGGGAAAAAAGGAAGGAACCTCAGGAAGAGCAACAGAGGAGGGATCCCTCTTCCAGGACAGACAGACATGTAATAGATGCCGTGTAGACAGAAATAACAATAGTAAAAAAATTACAATATTGAAAATCACAATGGCTATTAGGTAGATAGATTGCAAACATATGTGAAGAATAATAAAAAGCCTTCCTATCCAGATTCTAAGATACCAGAGCAACTGCTATAAATGGTGAAACCTTTGTTAAAACACAATTCATTTGTCAAACCTCAGTTCCCATTCAACTTTACCAGCGCTTTCTTCCATTTCCATGATAACTAGCTAACCAACTAACTAAAAGAACTGTCTCCGAACTTTGTATCTATTTTCCATATTATTAGTACAACATTACATAGTTCTTTCTAGGAACTATGTTGTTTTTTGGTACCTGTAGCTGCAGCCCTGGTGCCCGAACTCCTATCTTTACCCACACTGGTGCTCATTTAAAACCAAAACCTGGCCTGCAGGTGGACATGTTCATAGGCTGTGGCCAGTCAGGAAATGATAGTCTCCCTGTTGAGGGTCGCTGACGCACTCCACCTGACCCCTCCTACCATTTAAATGACTATTTAAGTGTTATACTGCAAACGATTGTGGGGGCCATATTGGCTGTGGATGGGGTCTCTTAAGTGCTGCAGCATCTAACCCGGGGTCAATGAGCTCCCTGGAGCTAAAGAGGGGCTTCAGGTGGACCTGCAGTCACTAATGACACACCCACATGATTTGTACTGGTTCCCCCACTGCTGACACTGCCCATAAGACCAGCTGGAGGGTGCAGGAATGTGCAAGATTAGAGGCTCAGCACACTCTTGGTATGTGTGTGTGAGTGTGTACGCACTCACTCAATCAGTGCTGGCACAGTGGCCCCCGGAGAGGCCAGACACACACTGCTTCCCCTGATAATTCAGCGAACCCACAGCTTCCCGCTGTTAAGCCATCTATCTTGCAGCCAACAGACAGAAGGATTTTTAATATTTCCACCATTTATATCACTCTTACACAGTTCCACGTCACACACTCCCATCCTTCAAGAAGTGAAAGGCCATGAACATAGACAATCAGACAGACAGGTGAACTGTCCCTGGGTGACCCCAGCAGTAAAAATCTTGTAAGGCATTAGTCATAAAATGAGTTGGTTGTTAAGGACTTGTTATGGACATGTTGACATTGTGTTGACCTGACCTTATGCCCTCTGCACCACCTCCATGTCTTCCTTTGCTGTCTGTACAGAGTGGGGAGCTTGAGTGTAATTCCTGAGATGTGTTTGGTTCCCTATGGGGCTGAGAAGAATGTGTTAGAGGGACTTTAATGAGTGACACTAACCCTCCTCTCAACATCTACTGTCAAAGTGCTCTTGAGCAAGACACCAAGTTCATTTGTGGTGCCTACACAGTCTCACATGAGTAAAATTACTATAAGGCAGCTGCTGCAAACAGCCTTACCTTGATCCTCAATTTTCCATCTATGGCGTCAAATTCAAAATTCTGCTACACATGACTTCTCAGATGTTTGGTGTTGTGATAATCCGCTCAGCACCGCTTGCTAGTTTTCTTCATTTTGCTTTAGCAAAGAGAACAATAGGCTAATTTGCTGAGAGCATGCATTAGATCAGAGTGACACTAAATTTTATTCTTGGAGTACAAATTGTGGCCATTTTTTATAGTACACATACTCATTTAATCCATTGTGAATATAAAATTGGAAAAGGGGAAAAAAAACATTTTTGAAAAATGACACAAAATATAGGCTTTTTTTTATCCTCTCTCCTTTCTCCACGTTTTGTTCCCATCATTTCCAGATGAATTCTCCTTCATGAAATCTATGAAAAGGCATAAATACAAATATTTTCCCCCCCTGGAGCTGATTAAAATATTTCCCTGTGACATATCACTCCAATGGCTTGTCTTTAAGCAAAGGAAGGATTTAGACAAAAACTGAAATAGCTGACTTGTCAACATCCAGTCAGTGTTTATGAGGCTGTCAGCAGCTTATCGGATGCAAGATACGTTACCTTTATCGAAAGCTCTCTCTGTTCGTCAGCAGCTATCACATTTCTTCAGAAAGCTTACACTTAATGCCATTTTAAGACCCCTGTGAATCATCCTCATTCCCCTCACACGGATGTCTACGTCATGTGCACAGTTTATAGTCTAATAAGTTATAAGTTCCTGTCTGCAAAAAAAGTGCTCACTTTTTTTTCCAATTAAAAGATTGTCAAAGACGCAGCTCACTTAGCCAGCCCTTGTCACCTTTTATAGGCTGTCAGGCTACCTTTGATGAGAATGCATTTGTCATTTCGACAGTGCTGGGAGGACCTTCTGACGGTTTTGTCTTGTGTGTGTGTGAGAGAGAGAGAGAGAGAGGGAGAACACTTTTCAGAGACACGCTGTACAGCTTTGGATTCACTGACTGTTTCTTTTTCCCTCCAGAGACCTCATCAAGAAATTTCTGGTCATTGACCGAGCCAGACGGCTGGGCAACATGAAGGTGAGTTGGTTAGACTTCCTGTCTCCATGAACCACATGGCAGCTCACCATATTTCATACCTTCAGTAGGTAGTTTGACGTCAGCAGGACAGGACAGGAAAAGGCCCACAGTGTGACTAAAGGTCCACATGGTTCCAATTAGTCATAAATGAAGAGAAATTTACAGATGGCTTGTTTGGACTTTTTAAGGTTTTTCACTTCCAGCAAGATGGATGCGTGTCTGTGGGCGCTTCTATTTGTAATGTCTGATTTGTAATCAAAATATTGTTCGTCCCTAATGAAAGCAACATACTTGCTCCTCTCAGCAACACAAAGTTATGGAGGTTTGACCAATCTTTGAAAGAACACAGACACATTTGCACAACAATCAGCACAAAATCTTGAATTTGTGTGCAGTCACCTTAAAATCTGTCCTCAAAAGACTCAAACTGTATGACTGTTAGGTAGGGCAATACCTTACTTCAGGATATACAGTTGCAAGTTTGTTAGGTACACCTAGCTTAAACTAATGCAGTCTAATACAATAGCCCATTTTAATCAGTGAGGGTAGACTAAATATTAGAAACACCTATCGATATAACATAATACAATTCAACAAACTAGATCCTCCAAAATGATCATATAGTTGAATCCACACCTCTCTAAAACAATTTGACCAAAATCTGACCATTATAACTATAAACTATTATAATTTGTTGCAGGACTGTTGTATTAGACTGCATAAGTTTTAGCTAGATGGACCTAACTGGCAACTGGAGTGTGTAAAATAAATAAATAAATAAATTATATATATATAGCAAAAAAGATATGTATGTATCAATGCTGTTTCCTTCTTTTATATACATTTATATGACTCCAACAAATAACACATTATGATGACATTGGTTATCATGCTTTCCTTAATTGCAGTATAATAAAAAAAAAAGTACCCCTCCACTCAAAACTTTGTTTTTCTTATGTTTAAGTCCCCTAAAATGTCAGACCTTGACTTTACTGACTTGAATCTGTGCAAAGTTTGTCACTAGAGAGGCGTTTTCACATTCCTCTACACAAAGGGGGAGATGTCCGTACACTTTCCAAAAATCTGAGATTCAAACTTTCTCCGGATAAGATAGATTTGGGACGTCACAAATTCAAAAGCCAATCGGAATGCCACCGGCAAAGAAACCTGAAATCTCCAGCGCAGAGCAGACTTGTCAATACAAAGAGTGAGAGTTTGCACTAAGTTAGCGTAGTGAACAGCAGACATGATAGAGTGTACATTTTTTGGATGTAAACCGGACCCTGGAGCTTCCTGCCCCTATCTACTAATGTTACGTGATATTGTAATTGTATGTTTCACAACGCTGTGTCGGCCACTGCCAATTACAAGCTAACAAACAACATAAAAGATGCTAACTACACTTACCATTCTGATACGTCTGCCGATTTTGGTGCACAACATACTCCTCATCTGGGTCTGTCCGAGGCTCAAACATGTATGGCTAAATCTCTCCAATGTTTCCTCTAACTCTAGCTATCTTGACCATGGATGTATTATTAGTTCTAATAATACATTCGTGATCTTGACACGCACCGCTCTCTCACCATGGATGTATGTCTCTCACCCACATCCATGCTCTAACCAGCACCGGTCGACCTAACACGCAGTGTTGGTGGGCGGGGCATTCAGAGATCCAGAATTTCTCAATGACGGAGAAAGAGTAGATGTGCTTCCAGCCCCTTTTCTGAGTTTTTCTGTTTGTTTTTTTTACTTTTTATGTGGGATAACCATGTTAAAATATTAATCAGAGCAGAGTATTTTTACATACTTTTACTTACTTTACAGGCCTGATACTTTATAATAGATAATGCTGCATCTTCACTAGAAAGAACACTGTCCTTTACTGCCTTCTCTTTTATTAATGTTCAATTCTAGCACATTTTTAGAAGATTAACTGTCAATAAAAGAGTAAATAATTTATTTTACCTAAAAAACATCATTTTAACTCAAGGTCCACTTAATAGCTTTTTCCAGAGCTTTCCAATTTAATCGTGAGACCAACGTTCCACAGTTAGGTCACGTGAGCAAACTCCATATGCAAATATAGACCATGAGATGTAGTTGAAAGCTCCGGAACAAGCTATTAAGTGGAGTTAAGATGCTCTGTGCAAGAAAGTACTTCTTTCAGGCCTGAGTAGTGCCTGCAGTCTTGCCCTCAGGCTGCATACAGCCCCAACAATCTCCACCAATAAAGGAGAAACCCACACAAAATGTCCACGCATTACTCACTGCTGCTTGTAAAGCTTATTGCTGTGAGCACATGGTAATACAGAATGCGGCCCAGATGTTGTGTAGATAATGACATAAAAACGAAAACATTTAGAAAGTCAAACTGGAACTGTAAAAGCTAGGGTACCAAAAAAGTATAGAAGTTAAATATAAATATTTTTCACATATCTACCATAAATATCAAAAAGTAGATGGACCACACTGGTAAGGAAACATGAAGTTACTTAGAAGGCAGACTTCAATACAACAGTTTAGCTCTTAGTTGTACTTTGAATTTGAGAGACACAAACTTTTATGTTACTTTGATGCTCAATAGTTGAGTTGTTGAAGAACTTCTATACAGTTAGCTTTACTTGAAACAGGGTTGCACAAGAAGTTAAGAGTACCTAGGTATCAGGGAGTTAAATCTCACATGAATAGCTCCAAACAGAGAATCGAATAACCAATTTAGCAACAATAATTTCTTCCATTAGCAATTTGACCTCATAATGACCCTTACTGTTAGAGCTCCAACTGCTGCTTCATGTGTAGAGTCTCCTTCGGCAAAGTGATAAGTTGTTTCTGGAGTGAATGAACCTCCCTGCCACCCTCATCGAGTTTTCCCCCTGAAAATGACGGGATTAAAAAAAACACATGAATCTGCTCAATTGGCACCTCTTAAACCTCCCTAAAGGCTACACTGCAGAACCTAAACACTGAAGGTCTGAAATGTGGAAGAAAAGCATTTAGACTAATTTCCCTGTGTACAGCCTCAGGAATTTGAGACATTTTTTTCTAGTGATCTCTTGGAAGACTTACAGAGTGGAAAATAGTGTAGTACTTAGCACAACTTTTAATTGCCAAGGTCTTTAGATTGCACTGCGAAAGTTTGAAGTTGATCCGATTAATTCTCTAGGAGGAGTTCGTTAAAGTACGGATCCTGTAAATGGTGAAAAATAAAAAAAGTTGCGCATTCAATTCAAGATGGCTGACATCCTGTTGGGTTTAGTGTATGGCTCCAAGAGGCTTTTTTGCATGTCTTGGGGTGATAAATGTGCCACCCAAATTTCATACATGTAGGTGAAACATAGGCCGGGGCTGCTTTTTTTTTTTTTTCAATTTTGTGGGGGTCGTTATGGAGCCATTTTGCCACACCCATGCACAAGACCCATAAAATTCGTAAACTTTGCGCACCTCTGACAAGTGTGCAAAGTTTCATGAGTTTTCGAGCACCTTTAGCCCCTCAAAACTGCGATTCATTTGGACAAAGAGGAAAAAAATAAATAATCTGAGCAATTCCAATAGCGTCCTCGCAGCGGTTGCTGCTCGGGCCCTACTAATTTCTTGCATGCCACAAGGCCCTTGGCCGGCTGTTGTTGCTCGGGCCCTAATAATTATAATCCTTCCAAAAACAGTAGGTGCCTTGCACTTTCATTGCCATGGACTGTTCGGCTCTGGCACTTGGGCTTGGGCCCTAATTAAGTCTAACCCACAGAGCTGCAGCAGGAGGTCTGATTGGCCAGCTGTTTTGTATTAGCGGGAGTTGAGTGTTGTTAGGTCTGGCCTATTAGAGCTCCTGCTTCTGTTCTGTGGGGTGGACTTAATTTAGTTTTTAGGTGGTCCATTTTAAGATAAAATTATTATTTTACCATCTAAAGAACAAAAAAAAGGGATTTAATTAATACAATTGTTGTAGCTTTTTTAAGATGATCAATCTATAAATTGATTACAATTTAAAAACTGTAAAAATGTAATTGTCCTGGCATACACTATAGACTTCATACCAGCAGACATTTTTCTCTTTTTGTTATATGTACTTTAAACTGAAGAAAACTAGAGGTTAACCACAGGAGGAAAGAGATGAATATCATGTGTGTTTGGACTTTGTTATTCCCAGTAGATTTCAGGAGATCCACTAATTTAATTCAGTTCAATTTTATTTATATAGAGCCAATTCATAACAGAAGTTATCTCATTGCACTTTTCCTATAGAGCAGGTCTAGACCATACTCTTTATAATATTATTTACAGAGACCCAACAAATCCCACCATGAGCAAGCATTTGGCGACAGTGGCAAGGAAAAAACTTCCTTTAAGAGAGCAGAAACCTTGGACAGAACCAGACTCAATGGTAGGCCATTGAGTCTGGAATACTAATTCCAGTATTAGTGTCACACACCCGCTCAAGCAAAGTTATACAAATGTGGTATCTGTTGTTATTGTTGAAGTGAAGGTGCTGTCAGATGATATTTCGCACCAGTTTTCTTTGTTTTGTTTTGGGGGGTTTTCAATCTGAATCTTTTCATGTTTAAAAATGCCCAGATGTTGGTTGTTGTTATGGTGGTAAAAGTGTTGAAACTATTTAAAGTGGTCATATTACGCTTTTTAGCTTTTCCCCTTTCCTTTATTGTGTTATATATAATTTTTTGTGCATGTAATAGGTTTGCAAAGTGAAAAAGTCCAAAGTCCACCCAAGACTGTAGTCCAGCCTTTACTTCCGTAATGTATCTACATCACTATGTAACATGCGTCATAAACAACAAGTACACCTAAATCAAATGTTAGATATAATTTTTAATTACCTGTATCAACATGGTAGATCACTACTACCCTACAGAAGTCCCACTACATGTCAGAAATCAAAATAAAGGCAACATTATTGTATACAGAGGACGTTTATTTAGTCCAAAGTAATGCTTTGTCATGTTCAGGAAGTGTGAGCAGTGCACTCAGTTCAGTGTTAATTCCGTTACCGAAAACTATGACGACTTTTTTTCCATGACTAAGGTGGGCAAGCTAAAAATAGATATTTGAAAATAAAAGCTATGACGCAATGTATGTTTTGTTTTCGTTCCCTGTCATAGCTTGACATGTGCAGTAGTTTATTATCGTAGAAAAGGTTTTAGAACCTTTTCTACGATAGAACACTCCTGGACGAATGAGGGACTACACCGACCAGTAGTTTATTAGTTTATTTGTTAAGCTATCCAGAGAGCCGGGGTAATTATTCAGCTTTGTGAGAGCGTCAGGAAAAGACGATTCTAGAGCTGCTTTGCCTGCTGTATTAACGCAGATCATTTTGGGAGGGCAGCAATATTGAGAAATGGGCGGCATAGGAACATTAAATTGAATCAGAGAGTGATCGGATAATGATGGAGACTGAAAGATCAGTGACAAGAAAGACCATGGAGTAAAAGTAAATCTATGGTGTGATTTGGTCCGCTGCAGGTTGTGGGGTCAGAGACAGCCTGGGGGACGATATAGGGACAGCAATGTAGAAAGACGGAAAGTTTGTTAGGCGAGTGCGGAGAGAAGGACATTAAAAGTACCTCAAATGATGAGAAGCAAGTATTAGCTCTGGGATGAAAAGAGTAATTGGAGTCGTAGATTAGTGCAACACCACCGCCTTTTTTGTTGGAACAGGTGATATGGGACTGTAGAAAATTAGGCGGTGACGCTTCAACCAAAGGGAATTTGTTATCTGTGGGTAGCCAGGTTTCACAGAGTCCAAAAATATTAAAGAGACAGGTATTGCTGTTAAAAACAGGTGTAACCTTCACAGGCTGTAAGTTCTGTATATTCCGTTGGTGTCTGTTCGGTATGATTTTCTCTTTTGGATTACCTTGATTCATAGAAAAGCAGTTTGGAACAAAGTTAATGTCGAGAGAGTCGATGCCCAGCATTGGGCCCATGAGGGAACCACTCCTGTGTAGTAATATTATGCGAAGGGGGGAAATGCAGAGAATAGAGTTATGGTTGAGTTTGAAATATTGATATGTTAGAGGGTTACCTGAATGGGCCATGGACTGTCTCAGTTGCAGGAAGCAACAGTGTATCGGAGGTGCAGTATGGAATATGAGAGGTTGGCAGCTAAAAACTTACTACCGGGTAGATTAGGGTGAAGTCCATCAGATCTAAAGAGTTCACGTCGGTTTTGGAACCGACGGAGGCTTTCCAAAGGTTTCAGGCGGAGAGGACACGTGCTTTCCGCCACTTACTGCTGGCAAGAAGACACTGAACATCAGAAGATGATCACATTTGGCATCATCCCCAAAACCCCCGTCATACAACAATGAGCTCCTTATTGCCATTTTACCAGACTAATAGACAAAGAAAAAAAATTGCTATCACAGTGAACCACAGAGCTTAAACCTGACTACAATAAATGCACCTTACAACACCAAATAGTCAGAAGTGTGTGTTGGGCAAAACAACACAAAACAGTGGCTAACACTGGCAGAACAACAGATTTTCTTTTTTTTTTATTACAATCCAGAACAGATCACTTTAGCTTTCAGAGCTTTCAGTTCCCAGGCGCCTCAAATCTAGTCCTAAGACACAGCTGTGTATCTCCTCTCCCTCTCCCACTTTTCAGTGGGCGCCGGCATTGACTGGAAAAACACTGATTCTGCCCAAGCTTTGTGTCCCTCCTGCGATGCTGCGCCCAGCGTGCAATGCACTGCCATGGGCAACCGTCCACGCACGCTCACGTGATTAAACCAGCACGAGAAGCGCACACATAATCACAGTCACAGTTCATCCTCATGAAAGCACAGCGCCATTAGAGGTGGTCCATGGGTTTGTCGCATACAAAAATAAACTCAGACTCTTTACGGCGGGAGTATAACGTCACCATATAGACACCCAAGAAGCAATCATTGCACCACGTTGGCCTAGCCTGGCTGGAAGCCAGTTTTTCTCGCAAAAAACGTTTTCAGTTTGCGGTAGCAAATGAATGAACATTGGTTGGGTTAATGTGTTAGCTAATGTCAGTTTGCTAGCTTCTAAGTGAGTGAAATGTGCAGGGCTTGGCAATTAACATTATAACTTGTCCGTAAAGTTTTCAGTCAGACGAGTGACAAGCATCTTTATTTTGCTCGATCCGTTTTCACTTACTTGTCCTTACCAGAAAAAGCTTAATGGCAAGCCCTGAACATGCATCGCTCTTACTATCTAATCAAACTGATGTTTCTAAGATTACACTTTAATCGACTAATTGTTTCAGCACTAGTGTGATGTTAATTGTAATATTTGTAAGTATAACCTACACAACAGCCTGATCAAACTGTTTTTCATTTCATTTTCTTTTTCATTTTTAAAAAGAAACACATACTGTCACCTTGATTCTAATTTCCAATACCTGTATTAGCCTGAGTGAATTAGTTTTAAAGAGAAAACATTTTGACTAAAAGTTGTCTAAAATGTAATGACTTTTAGTCGACTAAAACTGGACTAAAACGTTTTGAGTTGTCGTCGACTAAAACTAATAGGCATTTTTGTCTATAGACTAAGACTAAACTTAAAATAGCTGCCAAAATGAACACTGGCTCAGTTCCAAGCTGCACATGTCTGTGTTGTACAGTATACCTGTAAACAGCCATGTTTTCTGTTTCAGAATGGAGCAGATGATGTGAAGAAGCATCGCTGGTTCAAGACAATTGACTGGGAGGCAGTTCTGCTGAGGAAACTGAAGGTGAGAGCAGTGTTTTAGGCATTTTAGTCTCTCTGACGGAAAATCATTTTAAATTATAATTCAGTAGTTTGGGATTTAAATTAAGACTGGCCCGTGTAACACTAATCAGTTTAATTTTCCATTCAAAAAAATCAATATTTTACAAAAATAAGAAATCAGGAAGGGGGCAAACACTTTTTCCCACCACTGTATATATGTATGTAGTTACTTAGTGTTAGTCCTTAAATGTTAATCACTGCAGAAGTTTGATCAAGCTGTTGTGTATTTTCCAATATGGTGAACCCTGAGAAATGGATATATTGAGCTACGTTTCTGCAAAGCATTGCTTTTTTGTTAAAGAAATCAATTTAGAATGCTCATGAATCGACAGTAAAGAAAAAAATGTCCTCCGCATTCAGCGTTAGCTTTATTGTTTCAGACCTGCACTTGAACTTGTACTTTGTACTAAATGTTCCATTGTCTCCACAGCCTCCCATAGTTCCTAAAGTTTCCCATGAGGGTGACACCTCTAACTTTGATGTTTACCCAGAGGACGACTGGAAGAAAGACCCTCCTGTGCCTCAAAAGGACTTAGAGATCTTCAAGAACTTCTGATCACTCAGCTTGGTTATTTATTGATGGAATATCCTGAGAATTGACACAACATATTGTAAAGTTACAGGTACTATCACGGAGAAAATCCTTATTTATCAAAGCCGGGGAGTTTTATCTGTAATAATGGTGTCCCCAAAGACAAACGCCAAGTGATCGATGCTGTGACATGTATCATACCACAGAGATGATTTGCTTTTTATATTTTTATTTATCTGACTAAAGTCAAACCTTTGCTGTTTTAATTTTTTTATCACCGTTTTTTCTCTGAGCCTGCTCATATGCAAGAATTTGCAAAAAAAAAAACAAAAAAAAATCTGGTTCTTTTGAAACCAAAAGACTGTTACTTTTTAGGTTTAAAAAAAAGAATTATCAGGTCTTTTTTTAATATTATCATGTTTAATATTTTATCTCTTTTTAAAATATTCATGCAGTCACATTTAATGTGACTCCAGACTGGTGCTGTAACTGTCAGCTGGCCAGTAGTCATTAATGTGCGGTTTTAGACTTATTATACTGTATGTTAGTCATGAGTCAGCCACTTTATTATTTGAAAATGCGTGAACAGTAGCACTTGTAAAAAGGTGCCTTACATCACAGTGCATCATGGGACTCTCAGTACATGAGAACAGGCTGCTGAGTGTGCTGCTTTGTCTCCGACTGTAAAGTTCTTTTTCCAGCTCTGTTATTTCCTCTTGAAGTCTACAATACGGTTTATTTACAGCCAAAGGACTTCGGTATTACCATAGAGTCACTGCTGTTCTACAAATGAACTACAGACTTTCCCATGACACTTTGCGCTCATTCACTTCACGCATCATTATCATCATCATTCATGCTTTTAAAGCCAAGTCATGTGAGGTGGAAGGTGCTGGGGTGTGAGGAACTCACTCTATAGAGCAGTTACAGTTGACCTAGTCAGTATTTATTCACGTTTCAGTTTATTGTGTAGTCCAGGCTTAATTTGGTATTTCAGGACAATATTGGCCTTTAAAATAAACTTCATATGATTTTGTTCGCTGACATTAAAATCCAAGTGATGATGTGATTTTTGTGCCTCACCCTTCATTATAGAACTGCTACCCAACTAACAGGATCTCATTGGTGTTGAGACCAAAAACAGTGCTGTGCGTCGGCGGGGGCGTGGTGTTTCGGGTACCGGCGACGCCGTGTCTACACCGGCTGCATTGCGAGCGCAGCAGCTTCAGTCCTCTGTCAGTGTCCGCACATGATGCGTTCAGGCACAGTACTGCCATGGGTTTTTAAGGAAAACTAGGGTTTATTACAATATAGGTTTTATTTTCGTAGTTCATCATGTTTCTCAAATGATTGTTGCTTGCAAATTGTCGATTAATTAAAAAAAAAAAAAAATGAAATCAACTTTTGATTGGTGAAACTTTTAAAATGAGTGAGATGATCTCATGTTGCAAATTGCAGCTTGCATGTTGTTGCAAATTTGGTGAAAATGGGCCCCTGCAGGTAATTGATTGGCCAACACAGCACCTTGCAGGATGACATCACATTGCTTTGTGGCAAGCGTTTGAGCCAGTTTCAACTTTCTTGCTGGACAACCCTGCGTTGCCATCACAGTGGAATGAATAAGGAAGCTGCGTTTTTTCACACAGTGCTTAATGTTGGTCTGAACAAAGCCATAGTTTTATATTCAGTGAACAGTTTTAGGACGTTTTGTCATCTGCTAGCCTCTCATTAGTTTCGGTGAATATTGTTTTGGTACACGGCTGACAACGCTAGCTGGCATCAGTGAAACTTCCAGTTCTCTGCAGTGTATCCGTTACCTTTTGTGTGTTGTTGCTTGACCCTACAGGAGTAAACACTTGAAACACAAGTGTTTTTGTGTGTTTTCTCTTAACAATCCAGAATATGGTTTGTTAGACCAAATATTTAGCAGGCACCTGACATCCTCATCACTCCATGTTTTTCCTCATTCACACATTTTCGTCTGGCTGCTGCCACACTCACCACTATCAACTAAAGTCTAAATCTTGCTCCTATCATTTACTTTTGTTTGCTTTCACATTGCAACTGTTCTAGAGCATTATTATGTGCCAGAGGAGTGAATCCTTCTGCATAGAGCCTGGTCAGTACTGGATTTGATGGCAATGTCAATATCTGACATGTTGACAGATATTCTTCCTTTAACACATGAACACATGACGTAAGGTAAACCTTTTGGAATAAGACGGAGATAACATATGTACTGATGTTACAGTTGAAAAATAAACTTGTCCAAAACAACACTATAGCAAATATAACAGTAAACTGGCAATTAAATTGGTATCAAAAACAACAAAAATATATTATAGTTGAAAGAAGAAAACTAAACCTTGTTTGAATCAGGGGCTGTATTCACAAATCATCTCAAGCTCAAACTTTCCCCTAATGAGTCAGTTCAGTTTGTGCAGTCCACTCCTGCCTGCGCTGATGAAAATTGTATTTCCCATTCTGACGCCGCCCAGTCCCCTTGTCTGTCAACCAATCACTGTGCGCACAGTGAGGATGCCCATTCATGAAACACAATGTCAACGATGCCCCGTCTCGGTTCCTTGCTCTCAAAGTTGCTCTCAGCAGCTTTGTGAATATGTCTTACTCCACTGATTTAGCATTGCACTCTTATAACACTGTCAGTGTCACGATGGACAATCTTTAAAAAAGGCGATGCAGCAGAACCAGAGATATCGTCTTTTTTTTATTCAACACATTCTTCTTCCTTGTCAAAACCTGGCATCTACATTACCCACAATGCAACTCGGCAGGCCGACCGTTTGGTCAGAGATTTGGCTGTGTTAAGCTAGTAGCGGCTAATGTAGCCTGGGGCTGACTCAAGTGACGTCACTTGAGGACATTTGTCAGAATTTACACAGCTCCCTCTGGAGACACTAAAGGCTTTATACTACTTTTAAAACATACGCAGTAGAAGTGCCCAACACCTGGAAACACACTTAAATATGTAAAAACATGAAATGACCGCAAAACATGTCTTTGGCATTTCTCTACTGACAGGTCTTGTTACTTATTAGATGTATACACTTATAATGATATATCTTTGATAAGCTAATATTCACCAATAATATCAATCTGGCTGATAGATCAGTTCCACACTACTCCTGGAAAATGTTAAATTCAGTAAGTTTATGCACAAAATATCAGATTCTAGCAGCTTCATATTGAATCCATTGCCACTGTGTTCAAAAAGTCCTACCAGTCGATCCTGTATTGTTGATTCAGCATCAATGAGACAAACTTCTTGTCAAACGTAAAAGCACATCAGTACCTTGTCCCTTCTACAGTGAACATGTGCAGTATACTATGTGGGCATGCACAAGACATCAGTATATATTCCCACCACATTCAGTAGCAGCTCTGTGTCTCTTGTTTATGTGTAGCGTTTATAATGTAAAAAAAAAAAAAAAAATCATTACCACTGTTCAGTCTGTCTGTAATGTCACATGTAATGTATGTAACGTTTTTTCTGCTGAGTGGAGGAAACTGGACTGCTCTCAGTATGGTGCTCGTCCATTTAGAGCAGGTTTTGTATAATGCATGTGTTGTCTTTAACCTCCAACCCCAGCCCATTATGTCTTACCCAGCGATATGTTTTATATTTCTTAACCTTTGCCTTTTAAAATGTTTGTTTTGTCAGCGTAATCATACATCGTTTTCTACCCAGTACATAATGCCTTTTAATGTACAGTAACACCCTTTATACCTTGAATTATGGAACTTTAAGCAATGGCACATGTTTGTATGAAGACTTGTATGAAGAGTCTTTGGAAATGTTTGGAAAACTGGAATTGACAAGAAAGAAACATTGTCTTTTCTCTTCTTCTCTTGTCTCGCCTGGTCTTTCCTGTCCTCCTCCTTGCTCTGAAGGTCAGCCACTGGCCTGCATAGTCAAGCACAGTTTAGCTCTTCATTTTGGAGAGGTTTAAAACTTCTCTAGTTCAGGTTTTTGTAACAAAATGCAGTGATTCTCTCTGCACACAGCTTTGTGTGGGGCTGCAACAGAGAAGAACATCAATATACGCCATGGGAGACAGCTCAGAGTCATCTTATTCAGATAACATGCTGCCATATTTACATTCATTTGGAGTTGTATGTAAGTCCAACATTCACTCTTTTTTAGCTCTGGTTTGTGACCTACCAACTCCTGTGAAAACTATCTGTCTTTAGCTGCTAAATGTTCCACTATGTTCACCAGCTAGTCTCTAACTGTGTCTGTCTGCTTTTTGGTGCTGAGCAGGTAGTGTTTAATGGGTTTGTCAGAGCTTTTTCACTGAAAACAGCTGCCTTCTGCTGCTGGAAACAAGCCTGTGGGCCGTAAAACTAAAACAATGAGCTGAAAGAGGCTAAAAAGCTCAGTAGAGCTGAGGGGGACTGCAGCCGTGGTGATAATTCTCTGTGGGGTCATCAGTGGTGGAAGAAGTACTCAGATCTTTTACTTAAGTAAAAGTAGCAATACCACAGTGTAAAAATACTCTTACAAGTAAACGTACATAGGTATTGGCATCACGTTCTATAAAGTACCAAAAGTAAAAGTAGTCATTGTGCAGAATGGCCCTTTTCAAGCATCACTAATGTTGCAGCTGGTAAAGATGTACTTTCAACTTATATACTGCCGGGTAGCTCAATCTATAATAATAAATCAATTTATTAGTTGATTTCTATTTTGTGTTAATAATCTGAATCTGCAAATTAACTATTGACTAATGTTGGCAAATAACTGTAGTGGAGAAAAATAAAATGGAAATACTTAAGTAAAGTACAAGTACCTCAAAATTGTACTTAAAGGTGGGGTATGCGATTCTGCACACGGCCTTTGGATCGGGTTGTGGGTTGCCAGGTTGCGGTGATAGATGGGTTGAAATTGTACGTAGTGTGTGGATTGTGTTTCATAGACGATCTGGCAACTTGGGTGTTGCAGACAAACATCCAAATCTTGGATCTGTGTAATGTATTCATAATAAAGTTTGAGGGCCTTGCAAATTACGTGAGTTTCCTGGGAGAAACAACAAAACGGGAGGGTGCCGGGAGATGGCCTTGAAATACGGGAGAAACCCAGGAAAAACGGGAGTGTTGGCAGGTATGGTCGCTCCAGCTGCGGCTGCGAAGCTAACAGCCAGAGAGGACGAGACGGTTTCCCAGATCCAGCACAGCAGCTCCAGACAGCGACGCTCACAACTCTGCTGCTGCTACAGCTAACATCACAACAACAGCAGATCTTGGCAAAGTAGAAAGTAAGCTGAATGTCCGTGGGCAAGACATTTAACGTTACCTGACACACAAATCATGGCTGGAGTAGTGTTGTGTGGCCCGGTCCCGTTTACAGAGCCAGGGCTGTGTACACACACCGGAGGGTTTTCAGTGCTCACACTGAACGGACAGCTAGCGGACCGTGAGGAGATATTTGCTGAATTTGACAAAAAGACGTGTATTGGATTAGAATTGCATACCACACCTTTAAGTACAGTACTTGAGTAAATGTACTTGGTTACATTCCACCACTGGAGTTCGTCACCAAGAACTACACCTTTATCATTACACAGTCATTTGAGCCATTGTTGTTATAAAAATATTGAGGAGTACAAGTTTTTAACAGAGTTTACATTTAACATTCTCTACAACCACACGTGTAGAATACTTATGGTGACAACAGTAGGCTATATTTAAGAATATTCAGATGACATGCATGTTGTGGCTTAGAGGCAGAGTGGATCACCCACTAATCGGAAGATCAGCAGTTCGATCCCCGGCTTCCCCCAGCCCGCATGTCCCCGATACCGAAACCCAAATAGCTCCCAACGGCTGTGCCATCGGACTGTGAGTGTGTGTGAAATAAGACCTCGCACGGTAGCCTCTGCCATCAGTGTGTGAATGTGTGTGAATGTGGCATGTAGTGTAAAGCACTGAGTGGTCGGAAGACTAGAAAGGCGCTATACAAGAATAGCCCATTTACTAAGAGATTTGACCTGCATTACTGATTGCCAAAGTCCAACTTAAGTTTCTACACATGGCGGCTTTAAATTTAAAGAAGTGAATGACAATTTCTGTTTCAAGTACATTAGTTATAAAGAGAGGAGTTGCCAGGAAAGAATCATGAGCAATTTTGCAATACATTTCCCAAAACTTGTTAGGGAGTCTAGACTCACTGACAACTCCAGGAGGTCACTGTTGTTTTTTCTCTAGTATGACTAAGGAGACACTTCATTACTGAATAACTTCCTCAGAAATGGCTTTGACCACACAATTCCTCTGCATGTGGTAGGGAAATTACCAGTAATCATGAGTTGTTCATATATTACCCTTGATTCCTCAGAGACTGAATGTCTGTGTAGCAGAGTTTCCCTTTTGCTGCTTGGATGCTCATTGATGATCATTGGTGATAATTAAACTGTTAGACAGCAGCAAGGTGTTGGTGTTTTTTTGTTTGTTTTTTGGTTAACCGCCTCATGAGGAAACCCCTGATGTGGCATTTCCCAGCTATTACTATGTGTTTTCCTACAGTTGGGACTGTATTCCCTGTAGCTATTGGTCATCTGCATCTCTTTAAGTCTATTCGCAGTTTAATTCAGTATTTTACATGGATTATGTTCATTCTATTAGCTTTAATTTCCTCTCTCTATGTCCAAAATCCAAAGGTAGGACTGCTGTTAATGTGCTGAACACGTGGAGGGTTATTATGTTTACAGTGGAAAATTGAGTCATGTTTTGTCTGGAGTCCCTGCTAGTCTCGCTCTAAGTGATGACAGTTAGAACTGTGGAGCTGCACAGCTCTAATAGTCAGCTAATGAATGCCTTATAAAGTGCTTTCAAGGTGAATTTGGTGTACGGAGTGATGGCAGAGGCTGTGGGAGTCCAGGCTGATACTTCCCAGAAGCCCTCTATGACAGGAAATGCTCACTGTCAAGAGGTAAGAAAAACTCCCAGTATAAAAAATATTTCATCTACCAAATCTGCAGCATTTACACTAAATGACAACCTTACTGTTTAAACAGTATGTGATGAATTAAATCCCTCACAGTGCGCATCATGCCTGCTTTTATTCTCGTAATTGTTAGTTGTAATGCAGTGCATCTTTGTTAAATGAATCCAAACTTTCAAATAATGATAATGACCACGTAACCTGGACAACAATAAAAGCAGACATGATATTTACTGACACTACCTTGCTCAAGCAAGTTTCAAGTTTCTGCAATTCACTATTATACATTTTCGTATAATAGTGACGTATAATAGTACAATAGTAGTATAATCGTAGTGACGAACCCACAGAAAATGAACACCAACTCTGCAGTTCCCCTCAGCTCTGCAGAGCTTTTTAGCCTCTTTTAGCTCATTGTTTTGGTTATTGGTCCACAACCTCCGCTCTCATCAAACTTGTCTCCATGTATTTACATTATATAAATATTATATGTGAGGTATTGTGTTTTCAGCTTGTTTCGCTGCACCCAAGTGACCAAAAAAAAAAAAAATGAATGCACCGTTAAAGATGTCTGTCATGTGTCACAACACCTGCATCCATTGTTTTCTATGTAAGCCCAAAAGTTTCCACCCAGGATGACACGTGTCAATGCGTCAGGATACACCTCTGTCCTATTTGCAAACATCAACACACATCAACTATCCAGGAAAACAGCAATATTATCACATTTGCGTCTATCAGCACATCCTTGCAAGGATACTTTGACTAAGGTCAGGGAAAATAGCATTTTATCAAATCTGAATCTTTTTAAATTCCTTAGTTCATCTTGATATTTCTTTCCCCCTCACAATCTTTTTGAGAGCATGGGCATCAGCTTGCAGAGAGCACATTAACCAGTCAACTTTAATGATACAATTTTAATTCTTTCATGATAAAATTATAATTATTAGAGACAAAATTCAAAACATCCTGCCCTCAACCTGCAACAATTGTCGTTAAAGACAGGAACCTTAGAAACAGCTGTAAAACCTGATATATATTTAGACTGCTTTTTTCCCATTGACCTTCTTCAGCGATTTCTTTCATCTAAGCCATCAACCTGTCTCTTAAACCCCATCCCAACTAGGCTGCTTAAAGAAGTTTTACCCGTAGTTAGTACTTCTTTACGAGATATGATCAATCTGTCTTTATTAACAGGCTATTAACCACAGTCCTTTAAAGTAGCTGTAATTTAACCGCTTCTTAAAAAGCCCACTCTTGATCCAGCGGTTTTAGCCAACTATAGACCTATATCTAACCATCCCTTTCTCTCTAAGATCCTTGAGAAAGCAGTCGCCAATCAGTTGTTGTTACAGACAGAGGAGACCGGAGACACCAAGATGAGACAGGAGGTTTTATTGTTCACGATGCAAACTGACAGTGTAGGAAAGTTATTGATACCGTCCTTTGGGTAGCTGAACCGAGATCTGGGACTGAAGGAAACACACTCGGGAGGTTGGAGAAGCACGGGATCGGGAACTGGAGCTCGAAGGCCGGGAGGACGTTTCGATGAAGCGAGGTAAGAGTCTGTGACGTTGAATAAGGTGGATGCAGAGATCTGTCCTATTTCCAACGAGACCGGACACTGACTGAGGTGAGGGATGGTGTTTTACAGGGGAGTGGAGTGCTGATTAGGTGCAGGTGTGCAATAGGTGACAGGTGTCTTGGATTACCGGCTGGTGAGAACATGACAGGCTGTGACAGTTGTGTGACTTTCTAAATAGCAATAGTTTATTTGAGGATTTTCAGTCAGGATTTAGAGTGCATCATAGCACAGAGACTATGATGATGTTAAACTCAGAAAAAACTGTTATTGTACTTGGCCCCAAACTCCCACATCAAACAAACTTCAAGGACTGCCTTTTTTTTCACCTACGTAACATTGCAAAAATCAGGCACATCTTGTCTCAAAATGATGCAGAAAAACTAGTCCATGCATTTGTTACTTCTAGGCTGGATTATTGCAATTCCTTATTATTATGCGGCTGCCCGAATAAGTCCCTTAAGACTCTCCAGTTGATCCAGAATGCTGCGGCACATGTACTGACAAGAACTAGGAAAAGAGATCATATTTCTCCAATATTAGTTTCTCTGCACTGGCTCACTATAAAATCCAGAATAGAACTTAAAATCCTTCTCCTCACCTACAAAGCTCTTAATGGTCTGGCACCATCATATCTTAAAGATCTCATAATACCTTATAACCCGACTAGAACACTGCGCTCCCAGGATGCAGGGTCACTTGTGGTTCCTAGAGTCTCCAAAGTAGACTGGGAGCCAGAGCCTTCAGTTATCAAGCTCCTCTCCTGTGGAATCAGGTCCCAGGTGATTGGGCTGCCGGCTGCTGGCCCACTGTGATTGGGTATCATAACTGTCAGCCTCTCTCTCCCAGCCAATTACTTCTGGTCAAGTTGATTCTAACTTTACCTTAGCCCCGCCCCTTTCCCAACTCTGTTATCGGTGACATCACACATGATACAACTAAACATAAGTGGCTGGTAAGTTGTATCACGTCATAACTGTTAACTTTTCCAAATTCTGTTGATAAGGTTAGCTCATTTTTTTAATGTTAATTGCCCCTTTAAGCTACTGGTCATACTAGCCCTGGTCAGGCTATAGCAACAAAACCCCTGAGTGTGTTGAAATGAGAAAGGTGTGTTTTATTGCTTTTTTCAAAAGTTATACAGTGCTTTATGTGATTTGTTTCAACTTAAAAAGAAGGTGAAATAAAACACATTACACTCACACCTTACCCTCTCAACCCAAATCACAGCCTGAAACAGCAACAACATCATATTTAAAGTCCATTTGGATTTACAGATGAGGTCCTGTCAAACCAGATGAACTCCTCCTGAACTCTGCATGCAAATGGGAGCTGTGAATGGAGCAGACATAATTAGTGCTTTTGCAATGAGGCCACAGGCCAGAGACAAATGGAGTCCCACAGGCAACTGCTCCTTTGGCTCAGTGGCTCGCTCTGGCCAGAGAGGTGACACGCTTAACAGGGGCAGTGAAGTCAATTTGGAAGGTTCTCTTTTTAATAAATAATTTTGTCTTTGTAGTAATATTCTGAAAATAATAAAGATTATTATTATGTTTTACACTCCTGGGTCGCATCTCATGTCTGATTTTAAATGTAAGTCTCCACTTGTGTGGAGTTTGACTGGCGTTGGATTTGAAAAGTTAGTGCAGACTTTTGGGAGGTTATAAGCAGACTTTTTCTTTCCTTCACAGACCCAGTGCTATAGGCTGGCCCCAGGGGGCCAAGTTGTCCTTTTGTCATATTTGATTAGCTGCCAATCTCAAGAGGGCTGGTCTTACCTAATATGAACCGGCCAGAGGGCAGACACTAAAGGGAAGTGAGAGTAGAGGAAGAAGAGAGGAGAGTGACGTGTTGCGAAAAGTACATCTCCTTTGTTGAGACAATGATGGACAATGCATGATGACCCTCATTCCTGAAGTATTTTGGTTTAGTTTCTGTCTTCATCTGTTTGTTAACCTAAATGAACTGAAATCAGTGTGGAGCTCCGTGTCCAGCTGTTGACACGAGAAGAGGACCGGGGCCGACCTCAGCGACTGCGTGGTCGGTCGCTAAGGTCGGCCCCGGTGAGTGACACTGCGGGAACGAGTAAGGCGAGACGCCGGAAAGCTGAGCTCGTCTGAGCTTCAGGTAAGGCTTGCATCCCTGTCTTGTTGTTGGCCTGTTGGTATCTGGCATAAGGCTTAGTGGTAATTAAA
Organism: Siniperca scherzeri; assembly: GCA_027580175.1. Classification (NCBI taxonomy): domain Eukaryota; kingdom Metazoa; phylum Chordata; class Actinopteri; order Centrarchiformes; family Sinipercidae; genus Siniperca; species Siniperca scherzeri. The sequence continues at coordinate 18,824,305 of CM050853.1, forward strand.
TCCCCTAGAACAAACAACACGTAATTTTACTGCTAGTACGACCTCTGCCATGACAGATGGATCAATGCTGATCGATAAATATCAGGTCCTGAATGATGTTAGAACAAATGTTAATGACCTGCCAGTTATTCATAATTCAAGGTTAGACGGTGTAGTCCCTCATTCGTCCAGGAGTGTTCTATCGTAGAAAAGGTTTCAGACTACGACTGAAACCTTTTCTACGATATAATTCAAGGTTGATACTTGGCACAGTTCTGGCTTTGGAAGGAAAATGCAGCGTTCGTGGTATGACGAGTTAACCTGATGGTCATCTTAGCAATGGTTGTATGAGAATATCGACATTAGAAAACGAATACAATCACACCAAAGAAAATGATCATGACGCAACAGCCTGTAACAAATTAATCAGAATCAGTTGATGCCTGAATGTTCATCCAATAATGAAATTGAAATAAAGTGGGAATAAGTTTTAAATGAAAGAATAATGAACATTTCTAGCCCCCCATAGAAATGAAATACTTGTCCAATGACTTTGTCTGGTGCCAGCACTGATCTCACCAGGGCTGGTTTGAGAGATCAGTCTAAGACTGATATATTTACATCTGAGCCCTGATACTCTTGGATACAGAGTACAGAAATATGCTACTTAACACTTTTCCATCAATCATCAGTTTACCTATTTGCTGTTTTTTTGTTTTATCATCATACAAAGCACATTCATGAAATGATGCAATTTTAAATAAAATGTGAATTAATTAGCTTTAACATTTTTTTTTTTTGGTTTGTGTGTGTGTTTTCCACACTGTATGACAGTATCACCTATTTGGTATCTGCTTGTTTCACTTTTACTTTACACTTTATTGTAACTATAAAGTATATGTTTTTATGGCTGCATTATTCAATCAAATGGAAATATTGCGGTGTGTCAGACAGCGTGGTCAGCAACACTGGGGCCCCTCAGGGGACTGTCCTCTCTCCCTTCCTCTTCACCATCTACACCACAGAGTCCTGCCACCTTTAGAAGTTTTCTGATGACTCTGCTGTGGTGGGATGTATCAGCGGTGGTGATGAGACGGAGTACAGGGCTGCGGTGTGTAACTTTGTCTCATGGTGTGAGCAGAACCATCTGCAGCTCAATGCGACAAAGTCTAAGGAGCTGGTTGTGGATCTACGGAGGGCCAAGGCACCAGTGACCCCGGTCTCCATCCAGGGGGTCAGTGTGGACATTGTGGAGGACTACAAGTACCCGGGAGTATACTTAGATAACAAACTGGACTGGACCAAGAACACTCAGGCTGTTTACAGGAAGGGCCAGAGCCGCCTCTATTTTCTGAGGAGGCTGAGGTCCTTCAACATCTGCCGGACAATGCTGAGGATGTTCTATGAGTCTGTGGTGGCCGGTGCTATCCTGTATGCTGTTGCATGCTGGGACAGCAGGTTAAAGGTAGCGGACGCTAACAGACTCAACAAACTGATCCATAAGGCCAGTAACATTGTGGGGTGGAGCTGGACTCTCTGGCGGTGGTGTCAGAGAGGAGGATGCTGGCCAAACCACACGCCATCTTGGACAGTGTCTCCCACCCGCTCCATGACGCTGGTCAAGCAAAGGAGCACCTTCAGCGGAAGACTCATCCCACCAAAGAGCACCACAGAGCGCCACAGGAAGTCATTCCTGCCTGTGGCCATCAAACTATTTAACTCCTCCTCTAAGGATTAGTCTGTTTGACCCTAGGTCACTAAACTGACATTGAGCATTACATCTCCGCCATAATTAATAATAATTGTGCAATATTCTGTGTAATACTTCCGTGCAATATTAGTTTTCCCTTGTTAGTTTTTCTTATTTATTGTTACGGATATACCTCAATTACTCTCGACAGTACATGCACCTCCGCTTTTACTATTATTTATTACATAATTAGTGACATTGTATTTTATACTGTACTTCACCATCTACCAGTAAACCCACTTGGTACTCGACACTTAGTTTATCTTATACTTATACCAACATGTTACTTAATTTATTTCTGACCTGTTTATAGTGTATAATATCGTTTTCTCCTGTGTGCACTGACGTAAAGACGAGCTACTGTAACAAAGAGTTTCCCTACGGGGATCAATAAAGTATTTCTGATTCTGATTCTGATATACTACTGTAGATCATCTACATTATTTTATACACATTCCTAAGTTCTGACATATTTGGTACATGTGAGAAATTTGGGACCTCCACTAGAACTTAAAACAAAGACCTGTGTGTTTGAACTGTACTTGGCTGAACAACATGAGTGTGACGGACCCACCAGGTTCCTGCAAGAGGTTAAAACAGAAAAGCTTGTTTATTGGTTTCACCGACCCTTCAAGGCTGTGATAAATGGTGCCCATTGGATTCCGGGGTAAAAAAAAAAAAAAAAGGAAAGCAAAGCAAAGGCACTTGGTCTTTGTGTACAAATAGCTTTTTATTTTTCTGTGTCAACCATCATTGGCTTCCTCTGAAACGGCATTTCAACCATGATGGGACTAAAAGTCTTGAAAGCCTAAGACTAATGAAACTCCTGTAGATGAGTCAGCAGCTCTTTATGGCAGAGCAAGACTGTGTAATGTCCTGTCTCACTCCACTGGAGTCATTTCTCCACTCAGACATCCGATAAATCATATTGATTGGCTCTGTTCAGGAGGCAGGTTCGACACTGACTGGTTCACTCACTGACATTTAAGACAATATATTCACTGTCAGTCATCTCACCCTGTCTTGTAAGGTCTTTTTAGTGGCTTTGGCCCTGTGAAGCCCCACCCAGCCAAACAACAGGGTGCACTTGTTTACATGCCCTGTGATATCGCTCTAATAACAAGTCCGCACTCGGGTCACGTCGGCAGCGGTAACCTGGGATTCCTGTCATCAGTGCAGGTTGTGAAAGCACCACACCCCTGCTGGGAAAGAGATGACACCTCCACACACCACCCCACCCCCAACCAGGGTGCCACCCACCTGCCTGGACTCAGGCTCATCTTTGCATCTGTCCTGCTGAGGTACAGCCAGACTGGATCTCTACAGGCACATTTACCGCCATTCGCAGACACGCGCTCTTCGATCAAAGATTATTATGGCCAAGCGAGAAAAACTGAAATAGTTAAAAGAAAGACAGAAAGAGAAAATAGTTCAGAAATGAATCTCTGAATTCTGAGGAAAAATGTCCCAGAATAAAGTCAGAGGAAAATTTAAGAATATAAGTAATGAGTTTGACAAAATAATCACAATGAAAAGGTCAACTTACTAGCTTTTTTCCAGAGCTTTTAACTGCATTTTTTGGTCTTCATCAGCAGATGGAGTTTTCTCAAAATGAAATTCTCTAACTTTAGTCTTAGAATGAAAGACATTTGTTTGTCATAATTCTGTCTTTATTCCTACAATTGTGACCAAATATGTCTCATGCACTGATTTCTTCTTCATCCTATTTTCTTGTGTTTTCTTCTGGGACAATTTCCTGCTACAATGATTCCATTTCCCCACGAGAATCACTGAAATTCAGCTGTGACCTGTGTTGAGTTTCACAGCGTTAATCAGGGAGTGTAAACTTAAAATGATTCATTAAAGAAAAACAGAAACACTGCACTTCTATAAAGAGCTTCAGTTTTCATGAGGCTAGTCTTGCTGAGACGAGGTTCAGCGCGGGAGAAATATTGTGGGATCTACCTTAATCTACTTTAATTAGAGGGCGCTTGGTGTTGGAACAAAGTGTGGTTCACTTTGATTTGAGAGGCAGTTAATTGTACGTGCCTGGACATGGTCTCTGAGGCCCCGAGGTCACCACTGGTTAAACACCAAGGTGCCAAAGTACACTTTGGGCTCAGATCCCTCTTCACCACAGCAGTCTGGCAGGGTTCCCACTCCTGTCACTGAAGGTAGTGAGGCCACATGGCATCCACCTCATGTCGTCTTTGGAGGCTAAGGCCAAAAGCCAGGCCCCATGATCCCGACTCAACCAGCAGATGCTCACCCGAGAGCTCCTCTAATCCTCTCTCATCCTAATCTTTGAATGGCTCTTCGTCTCACCCCTTGCCAAGGGCCACTTTGCTATTGGTGACCCTACCAGGAGCCACAGGTACAACAGCTTCCAGTCCCGTGGGGACATGTAAACTCCTCCACCATCCAAGGGGGGCCAGCAATGAACTTTTTTGCTTAAAGCTGCTTAAAGTGAGTTTTGCCCGTTAGAGTCAGAAAGCAGCGCTTTTTTTTCACATTGTTTTGCTAACTTGTTAGGGCATTTCTTAGAAACCGAGCAACATGGGAATCCCTTTGTTTAAAATTCTCTAGTGTTGCATCCCAACCTTAGTGCACTAGCTTCTGTGAAATCTATTTCAGAAAAAATGTTAGTTTGTTCTCACTAACTGCCAGCAGGATGCAGATAGTTCAGGCTTTAGTGGTCCAGGTTAGAGAGATCTGAGGCTTCTGTCTCCACCCCAGTGCTGCTGGAGGTGAGTGCACAATGACTGACTCAACAAACACACTCAACAGTGGTGTGTCCACGTCTCAGTTAGGCTGGATAATGTACAGACCTCCCTGTGGACTGTAGACAGTAAGGTCTGTGGATCATCCAGAGCAACCAGGAATCAGTTTCTGGAGAGCTGGATTCAGGATAAACTTAATTTATTGAAATTGTCGGATATTTGGGGCAGTTAGGAGGAGCTGCAGACAGACAGCTGTTCTGAGGACGGAGTTGGTGTGGACTGAACAGACGGGACACTTTAGTAGTGCTTACGTGCTTCAGTGTAACTTTATATTGGTAGAAATATACTTGTTCAAACTTGTAACACACTTTGTATATACTGTATGCTTTCAGTGCAGACGAATATACACATTTTCTACTTGGGAAAATGCTGTGAATTTCATTCAGCTCCATCGTACTGGGGTGGATGCTGAAATCTCAGAGACAGACATCTCAAAGCTGGAAAAAATCAGACCAAAACCATCTGCATGACAAATAGCTCTATGGGAAGTTGCAAAATGTGTTTTTTTTTTTTTGTTATTTGGATGAACCTACCCTTTAATGCCAAAAATATTGCTTGATGGAGCTGCAAATAAAATCTCTGTGAACCATTAGTTTATCAAATCATGGTAAGCACGACTCAGCACCACTAGAAACATTTGGCATAACATCTGAACTGACAAAATCTATTTTTTTTTTTTTTTTTGGTTTGAGTGAGCACAGAAACTTTTTGGATTTTTCCATTTCCACTCAGTATTTCTAATATGACAGGTTGGACTTTTCCAAATTCTCAAAAAGAGCGGAGAGCCAGCCCGTGTTTATGTGCTGCTTGTCTCTTTGTGTGCACATCGCACCGGGACTCCTCTCTCAGTAAACAGCATGCCTGGTGCTTCCATCCATCAGCACAACTGCTCAACAGCTTGATGTGATTGAGCGTTCCTCTGCGCCGTCCCTAAGTCCTCTGGAGACGAAGACGCACACACACACCCTTTCACACACAGTCTAGTCTCGCCGTCTCTCTCTTCCAAACTTTCTCTCTCACATCAAACCAAAGCTCTGGAGAAAGCCCATTTTCAAGGCTCCAGTAGGAGCTCAATCATCCAGGCTCCCTCAAATACCTCCCATGTGTTTTGAATGTATGCCTGACATTTCTTTCCCAGCTCTGTCCTCCCTAGAAACATTTCATTTCATTGATGGATTTTCATATTAGCTTTCCCCTCTTCCCCCCAGATGCTACTTAGCTGTTCGGCCATGCTTGTTTGCACATTAAGCCCACTTAGCCTTGTGACCCCTTGACACACAGAGTAAGTGTTTCGCTGGTGCCCTGGCACTCGGCGGACGCTTTGCTGTCTAGCACAATGTGGGATTCAGCGCTATTGGAGACATCTTCTTGGCACTGGAGGAAGGAAACATTAAACACAGGCTGATAGCTGTAAGACGAGAGAGAGAGGGGAGAGGGGAGAGAGGAGGAGAGAGAGAGAGGGAGGGAGAGAGGGGAGAGAGAGGGAGGAGAGGGGAGAGAGGGAGGGAGGGAGAGAGGGAGGGAGAGAGGGGAGAGAGAGAGGGGAGAGGGGAGAGAGGGGAGAGAGGGGAGAGAGAGGGGAGAGAGAGGGGAGAGAGGGGAGAGAGGAGAGAGAGAGGAGAGAGAGGGGAGAGAGAGGGGAGAGAGGGGAGAGGGGAGAGAGAGGGGAGAGAGAGGGGAGAGGGGAGAGAGGGGAGAGAGAGAGGAGAGAGAGGGGAGAGAGAGGGAGGGAGAGGGGAGAGGGGAGAGGAGGGGAGAGAGAGGGAGGGAGAGAGAGGGGAGAGAGAGGAGAGAGGGGAGAGAGAGGGGAGAGAGAGGGGAGAGAGAGGGGAGAGAGGGGAGAGAGAGGGGAGAGAGAGGGGAGAGAGGGGAGAGAGAGGAGGAGAGAGAGAGGGGGAGAGAGGGAGGAGAGAGGAGAGAGGGAGGGAGGAGAGAGGGGAGAGAGAGGGGAGAGAGAGGGGAGAGAGGGGAGAGAGGGGAGAGAGGAGGGGAGAGAGGGGAGAGAGGAGAGAGGGAGGGAGAGAGAGGGAGGGAGAGAGAGGGGAGAGAGGAGGGAGAGGGGAGAGAGGGAGGGAGAGAGGGGAGAGGGGAGAGGGAGGGAGAGGGAGGGAGAGAGGGAGGGAGAGAGAGGAGAGAGAGAGAGAGAGAGGGGAGAGAGAGGGAGGAGAGAGGGAGGGAGAGAGAGGGGCAGAGAGAGATTCATCATCCTGCTGGCCAGGAACACATCCAAACACTGCTGCCTAGCTCAGTTGGCCCACCACAAGTCAATGACTCATCCTAATTCCTGACGGTTAATGTGTCTTCTTTACAAAACTGCATATCTGTGGCTGTGTTAGATAGTGTGCAGAGCATCAGTTGGCCTAATTCAGCAAGCAAGTCACAAAGAATAGCCGCCGCACTGCCAGGGAGTGTGTTTTGATATTTACTCTGTGAAAGGTCCAGGAAAGAAATTCATGCCCCTGCCATCTGTCCCTTTATGAATTATGAGTAACTCATTGAAAATGTCCAGACACATTGCTAACGTGTTATCATTGAAGTCTGGTTACATCAGACTCGGCAGTCTGCTGTTGAAATGTACAGTGATCCTGTTTTTAAAGCACAGCCTCCTCTGCCTGTCATCACCCGGTTATTACTGCTCTGCGTGTGTGTGTGTGTGTGTGTGCATGCTGATACGCGCTGACGGTGCAGACATGGCCGATGAGTGTGTGTTCGTGTGCATGTGTATAAATGATGACTCATGTGGCTCAGTCTGTTGTATCAGTGCTGATTCAGTTTGAACAGGGGACAGCTATATGCAGTGTATATGGAGTCCAGGCTGCTGATTGATGAAACCTTTGCTGTAGAGAAGTATTGTTGTGAAAGCAGTGGCTTTTGGATTTTTTCTGTTTACACTTTTATGAGGGGTTAGACTATTTCTTGGCCAGGCACAGTAACTTCCTGGAGTCTCCACTGGTTTGACTGGCAACTGCTCAGAGGCAAGAAAGAGTCCAGTACACTCACCCGTAAAATGCCAAATTGTCATTTTTACACTTTGTTTTTTGTACGGATAAAACAAACGAGATACAACGTGTTAATTAGAGTCTTTTATATCTTTGTGCTACGCTACGAAAGCCGACCGCTCAGGGTGGCTTCATATTTCCCGAACAGACATGAGAGCGGTATCGATCTTCTCATCTAAATCTCCACCAGAAAGCGAATGATTTCCCAAAATGTCGAACTCTTTCTCCAAGTACGTTTTGCTAATAATACTTCCATACTTTTACTTCAGTCGAATTTTTAATGCAGGACTTTTACTTGTAATGGAGTATTTTTTACATTAATGTACTGGTACCTTCACTTCACAAGTAAACAATCAATTCTTCCAACACTGACCCAGGACTGTGTTCAATAACTCCATTAAATCCAATGCCAGTTTATAAAAGTTTTCAGAATTGTCCCTTTCTACAATATCTGTGCATAGCAACTGGAGTATGGCTAGTTTTAGAGAAAGGTCATGATTATGGCAAATAAACTGCGGCTACGGTATGATTAGGGCTAGGGAACTAAGACATTTGGTTAAGGTTAGGGAAAGATTGTGGTTACAGTTAATAGAAGAGCAAACGTTAATTGCAGGTCTCCTGCATGAAAGACATGTCTACCCGCCACAATCCACACACTTGCTGTCAGCGTTGCTACATACATTTTATTCAAAGTTGGAAACGCATTTCTTTCTGTGGAGGTCATTTGACCTGACAACACCACATCCACCATCCAAAAGACCATCTTTGGTGCAAAGTTATGTTCAGCGTTAACTAGCTTACAGCTAGCTTACAGCTAGCTTACTGTGTGGTGCAGCATTACATTAGCTTGATATTTCTATGGTGAAGAATGTCAAGAGCTCTGATGCTTAACTTAAATATGAATTTTAAACCTGAACACATTTTTTCACCCAACTATTTATTAATAATTAAAAGTATACCGATAATATTATTTGGTATTATTAGCTCGTCAGCCCATGTCATAAGCAGATGTATTGTATTGTATGTATTGACACACATTTTGAACGGCGACTCCGACAACGTCTGTTATGATGTCAGAGACACATAATAAAACACGAATACCAACGCATTCTGACCAGTCACATGACTGTTATTGTATTACAGTAACGTGAGCAGCTGATCCCAGAGCTGTGTGGGAGAACTGTTCTAATTAGCAATGAAATGGAAATAGAAGAAAGTCTCCTTTTCTTCCAGCTCTGGCAGCCCTTCACTCTGTAACTTGTATTATAAAACTACTCGGATGTTTGAGAAAATGTAGGCACAAGGTGATCGCAAGCAGCAGATGTCCACCTACATAACACAGCATACGCCCGCTTCTGGTGTAGACAGTAAGTTAAAGGAGCTGTAAGTGACATTGACTGCCACTAAATGCCACTGAAATAAAACTCACCAAAACCGTCTTTCTTTGTCTTTGTTAGTCTTTCCACTATTCCACCAATCACCAACTCTGGTTTGAAAGAAATAAACCCTTAAAACAGTTTCACAGGGAGGGACTCACATGCACGCGAGGCCGGCTGTATAAACAAAGCACAGCGAGGCTGCGATAACAGCACAGGCAGAGGGGGTGACGTCGTCCTCTGCTCAGGACGCCATTACTCCACTATATCTTCACATAGCAAATAGTTGTTTTCTGCTATATTAATGTTCAGAAGCTCATATATACAGAACCTTTAAAAGACGAAACCCCTGAGTTGGAGCACTTCCTTGCTGCTGAAACACATAAGGTCAATAGGCCAATGAGACAGGATTTTCCAATTTTGAAAAGTTATCATGACAGCTATCACTCTATCATGCATCTAGAAAACAGGAAGAGGAGGAAAGCAGTATGTCTGGCACATATTTGATTGGCTAACGTAGTTCGTTGCCGGTTGATCATTTGTTTTTGTGTTGAGATGGACCCTGCGTTGTTTTGCACTTTTACAGAGTGCTGATGTTGGTCTGAACACAGCCTACTTAAAACACTTGCTTGAGGTTAGATATTTATGGTAGTTTTGGTTAAATATTGAAAATATTGTTTTGGGCTGACAGCAAAATTTCAAAAAGTAGCACAAAACTATGCCATCTCTTATTTATGATTGCAACACTTTGTGAATTATATGCTGATAATCTGGATGTATAAAGACCAAGATCCTGATTGTGACATATCTATATGTGTGGAATTTCCTACCTGAAGCAGGTGTTGCTGAGTTGTTGGAGCATGTTTCTCCTCATGCTGTTCCTTTCTGTCTCCATGTGTCTGTCTGGCGTTGGTCCCTGTGATCCCCTTTCCATATGCTTATCCAGCCTTCTCTGCTGCACTGCTCACAAGGCATCCATGTGTTTCTGTTTCAGAGATGCATCCGCTTAACTCCCAACACTCAGAGGCCTGCTGTCCCATCTGCCTCCTCCTGAGCATCCCATATTTTTTTACTATGCACTACCTGTATCAGTTTTTGGTTTGTAGTTAAGTAAGCATGCATCCTCTGTACCCTTTTACGTTTCACCTGGAAGGAGGAGGAGAGCCTGGAATCATATGTACTTTTGTTCCAAATACGACTTAATAGCTTTAATAATAATAATAATAGCTTTATTTGTATAACACTTTTCAATACAGGTAACAAAGTGCTTTACAACAATCAATATAAAACACACAAACAAATCAAAATAAAAAATAAAAATAGGCATCACACAATAAAAGCTTTTTTATAAAAAATGTGTCTTAAGAAGTGAGATAAAACAGGCGACTGACTCTGCAAGCCTGATGTCCTCGGGCAGATTGTTCCAGAGTGTAGGGGCCCTGACAGCAAAAGCCCTGTCTCCTTTGGTTTTCAGCCTAGACCTTAGAATGGCAATGCCCTACCAGAGGATCTCAGTCTGCATCCTGGCTCAAAGGTCAGAAATGTAGGGAGGGGCCAACCCATGTCTGGCCTTAAAAGAAATTAAAAGAATTTTAAAATCAATCCTGAAATAAACAGGCAGCCAGTGCAAGGATGCTAAAAGAGAGGTGATATGGTCACATTTTTTGGATTGAGTTAAAAGCCGAGCTGCAGCATTTTGGACTAACTGTAGGCGGTGGCTTAATTTCTGACTGAGACAGGTATATAGGGAATGACAGTAGTCGAGGCGGGAGGAGATAAAAGCATGGATGAGTTTCTCCATATCAGTGGGTGAAATAAAGGTCTTAACCTTGGCTATATTTCTCATGACTGAACAACTTTCTTTACATAGGGTTCAAAACACAAGTCCTGATCAAAAAATCACACCAGGAAGGGCTTTGCATAGTTGCTAGTTCACCTAGGTTTGCCATGATTTGAATTCTGTTTGTGGAGGGACCAAGTACAATGACGTCAGATTTTGTAAGGTTTAGTTGGAGAAAAATGTGTGACAGCCAGTGTTTTATTTCTGCAAGGCACTTGTGGAGGGTTGCGATGTTAAACTGGTCACTGGGTCTGATTGGAATATAGAGCTGTGAGTCATCGGCGTAACAGTGAAACTGGACATCATTCTTGCGGTTGATGTCACCAAGAGGGAGCATATCGATGGAGAATAGAATGGGACCCTGAATTGAACCCTGGGGGACACCATAGAGCGTGTTCGTGGGGAATGAAACTGAGTTGGCCATAGTCAGAGAGAAACATCTTTCAGACTTGAACCAGTTTAAGGCCACATCAGTGATTCCTGCCCACCTTTCCAGTCTGTCTATGAGCATGTTATGATCAACTGTGTTGAAAGTCCCAAAGAACTAGAATAGAGCACGCACCAGCATCTTCAGCCAACAGATGGTCATTACAGACTTTGAGAAGAGCAGTCTCAGTACTGTGAAGACCCGATTGGAACAATTTGAATAAATTATCTTTCGTAATATGCTACTAATTGTTTGAATACAGCTTTTTCTAGGATCTTTGATAAAAAAGAGAGTTTTGAAACAGGCCTGTAGTTATCCAGAGTTGAGGGATCTAAATTGGGTTTTTTAAGGAGAGTTTCAACCAGAGCAGCTTTAAAATAAGCCGGGACAGAGCCGGAGGTCAGGGACCTCTTTGCAGTAGATAAGATGAAAGGGCCAACAGTAGGCATAGCCTCCTTCAATGCAATTCAATTCAATTCAATTCAATTTTATTTATATAGCGCCAATTCATAACAGAAGTTATCTCATTGCACTTTTCCTATAGAGCAGGTCTAGACCGTACTCTTCAGTAGTCTGGTAGAGACCACATCCAAGGGGCAAGCAGATGACTTCATGTGCTTAACCATATCATTGAGAGACACTGATGTAAAGGAACTGAAGGATGGGACATCAAAAGATCTATGGGTTAAAGGTTCTGGGACAGGTAAATTATGGGGCCGGTTACTATCAGTCTGAGATCTGATTTGTTCAGTGAAAATATTTTAAATTGCTCTCAGAGGTCAGGTGTTGCAAGCAAGTTAATGTTAGGGGGTGCACCAACAATCCGGTCAAGTGTTTTAAACAGTACTTTTGAGTTTTGGGCATTCTGAGAGATTAAAGTGGAAAAGTGAGTTGTTCGTTCATCATTGACTGCAACATTGTATTTCTTCATTAAGTCCTTTATGTGCTCATAATATACATTGAGTTTGCAGGCCTTCCATTCATGCTCTGCTTTGCGTAACTGTCTCTTCAGGGAGCCGGTTTGGTCGTTGAACCACGGGTGGACTTGATTTGGTTCTGAGCGGATGGAGGCCAGTGTAACCTTGCGTGGCGGAGAACAATACAGATTAAACATAACACAACGATGATCAGATACACAGAAATTAATAACTTTCATGTTATCGATCTTGATCGATCGAGATCCAGAATACGGCCCTTATCATGTGTAGGCCCTGTGGGATGTAGACAAAATTAAAAGACTCTAAGAGGTTAAGAATTAATTCCCCTGCGAGTGCATCACTAGGACAACATATATGAATATTAAAATCACCAATAATACAGACCCGGTCATAATTAGGTAGAAGCAGAGAGAATAGGTCTGAGAATTCAGGGATAAAAATGCCATTAGGTTTGGGAGGTCGATAAACTAAGAGAAATAAAATAGACTGGTGTTTGTTAACACAAAATATCAGGCTTTCGAAGGAGGAAAATTCCCCACAGGATACAGGCTTATAGAAAAAATGATCTCTGTAGATAACAGTCAGTGGCGTGAGGCTGTCGTAACTGCATGGAAAATGTTTGCTGAAAGTGCTTTTGTGCCATGGAAGCTGGGGTGGATACCATCTCTGCTAAAAAAGGAGGCTCATTCCCAAAAAAGATTTAAATTGTTGATAAAAAACAGATTGTGTGACAGGCTGCCTGCAGCCATGTGTGAAGAGAGAGCAGTCGACCAAAACGTACGATGCCTCAGGCCAACGAGTGAAGAGGGCCTGAGATGAAGACGGACTTTCCACAGTTTTTGAGTTCGTTAAAAAGACTTTGGTGGAGGGATCGGAGGCGACAGTGAGCTGAGGGGTCTATGGGACAGCGCCTCCCTCCTGCTGCGAGCACCGACCAGCTTCCAGGACTCGTGGTGGGAAGGAGTGGAGCTGACCAGTTCTTCAGGCTTAGCCCCGAGCTATAACCAGGAGTCGTGGGGGGACATTGACCGGAGGAGGTGGATCAACAGCAGCAGGAGAGCGAGTACCAGTCTGGTACCATCTGAGATCTGGTACAGTGTGGGGATTCTTCCCTAGCCATATGTTGTTGATTGTTGACAAGGGCAAAAAGTGCAAAATAATTTAGGCAAAACAACATTTTCACAATGTGGAGGAGTAAAAATTCCTATTAAAGCTGTTCTGGTCAGGACTTTTAAATGGATATGACCACAATGGTCAGGAAACAGTACAGATCAGGAAACTGTTATAGACTCAGTTGCCATATTATTAGATACACCTAGCTAAAACCAATCCAGTGTAATCAATCAGAGCAACAATGCAAGAAATACTACCAACATGAGGGTTATACTGTAATGCTCAGTCGTTACTCTGTGTTGAGTTGTACTGTATTTCAATGAGGGTAGAATAACTGACATACAGCAAACCTGGGGCAGGGTATTCCAGTATAGGAATGTTGGTTAATTTCTGGTCCTCCTGGTAAAATGAGTTGGGTCAACGTGTGTGTGTGTAGGGGTCTCAACAGCTGCCTGTTGTAGTTTGGAACAAGGTTGAGTGCAGTGAGACTGAACCAAAACAGTAGTTCTTTCAGTTGTGGGCCATTTAACCAAAACAATGAGCAAAAATAGGCTAAAAATCTCTGTAGAGCTGAGTGGAACTGCAGAGATGGTGAGGATTATCTGTCGGTTCTCCACTATGTCACATTACACAGTCATTTGATCCATTGTTTATATGTAAATGTTGATAAGTGCAGCTTTAAAGTAATGTAGAAAATAATGAATTACTTTAGCTTATAGTGTCTTCACTGTCATTGAATTGTATTATATAAGAGTCTCAAGCAATGCATTACCTTGTGCAACACAGGGTATATTTTCCCATATTTGGCCGACTGCTTTGCTTCCACTGTGCTGGGCAAAGTCAACTCAGCATGAATATAACTATCATTTCATTACCCACGGGGAGCATGATAACACAAACAGGCTGCTATTATCACATGAATTGTCAGTGACAGACTCGCAGTTGGCCTGAGCTGAGCGTGTTTGCCTGGCCTGTGCAGTTAATGGTGTGGTTTCAGTTCACTGGAGTTTTACTGAAGTGAATTCCCATCTCTGTCTCTCTTTATTAACCTATAGAAGAAGCAGTTTGTTCATTTTCAGGTCATGCAAGGCCATGGGACATCATGGGAATCATATTTTTGATCCGAGTCCAGTGTGAATGTCTTTACATCCTGTCTTTGATCATCAGTTTCATTTCTCCTATAATAAATGGATCTCTTTACCTATCCAGCAGCTGTAGCCACTTAAGTATGATTTCATCCTCTCTTTACTCTCCCTGTACAGTCTCTTCAGAGAGGTCAGGTTGATTTTAGCTTCACAGCTTTTCACTCCTAACAGGATCTCCTTTCTTTCCCCCCTCTCATTGGCAGTCCTCCTGTTTTCTTTATGAAGTCGATCTCTGTTTTTTGCCCCCCAAAGGCCTCCATCTTTTGCTAATGAGGTCTTGCCGCTCACGCCCATATCGGATGGGGAACCTGGGAATCAGAGTTATGCATCAAAATGCTGTGTGGACAGATGGTTTCCATCAGCTCCTGGTAATTTTTCTGCTCAGGTGTGACTCCCTCGCCTCGGTCCTGTTGCTCCATTAGCTGAGAGAGGCGACTGGGGAGCAAGGATAGAAGACGAGGTGCTACTCTGAAGTGATGCACACAGATATTACAAATCTGCTAGGAAAGCATTAAATGGGCCTCTGACTTTTATTAGCAGGTAGCAGATATTGTTACGACACATTAACACGATACCCATCTTCTGCACACCACTTCCCTTTTGAGCTGTGTGAGCAGTGGCCTTAAATCAAGATGAATTAAATGTATTTGTAATCAGCAACCATACAAAAATAAATGTGTTTTTGTTGTTCATTGGTTTCAAATATGCACATCGAGATAAACAATGATTAACTGTTCCTGTGTTGGTTGAGAAAATGGTCCTATTCCTTAAGATAAGCAAGTAATTTAAAACCCATTGGATTTTCTGAAAATCATTGTCATAAAGCTGAAACCAAGCCAGTTCCTCTTAGCTCATGAAAAGTTGATGTTTTGAGATACGTGGAACACACAGGAAGGTGACAATATGCTAATTTGGAGCTCTGGGACTACAGATTGTAAAAATATGGATGTGGCATGATGTCAACCTTATATAACTGAAGGGTTGTTTGAAGCCTGATTTCTGTCGCCAACTATCGGCTACTGGAGCCAAAGAAAATATTTGCACTTATTTTAAACTTCCACAAGAAAAGATGAAGCAAAATTTGCTAATGAAACCCTAAGTTTTTGTGGGGGGGGGGGAATGATATTGCTTTTGTATTTTAAAAAACACATTGGCAGTTTTTTGTGGGGCAGGAGACATTATGCAGCCAGCATCTAGTGGCTGTTAGTGGTACTGTATCTCTGCATGACAGAATCATTTGCCATGGTTTCCACATGTATGGGACATGACAGATCTCATTGTTTTCTAGGCATTACAATAAGTACATACAGTTTTCTTTTGTATTGTACTAAACATTGTTTCAGCTGAGTTGGTTTTTGCCAGAAAGTACCCAAAATCCCATTTATCAAGCTTCAATACAAGTTAAATACACTTTAATTCACTAATATGATGTGTAAGAGAAATCAACAGTGTGTTTTTCAAATTGTGTTGTCACTCCTCAACAAACAATATATGGTATGTGAATAGTCAAGAATAGTCTAGTTCATAATCAGCTGTGAAAAATAGAGTCTTCAGTATAGAGAGACAAAAAACATAGTTGTGCAAAGAACAACTGACCTGAGGTTTTGAAGGATAACAGTGATATCAGTGCTTTAGTCTTTCTAATGGCGGGGCGCAAAGATGGTGACTGATGTGTTAGTCCGTCTCTCAATACAGTCTGACTTAACTGTTTGTGGCTCTACTGAAGATATAGATCTTTACAATCAGCTCTCAAATATATAGTTTTATTTTTTTTAAAGATTAAATCATTTCCTAAAACAGCTGGTCACTGTAGTTTTTAATCAAACATTACTCAAACAGGAGGAAGCAGGGCATTTGTTGGGGACTATGTTCAGCTGCGGATAGTAGAAGAAGTTGAGGCCACTAGAATCATTGTAGTAGCTTGGATGCCTTCATCATGTTTGCAAATGTCTGTCAATATACAAGTTGTATGTTGTAAACTGCCCTGTTGCTTGACCTACCTTAGTGCTACTGTTGTCCTGTTGCTCATATCTGTCTTTGCTTTTGTCTGTTTTCTGTACTTAACTTTTCTACTGGTGCTCATGTCTGTCCTTGCTTGTTTGTTTGCTGTGTTGTTTGTCTTTGTTCTGTAGAATTGTAATTTGCTCTGCTTTTATTGCTGCTCATGTCTGTGTTCTGTTTATATCCGTCTGTTACTGTAACTGACATGCCTTACATCGTGATCATTGTTTTAAACTTGTTTCCTGATTTTAGATTGATTTTAGGCTGCCAACTTCACACCTGGCCAGGGACTGCGGATGAAAATTAGCCTTCTGGCTAACTATGGCATATTTACAGTAAAGTTTATTCATATACACTGTCCCTGACAAATAAACTGAATAAATAAATTCAGACTAATTGCATTACAGGTGACTGAGCAGCTATAATCCTGCTACACATTCCTGGACTGGAATAACTTCTTTTCTTAACACATTTGGTGTAAAACAACACTCTAGGCTTTAGATCATTCGAATGAAAGAACTGGAACTGACTGAATCTCAGTCCTTGACTTCAAACTGGATCAACTGTTAGACACCAACAACAATCCAGAAAGTCCCGTTATCACTTCCATTATAACATCTTACTGGCTGATGTCCAATTTTTATTTAAAGGCCAATATTGGCAAACTGATACATCAATGTAACAGCACTGCTTCCTGCCCACAAAAGTGCTGCCTTTCAACCCTCAATCCTTCACTCCAGCTATAATTGAACTAAACACTGGCTTTCAGCGTGCTCTTTAGCTGCTTTGAAACAGCCAGCAGCTCTCCAACGTGTGTTATTTTGCAAACTCTGAGCTGTATGAGCTGTTCTGGATCGCTGAGCATTATTCTGTGGATACGGATCTCTCTGCTTATGGAGACAAATGGGCCTGGCTGAATTCCCCATCCCCAGCCAAAGAAACAGAGTGGCTGGCTCGTGCCCAGGGGAGCAGACACTGCCGAAAGGGAGACACTCACTGGAGAGGAGATTTGCCGAATGAGCAGACGTGCCTTAGATTTGAAATTATGCTCCCTGATACTGATAGCTCCATGGGGACCATCTGGAGCAGGGGTATCATTAGAGAGTCTGGTTTATCTCTGTGATTTGGCTGTATGTGTTACTCCAAGACTGATGCATTCAGGTCACAGGGACAACTGGGATGAGATCTTTCAGCAATGAGACATCCAAACATTACAGAATGCGTGCAGTATCCTGTTCAAAAACAGGTGGCCACCAAACAGCCCTGCTCTCCCATGAAACTCTAGCTTGTACATCATTATTCCCCTGCATAGCTTTCTCATGTTCCAGCTGGCTTCCTCATCTTTGGGTACTGGAAATGGCAGACAAGGAAAGCATTTACAGCTGATCTGTTGCTCCCTTGAGTGTGGAAAGACCTCCCCATATGGAACCATCCACAGTACATGTGTTAGACTTCAACTGAATATATATATTCATATCTATATTCAGTTAGCATGCTAACATTTGCTAATAAGCACTAAACATAAAGTACAGCTGAGGCTGATGGGAATGTCAGTTTTGCAGGTATTTGGTCGTAAGTGTATAAGTGTATTAGTGGATTTAATAGTGACAGTGCACATAATCAAGGTTGCCAACTCTCTTTTGGTGTGAGACACCTGCATCAGGCTCTGTCTCAGGCTCTCATGCCACCCAAACAAATCTCACAGCAAATATGAGGATGCCACGAACAGTGTTGCTCATGTTTTTGGTGAATGGTGAACTGAACGTATCCGTTTGCAACTAATGAACGTGAACGTGAGCGTTGTTCACTCCCGCGAGAGTTACCGAGGCTCCCGCGCTGTGTTTTACACATGGATGTATTATTAGAGCTGGATACCGGACCCCAAGTTGCCGCCTATTCATTCCAATGAGAATTGCTCGCCTGGCGTATACGCCAAAAAAGTTTTCTTGCTTCCGGGTTTACTTTCCGAGGTATGCGGCCCACTGAATATGCACAGTGTTTCTCCCGCTGGCCCCGCCTGCGAGTTCCCGCTCGGCCCCTTGACTGTACATTGTGATGACGCCACAGATTTTTAAATCGCTTTTCTCGGCTCGAGGAAACTTTTACAAATATAGAACCTCCATAAAAATCCATGATAGAAAGAGTCATAATTGACCTTGTTTGCAGTTTGAGGTGTCCTGTCAACAGTTTTACCAACGTCTCTTTTATAATGGGGAAAATGCTTTTTGAGCCGGATGGGAATTTTTCATTGCAAGACCGTGAATGGCCACTGTAAAAAAATTGGAAGCGAGGATGAGCGGCGGCGGCGGCGTATCAAGCTCTTATTATACATCCATGGTGTTTTGGGTCAGGTGAATGATGATCACAAGAAATCATTAAACAGTAAGACAGGCCAACAGCTGCAAAGTTCCTCCACCCAAGTCAAACTAACAGCATTTTGTAAAGGAAAAAAATGGAAGAAATGAATGTAAACTAGTTCATTTTAATCTGTGTGAACTTGCACAACACTGGCCACGAAGCACTCCTTTCAGAAAATGTATAGTTATATAGGTCAATAGGCTTTTTTCTACATTTCAGCACCAATATTGGTCCATTAGAGAGCGTAAAAGTGCAACACAATGGAGGTGAATGGTGTCATGGTTTTGGGTTTGTGTTAGTCATTTCCTGTTTTAGTTTGTAATACTCACCTCTCCTCATGTGTTCTGTACTGTACTTCCTGTCTTTGTTTAGTTTCCCGCTTGTTTTCTGTGTGACCTGTGTTGCCTCAGTTAATCAGTCTCTTGTGTATTTAGTCCATATGCCTTCCCTTTGTCAGTTGTCAGGTGGGTCCACTTCCTGAACTGAATTGTAACAAACGGATGATCCACAGAATTAACTGTCTACTACAATTTTTATGGGAATATTTTCCACTGAAGAAATAGTCCATATGAATACTGTCCACAGTGAAGTGTGTTAAAATGTTCACCTACATTGGGGTGGAGGCAGAAATCTCAGAGACAGATATCTTACCTGACTTAGGCTTACCTCTGCTTACATTGTACGTCTTCACTCCATCCCTCCGACACCCACCAAAAAAAAAAAACAGGATCCCACTCCAGCTGTTTATCTTAAGTTGGCAACCCTGATATTAATAACCATTGTTGTATATGCGCCATAGTTAGCCACATGGCTATTTTGTAGTCTCTGGACAAATGTGACATAGTCCCCCTAAAAAAGAATATTAGATTAACATTAAAATAGTCATTGAAATAGTTTTTAAGTATATAGAGCAATAATAAAAAGGAATATTAATATAAGTAAAGATTTCATGCATTATGCTACATTGTCAGGTACTAGACATGCTGTACAGCAGACAATAAACAGCATGCAGAGCAATAACATAAAATGGAAACATTAATGGTAATAAAAATTATATGTAAGGCCACAATGAAATTTGTCCATGCAGGTACATAAAGACAGAATACCGACTGATAGCAAGGTGACAGCAGACGGGACAAGAGTACACAACACAGACACACTGAAGACAGCAAGGTGAAGAGAGCAAAGAGCACCTGACTTCTGATGACGACAGAGCTGACCACCTATTAATCTTTCTGTTCATGAGCTCTAAATAAATAGTATCCAGTGTCCAGCTCTTTAATATATGCTGGGATAGAGTTCTGTGTATTTACCAAAGTTTGTGCCAGTCTATCTTGTAGATGTAAAGCTAACACGGCAGCGGCGGATGGCCGCCCACCATTGAGTCTGGTTCTGTCCAAGGTTTCTGCCTCTTAAAGGAAGTTTTTCCTTGCCACTGTCGCCAAGTGCTTGCTCATGGTGGGATTTGTTGGGTCTCTGTAATTAATATTATAAAGAGTTCGGTCTAGACCTGCTCGATAGGAAAAGTGCAATGAGATAACTTCTGTTATGAATTGGCGCTATATAAATAAAATTGAATTGAATTGAATAGATGTTGAAACATTTCTCTGGATAAGTGAAAACTCTGAACTGCTGCTGGCGCTAGATGAAAAGTCAGGGGATCATCAGTCATTAGAATTAGAATGAATTGAAATCCATCCAATATTTGTTGAACGGTGGAATAACCTAGGGTCTGACAATGAATCCATAACATTTCACCCTAAATTTTATTGTGGGTAGGGTGATAAGGCTTATACAATTAATTAAGTAATCACTAAAAATGTTTGTGAAATGAATTTAAGATGTGTCATTAGAATCCATCTAGGGCCAGGGCTGTCATTTTGTTATTGGCAAGTGTTATTTTGATCAGTTCAGTTGATCAGAGTAAACAAACGATAAGTTCATTAAATATATGTCAGACTTGTTTTACATATGTTGTGTATTTTACCCTTTCGTCAGTTATTCATTGAGTCATACAATTGGAAGGTTGGGATGTTACCGAGTCCCCTATGAGTCATTTTGGGGGATTGCTGGGATCCTATAATGAGTTTTTCTAGTGTTTTTTAGGGGAGAAAAATTGAGCTTGTGATCAGAACTAAGCACACAGCCTGAAGCAGTAGAAAACGTAATAATGGCTCCATCAGGCATCATCAGTAAAATAGCAAATGTAAGTTTTACTGAATATATATTGTTTTATCCTCAAATGTGAAATACAAACATAATATTTCATTCAATTTAAAGTGCCCCTAAAAATACAATCAAAGGGACAGGAACCCCTCTAAATTCCTCTCCCTGGTCCACATGTGTGTGTTCATTTGTGTCCTTGTACATACCATTTTACGTATGTGTGTGTTTAATGTGTATGAACTCTTTCACATATCTGTAATTGGTGTGTATATTTAATGACAGCGACCGGGCTTCCCAACACCTGGCAGCCGGTCGCAGGGCTCCAGTCTGACCTGCTGCTCCTCCATCTCAGGCGGCTCTGCGCGTTAGCGACTGCTTTATGATGGCGGGCAGACGGACTCCTTTTTTTCTGCTCACCAGCCAGTCGACATGAGGCATCTGAGCACAGCTGCGGCACAGCAGGCAGGGGCAGGCTTTTTATTCTCTGAAGTGAGGCTGCAGGCCAACAGAATACAGAACAGTGAAAAAAGCTTGCCTTGAATTGAGGAGCTGACCTAGAAACCTGTGAACACACAACTACAGAAATATGAGGAGGGAAAACAGCTGCCAGCTGCTTCCTCTGGGCTTCTGATCGGCATTCGCTGATTGTATGTGGCCATATTAAATTATAATTTATTATGTCAACTGTGACATGAATGCATGAGCACACTAGAAATCATGGTCCTTTACATTTGTTATTATAATACCACTTTCTAATAAGGCACCCTTTATATAGGGTTTGTCAGTTGTAACTCATGACTTTATTAATCATTACTGAATGATTTACTTAGATAAGCCGTTAACAGAACAACGTGTGGGTCGCCGGGCTGTGGAAAAGCCCTCTGACAGGTGCTCACCCTCCAGCAGTGCTCTTTAATTCATCTGGAGGACCCCGAGGAGAATCTGGACCAAAATCCATTTGCTAATTTATTAACATGCATAACTGCAGACTTGATGGCTTATTAGACAGCGTGGAACCCACAATTATTAATCCATTATTAACGGATCACCAACATTAACAGTATTATTACAAAACAGACAGGATAAACACCAGCCAGAGGAATTTTTCACAACCACATGTTGTTCTTATTATTGGCTTACAACTGATCTGTAAAGCATTTGTAAATGATGTATGAAGTCAAGCCAAGTCAATTTTATTTATATAGCCCAATATCACAGATCACAATTTGCCTCAAGCGGCTATAACCAGTTAACCAATAGTAAAGCCACAGCCATAAAGACATAGAAGCATAGAAAGCAGTGGGCACAGTTGTTTTGACATGCATTCAGATGGAAAACAGCCCTGCATTAAAACAGCGCAGGGGGCTGAGTTGGCGGGGGCCGCTTATCGAAGGTACTGGGGAGACAATGAAATGCAATCCAGGAAATCCAGTCCGAGTAACAGATGAATGTGTTCAAAGGCTTCTCAGATTCTTCTCAGAGGTTTATTATACTCGCAGACAGGATTTTACAACTCTGGAAAGTTATCACAACAGTCTTGAAGTAAACTGTAGAAATACGACGCTTAACCTCTTAAACTCGGACGCGTCTGTCCTCGGCCAACATTACTGTCTTTTAGAGGCCGTAGCGGGCTCTGGTATCATATGGAACTAGATAACATAAGGCATCCGTTGGTACCAACCATGTCATGCTAACTTGTCTGGTAGGGGGCTAAATGCCGAGGGAAAAACTGGCAGCCATTTTCAAAGGGGTCCGTTGACCTCTCACCTCTAGATATCTGAATGGAAATGGGTTTTTTGCATGCAGTATAAATGTGTTATTTTCGCCTATTCTAAAAATGGTGTATTTGAATATTTCTGCAGACTGGGGTCCCGAACAGTGTTGGAATTGCATAAATTGGGTGTGACTGGAAAGCCCCCATTAGCCCCCATAATAGCCATTTTACTGTATTGAGACCATTTTTTGAAACTTGACCTCACTGTATAAAATGACCTATTGTGACCTCGAGGACAATCACAGCCTCATGAAACTTCACAACCATAAACGAGAGACCCAGGGCATTCAGAGGATGTATGGCTTCCCTAGTCATATTGACAATAAGGGGTTTCTGAGCAATGTCCAATGCTCGCCATCCAATCACCAAAAAATGCAATTCTGACAGAAATCTCCAAATGTCAAAAGCTCTTGATACCAACTCACAGCATGAATCTTTCTATTGTGTTCCTCAAGGACTTGGTGTCTCAATGTGGTATTTTGGAGAGATTCTTGACCGTTTTTATCAATTTTTGAGTGGTCAAAAATGGTTAACTTTTGCACCAAATCTGTGTAACAAATGGTATCAACCCAAAAACTGCTGCAGCAACTTATGAGACATGATTGAGCACGGGCACGGCCATCATATACTTCTGTTATAATGTTCTAAGGCCTTATACACTCTACACCTTCAAAATTTCAATAGGCGCCTAACCAAAACACAATGTTTATTACAGATTTATGACTAGCGAAACTTGACACACAGTGCTGAGCTGCAGCTCAAATGAATCTTCAGGTTCCCAGCTTTCAGATGATGTATACCACTACTGTGTGGCATATACTGTTGACCTGCTATCTCCCCCTAAAGATCCCCTGTCCCCCCCTAAAAAGGACAAAAATGGGTCTATGGCAGGGTGGAGAGGTTAAGTTACGAAGATACGTACCAGGAATGTGCGCTTGCATGTATTTGATATTTGATGACGGGGTGACGTCTCAAGCGTTACGGCAAAAGTTGAGCATGTTTCAACTTTTTTCAACTTTTACTTTGACCTCAAAATAAAGGTTTCGATAATCTGGATATCTAAACCTAATCCTGGCTTGTTTTCGACATGTCCGCATGTTCCCAGATCTCAGCAGTTAACTTAGTGAGTTCAAAGTTATTACTACAGATAGAACCAATGCCCAGAGCTGTGATGTACCATACTTTTCTGACTTCGGCGACGCAGACTTAGTGGTAGTATCAAAAAAGACCCCTGGTAATAATACATGAAGTGTCTTATGGTGGGGACATATTAATGCAGTGGATATGTGAGTGCCTGTGTTTGTGTTTGTGAGTGTGCTGTTTGTTTGTGTGCAGCTCTGTGCCTGCTAGGTGTGTCTGAAGAACAGATGTTATTCCTGGTCCCTCTGTGTGCGTGTGTGTGTGTGTGTGTGTGTGTTTCTGGTGGAGAGGGTCTGGCTGGCTACATCACAGAGCATGGAAACTTCAGTGATTTCTAGCTAGGGCAAGCTGAACAGCTCACTGAGTGCAGGAGGCAGTGCAGGATATGAGATTACAGTTGGCAGAAACCTTCAGACAGTTATCAAAGGACATTGTCTGTTTGTGTTCAAAGTAAAGTGTGCTTCAAGTGCTTTCTTCTCTGTCTGAAGTGGAAGATAGCAGATGATGGTATGGTGCTATTGAAATTTTAAAGAACTTTCTGTTTCTTACTTTCTATTATCTATTAGAATTTGTGTTGCTCTTTTGGAGACAGAAATGATCTCACTGAAATCTGAATCAAAATGCAACAAACCAAGCAAAAAGTATGACTAAAGAGTCTTAAGCTAGCCACTAGACTCTGACTCCAAATGGAGGGAGTCATTGTCCTAAATTGTCTTGATGAGTAGTGGCAAAAAAACGGATTCAAAACCACTTCAAATGTATCAAACGTCTTGTGCAGGATGTTCCAAACCTCTGAGTGTAGGTAACATGTCCAATTTGCTCAGTGATTCAAATAAGTGGGTTTGTGCCTAAAATGTATTATCATTAGTGTTGCATTTGA
This sequence comes from Siniperca scherzeri, assembly GCA_027580175.1. NCBI lineage: Eukaryota > Metazoa > Chordata > Actinopteri > Centrarchiformes > Sinipercidae > Siniperca > Siniperca scherzeri. The sequence goes on from CM050853.1 coordinate 18,848,971, forward strand.
GTCCCAGAGCACTCTCCGCTTTTCTGAATAAGCGGTAAGAAGACTAATGCTAATATATGAGAGACACAAACTGGGGCTAGGTTAAGGTTAGGTGAAGATCATATTACTGTTAATAAAAAAGCAAACGTTAATTATTGGTCTAGGACAGGACGCAAGCTCTGCCCTCTGCATGAAACCATACTTGGCTGTAGAAAGTATGTACTTTTGTGATTTGGGTGAACTGTCCCTGAAAAAGGTGCATTTAAACAAGATCTAGGTTGCTTTCCCTAACTTCCCCTCTTCCCTGATTTTCTAGCTTTAGTAACTGACAAACATGGCAGCAAGTGCAAAACGATAGACTAGCAGCTATTTTGTTTTATACAAAGTCACAATAGTCTCTACAGAAACGTCTGCTTCTTCTTGGCTGATTAGTAAAATGGGAGAAGATTGGGAAAACATCCAAACGGCCCTTCAATGAGTCGTGAAATGAACTACTGGAACTAGACTCCCTCCTTTCAAGAATCCTGTCTGGTTGAAAAAATATCTCTGCTGAAGTTTGAGTGACATACATCAACCTCCCCCGCTGTCATCTGCACTGGGTCAGGCTCTTACACGAGGTCATAGCCGTCCCAGCGAGGAGGACACGGAGAGAAAATCAGTCGAGGCTGCGCTGTAAAGGCTGACACATGTTGGCGTTTGAAAATATGTCCAGGGGTGATGAGTTCATGGAGGATTTTCCAGCCGGCAATGAGTTACTTTTTCCTCTCCTCTCCTCGGACTGTAAAGCTGCATTTTCTCTGTAATGACTTAAAGTTCAGGGAAGCTCATATCTGTACCTTTTTCCCAACTTCTGCCTCGGCCTCTGGAGGCTGAAATGGCTTTTGGTGTGTGAATAAATCTTGAGGGATTCTGCTTCACCTTGCGCTGCCACTGAAAACAGTCTGGAGGGAAGCGTTAACCCCTTTCTTTACCTTCAGCTGCTTCGTCAGCCTCGAACACCGCAGCCTGGGATGCATCTCCAGATGTTGAGGATTTCAGCTTCTAACTTCCCAGGCATTAGGCTTCCCCTGGTGTTTACGCAATGTCCAAACTGTATCCAAGCGCTCTCTGGCCCGGGCTCTGTGGGCTTTTTCCAAGCGTTAGATCGCAGAACGTCACCCTGAGCACATGCGAAAGCCATATGTCTGACTGCGAGAGATTTACAGTGCGTGGAAAGGCAGGAATACTTCGATTCTTTTCACTTCTTCTCTCCCACTTTTATTGCCTTTTCATTCGGTCTGTCTCTCTCACACAGGCACGCAGTCATGCACTCAGCCTTTCTTTTAAACTCGGTTTATTTTCAGGTGTGTCACGGTTGCTGGTTGGGTACAGTGGGTCTACTCACCCACAGGCCATCTCTTCACATGTCACAGAGACTACAGCACTGGACTGATGGGGTGTTTTGAAGGCCGATATGCAGAATTCTATGATCAACTATATGATTTGTACAACCTCATGTCCCACATTACATTCATATGCAAGTATTATAATTAGCAAAATACCATCTGGATTACGAGTTTCTTCAACATTTTAGAAATAATTTTCCTGTTGAACCTAGCTGCAGATTAACCGCACATAGCCAAGTAAACGTATGGTTAATGTGGTTATTTAAAGAAAGTTAGCCTACAACAAAACTAAAAGTCAGGACATTATAAAATGAAGTGATCAGGGCAGGTCCTGCATTATTATGTTGTCTATGTGTCAACATTTACATAGAGACCATGATGGTGGTCACAGTTAAAGGAATAGTTGGACATTTTGGGAAATATGCTTATCTGCTTCATAGATGAGAAGATCAATATTAATCTCATGTCTGTACAGAGCTGGAGTTAGGATCTAATTAGCCTAGCTTAGCATAATGACAGTTTGTGGTTTTAGGGTAAGTTACGTGCTGTAACTATTTCTTGATGAACAACAGCCAGGTGTAGTGACTTCCCAGAGTCAACCACCGGGGGCACTGCACAGAGCTGCTGCTTGGATGGATACTCTGTTGCTCATCAAGAAATAGTTCCGCATATAACTTTACCCAAAACCACAAGCTGTTATTTTTACATTGCTGTTTGTGGACAGATTAAACAAGCAAGAAACCTTGTGTTAATCAGAGAGTTGTAGAGGTGTTGTGAGGTGAACTTTGGACAAAGCCAGGCTAGCTGTTTCCCCCTGCTTCCAGTCTTTATGCTAAGCTAGGCTAACCACGTCCTGACTCCAGCTCCGAACTGAACACACAGACATGAGAAATACAAAACAACATTATATATAAAACTATGAACAACATATTAATGCACACACAACTGGACACATTTACAAATGCATTATTCTCATAACCATATAAAGACTGTGTGGCTGTGTGATACATGCTAAAGATCATATAACAATATTTTTCTTCTTAATCAAGTTATCTGACAGTTTTTGTCTTGAAATTACAGTAATTTGATGTTTTATTAAAGATTTTCAATGCAGTAAACCTGGACTTCTACACTTCACCGTTCTTTTAGCTCTGTTTTGGTCTCCACCAACTCCTGATGGAAATATCTGGCTCCGCTCACTGTGTTCACAGCTGCTCTCTGACTGAGTCTGGTCGATGAGAGTGGTGAGACGCTACAATTCAAAACAACGAGTTAAAAGAGGATAAAAAGCTCTGTGGAGCTGAGGAGAACTAATTAAACGACAAACACGTTGTTTGTCCTTGTCCTACATTAAAACGTTTCCTGATCTGATGCCCCATCAGCAGAATGACATTGTTTGTCTTAAAGGTGTTCTGTACGTGTGCAAACAAATCTCTATCAACAAATCTTTAAACTGAACTGACTGAGCTCCTGAGAGTGCTGTTGTCAGCTCCGCCATGATTCACAGTACATCACTTCCTCATTAAAACCCTTTCAAAAGACTTCTAAAGCCACAGACACAATCATAATCTGATAATTCTTTCATCAGCAATGAGCCGCTGAGTTGTTAATCTCATGAACAGCGCTGGTATGGGCTAGTTTTCCACTGAGCAGACTGAATGTACTGCAGAACTGAAGACTGATGCATTCATTCACTGATGTACATACTGAAGTGGCTTTGAATGGTGATGCGGCCGCTTAGCTTAGGAAAAAAGTGAACAAACTACATAGTCCGTGACTAAGAATTTTTGAAGTGAACTGAACAAAGTGATTCGAATCAGCAAGGTGAATGGGGATTTCCACCTCTGGTTTGTCTGTGCCTTCCAAATCTGTCACAAATCGCTGTTGAAAAATCCCACTTTTATGATGTGACAGCGCCATGGTTAAGGCTTGGTTAGGTGAAGGCACCGCTTGGTTAGGTTTAGCTCATGGTTTGGGTTAAAATGACTACTTTTGTTAAGGTGACCTTCATCGTCATGGTTACAATAATAAACGTGGTAAAGGCTATGGAGCGATCGCGGTCGTGCTTTTGAAACTGGAAATAAACTGCTGCATCCTGTGTTAAAGTCTGCAGTTTCATTGTCGCTCTATAATAACGTCACCTTTGCTCCCGTCATAATTCCCACGGCCACATGTCTGTTGCAACAGATGTTGTTTTGGGGCACTTGCTGAAACGACTGATGCTGTCGTTCTTCTTGGGAGGACAGTCAGTTCTTTGATCCCTTAAATATTCATTAGTGCATCTTTAAGTATATTCTCATTTGGTTATCAAAACACATCCTTTAATGTTGGCTAAATGTGTAATTTGAAGGATATCAGTATTCCTTCTATCGCAGTATATTGCCCAGCCCCAAGAGGCCACCACGTACATATGATTGTGTGAGCTAGTGTGTGTTTGTGTACCACCTAACTCCTAAGTTCACGGTTCACAGTTCACGGTTTTAAAACAGCAGCGAGCTTGGAGGACATTTTGGAACTTAGGCCACTACTGGGTGCTACAACGGAATCAGAAAGTGCCATTTTTAAACTCATTGAATAGTAGTGTTTATTCTAATGTGAGAATGGGATTATATATTCAAAACAGCTTGAATTTAACACGGTCAAACTGAATACAGAGAATATGGTTCAGTCATAAAAATGTAAGGATTCACAACATCAGAAGATATGAGAAAGGCTCTGTTCTGGTACATTTTCTTCGATTAATGCACCGCTCTGCACACTCTTCTGCTGAAATAAATTCTCTGTTGACAGAATTTTCCAACTGCAGTGTTTTTCTGTGGGTTTTTATAGATTGGGTCTCAGGCTGTATGGACTTTTAGCAATTGAAGCAAATTCCTGTGGTCCATGACCCTCTCATCACAGACCAAGCCTCACGGAAGGAATCCCTCGTTTTAAAGATGAAACACTCTGAAGTCAGCAAAACTAATTGTGTTTTGATTAAAACACTCCAATCAAATCATGTAATGACTCTCAAACAAAAGCTATTAAGTTTAATCAAGAAGTGTTAGGACTCCTGTAGATGCTGTGCTCTCTCTTCCATTCACTGCACTGAGGAAACAACAGACCAGAACTAGTTTTAATCAGTGTTTACGGTGAAAATCCAAACAATATCTATGTTTTTATTTACGGACAGAAGTCTATTTAATCGCTGCACAGCTGTGATTTACACTGACATATTCAGTCTTTGTATAGCTACCGTCGCAGTCCTTCAACTGTGGGAATGATGTAGTTTGTCAGAAAAGCTCACGACGGCAGTCAGCGCTGCAGGGTCTGCTTTGTGACTGACAGAATGTCAGCAAGAGGCTGATCATCATGACAGTTTTGTATAATTAAATGTTCATTTGCTGCTCTCCGTCAGCGATTGTTTAACACAGTTGTCATTACGCTCTCTTTTCACCCAACTATGTAATGTATAATAAATATTTCATTGATAATCCAATATCATTTTGAATAATCAGCTTGTAACACAATAAGAAGCCCTTGTGATGAACAGACTGGACTGTGAGTCTCCACTGTGACTCTGTGTTTGGGAGGAAGAAATATTGTATTGACACACATTTTGAACGGCGACTGCGACAACGTCTGTTATGATGTCAGAGACACATAATAAAACACGAATACCAACGCATTCTGACCAGTCACATGACTGTTATTGTATTACAGTAACGTGAGCAGCTGATCCCAGAGCTGTGTGGGAGAACTGTTCTAATTAGCGATGAAATGGAAATAGAAGAAAGTCTCCTTTTCTTCCAGCTCTGGCAGCCCTTCACTCTGTAACTTGTATTATAAAACTACTCAGATGTTTGAGAAAATGTAGGCACAAGGTGATTGCAAGCAGCAGATGTCCACCTACATAACACAGCACACGCCCGCTTAAAAGACTAAAACACCTGAGTTGTTGCTGAAACACATAAGGTCAATAGGTTTTAATGTTTCAATACAAGCAGCAGTAAAATAACTTAAATTAAAATGATTTAAAATGTCTGATTAAAGAACAAGTAAAGAAGACCAAGAACTTATCTCTTCATGGCCGGTTATCAATTTTACCCACTGCTCCAGCAAAGAATTTTAAAAGTAGTTGAACCCAAAAGTTTAGGTATAACTCCACCTGAGCAAACTGTAGAAATAAACAGTTAACTTTGCAGGATACTAGAATTGCAGCTACGTCACAAATAAGATTCAAATAACCAATTTCATAAATAAAAATAGATCAAATGACAAAAATATAAATACTCATGGCAAGTCAAAATTATGATGTGGTTGATCACAACTATGCCTTTTGGGGCCAAAATTATTATGACTTGGACTTCAAAAGTCTACATTTTGAATTATTCTTTCGCATAATTTTGATGCAGAAAGTATAATTTTTGACATAGTGTCATAACTGTGACTTAGCATGAGTATGTTTAAATTGTTATCATTCCTAACTTTTTTCCCCTGGTGGGAATTGGGTTCCATAACATTTAGTTTTAAACTTTTTTATGGAGTGATTAATTTAAAAGTCAGTCAAATATCCTGGAACCGGACAGCCTCATCAGTCCTGAGAGTAGTCCATCAAGATGCTTGGTTAGCATTCATTTTGTGATTAACTGCCTTCTTCTTCTTTTCAGGCAATAACTCTGAGGAGTGATGAGGAGTTCCAGGAACAGAACAGCTGGAAAATGGAGAACAATGTTGTTTGTATTGGAACTGATGGCTGTAAACTGTTTCACTGTTTATTGGATCCTGCTTTGGAAATAGGCCATTTTTGCATTTTGCACAGTTCTGCTCAGAAGCCATTTAGGATGTCACACCTTCTGCATTTTTTGGACACCCATTTGTTTCCTTTCTCACCACTTAGCCAGAGATGAGGAGTGATTCGCAAAACTCAACTGTAAAATGCTGAAGCAGACTGAGTCCACTAATCAATTTACACACATGATCTGCCTCGGGTGGCTAGAAATGGACTGAGGCAGCTTTTCAACAAAGTGATGTGATACGAGCTCTGAGAACACAGTGACATTGAAAATAGGTCCAATGGGGCGAGACCCACGAGCAGTCAGATAAACCCCCAAGATAACCAAACTTATATGGTAGAGAAATGAATGCAAATGGTAAAATTAGAACCTGAAATGTCCATTCATCCCAATTTACAGACGCATTTCCTGCTTGAACTTTGACCTACTGTACTTACTGTAGTTGTGCACACTCATGGTTTTTGTGTGCAGTGAAGGATTATTAGTACTTTGACCTCAAGTGGTTTAAGACAATCTGGATAAACTGTTGGTTTGTTTCCAACCTGTCTGTTCACCTACCTTCTCAATAAATTGCCCTGTTGGACCTATTTTTAGTGATGTTGCCCCATACAGTGTTATCATAGTCAACAGAACCGATGGCCACATATGGAAAAATAAAACCAAGTTGTAAAAAAAACCCACGCTGTTTTAACAGATGACATATGAACCCCATTCCCAGGAAAATCAGGAGAAAAGTGTGTTAATGCAGGTGTAAATACAAGCAGAACACGCTGAAGTTGGAATGCAATCAGATCCACCAGACCACTATTAGAGGTGGTCCGATCTCATCCAGGTGTAAATGACAGTGTGACCACATTCTTAAAGCTGTATTAACTGACTTTTTTTGACCACTTTGAGTTACAGATCCAGCAGACACAGAGCAACATTAGCATTCATTTAGAGTTGTGTGACGACCCCTGCTGTTATTATTCAGCAGTGTCTTTGTATTTCAATGCATTGCATTTCCTTTTTGGGCAGGATGTTGATTAGTGCCTCCTGGTAATACCTGTGCCTGGTGTTCCCAGCTTATAGAAGCTAGTTCCTGTTACTCATGCTCTCTTTCTCGGTCTGCTCGCTCTGCTTCTCACTCATTCTTCCTTTTCTCTCCTGCAGGCACAGTGCCGGCCATGTGAGGTGGGCAGCGTTACCGCAGTTTCCCTTTTGTTCTTTTATGCAGCTTATAACACCCACACACCATCTCATCCCTCATGCACACCTTATGGTACGGGTCCACAGGGGCGTCTCTGGCCGCTTCCCAGCGTTGGACGCTTGATGGGCTAGATGATTGACAGGTGCTCTCCTTCCCTAAAACAGGAAACACTTCCTGGCTGCACCTGATTGGACGAACGCTTTCACTCATGGACTGTCTAGTCCCGGATTTCAAACCAGACTAACATGGCGGCTCGTTTGGAAACTTTCTCTTGTATTACGAAAATGGTTCACTGAAATGTGTTTCTGAAAACATTTGATGCAAGAAATAAGCCATGCAATTGCTTAATCTGTCTTCATTTTAGATTGACAACGGTTAATTTTTTGGGAGTTTCCAAAGGCGGTGAGTCGCGCTGAACGCCCCGATTTGCATAAAGTAGCCTAGACCTCAACTTTATGCAAATGAAGAGTGGGCAACGTGATGCCCCATCTCTCGAAAGTTGGACGACATGACAGCTCCCCTGAAGTGAAGCCAAAACATCTGGATCGCCCCCTGGTGTCTGGCTGCAGTATAGGTCATAAACCCCGCCCCCTCCATGTTAACGGAAGAACTCACACGTCAAATATATTTTTCCCAAAAATGTTTTTTGTCATTTTAGGTAGTTCTTATCATGTCGATGTATGTTCAAATGTTCACTTTTCTGATAAGTTTGGTTTTAATTAGATTAATTTGATGCTATAAAAATGGGGTGTCACGTCATGATTGACAGCTAAGCTCTGCTCGTGATTGAGTCTGCCAGGTGTATGGGCGGGACCTCGATACCGCGGCTCCATCCCCGATCACTACTGCGCAGACTCTGGCTCCAAATGACATCACCAGCGCAAGATGGCCGCTCCCGTATCCGGGATATTTTGGCTTAATTTTTGTTCAGTGGGAGGAAGTGGAGACACTTCATCCATCTTTATATACAGTCTATGCTCGAAACACACCGCGGCGCTACCAGAATGCATTGCATAGCTGCTTACATAGACAATGAACGGGAGGCGTGGAAATGACAGATCCTGTGGACACGTACACTGTTGATTCCACTGATACTCACACTCCATGCCTTGTTAATGTTCAATTATGTATTTAATTAATTTGTTAAATACATTTCTTTGGTTAAACTGTTAAAATTAAACTGAAGTTATCTCACTGCACTTTTCCTATAGAGCAGGTCTAGACCGTACTCTTTATAATATTATTTACAGAGACCCAACAAATCCCACCAGGAGCAAGCATTTGGCGACAGTGGCAAGGAAAAACTTCCTTTAACAGGCAGAAACCTCGAGCAGAAACAGACTCAATGGTGGGCGGCCATCCGCCGCTGCCGTGTTAGGTTAGGTCAATGCGTATTAATGCCAGGTGTCAGTGCAAAGGCATGTGCTCATATGTCATTATCCAGATAATAGATCACATACAGATCACATGTTAATACCAGGTGGTAATGGGTTCATGATTTCATTAAGAAGAGGTTGCAACAGACTTTGAAATGAAAAATGACCCTGGGATCACACAAGAAGAGAAAATCACCAGTATTTTGAATGAACTGTAAGCTAACATCTATGTGCAGAGTATTTCAGGAGCTCTATGAAACATTCATTCTTCAAATAAAATGATCCATGGTGCTCTGATGATGCACAGAGGCATTCATCAGGTGCTGCCGCAGGCCACATAGCTTCAGTGACCTTACTCCCATGTGGTTTTGGTGCATGTGTGCCGTAGGCCAGCAGCGACTTTGTGATGGATGGAGGGTCTCGGTTCAGCAGTGGGAACGGGAGGCCCTCTACTAACTGTCCCTCTGTCACCTTTGACACTTTCCTACAACTTTAACACTGTCACAAAGCCGGGACTCAGCCGCCGCAAGGCCTCTGGACTGCAGCACGTAGGTGATGGAGATTTCCAGAGAAGAGGAGGGAAGCTCAGGGGCCAAAGCTAACACCACCAAGTAGTGTTTCAAGAAGGACGAACAGAAATTCAACATCAACATAAATGAGTCCACATTTCCAGCACATGATACATTGAGTCTTGAGCTGATATCAGACAGATATTCATGCCCCAAGTCCGCAAAATGAGGCCGTAACAGACTTCCTCAACTTTCCCTCAGGCTCTTTTGTGTGTGTGGCCCATTGTTGTTATGCCCTGTGTGTTTGTCTGTATGTGTCTGTGCATGCTTTTTTCCAATGGGTGTGCGTCTAGACTGCATGCTGTGCGTACGTGAGTCAGTGTTAATTAAAGGGCTTTGAAGTTTACCTTTACTCTCTTTACAGTCAGAGTTGGAGATAGGGGCAAACCCAGCAGTTCACACTGTTTAGGCTGACATAGCAGTTTATCGGTGAGTTTAGTGTATGTCATAACTAACTGCAATCGATTTATATTCTACTGTTTATTCTATCACAATCTTCAAGTTAGTCTTTTCCTTAAAACATCTGATAAACATGACAGATGAATGTAGACTCAGAATATGTCAACACATAACGTGTTTGACTTTGAGTTTTTGTGAAAGTCTACCATCAAATATATATATATATATATATATATATATATATATATATATATATATATATATATATATATATATATATCATATAAAAGCTTTGCATGTTTAATTTGTTAATCTGATACTCTCTTTGACACACATGGATAAAGTCTTCTTTGTTTTCTCTTGCCCCTGTAAGCAGTGTCTCATAAGCAAGACTGGAATACAAACCAAACAGAGCATGCAACTGCGCCTGGACCCCAGAACTGAAAGCGCTAGGCTTACTGGGTGTCAACAGGTTTGTTACTTTAATTTAATTGAAGAATTATTTGGAAATATGCATCAGTAATGCACAATATCAACTGACATGACAAAGGCCCTAACCCTCTACTGCATATTCTTACCCTGAGGCAACAGAACGTCTTTTTGACCCTCAAACCCTCCCAATTATAAGTATTTTCATTTTTACATGTTGTAATAACTCATGACATGTTTCTGATGATTCAAATGAGGAGATGAAGTGGGTATAATGTGTGAATTGAGGGTCTATGCTGTACAGATTGTAAAGCCCCTTGAGGCAAATTTGTGATATTAGGCTATATAAATAAATTGACTTGACTATATGTTGCATTTTGGGATGGGAACACCCTTTCAGTGTGGCAGAGTGCTGGACGAGGGTAAGATAAATTTGACTATTTAACATCTTTCAATCAAGATAACTTTTTAGAAAAAATAACAGCTAGTGCATCAATCTTTGAAGAAGCATACTTGATGTTTTAAAGACATTCATTATTTCTATATATATTCCTAAAGTGGCATTTTTCATGCGTTGCCTCAAGGCAAAGTTATGCAGTTCGGCTGTTAGCGCAATACCATTTTGATTGAGATGCATTACGATGTAAAATGTAGACCCTAGTCAGTGGTTTTGCTATTCAGGGACACATTTTATGGTCTACATGGATGAAAGGAACCTGATCGAGTGGTTTGGGTTTAGATAGTTCTTAAACTGATCAGAAGACCACAATCTTCAAAAAAATAAGTACAATTTCATTTCATTTTGGCATCACTATTTACAGTGCTCAGCAACCAGAGCTAGCCCAAGGTAGGTCTAACAAAGTAGCATCTCTTTAATTTGACTTCCTGATTTTGTTTTAGTATCCAATATCACCTACATTCCAAACTCAACTGTGAACTGTGATGACTTCTTTTTCACAACTTGTGGGCTCTACTAGATGCAAGGAAGGGAAACAAAAATGAAACTGATATATGTTCACAGAAGGGCAATGCATTTACATGCATGGTAAAGCCCAATAATAACAGTCATATTTTTATGTATCAAGTATCATTGCACGCTCATCCTAAGATGGTGATGATGATCTGGATCACAGTTACTGTGACAGAGTCCACCTGAGTTCAGGTCCCACAGGACCTGCAGGATCACAATCCTACTGCTGCCCTCTGGATCTTCCAAGAGGGCAGTTAGAAAAACAAAACAAACTTTATAACCCAAACTACTGTTATCATGTGACTGAAGTTCTATACGTGATGTCAACAAGTGTGATGACAACTGAGCAAATTCCATCTGCGGATGAAGGCTGAGAGATGCAGGTGGAAGCTCAATGCTCAATACGTACTACTATAAATCCTGTTGGCAGTCATTAAGAAGCAACAGCAAACATCTTATGACCCACAGGTTACAGCTGATATTAGATCTAAGCATTACCTCACATAGGAGACAATTACCTTACACTATTAGTCTAGGTATATGAAAAATTAATTAGCAATAAGGGATCCTTTATTATTAATTCCAACATTTCCTCTGGGGGAAAAAAAATCAATTTAGGGCCACTCTCTCAGGGTACTTTGTTCAGCTCATGGCCCCAAACACTCTGGTTCACAGCTCTGATGCCACAATTTGTCCAGTTTGTTTCGCTTTAGATTTCCTCCTGCTTCTTCTATCCAGATGGTCTTGAAACTTTCATAGTTCCCATATGACTCATCAAATATATCCCAGCAACACCAACCAAGCATTCTTACACTCAGCAGCATAAGTGTGTGTTTAGCTGAAGTACACTATCATACTCTTAGTCAAGACCCACTACTGAAACTCTCTTCAACCTCATCTGTCCAAAAACCTCTGGCTCCTCCTGTTGCGTCTCCGCCGTGCGCGCTGGAGAAGCTCCTTCACTCGTTGCTTACTGGAGAGCCACAAAGCACGCTGGCATTTCGGAGTTAAACCCAAACTTTTCCCCTAAGGATTTTACATTCAAATCTGTGTTCATTGTCTGCTCTGTGCAGATTTTCACAGTTTGTAACACCAACGTTGTTTATTTTGTCGTAGAGGTTTCCGTGTTTGTTCTATTTTTTAATTCAACTGTGCGTTTTCTTGACTTTATCCATGTTGAAATGGAAAATGAGGAGTTCCCTAAAGAGAGGCTATCCAGGTTTTGAGGTAAGAGCATCCATATTTCATTACAATGATATGAGCTGAAGTTATGAAATATTTAGGAAGCACTTTGGCTGAAGCGCAATGTGCGTAATTTAGAGTTCATCCATTCATGTGGTGATGTAGGCAGGGGGGTCACCCACGAAACTTGAGTGAAATTCGAATCAGCGCTCCAGCAAATTAAGTTTGACATTGTTTTATTCTAATTCCAGTTTTATTTTCACAGCAACGTCAATCCATTTTTTGCACTCTCCATCGAGTTTTTTCCTCGAAAAGTGTTCTTAAAATGCGATCTATTCTAATAATAATGCTAATAATATCGCATCTGTCATGTGTTGGTAACATTATTACTGTTATTGTAGTTATTACACGGAAAGCTTCTGTAACTGCTCCTCCCTCGGATGAATATGGACCCTCCCGCCGTGTGCGTCCTCCAGACTCTGCTGGTGCTGATGATCTTGCCCCCTGTTGCTTCTGTCCCCTGCCCCCGGCCCTGCTCCTGCCCCCAGCCCACTGAGCTCCACTGCACCTTCCGCTCCCTCATCACCATCCCAGCTGCTGTATCTAAACAAGTGGAACGCATGAACCTGGGGTCAGTCCTTTTGGCATCGTTATTTTGCTATACTGTCAGTGATTGGATTACACTCTTAATGCAGTACAAGAAAGGGATTTAATGTTATAGCATGTCAATACCCAGGCTCATGTATTGTTTCTCATGAATTTGGGTTTAATGTTTATTATAGGCCCACTCTGGTTTTGTTGTTTCAGGTTCAATAGCATTAATAAGATCACAGACAAATCGTTGGCCGGTCTGAGGAAGCTGGAGCTTCTAATGGTCCATGGGAACGACATCCACAGTCTACCAAATGGGGTATTCAGGGACCTTTCTTCATTACAGGTACACCGGCTAAACCCACCATAAAAATGTTACCTGGGAATGAATGAGTGAATGAATGAATGAATGCCAGCTGTAGCTCACGTTGAAGTGTCTTTGAGCAAGACACTGAACCCCAATGAGGAATCCATATCAGTTTCTTTGTGTGACCCTTTTGTAAGGTTCCATTCTCATATTTTGTGATATTTGCATGTTCTGTTGATTTGTATGAGATTATGGTATTTTACAGCTCAGATAACCGATAACCAATAATATCATATCATAAAAGTTCCCCCTTTGGAGTCTCCAAATCGCCTTTTTGGGTGTCCATCTAGACAAAGCCTTAGAAAAATAACGTAGAATGCCAAACTCATCATCACCACATTTGGAACAGGATGTGTTCATCCTTGTGACTACGGCTCTTTTGTGTTTCTAGGCTAACCGGGTACAGCTATGGCATCTATTTCCATTTTAAAAAGAAGAAAAAAACATGTTTACCACAAGTTTGGTTTTGTATCCCTAAATACTAAAAAGAGCCCTTTTCAGAGGAGACTAGGATCTTGAATTTATTTGAAAGGGACAGCAACCATTTTATTTATCAAAATGTGGTCTACATAATAACTATGCGACTGTACCAGAGAAATATTACAACACATCACATAAAAATAAATATTTAATAAATGGAAAATCTGACTTCCACTGATGCTATATAAAGTATTGAGTAAATATCACTGCATCATTACATTAAATAGAAATATTCTACATGTGTTGTTGAAGATCTCTCCCCTGATCAGCATAACGTGTCTCATCTTAGGAAAACTTGGGAAATTATCTTTAAGATGGTGTGAAAGGGTTAAATAGGTTCATAATGTCATGGTTACTAATGATGACTTTCATTCCTTTTGTTGCTCATTGGTTTAGATGTTGAAGATTAGCTACAACAAGCTGAGGGAGATCAACAGACACACCCTTCAGGGTCTGTGGGCCTTGGCCAGGTTACACCTGGACCACAACCGACTGGAGTTCATCCACCCAGACACCTTCCAGGGCCTCACTTCCTTGCGGTTGCTGCAGCTGGAAGGCAATCGGCTTCAGCAGCTGCACCCAGCCACGTTCACCACCTTCACTCTGATGGACCACTTCCATGTCTCCACTCTGAGGCACCTCTACCTGTCAGACAACAGACTGACGTCACTGCCCTCCAGGCTGGTGGCCACCATGCCTCAGCTGGAGAACCTGTACCTCCATGGGAACCTGTGGACATGTGACTGCAACATGAGGTGGCTCCATGACTGGGATAAAACCTCACCAGGTTAGACTTTAAATTTCTGCACTGCAATTTAATTTGGACCTTGTGGTAAAAACTAGTGATTTATATATTGGAACAATCAAAGATGATAATTCAAGACTGCTTCAGTGTCTTATTTGACAGCGTTTTGGTTTTTTTCTCCAGGTGTCTTGAAATGTAAAAAGGACAGGGCCCTTCCCGGTGGCCAGCTGTGTCCCATGTGCTCCTCGCCCAGGCACCTCCAGAGGGAAGAGCTCCAGGCTGTGGAGAACCTGGTCTGCAGCAGCCCCATCATCACCTCTCCTCACATGACTTCCCCACCTGATGATGTTGAGAGTGAGGCATTGACCATGGAGGATTTCAGGGAACCATTTGGAAACATCTCCCTGGGCATGTCAGATGAACATGGGAATGAGGTTGATCTGGAGTGTAGCATTGGTGAGCCGAGAGAGCTTACCAAGATCAACTGGGAGCAGGTCAACCAGCTCCAGCTGGCCTCCAACATCACTTTGTCGGTGGATCTTGAATGCCCGGTTGATAGAGAAAAGTATGAGCGACTGTGGAGGCTAATTGCATATTATAGCAATGTGCCAGCCCACTTACAAAGGGGGATTATGCTCAGAAAAGAGCCTCATCCAACCTATGTGTATAGACAGGACTCTGAGAAGGATGCCCTGTACTACACTGGTGTTAAAGTTAATATCATGGCCCAGCCAGCATGGCTGATGCAGACATCTGCAGACCTTCAGCTGAACAGACTTCAATCATCAGCAAAGATGGTAAAATTGATCCTGAGCACGGACTTCTCAGAGACAGTGGAGGCGGAGCTGGTGCAGAGACAGAGGAGGACATGGGTCATGGCCGAGTCAACCAGCACGACTCGTAAAGTGCTGAGTGCTATCCTGGGAAGCACGGGTCAAATGTACTGTAACGTGCACAGTTCTGGCCAACCGGTCATCCACTGGATGCTGCCAGACGGCTCCAAGGTGGAGGCACCATACAGCAGTCCAGACAACAGGGTGTCTGTGTCCAGTGATGGACGACTGGTCATTAAAGCTGTCAGCCACACAGACACAGGAATTTACTACTGCATTGCCAAGATTCAAGGAGACCTTGCTGTCCTGCCATTCCATCTGACAGTGCAGGAATCCTCTAGCCCTCCCCCAGGGGAGGACACCTCAGTTACATCTATTGAGGGATTTGCAGGGAATCCCATTTCCCTGCCTTGCACAGCATCTGGTTCCCCTGATGCTGAAATTAACTGGATTCTACCAAGCAGCAACATAGTTAGTTTCCAAGCCAACTCCTCCAGAGCTTTGGTCTATTCCAATGGTACTCTACATATCCCACAGACTCAGTTATTGGACAGTGGTCATTATAAATGCATTGCCATAAATCAACATGGTGTGGATACACTGGCTACAAAAATTACTCTTGTCAGGCGCAAAGGGCTGATAGGGCCTTTGAGGAAGTTTCCAGCAAGACCTCAGTCAGCCTCAGGGATCAACACTCAGATTAAAGTTCCCACAGAGGATACAGAGGAAGCATCAGGGGACATTGAGGTTACTCAGGTGGGGGCTCCAGTGAGCCGCTTGGATCCTTTGAGAAGGAGAATTCCAGGAGGTGTAGCCCCAGGCAGGAGGGGCATCCATCCATCGAGGAATATGTGGCGGAGGCCACCAGTGCTTCAAAGACCAACAGGATCACGTGTTGAAGACAGGAAGAATATAGTTGAAAGCAGGAGGAAGATTAATATGTCAAAGAGTAAAATAGACCCAGAGAAATGGGCTGATATTTTGGCCAAGATTAGGGATAGAAATGCTCAGAATACTGTGACACCACTCCCAGTTCAGCATACGACAGAGAGGAAACTTACAGAGCAGACAACACAGTCACAAGAAACTATTGAAGGATCATCAGATGGCGTGACTGTGCAGGAAAAAGAGGGCCAGGAGTACTTCACAACACCACACACTCCAGTACAACATACACAAATGAAAACCCAAGGCCAAGGCACACATGTGACATCTAATAGTTACACCGCACATAATACACGTGATGTGACATCAAACAGTCAGCGAACACACAGCATACATGCTACAGCAGAGCCACATACAACACAGACTACATACAATGTACAACACACCACCCGTGATATGAACTTGGATCTACACACAACTTCAAACTATATATTTTTCCTTGCACAGACCACATCTGTTCCTCCACACGCTGTCACTTTCTGGCAGGCTAACACAAACATTGCAAGCAGCAGCAGTACATTTTCTCTACAAGAGAACCTTAGCACAAATACAGATGTTGATGGAGTCAAAACAGCTGATTCGTCCAAGGCATCGGAGAGGAGCAAGAATATGGATAGACCGAATGTTGTTGCCAGCTCTAATAATGACAGAGAACTCTTTTCGAGTGGAAGTCAAATTATCTCTTCGGTCAACCCAAATGAATCGGAAACGAGCCAAGAGGAAAGTGGAAAATATTTTAGTGAGACAACAACATCACAGTCCCATACTCAGCCAAAGGAGACAACATTTAATGATTTGCGATCTCAAGCAATGCTCACAACAGCATCTCCAACAACTACACTTGTACCCACCACTACAAGAAGGAGGGGGTCTGAAGGGCAATCACTGCCACGCCTCCGACAACCTAATTCCAGGAGAAGGAATGGGGGTCGGCAGAGAAGGCCAAATAGAAGGAAACAAATGCTGAATAAACCCAACCAGTTTATTGCCACCACACCTGCAAACACTCCCCTAGCAACAGCCAGGACCACTGCCTCCACACAGCTAAAAAAAGAACCATTAGAAGTTATAACAGCCAATTTCAATACCACTGTTCCATTCAGTGGCAGCCAAGCAGCGTCATCAGGCAGACTGAGTCATGAAGAAAGCACAGTATTAAGGCATGATGACGAGGCAGCCACCAACCTCTCTTCACTACCAGCTTCTCCCTCTGAAACAAACAACAGCCTTCTACTACTGGCCAAACCACTATTCAAAAGCACATCAGCGGCACCATCATTTCCAACAGCCTCTCCAGGAGTGGGTCACAGAAGGATGAGTTTTCAAACAGCCTTGGGAATCTCAGAGAGTGCGTCTCCTCTAGAGCGCTTGGATATGCTCATATCACCCACTCAGCAGAGGTTTATGGGCAGCCCTCATCCACTAGTTAAACCCTTAGAGGAGACACAAAGGGTAAGCGTTACAGGAGACCTTGGACCTGTGCCACGCTCTGGCAATTCCTCTGGGGGTTTTCACACTGTAATGCAAGTGCAAACAGATGTCGGGCAGAATCAATCTGTCCATGAACACACAACCAACGAAAAGGGTGGAAAGATGCTTTTGAAAGAGACTGGCAAGCTTTTTTCACTGCTGCCATCCCCATCCGCCTCAGCTGCTTCCTTGATCGAGCCTGAAATCAAGACAACCTCTGGATACACTTCAAGTGGCTTAATTACACCACCTAGCATGCTTTTTGAGGGTGATTTGGACACAGAGCAAGTTACCACAAAGAAACCAACAGTACCTGAAAAATCTTATCATAGTTCTAGTCAAAATAAAACCACAAGCGGTGAGTCAGAGGTAGATCGACATCTTAAAGAGACTGCAAACATAGGAATTAATGTTGATACTCCCATCACAAGTATAGTCATAACAACACCTCCCTCTGCTACTTCAGCAAGGCCTGATGCTATGATCCTATCCAGAGTGGCGCCACATGTCACACTACACAAAACGTCTTCCATAGGAGCCAAAATGGGCCCTTCACTGAGGGCCACCACTCAGGAGGCTCCCAGGATCAACAACATTCCAGACAACAACAGTGAAGACAAACAAATCCAACCCATCACCACATCAGAGCCTAGGAGAACATCAGACTTCCATCCTGCAACCCAGTCAACTGACCACAAACTGGTTCTTTTTATCAGTACAAATCCATCTTCCACAGCCCTAAAATTTATTGAGCAGATGGCCACCCCTGCCCCAACAATGGCTGCAATCCAAACTGATCCTTTAAGAGAGGGACTGCTAACAAGCACTCAGGATGTGTCCAGAAAACACCAGCTACCTGCACAAGGATCTATTCCAAGAGGGAAGCCAAGGATAACTAAGAGTAATTTCCAGACTTTCACTGTGAAAGCTGAAACAGATGCTCAGCTTCCCTGTGAGGCTGAGGGTGAGCCAATGCCCTTCCTGTCATGGACTAAAGTTGCCAGTGGTATGTATGACTCAACCTCATAACTCAGCATTACATACATTTTCAGGTCAACCTTTGCACTTCCATCTTTACAAACACTATGGAAAATGGAAATAATTCAGTGTAATCATGCAGTGTGTAAGACCCCAGAAAATTATTTTTTATTTAAATTTCCATTAAGCACTGAGTAATATAAATCATTAATATAAATTATGATTATTAGTATTCTTCTTATAATATATATATATATATATATATATATATATATTATAAAAGAAATGCCGCTCATTTCCGAAGATCTGGCAATATTGGAGAGTTTCTTCAGTTTCAGTTTTCTCCAGTTTCTTCATTCAGGCCTTTTACTGTTTTAAGTCCTTTTGATTGTGCTGTTTGTTCTAGTAACAGGCATTATTAGTGCGAAACACAGTAGGATTCTGTTGCCCAAGTGGTGTAGGCACAGTCCGAGTTAACTTGATTAGCTGTAAATAAATTGGGTTTCCTTTTGTCAAGCCAACTGCCATGATACAGCAGACCGAAAGTCTGAAAAAAAAAAGTATGAACTTTATGAACTGTGGCTCAAAAAGTGAAGTGCAGACAACTGCAGTCTTCCGTATATTTCAGCTGCATGTGAAAAGTATAACTCCCTAATATTAGATCTCTATATATACCAGAAATGTCTGAATGGAAATGTTTACAAATATATCACATTGTGGAATGTTTGTAAAATTTGCAAGAAAGTTTTACATTATATTGTTCAGTATGGTTAGACATTCATCATTAGTGAAGATATGTTTTCCAGATGTTCATGGACATGTACATATGTACAGCACAATGTTCACACATGACCTCCAAAATGGAGGATGAGAATGATAAAATGTGACACCACAACAACATTAAATTTTTTGTTCCAGGCTACTTTGTTATTAATTGGAGGAAGCCAGGCTACTTTATGCAAATATGTATTTCACAGTGTGACAGCTTAAGATAGAATTACTTTTGGTCCTATACACCGTTCTATGTAACAAAACTAGATTCCGAGAGAATCTGTAACAGATACAGTAAACAGTGCAGTAAAGAATATAAACATAAAATATTAGATGTATCATATTTGTTATAGAAAATGAAAAGGATAATTCATAACAAGCTTCTGTATTATTTTTCAAAACTTTATAAGTAGGAGAACATTTTCTCACTTATAACATGACAACTTGGTAGCGATAAAGATCAAATCTATTGCCAGACAGAATGTTGATATTAATATTGTTTTAATACTGCAAAACCCCAAATAATTTTCAATGCTAAGATTTTTAGGATTTGTTTTCTGCAGTATCTGTACAAAGCAACTTTGGCATGGTTTAGGGAAAGATTGTTGTTATGGCAAATAAACTTACGATATGCTTAAGATTAGGTAACTAAAACACCTGGCTAAGGTTAGGGAAATATCATGGTTAAGGTTTTAAAAACAACCATCCACTTATTCACCTCACCCTTACTTTCCGCCTCCATTCAAAAAGGCACACTCCTTCCTGCATTGGCACTGGGCATAAATTGTGACCTTTGGAATTGTCCAATATGAATGTAGTTCCAAGGATAACGGGGTTGATCGAAATACAAACATTATATATTTACAATCCACTCATTTAATTAAATTTTATTTATATAGTGCCAATTCATAACAGAAGTTATCTCATTGCACTTTTCCTATAGAGCAGGTCTAGACCGTACTCTTTATAATATTATCAACCCAACAATTCCCACCATGAGCAAGCACTTGGCGACAGTGGCAAGGAAATACTTCCTTTTAAGAGGCAGAAACCTCAAGTAGAACCAGACTCAGGGTGGGTTTAGAGAGAGAGAGAGAGACAGAAAGAGAGAGAGAGCAGGAGGAAAGAGCATACAGTAGCATTCCTGCCAGACAAAATTAAGTATTCTCCTTGAACATGGTATACATTTCTTTGTAAAATATGGCAGCCACACAAAATGACTGTATTTTTGTACTCCCTGTGAATACTACCACCATTTTACCTACAGTATATTGTTTATTTTCTTTTCTACATTCAATACTTCTTCACATTGCATTTTGTACTGTCATATTAGAAATCTCTCTCTTTCCATTCATGCAGGGGCGAGTATTGCTCAGAACACCAGGGTCCAGAGGTTTGAGGTCCATCCAAATGGTACATTAATCATCAGGAACACACAGCCCATGGATCGGGGCCAGTACCTGTGTACAATCCAGAACCAGTATGGCACAGACAAGATGGTCATCAACCTTGTGGTCCTGTCTCAGCATCCACGGGTCCTCCAACCTCGGCACAGGGACATCACTGTGCATCAAGGTGGCAAAGTCGATTTGGAGTGTAAAGTGGAGGGGCACCCTAAGCCTCGAGTCACATGGGTGCTCCCTAACCATGTCCACATGGCTGCTGCCCCACTTGGTGTTGTCCCTCAGCAGCGTGTGGCCATCTTGAGTAATGGCACCCTCCGGCTCAGCCAGGCCACTTACGCAGACAGAGGGATTTATAAGTGCATTGGCAGCAGCGCAGCTGGAGCCGACACAGTCTCAGTCCGCCTTTATGTTTCAGCATTGCCACCTGTTATTCAGCAGACACAACATGAGAACACCACCCTCCTAGAGGGCAGCACCGCCTACATCCACTGCACTGCCACAGGTGCCCCTCAGCCTGTCATTCGCTGGATCACACCTGATGGAGTACAGCTCACTGCTTCCCAGTTTGTTACTGAACGCAACCTCGTCGTCTTCCCCAATGGGACCCTCTACATACGGGGATTGGGCCCGGGAAATGCTGGGAGATACGAGTGCTCAGCCAGTAACGCGGTGGCGTCCAGCAAGAGAACAGTGATCTTGAGCATAAAGAGGAATCTGTCTTCTGCCAAGGCCATTATCACCTCATCGTCCCCCCAGAGAACAGATGTGATCTACGGAGGGAGGCTGCTGCTCAACTGTGTGGCAACAGGAGAGCCGGAACCCCGGATCATCTGGAGGACACCCTCTAAGAAGCTGGTGGATTCTCAATACAGGTAATAAATGCACAATGCACATAATTTTTCTACATCCTCAATTAAATGTTTAAAATAAATGCCTATATTTCATGTTTTCTGAATGCTATTGTTTTTATTATCTTTGCAGTTTTGACACCAGGATCAAGGCGTTCCCCAACGGCACTATAACCGTTCATTCTGTGACCGACAAGGACAGCGGTGACTACCTGTGTGTGGCACGTAACAAGATGGGTAATGACTATGTTCTGCTGCAGGTCAACGTGCTGACCAGGCCGGCCAAGATCGAGCAGAAGCACCAGCGATCCAGTCAGGAAGTGGTGTATGGTGGAGACCTGAAGGTGGACTGCGTGGCCTCTGGTCTCCCCAACCCCGATATCAGCTGGGCACTGCCGGATGGTACAATGGTCAACCCGGTCAAACAAAGAGATAGTGTCAGTGGGAGGCACAGTCGCAGGTATGAGCTGCTTAGTAGTAGTGAATCTTAGAAATAACTTTCACTTCTAAAAAATACCTCCATTGGCCTGTATCACAAAGGGAGTTCAACATAGTCTGCCTCTCTTTGAGATATCTGGCTAAGTGAACCTAACATTGGTTTTAAACTCTTAAAAACAATTATTTCCACCCTTTTTCCCTTAATTAGCTTTAAGTTTGTAAATCCTCATATTCCAATTTCTGGCAACTGAGTTTATATGTATGACACTGTCACAGTTTATTGGGTCCCCCAAGCTAAAAGTAATGCAGTCTGGTTCAACTTTATGCTCATTTTGGAGGCTGTAGATTGTAGTGCTGTTGAACTGTATTGTGTTTACTAAGGGTTGTATCGTAGAAAAGGTTTCAGTCGTAGTCATCTGGACACTGTTTTCAGAATCAAGACGTTTCGGCTCCCATCCGGAAGTCATTCTCAAATGTGAAAAATGGTCTGGGAACTCAGATTATCTGCCCAACGTTTACCACAGTGTATTAGCACCTTGGTCAAGCCAATCATATGCTAATCAGGTACTTAAAAGTGATGAGGGAGGTGCAGCCAGAAAACAATAGGTCTGATTACTGATTACTGGGCCATCATGGAAACAATTAGATCAGTTTCAGGTGAAACTAGGCAGGGAATCAGCAGATACTCAGGAAGACTCCTTCCTGAGGGCAGGGCTTAAGCAACACAGAGTAGTTTAAATTTCTTAGTTCCCGGCGCATTTTTCACAATTGAGAATGACTTCCGGATGGGAGCCGAAACGTCTTGATTCTGAAAACAGTGTCCAGATGACTACGACTAAAACCTTTTCTACGATAGAATAGTATTCTCTACTCAGTAAGAAAAGAGCTACATATGAAAAAAGTCAGTCATAATGTGTGATGTCCAAATCTTAGTAACAACATAATTTCATAGAATTCTAAATGTTCTATTTCATTCCATTAATGTATCTTAACTAACAGCTGGCATTCATCAAAGTGTAACGATCAGTATTCCTCTCTTCCCCTTCCTTTTCTGAACTGTATATAGGTATGTGGTGTTTGACAATGGGACACTGTACTTCAACGATGTAGGCATGCCAGAAGAAGGTTACTACACCTGCTACGCTGAGAACCAACTTGGCAAAGATGAGATGAAGGTTAGAGTCAAGGTCAAGGTTGCAACTTCACCACCACAAATCCAGGATAAAGACCAAAAGATTGTCAGGGTTTTCTATGGCGAGACTGTTACACTGAGATGTAATGCCAAAGGGGAACCAATGCCAGTCATCACATGGATATCCCCTACGAATAGAGTGATCTCTCCAGCTTTAGACAAATACCAGGTCCTGGATGATGGGACATTGGTGGTTCAAAAGGTCCAGCGTTTTGATGGAGGTAACTACACTTGCATGGCCAGGAACAATGCAGGAAAAGACCATAAAGTCATCAGGCTGGAGGTCCTGGTAACATCTCCAGTGATCAATGGCTTAAGAAGAACTTCCAACACCATCAAGGTGACTGCTGTCCAGGATCAGCGGAAGTTGGTGGACTGTGTGGCACAGGGAACCCCCACCCCTCGCATCATGTGGGTTCTACCAGGAAATGTGATCCTTCCTGCACCATACTACAGCAACAAAATGACAGTTCACCAAAATGGTACCTTAGAAATCCGGTCACCCAAGAGGACAGACTCTGGGCAGCTGGCTTGTATTGCTCGTAATGAAGGAGGGGAGGTCAGGCTGGTGGTTAACTTGGATGTGAAAGAGGTTGTCGAGAGGCCACAAATTAGAGGTCCTAAAACAGATAGCCTGTCACTGACTGTGGGGAATGCCATGTCTTTGAATTGCTCCTTTGAGGGCTCAACACTACCTCATGTCACTTGGATCTTACCCAACGGCACACCTTTGAATAGCGGTGCTCGGTTCTCTAAGTTTTTACACCAGCCCGACGGCTCTTTGATCATCAGCAACCCCTCTGTTGCTGAAGCTGGTATGTACCGCTGTCTGGGGCGTAATTCTCACGGGCTTGTGGAGCGTACAATCATATTGTCCCCAGGGAGAAAGCCAGAGATCAACAACAGATACAACTCTCCTGTCAGTGTCATGAATGGGGAAAGAATTTTGCTTCATTGTCTAACTAGTGCCGAACCCCTCAGACTAACATGGACATTACCCAGTGGGGTTGTCCTCAACAGACCACAAAGAGCTGGACGATATGCTGTACTGCCCAATGGGACGCTTGCCATCCAACAAGTATCAATCCATGATCGGGGGTCCTACATTTGCCGAGCTGCAAATGAGTATGGCAGCTCTCTGCTTTCTGTATCGATAATTGTGATTGCATATCCACCTCAAATTACCAACGGCCCTCCCTCTGTAACTTACGCTAAACAGGGAGTTGCTGTTCAGTTGAACTGTGTAGCAACTGGAATCCCTAAAGTGGAGGTAGCATGGGAAACACCTGATAAAACCCGCTTGGCTGTCATTGCACAGCCACGCCTTTTTGGAAACAAGTACCTCCATCCGCAAGGTTCCCTCATCATCCAGAACCCGACACAAAGAGATGCTGGGGTCTACCGATGCACAGCTAGGAATGCCATTGGCATAGACTCTAAAGCCACATTTCTAAATGTGTTCTGAAGAATTTCACTGTTCATCATGGTCATTGCCATACTGTATGCCCAAGCAACTGCCTAGTTAAAAGCAGCTGTTTTTAATGATCAAAATGTTGTAAAACTGCTGTCACAGTGATTAAATAATGAGTTGATTAAAACCTGCAGTGGTGCTATGAGTGTGTGCTGTATAGAGGCCAAAAGTTGATGGTATTTGTGCACCATAGTTTATTATTTCCACCATTTTGTGTATAATTCACTGGGAAATATCAATTGGCCTCCCATTTTGAGCATATAGATACTTTTAATAACAATGTTTGCTAAAGAAATCCTAATCATGTGGGAAAGCAGACAACAATAATACCTTGGTTTAACATATTTTCCAGTTTGCCTATGTTGTTGCATTGCATCATTTCAGTTATAGCTCGTAGACAGTTGCTGTTGTTGTTGCCATGTTCTCATTATTTTTGGTTACCTTTCAGATGTTGTGTTTTGCATTTGAGCTATAGGCTAATGACTTGTATAGTCCCTTTGGACAGTACAGCATATTGCCCTTTACCAAATGATTTCCACTTTACCAGTAATAATTAATAATTGTAAAATTATTGGCACCTCATCCCACAAGGTAATGGAACTGATGAATAGTTGTAGTTACCTGGCTAAACACAGGCCAAACATCATAATAAAGCCTAATTGAAATAAAATATACTGTATGGGCCACATTTCTAAACTTCTATTTATTTCAAATCACTCAGGGAGGTGGGGCGCACAGGTGGAAAACAAGTGTCTCTATATTCCTACCATACTAGAAGGAAAAATACCAACTAATCAGGTAATGACTACTGCTCTTCTATGCCACCACCTCGTGGAATCCTGTTGCTACTCTATAAAATGTACTTAAAGGGCATAAATTGCCAAAAATTATGATGACTTCATTTTACTGAGACAGAAAGTATTCAGAGAGTACTTACCTCCATCAAGGCTGTACAATCCTTTAAATTCCTTTAAGTTTAATAAGATAATGACCACTAAGTTGTAGCTCTTTAAATATTGCTGGAGCACCACCTATGGGCAAAATAATATAATCAATATAATAAATAAAATAATAAACATAAATGCTTCGTAGAAAAGGTTTCAGTCGTAGTCATCTGTACACTGTTTTCAGAATCAAGACGTTTCGGCTCCCATCCAGAAGTCATTCTCAATTGTGAAAATGGTCTGAGAACTCAGAAATTTAAGCTACTCTGTGTTGCTTAAGCCCTGCCCTCAGGGAGGAGTCTTCCTGAGGGTCTGCTGTTAACCCTGCCTAGTTTCACCTGAAACTGATCTTCTTTTGTTTCCATGATGGCCCAGTGATCAGGCCTATTGTTTTCTGGCTGCACCTCCCTCATCACTGTTAAGTACCTGATTAGCATATGATTGGCTTGACCATGGTGTTAAACATAAATGCTATCGTGGAGTTCATATGTGAATGTATCATATAAATTGGTTTGCACAGGTATTCAAGAATCAAGTTTGTCACATAGGCCACGCCTACTTGTTAACCAGTTACTAGTGGGAAAACAGTACATAGAACAAATTAATAACTTTTTTGGGGCAGCCATCCAAGTTGTAATTTAATGACTTTAAGACTAAATGTAATTTAGAGTTATTTGTTGATGTGTCTTGTTATATGTAAGATACATGTTGGACCAAGGACTTTAGGAAAAAATGAACCAAAACAGTTCCCTTCTATGCTTCACAGTTTAGGAGTTGTGAATGAAAATGTTAGGTGCTTTATAAATGGCCACATGATGGCGCTACTTACAAAAACTACTTAGTTCCTCCTTTGCCAATTCTTCATACCAAATTTAAAGGTGGGGTATGTGATTCTGGAGAAATCCAATACCATGACAAATACCATGATATAGAGTAAACAATGACACAGCAAGTAATGTAACTAACGTTAGCTAGGTTGTGGGTTAGCAAACTCTCACTACATTTGCGGCTGCGAAGCTAACAGCCA
The DNA here is from genome assembly GCA_027580175.1 of Siniperca scherzeri. Classification (NCBI taxonomy): domain Eukaryota; kingdom Metazoa; phylum Chordata; class Actinopteri; order Centrarchiformes; family Sinipercidae; genus Siniperca; species Siniperca scherzeri. Next base: position 18,875,730 of record CM050853.1, read on the forward strand.
GAGAGGACGAGATGGTTTCCCAGAGCCAGCAAACCAGTTCCAGACATCGATACTCACAACTCTCCTGCTACTATAGCTAACATCACAACAACAGCATATCTTGGCAAACTAGAAAGTAAGCTGAATGTCCGTGGGCAAGTCATATAACGTTACCTGATACACAAATCATGGCTGGAATGGTTGGAATAGTGTTGTGTGGCCCGGTCCGAGCCACTTTGTTTGTTTCCCATTTACAGAGCCAGGGCTGTGTACACACTGGAGGTTTTTCAGTGCTCACACTGAACGGACAGCTAGCGGACCATGAGGAGGTATTCGCTGAATTTGACAAAAAGACATGCATTGGATTAGAATCGCGTTCCCCACCTTTAAGTGGTTTTCAGTAGTTTTTGAAATATTCTGCTAACAAACAAACTGGAAAAAAAACACAACCTGCTTGGAGGAGGTAACACACCATTATACAACTAGTAAACTGTGTAATCTGTCTAATGCAAATCTGATAATGTGAGTTCTTTTTCTCAGCAATTTTGGTATACACAGCAAGTGGTTAAGTTGCAGCCTACAAAATGACATCACACTCTGCCTCTGCCTCCACTCTAGGTTAAAGCAATTTATCCTTTGGCTGATCCTGTCTTGATCAGTGAGCAAAGAATCTCTGTAGCATCCTCAGCTGGTACAGTTGCGTCTGACAAGGACAGATTATGTCAAGCTGTAATGCATTGCAATTTTCCCATATTTTAATAAAATATTTCCACCTGTTTCTACTAAGCTCAGAGTCAAAAACTAAAACTTTTTTGTTGCTGAAGCAGGGAAAGCAAAAGAGTGGAAGAATGATGACTCAAGAATGTTTGCCACTGTACCATAAATTACATTCATAAGTGAGAATAATGTTTTTAAAATAGCTTAAAAATAGGAGCATTTGCCAAAAAAGCTTCAGGAAACATACAGAAGTTTGTGACTTTATATACTTTTCTGCAATGAAATTATTCAAAGGTTGAATGTAATTTTTGTACAGCCGGCCTTAGAGCAGAGCACAGATAAAAATCTGAGAAAATATTCAACTTAGCATTTTGGATGAAGGAAATAGGTCATCATTAATCTTGAAGAAACTTGCAATCATCGGTCTGGGAATACAGCTGCAGTCTCATCTTTCAGAAAGAAGAAACATCTGGAGCCATGAGGAAATCCCCCATTAGTTAAGAAGATTCGGCCTGAAAGAGTCACACTTTTCAGTATCTGTGACTCTCTTTGTTAAACCTGGTATTCATCATAACAGTCAGGGCACTGGGGTTAACCAGTGCTACACTCTGCTGCCTCATCTAACTTCCACCCAAATGATCTTTAGTTTTCTTCTTGCAGATGAGAGTAATCCATCCTGAAAACTCATTAGACTGCAGTGATGCACGTTTTTCCCCATGTGGCTAAAGAAGCCTGACAGCTAAACCAGATTGCTCATGGTGCTCCACTTTGTCATGACCTCTTCATGTTATAAATCTGTCTATTTCTGACCCAGAACCTGCTTAAATACAGTTTGGAAAAGTTTACATCTTGTACCTACCTGTTTACTCTCATTACTGAAAGAGGCAGTCATCGGCATAAAGTAATGGCATGCTTTCGGATGTTTACACTGTTTATTAGAGCCTTAGGATTCCAACCTCAGAAAGTTTGTTACTTGAATGTTAATGTTAACCAACTGTATTTCACCCACTGCTTTTTCTCAAACATATAATAAATAAAATAATAAACATAAATGCTATCGTGGAGTTCATATGTGAATGTATCATATAAATTGGTTTGCACAGGTATTCAAGAATCAAGTTTGTCACATAGGCCACGCCTACTTGTTAACCAGTTACTAGTGGGAAAACAGTACATAGAACAAATGAATAACTTTTTGGGGCAGCCATCCAAGTTGTAATTTAATGACTTTAAGACTAAATGTAATTTAGAGTTATTTGTTGATGTGTCTTGTTTTGTAGATGAACGATCGCAGTCAGTGCTAACCTCTGTGACACTGCACTTCCTGTGGCTGCTTCACAATAAAGGCACCCTTTTTGTTTTATTTGGTGCTGGGGAGGTAATGTTTAGTGGGTTTATCATAGATCTTTCACTGAAAGCAGCTGCCTGCTGCTGCTGGAAACAACACTATAACATGCTGCATAATTCACCTTTCACATTACACAGTCATTTGATCCATTGTTGATATAGAAATACTGATTAGAGCAGCTTAAAGACTGTACTTTACTGAGGCAAAGTTCTTGTACAGGGTCTTATGTTAAGAACATTACTCTCTGATGCATCGAGAAGTTTGGCACATTTTATTATTGAATAAATGGTTCTGTAGAAAAAATCATGGTTGTTCACCAAACTAAGATATAGAAAGATGTAAAACTTAGTTAATGTACAGGCGCCGGTATCTAAACAATTTTAAATGATGCCTGGCCTTCAATGTTTTCTAAGTACAGAACCGTTTTTGTGTGGTATTGAGAAGTATGATGTAGCAGGTATCTGCAGCGCCTTGCTCATGACGTTCTTCTGCACAGAGAAACACAACGCCTGTCAGTGGAAAATGTATTCTTGTACACATAGAAAGCTGATTTGGAATCTGAGTAGCACTACAAAACTTTCAAACCTTTTATTTATTCAGGACCCTTCAGATGCATATTTGTAATGTATTTTTAAGCAACGTTGGCCAAGGATTACTTCAGTCCTACGGCTCTTATGAAGGAAACATTTATCTTGAATCCATATTTTCATCTTTGAATGTTGCTTTATGCTCTTGTGCTAGTGTCTTTTTAAGAAGCCGTTTGACTGAAACATTTTTGAGCAGAGTTGCCCAAGGACAAACTTCAGCTCTTTGGTTCTGATTGTAAAAGGAAACAGTCAGGAATCTGCTGATGCTTTATGGTTTTGTGTTTTTTAAGAACCTTTCTTGGTCACACATCTAAAAAGATAACACTGTTTATTAGAGCCTTAGGATTCCAACCTCAGAAAGTTTGTTACTTGAATGTTAATGTTAACCAACTGTATTTCACCCACTGCTTTTTCTCAAACATATAATAAATACAAAACTTTGCTAAAGATTCTCTCTGGTTCCAGCAGCTGTGCGGTAAACTTTGGACCTTTGGATCATCTCCCACTCTGGGAATTAGTGTCTCCAGGCAGATGTGAACATGCCTGTAGGCCAACATGCTGCTGAATTTCATTTAGTTTATTCTGCTTGGGTTAGATAGGATTCACAGAATTGATGTTCTGGGCCTCAGTAGCAGAAACACCAACTGTGAAATCCTCTTTCACAAGCTCACTGAAAAATGTATCCTAGCAAGTCAAGAGGTAGCTAATCTCAATGGGTTCAGAATCAGAATCAGAATCAGAAATACTTTATTGATCCCCGTAGGGAAACTCTTTGTTACAGTAGCTCGTCTTTACGTCAGTGCACACAGGAGAAAACGATATTATACACTATTAACAGGTCAGAAATAAATTAAGTAACATGTTGGTATAAGTATAAGATAAACTAAGTGTCGAGTACCAAGTGGGTTTACTGGTAGATGGTGAAGTACAGTATAAATACAATGTCACTAATTATGTAATAAATAATAGTAAAAGCGGAGGTGCATGTACTGTCGAGAGTAATTGAGGTATATCCGTAACAGTAAATAAGAAAAACTAACAAGGGAAAACTAATATTGCACTTGAGTAGTAAACAGAATATTGCACAATTATTATTAATTATGGCGGAGATGTAATGCTCAATGTCCAGTTTAGTGACCTAGGGTCAAACAGACTAATCCTTAGAGGGAGGAGTTAAATAGTTTGATGGCCACAGGCAGGAATGACTTCCTGTGGCGCCTGTGGTGCTCTTTGGTGGGATGAGTCTTCCGCTGAAGGTGCTCCTTTGTTTAGCCAGCACGTCATGGAGCGGGTGGGAGACACTGTCCAAGATGGCGTGTAGTTTGGCCAGCATCCTCCTCTCTGACACCACCGCCAGAGAGTCCAGCTCCACCCCCACAATGTTACTGGCCTTACGGATCAGTTTGTTCAGTCTGTTTGCGTCCGCTACCTTTAACCTGCTGCCCCAGCATGCAACAGCATACAGGATAGCACTGGCCACCACAGACTCATAGAACATCTTCAGCATTGTCCGGCAGATGTTGAAGGACCTCAGCCTCCTCAGAAAATAGAGGCGGCTCTGGCCCTTCCTGTAAACAGCCTGAGTGTTCTTGGTCCAGTCCAGTTTATTATCCAAGTGTACTCCCAGGTACTTGTAGTCCTCCACAATGTCCACACTGACCCCTGGATGGAAACCGGGTCACTGGTGCCTTGGCCCTCCGTAGATCCACAATCAGCTCCTTTGACTTTGTCGCATTGAGCTGCAGATGGTTCTGCTCGCACCATGAAACAAAGTTCCCCACCACAGCCCTGTACTCCGTCTCATCACCACCGCTGATACATCCCACCACAGCAGAGTCATCAGAAAACTTCTGAAGGTGGCAGGACTCTGTGTGGTGGCTGAAGTCCGTGGTGTAGATGGTGAAGAGGAAGGAGAGAGGACAGTCCCCTGAGGGGCCCCAGTGTTGCTGACCACGCTGTCTGACACACAGTGCTGCAGCCGCACATGCTGTGGTCTGCCAGTCAGGTAGTCCACAATCCAGGACACAAGGGGGCGCCCACCTGCATCGCTGCCAGCTTCTCCCCAGCAGGGCAGGCCGGATGGTGTTGAAAGCACTGGAGAAGTCAAAAAACATGATCCTCACCGTGCTTGCCGGCCTGTCCAGGTGGGTGTGGATGCGGTTAAGCAGGTAGATGATGGCGTCCTCAACTCCCAGTCGGGGCTGGTAGGCGAACTGAAGGGGGTCCAGGAGGGGTCTGACGATGGGCCGCAGCTGTTCCAGCACTAGTCTCTCCAGGGTCTTCATTATGTGGGAGGTCAGTGCCACCGGTCTGTAGTCCTTGGAGCCACTGGGACGTGGCGTCTTCGGCACAGGAACGAGGCAAGATGTCTTCCACAGAATGGGGACCCTTTGAAGACTCAGGCTCAGGTTAAAGACGTGTTGAAGGACTCCACAAAGCTGGGGGCACAGGCTTTAGCACCCCGGGGCTAACGCCATCGGGGCCTGCAGCCTTGTTCGAGTGGAGCCTCATCAGCTGTCCTCTCACCTGGTCAGCAGTCAGGCACACAGCAGAAGTTACAGGTGGGGGAGGGGGGGAGTCGTCGGTCTGGAGAGGGCCGTTAGCCTGATGGGGACGGGGGAGCAGAGTACTCAGAGGAGGGCCGACAGCAGCTGAGTTAGAGGGGGGATGAGCAGGAGCCGGTGTGTCAAATCTGTTAAAGAACAGATTCAGTTCGTTGGCCCTGTCCAAGCTGCCTTCAACTCCTCTGCTGCCAGTCGGTCTGAAGCCAGTGATGGTCTTCATGCCGCTCCAGACCTCCCTCATATTGTTCTGCTGGAGTTTCCGCTCCAGCTTCCTCCTGTACTTCTCTTTGGCCTCCCTGATTTTCACCTTCAGGTCGGCCTGGATTGCCCTCACCTCCTCCCTATTACCATCAGTAAAGGCCCTCCTCTTGGCATTTAGAATGTCCTTGATGTCCTTTGTTACCCACGGTTTGTTATTTGGGTAACAATGGACCGTCTTGGTTGGGACATTGCAGTCCACACAGAAGTTAATGTAGCCAGTGATGCACTCAGTGAGCCCGTCAATGTCCTCTCCATGAGGCTCACAGAGTGCATCCCAGTTTCTCACTCTCAGTTCTGAGAGTGAGAGATAACAAACTGACCTCAAATGCTGAAGATGAATCTGTTTGAACTGCAGAGTGCTTAGTTGTCTAATTGTGGGAATCTGGTTTGGTTGGTGGCCCACTTTCACTGCAAAGACGCACTCCACCCAGCTGCTCTGCCCATCAGGAGCAAACCAGCATCCCCTTCACAGCTGACTGTCATTCCTCTCGCAATCCCCAATTAGCCACATCGCAGAAATTGTGGGTCATTAGAATCCAGAGCCACCAGTTGATCAAATTAGCAGAACGGCTTTGAGCATGATCAAAATAGTCATTCGACGCCTACCACACATGATGAGTGGAGGAGGCGGTTCAAAGCAGTTAACCCAAAAACATATGGCGGTGCTTAGGATTCTCTGACAGTTATCACATTTCCTTCTCGTCCACACTGTGAGTAAATGAAGGCAATCACAGCATGGCTTAAATAGCAGCTGGGGCTGATTGGCATGGACATGTAGCCTACACCTTTCCACACAAATTCTCTCTTTCCTTTTTCTCTGTTTTCTCTCTCACACACACAGCCTCATCCACAATCATCCCCGAATCCCAAGCACTCCATCAAGCTGAAAGCTAGTGTACTCATCAAGCCACAGAAGAGCTCCAGATGGGGACGTTATCAGGACTATTTGTTCATCTAAACACACTAAAAGAGGAGGAAAAGGGGGAGAACACTATTGCTGAAAATAAAGAATAAAAAAGTAAAGGGGGAATAGAACCCAGGTGCTTCACCACCTAAACTGTGCTCGGAGCTCCTGCTTATTTGAGCAACTGTGCCGACCAGTTTCATCCTCCTTGAGATTTGTGCCCGACAAAGGTGGAATTTCTTGGAAGCACATATGGGTGTCAGCCCCACACTGTCAAAACAAATAGACTGGGTCAGTATGGTGAAATTCTTTGTGGGGTCAGTGTGGTGTCAGTGCTGGTTACGTATGTGAGGCTGAAGGCTCTCAGTGAGTTATGTATCTGAAGATTTCATTCAAACAAACAGCGGATTTTTGTTTTCTACTACTTTTCTTTCTGGTTGAGTTGCTCAGGAGGCTGAAATTGCCATTGGTTGATGAGTTCAACTTCAGTGAGGAGAGTCTGCTAGAAAGAGGATTTTTGCACGTCATTTTTTACTGGCAAAAGGTGGTCAAAATATGTATAACTGGCCATTTTTATTAGCCATGCTAGTGGTGGGGCTCCATGGAATCACAATGTCAGTCTGTCTCTCTGTCAGTCCACAACTTTGGTCCAGACTGAAATATCTCAATTATTTTTTGTACAGACAGTCATGGTCTCCAGAAGATGAAGCCTACTGACTTTGGTGGTTGCCTGACTTTTCCCCTAGTGCCACCATGAGGTTGACATTTGTGGTTTTTAGTGAAATATCTCTCCAACTATTGGATGGATTACCATGAAATGTGATTCAGACATTCATGTTCCCCTCAGGATGAACTGTAATAATGATCCTCTGACTTCATCGCCATCATCAGGTCAACATGTTAATGTGTCCAATACTTTGGTTTATGACCAAATACCTGCAGAACTATATTCCCATCAGCCTCAGCGGTACTTTGTGTTTAGCGCTAATTAGCAAATGTTAGCAAGCTAACACGCTAAACTATGATGTGAACATAGAAAACATTATACCTGCTAGACATCATCATGTTAATATTGTCACTGTGAATATGTTAGCATGCTGACATTCACATTTAGCTCAAAGCACCAAAGTGCCTGAATACAGCCTCACTGCTAGCATGGCTGTAGACACATTATGGCTAATTATGACTTTGTTCATTCATGTGACTGCAACATTAATGATGTTAGAATGTCAGTTAGCATGCTAGCTAATTAGATTTTCTTGATAGACACTGTAAGCGAGCTGCCCTTCTTCAGGGCTGTTCTTACACATACACAAGTAGGCTATTTATGTATTTCTTTTATCAACTTATCAGAAACCAGAAGCCTGGTTTTAAACTGCACTTGCAGAATCAATAGATATTCATCTAGCTTAGAATGTTGGGGAAAAGAAAAAAAACTGGCACCTGGTAATTCTTATATAAGTTGCAGAGCTAAAGAGCAGAGGATTGAAAATCAAATCTATCCTCAAGCAAGGCTAATTATTAATGATGTTGAAACAAGTGCAGAAAAGTCAAGAATAACGTACTGCAGATATTTAAACATGTTTTGTTTACTTACACTTAGCCTATATAGGACTTCCTCTTCCATCGCATTGTCACACAAAGGAAATGGTGAAAGTGTGCATCACTAACTCACACACTCCATCACTCACACCACTGAAGAGATGGGAAGAGTCAAAGAGGGTTTGTTAAAGGGTCACGCCACCAATTTTACAAATCAAGATCAGTTTACTTGTCATGATATAGTAAAAGTCAGGTTAGCTCAGCCACTGCTGCTTCAATTTTGCCCATTCTTTGTTTTAGCCTTTCCCCCAACTTTCTAAAAGTGGATTCATGTATTACATTTGTTTTGTGCGTGTGCCATTCTCAACATTAAATACATAGAATTTAGGTGGAGATTTTGACAGACGAACAGCCATCAATTGATTTTGAACATGTCTGCATGACATAATTGGCTTATGTTTTACCAGTGACTAATCTTCCAATAGGCTATTAATCATTGGCCCAGTGGGTGAAGTGAAATTGGGGCTCATGCCCATTTTAAACCCATGTAGCCCACTTTATCCCATATGGGGCCCACATGGACATGTTGGCTAGGACGTGACCCACATCTGTAATCATTTTTACTTGTTGAACCAGAAATGAACTGTGGCAGACTTTGTGTGAAATTCCTAACTGGTTTAAATAGTGTTACTGTGATTATATATAACTTGTAATTTCACCTTTGATTATCTTGGACTGCCACATCGGTTAATTAATATCAGTGTTTGCCGCATGTGTTGACACACTTTGTCAATCCCTACTTGTAATTACCACTAGGAGGCGGACATGGATGACTTCTCCCAGTTGACAGGTCATATTTATGCTTAATCACACACAACACGAATGCAGAATTAGACTCCGGTCTGCCAGCTAATCATTACAGGAACTGATTCACAGATTCATAGACATTAAACCCGAGAGGAGAGCTCTACAGTCAACTCGGCTGTTGTCTATTTGCTAGAAGAAAACCTGCAGACCCTTGGGCGTCAATATATATGGCACACAATAGAGATAGTCAATAAAGATATCTGTTGTTAGTTAACCTGGGTTAGACGCTGTCTTTAACAGAATGTCAGTGTCTGCAGGGACTAATCTCTGATTCCTTTTGACGTTTTAGAGTTTAATGAATGAGGTGGTCGAGGGAAACCAGCAACTTATCCCAGATCGGTGCTCGCACTTTAATCTTGATGAATCGGAGTCAAGCGGGAGCCGCTCATCAGAGAGTATCGTTGTGCCTGGTTGCTTTTCAAAGCAATCATCATAAGGCCTTTTCACTGACAGCACAGCCCTAGCCCAAGCTCACCTCCTGCCATTTGCTTTGTATTCACCACACTATCTTCCATTGCTGTGTCGCAACATTATGGGAGGAATGCCTATGAAAATTACATGCACCATGTGCCCAGTGGATAAGGATCACACAGCATACTGTTGACTGCAGTCAGACATCTATTAATCTGTGTTCCTGCTTCTCTGATTTGCTGCCATGAAGGAGAGAGTTGTGATAGAAGAGCCACAGTGCCCCCTGATGGAAAAATGAACACACAATCTCAAGCAGAAATAAGTGCAGACGTCTGTGTGCGTGTGTCTGTGTGTGTTGGGGGTTTGTGTTTATCTGTGTGAACTCAAATGGAATGAGGAAATTGCTATTTAGTTCCACAAAATCATCTTTTCCCCGAACTGCTGAAAAAGAAAAAAGGAACAGAAAATGTCACATGCATGATTGTCAACATGGACACATTTTTACAGAGTGGAACATTCACAATTTGGAGATGTTGAATCATTAACTTCGAGTAATAATTTTGCTTTTGTAATGTAGTCTATATAGACATTTGGTAATGCTTTATCTTATTAAAACCCATACAGTAATTTACTAATAATTTCACTCATTATTAATATTCACTTATCACTAGAAAGTTTACTCTCCATATTGGATGCTGGGCTGTAGAGAAACTGACCCGCTGGGCCCTGACTAAAATACTCTTTAGGTTACACTATCAGTTAATTGGAATTCATGAATTGCAAGTGAACCAGTTGAGCACTGTCTCTACTTTCCCCCTTATTACCAAATTGCAGAGTTCTTTCCAGGAACCTTCCTAAGCAAGTACTGTTACATCAGTCCCTTCCTAGGAAATGCTCAGGAAACCTGGGATCTGTAAAATAAAGTGTTACTGAATAGTTCTGATCTTTGGCTTCCATGTCAATGTTATTATCCATATCAGTTACTGCAGAGCACAAGCATTAGACCACAGATATTGTCAACAGATGTAGACTCGGGGGGTGGGGAGTTAAAAATGCCTTCCATTATCTTGGTGTTATGCATGAAACTTTTTCATGCAATGTGGTTGTATTCAGCTGATTTTCTGTGTGCAATTACGTGAAAGGTTCTCTGCTAAATTGATTCTTTGTTTGATTAAAGATGATTGTTTGATACTGCTTATGCAACAGCTAATCAAAATACTGACATTGCAAGTGACATCAAGTGACTATCAGTTTGGTATTACTAGAATTAGTCAAACCAGCAATACAATAGATACTAACAAGTACTGTGTGTGCATCACAGCCTGATGTATCTTGTTCCTCTGCGCCATAGAGCTCCACTGTTGTCAAAAACACACATCAGTGAGTCACACTGCACTGGCTGACATGTTCCTTCATCACCATGAACACGCACACTGTTTATTCTGACAACAAATGCACTGCTTCCTCCTGCTTGAGTAACGTTTGTTAAAAACTACAGTGGCCAGCTGTTTTGTGAGCTGTTTTTAAAGATTTACATCTTCATAGGAACCAGTGGGCAGAGAGCCACAGACAGGGCAGGGGAGTCAGTAAGTATTGAGAGACGGACTAAACACATTATTTTGGTCTTTTCGTGAGATTTGTTGACAAGAAAATTAAGAATGACACCAGGCTTATCTGTTTACTTGGCAGTGGGTATTAGCTGTTAACTTTTAATGGCACAATGACACTTGACAAAAAGAAAACCACAGCGCTGTAAAATCACTTTTACTGTCATGTATGTCAATTTTCTGCATGTACTGTACACTGTACAGTGGTTTCTAGTGTTTTGATACTCAACTCAGGTCCTAGTTATTGACAGCGGCACAGCCCCTATGGTACAGTTTCTCTGGGGTTATATCATCTTTATTTGATCATATAGGTTTTTGTTTGTAGAAAAATAAAACAATCCTGGTAAAAAATTGTGTTGGTATGTGTTGGTTTCAGTGCCCAGGTCAGTCTCAGTGTGCCCATGAGGGTGGGAGTGGTATACATCACTCTCAGCTCCAGTGTCTTGATGCTACCACTAGGTGTCAGAAGTCCTGCACATAGTAGTGATGTGGCGGCTGCGAACAAGTCGGCTCCTTTAAGTGAACGATGGGAGCCGGCTCCCCCCCCCCACCGCCGTGGACAAAGAAATACATGACAACGAACAAATTACACTTTTGAACAGAACAGAAATATTTTTTGTTTCATTTCATACAAATTAAATTGAATTGTCTGTATAGAGTTGTGTAATTCTTTATTAACCATACTATTTCATTAGTAGGCTGTTATTTTTGTTACACAACGAGGCTAGTTATTCTTGACATTTCCCACTTTTTAACCATCAATATGACACAATATTTAATTGTATTGCAGATGAAGAATCTTCCATATTTATTTCTTGCAACAAATAAGAATGTAACTGAGGCAGCGACCGGCAGCAGTGGTACTAAATGAAGAGCCGTTTGGGAGCCCAAAGAGCCGGCTCTCGGAAAGAAACGGAGCCATAAGATTCCCAATTCCCATCACCAACACATAGGGACTTACAGATACACAAATATGTATTTTTGTCTGCCTGTAAAACACATCAGTCAAATCCTGAAATGCCAGCCTAGAACCAGTGGGTTCAGACTAAACTGACTAAAATCAAATAAAGGACAGTTTGGGTTACAGAGTTGTTCCTGTGTGTGATCTGTTAATCCAGGAAGCGGTCCAGCATCCTCTGGATGTTTTGGAAGGCGTCTCTGCCCAGGTAGTCAGCCTGCCCGGCCTCCCACAGCCTGCGATGCTCCAGCCTCTCTGTCTCTGTGTCTGCAGCCCTCTGCCATGATGAAGAGGGAGAATAACAAAACAGTCTTCAAAGGGAATTTATCACAAGAAACATCAGACTTTCTATTCAGGCTGAATTTTAGGTTCTAGTTTCAAGCTCTCCGAATGTGCAGTTGAGCATATAAAATTTCAGAAATGGTAGATTGTCATTATTCTATATTCATTATTATGCTAATCTTATGGACACTTTCAACTAACATGTGCCTTATTGGTATTACATTCAGTATCATCTCTCTTCCATGCTCAATGTGGCTGTTTAGAAATAGTTTCAGAGTTAAAAGAACAAGGCACCTTAAAAAAAGGTAAAGGGCTTCTCATTTCAAATAAACGCTTTATTAAAGGCAATAAATCATGAACTAATGCTTAATAGATAAGTAGTAAGGCATTAACAAGATCAGCTTTTGGATTACATTAATAATAATAATTATATTTATAATTGTTGACTTGAATGATTGTCAAAAAACCTTTATTAATAACTAATTAGTGATCTATAAAGCATTAGTAAATGATCTCCAGATGACGGTGAACAGAAGCCCAATATGCATTATGTGAAAGGCAGTTTGGAAAAGATGGGATCTGACCCTGAGTACTTTAAAAATAACCCTACCTGGTTTAATGTGCCCCCAGATATGTTCCCAACTCACCGCTGATGTTTTGAAACCAAGTACAGTACAGTCGTGGGGATGGATGTACAGAGGAGTGTTAACTGAAACACGTTTAGGTAGAACGCAAAGCAAAATTGTGAGCCAGCATGAATGATCATCTGCGCTGGCAGCCGAGGAACTCATCTGTCGCCTGCTGGTGTCGATAATAATGGTAAATGGTAAATTTGCATAGCGCTATTCTAGTCTACTGACCACTCAAAGTGCTTTTCAACACATGCCAACATTCACCCATTCACACACACATTCATACACTGATGGCAGAGGCTGCCATGCAAGGTGCTCATCAGGAGCGGTCAGGGGTTCAGTGTCAGTGTCTTGCTCAAGGACACTTCGACACTGTCTGCAGGAGCCGGGAATCAAACCAATTCAATTTTATTTATATAGCACCAACTTAGTTATCTCATTGCATTTTCCCTCTAGAGCAGGTCTAGACCGTTCTCTTCATATTATATTCACAGAGACCCAACAAATCCCAGCAACCTTCCGATCTACCTCCTCAGCCATGCCGCGAAATACAGACAACAAATAAAAAATCATGCAAATTCAGCAGTAATACAGCTGGTATCGGAACACACCATTGTATTACAACACTCTGAATGGGGCCATTTTGCATAATGGATACTTTTACTTGTAATAGGGTATTTTTACATTGTTACTTTTACTTAAGTAAAAGATCAATACTTCTTCCCCCACTGGCCTCAACCACTGTCGCTATGTGAACAAGCCAGTCAGAGGTGCAAATCAGAACTGTTGCAAATTTAGACACTTTACCATTGCAGTTGGGACCAAAGCATGGCACCATTGTTGATGAATTCATTCAAACAGGTCCCAGGATTTGAAAATGAATCAATTTGAGCTGCAGACTGCTATCAGTTTTCTAAACAGGGTAATCTTTAGCTTCCACTAGTCGTTAGAGGTGCATGAAACAAAATATTAAGGTCTAGAATTGGGAGTTTTCATACAGAAATGCACTGTGGAAGTCTGCGTTTTTTTCATCCAAGCATTGAAGTGCTCCAACTGTCAGTCATCTAACAGTGTCTATTAAAAAATGAACCAAAAATGGAACGCTGGACACCTGGAATTACGTTTCCCACTTTAAAGCTCAATGCACAAATGAATTTCAAGATATCAATAGTGAGCAATAGTGGGACATTATCACATGCTGTAACAAATAAGGGAGTGTATCTTTAAACCAGTCTGTCTTATATTTTGGCCAATATGGGAATCAGGGTGGGACAGAAGTCAGAAAGGGAAGGTTCACGTACAGGATGTGTAGCAGTGTCTGAGGCGCCATCGCTGCCCTCTTCTTCAAAAGGTGGGTCCTGGATCTCTGTCCTCTCAGATGATGTTCTTGAATCTTCCTCCAAAGGTGTGTTATCTGTGTGGGAACACTACAGACACCATAGTCATGTCACTCATCAATGCACTACAGTATATACTGTACACTAATGTAAGAGCAACATGATAAAAGTGTGGAATCATACAGTAGCAGAGTGAGGTTCAAATACAACTTGGTTCTGCTTCGTTCTCACTGTGGAGTGCTTGGTATCACTGTTGATGTATGTTCATGGGTGTTGTCATACTGGAGGGTGTGTGTCAGTTCAGGCTAATCTTACAAGCTTGTATAAACAATGCATCAAGTTGAAATAAATGAATCAAATGACAGAAATGCAATGAGAAGCTCAGAGGCCTGTGGCAGATAATAGGCTGGCTCTGTGTCCCTGCCTTCTTTTTTTTCTGCTGAAGTCAAATGCAGTCAAGCAGAAATACTCATAAATTAACAGTCTCATCTACTGGAACTAACAAGAGGCACTTGAGCTGCCTAATAAACCACCACAATAATCCCCATGATATATTATAAACACAAGTGGCTATGCTAATAAGGTCATTCATTAAGCTAATTAATGGATTGATTAGCAAATATTTCTAATGACTACTTACTTCACAGAATATGTGTGACTTTAAATGAAGCGTTTAAAGGAGTTGTTTTAAAGGTCCAGTGTGTAACATTTAGGAGGAGCTATTGGCTGAAATAAGAATCGTTGTGTTTTCATTACCTCAGAATAAGCCCTTTATATCTACAGAGGGAGCGGGTCCTCTTCCACGGAGGCCGCCATGTTGCACCGCCATGTTTCTACAGTAGCCCAGAACAGACAAACCAATCACTGGCTCTGGATAGGGCTGTTTTTACTACACGCTTGGAAGGGGAGGGCGAGGCGAGCAGTATTCAAATGGTTGCAAACTGCAATTTCACCACTAGATGCCACTAAGTCCTCCACACTGGACCTTTAAGAGCTTTATCTTTTGATGGAGCTAGCAGTTTCCCCCTTCTTCCAGCCTTTGTGTTAAGCTAGGCTAACATTTCCCAGACAGATTTCTGTAATGGACATTTGAGTGTGGATTTGATGAGAAACAAGCATACTTCCCAAAATGTTTAACTGTTACAATGTTATAATGCTCAATATTGTCTGCATATATAACCTCATTTTGGTAGTATTTATGGCTGAAGAAAATAATCAGCACGGGTATAGGGCTGCAACTATTTATTACCTTCATTATCAATTAATCTGCTAAGTAATTCAAAAGAAACGATGCATACATGTGCTGGACATGATGCAGGAGACAAAAGCCAGTGGCATATATGACATTACATTCATTTGGAAGACAATTTTGTCCACAACCACTTTAAGATTAATGGCCAACCCGCTCTACCACCTGAGCTATTGATTTTTTGAGAAGCACAGCTGTTGAGTCTTATTTGTTACTGTTAAACATTGTGATATAATGAGCCCGCTTAGCCCATCGCTTGTTTATAACATATATTCCTCTGCATTTCTGACAGAGACCCAACAATTCCGAAGTCTATACATGTGTCATTTGTAATTGAACTCTGGGACCCAAATACACCCACCATCTCCACCAAAAATAAAAACTGTAAAGGCCCTGCACACCCCCACAGGTGCTTGCAGTTATTTTGGCTCTGCTCAGATTGAAGGTGGGCAGAACTACGCTGGGACAAATGTGATCCCACTAAATTCCTTAAACTAATAAGAATGATAAAGATGTCATTTGTCCCACCCTAACAGGTGCAACAAAGCTAAAAGAATCCGAGACATGTCAGTCAAACAGTCTGTACACACCCACACTGACCTGAAAAGAGGTCTAAAGAGGTCAGAATAAGTGAAATCACCCGAGTGGGTGTACCATAGGTGTGCAGGGCCTTTAATGCAGCTTTAGTTGATTTTTTTGGTCACTTGGGGAGAGCGCAATAAGCTATGACCACAACAGCGGTGAATGTGTGGTGAAACAGTTGCCTATTTACACATCCAGCAGACATAGAGCAACATAAGCATTCATTTGGAGTTGTGTTTGTGTCCACCTGATGAATAGAAGTCCAATATTCACTCTCCTTTAAGCTCTGGTTTGGTCTCCACCAACTCCTGCTAAAAGAGGCTCCGCAGAGCTGAGGGGAACTGCAAAGTTGGTGATAATCCTCTGAGTTTGGGACTACGAGCAACACGTTGTGAATTGACCCAGTGTTAATACAAAAATATTGATTGGTGCAGCTTTAAGGATTAGAACTTTGGACTTATAGGAGTTATAGTTTCTTTTTATTTACTTATATAGACATTTATGTAGCAATTATGTATGGCTGAGGTACTATGCTTAAACACACACGCACACACTCACACATAAAGACACAATGGCCATAACATAATATCCAACAGTGACACAGAAGAAGTGATACAATAAAGGTCAACAGATCGATATCATGGTGTCTCAGCTTACCATCTTTGGTTCGGATGGTGAATGAAGCCTCTTAGAAGGGAGTGAAAAATGTGCGAGCAGTGAATCAGAGCTGTCCAAGGTTTCTCTAAATGGCATCTTGGCATCTTTTTTTTGGATCTGCAAAAGAAGGGAGGATGTTGAGTGTTGGGACGTCAACCAACACCAGGCCATGTGTTGCACTTGGCTGCCAGTCTGCATGTTTATGTTCCAGCCAAACTCTGCAGCAGCTTATGTGACTGATAACAAACCTTCAACTAAAGAGGGGAAGTCATCAGTGAAATGTGCTGCTGGAGTGTTTGGAATGAAAACCTGCAGAGCAACCGCCAAACATGGCACATGGTTGACTTCCTGCACATTAACATTGAGTGACACTGCTGAACACTACAATTAAAATCAGAACCAATATATAGGACTCACCAGTTACATTCAAACAATTACCTATGAACATTTTTAACTGGGCATCACAGTGAAATTATTAGTGACACTTTATTTTACAGGTCCCACACTTCTCTACAATCTACTGTATATTCATAGGTAGGTTCCTGGAAATTACTATGTAACATGGTACTAGAGGAGGATGGAGATTTGGTACCCTTCCAATTTATTAATGCTATTTCATTTCTAGTGTAACCCTGAGAGTCGTTTAGTCAAAGCAGAGTCGGTCAGCTGAACATGCAAAAATGTAAAATTTATTGACAGGCAAACATACAATTTAACATGGAGAAAAAAGTTTCCAATAATAACTGAATAATTAATTCATTTACTTGGTTTAGTGGGGAGGGATTGACCAACTTGGGAAAATAAGGAATAATACAAATCAATCACAGTTTCAACAAAAATCTTCCTTTAATTTTGAAAAGTAGAGAAAAGGGAAATGGAGCAAAAACAGAAATCCTTCCTGGTCCGGGGTAATTTAGTCTCTAGCCTAGGCTTCTCCGTCTGCCTAGGAGGGACACATAAGACACACAGTGATTAAAAAACCAACAGGAAAACTCTAAAGCTTTTGTCTTACATGGGGATGTCTCTCTCTGGACTGCTCCAGGCAATATGCCCACATCCTCCACTATATGTGGCAATTCTATTACTGGAGGGATTGACCAACTTGGGAAAATAAGGACTAACACAAATCAATCACTGGTTCAACAAAAATCTTCTTTTAATTGGAAAAGTAGGGAAAAGGGAAATGGAAAATAGTTTATTTTGACTCACTCCCACACACACCGTCCTGCTGCCCCAAATACTCACTAGAGCACCAAATGTGGATTAATCCGCTGCTGAAAATAGTCCCCATCAGATGCACTATTTCCTCCTATTTGAGTAATATTTGTTAAAAACTACAGTGACCAGCTGTTTTAGGAAATCACTGAGCCTTTTTTTAAATGAAACTATATTTGTGAGCTGTTTTTAAAGATTCATGTCTCCAGTAGGAATCAAAGGTATTTGAGGATGAGTGCCACAGAGTGCCAAGTATTGAGACATAAAAAATATAGCATTACACCAGCATTTTCCTTTAAATTGAGTTCTTTCAAGGAAATTCCTTAACAACTGCTTATAAACTCAACACAACTAACTCAAGTAACTCTTCCAATACACTCAGTTGCCAGTTTATTAGGCACAGTTAGCTAAAACTAATGCAGTCTAATACAACAGTGTTACAATAAATCCCCCCTTCATGAAGGTTTCAATGTTCAGTTTTAGTTTAAACTTCTTTTTTTTTTTTTTAGAAAGGTGTTGATTCAACTGCATGATCATTTTGGAGGGTCTAGTTTGTGGTGCTGTTGAACTGTATCACATTTTACAGAGAGGTGTTTCTGTTATTTAGCCATTGATTTGAATGAGGTGGACAAAATAATAGAAATACCTGTCAGTATAACCCCATACAGTTCAACAGCAAATAATAACACACATAATAAATAATTAACCTCAAGGTCCACTTTCTAGCTTTTAACTGCATCGCACAGTCTTCATTAGCAGATGGAGTTTGCTCAGTTGTTATAGAGAGGGTTCAGTTGTCATCACATGACCTAAGTATGGATCATTGGTCATATGATAACAGGTTGCTGTATATGGAGGGAGATGATGTCAATGTGAATGTCCTCCTTGATGTGCCTATGGCCATCGACTGACTCCTGGTCAATGACCTTTGACCTCTCCCTAGTAAATGCTGTGAGAGGTTTTGGTCTGGAGTTCACAGTGATGACAACAGAGCTATCTCCACTGTCAACTGAGCGATTTGCAGACTAATAGACCTTTTTCACAGCAGATATTTTGACATATCATAGTAGAAAAAACACAGTTGTTACTAATAACATGAATCATGGCTGCATTCCATTCTTGTGGGCCTTTTCCACAATCCTGGTATTATGTATGCTGGCTTACTGTCATGGCTTTGTTATGTTATTAGTACCCCTGTTCTTTTCCTACTATGACAAGTCAAAATGTGTGCTGTGAAAAAAGGCCTATGTGTGTCCATTACAACCTTTCAGGTATATTCTATGTGATCTTATATGATCATGTGTGTTTTTTTCTCACATTAAGCTCCAGTGCAAGTTGTGTAGCAGTTAAGTTGTACATGAGAATGTTGCTTTGTTCCTGTCTTTAGATCACAGTGTAAACTATCAAAATCATAAGCATATATTAAAAATTAACAACAATACTAGTCATTATTAATGATGTTGTAGCTTTAGTTAAGTTGTGTGAGACTATTTTATCATTCGTGCCACATGAGCTTGTAGATAAAAAAATAAATCAAAATATGAGCAAAGTACAGAACATGAACAGACCTGAATCAAAGGCCTGTTATTTTATTCATAAACTTTCATTCCCTGACTCGTGTAGCATGTAAACAGTGTGGTTGTGTTCAAGAGGGTCTGAGCACTGAACCGACAGTTCTTTGAGGTGGCCTGCTTTTAAGCAATATATTATGCTCCTACCTGGCTGACTGTGCAACCAACCAGAGAGAGGAGATAAAGATTTTAGATCACATAGATGTTCGTACTGGTTGTGGTTTCTCCCAGTCTTGACTGGACGGTGTCTCTGGTAGAGATGATGTTGTAAAACTGAGGTATTCCTTCCACCACAGAGACACAAACTGTTCCATGGTGTGTGAGCGGCTGTCATCCCTCTGGCTGCTGGAGCTCCAGGGTTTCAATGCTCCTAAGAAATGGACGATCTTTGCATTGTGGCCAAACCTGCAGGAACAAAATGATAACTCCAGCATGTTTGTGCAGTGGATCAATCTAACAGTTCAGTAGTAGACGATGGTATTAAAAAAGAGCCACAGTGCAGAGTATGAACATTTTCCTATAGGACAGGTTTCCTCAAACTTTACAGGCCCCTGACATATATATGATATATCGTGTTCATTTAAGTAAATATTCAACCTGACTATCTCCTGTAAGTTTTGCCTTTCAGTTGCTTATTAGATATAAATTTTTTAATAGATTCCACATGTTCTATTACTCTTTCCACCACTGTAATCTTAATAGAAAATCAAATGAAAGGCACATTTGTGACACCCAAGCACAGTGCACAATCATGTGCCTTTGATTTGATTTTACTTACTCGGTGTGGTCCAGCTGAAATGACATTCTATCTATTACTATAATGTAACGTATTATATATGTATTTTGTATACAGATATGCCATGCATGGATGGAAATTAGCAATTACTTTGGTGAGTACGATACGATATACTTTATCGTCCCTGTCGGGAAATTTGTCTTGGACTCAAATGCTGCATACATATAGCTAGCAAATTGTCAAAAATGTGGTTAACTCTAATCCACAAATACAAAAGTGCGTAAACAGATTAGAGAGTATAATGGGACACAGCCACGGCAGTGCAGAAACACTCACTGTTGGAAAGCAGGGAGGTAGCTGTAGACGGAGCTTGCACTGAGGTTGTAGACAAATGGCAGGTGTTTACTGATGTCTTCCACTGGCCAGCTGCTGAAGAAAGAGTTCAACAGGCCCTGGTCCCCTCCTGACAGCAACCAATATAGTATAATGATTATATAACAATAAAGTAAAAATTATTATATATAGATATATATTATATATATAGTGTTTGCTCCCTTCCTGATTTCTTGTTTTTTTGCATGTTTGTCACACTTAAATGTTTCAGATCATCAAACTAATTTAAATATTAGTCAAAGATAACACAAGTAAACACAAAATGCAGTTTTTAAATGAAGGTTGTTATTATTAAGGGAAAACAAAATCCAAACCTACATGGCCCTGTGTGAAAAAGTGATTGCCCCCTAAACCTAATAACTGGTTGGGCCACCCTTAGCAGCAACAACTGCAATCAAGCGTTTGCGATAACTTGCAATGAGTCTTTTACAGTGCTGTGGAAGAATTTTGGCTCACTCATCTTTGCAGAATTGTTGTAATTCAACCACATTGCAGGGTTTTTGACCATGAACTGCCTTTTTAAGGTCATGCCACAGCATCTCAATAGGATTCAGGTCAGGACTTTGACTAGGCCACTCCAAAGTCTTCATTTTGTTCTTCTTCTTCATCTGTCAGCCTCACTAGAATGCTGTATCAAATTCACATTCGGCAGCCTAAGGAAGGCGGCCGTGGACTAGTGAGTGTGAGAGCCACTATCCAGGATGAAACATCCAAGATCCACAAGTACATCAAAGATAAGGCCCCAACAGATGACGTGCTCAGGGAATGTCTCAGGCAATGGGGACCAGAGGAAGAGGTGCTGGAGGAGGGACCATCATGGGAGGACAAACCCCTACATGGGATGTACCACCGGAACATAACTGAAGTGGCTGATATCAAGAAGTCCTACCAATGGCTAGAGTGGGCCAGACTGAAGGACAGCACAGAGGCACTCATCATGGCTGCACAGGAGCAGGCCCTGAGCACCAGAGCAATAGAGGCCCAGATCTACCACACCAGACAAGACCCAAGGTGTAGGCTGTGCAAAGAGGCCCCTGAGACAATCCAGCACATAACTGCAGGGTGTAAGATGCTGGCAGGGAAAGCATACATGGAGCACCATAACCAAGTGGCTGGCATAGTGTACAGGAACATCTGCACGGAGTATGGACTGGAAACCCCGAGGTCAAAGTGGGAAACACCTCCAAAGGTGGTAGAGAATGACCGAGCCAAGATCCTGTGGGACTTCCAGATTCAGACTGACAGAATGGTAATGGCGAACCAACCAGACATCGTGGTGGTGGACAAACAGCAGAGGAAAGCCGTTGTGGTTGACGTGGCAATACCAAGTGATGGCAACATCAGGAAAAAGGAACATGAGAAACTAGAGAAGTACCAAGGGCTCAGAAGGCTTGGAAGGTGAAGGTGACAGTGGTGCCCGTGGTCATCGGAGCACTCGGGGCAGTGACCCCCAAACTGGAGGAGTGGCTACAGCAGATCCCTGGAAGAACACCAGCCATCTCGGTCCAGAAGAGTGCAGTACTAGGAACAGCAAAGATACTGCGCAGAACCCTCAAGCTCCCAGGCCTCTGGCAGAGGACCCGAGCTCGAAAGGATGAGACCACCCGCGTAGGGTGAAGGACGAAGTTTTATATATATATATATATATATATATATATTTTTTTTTTTTTTAATATAAATATATATATATATTTATAATATTAGCATGCATAAATAACTGCCATTCTATTCTTAAAGGAGCTGTTCACAATTTTTATCCACACAGATATGTCTATATGTTCTGCCAATAAAGAATCGCAAATCATTCTATCAGGATTTATTGTTATTTTGCTCAAAGCTTGCTTCTAGCATAGTGAAACTTCTAGCAAAACAAACTGAAAGTATGGTGTGTGAACCTGTTTTCATTGGTAGAACATTTGGACAAATGAGTGGGTATGGGTTTGAAAAACAATAATTATCCTGAACTGTGTTTAAGCCCAATAAGAAGTGCAATTAAATTGTTAGATTCTTGTCAACCAAATAACATAATAATAATAATAATAATAATAATAATAATAATAATAATAATAATAATAACATTAAAAGACTTTAAGGAAAGTCAAAAGCTATAGACAGTAGATGGATTGATATAAAGTTGAATGTGGGTTAAGAGTAGATTTTGAATGCAGAACTTTCATGCACTTACTGTCAAATTCTTTTTTTTTTTGAGGTGACAAGACATGACTCTACCCTTTATCGGTTGTATAGTTTACTGACAAAACACACCATGTTGACAGAGGCAAAATTGCAAAATTAAGAGCCTATGAAAAATAATATGTTAATTATTCATCAATATTCATAGATTTTCGGGTATTAAACACTGCCAGAATAAATGCCTGTACTGAACAATGGACCACTTTCATTCACTTTAGATAATAAGTGATGAAAAAAGATACTCTTGCCTCTTCTTTTATTTTTCTATGAATGTATTCAGTTGAGTTGTCAGTTTTTTAAGAGCACAGAGTATTCTCTGATTGTTAATCAGAACCCAGACATGTAGTCATGTATTTACCATCAAAGCTGCCATGCTGCAGGGCGTGATCCAGGAGGCTGGTGTGGGTGTGGAGGGATGGTATGAAGACAAACACGCCAGAGTTGAAGCAGTCGGGCCAGCCGGGATCAGGAGCTGCTGACAGCTCGTCTCTCTCAAACAGCTCGTCCACGTTACACAGAACCTGAGAGAGCACAGGGTCGTCAGAGGTCTAACAGGTTAATCTGAAAGCTGGACCGGTGGATATGTGGGTGTGAGAATATGTGTGTGTTAGAGCAGGTAAATGAATTTTGAAGGCTGATACAAACATTTTTAGGTTGCAACTCCCAAGAGACAGATAGTCACTGTTTTAAAGGCTCAGTTGACCCGACTTACAGAGAAACAAAACAAAACATATTTTGTTTTCCCCTCCAGTGGTTTCTATCATGCAGATAGATTTGGTTTTTATTAGTTTGTATTTCTTCAGATTAATAGATATGTCTCTCTAGATACTCTAGATGGCATTGCCCTGGCCTCCAGCACCACCGTAAGGAACCTTGGAGTTATCTTTGATCAGGATTTATCCTTTAACTCCCACATGAAACAAACTTCAAGGACTGCCTTCTTTCACCTACGCAGCTTTGCAAAAATCAGGCACATCCTGTCTCAAAATGATGCCGAAAAACTAGTGCATGCATTTGTTACTTCTAGGTTGGACTATTGCAATTCCTTATTAACAGGCATCCCTTAGTTATGCTGCTATAGGCCTACACTGCCAGGAGACTTCCCATGATGCACCTCTCTCTTCCTCTCCCTGTCCATCTTTATGCATTCTTATCCCATTACTCCATGTTACTAACTTTTTTGGAATTTGTTGGGTCTCTGTAAATAATATTATAAAGAGTACGGTCTAGACCTGCTCTATAGGAAAAGTGCAATGAGATAACTTGTGTTATGAACTGGCGCTATATAAATAAAACTGAATATAGACTCACAAGTGTGTCAGCATCCAGGAAGACACATTTGCTGTACTGGGTCAGAGTCCAGCAGTGGATCTTGGTGAAGGTGATGCCGAGCTCAGGTCGTCCCAGCATGGACAGGTGGAGATGGTCCTCACTGTCCATCACATCCACCATGATGACCTCATCAAACACATTCTTAAGAGAAAGCCTGGTGAGTTATAAAGTTTATTTAAATAGTTATGGGCTAATATCAGCACTTGCATCCACTACAGTTTAAGCACATGCCGAATTTTCAGAGTCAGAAACATACACATTAAAGGGCTGTTTACCAGCATCAGAATGTAATGCAGGGTCAAGGCTGTCACAAATAACTGAACAGATATAAAAAAACAAAATAATTTTGGAGCTGAGAGGCATCCTGCACAGACAGCACTCTTGGAACATGTTAAAGAAAAGGGATGTATCACCGACCTTGACTGTTCTGAGACGTTCGGTGTAACCATGACGACGATGCTGCGAGTTGTCCCGTGACGCTGTAAACTTCTAGCCACCACTGTAGCTCCCATGCAGTATGAGTCTGTGGTGGCCAGAGTGACGAAGGCCTCACCAGCTATAGAATGGTCAAAGGACAGGATTAGACTGATGTACTGCACTGATATCATTGTCTACCTCAGCTGTGATGGACTGGATGAAGTTTGTCATTACAAGTGTACTGATCGGGATTGGACTGTACCAGCTATTCATAAATCCAAACTAAATTTGAACATAAAGTCCTTCCTAAGTTCCTAAAACTACTAGTTACTTTCAAACTAGTGATTTACTAAATCAGGTTACACCATCAAAACTTAAGAAATGTCTGAGCTGGTAAAACCATCTGGTTTTAAAAGAAAACAGATAAAAAACAAGAAAAACCTTTTTGTAAGTAAAAGACAGTTTAAAGAAAATTAAAACTTCAGGAAAGGCTCTCCGATAAAAGTATGTTTTAAGAAGGAACTTAAAAGAGATCGCTGACTCAGCTGACCTGACTCCCTCAGGCAGGCTGTTCCAGAGCCTCGGGGCCCTGACTGCAAACGCTCTGTCCACTTTAGTTTTCGGCCGGGTCTCTGGAACAGACAAAAGACCTCGAGGATCTCAAAGTACAGTACGTGCTGGCGTGTACGGTACTAACGAAAGAGATTCCCCTCGGGGATCAATAAAGTATTTCTGATTCTGATTCTGAGATTAGCATGCTAACGTTACTTTTGTCCATCACCGTAGTTCAGTTCGCTACACAACATTCCACCTGACAGTTAGTGGGTGTAAATATTTGGTAACAACTAATCTCTACGTCAGAATAGTTTGTGTGGTGCAACCCGTTTTAATTTAGTGATGCGTAAAACTCCACTTAGTAAACACTTGTGTTAGAAATAAGTTTCAACTTAGGAACAGCTGGTGCAACCGGCTCCAGGTCTTCGTCTCTTCGGAAGGTGATGTCAGTAATAGTAAGGCTGAATCTACAGTCCAATGTCATAACCTCAAAGATTTCAAGTCACTGACCAGTGAGCTCACGAGGCTCCAAAATAAACATTACCAGCCAATCACAGTCATTCTGATGGACTTTGAGGATAGACTAGACTGTCACAAACACACTTTCTCAAGATGGCTTAGCTTATTAGCTACTTTAATAAGGACATCAGTTCACTTGAAATAATGGAAATGTTGCCACATGCCAACATGAAACTTAGTATTAGTGGACACAACATATCACTAGCAACAAAAACAGCCTTAAGACAAAAGTGAGATACAAGGTTATGTCTGTAAACTCGGATTCTTCCCCCAGCCTTAGAAAAGGTTCACAGAAAATAAAACTTCTAAGGTTGGAACGTGGACTTTTGTAGCCCTCCATGTGGATTCTTAAAAGGAAATTGCCCATAAATCATCACATTAACACTAAAAAATGTTCATCTGTACGGTATTTTACTAGTGGATCATTGTATTTCACTTGTGTACACAGACACTTGTCTCTTCAAAAATAACATGTTTTAAGTCAAGACTTCTAGATTTATTTCATCTGATCACTGAAAACAGGTGTTTGTTTGTTTTCGCAGTGGTTCCCAAACTTCTGAACATTGAACATTTCATTTCCAGTTCATAATTGTTGCTAAATTTCTGTTGTGCAAATGAATACTGAAAGGTAAACATTGCCTCATCTGCTAGAGTTTTTCTTTTCTTCCCTGTCTAAACTCTATCTTGTACTTAATGGCATTTTTCTTTCTGAATAAATCTTGCTAAACTGAATCTTGATAAATAAATCAGGAGCAGGACAGCTCTCCAATGAAATTGTTCATTCATGCACAGATATTTCGGGGAGATGCCCTTCCTCAGCATGCAACAGTGGCAACAGCATGCCCAGATGGACGGATGGGTCTAGGACTTTCAACCAGGTGGCCGCCATACGTGTCCCGTGCAAAAGTCAAGGCTGACTTATTTTAAGTTACATATGTAAGTTAAGTTTCATCACGTGACTTACTGTAGCTTACTTATTTTAACCCAAACCTCTGATCTTTTCCTAAACCTAACCAAGTTGTTTTGGTGCCTAAACCTAACCAAGTTGTTTTGGTGCCTAAACCTAACCCAACTGCGACCGTTTCACAACGTTAACCACGTATTTATTGTTACCATGACGATGAAGCCCCGGTATGCCTGTCGATGGTTCCCAGCTGCTGTGCCTCATGCACTAGCGTTCTGAGAAAGTATTGTGCAGCTAAGGTAAAATGGCGAGTGCTTCAGTGTGTTGATTGTATTCCTATTCTAATGTGTAGCACCAACCACATTCATGCGTTTGTCTACAAGTATGTTTGTATCTCCTGTAAGGAGAAATGTTGCAGTTCACTATTTTTAATGAGCACTGTAAAAGCCTTTGCATAGGATTGTTCTATTTTGTTTCACATAAATTTAGAAAATGGGTTCATGGCAGTTTGTGTGATAAAACAAGATGTTACATAGAGATGCAGAATGCACACTTGTATAAGTATGTCTTCATTTCGTGGAAGAAATTTACTTTATTTCTTCAACAAAACTATACTATACAACACATTGTAAAAGAGTTGTAAACTACATGCTTTCTTGCTCGCTGAAATTTCCTGCATTTCTACACCACCTAACCTGACTTATGGTAACATCAGAGGATCATTTACAAAACATAAAATAATCAGAATTGTGTATAGGCCCTACTCAATCTTACAGTTAGATGAATAATAATGAAACATTATGAGATGTGTGAGTTCCTCACTTTGTTGAATGTAGCTGCATGGCTCAGAAATATGGAGGATATTTTTGGTCATAATTCAAGTTAAAAGTCCAAATAGTAAATTAAAAGAGATCAAGTTAAAAGATTATTATTTTATTACACTACTAGGAATAATCAGGCCATAACTAAACTTAAAAAGAAAAAGGAAATTGAAAAAGCAAATTTAATTGTAAAGTGACAATGAAAAAAGTAAAAAGTAAAATGCAAAAGCTTATATGGAAATGCTCAAACTGAAAGCTTAAATTGTAAAGATGAAATTGACAATGGCAATGAAAATAAGAAAAGGTAAACATCAAACAGGAAACTCAAAATGGGAAATGGAAAAGCTTAAATGGAAATACTTAAATTAAAAGCTTAAATAGAAAAACAATTTAATGCACTTTATCATTTTGCATTTAAAATTAATCTTTTCCATTTTCCATTAAGCGTTTGCCATTTCGTATTTGTCATTTGGCTTTTCAGGCTGTATGTAAATGAGGAGGTGTGGCCCAAGGGGGGGATTGAAACGGCTCCATATGACCAGCAGGGGGAGCTCTGACTGCTAAAAAGCACAGTGCAATGAAAACAGAGCAAGTAGCGTGAGCAGGGTCGGAGGGAGGACTATTATTTATAAGGCAATGGCTTCAACTTGATGAGTGTTCTAACATTTCTGTCCATGTGGTTAAGTCACGGAGGGAGCAATATGCTCTGAGAAAAAAAATTGGATTCCTGCAGTATTGTCATAAGGGTCTGCCAGGAGACGCTGGCTAACAGTGGAGACCAGCTGATTGGGCTAACGTAACTTAACTATCTTAAGCAGACAGACATCTAATTTACTCATGGATATGCCAAAACCAACTTTACAGCACATATCTAAACTCAAATGTCTCGGCTAGTTCAGCGTCACGCAAGTAACTAACGTTAAAGACTAATTGACTGTTCATGGTTAGCTAACTTACACTTTGTTACATATGGTGAGCACTGATAAAGAATGGTAGATTAAACTGTTGACAGGTGTCCCGCCGGTTTCACACACACCCTGCGGCCAGATTTTCAGGAGTTTGCATATAGATAGATAGATAGATAGATAGATAGATAGATAGATAGATAGATAGATAGATAGATAGATAGATAGATAGATAGATAGATAGATAGATATAGACTGTACAAGTCACAGCATTACCAGTGCAGTATATAGCTACTGTAAGGAATGATAGATTTAATTACAAGATTTATAGCATAGACTACTGCACTTTATTCTCAGCAAAATTATTTGTATTTGAAGTGGAAATAGGCAAAACAATCCTGTTTTTTCATTACACTTCTAATTTTAGGATTATAAAATGTTAAAATGAGTGTTCTTCAATAAACTACTGCAGCAAGAGGAAGCTCCCACATCAGGTCTCTAACCTCAGTCTCCCATTCATCAGTCATCCGTCAAAAACCACTCAACCACACCACAGCTCTGTCAGGTAGTGTTCACAGTACGAGGAGCATGTCGTATAGCATAATAAGAGCATGTAACAGTATTTTGATCTAATATGAAAACTACAGATCTACAGTAACAGTATAAGTGGTGACATTGTGGAAGTTGTGGAAATAAGAGACGAGCAGCTTGTCTTTCTGACTACACCTCTGCTGGCTCTGCTGTTGCCATGGCTACCCACAGACACCTTGAAGTGTGCAAATCAACATCAGACGGGCTGAATCCAAATGACCAGACTTCCTCCCGTCCATTGCTAGCAGCCAGTGTGGATGGCAGGGCAGGGACTCACACTGCTCTGCCAAACGCACCGTGCTCTTTAGCAGTCAGAGCTCCCCCTGCTGGTCATAAGGAGCCTCTGCGCCCAGCCGTTCCAACCCCTCCCTCCACCCTCCTCATTTACATACAGCTCGAAAAGTCAAATGCCCAAAAAAATGTATTTAGTTTTTTCCATTTAAGCATTTCCGTTTGTCATTTTGAGTTCTTTTTAAGTTTAATTATGGCCGGATTATTCCTAGTAGTGTAATAAAATAATAATCTTTTAACTTGATCTCTTTTAATTTACTATTTGGACTTTTAATTTGAATTATGACCAAAAATATCCTCCATACATAAAATCCCATTTGAGCTAGTTGTGGTGAAGCAGGGTTGGATGGAAAACATGCTGGACGCGGGTGGTGCTCTGATAGAGGTTTGGGAAACACTATTCTGGGTTAGTCATCACAGAGGGGATGTAGTGGTGAAATAAAAGGTGGGTAAACTATAAATGTCCGCTGGCTAAACTGTCCAATGTTAGCTAATGGTAAAATGGTAAATAAAAAGGGGAGTAAACCCTATGTTGCATTTGAATAAGGTGGGTAAACTGCTTTTATGTGCGTTTACCCTCCACTACATCCCAAACAATAAAATCAACAGGGCTAATGTAAAATATGAATAGCCACGTTATACTTAAAAGAGCCGGCTCCTTGGCTAACGTCCCATCTCCACAGCCGAATCCTATCCGATCGCAAATCGGTTCGGCATTTCTGCGACATTACAATTCTACTTTTAGCTAATTTAAAGTTTGGCTGGAGTCAGTGGGCCAAGCAGGTTCATTCAACATACGCTAGCCTATCTTTTCCTATGTTCTATTTTCAGTCATGATCGCAGTCAGGCTAAATGGCACGTTTCTCACCTTTGTAAACAGTCAGACTCCTGTGGGGATTGACAGGCTGCAACTGACAGCCAAAGCATGCTGTGGCCAATGATCAGCGACGGGTTCGACTGAACCAACTCAAAGCGGGGTGCAACACGTGGGATTTTTTTATTGCTTGTTTTTGTCGGTTGCTGAAAATAGTAAAACGATCACTGACATAGGCTGCGTCAATATAATCACCTGATTGCGGGGACTGTATGACGATAAGTTTAGTTTTAAAAAGACAAAAAGTGGAGTCATTGAATAATGGGGAGGCATTTGTTCCACTTGCTCCATTGCTCAGCCGGAGCCTGCGACCATCACCACCAACCACATCCAGCTGTACCGACACATAAACACCATGAACCTGAGACAAGATGCCCAGTGGTCTTTCAGTGCTGACTGAGCCATTGGGGTTACACATATAAAGACATTTTCACACAAAACGCCACTAATGGTTCTTATAATGCATTTATTTCCATTATGGTTTTACCATAAGGGTAAAACGAGTTTCATATGGAGCATTAAGTGTGTGGTCTTGACAGGCGTGTCAGAGTTTCATTTTCCTGGCCTGCAGTCAGATGCAGAGGCATGTAACCTTTTGTGGGCAGCCTTCCCTAGGCTGCCTGTAGTGTTAAATTTCAATTGGACGCTGTTTGAGCAGAGTGTAACGGGGCACAGCCTATTCTGATTTCAAGTCAAACTGGGTTCTGTATAATTTAACAACTCGGAGAGGGAGACCAGAGAGCATTACGGTTCTGTTCCAAAGGTTCAGAGCTGCAACTGTGGGGCAATTTTGGGAAGCTAGTCTTTTATTTATTAAACTTCTAATCTGTGTAGAGGGCAACTACTGTAGCTGACCGAAGCACCTTTACTCGCTCAACAGTACTCAACAAATGAGGAGTACAATTCAGTCTTATACATTTACACATCTAGATCATTTATATTAAATAAAGTCACCTACCTGACATTTTTGATGTCTTAAATCTTTTGCAAATCCAGTAACTTTACTTATCCACAGAGGAGATGGGAATTTGTTATGCAGAAGGCCTCACATACAGGCTTCTAGGGATAGTCAATCATGAGGGCCCAGATGACAGTCACATCTTTGCACCAGCTGCTACTGGAACCTTAAATACTGAGAGCACGAATTAGTATCTGACGCTGCTCGATGAAGTCACATCCCATTCTGTTTTTATCGGCAGAGTAAAGAGTAGAGCAGAGGCCCACTGTGTCTGTTCAACTGGTCATTCAACTAGTAGTGTTGTGCAACAGACTCGACCTTCACAACCTGCCCTCCTGTCTGTCGGCCATACAGCGTTTTAACTTTCACTTTCCACAGTCGGTGGTTCAGTAAATAATCATTCCATCATACCAAACTGAATGCTAATAAAATCCAGGTTTTGCTCTAACTTTCCCTTAGAGAATCATCTTTACTTTATATATTTGGGACAGCTGGCATTAATTGTGCAGGTCCTGCTGGTGCTGCTTCTCAACCTTTGAGAGTCTTACTTTTATTTTAAAGAACAAACTGCCCATTTTATGTGCTTCTATCTACCAACCCCCTAAACTTACCTCCGGTTTTATTCAGGAATTTTCAGACCTTTCATCAGTCATTATTCTACAATATGTTTGTTGCCCTTCTTCCTCCTCGTTTACTTCTGATTTTATCAAACTTTTAGATTCTTTTAATTTGACTCAATATTTGAAGCAACCCAGCCATGACAAAGGGCACACACTTGACCCGGTGCTCTCCCATGGTTTCTGTGTGGAACATGTGAAATTGAATGATTCTGACGTCTCTGATCACAACACACTGCTCTGATTCACTCCCGCCCCCTAAATTCACTGTCTGTTCCTCGCTTCTGTCAAGCTTTTACTGCCTCAAATACATTTTTTAATACCACTGAACAACATGGCCTTTCTGTAGAGGAGCTTGTCAGTGTTTTTAACAGCTCTTGCAGAAACATTCTAGATTCTGTAGCTCCATTTAGATGTAAAAAGCTGAAACCCTTTTCTCTGCCATGGTTAAATGAAGACTTAAGGATTTTAAAAAGACAATGTAAGAAGCTTGGAGATGCCTCCTCCTCTTGTGCTCCTCCATTTTGTGGCAAATCATGCGTAGACATAATATTGATTTTCATTGCTACACGGATGACATGCAACTGTATGTCCTGTTCAAGGGCCAAGTGGCGGACGTGGTGGACGTCCTGGGGGTTGGACATGTGGGGAGCTAGGGACCCCGGGCAGACGACCCGGGGCTGGACAGTCCGTGAGCCACTCAGGGATGGCCTCCCTTAGCCCAGGCAATGTCGAAAGTTTTGTTTCTATCCGACATCTAATTGCCTCTCTGTGGGACTCGTTGCTTATTTTCCCCCATATATCCTTTAGGCACATCAAGTCACGGACCACTTGGTCCGCTTCCTCGGAAAGGTCTGCTGCTGGTTCCATGATTGGTCAGACCATTCTGTCGTATGTGGTGTGGTATGTGGACCCAAATGCAGATGACCAGGAAGCCATATGAGGGTGAAGTAGCCGGATGGCTACAGTGTTTATTGGGGTGATTTACAGACAGGTACAGGTGGACAGACTGGTAGGCTGACAGGCAACAAACAGGTAACAGGCAATTAGGCAGCTACAGGTCCAGGCACAAGAATAAGGGTTACTGGCTGGCAGTGGTGGAAACAAGGAAGAGAGTCCAAAGAGGCTAAACAAATCCAATAGGGAGCAAGCAAAGTTCAAAGTCCAGAATCCAGAAACAAAGAATCCAAACAGCACTCACAGTAAGAATGCCGGGGAACTGGGCACGGGAATGAGGCACAACGAAAAGTGCCCCAAACGGTGGGTGACTGGGTGACTGGGTGACTGACTGACTAACTCTCTCACACTCTCACTCTCACTCTCTCACTCTCTCACTCTCTCACTCTCTCTCACACACACACACACACACACACACACACGACAGGAACAACAATGATCCGACACTGAACAAAGAAAGAGACCCAGACTAAATACCCTAGGGGAGGTGAGACAACAAGACAGAGGTGCAAACAATCAAGGAAGAGCCAACAATCAAAACTGGAGGGAAAACAAACAAAGACAGGAAGTAAAACCACAAGACACACAAGGGAAGGAGAATACTACAAAATAAAACAGGAAATGAAAAACCCTCAAACTATAAGGAGTCACTCCAGTCTCCACGGCACAGGAACTGGAGGCCACTGCGGCAGCGGCGCAGGCGAGCAGCTGGGCAGCGAGGCAGGCGAGCAGCTGGGCAGCGAGGCAGGCGAGCAGCTGGGCAGCGAGGCAGGCGAGCAGCTGGGCAGCGAGGCAGGCGAGCAGCTGGGCAGCGAGGCAGGCGAGCAGCTGGGTGCCACGCTTCCTCCTGGTGGTTTCCCAGAAGGTGCCAAGACAGCAACAGACTGAGATGCCCCCTGGCTTGCAGGCTGAGATGCTAAGTGGAGACTACCACGCAGGAGGTAAGTATGCAGGGATATGAACTGGGGACCAGCAGGCTGAGGTGCAGGCTGCTGGCTGGCAGGCTGGGGTGCAGTCTGATAACTGCCAGGACCACCGAGAGCCAGGCGGGTGCCTAGGTATGGGTTTGGAACAGGGACCGGTTCGGGACTGGCAGATTTCAGGCTCAGGTAACCAAGCTTGACTGATAAAGGGCTAGTAGGCAAGGAGTCTATGTCTATGTCTTGTTATCATTCATGCTGGAGAACATTTCATGCGTGTGCATGGTACCGAAAGTGATGTTCATTTTCGTTGTGCAGTGCTGTATGGGGTTGATGACCGGCCGCCACACATGCACTTAGATTAGCACAGAGACAGAATAGTATAGTGAGATATACTGCACCATTTCAGTGGATATTAATGTGCCAAATGTTTCATGTTGTATTGGAATTGACTGTATGTGGTTTTGTTTGTTTTCTTTTACTTTATATTAATGAAGAGCTTCTTCTACAGTTGTTTACACACCAAACTGACTTACTGACTACAGTTTTAGGCACTTTTAGTTAGCCTAGGATTCAAATCCGTTTATCAAATGGGTTGATGTACTTTGTATAGGTACATTAGAAACCAAGATTTGGGAAATCTTTTGGAGGTTTTAATAGTGAGTTAGGCTATATTTGAAGTGAGACTTAAAAGTGGCACTTGAAGTTGTAAATTTGATTGTATAGAAACATATTTGTTAAAGCTAAAACAACTTGAACATTCCAACTAAATTTAATACTATTCTCCCATTTTTGAGTAGTCGAGAACTAAAGATCCCTGAATATAGTTTTGTGTCCAGTGTCATTCAAACTTCACCTGGCTACACGACTATACAATTTCAACCCATCTGTCACCACAACCTGGCAACCCACACTCTGATCCAAGGGCCGTGTGCGCAGCTGCTCTTTGCGCAGGAAACGTTAGCTGTTGTCAAAATGTCAGGGCATGTTCGTTATTTAAGTGAAGCACAGTACCGGAGGGGGCAACAAAGCATTTCACTGCACAATGAAGAGATATGTTGAGTATGTGACAAACTTGAAAAGGAAGAGCAACGGAGGAGGGATCCCTCAGACATGTAATAGATGCTGAGTGTACAAGTAGACTGAAATAGCAATAATAAAAATTACAATATGGAAAATCAGAATGACAGTATTATAGATAGATTGTAAACATATATGAAGAATATGGGTACGGGAGCATGTCAAGTAACTTCCAGGTGCTACCAAAACAGGAAGGATCTGAGCCACATGACCTCCCTCTGCCATGAATTAATTAGAACTGCAACACTTGCATTTTATTGAAAGTTCCAGTATATCTGACTCAGCACTTAGAGGTGAGTATGCGATTCTAATCCAATACACATCATTTTTGTCAAATTCAGCGAATATCTCCTCACAGTCCGCTAGCTGTCTGTTCAGTGTGAGCGCTGAAAAACCTCCAGTGTGTGTACACAGCCCTGGCTCTGTAAATGGGACTGGGCCACACAACACTACTCCAGCCATGATTTGTGTGTCAGGTAACGTTAAATGACTTGCCCACGGACATTCAGCTTACTTTGCCAAGATCTGCTGTTGTTGTGATGTCAGCTATAGTAGCAGAGTTGTGAGCGTCGCTGTCTGGAGCTGCTGTGCTGCTCTGGGAAACCGTCTCGTCCTCTCTGGCCGTTAGCTTCGCAGCAGCAGCTGTAGTGACGTTTTGCTAACCCGTCACTCTTCTGTTACTTTGATGTTTGAAACAATAGACAGTAGACACTAACAGATCGGAGGGTCTTAAATGATCTATGTGGTCTCAAGTCAATTTCAGATGGGTAGCACTGTAGCGCAGAAGCTGCCAAGTGTAAATGACCGGCAGCTGGTGGACAGAGATGTAGGAATCATGATGGTTTTAACCTTATCACTCTAAAATAGTTTTGAATTGAGACCTCCTTTAGGGGTCATCAGTCAACATCAAATACTGTCAGAGGTACATAAAACAGAAGCTATTTATAATGCCACTATTAGATGTCATGATTATATTTGCATATTAGTTAGTAATATTAAGCATACCACTAATGTAATAGCTTAATAAATGTGAAATTTTCAATAGAAAATAAATCAAGTATACTTAGAAGTTGATTTTAACTGGTTTGAACCCTGCTAGGACTGAAAAGACCTGCATTATTTTGTGTTTTGTTTCTATGTAGAAACAAGATACATTTGTGGTTATGCTTTGCACAAACATATAAAACTATGTAGACCATAACTACAGGTCTGGAGTTTAATTTATAGAAAATAATTACTATTTAAATCACAACACTGGTCAGAAAAATCACAGCGTTGTCATTTTATATTTATAAAAGTGGACCTTGAGTTGAGATTATTTTCATGCTTAATGATCTCAAGGTCAAGAATGAACTTCAATCCTCAACTGAAATTATAAAACAGGTGATGACAAAATGAAAAAACACAGATAAACTGTACAACGCCACTTTATTGAAAACATGTACACACACTTTAAATCCACTCACAAAAGTATAACTGATCTAATCATCAGATGTAATATACCTGGCTTAAGTTTATGCTTGTAAAACCGAGACTTAGTTTGAACACAAAAGTCTCAGATTGCGATCATGATTGTTGATACTGAAATACTCAAAGCACACTGCAGCATCAAGCCTAAAGCAAAGGTCAGCAGGCATCTATACACATTAGTATTTACAGCTCACAAGGGTGCAACTCATTTTAGCATCATAACAATCAGAATCCCCTGATGCAATAAATAAATGCAAAAAAAGATTTTATGATACTTTATGTGCTCATTTGTGACTCAAATAAAGTGATGATACATGGGCGAGTCTGAGGGAATCAACATGAATAACAATGCAGAGAACTTGTTGATGATCATAATTGTGGACAAAAGTTCATCAGCATTCTCTCAGAGTTGCCCGTGTTTCATGGCTGCTGCTCTGCTAAGGCAAGCAAAAAGAGCGTCAAAGCTGAGTAATAAAACTGATCAAATACACAGACTGCAAAAAGATCTCCATCTTATCAGGTCACTTCTGTCAATGATTTGATTCCAAAAAAGTCCAAATATGTCACTGCAGAAAAAACATGTCAACTTGTTTCCAACAAACATCTTGTTTCAAGAATTTTCTAGAAATTGAAGTTTTCTTGTTTTATGTTTCACTTGCATTAATTGTTTTTGATCACTAGGGGGCGGTGGACAAACACATTTAACCTTATAAAAGTTGTTATGGCAAAGATCTTAGCAACAGTTGCCTATTTACATATCCAGCAGACACAGAGCAACATTAGCAACCAATTGGAATTGCGTTTGTGTCCACCTGATGAATATAGTATTTATTATTCTTCTAGTTTGGTTTTGGTCTCTACCAACTCCTGAGAAAAATATCTGGCTCTTTAGCTGCTAAATGCTCCACTGTGTTCACCAGCTAGTTTGTGGGCCGTAAAACCAAAATAATGAGCTAAACAAGGCTAATTATCTGTGGGTGCACAAGCAGCACGTTTTACAGTACACACTGGATTCATTGTTAGTATAAAATATTGATTAGTGAGTTTTAAGAAAATAAGATTTTAAGGGATCAAATTACAGACAAATGTATTTTGCAGTGCACAAGCGAAGGATCAATCCCCAACATGACAACAAACAAAAAGCTGATGCTTAAACTGTGTGTTACATCTACATATGTGATACAACAGATCCTAAGCAATCTCTCTTACAATGACGTGTCACTCAATTGTGTACATGAATTGGATGTATACATGTGTCTGCTTTGTGTGCCCCCATTTGCTCACATCACAATCAGCATTTTATGTTAAAAGCTCCTTCTGCTGGATTTAGATCCAGTTACATATATGTCAATACAACAACCTGAAACATCCTTGAGTTATGCTGTAGATAGGATAACTGTAAATTCTCAGATAGCTGCCGGAACCTTTATTTACCTCAACTTACTATGTTTTAGTAATTCATTTGCTGTTGATGTTGTTTTGTGTTGATGCAAACGCAACACTCCCTCTGTGTTTACAGGTTTTCTGGATAAATTCAGTATCATGTACATTTCCACAACGCTAATTCAATCAGTACAGAGTCATGTCATACTCACCACTTTCCTGTCTGAGCTTCTCTTCTCTAATCGAAATAATGTTTTCATTCACTAATCAGTTCCAGTTGCTTGCATTTTTAAAATATCTGTTAAGCTACTGTCAATGAAACTCAACACTTCCTGACGCATATATTTCACATTAAAAGCCTCCCAGTAGCTCAAAGGGCAAAGGCCCCCTGTTCCTGGCAGGGCTTTTAGTTTGAAACATCTGCAGGAAGTCTTGAGTTTCACTGATGGTAGCTTAACAGCGGTTAAAGAAACAGCAAAGCAGAGTTAATTAGTGAATGGAAACAGTGTTTGTGAGTAGAGAAACACAGCAGCAGAGTGGCGAGTATGACATGAATCTGTTGTTGTACTGATGGAATTAGTGGTAGAGTGGAAATGCCCATTATGCTGAATTTAATATGTGAGCCACTATGGTACAGGTGATTCCACCTTTGCTCAATGTTTTTTACCGGCCTTAATTAGCAACCAGCCTTTATTTGTTCGTGCTGGCCACACCCCATGTCGTTATTTGAATACCTGCTTTTATTTGAGAATTTATGGTAAATGGTTTAGGCAGACTGAGGTGTGCATAAAAGGGTTGGTTCACAAAAACAAACAAAAAGAAAAAGAAAGAAAGGTGGTGGAGGCCGATATCGCTACAGCTGATAAAACAAGCAAATAAAACAAAGGCCAGATACCACAGATTTTTCTGGGGGGTTTTCTTTGTGGTTTGGGTGAACAAACCCTTTAGGATTTAAGGTGCTAAAGAAAATACTTTCCATCCATTTTAAGCCAAACAGATGATAATACCTTAGGTTTGTTCGATTCTTCTTAGATGCCAGCTGGGTGGGGTCTGCTACATCAGTGCTCAGAAGGTTTTAGTTTAGAACATCACACGTTTTATTTGACTTGTATGATGCAGTAAACCCCACCCATGTAGCAACTATGTATTTGCAGTTACTATAGTGTAAGAGTTAGGTTTAAAAGACAAGGAAAGGAAAACAAAACAATGTATTCATGTGTACAGTAGTTAAACACAGCCAAAGCACGTAAACATAAAGCTCTGTGCAAAACCACTATCTGTTGAAATCATCACTGAAGTAATCCAAGCAACTCCACTGACACCTAGGATTTAAGTTTTGTTAAAAGTCAACGGGGAAAGAAATTATACACAACTAACTGTACTTTCAGTTTATGGTTTTCAAGTTAGGCTTAAGTCGTATTTTTATGGTTTAAAGTACCGGGCTACAGACAGACCAGAGATGACAAATGACAGTTGAGTGAAAGTTGAATGAAGCAGAGTTTTGTAGCAGAGGCCACTGACTTGTCTTGGGCGTGTGCACAAGGTGTCTAGGATGTCCTGAGCAGGTTGCTGAAAACTGAAATTTGAAAGAGCAGAACAATGAATGCAAATAGTCGGACTGGATTAAAGAGTAACTAAACCCCAAACCCAAGTCTGTGGAGAGAGACTGCTGTTGACCACTTGTTTTATTCCGGCTACACACAGATTTGGGTTTGGCTTGGTTACTTTGTAATTCCAAGTTCTTTTACAGCAGTTTTAAGGCAGCTGCTGCGGGGATATGTTATGATATGAAATGTCGTTTAGTTGTCACCTCGCAGATACTGTGCTATGACAAACTGTATGCTTAAGTGACAGCACGAAGCTGATCTCGTGGCGATACATAACGTAACAGATGAGTTGACCAAAAACAGTGTTTACTCCAGTCCTGTGCTTCAGTTCCATTTTGAGGTACTTGATGCCCATTACTTCTACTTCACTACATTTCAAAGGGAAATGTTTTACTGCACTACATTTATCTGATTGTTACTGGTTACTCAGCAGATTAAGATGATTTTCTACACGAAACATATGAAGAGTTTAAACATGATGCATTGTAATAGATTAAACTAGCCAACAGTATATTAAGTAGTTCAAATAATCTCTAACTCCACCAGCTACAACAACAAAATACTGCTTACACGTCAGTGCATCAGTAATGAGTACCATTACTTATGATACCTTGAGTACATTTAGCTGCTAATCATTCTGTACTTTAATCTAAGTCTGACTTTAAATGCAGGACTTTTACTTGTCATGAACTATTCTCACTTTATTTGTGGTGTTACTACTTTTTACTTAATAAAATGATGTAGATACGCCTAGTTGGTAACGCAGGGCGAAGAACCAGAGTAAATGTGTGGATGCTTCTCTACAGGTGTACTGTGAGATCCAGTCAAGCAATCAGCATCCTTCCATGCTCTGTGGCACGTTTCCAAATGCTGAGCAGGCCGGGTTGACCTCAATTTTGATCAAGATGACAGGAGGAAAATATCTGACTTTGAACGAGGGGGGGTTCAAAGGGCACCCACAGGTCATGAGGCCTCACTGAATGGTTGGATGAGTATGAACATGATGTGAATCATATGCTATGGCCTTCACAGTCACCAGTTCTCAACCCAACTCAACACCTATGGGAGATTTTGATGTAACATGTTAAACAGCGCTCTCCACCACCATCAAAACACCAAATGAGGGAAAATCATTCATACGAATGCCGTTCATCCCTCCAGCAGAGCTCCACACGCTGAAACTGTTCCGGAGGCTCGTGGTGGAACGACACCTTACTAACACCACATGTTGGTTTTTACTTTCATTTCATCTGTTCAATTCAGTTTTAT
This sequence comes from Siniperca scherzeri, assembly GCA_027580175.1. Lineage (NCBI taxonomy): Eukaryota > Metazoa > Chordata > Actinopteri > Centrarchiformes > Sinipercidae > Siniperca > Siniperca scherzeri. The sequence goes on from CM050853.1 coordinate 18,915,792, forward strand.
TTATATAGCACCAATTCATAACAGAAGTTATCTCATTGCGCTTTTCCTGTACAGCAGGTCTAGACCGAACTCTTTATAATGTAAGCAAAAACACTTGTTTACACTAAGTATCCTGAAGATTTTTCAATTCACTTAAATGAAAAAAGAAACCTACCTTGAGGATCGGACTGAGTACCATGTTGGCCTTTACCACTCTCTGGATCTGCACCTAAATAAAGAACATTTTATCAGTGTGACAACGCCTGCTGTGATAACACTATTATACTTCCTTTTATTTGTGATTCTATTGATAGATATATTGTCTATATACGTGGCATTCTGAAAACATCCCGTTTTGATAGAGTAAGAAAAACATACGGACCTCCCTGCAGCTTGAAGCAGAGCTTTTTCTTCTGGTAAGCAAAGTAACTGGATGCTGCTCCCATCAGAGCGACTCCTATGGCGCTGACAATTCCTGCAATCTGTCCAGGTCCAGCTTCTGCAGGACAAAGAAAAAACCCAATACACACACCGGACTGTTACAGCAGCCTGCACTTTCATATAGGAACCTCAAAGTCTGTGTATGTTTACAGTTCAGCTTGAACTATCAGTCTTTTCTTGGCCTGTATTTATCGTGTTGTCTGAAGCAATGTGTTTATTACTGAAGGTAGTATTATGTAGTTAGGCAGCAGCAGCTGCTGCTCTCTCATGGGCTTTTTTTAATCTCCAAACACACATTTGATAGGACTTTATAACACTGTTTTTGTTGTTTTGTAATCACGAGTGCAAACAACAACAAGAATGAAGCTGGCATTGATTTTGTTTGCACTTTCCATGCATCTTCGTTGTCCCTTATTACATGTTTTCTGTGATGTACATGCTCTACCAGCAGCAGAATATCTTCCATCACAAAGTTTGGTTTTCTTTTTGCTTCCATTTCAGCTAATTTTCTATAATTTCATACTTATTCATATATTTTTATAGTGTAATCATATATGCTTTTTCAGAACACTGCTTGTGTCTAACCGGCTCTGAACATACATGTCATTAGTCATGTGATCACTTCAGCGCTTCCTCCTGATTTAGTCGCTTGATACATTTCTTATTCCTCACTTTTAGGAAAGAACCTTTTCTCTCCTACAGGTGATCTTAATAGCATTCTTTAATGTAATTCTTCGATATATAGTTGTTGAAAGTTGATAAACAAGGGCCATGGTTCCTAAACTATGAACTGTCATAACCTCAGTTTTCCACAAGGTGGCGGTCAATAACTTTTGATGACAGCCAGAATACTTGCACTGGCAAGAAGTTGCCAGAACACACTGTAGTACAGCAAAACACAGAACACAAGCAACACAAAGACCAAGTGTCGGGGGAGAATCCGTCAGTGGCAAAACTAACACAGTGAATCAAAGACAGAACGGATCCAGAAAGCCGGATTAAAGGCGAACAGTGAGCACGCCCAAGCTCCAGGGCAGGGTGGGGCACAGAGGCTGCACGCCCGCACGCCCACACACACACACACACACACACACACACACACAAAGAGATAATGAACCCAGAGCCTGGCTCTTCTGTTGACTGGCATGACTTTAAAACCACAGTGAGTCACGAGGGAGAGGTGTGTCTTGTGATGGTGCAGCACAGGATGCCGGCCTACAGCATGACTCACTGCTGGAAAATGCTGAGCATGTGGACAGTGTTCTTCCCCCCCCCCCCACACACACACACACACATGCAGAACACCTAAAATGTCTGCTTCTATTTGAATCATGGGGGTGACTCCTATCCTGTCTACTGTTTGTAACAATGTGATCACACACACACATTTATTAACCCTTTGAACCCTCAGATGTTTTCGCTCAGTTTTCACTCTCTTCATCTACAGGCCACCACATAATTGTCAGGATAAGTGAGGCTACACAGAAATGCCATCAATTGGAATTTCAGTGGTACTTTGTGTTGTGGGCCAGCTTCTAATGAAAACAAAAGTTTCACACAGCATGAAATTGTTAGGGTTTTCTGTCTGTATGTGAACTGGTTTTCAACACACATCTGCGTATGAATGGATAGAGGAGAGTGCCATTGTCAGGCTCTGAAATTAGCAGTCGAACGTGGGCAAATTGTTGGCAGTCGCAGGTAAAATCATCAGTCCACAGGGAAATCTACACATCAGACAGTTGCTGGCAACTGCTAGCCTATATAAAAGCAACGCTATCGGCCGTAGAACCTTATTCGCTCTCGCGCCCTTGAGGGTCTGTGGACCTGAGTCGGTTGCCCAATAAACCCACTACGCTCAGTTGGTTGTCCAGCCTTGCATGGATCATAAATCAAGCGCATTGTGAACTGAACGCTGACCATTCCACAGGTTTGTTTTATTCATTATGCACTGCATGTAGCATAACTTTCTTACATTGCAATCATTGCAGCAATTTTACAAATTCCATAAAGACTCAAGGCAAACGTAAGAAACGTTTTAACTACAAAGAACCCACCAAAAATAAATATGCTGCCAGTTACCAAGGAGTACACAGAGAACTACTCATAAGCTAAAAAGTGCCATAAGGAAAAAACATCATCTGATCAAATATCTAATAAAGTTAAGTTTAGTAAGACAATGAGATGATTTTAAATGACAAGAAAACCCATCTTGGAGGTCTACACCTCTACATGGTGGATGTGTCAGCAGAGTGCTTTGAATGCTGGCTATGTTAAGAATGTGTGCACACTGCTGCTGACTGAGGAGGATCCAAGGTGTTGGACTGACAGTGAGTGCACAGGCAGCAACCAGGAGTGTCCTGACATGAAGTGAAGACAGCAACAAAGCACTCATAGACACAAACTTTGCTTTCCACAGATACAAACATAATGTTACTTTCTGCAAATAAAGCAAGGTTACTAAAATATATTTGTTTTGGAGTCTTTTAGTACAACTCCATGAAAACTCCTACACACGCACATCTTTCATATTATCCAGAGTCACAGCGCTCTGTCATATGAGCTTATTTAGTGCTAAATAAAATACTAGGCCAACAATGATCTACGAAATATCATTCTATTTTCAGAAAAGTACCTGACCCACTAATAAATTTGTGGTGTATTCTGTTCCACACATTAAAAGAAAGGGAACATCATTTCACAACAACATTAGCAACATTAACGCTGTAAACTAACAACACATCAATAAGTCATGGCAGTTCATGAACAGGAGAGCTGGGTGGAGAGTGAAAGGAAAAGGAATGTATGTACACACCCAAATACAGGGTGTCTGGTAAGTCTGAAATCACAGGGATAAAGTCAGCACTACATTATCTCTTGCAGCACTGCTAGTTTTAACCTCACATGCTCATTGTCAGGGTGGTGCACCCAGGGGAGCACTCCGGAGCACACTGAATCCAGAATGTTAGGTACAGAGCTACTCTGCAACAAAACCAATCAAAATTACTTAAAAGAAACTGCAAGAAAGATAGAAAAAAAGTATCCCAATGACCACAATCTTGCTTTCATCTAGGAAAACACGATTCCTCTCTGATTCTCGACTTTTCAAACACCCTACTATGTAGTCCATCAGACGTCAAATGTGTAAGACCTGAGAGCCAATCAGCACATAAATGGACTGATGGCTCATGGCATAGCTTGCAGCAGGTCCATTGCCCTCTCTAACAGTGATGCCAAAGTATGCTTTAAGTTGGACATCCACATATAGAATTCCTCTGGAATGTTAGCATTTAGCATCTTCAGGATTTGGCCCCACAGAAGGTCTGGATCTGCAACGACACACAATCGTAGCAGGGTTTTAGCCAAAGAAACCAGACCAGGGGTACCAATATGAAGAATATACCAGTATGAAACCAAGCAAACCGTCAATTAATCCTCAAAGACACCCGTTTTGTCTGGTGAAATGAAACTAAATGCAACTGATCAAATATCTAAAGTCTTACATGGCTGACAATTACTCTATCAAGATGATACAAATAGATTCTAACAAATAGACAAAGTAATGAGCACCTTTCAAAGCCCCAAGCATAACGTCAAACCAATATGCAGCGGCAGCATGTGGAATACATTAAACACCAACACAAACAACTGTTGGATCAGCAACGAAACAGAAGCAGTGAACCCTACTTCCTCTAGAAACAGGAAACAGGATTTCCAACAAGAGCTCAAAGACAGATCGGTTCTGCAGGGAGACGTAACGATGCCCTCACTGACAGGGACAGAGAGAGAGGAAGTACATCCAGAAGAGCACAAAACAAGATTAGCGATAGATTTACCTTGAGGTTGATCAGCACCACCTGTGAGGAAAACAGAATACAAATCAATCTACAATGTTTATGATGGTAAGATATTTTTTTTAAATTATAAAAAATAGCTACTACTAAAACGAGATTTATACTGTACAGACTCAGTTTTGTTCCAATAATCAATATGTATCTGTATTGAGTTCCAATGACTTGCTGTCTGGAGAATTGCACCTACAGTACACATGATTAAAGGGTTACAAGCTCCAAAAACACTGGATCCTACATTTCCCATGAAACCATAAATCTTTTTGTTAGATCTTGGTTCGAGGCCGGCCCAGGAACCTTTCTTGCTTTGTCCTAAATGCTAATGCTAACATGCACACGATGACCATGTTAACATGTTGATGTTTGGCTAGTATAATGTTGGGGTTGAATGTTATTCATTTTGCAGGTATAATATTGGACACATTAAAATTGTGACCTGATGATGGCACTAGATAAAAAGGCAGAGGATCACAAAAGTTAGACATTATACAACTGTTTTCACAGGGTGAGTGGTTCTCCTCATGACTAGTAAAGTTACTTTGACATGTAAAATGGGTGGAGTACACAAAAGTGAACAAGAATAGCTAATTTCCTTTTCAGTATGGTAATCAGATTCTCCAATTTCTACACTGTGGCCACAATATGAGGAGGCATTCACCACTCTGCCTTGTCAAAGTAAGTGACAAGTAAGTAAATATGAGAAATATTGCTTCTGCTGGCTGGTGTTTTGTTAGAATGAACGAACACCAGATGGAGAAAGTGAAGCACTGCCATAGATCAGTTCTGCGTCCATTATTGGCTTGTTGTGATCACAAAACGCAGGATGTGCACTTCTCAAGACAGTCAGTCAATAGACTCTGTACAGACGCTATGGGAACCCAAGGCAGGACCAGTGTCATTCTGGGGTGGCTGTCAGTGCCTTTGTGCTCTTGTTTATTAACTAAAATTAATAACAAAGAGTTTTATGGTACAGTAGAATAAAGAATAGAAACGTACCCTGAGGATCATAGCCAGGGTCCACTGCATGGCCTGGATTCAAAAGACAAAGGAGAAAAGGGTTTTTTTCAGTTTTTTCCTGAGGGGAGGCACTAGTGAAAATCTGGTTATTACTGTTTTGCATTGGCTCTCTAAATAGAAACAGACACAACAGAGCAGTATTCGTCACTGTGCATCCTCTTATACAAGTTGATTCGTCATGAGTAAAACTCCAGCTGAGAGGTTCTGTGTTCAGTAAGCCGCAGTTAATAACAGGTTACTGTAGCTGCTCCTTCATGTATACGATCATGCAGAATCAGATCTGAAAACCAACCATGTGGCTCTAATTTCACTGAAAGGCCTGTGGGGTTTTATTCCTCTTTCTTTTCTCTTGGTAGAAGAACAACTAATTACTTCCATGCTCTGACTAAACAACAGTATAGACACAAAGACAAGATCTTCCAAAACAACAAGCAGTGTCTGTGTCTTAGTATCATGATTCCTTTAAATGTACAATGGAAACAGACTGTTTTGAATCGTCGTCTCAGAGATAATAATAGAGAGAGAGAATAATAATGCAACTCTGACAAATCTAAAACCTAAACACTGAATTTGAAAGTTTCAAAAACTATAAACCAAAATTTTAAAACACTATGGTAGGAAAATAGCGGGGCTCAACAGTAACGGTTGCCACTGGCAACCATTTTGAGAAATTGGTAACCAATTCTTGGCCTTTGGTTGCCATCAGTGGCAACCAGGGATGGAAATCGAGAACTGGTTCCAGTTCAGAACCGGTTCGGAATAGTATGCCTCAGAGCTTATCAATTCCTTTTATCGATGCCGGCATACCGGTCGCACTAGTTTCTCTCCTCTGTCTGCTCCCTGTGTTTCACCGAGGGTGGGGCTGAGCACACAGACACAGCAGAGTGGAGACAGGTGAAGTAAACAACTCTAGTTGACGGCAACTCGTTATGTTACGTAACGCTAAATTTCAACCGTGGTGTTCTGTCGGGAGATGCAGTGTCTTAAACCAAAAAATGATAAATAATATGTAATTTGTTAAGCTATGAGTAGAGGAAAAGTCAGCTAGCTGCTAGGCTAATTTATGCAGTGTAAAAGGCCACAGGCTTAAGCTAATAATTGTAACCTCTGCGGCCCACATGCCCCCCCAAAGCAGTCAGTCAATCTAGTAGAGGGAAACATTGTACTACTCTGTGTTCAGACTCAGAGATAATGAAACAGTTGCATTGACGCTGAAAATCAGTGTAGGCCTACTTTATTTTCTCCACGGAATTTTTTTTTCAGGAATGAGTAAGGGAATTGATAAAGAATCGGACCGATAAGCAGAATCGATAATGACATTAATAAAATCTCTCAATTCCTATCCCTAGTGGAAACCACTTTTAAATAAAAAATAGGAACAGCAAACTGCAAAATGCGCACCTCAAAATAAATGAATTTTTAATATTTGTTGCATTAGGGATATTTAAATATGACTGTTAAGAGTTGGAACCAGAACCAGACAATACTGCATGTGCGCTGGTGACTTTACTCACGTGCACATCTGTTATAGAGACAATGGCGAAGCAAATAAAGGTGTTTGACTGTGGGGTGAAAAGTTCAACCAACCCGTCAACATCATAAATGAATACAGGTATTTTGTATACCAGGAATTAAGGGTGGACACGTTAACTGATAACACTTAAGATTCAAATTCTGTTTATCAGATAAAACAAAAACTACAAAGAATTTTGTTTGGTTACTGTAATAAAACTTTTAAACCTTCTTGTCACATTTTCATTATTAAGCTGACGTATAACTGCTTAGTATCTTAATTACTCAAAATATAAGGTGACTAAAAATGGTAACCATGTTTTCAGTTTCGGAAACCAAAAGCTGATGCCTTGCAACCACTTTTAAAAGTTAGTGTTGAACCCTGAATAGTCAGTACTAATGTGATATATACTGTACATGATCTGGAGTGCCTGGCTGGGTCATGAAGAATATGTTAGCCTAAATAAATCCACTCCGCCCAGTCATATTAATACTAATAAACCTTCTGGCTTCGAGGAGGTGGAGTTGCAGCCGTCTTTGACTCAAGCCTATTATTCAACAACCCAAACCAAAACTAAACTAACTCATTCAAAATCCTTGTTCTTAGTCTTTCACACCCGACCTGGAAAACATGACACCAAATCCTATTTATTATAGCGTACCGCACTCCTGGTCCTTCCATTCTGAAGTTTTTATCAAGTTTAGTCCTTAAAACGGATAAAAGTAATTATTGTAGATGATTTCAATATTCATGTGGATGTTGAAAATCCTTCATTATCGTACCATTATTTATTTAACTTTTGAACTCTTATTACTGGACTACAAGCCATTAGGCTACACTATCTATCTGATAGTGCTGTGGCTAAATTTAAGGAAGCGATTCTATCTGCATTTAATTCAATGTTATGTCGCAATATAACAGAGGACTCCTAGATTAATTTCAGCCCCTCCCAAATTGACCATCTTGTTGATAGCGCTGCAGGCTGACTGTGAACGACACTCGATTCTATCGCTCCTCTAAAAAAGAAGATAATAAAACGAAAAAGGTTAGCTCCATGGTATAACCCCCAAACCCACAAATTAAAGCAAACATCGCAAAAACTTGAAAGGAAATGGCGTTCCAGCAACCTGGAAGAATCCAGTTTAGTCTGGCAAGATAGTCTTAAAACTTATAGGAAGGCTCTCCGTAATGCCAGAGCAGCCTACTACTCATCATTAATAGAGGAAAATAAAAACAACCCCAGGTTTCTTTTCAGCACTGTAGCCAGGCTGACAGAGAGTCACAGCTCTATTGAGCCATGTATTCCTATAGCCCTCAGTAGCAACAACTTCATGAGCTTCTTTACTAGATATGATCAATCTGTATTTATTAACAGACTATGTCCCACCGTCTTTTAAGTTGTAATATTACAGGGCCATGTAGGTTTGGATTTTGTTTTCCCTTAATAATAACAACCTTCATTTAAAAACTGCATTTTGTGTTTACTTGTGTTATCTTTGACTAATATCTAAATTTGTTTGATGATGTGTGACAAACATGCAAAAAAATAAGTAATCAGGAAGGGGGCAAACACTTTTGCACACCACTGTATATGCTTCCTCTAGGCAATATTATTAGGAAACACTACATAAACTTTCATTGTTGTTGATGCGCCCAATTATATCTATCGATCAAGCCAGATGAAACTAGCCAGTTAGCTAAACTTCAAGCCTTAAGGATGACCAGCAATTTTCTGATGTCAAAACTGAAGTTATTGTACTTGGTCCCAAACACCTCCGAGACACATTATCTAAAGATATATTTACTCTAGATGGCATTGCCCTGGCCTCCAGCACCACCGTAAGGAACCTCGGAGTTATCTTTGATCGGGATTTATCCTTTAACTCCAACATGAAACAAACTTCAAGGACTGCCTTCTTTCACCTACGCAACATTGACGAAAAACTAGTCCATGCATTTGTTACTTCTAAGCTGGACTATTGAAATTCCTTATAATCAGGCTGCCCAAATAAGTCCCGTAAGACTATCCAGTTGATTACTGTCATTGTCATTATTATTCCTATCACTATCATTCCTATCATTATTATTATTTTATTAATATCACCACTATATTATTATTATTTTAAAATTCTCTGTTATGAATTGGAGCTATATAAATAAAATTGAATTGCACAACACAGATCTGATGTTTCTATGAGCAGCATTTTGGTGGATTACAGGACTAAGGCACATACCATGAAACCACATAATCCTGTGTGAAACCAGCCTGAGCATTGAAAGACTCCTCCTACTCTCTACACACAGCTCTCTTTTATTGTATACTACCAACTATTTTCACTTCCTTTGCAATGTGACCTACATAAACAGTCAGATCAGAATTTGTAAGCGTTTCCATGACATTAAATAAATGTTGTGCCATTCTATTCAATTTTATATATAAAATATATAAATGAAAGTAAATCATGAAAAATTGCTCAGTGACAGCATGCTATATGTGAAGGATTTACTTTTGAAATGAGTAGTAATGTTGACTGATTAGAGCAAGTCTTGTATCATTTCCTGTTTGTAAAGTACATTAATTTGTAGCATGCCGAGTGCCAAAATGGTGGAAGTAATGTTTTAGTATATTTTAATAGTGTTTAAAGTTTTCAATTTATTTCAGTAATTATGAAGATCATTTTGTTCAAGACAAAATCAGATGTGATGCCCTTTGTTGTCTTTTTAGCATTGCTGTTGGTTGGTGTGTTGGAGATGTTCAACCTGTGAGATGCATGTTTCTGGGGGAGAGGGGCGCAGAGGAAGAGACGTGAGGCAAAAGCGATGGGTGCATGCTGGTGTCACACTCAGCAGCTGAGCTGCAGCAGTGGCTGTGACACACTCAATGAAGGTACTGCATGGTATTTGCATTATATATCACACTCCATCTACTCCGCCAAATCTGAACTTTTTAGAGGTGTCTGGATTTTGTTTGAGGAAGGGGCTCACACTGTCAGACTTTGAAAACCCCTGCTGTATATCAACTGCAACTCAAATTCACTCCCTGATTTTATTAAAGTGACTTATATAACCCATATAATCAAAATTCTCTGGTTTCAAACTCAAGTGTGAATTGTCTTGGGCTGTGAAATATCATCAGTACACTGGGATGTCATTTTGGGATGTGGGAGCTGTAATAAAATCAGACAATGTATATTTAACCATGGAGGCCTGCAGTGTGAACACAGTCTAATGTATTTAGGTGAAATTTGATCAAACAGCTGGCACCACAAGCAAAACAAGGATAAATAGGGTAGCAGAGAAATTAAAAGCCAAATCAAAATGGAGAAACGTTTAGGGTGGTATTGATGTCTTACCTCCTCCTGATCGGCCTCCATCAGGCTTGTAGTCCCCATCACTAACCTTGAACAAGTCTAAGTCGCTTAAAGGTTCATCATCTTTAAGAAATGAACAACAAAATTGATAAAAAACAATCATTCCACTCACATACAATTCACAAGTTTATAACAGGAAAAGTAACATTAGATTCAACAGTAAAAAGTACATCACAACCACTTTCACAAGGAAACAAGGACATTTTGACCAGTAACTGGTTTACAAGCTAAACAGTTTCTCCATACTTCTGCTCCTGGACGACATGAAGGATACACCTGCTGTTGTTTTGTATTTTATCTACTGTCAACAATGAAAAGACTAAAACCAACAATGGTAGTCAATCTCTCAATACTTTCTGACTTCCTTACACTGTCTGTGGCTCTCAGCTCCAAGCCCACTGGTTCCTACTGAAGATGTAAATCTTTAAAAACAGATCACAAATAAAAAGTTTCATTTAAAAAAAAAAAAAGGCTTAACTGGTCACCGTAGTTTTTAATCAAGGCTTTAATCAAACGTTACTCAAACAGGAGGAAACAGGGCATTTGTTGGGGACTATTTTCAGCGGGGCATTGCTCCACATGGTGCTCTAGTGAGTATTTGGGGCAGCAGGACAGTGCATCGGAGTCAAAATAAACTACAGTGTGTGTGTTCATGGTGATGAAGGAACACGTCACCCAGTGCAACAGTGTGGCTCACTGATTTGTGTTTTTGACAACAATGGAGCTCTATGGCACAGAGGAATAAGATATATCAGGCTTTGATACACACACATACTTATTTGTAAGATACATTCATTGTTGGTTTAGATCTGCACATGGGATTAGTTGACAAGAAGAAAAGCATAAAATATCACCAGTCTTTTCCTTTAACATCCATGTAAATAAAAGGAGTCAGAACCAATGAACGAGTTGAAATATTTGTAGACTCACCTCCTCCACTCTTTGGTGGTTTAACAGTAGGTTTGTCAGGTTTGGGTTTGGGGTCTGTGGATACAAAGATGTTATCAGCATCAATAATGAAGTAAATACAGAAAGAGAGCAGATGCATTAAGGTAAATGGACTGTACTTCTACAGCACCTTTCTAGTCTTTCCGACTACTCAAAGCACTTCACACTACATATCACATTCACTGATGGCAGATGCCAAATGCTCATCAAAGAAACTAATTCATTCAAACACGGAAAGCAGGTCTGTCCCAAGGACACTTCAACATGTGGGCTGGCAGAAGCCGGGATAGAACCGCCGACCTTCCGATTGTGTGGCATAAGAGAGTGTTTGCACACAGCAAAATTACCAGAGCATTATAATGGCTAAACTATTCGTTTTCAGGTGATAATAAACCAAAAGAAAAGCTTAAAATATAATAAATAATAAATATAATTATATATATAATTAATAATAAATATAAGTTTGACAAAAAAAAAAAACACCATCCACACTCTTTAAATGTGGAGTATCACTCCTACTACAGCCCCATGCATACTACTTCAGCATGTGGAGGAATCTAAAGCTTGACAGGCCTGCTATGCCTAGTTACGGTTGCTAAGCTATAATTGGACAATCGCTGCTTGGAGGAGGGGTTCAGAGAACGGTCAGCTGATATAGGCAACAAGTATGCTTTTAAACAATAAAAACATGAAAACATCAGCCATTAAAACTCAATACTGGTCAGACCCTAGTTAGAACCATTCCAGCAGCTTTACCTGGGTCGACAGCATCTTCAAGTTCAAAGCCACCTATAATGCAGAAATAAACATACTTATTAGTAGGAAACCTTCATTGTTGGTTTAGATCTGCACATGGGATTAGTTGACAAGAAGAAAAATATAGAATATCACCTTTAACATCCATGTAAATAAAGGAGTCAGAACCAATGAACGAGTTGAAATATTTGTAGACTCACCTCCTCCACTCTTTGGTGGTTTAACAGCAGGTTTGTCAGGTTTGGGTTTGGGGTCTGTGGATACAAAGATGTTATCAGCATCAATAATGAAGTAAATACAGAAAGAGAGCAGATGCATTATGGTGTGTGGCATCAGAGAGTGTTTGCACACAGCAAAATTACCAGAGGATTATAATGGCAAAACTAATCATTTCCCGGTGATAATGAACCAAAAGAAAAGCTGGACAGGCCAGAAAAAATATAAGTATGACATTTCATTCTAACATAACCCTGGTTGGCTAATTAGCTTACAGAGGATTAAAATAGAAAGTATAAATTATATTTATGCTTTCTATAAATCTAATGGCATTGAAAATAACAGTAGGTTTCTAATGTAGCCGAACATGCTAACATTTGCAGTTTACATTAGACCAGATAAAGACACTACGTAATCCATTCCTTACACTTTTGCTCTTATATTTTTGTTTTTTTGAGATGGTAAAAAAAAAGAAAACACCATCCACACTCTTTAAATGTGGAGTATCACTCCTACTACAGCCCCATGCATACTACTTCAGCATGTGGAGGAATCTAAAGCTTGACAGGCCTGCTATGCCTAGTTACGGTTGCTAAGCTATAATTGGACAATCGCTGCTTGGAGGAGGGGTTCAGAGAACGGTCAGCTGATATAGGCAACAAGTATGCTTTTAAACAATAAAAACATGAAAACATCAGCCATTAAAACTCAATACTGGTCAGACCCTAGTTAGAACCATTCCAGCAGCTTTACCTGGGTCGACAGCATCTTCCAGTTCAAAGCCACCTATAATGCAGAAATAAACATACTTATTAGTAGGAAACCTTCATTGTTGGTTTAGATCTGCACATGGGATTAGTTGACAAGAAGAAAAATATAGAATATCACCTTTAACATCCATGTAAATAAAGGAGTCAGAACCAATGAACGAGTTGAAATATTTGTAGACTCACCTCCTCCACTCTTTGGTGGTTTAACAGCAGGTTTGTCAGGTTTGGGTTTGGGGTCTGTGGATACAAAGATGTTATCAGCATCAATAATGAAGTAAATACAGAAAGAGAGCAGATGCATTATGGTGTGTGGCATCAGAGAGTGTTTGCACACAGCAAAATTACCAGAGGATTATAATGGCAAAACTAATCATTTCCCGGTGATAATGAACCAAAAGAAAAGCTGGACAGGCCAGAAAAAATATAAGTATGACATTTCATTCTAACATAACCCTGGTTGGCTAATTAGCTTACAGAGGATTAAAATAGAAAGTATAAATTATATTTATGCTTTCTATAAATCTAATGGCGTTAAAAGTAACAGTAGGTTTCTAATGTAGCCGAACATGCTAACATTTGCAGTTTACATTAGACCAGATAAAGACACTACGTAATCCATTCCTTACACTTTTGCTCTTATATTTTTGTTTTTTTGAGATGGTAAAAAAAAAGAAAACACCATCCACACTCTTTAAATGTGGAGTATCACTCCTACTACAGCCCCATGCATACTACTTCAGCATGTGGAGGAATCTAAAGCTTGACAGGCCTGCTATGCCTAGTTACGGTTGCTAAGCTATAATTGGACAATCGCTGCTTGGAGGAGGGGTTCAGAGAACGGTCAGCTGATATAGGCAACAAGTATGCTTTTAAACAATAAAAACATGAAAACATCAGCCATTAAAACTCAATACTGGTCAGACCCTAGTTAGAACCATTCCAGCAGCTTTACCTGGGTCGACAGCATCTTCCAGTTCAAAGCCACCTATAATGCAGAAATAAACATACTTATTAGTAGGAAACCTTCATTGTTGGTTTAGATCTGCACATGGGATTAGTTGACAAGAAGAAAAATATTAAGAAATTAAGAAGTCAGAACCAATGAACGAGTTGAAATATTTGTAGACTCACCTCCTCCACTCTTTGGTGGTTTAACAGTAGGTTTGTCAGGTTTGGGTTTGGGGTCTGTGGATACAAAGATGTTATCAGCATCAATAATGAAGTAAACACAGAGCGGATGCATTATGGTGTGTGGCATCAGAGAGTGTTTGCACACAGATAAATTACCAGAGGATTATAATGGAAAAACTAATCATTTCCAAAAACTGGACAGGCCAGAATAAATATAAGTATGACCAAAATTCATTTCATTCTAACATAACCCTGTTTGGCTGATTAATGTGTACAGAGTATTGTGTCTTTTAGCTGGCTGTATCTGTCATACAGGCTTCTATAATGGGTCAGGTCTGGATTGGGTCAGGTTACTAACCGTGTGGACCAGTGAAGCGTAGCCTATATAGTGCATTCATTTTACACTGGGAATAGGGACACGCAAATAAAATGGCATGTTGCCTAATTTGATTCAAAAATACAAAGAAGGTCCCTTACCTAGGTCCTCAAGAGCATCGGACAGGTCTAATGCTGTGCGTGGAAGACATGAAGAACATCATTACAAATCAACATTGGCAGCAACAGTTTAACCTGCTGGAGTAACAGGACAACATGAAAGTCACAACTGATTCACAGTGAACATCAACATTTCTCAAATAAACCATAGTAATAGACTAGTTTTGACTCTTAACTGTTAAACAGCTACAGTATTTATCTGCTTTTCACTAAGTTCCTACCTACAACCACCAGCCACACAGTATTCTGTGTTTTTCCTTCATAGTAGAAGCACATGTGTTCTGTGTTTGGGTGTTGCAGGAGTCATACAGTGTATTTTCTGGTTGCTATGGCAGCGCTGACTGATACAATAAGCAGCTTTGAAGCATGAGTCACTACTGAAACTAGTGAGTTGTTTTCCCACAGAAAAAAGCCAATACATTTTGCCCAGGAGGCTGTAAAACACACAGCAGAATGCTGTTACAGAGGCCGATATTGTGAAATACACACCTATATAAGCCCCATTTCAAGGACAAGCTAATCTTATACTTTGTTTTAGTTTATCTCACAGTGTCATACTGTACACAGGCATGGCACGATGTGCTCGGACTACAACATGTGTCCTGATACAAGCTTCACAGTACCACTGCAGTTGCATGAAAATCAAAAGGGCTCTGCCCTTTTACCAGTGACTACGGCCTTCGATAAATCTGTTTGTGCATTTTTATTTTCAAACTCGCTTGTTTCTTTTTTCTTTCCTGTGGTTTCAGTCTTTTAATATTGTCTTCCTCTTTCTTCATACTTTCAATCCATGTACAGTGTTTCTTTCATACTGAAACTGTCTGTTAGATGAGTTATAATGACCACATTGCTATTTTGTCTATTTTTCTTTTCTATACTGATTGTTACTTCACTCTTGTAATAAACTAAATTTCCCTGTAGCACTGATTTAAGTTACACTATATGGCCAAAAGTATGTGAACAGCTGAATATTTCATCCCTATGTGATTCTGACACCATTGGCATGAATGTGCTGCTATAACAGCCTCCACTCTTCTGGCTGCAGGATTTGCTCCCATTCAGACACAGGAGCATTAGTCAGGTCCAACACTGATGTTGGGTGATAAGGCCTGGCTCGCAGTCTGTGTTCCAGTTCATCCCAAAGGTGTTGGATGAGGTCGAGGTCAGTCAAGTTCTTCCACACCAAACTGGGAAAACCATTTCTTTATATACTGGCTTTGTCATGTTGAAGCAGGAAAAGGCCTTTCCCAAACTGTTGCCACAAAGATGGAAGAACACCATTGTCTATATCATTGTATCCTGTCGCATTAGGATTTCCCTTAACTGGAAACGAGGAGCCTAGTGCAAACCTTGAAAAACAGCCCCAAACCAAAAGTGTATGGTGGACAGCATGCGTTTACACACTTTTGGCCATGTAGATTGTATTATGTTAATAATGGCAGAGTCAAATAAAGCTGAAACGATTAGGCTAGTCAATTAATGGATTAGTTGCTAATCAGAAAATTAATTGCCAACTATTTTTATAGTCGATCACTGATCATTTTTCAAGCACAAATACCAAACATTCCCTAGTCACACATAAACTATACACAACTAGTTGTTTCCAGTCCTGGCAAATATTAAATAAGAATGTATTTTTATTTTCACACTGCTAGAAATTGGGTGTTTTATTCCAACAACTGACCAAAAAGGACTCTAGTCACAGTCATTGTGAAAAGGATTTTTCAGTGAAACTCAAGGACTCAACTGACATGTCAGTAGTCAAATTGAGCTCATTGTAACTTCATGATCTTCTCAAATCAACACATCTTTCCTTTAAAAGCTGCTGCTCTCTTAACACATAACCAATGTTGGATTCCTCAGGCTGTGAAGCAGACAGAGAGCTCGGAGAGCTGAGGCACACAGTGACCACATGATGGAAAAAGGGACAGGATTTACCATCATGAGGTAGCGTTAAATACTAATAACCACATAGCTACTGATTTGTACCAATTATACAAAAGTTACACTTTGCGGCTTCTGTCAGGCTAACATAAAATGTCCTTGCTTAATAGCCCTAACTTAGCTGACGGAAAAACTTAGGATAGGCTTAAATTAGCAATAAGTCTTTCCTGCGTAACCTTAAAAGGCAAGAGCACTAAAATACATACCATAACCATAATATAACGTTAATCACTGACGTTACACAACCTATAATTTCTCATAACAATTCCAATAATACGCTTACCGTCTTGTGTTAATGTTCCAGGAACAAGAAAAAGAAGTAAACAAATCCTCAAACAAAACCTCATGTTGACTTTTTCTTGACTTCTTCGCAGCTACTTAACGTTAGTTACGTTTTTAGCTAGTTTTCGATGCTGTAAACCTTTCTAGTTACGTTTTCATGTGTCTCGCTTTAGCTGGCTAGCTAGGTATTTGTGGACACAGCTTTCTTGTACAGACTGCACAGCAAACCACGTCCGGTGTCCTCTTACAGTTTGTTGTGAGTCAACTTTGCCTAAGAAGAGGAGACTGGGTGTGGCAGTCTTTCAGAGGGGCGTTACATGCTTGTATTTGTATAAAGAATGTTAAATGGACCCTTGAGCGTCTTATTTGATCCACGAGATAAAATAACTACGAGGTATTGATAAAATAATACAGGTAGTCTAATAGGTTAACGTTGCCTATTTTCACATGAAAAGTCAGTCGGAGGAGTTGCTGCCTTCAAGGTAGCCCATGGGCGTGGGCTATTTCACAGCTGGCCCAACATGAACCAACAGTTACTTTCTAATGAAACGTGTTTGCCACCAGTGCACGTGGATCTAGCTTTCATTAGGGCCCGAGCGCCGACAGGCGGCGAAGGTCCTATTGAAATGCAAGGAATTATTATTATTCTTTATTTTAAAATTTTTCCGAATGAATCACATTTTTGAGGGCCTAAAACTGAACGAAAAGTTGTGAAACTTTGCACACTCAGGACGGTGGTGGTGGTGGTGATTGTTGTTGTTCTTCTTCTTCTATTTTGATTGGCGGTCGGCAACCAGCTTGCAGGTGCATTACCGCCACCTAACGGACTGGAGTGTGGAACAAGAGATTGGCAGACAAATATAAGACAAAAACTAATTAAATAAATAAAACAACAAAAATAAATGAATTAAACAAAATAAGAACTTATATTCTCTCTATTAACCCTGTTTCCTTCAGGTATTTAATCACGTGACTGTATATTCCCTGTGCGCATCTCCAAGTATGTTCCCTACAGTGAAACTTAGCTTAGCTTTCTTTAGTGCTGATGTCAGTTCCTTCCTGTACTCCTCAGCCCTGCACTCCAGCAGCACATGCTGGACAGATTCAGGATGCCCACAGTGTGTGCTTATCTATTTTATGAAGTGCCTATTTAAGTCCAGTATGTCCTCTCCTGAGACGGGTAATGACTGCCTCTTCCTTTCGGTTCCTGCCCAGCTTTCTTCCCAACCGAACCTGTTTCTGATATTATAAAAATGTCTTCCTGTATCATTACTGTCCCAGTTTTCTTGCCATACTTTTTGCATTTGTCTCTTAATTGTTTTACCCTCACCTTTACAAAGTTTACTGTTTGTGATCTGAGTGATTGCTTGGCAAGTATATCAGCATCCTCATTTCCACCTACTCCCACATGAGCAGGGACCCAAACGAAGCAAACCATCAGACCCTTATTGTGCAGTCTGTATATTAAACGATTGAATTCAAACAGAAGGTCTTGTCTGCATGATTTCACAGATGTAATGCTTGTGAGTACTGCCCACCTATCAGATGCATTAGTACATTATTTTTGGTGTTTTCTTCTAACCATTGCAAAGCTAGCAAAATAGCTAGGAGCTTAACTGTATACTGATAAGTGATCTGTGGTTCTTTTCCTAATAGCGCCTTCACATTGTGGTATGAACACTGCATCTCCTGTACATCCAGTCTCAGGGTCTTTTGAACCATCTGTAAATAACACCAACTTATCTGCAAAGTGCTGCTCAGAGTAATTTTGTGCTATCCTCCCAGCTGATCCCTGTTCAAATTTATTCTTTAGTTGTTGCTGTATATTAAAATCTACTATAAGCATCACAAATAGACAGGGAGGAATTGTCGTATTCTGTGTAGTAGTATGTGGACCCAAATACAGACTATCAGGAAGTGGTATGAGGTAGCCGGATGACTACAGTGTTTATTGGGTGAAGAGATATGCAGGCAGGTACAGGTAGACAGTTAAGCAAACAGGCAATAGGCAGATAGGTTACTGGCTGTGACAGTGGTGGAAGCAGGGAAGTGACTCCAATGTGGCTAAACAGTTCAATAGGAAGCAGGCAAGGTACAAAATCCAGAATCCAGCCAAGGGAGACAAAGAATCCAATATAGAACTCACGGTAAGAATGCTGGGGAACTGGGCACAGGAACAACAAAAAGTTGTGCCTGGCGCACACCGGACAGGAATCACACCATGCAGTTACAACAATGATCCAACACTGAACAAAGAAAGAGACCCAGACTAAATACCCTAGGGGAGGTGAGACAACGAGACACAGGTGCAAACAATCAAGGAAGGGCCAACAATCAAAACTGGAGGGAAAACAAAGACAGGAAGTAAAAACCACAAGATACACCAGGTAAGGAACACACTACAAAATAAAATAGGAAGTGACAACACCTAAACTACCACGGAATTACTTTATTGATCCCCAAGGGGAAACTCTTTTGCAGCTCAGTGCACACAGGAATAGAAGGACTAAGCAAAAAATATAATACACTATAATACAGGTCAGAAAATAAATAAAGTACCAAGTGGGTATAAGTATAAAATTAAAATAAGTGTGAAGTACAAAGTGGGTTTACCGGTTGATGATAATAATACAGTATAAAGTAAGAGTGCATGAACTGTTATGTCATTGACTATATTGCACAGGAGTACTAAAACAGAATATTGCACAATTATGTCAAATATTAAAGAGATGTTATGATCAATGTCCAGTTTAATGACTTAGGGTCATACAGACTGACACTTAGAGGGAGGAGTTAAAGAGTTTGATGGCCACAGGCAGGACTGACTTCCTGTGGCGCTCTGTGGTGCATTTTGGGGGGTTGAGTCTTCCGCTGAAGGTACTCCTTTGTTTGACCAGCACGTCATGGAGCGGGTGGGAGACACTGTCCAAGATGGCATGTAGTTTGGCCAGCATCCATTTGATGTTCAAGTTAACATCCCTGAATGACCATAACTGACCCCTTCAAACTCAGTCACTGTATTCAACTGAGACTCATGGAATGAAGGACTGAATCAAAAATGGAACGTACCCTACACACAGGTGCACCATGCCCAAGGTCGCACCTGGTCCTCAGGCTTTCCTCAGCCTTTATTCATGGGGCTGCTGTGGACAGAGAGTAGATGCAGGCTGCGTGGTTCATCGTGGTGGATGACTGGGGTCATACAGGCCGATGAATGAGGTCAGATTGTGCAGTTGTTCTTTTGGGAATACTTGTGAGGACTGTAGAAATACTGAGGCCACGAGTCTATGAGAGTTCTTTAGCATATAAAATACCCACTGTGTGTAAGTTTTTAATTGTAGAATGCAAACTCCCCCCAGGTTGCTAACCCCCCCAAATAGCCTACCTTGGAAAAAATCCAGATGAGGACGTGTCTTCCGCTGAAGGTACTCCTTTGCTTGACCAGCACGTCATGGAGCGGGTGGGAGACACTGTCCAAGATGGTATGTAGTTTGGCCAGCATCCTCCTCTCTGACACCACCGACAGAGAGTCCAGCTCCAACCACACAATGTCACTGGCCTTACGGATCAGTTTGTTGAGTCTGTTAGCGTCCACTACCCTCAGTCTGCTGCCCCAGCATGCAACAGCATACAGGATAGCACTGGCCACCACAGACTACAGATAAAATATCTTCAGCATTGTCGAAATAAAACAAATAAATAGAAACAAATAGAGGCAGCTCTGGCCCTTCCTGTAAAGAGCTTGAATGTTCTTATCCCAGTTCAGTTTATTGTCCATGTGTACTCCCAGGTACTTGTAATCCTCTACAATGTGCATACTGACCCCCTGGATGGAACACAGTTCAACCATTTGTGGTTTGTTTCGATCTCCTGTTACTACTATATTTCGCTCATTATCAATCTCTTCAGAGTGTGAACCTTCATTTTGTTGCCTCTGTTTCTTGCGCTTTCGCCTACCGTTAACCCTCTGCACAGTATTCCAACCTTCATTTTTTCTGCCACCTACTTCCTCACTACCTACTAGCTCACTTCCTGATCTGTCACTTCCCTTTGCCATCTCCTCTCCATTCACAGCCCGGTTGTGCCACCCTGGACCCTCATCAGGACTGGAGAAATATTTGATATTTTATGGGTTTCAAAAATGGGTGGGGCAAAATGAAATTAAAATATTTCAAAAATTCAGCCCCTCCTTGCGGTTTCACCCAGATGTACGAAATTTGGGAGGCACGTGTAAGATGCCAAGACTAACAAAAACGTCTCTTGGAGCCATACCCTAAACCCAACAGGAAGTCAGCCATTTTGAATTGAATGTGCACATTTTGGCATTTACAGGCTCCACACTTTAACAAACTCCTCCTAGAGAATTAATTGAATCGACTTCAAATATTCACAGAGCTATATAAAGACCTTTGCCATGAAAAGTTGCTAAAAGCTTGAGTTTTCATCGAACGGTGTGGCCGTTATGGGGCGGCAAATTTCGATGTTTCGGCATGAAACAGGAAGTGGTTTGTAACACAACTGTACATGGTCCAATCTCAACCAAACTTCATATGTATGATAAGGTTCCCGCCCTGAACACATCTATATGACAATATTCAGTTATTGTCACAGCACCACCTACTGGCAACAGTGCGTGTTCATGTGACAGCAGGTCAAATGTTGGGAAACCCTTGATGGAAAGTTAAATGTCCTATTCTAAACTTTAGTTTCACATTTTCCCTGGTCAAGTGCACCCCCTCCTGCAATGGCTCTGTGCCTCACCGGGGGGACTCAGTCCCTCAGTTTGGAACCACTGTTTTAACCAGTGATTGGCACACATTAACCAAATAATATGGTGCACTATTAAGCTTAATATAAATTAATGCACACAAAAGATCACCATTCATCATCTTTAGTAATTCACCAAAGGTGTAATAAAGTATCTGTAAACAGTCAGCATCACACTGCCATCAGTGTCGCTTTAAGCATTAAGCCTTCATTATACCCCGATGTTCTGGAGACATGCCTTCTGTATCACAACTTGTGCATTTCAACTACAGTAGATTAAAAGAATGATTTCATGATAAAATATATAAATGACATCAGTATTTTTATAAATGTTTATTGATCAGGAAAAAGGGTTAAGAAGTTCAAGCATATATATGAAGGTGTCATCATCCAGCCTGTCCTCTTCTGTCTAAAAACACAAGCTCAATCAGTAAAAGTGAGCAAAGTATGGGTGAAAGGAAATACGTCTCTATGCTGGAGAGATCTGTTAAGGCCACAGGAAATATTATGTTTCATAGAATTGGGAAAATGTATGTGGAAAAACATTTATTTTCTATTCACACGTTTCTTCCTGTATCTTAACATTTAGCGCATGGGCTTTTCATTCAAGAGAGCTGTAGAGGGCCGAGCCATCAGCTGCAGCAGCAGGCGGAGCTGCTGATGTTGATTCTCAATGATCATGCCCAGTTTCTGGACCACATTTCCCTGGCCATCTGAGGAAGAGTTTAGAAAAGTGTCATTCATTTGGTCACAGAAGGAGATTACAATACTACACAAAGTAAAACAGAGGTAGTTTCATTTAAAATTAGAAACAGAGACATCTTTGAAACTTGACAATATCTAAGTACACTAATGACCATGTAATAAAAGAAGAGGTGAGGTTTGTAGACTCACCTCCTCCAGTGGGTTTATCAGTGGGTTTTAGAGCTGTGGGACATTGGACATAACATCAGTTATATCAGGAGATACTTAGAGCACACATACCTCTGCCAACACTATATGATCATCTGAATCTTTTAGGTTAACAGGAAATCATTTAAATCTGCATTTGGATGTGCATCCAAATACACAGTGATAGAAGATCATGCTGACTGAAGTAATTCAGGTGAATCAAGGAATCCAGGACAAGAAAAATGTAACTCTACAATACAACGTTCAGGAGTTAAGGTGTGAGCCCCAACATTAAGTGCTTCTTTACATGACCACACGGTGATGTTATACACATCTAAATACTGTACAATCACTTGTTCCTTGGCCCATGGTTTAAGTTCCACCAAATCTGATTGAAATCTGTGTTTTGTGAGATATCCTGCTAAACAGACAGACCCTAAACATAACTTCTTGGCTGGATGTGAATGTAGAAACATACCAGAGGCAGCTGGTTAATGTCACTACAAGTCACACAAAATGTTAGAAAATGTTATAATCATCATAATCACTTATCATGTTCTAACAAGTCACCAATCACAGTCAGCAAATCCACGAGGCACTGCTATTACCTGACAAGCTCTCACTGGCTCAGTGAGCAGCTGCTGCTGGACCTTCACTCCACTGTTACTGGCTGGATGAGCGATTTTTCCTAAACTGGCTGTTTTCTTATCAACAATCCCCTACTTTGTGCATGTGTCCCATATGTCAGTCATATGCATATGTGTGTAGGTTCTTCTGTTCTCTATAGATTGGAAATTACAGACCACTCGACGATATGTAAAAAAAAAACACGTGCCAGCATATGAATTTATCATGTAAAATTCACAAGATTCAAGAACGCTTCATTGTCACTAACTCTGGCAAATAAAATTTCAGATGCATCTCAAATTATGTGCTGAATCATTTAGAGATATAAAATAAATATAAAATATATAAAATATCAAAGTCCCCAGTGTACAATATACAATATCAAACTCAACAGGAAAGGAATCCTTCTTTAACTTTAACCTATAACTTTACCTGGACGGAGAGCATCCTCCAGATTGAACCCAAAGCCATCTAAAAATGCAAAAATAATCAATTAAATATATATATATATATATATATATAATTATTATCGGTGTGATATAGACGCAATGAATCTGAATTAGTAAGCTGTTGAAGACTCACCTTGTCCAGTGCGTTTAGTAGGTTTGGGTCCTGTAAGACAGAAATGCATAAATAGAAGGCCTCACTGTCCTCACTATGTTTTCATTGTTCCTTAACTTCTGCACAGCTGTGACTCATCTCATTGGTTTTGATAACATGATAAAATATGCAGCAATATTGCTAAAAAGAAGTACAACAGGTCAAGACACACAAGTAGTCAGATGATCAGACAGCTTGTAAATAAACCTCCAGGTTAGACAAATCCATGTTAACAATGACATATTTTTATTCTCTTTTTATTTGGAAAACAGTCACACAGAAACATGAATACAACTGTTTTTTTCTTTTCTTTTTTCCAGGTAAAACTCGAGAAAAAAACCCTCAAATGCTACATATTAATAAAATGCAATTAAATGAAGTTAGACTTGAATAAGGGGCAATGAAACGGGGGAAAATGCTACAGCTACATACTGTACATGTATTGTTATTTACCTGTCCAAAGCTTCTCGCTTCTTATTACTTTAACCAAACAAGTTCGAACCACTAAAGTAACTAATGAACCAGGGGGAAATCAACTCATCTAGTGTAATTGGTATCACAAATTCAACCCCAGCAAATATGTCCTGATCAGATTTGACAGTTATCCATGAACTGTTTAACATTTTACCAATGTTCACGTCTCCTGAAGCTACAGCACTCACCATTGCCTCGAAGAGAATCAAACAAGCCATATCCTGAGAAAGACATGAAAAACCATTACAAAACACAAGGTTAGCAACCATTTATAGATCCATTCCCTGCTTCAGTTACAACAGCCAGCATTCCGTTTTACGATGTTGTGAAACTCATCGGCTCTAAGCTGGGAGGAGTTGTTGCTACTGGAAAAATCAGGATGTGTATCGTTAAACTCCTCCTCAGACCTGATGTTGGTCTGGATAAAAGGGTCATATGTAGCAGAACAAATATTCAACATGGCTTTAAAAACATATTTGACTATTAAATATATACAGTGATTATAAAATGTATTGCAGCATACATTCAAATAAAATAACCTTCATCCTGATGGCAAGATGTCTGCTTGGTTTGTTCTTTAGCAAATGCTTCCTATGTTTTTATGTATTGGACATGAATTGTCCTTCCTGATATGTGTTGTCAAACCCTTATGACGTTTAATATATCTGACTAATTTATTACCCATATAATAGATAAGATGCAACTAATGAGTCTGAAGCCTTTGCCCACTCACCACTCCAACGCTTAGGTCGGTGCACAGCTGCTTCATGGAGATCTGTGAGTACAGAAACATCAAGTGCATCAATAAGTAGAAAAACAGAAAACAGAAACAGAGCCAGAAGATGAAAAGATTCTTAAACCAGTACAGGTTCTGGAGTAGTATCTATTACTGATTACTTTACCTGGACTGAGACTGTCCTGCACATGAAATCCTACACCAGCTAAGAATGCAGAATATCAAATAAATATTAATTCTTTTTAAACTGAACTGGACTTTTTGTTTCTTATGTTTTTATTTTATTATTATTTGTATTTTATGAGGTATAGCTTGTACACCTGTCACCACCTCCTCATGCATTGTACAGTGTAGAGGAAAGACCATAGATAGTTGTTATGCTGAGGGAAGACATAAACCAGCCAAATGGATTTTCCACAGCCTTGCAACCTAAAAGGTGTTCTAGGGATGGCTGATGTATAAAGCATTAATAAATGATTAATTGCCATTGATGAAGAAAGTTATAAACCGTTATAAAGTTGCACTACTCACACAAGGCTGGATTAACAACTGGGCAGAGCAGGCAGCTGCCCAAGGCCCCCCAGTCTGCATAGCGATGAGTTTGTGGTGATTTAATTATTACAAATGTGTTAGGTAAAATGCACAACGCACACGGACGGCAGTGGCTTAGTGGTAGAGCGGGTCGTCCAGCAATCGGAAGGTCGGCGGTTCCATCCCGGCTTCCCACAGCACACATGTCGAAGTGTCCTTGGGCAAGACACTGAACCCCAAATTACTCCTGAGAGCTGTGCTTTCGGTGTGTGAGTGAGTTAGTTTCTTTGTTCTTATGAGCAGTGTGTGAATTGGGTGAATCTGATATATAGTGTGCGAAGCGCTTTGAGTGGTTGGAAGACAAGAAAGGCGCTTTACAAGTACAGTCCATTTACCATTTACATTACATTTATGGTTAGGGTCCTAATGTGTTCTTGTAGAGGGCACTCTAGTTTGAACACCTTTATTATTTCAGTTGATGTTGTGCTCACATGGTGCATATTCTTCAAATGTATGTTTTATCATATTATCACAAACTAACTGACATACAGCAAACCTGGGGCAGGACAGTGTTCGGGCGTAGTAATACGAGCCTGTACTATGATGTTCTTTTTCTGAAATGTGGTGTTACTTTTACGCCAGATGTAATGGGACACACACCTTCCTAAAAGATAAATTTTTGTCCACAGAGTATTTTCCCAAAAGTCTTGATGATCCCCAAGACTTTTGGGAAAATACTCTGTGGACTGACGAGACAAAAGTTGAACTTTTTGGAAGGTGTGTGCCCCATTACATCTGGCGTAACAGTAACACCGCATTTCAGAAAAAGAACATCATACCAACAGTAAAATATGGTGGTGGTAGTGTGATGGTCTGGGGCTGCTTCAAGACCTGGAAGACTTGCTGTGATAAATGGAACCATGCATTCTGCTGTCTACCAAAAACTCCTGAAAGAGAGTGTCTGTCCATCTGTTCGTGACCTCAAGCTCAAGCGAACTTGGGTTCTGCAGCAGGACAATGATCCAAAACACACCAGCAAGTCCACCTCTGAATGGCTGCAGAAGAACAAAATGAAGACTTTGGAGTGACCTAGTCAAAGTCCTGACCTGAATCCTATTGAGATGCTGTAGCATGACCTTAAAAAGGCAGTTCATGCTTGAAAACCCTCCAATGTGGCTGAATTACAACAATTCTGCAAAAATGAGTGGGCCAAAATTCCTCTACAGCGCTGTAAAAGACTCATTGCAAGTTATGGCAAAGGCTTGATTGCAGTTGTTGCTGCTAAGGGTGGCCCAACCAGTTATTAGGTTTAGGGGGCAATCACTTTTTCACACAGGGCCATGTAGATCTGGATTTTGTTTTCCCTTAATAATAACAACATTCATTTAAAAACTGCATTTTGTGTTTATTTGTGTTATCTTTGACTAATATTTAAATTTGTTTGATGATCTGAAACATTTAAGTGTGACAAACATGCAACAAAATAAGAAATCAGGAAGGAACTTTTTCACACCACTGTATATGGATTTGAACAGCAATATTAAACTAAAGTAAAGGTCACTCACCGTTGCCATCGAGGGCATCAGACAGGTCAGATCCTGTAAGAAGAAGACAAGGAATACCATCACAAATTAACATCAGGTCAGCAACAGTTGCAGCAACTGGAAAACATGAAAGTCCATTTCTTTCCATAAATGTGTGTGCCTGTATAACCAACCCCAACAACATGTTCAGTGTTAGGATGATTTACAGTATATTTGCTGGCTTCTATGGAGCACTGACTGACGCTTTGAGCAGCTTTGGACAACATGAGTCAGGAGAGTGTTTCACCTGAACACCTCTTAACCAAGATGTTGTAAAAACTGTTGCAAAATACAGCACCTGAACCAGACTGGGTGATGTTGTGAAATGAAGACCAATAATGCCCTTCTAAAACAACAACTGCCATGTTAATCTTACTAACAAGTATTGTGTGTGTATCACAGCCTGATGTATCTTCTTCCTCTGTGCCACAGAGCTCCACTGTTGTCCAGAAACTGTTACAAACACATCAGTGAGCCACACTGTTGCACTGGGTGACATGTTCCTTCATTACACACTGTAGTTTATTTTGAATCAATCCCAGTCAACCCCAAATGTGGATTAATATGCCGCTGAAAACAAATGCATTATTTCCTCCTGTTTGAGTAACCACTGTTAGAAAGTACAGTGACCAGCTGACCCGAGATGGACTAACACATTGTTGGTTTTAGTCTTTTCATGGGATTTGCTGACAATAAGAAAAAAACTTCAGCCTTATCCTTTAAAAATCAACAAACACACAAATGATACAAATGATTTCTTAAAATAAACATCTAAGAACACTTATCAAGAATGTCTCCTCATGTCTTGTATTCCAGTGTGATTTGATCTCCTCTCCTCTTGTTCCTATCTATAATTCTCTTCTTACAGGTCAATCAAACTGCAAATGTGGATTATGTGAATTGATTATGACCTCCTGAACAACATCTTAATGGATCATTTAGAGCTGAAGACTGAACTCAACTTTAATGCCAACATGGACGAGAAGTTCTTCAAGTGGTCAGAACGAAATGGACATTTAAATATCTCAGTGACAACTGGGACAACCCCATCTGCTTTGTCTGAGGTCAAATACTATATATTTACTGGACATTTTTGATCTGTCCAGCACCTCATCAGATGTAAACCTTACAAGCTGTTCTGACAACCAACAACAACACTAATGACAGTCCCTGACCACCATTAACCAGACCAACTGATAGACTACATACTCTTTATCAAACACCCTTTAAATAATGACAGTGTGGACCCCAGGTGAGCCTAACATATGTTAAGTTTGTGTAGAGGTAAACATGTGCAAACTTAGTTTTAAATAATTTTGTCAAAATATAAAATATAATAGATAAGATATAACACCCCTGGTCTTGAGTAATTATATAAAGCCTCTAAGCGTTTCAGGCATCATCTTAAAAAGGTAAATTGACATCATAACCATGCAATGATCATAACAACCAGCTTTTGATAATAGTGTTAACAATTTAAAAATGACACTTTAGTCCAATAGTCATTTTACCTTTCACCGTCACTGTTCCAGTAACAAGAAGCAGAAGGAAAGCGACCCTCAAAACAAACTTCATTTTGACCGAAGCTTCCGACATTTTTCTCAAAGCTACTTAAGACCAACTTAAATCTTTTCTCTCCACCAAATACAAACCAGCAGCAGCACAGTAGCTCTGTGAACTAAAATGTGCAGATGCAACTGTCCTGTGCAGCTACACCTCTGACTCCTACTCTTTAAAGAACAGACCGGGTGTGGCAGCCGTTACAAAACGTATATTGCGAAAAAATATTCTTAATGAACCTGACAAAAACAGATTAGTTCAAAACAAACAGTCATTACACAACAATTAGTGGTGTGAATGACTTATATCACGCAGTAATTACTTGTTACAGAACAGAATAAGGAGCCTCCCTGTGGTCACTGTACACCTGTGCATTAATTATCAGGTATTATTCAGAAATGTACACGTCATTCTTATTCGATAAGATACAGTATAAAATTAAAACAGATAACTGTGTACACATTCCATGTCCTTCAGTAGGACCTGCAGCCTAACTTTAACCTTTTTATTAACCCAGTGTCCATTGCAATGGACATGACATATTTATCAGCCAATGGAAATGCCCTGTTTTATTAATGGATTTTGGCCTGGTAACTGACCAGCATGGCAGATGGGTTAAACTGATCTCCCTTTTTGAACACTTGATAATAAACTTTGCAGTTTATTATCAAAGTTTGAACTTGTAAGCTGGGGAACAGCTAGGATTTCTGCACAAAGGAATGAGAGAAAAAAATGTGGCTGATATGACTTGATGGTTTATGATGATTCATAGTTTCACATTGAAATGTTTTCATGCAGGATGACAGAATTTAGTGAACACATTTTGAAGATTTGGACATACTGTAATCCTCAAGTGACAAGTAGCCTGCATTTCACACATTTTAAGGACTGTTCTGGGTCTGTATTTTATGAGAATAAAGAGCAATATTAAAAAAACATCGAAAGAGAGAAAGAGATTGGGTCAACCTCTCCACATGTTTATGCCTGTTGAACAAACCGGCACCTAGAGCAGAGGCTTTCTTTCTCCCAGACTGAGCTTCTCCAACTCCTGCACGGACTTCCCCGCTGAGGATCCCCTCAGCTGAGATGCAGTCCTTCATCTCTCCCGTGTCCAAGGCAATCCTGGTGGCTCTCTTCATCGTCGCCATTCTGCTCATCCTCTACGTGATCCTGTGGTACATCTGCCGGGACGTGGACTGTGACCACGGAATCTGATGGACATGGACCAGGAGAGCCCAGAGACAGCGGGGTGACCCTGATCGGCGCGCACCTTCAGGTGACCCCCTCTTTGGTTATTTCTGTCAGGCGATGAGCTCTGTGCGCTCTAATTTCAGCTGGACCGACTGAGCTGCGGCCAGTTTCTGAGAGGAGGAGGGAGCAGATTTTTCTTTCTTTTAACCAAAAATGGAAATATAACGCGTTATAATGATCTATGGATCATCTTGGAATATTATTCAGTTGAAGCCCAACATTATTTAAAGTTCATTCAAGTGTAAAATGTGACATTATTACCATCCAGTTTACAAAATTAGGAACAAGTATTGATGAGGTAATTCTCTTAATGATTCCTGTATCAAATCTATAACAATGTCTAAAGAAGGATTTCAATGCTTTGATATTTAAAATGAGGATTTGCTAAAGGAACTCGGAATGTCTCTATAAGGTGGGTAAAGTGACAGCAGTCAAAAAAAGACAAAAGATGACAAATGTTTTCATTCTCTCACAGTCTGTAAAAATATAAGCCATTCACTATTGCAGGAATATCTACTGTAATTAGGATTGGTGTAATTCTATGTAGTGGATGAACTCTACTCTGTAAATAAATGTGGGGTGAGCTGACTTTGTGGCTGAAAGCATACAGAACAGACAGAGGTCAAAGATGATGGAGATAAAGGTGCAGAGATTTAGGTGATCAAGCACGCTTGTTAAGAAAGAAGAATCACATTATAATTTTCCTTTCTTTCTTTGTGTTCATGATCAACATAGTAAAGACTCTTCTCATGCATTGTAAGATAAAAAGATAGGGAGTGACTGATAATTAGTGTTGTGAGGACACATCATGCATTCTCGAGCACTCTGCCCATAGAAAGCACCAGTCACCACAGATGGCTGAACCATGTAGAAAAGTACAATGTTTCTTTACCTTACCTTGAACACTGTATCCAGAATGTTTGAAAATTGTTTTCATAAGCATGTGTTACTGTGGACCCAGCTACCCAGCTGATAGGCTTGTATTCTGTTCTCCCTGCAGTTTGTCAGCCACAGTGACCCTTGAGCCCTGATATACTTAAAAATCAATGCAGACAACAGCGTACACAGACGCCCTCCAAACATGTGCTACAAATCACATAACTGTCTTGCAGATGTTTCCACTTCTGCCTGCACACATTTTCAGTGGATTTGCTCGTGGATACATTGATTGTTTAGGTCTGCACATGGGACTATGGGTGTTCATGGCGATGAAGGAACATGTCACCCAGTGCAGTGTTTTGAAAACAATGGAGCTCTATGGCACAGAGGAATAAGATATATAAGGCTTTAATACACACACACACATACTTATTTGTAAGATACATTCATTGTTGAAGAAAAGCATAAAATATCACCAGACTTTTCCTTTAACATCTATGTAAATGAAGGAGTCAAAACCAATGAACGAGTTGAAACATTTGTAGACTAACCTCCTCCAGCAGGTTTGGAGTTAGGGTCTGTGGATACAAAGATGTTATCAGCATCAATAATGAAGTAAATACAGAGAGAGCAGATGCATTATGGTGTGTGGCATCAGAGAGTGTTTGCACACAGCAAAATTTCCAGAGCATTATAATGGCAAAACTAATCATTTCTAGGTGATAATAAACCAAAAGAAAAGCTGGACAGGCCAGAATAAATATGACAAAAAAAAGTAATATCAGACTGTCATTTCATTCTAAAATGACCCTGTTTGGCTGATTAGCTTACAGAGGATAAATTAAATTCAATTTTATTTATAAAGCACCAATTCATAACAAAAGTTATCTCATTGCACTTTTCCTATAGAGCAGGTCTAGACCGTACTCTTTATAATATTATTTACAGAGACCCAACAAATCCCACCATGAGCAAGCATTTGGCGACAATGGCAAGAAAAAACTTTCTTTAACAGGCAGGAACCTTGGACAGAATCAGATTCAATGGTGGGCGGCCATCCGCTGCTGCCGTGTTAGGCTTTGACAGAGAAAAAGAGAAAGAGAGAGAGAGAGAAGGAGAGGGAGAGGTTTGGAGAGAGAGAGAGAGAGAGAAGGAAAAGTTTGGAGCGAGAGGTGTAGAGAGAGATAGAGAGAGGTTTAGAGTGAAAGGTGTAGAGAGAGAGAGAGAGAGAGAGAGAGAGAGAGAGAGGTTTTGGGAGGGTGGGCACAATGCAAATACCAACTAAAATTTTTTAAATAGTAATAATGTAATGGTAATGGTAAAATATATGTTAATATATTAATAATAATAGGAACGACAGCTATAGGAATAATAATGACAGTATTAGTAACAACAACTGTAGTAGCAGTTGTCGAGCAGGAACACAGGGGCAGCAGGTGGCCCACAACCACCGATCCAGACTCTGCAGCTCCAGAGGCAGAAATACCTGCTGAAAGCGACAGAAGGAGAGAGGAGAAAAACGAGAAAGCACAGAACTGCGGGAGAGAGAAGATGTCAAGTTAGTAACATGCAGTAATGGGATAAGAATGCATACAGATGGAGAGGGAGAGAGGTGCAGTTTTTGCCTAATAGCGTGTAGTCCAGTAATAGCAGTTCAAAAGTTATTAAATAATGGTCCGATAATAAAGGATTCTGTGGAAAGACTATTAAATGTTCAATTTCAATGCCGTATACCAGAACAAGGTCGAGGGTGTGGTTAAAACAGTGAGTGGCTTCATGTACACTCTGACAAAAGCCAATCGAATCTAATAATGAGATAAACGCAGTACTAAGGCTATCATTTTCAACGTCCACATGAATATTGAAAATCACCTACAATAATTACTTTATCTGTTTTAAGGACTAAACTTGATAAAAACTCTGAGAATTCAGATAAAAATTCAGAATAAGGATCAGGAGCGTGGTACACTATAACAAATAGAATTGGCTGTCGTGTTTTCCAGGTCGGGTGAGAAAGACTAACAACAAGGCTTTCGAATGAGTTATAATTTAGTTTAGGTTTAGGATTGATTATGTAACCCTTTTGCCAACCAGCTCGTTATTAACAAGGAATAACTACAGTATATAGACTCCTTTAACTTCCAAATTTGACACTGGCAAAAGAGACATCCCGATGTATAAAACCTTTGTCTAGGGTAAAAGTATGATTCTAGCTTCAAAATAAATGAAAGGATTCTCAGGTATAATAATTTATAATTAGTTAAAAACAGGTACCTCTAAATGTAATTACCTTGTGGTTATTTTCCTTTTACAGTGTTGATTTTACAGTTTACAAAGGCGAAACTCACACATTGGATACCTTTTATGCTTTTGTATTAAAAAAGGTTCAGTTTTAATTCAAATGTATTCACTATAAGAAATTCACTCGACATAAGTTATTTCCCACGAGTCATTCCCACCACGAGTGCACTCGATTTTGAGTCAGCAAGCTTGCGTTTCGTTGGCGCGCGTTGGAGCTCAAATCTTTTGTAATAGTGTTGAATAATCCTACCAGTCTGCAGTTCACCATTACGGCCAAAAAAAGGAAGGAAGTACATCGATGAGATGGGCACACGGAATCCGCTCGCCTGGCTGTCGTCCTCAACGCAGGTGAGTGCGGGTGTTCGTCCGGTGATCACGCCGTCTCTCTCTCCCGACTGGTTCCGAGGTGAATTAGCAAAGACACGGTGCTAGCAACTTTAGCTTAGCTCTTCCAGCTCATTCTTTAGAAAACTATTTAAACTCGCCCCAGGCTGCACGAGTCGTCTGCGAGTCCTCCGTAGTCCTCCGAAACAAGGGGAAGTTTTCCAAGTGTGCTGAGGCGCAGCTTTTAAACACTTTTTCTAGGTTTTGCGAGCTAGTGTAATGTGCGGCCACGGTCACTGCTGCTCCGTCCTTCCCGCTTCTCAGGTGGTGTTTTTTTCTCTCTCTCTACGCTCTAGTGTTGCGTCATTACGTACACTCCAGTAAATCAAATAATAACAAAACAAACATTACTGGGTTTCTTTCCTATTGAATAAACTATGAATTCGTCTTCTATTTATAAACTTTTAACACTATGCAAATGCATATTTTAACTGTATAATAAACAATGAAATTATTTATCACAAATGAAATTACAATGCCTCAATGCAATTATAATAATGAAATGGTATACATTCTCGTAAATAAAATAAAAACACAAAATACCCTGATATACTAAATAATCAGGTTATTACACTCTTCCCTCACCAAAAAAAGGCATGTCCACATGACTTGGCATAACATGGCGAGATAAACTCAAACTAAGTAATGAAAGGGGAACTAATCCACTTGTAAAGGCATGAAACATATTTCACAGTAAGATTGGGACTACCTGGTGTGTCATAGGTAAGTCTGGACGGAACTTTCCTGAGTCTCTGAGATTTTCTTGTCTCACCGTCAGTCTGCAAGTCAATCTGTTCTGAACCTACAGTCTGAGTGTCTTGAGTCTCTGTCTCAGTATGAATTGTTTCTTGCAAGTCTGAATGTTCAACTATGTCAGATCTAGTCTCTTCTGTATCAGCTTCTTGTTTTTCAGGAATGTTTTGCAAACCTTCAGCCTGAACTTCCAGTTGAATATCGAGATCTAGACTGAACGGTTCTGGCGGTTCATTGTCTGATTGGGCATTTTGAACACTGAATGGCAAATCATACCAAACTCCAAGTTCTTCATCTTCTGTATCAGTGTTTTCTTGTTCCGACATTTCAGGATTCTCAACTGAACTTTTGTCTTTTTGTTTGTTACGTCTTCTTCTCGGTTTTCTCTTTGGAACAGGATCTTGGTTTTGTACTTGATTTAAACATACTTTCTGTCCCAGAGGCAAAATGTGGTTTCGATGAAGGATTTTGATTGGACCATTTCCATCTTCTGGTTTCAGCCGAAACACAGGTAAGTTTGACATCTGGCTTTCCACCACATAAGGTGTTGAAACCCAACGGTCTGCCAGCTTATGTTTTCCTTGCAAACCCAGGTTGCGTATGAGAACTCTGTCTCCTGGTAGAAGTTGTGTAAACTTGATCTTTTTGTTATATCTTTGTTTGTTCCCTTTGTTCTGTCTGACAGCGGCACACTCTGCGAGTTGATAGGCTGCTTTTAGTTCTCTCCTCATTTCTGTGACATACTTGAGGTAGGTTTCTTTGGTTGTATTGTCACTGGATGTTCCAAAACACAAATCCACAGGCATTCTTGCTTGGCGTCCAAACATTATATAGTAGGGCGAGAAACCAGTGGCTTCATTTGGCGTGCAATTATAAGCGTGGACCAAATGTGCAATGTGTTGGCTCAATTTTCTCTTCTTGTCTGGCTCAAGGGTTCCAAGCATGTCTAGCAAGGTTCTGTTAAATCTTTCAGGTTGGGGATCCCCTTGAGGATGATATGGAGTCGTTCTTGATTTGTCGACACCAAGGGAACTCAACAACTCGTGAATGAGACAACTCTCAAAATCTCGTCCCTGATCACTGTGCATGCGTCTTGGCAAACCATAATGGACAAAGTATTTCTCAAGCAGAACTTTGGCCACAGTCACAGCTTTTTGATCTTTAGTAGGGAAGGCTTGAGCATAGCGAGTGTAGTGATCAGTTATGACCAGGACATTCTCTGTGTTACTTGAGTCCGGTTCGATGGACAAGAAATCCATACATACTAAATCCAGTGAGCCATCACTTTGCATGTGAAACAAAGGGGCGACTCTCTTTGGAAGTGTTTTTCTCTTTATGCACCTTTCACAGTTCTTACAATGTTCTTCAACATCTGATTTCATCTTTGGCCAATAGAATCTCTCTTTGATGAGTCCATAGGTCTTGTCAATGCCAAGATGACCAGAATCATCATGAAGTGCTTTCATTTCATTTTTCTGAACTTTTCAGGCAAGACGAGTTGTGAGCGACGGTTTTGGCCAGGTGGAACAGTGACTCTATACATGACATCTTGTTGCAACTTTAGTCTGTCCCACTCTCTTAGTAGTAGTGAGGTGATTGGGGTTTTTGACTTGACATAGGTTGTGTTTCTTTCTTTTAGAGCTTTCCATATCTCAGAGAGACTAGGATCTTCTTGTTGAGACGTTGAGATTTCAAAGGGACTTAAGATAGGCATTCCCTTAAGACTGAGAGTCGATAGATTACAGTAGGCTTTAGGTATGGCGTTCATGGAAAAGCCTAAGTGATCAACTGCTCTTTCTGGACAGGTGTTTTTCTTGTTTATGGTTGAGGTTTGACACATGGCTCTGACACCATCTGCTGAGATGTCCGTCCATTGTGTGGATCTTTGATCTTGGCTGAGGTGTGGGCACCTTGACAGGGCGTCAGCATCAATATTCTGAACTCCTGATCTGTACTTTAGACTGAAGTCATATGTTGACAGAGCCGCGAGCCAACAATGCCCTGTTGCGTCTAACTTGGCGGACGTCAACACATATGTCAAAGGGTTATTGTCGGTTCTGACTTCAAACTTAACGCCATAGAGATAATCATGCAGTTTATCAACAACAGCCCACTTTAACGCAAGGTACTCCAATTTATGAGCAGGATAATGACGTTCCGATGGAGTTAAACTGCGACTGATGAAAGCAACGGGTCTTAGCCCTTCACCTTGGTCTTGATACAGAACTCCCCCGAGTCCTTCTCGACTGGCGTCAACATGTAGCACATAGGGTAACTGTGGGTCAGCAAAGGCTAGAACTGGAGCATTTGTGAGTCTTTGCTTCAACTCTTTGAAAGCAGCCTCGCATTTGTCATCCCAGCGACTACCAAATGGCTGTGACGGGTTGAGGTAGGCTTCATCCTGCTTTTTCTTGGATCTTTTGGCATTAGGTGGGTATCCAGACAAGAGTTGATTCAGTGGGGAAGCAACTTTCGAGTAGTCTTTCACAAAGCGTCTATAATATCCACAGAACCCGAGGAAGGACCTTAAAGCAGTTACAGTAGTTGGTCTTGGCCATGTGGTGACCGCTTCAGTTTTCTTTGGGTCTGTCGACACTCCCTCTTGCGATACAATGTGGCCAACATAGGACACAGACGGTTGACAAAACTGGCATTTGTCTAACGACAGCTTGAGACCCTCTTCTTTTAGGCGGTCGAGCACTTTTAGTAGTTTCTGTTCATGCTCTTCAAGTGTTGCACCAAATACGATAAGGTCATCCAAGTAGACCAAAACTTCCAGCAAGTTCATGTCACCAACAGTTCTTTCCATGATTCGCTGAAAAGTTGCAGGAGCACCTGACACTCCTTGTGGCATTCTTTCGAATTGGTAAAAACCAAGAGGACAAATAAAAGCGGTCTTTTCCTTATCGGTTTCACTCATTGGCACTTGGTAGTATCCACTTCTGAGATCTGGGACGCTAAACCACTTGCTTCCATTGAGACATGCCAATGCGTCTTCAATCTTGGGTACTGTGTACTGGTCAGGGATAGTGCGCCTGTTTAATGTACGATAGTCCACACACATACGGATCTTTCCATTTTCTTCGTACGACCACTATAGGTGACGACACGGACTACGTGACTCAGTGATTATGCCAGTTTCTTTCAGGTCTGACAGGTGTTGTCTGAGCGCTTCAAGATCAGCAGGCGGCAGGCGATGGGATCTTTCCCTGAATGGCTTGTATTCAGTAGTTTTGATTGCATGTTGGGTACTTTTACTACATCCAACATCGAACTCATGTGTTGAAAATACATCACTGCGCTCCAACATTTTCTTCACCAGTCTGTCTTTCCATTTCTTGGGGACAGGGGAAGTGCCAAAGTCAAAAGATGACTGGGTCACTCTCTTTGATGACTTGAGATCAGTCTCTTTATTGACAGTAGGAGTTGGTAGCACATCAACGGGAAAAAGGTGGGCTATTGGCATACCTCTTGTCAGTGTGATTTCTTTCGTTGAAATTGTTATTGACCAGAACAGTGATTCTTCTGGAACTGACAACAGTAGCTCCCTGCAATTCGGGTCTCACTAGGAGTTGATCTGGAAACCTTGGTTCTTCAGCAAGATCATCGGGTGAGTCCACCAAAATGGCTTGGGTACTTGGTGTTCCATGAAACTTTGGCACGCCTTTGATCCTTACAACACCACCTGGACGTATTGTAATTGGCTTTGGTTGGGCGAACCAGACAGATCCTCTCTTGTGGCTGTCAGTTTCAGGTGGAGACTTAGACATTTCCTCCAGAGCCTTTCTGAATGCAGGATGAATGTGTTTGACTGTTGTGAAGTTTTCTTCTTCTCTTTGTAACTTTTGAGAAGTCTTCTCACAGTGGGTGTGTTTGTGCCAACAAGTATAGCTGCATTGTCTTTCACGACTGGATCAGGACAAACTAACACGAGTGCATCAATGGTCTCTGTCACGCCAACATCTGCTTCTCTGAACTCAAGCTTGAGGGACAAATAACCATCGTACGGGTAATCAGAAGGACTGAGACCCCATATCTGCAAAGCACTGATAGGTAACAATGGCAGATGTGTCAAGTACTTGTCATAGAAGGATCTGTAGAGCAGGGTGACTTGAGAGCCGGTGTCGAGTATGGCTTTAGTGTAAATGCCTTCAATCTGTACAGGTACAGTAGAACTTGGGCCGACTAAGCCTTCAGGAATAGTGTCTTCCACTTCT
Source organism: Siniperca scherzeri (assembly GCA_027580175.1). Lineage (NCBI taxonomy): Eukaryota > Metazoa > Chordata > Actinopteri > Centrarchiformes > Sinipercidae > Siniperca > Siniperca scherzeri. Next base: position 18,954,057 of record CM050853.1, read on the forward strand.
CTCTCTGTTTTGATGCTCTTGGAACGTGTCTTTACCTCCGGGACGCCAGGCCGTTCCACTACTGGGACCCATGGTAGTTTCCCGATTTCTTGGTGAGTTTGATCAGCCGCTTGTTGACTCTTTGTAAGTTTTCAACTCCATCACATTCTCTCATGTAGTGTCCGTCCTCTCCACACCGGTAACAAAAGATGCCAGGTTGCTCTGAATATGTCTTTTGTCTTGGTGGAGGTGCATATCTTTTGAACTTATTTTTGGTTGTAGGATCTGGTCTTTGACTCTGGTTCTCAGTCTGAGCTGCTGCTGCGACAGTTGCAACTTTGAGGTTATTAATTTCAACTTTCATCGCACTCAGTTCATTCTTGAGTCTTTCCACTTCGGGCTCAGCTTTGACTTCAGGCACAGGCTTAGTGACTGAGGCAACAGGCTTTGACATTACTGTGCTTTTAACATCACTTCTGCCTTGTAGCACGTCTTCTTCTTCTCTGACTTCTTTTAAAAGTTCATTGAAGGTTAGTGGAGGTCTTAGCTTGTGGGTCATGCTTATGCGCATTGCAATCATGTCATGCTGCAGAGTACCTCGTACAACTTGTTCAATGCGGAGCCTGTTCATGTCAGCTAACTGCAAACCTCCTTTTCTGAAGATTGAATGCAACAGTTTATCAAGTCTGAGCAGGTAGGATGACAACTTTTCTCCTTCACTTTGAAACGTGTGTCTGAATTTGACAAGGAGATTGGATGAACTTTCAGTGGTTCCAAAAGCTATTTCGAGTGCTTGCATGTAGTCGTTGGCAGTTGCATTGGGATTTTGTGCTTTCAGGAATCTTATTATATCAGCAGCGGGACCCTTGAGACTCTCCACAATTCTTTGTTTCTTTATGCCATCACCGCATTGCCACTCCTCCAACATATGTGTGGTTTGCTCTGCCCAGGCATCATACTCTTCCTCTCCACTAGGGGTAGGGCGCATTCCAGAGAACATCCGCAGTTTCCGGTAGCTTTGAGTCTCGGCAGGTGCAGAGTTGCATTTGTCCACGAGAGAGCTAATAGCATTGATGAGAGCAGCGTTAATATCAAAAGGTGGAGGGTTTAACAGTCCTTTAACATCAGCAATGCTCTTGCCTTCATGCTGGAGAAACATCAGTAGCTTTACGTGGAAGTCTTCAGACTCTTCGGGTGCTGCTGGCAGTAGGTGAATTGGCCAGGGACCAACTTGACCAGCAACGCCGACTTGGTCAGGTAAAGTCTGGGTTGTCACATCAACTAAAGTCTGAACTAACACAAAGTCAGTCTTGGAGGTCAAATCTGGTCGTTTTTCAACTATTCTGGTCCTTCCAAAAGCTTTAACTAAGCTAAGGACTTCAAGTAGGACATCGTCAGTGACGTCATGAACACCACTTAAGACTATTGCATGAGCAGGGTCTAGCTGATGTGTTTTACACCATGCACTAATCTCAACTGCATCCATTTTGTCTGATTAAAGCAGAAAATCACAGCAAATCTCAATGAAAAATGAGCAATATCAAAAGCAACTCAACACTGGGTACACAGTGTAATCACAATACTGGGCAAATTGCTAAAAAACATCTGAGCAAAATTAAAGACTATCCCGGACGAGCCCCAAAAAATGTAACCCTTTTGCCAACCAGCTCGTTATTAACAAGGAATAACTACAGTATATAGACTCATTTAACTTCCAAATTTGACACTGGCAAAAGAGACATCCCGATGTATAAAACCTTTGTCTAGGGTAAAAGTATGATTCTAGCTTCAAAATAAATGAAAGGATTCTCAGGTATAATAATTTATAATTAGTTAAAAACAGGTACCTCTAAATGTAATTACCTTGTGGTTATTTTCCTTTTACAGTGTTGATTTTACAGTGTACAAAGGCGAAACTCACACATTGGATACGTTTTATGCTTTTGTATTAAAAAAGGTTCAGTTTTAATTCAAATGTATTCACTATAAGAAATTCACTCGACATAAGTTATTTACCACGAGTCATTCCCACCACGAGTGCACTCGATTTTGAGTCAGCAAGCTTGCGTTTCGTTGGCGCGCGTTGGAGCTCAAATCCTTTGTAATAGTGTTGAATAATCCTACCAGTCTGCAGTTCACCATTACGGCCAAAAAAAGGAAGGAAGTACATCGATGAGATGGGCACACGGAATCCGCTCTCCTGGCTGTCGTCCTCAACGCAGGTGAGTGCGGGTGTTCGTCCGGTGATCACGCCGTCTCTCTCTCCCGACTGGTTCCGAGGTGAATTAGCAAAGACACGGTGCTAGCAACTTTAGCTTAGCTCTTCCAGCTCATTCTTTAGAAAACTATTTAAACTCGCCCCAGGCTGCACGAGTCGTCTGCGAGTCCTCCGTAGTCCTCCGAAACAAGGGGAAGTTTTCCAAGTGTGCTGAAGCACGGCTTTTAAACACTTTTTCTAGGTTTTGCGAGCTAGTGTAATGTGCGGCCACGGTCACTGCTGCTCCGTCCTTCCCGCTTCTCGGGTGGTGTTTTTTTCTCTCTCTCTACGCTCTAGTGTTGCGTCATTACGTACACTCCAGTAAATCAAATAATAACAAAACAAACATTACTGGGTTTCTTTCCTATTGAATAAACTATGAATTCGTCTTCTATTTATAAACTTTTAACACTATGCAAATGCATATTTTAACTGTATAATAAACAATGAAATTATTTATCACAAATGAAATTACAATGCCTCAATGCAATTATAATAATGAAATGGTATACATTCTACAAATAAAAAAAACACAAAATATCCTTATATACTAAATAATCAGGTTATTAGAATTAATAGGCTTAAGATGGCTGCAACTCCACCTCCTCGGCCGGTGCCTCGAGGAATGTGAGTATTAATATGACAGGGCGGAGTGGATTCATTTAGGTTAACATATTCTTCATGACCCAGCCAAGTTTCAGTACGACAAAATAAGTCAATATGATGCTTTGATATTAAATCGTTCACTAGTACAGCTTTAGATGACAGAGATCTGATGTTTAAGAGTCCACATTTAATTCTCCTATTTTGTTGTGCTATTTCAGTGTTTTTGTTTAGGTTTTTATGTATAACTCCTTTTCTGTTAACTTTTGGTTTCATTAATTTAAGTGGTCGGGGGGCAGACACCGTCACTAAGGAGTTTTGGGTGGGTAACTGCTCTGGAAGTGCAGAGAAGCGTGTAGGACTGCAACTCTGCCTCCTGGTCTCAACTCTGAGTTGTCATGGTTTAGGTCCACTAATAAAATCAGTCATATTTCTGCATATGAGAGCTGCTCCATCCAAAGTGGGATGAATGCCATCTCTCCTAATCAGACCAGGTCTTCCCCAAAAAGTCCGCCAATTATCTACGAAGCCCACATCGTTTACTGGACACCACCTTGACAGCCAGCGGCAGAATGAAGACATGCGGCTAAACATGTCAGCACTGGTCAGGTTTGGCAGGGGCCCAGAGAAAACTACGGAGTCCGACATTGTCTTTGCATATGTACACACCGACTCAACATTAACTTTAGTGGCCTCCGATTGGCGTAATCGGGAGTCGTTACTGCTGACGTAAATAAAAATCTTACTGCATTTACGTTTATCCTTAACCAGCAGTTTTAAATAGGATTCAACGTCGCCCGCTCTGACCCCAGGAAAATGTTTGACCTCACGTTTCTCAAAATGGAACTGCCAATAATCAGAGTTGCTTTCTCAGCGGGTGTGTCGCCGAGTGGGGAGAACTTGTTAGAAACGTGAACAGGTTGGTGGTGAACCGTGGGCTTCTGCAAAGGGTTATGCTTCCTTCGGACAGTCACCCAGCCTCCCTGGAGACGGCTAAAAGGAGCTACCTCTGGTCGGTCCGCACCGGCTAAAGGGGGCCGGCTAACCACAGCAGCTAATGATAGAGTTCCCATGGTGCGGAACCGCGTGTCCAATTCACTAAGCCTCACCTCCAACGCTACAAATAAACTACATTCATTACATGTACCATTATGACTAAAGGGAGGCAGAGGAATAGCTAAACATTTGACACACTGAGTAAGAGAGAGCACGAGTGAGAGAGAGAAGCCATTGCGTGCTGCTAAGTTAAAGAACGGTAGCTAGCAAAAAATGAATAGCATGTAAACTGTGGGATTAGAGAGAAAGTGTCAATTATATTTACGCTTTCTATAAATCTAATGGCATTGAAAGTAACAGCAGGTTGCTAATGTAGCTGAACATGCTAACGTTTGCAGTTTACATTAGACCAGATAAAGACACTATGTAATCCATTCCATACACTTCTGCTCTTATATTTTCGCTTTCTATAAATCTAATGGCATTGAAAATAACAGTAGGTTTCTAATGTAGCTGATCATGCTAACGTTTGCAGTTTACATTAGACCAGATAAAGACACTATGTAATCCATTCCTTACACTTTTGCTCTTATATTTTGGGTTTTTGAACTGGTAAAAAAGAAAACACCATCCAAACTCTTTAAATGCAGCGTATCACTCCTACTACAGCCCCATGCATACTACTTCAGCATGTGGAGGAATCTAAAGCTTGACAGGTCTGCTATGCCTAGTTACGGTTGCTAAGCTATAATTGGACAATCGCTGCTTGGTGGAGGGTTCAGCGAACAGTCAGCTGATATAGGCAACAAGTATGCTTTTAAACAACAAAAACATGAAAACATCAGCCATTAAAACTCAATAGTTAGAACCATTCCAGCAGCTTTACCTGGGTCGAGAACATCCGACAAATCAAGATCAAAGTCACCTATGATACAGAAATAAATATACTTATTAGTAGGAAACATTCATTGTTGGTTTAGATCTGCACATGGGATTAGTTGACAAGAAGAAAAGCATAAAATATCACCAGCCTTTTCCTTTAACATCCATGTCAATAAAGGAGTCAGAACCAATGAACAAGTTGAAATATTTGTAGACTCACCTCCTCCACTCTTTGGTGGTTTAACAGTAGGTTTCTAATGTAGCTGATCATGCTAACGTTTGCAGTTTACATTAGACCAGATAAAGACACTATGTAATCCATTCCTTACACTTTTGCTCTTATATTTTCGCTTTCTATAAATCTAATGGCATTGAAAGTAACAGCAGGTTGCTAATGTAGCTGATCATGCTAACGTTTGCAGTTTACATTAGACCAGATAAAGACACTATGTAATCCATTCCATACACTTCTGCTCTTATATTTTGGGTTTTTGAACTGGTAAAAAAGAAAACACCATCCACACTCTTTAAATGCAGCGTATCACTCCTACTACAGCCCCATGCATACTACTTCAGCATGTGGAGGAATCTAAAGCTTGACAGGTCTGCTATGCCTAGTTACGGTTGCTAAGCTATAATTGGACAATCGCTGCTTGGTGGAGGGTTCAGCGAACAGTCAGCTGATATAGGCAACAAGTATGCTTTTAAACAACAAAAACATGAAAACATCAGCCATTAAAACTCAATAGTTAGAACCATTCCAGCAGCTTTACCTGAGCCAAGAACATCATCCAACAAATCAAGATCAAAGTCACCTATGATACAGAAATAAATATACTTATTAGTAGGAAACATTCATTGTTGGTTTAGATCTGCACATGGGATTAGTTGACAAGAAGAAAAGCATAAAATATCATCAGCCTTTTCCTTTAACATCCATGTCAATAAAGGAGTCAGAACCAATGAACAAGTTGAAATATTTGTAGACTCACCTCCTCCAGCAGGTTTGGGGTTGGGGTCTGTGGATACAAAGATGTTATCAGCATCAATAATGAAGTAAATACAGAAAGAGAGCAGATGCATTATGGTGTGTGGCATAAGAGAGTGTTTGCACACAGCAAAATTACCAGAGGATTATAATGGCAAAACTAATCATTTCCAGGTGATAATAAACCAAAAGAAAAGCTGGACGGGCCAGAATAAATATAAGTATGACCAAAAAGTAATATCAGACTGTCATTTCATTCTAACATAACCCTGTTTGGCTGATTAGCTCACAGAGGATTAAAATAGAAAGAGTAAATTATATTTTCGCTTTCTATAAATCTAATGGCATTGAAAATAACAGTAGGTTTCTAATGTAGCTGAACATGCTAACGTTTGCAGTTTACATTAGACCAGATAAAGACACTATGTAATCCATTCCTTACACTTTTGCTCTTATATTTTGGGTTTTTGAACTGGTAAAAAAGAAAACACCATCCACACTCTTTAAATGCAGCGTATCACTCCTACTACAGCCCCATGCATACTACTTCAGCATGTGGAGGAATCTAAAGCTTGACAGGTCTGCTATGCCTAGTTAAATCAGAATCAGAAATACTTTATTGATCCCGAAGAAACTCTTTGTTACAGCAGCTCACTATCACGTCAGTGCACACAGGAATAGAAGTACTAAGCAAAAAGCAAAAATATAATACACTATAATACAGAAATAAACATACTTATTAATAGGAAACATTCATTGTTGGTTTAGATCTGCACATGGGATTAGTTGACAAGAAGAAAAGCATAAAATATCATCAGCCTTTTCCTTTAACATCCATGTCAATAAAGGAGTCAGAACCAATGAACAAGTTGAAATATTTGTAGACTCACCTCCTCCACTCTTTGGTGGTTTAACAGTAGGTTTCTAATGTAGCTGAACATGCTAACGTTTGCAGTTTACATTAGACCAGATAAAGACACTATGTAATCCATTCCATACACTTCTGCTCTTATATTTTGGGTTTTTGAACTGGTAAAAAAGAAAACACCATCCAAACTCTTTAAATGCGGAGTATCACTTTAACATCTTCTCTCTCTCTACGCTCTAGTGTTGCGTCATTACGTACACTCCAGTAAATCAAATAATAACAAAACAAACATTACTGGGTTTCTTTCCTATTGAATAAACTATGAATTCGTCTTCTATTTATAAACTTTTAACACTATGCAAATGCATATTTTAACTGTATAATAAACAATGAAATTATTTATCACAAATGAAATTACAATGCCTCAATGCAATTATAATAATGAAATGGTATACATTCTACAAATAAACTACATTCATTACATGTACCATTATGACTAAAGGGAGGCAGAGGAATAGCTAAACATTTGACACACTGAGTAAGAGAGAGCACGAGTGAGAGAGAGCAGCCATTGCGTGCTGCTAAGTTAAAGAACGGTAGCTAGCAAAAAATGAATAGCATGTAAACTGTGGGATTAGAGAGAAAGTGTCAATTATATTTACGCTTTCTATAAATCTAATGGCATTGAAAGTAACAGCAGGTTGCTAATGTAGCTGAACATGCTAACGTTTGCAGTTTACATTAGACCAGATAAAGACACTATGTAATCCATTCCATACACTTCTGCTCTTATATTTTGGGTTTTTTGAACTGGTAAAAAAAAGAAAACACCATCCAAACTCTTTAAATGCGGAGTATCACTTTAACATCTTCTCTCTCCGTAGTTCTGTGCTTTCTCGGTTCTCTCCTCTCTCCTTCTGTCGCTTTCAGCAGGTATTTCTGCCTCCGGAGCGGCAGAGTCTGGATCTGTGGTTGTGGGCCACCTGCTGCCCCCGTGTTCCTGCTCGACAACTGCCACTACAGTTGTTGTTATTGGCTCTGTTACTGATGCTGACATTATTCTTCCTATAGCTGTCATTCCTATTATTACTAATTTATTAATATTACCACTACCATTACATTATTCTACTGTATAAAAAAAAATCTACGTGGTCTTTGCATTGTGCCTCCCTAACCCTATCCCCTTCCACCAAACCCCGCCCCTCTCTCTCTCTCCTTCTCTCTTTCTCTCCTCTCTTTCTCTCTAAAATCCTAACACGGCAGCAGCGGATGGCCGCCCACCTTTGAGTCTCTCTCTCTCTCTCTCTCTTTATACACCTTTCTCTCTAAACCTCTCTCTATCTCTCTCTACACCTCTCTCTCCAAACTTTTCCTTTTCTCTCTCTCTCCAAACCTCTCTCTCCTTCTCTCTCTCTCTTTCTCTCTAAAAACCTAACACGGCAGCAGCGGATGGCCGCCCACCTTTGAGTCTGGTTCTTTCCAAGGTTTCTGCCTGTTCAAAGGACGTTTTTTCTTGCCACTGTCGCCAAATGCTTGCTCATGGTGGGATTTGTTGGGTCTCTGTAATTAATATTATAAAGAGTACAGTCTAGACCTACTCTAAAGGAAAAGTGCAATGAGATAACTTCTGTTATGAATTGGTGCTATATAAATAAAATTGAATTGAATTGAATTACTACATCCCCATACATACCACTTCAGCATGTGGAGGAATCTAAAGCTTGACAGGTCTGCTATGCCTAGTTACGGTTGCTAAGCTATAATTGGAAAATCGCTGCTTGGAGGAGGGGTTCAGCGAACAGTCAGCTGATAGAGGCAAAAGTATGCTTTTAAACAATAAAAACATGAAAACATCAGCCATTAAAACTCAATAGTTAGAACCATTCCAGCAGCTTTACCTGGGTCGAGAACATCCGACAAATCAAGATCAAAGCCACCTATAATACAGGTAAGAGAAATTAAGTACCAAGTGGGTACAAGTATAAAATTAAACATGGCGTCTTGGCACAGGAAAGAGGCAAGATGTCTTTAAGGTTTCTAAGCTATAATTGGACAATCGCTGCTTGGTGGAGGGGTTCAGCGAACGGTCAGCTGATATAGGCAACAAGTATGCTTTTAAACAATAAAAACATGAAAACATCAGCCATTAAAACTCAATAGTTAGAACCATTCCAGCAGCTTTACCTGAGCCAAGAACATCATCCAACAAATCAAGATCAAAGCCACCTATAATACAGAAATAAATATACTTATTAGTAGGAAACATTTATTGTTGGTTTAGATCTGCACATGGGATTAGTTGACAAGAAGAAAAGCATAAAATATCACCAGCCTTTTCCTTTAACATCTTCTCTCTCTCTAAAACCTAACACGGCAGCAGCGGATGGCCGCCCACCTTTGAGTCTGGTTCTTTCCAAGGTTTCTGCCTGTTCAAAGGACGTTTTTCTTGCCACTGTCGCCAAATGCTTGCTCATGGTGGGATTTGTTGGGTCTCTGTAATTAATATTACCACTACCATTACATTATTCTACTGTATAAAAAATCTTACTGCATTTACGTTTATCCTTAACCAGCAGTTTTAAATAGGATTCAACGTCGCCCGCTCTGACCCCAGGAAAATGTTTGACCTCACGTTTCTCAAAATGGAACTGCCAATAATCAGAGTTGCTTTCTCAGCGGGTGTGTCGCCGAGTGGGGAGAACTTGTTAGAAACGTGAACAGGTTGGTGGTGAACCGTGGGCTTCTGCAAAGGGTTATGCTTCCTTCGGACAGTCACCCAGCCTCCCTGGAGACGGCTAAAAGGAGCTACCTCTGGTCGGTCCGCACCGGCTAAAGGGGGCCGGCTAACCACAGCAGCTAATGATAGAGTTCCCATGGTGCGGAACCGCGTGTCCAATTCACTAAGCCTCACCTCCAACGCTACAAATAAACTACATTCATTACATGTACCATTATGACTAAAGGGAGGCAGAGGAATAGCTAAACATTTGACACACTGAGTAAGAGAGAGCACGAGTGAGAGAGAGCAGCCATTGCGTGCTGCTAAGTTAAAGAACGGTAGCTAGCAAAAAATGAATAGCATGTAAACTGTGGGATTAGAGAGAAAGTGTCAATTATATTTACGCTTTCTATAAATCTAATGGCATTGAAAGTAACAGCAGGTTGCTAATGTAGCTGATCATGCTAACGTTTGCAGTTTACATTAGACCAGATAAAGACACTATGTAATCCATTCCTTACACTTTTGCTCTTATATTTTAGTTTTTGAGATGGTAAAAAAGAAAACACCATCCACACTCTTTAAATGCGGAGTATCACTTTAACATCTTCTCTCTCTCTCCTTCTGTCGCTTTCAGCAGGTATTTCTGCCTCCGGAGCGGCAGAGTCTGGATCTGTGGTTGTGGGCCACCTGCTGCCCCGTGTTCCTGCTCGACAACTGCCACTACAGTTGTTGTTATTGGCTCTGTTACTGATGCTGACATTATTCTTCCTATAGCTGTCATTCCTATTATTACTAATTTATTAATATTACCACTACCATTACATTATTCTACTGTATAAAAAATCTACGTGGTCTTTGCATTGTGCCTCCCTAACCCTATCCCTTCCACCAAACCCGCCCCTCTCTCTCTCTTCTCTCTCTCTTCTCTCTCTCTAAAATCCTAACACGGCAGCAGCGGATGGCCGCCCACCTTTGAGTCTCTCTCTCTCTCTTTATACACCTTTCTCTCTAAACCTCTCTCTCTCTCTCTTTATACACCTTTCTCTCTAAACCTCTCTCTATCTCTCTCTACACCTCTCTCTCCAAACTTTTCCTTTTCTCTCTCTCTCCAAACCTCTCTCTCTCTTTCTCTCTAAAAACCTAACACGGCAGCAGCGGATGGCCGCCCACCTTTGAGTCTGGTTCTTTCCAAGGTTTCTGCCTGTTCAAAGGACGTTTTTTCTTGCCACTGTCGCCAAATGCTTGCTCATGGTGGGATTTGTTGGGTCTCTGTAATTAATATTATAAAGAGTACAGTCTAGACCTACTCTAAAGGAAAAGTGCAATGAGATAACTTCTGTTATGAATTGGTGCTATATAAATAAAATTGAATTGAATTGAATTACTACATCCCCATACATACCACTTCAGCATGTGGAGGAATCTAAAGCTTGACAGGTCTGCTATGCCTAGTTAAATCAGAATCAGAAATACTTTATTGATCCCCGAAGGGGAAACTCTTTTGTTACAGCAGCTCACTATCACGTCAGTGCACACAGGAATAGAAGTACTAAGCAAAAAAGCAAAAAATATAATACACTATAATACAGGTAAGAGAAATTAAGTACCAAGTGGGTACAAGTATAAAATTAAACATGGCGTCTTCGGCACAGGAAAGAGGCAAGATGTCTTTAAGGTTTCTAAGCTATAATTGGAAAATCGCTGCTTGGTGGAGGGGTTCAGCGAACGGTCAGCTGATATAGGCAACAAGTATGCTTTTAAACAATAAAAACATGAAAACATCAGCCATTAAAACGCAATACTGGTCAGACCCTAGTTAGAACCATTCCAGCAGCTTTACCTGGGTCGAGAACATCCGACAAATCAAGATCAAAGCCACCTATAATACAGAAATAAATATACTTATTAGTAGGAAACATTCATTGTTGGTTTAGATCTGCACATGGGATTAGTTGACAAGAAGAAAAGCATAAAATATCATCAGCCTTTTCCTTTAACATCCATGTCAATAAAGGAGTCAGAACCAATGAACAAGTTGAAATATTTGTAGACTCACCTCCTCCACTCTTTGGTGGTTTAACAGTAGGTTTGTCAGCTTTGGAGTTAGGGTCTGTGGATACAAAGATGTTATCAGCATCAATAATGAAGTAAATACAGAAAGAGAGCAGATGTATTATGGTGTGTGGCATAAGAGAGTGTTTGCACACAGCAAAATTACCAGAGGATTATAATGGCAAAACTAATCATTTCCAGGTGATAATAAACCAAAAGAAAAGCTGGACGGGCCAGAATAAATATAAGTATGACCAAAAAAAAGTAATATCAGACTGTCATTTCATTCTAACATAACCCTGTTTGGCTGATTAGCTCACAGAGGATTAAAATAGAAAGAGTAAATTATATTTTCGCTTTCTATAAATCTAATGGCATTGAAAATAACAGTAGGTTTCTAATGTAGCTGATCATGCTAACGTTTGCAGTTTACATTAGACCAGATAAAGACACTATGTAATCCATTCCTTACACTTTTGCTCTTATATTTTAGTTTTTTTGAGATGGTAAAAAAAAAGAAAACACCATCCACACTCTTTAAATGCAGCGTATCACTCCTACTACAGCCCCATGCATACTACTTCAGCATGTGGAGGAATCTAAAGCTTGACAGGCCTGCTATGCCTAGTTACGGTTGCTAAGCTATAATTGGACAATCGCTGCTTGGAGGAGGGGTTCAGCGAACAGTCAGCTGATAGAGGCAAAAAGTATGCTTTTAAACAACAAAAACATGAAAACATCAGCCATTAAAACTCAATAGTTAGAACCATTCCAGCAGCTTTACCTGAGCCAAGAACATCATCCAACAAATCAAGATCAAAGTCACCTATGATACAGAAATAAACATACTTATTAATAGGAAACATTTATTGTTGGTTTAGATCTGCACATGGGATTAGTTGACAAGAAGAAAAGCATAAAATATCACCAGCCTTTTCCTTAAACATCCATGTAAATGAAGGAGTCAGAACCAATGAACGAGTTGAAATATTTGTAGACTCACCTCCTCCAGCAGGTTTGGGGTTGGGGTCTGTGGATAGAAAGATGTTATCAGCATCAATAATGAAGTAAATACAGAAAGAGAGCAGATGCATTATGGTGTGTGGCATCAGGGAGTGTTCGCACACAGCAAAATTTCCAGAGCATTATAATGGCAAAACTAATCATTTCCAGGTGATAATAAACCAAAAGAAAAGCTGGACAGGCCAGAATAAATATGACAAAAAAAAGTAATATCAGACTGTCATTTCATTCTAACATATCCCTGTTTGGCTGATTAGCTTACAGAGGATTAATTCAATAAAATTGTATTTATAAAGCGCCAATTCATAACAAAAGTTATCTCATTGCACTTTTCCTATAGAGCAGGTCTAGACCGTACTCTTTATAATATTATTTACAGAGACCCAACAAATCCCACCATGAGCAAGCATTTGGCGACAATGGCAAGAAAAAACATTCTTTAACAGGCAGGAACCTTGGACAGAACCAGATTCAATGGTGGGCGGCCATCCGCTGCTGCCGTGTTAGGCTTTGACAGAGAAAAAGAGTAAGCGAGAGAGAGAGAAGGAGAGGGAGAGGTTTGGAGAGAGAGAGAGAGAGAGAGAAGGACAAGTTTGGAGCGAGAGGTGTAGAGAGAGATAGAGAGAGGTTTAGAGTGAAAGGTGTAGAGAGAGAGAGAGAGAGAGAGAGAGGTTTTGGGAGGGTGGGCACAATGCAAATACCAACTAAAATTTTTAAAATAGTAATAATGTAATGGTAATGGTAAAATATATGTTAATATATTAATAATAATAGGAACGACAGCTATAGGAATAATAATGACAGTAACAGAGTCAATAACAACAAGTGTAGTAGCAGTTGTCAAGCAGGAACACAGGGGCAGCAGGTGGCCCACAACCACCGATCCAGACTCTGCAGCTCCAGAGGCAGAAATACCTGCTGAAAGCGACAGGAGAGAGGAGAAAAATGAGAAAGCACAGAACTACGGGAGAGAGAAGATGTCAAGTTAGTAACATGCAGTAATGGGATAAGAATGCATACAGATGGAGAGGGAGAGAGGTGCAGTTTTTGCCTAATAGCGTGTAGTCCAGTAATAGCAGTTCAAAAGTTATTAAATAATGGTCCGATAATGAAGGATTCTGTGGAAAGACTATTAAATGTTCAATTTCAATGCCGTATACCAGAACAAGGTCGAGGTGTGGTTAAAACAGTGAGTGGCTTCATGTACACTCTGACAAAAGCCAATCGAATCTAATAATGAGATAAATGCAGTACTAAGGCTATCATTTTCAACGTCCACATGAATATTGAAAATAAGGACTAAACTTGATAAAAACTCTGAGAATTCAGATAAAAATTCAGAATAAGGATCAGGAGCGTGGTACACTATAACAAATAGAATTGGCTGTCGTGTTTTCCAGGTCGGGTGAGAAAGACTAACAACAAGGCTTTCGAATGAGTTATAATTAGTTTAGGTTTAGGATTGATTATGTAACCCTTTTGCCAACCAGCTCGTTATTAACAAGGAATAACTACAGTATATAGACTCCTTTAACTTCCAAATTTGACACTGGCAAAAGAGACATCCCGATGTATAAAACCTTTGTCTAGGGTAAAAGTATGATTCTAGCTTCAAAATAAATGAAAGGATTCTCAGGTATAATAATTTATAATTAGTTAAAAACAGGTACCTCTAAATGTAATTACCTTGTGGTTATTTTCCTTTTACAGTGTTGATTTTACAGTGTACAAAGGCGAAACTCACACATTGGATACCTTTTATGCTTTTGTATTAAAAAGGTTCAGTTTTAATTCAAATGTATTCACTATAAGAAATTCACTCGACATAAGTTATTTCCCACGAGTCATTCCCACCACGAGTGCACTCGATTTTGAGTCAGCAAGCTTGCGTTTCGTTGGCGCGCGTTGGAGCTCAAATCTTTTGTAATAGTGTTGAATAATCCTACCAGTCTGCAGTTCACCATTACGGCCAAAAAAAGGAAGGAAGTACATCGATGAGATGGGCACACGGAATCCGCTCTCCTGGCTGTCGTCCTCAACGCAGGTGAGTGCGGGTGTTCGTCCGGTGATCACGCCGTCTCTCTCTCCCGACTGGTTCCGAGGTGAATTAGCAAAGACACGGTGCTAGCAACTTTAGCTTAGCTCTTCCAGCTCATTCTTTAGAAAACTATTTAAACTCGCCCCAGGCTGCACGAGTCGTCTGCGAGTCCTCCGTAGTCCTCCGAAACAAGGGGAAGTTTTCCAAGTGTGCTGAGGCGCAGCTTTTAAACACTTTTTCTAGGTTTTGCGAGCTAGTGTAATGTGCGGCCATGGTCACTGCTGCTCCGTCCTTCCCGCTTCTCAGGTGGTGTTTTTTTCTCTCTCTCTACGCTCTAGTGTTGCGTCATTACGTACACTCCAGTAAATCAAATAATAACAAAACAAACATTACTGGGTTTCTTTCCTATTGAATAAACTATGAATTCTTCTTCTATTTATAAACTTTTAACACTATGCAAATGCATATTTTAACTGTATAATAAACAATGAAATTATTTATCACAAATGAAATTACAATGCCTCAATGCAATTATAATAATGAAATGGTATACATTCTCGTAAATAAAAAAAAACACAAAATACCCTGATATACTAAATAATCAGGTTATTACACTCTCCCCTCACCAAAAAAAGGCATGTCCACATGACTTGGCATAACATGGCGAGATAAACTCAAACTAAGTAATGAAAGGGGAACTAATCCACTTGTAAAGGCATGAAACATATTTCACAGTAAGATTGGGACTACCTGGTGTGTCATAGGTAAGTCTGGACGGAACTTTCCTGAGTCTCTGAGATTTTCTTGTCTCACCGTCAGTCTGCAAGTCAATCTGTTCTGAACCTACAGTCTGAGTGTCTTGAGTCTCTGTCTCAGTATGAATTGTTTCTTGCAAGTCTGAATGTTCAACTATGTCAGATCTAGTCTCTTCTGTATCAGCTTCTTGTTTTTCAGGAATGTTTTGCAAACCTTCAGCCTGAACTTCCAGTTGAATATCGAGATCTAGACTGAACGGTTCTGGCGGTTCATTGTCTGATTGGGCATTTTGAACACTGAATGGCAAATCATACCAAACTCCAAGTTCTTCATCTTCTGTATCAGTGTTTTTCTTGTTCCGACATTTCAGGATTCTCAACTGAACTTTTGTCTTTTTGTTTGTTACGTCTTCTTCTCGGTTTTCTCTTTGGAACAGGATCTTGGTTTTGTACTTGATTTAAACATACTTTCTGTCCCAGAGGCAAAATGTGGTTTCGATGAAGGATTTTGATTGGACCATTTCCATCTTCTGGTTTCAGCGAAACACAGGTAAGTTTGACATCTGGCTTTCCACCACATAAGGTGTTGAAACCCAACGGTCTGCCAGCTTATGTTTTCCTTGCAAACCCAGGTTGCGTGAGAACTCTGTCTCCTGGTAGAAGTTGTGTAAACTTGATCTTTTGTTATATCTTTGTTTGTTCCTTTGTTCTGTCTGACAGCGGCACACTCTGCGAGTTGATAGGCTGCTTTTAGTTCTCTCCTCATTTCTGTGACATACTTGAGGTAGGTTTCTTTGGTTGTATTGTCACTGGATGTTCCAAAACACAAATCCACAGGCATTCTTGCTTGGCGTCCAAACATTATATAGTAGGGCGAGAAACCAGTGGCTTCATTTGGCGTGCAATTATAAGCGTGGACCAAATGTGCAATGTGTTGGCTCAATTTTCTCTTCTTGTCTGGCTCAAGGGTTCCAAGCATGTCTAGCAAGGTTCTGTTAAATCTTTCAGGTTGGGGATCCCCTTGAGGATGATATGGAGTCGTTCTTGATTTGTCGACACCAAGGGAACTCAACAACTCGTGAATGAGACAACTCTCAAAATCTCGTCCCTGATCACTGTGCATGCGTCTTGGCAAACCATAATGGACAAAGTATTTCTCAAGCAGAACTTTGGCCACAGTCACAGCTTTTTGATCTTTAGTAGGGAAGGCTTGAGCATAGCGAGTGTAGTGATCAGTTATGACCAGGACATTCTCTGTGTTACTTGAGTCCGGTTCGATGGACAAGAAATCCATACATACTAAATCCAGTGAGCCATCACTTTGCATGTGAAACAAAGGGGCGACTCTCTTTGGAAGTGTTTTTCTCTTTATGCACCTTTCACAGTTCTTACAATGTTCTTCAACATCTGATTTCATCTTTGGCCAATAGAATCTCTCTTTGATGAGTCCATAGGTCTTGTCAATGCCAAGATGACCAGAATCATCATGAAGTGCTTTCATTTCATTTTTCTGAACTTTTCAGGCAAGACGAGTTGTGAGCGACGGTTTTGGCCAGGTGGAACAGTGACTCTATACATGACATCTTGTTGCAACTTTAGTCTGTCCCACTCTCTTAGTAGTAGTGAGGTGATTGGGGTTTTTGACTTGACATAGGTTGTGTTTCTTTCTTTTAGAGCTTTCCATATCTCAGAGAGACTAGGATCTTCTTGTTGAGACGTTGAGATTTCAAAGGGACTTAAGATAGGCATTCCCTTAAGACTGAGAGTCGATAGATTACAGTAGGCTTTAGGTATGGCGTTCATGGAAAAGCCTAAGTGATCAACTGCTCTTTCTGGACAGGTGTTTTTCTTGTTTATGGTTGAGGTTTGACACATGGCTCTGACACCATCTGCTGAGATGTCCGTCCATTGTGTGGATCTTTGATCTTGGCTGAGGTGTGGGCACCTTGACAGGGCGTCAGCATCAATATTCTGAACTCCTGATCTGTACTTTAGACTGAAGTCATATGTTGACAGAGCCGCGAGCCAACAATGCCCTGTTGCGTCTAACTTGGCGGACGTCAACACATATGTCAAAGGGTTATTGTCGGTTCTGACTTCAAACTTAACGCCATAGAGATAATCATGCAGTTTATCAACAACAGCCCACTTTAACGCAAGGTACTCCAATTTATGAGCAGGATAATGACGTTCCGATGGAGTTAAACTGCGACTGATGAAAGCAACGGGTCTTAGCCCTTCACCTTGGTCTTGATACAGAACTCCCCCGAGTCCTTCTCGACTGGCGTCAACATGTAGCACATAGGGTAACTGTGGGTCAGCAAAGGCTAGAACTGGAGCATTTGTGAGTCTTTGCTTCAACTCTTTGAAAGCAGCCTCGCATTTGTCATCCCAGCGACTACCAAAATGGCTGTGACGGGTTGAGGTAGGCTTCATCCTGCTTTTTCTTGGATCTTTTGGCATTAGGTGGGTATCCAGACAAGAGTTGATTCAGTGGGGAAGCAACTTTCGAGTAGTCTTTCACAAAGCGTCTATAATATCCACAGAACCCGAGGAAGGACCTTAAAGCAGTTACAGTAGTTGGTCTTGGCCATGTGGTGACCGCTTCAGTTTTCTTTGGGTCTGTCGACACTCCCTCTTGCGATACAATGTGGCCAACATAGGACACAGACGGTTGACAAAACTGGCATTTGTCTAACGACAGCTTGAGACCCTCTTCTTTTAGGCGGTCGAGCACTTTTAGTAGTTTCTGTTCATGCTCTTCAAGTGTTGCACCAAATACGATAAGGTCATCCAAGTAGACCAAAACTTCCAGCAAGTTCATGTCACCAACAGTTCTTTCCATGATTCGCTGAAAAGTTGCAGGAGCACCTGACACTCCTTGTGGCATTCTTTCGAATTGGTAAAAACCAAGAGGACAAATAAAAGCGGTCTTTTCCTTATCGGTTTCACTCATTGGCACTTGGTAGTATCCACTTCTGAGATCTGGGACGCTAAACCACTTGCTTCCATTGAGACATGCCAATGCGTCTTCAATCTTGGGTACTGTGTACTGGTCAGGGATAGTGCGCCTGTTTAATGTACGATAGTCCACACACATACGGATCTTTCCATTTTTCTTTCGTACGACCACTATAGGTGACGCATACGGACTACGTGACTCAGTGATTATGCCAGTTTCTTTCAGGTCTGACAGGTGTTGTCTGAGCGCTTCAAGATCAGCAGGCGGCAGGCGATGGGATCTTTCCCTGAATGGCTTGTATTCAGTAGTTTTGATTGCATGTTGGGTACTTTTACTACATCCAACATCGAACTCATGTGTTGAAAATACATCACTGCGCTCCAACATTTTCTTCACCAGTCTGTCTTTCCATTTCTTGGGGACAGGGGAAGTGCCAAAGTCAAAAGATGACTGGGTCACTCTCTTTGATGACTTGAGATCAGTCTCTTTATTGACAGTAGGAGTTGGTAGCACATCAACGGGAAAAAGGTGGGCTATTGGCATACCTCTTGTCAGTGTGATTTCTTTCGTTGAAATTGTTATTGACCAGAACAGTGATTCTTCTGGAACTGACAACAGTAGCTCCCTGCAATTCGGGTCTCACTAGGAGTTGATCTGGAAACCTTGGTTCTTCAGCAAGATCATCGGGTGAGTCCACCAAAATGGCTTGGGTACTTGGTGTTCCATGAAACTTTGGCACGCCTTTGATCCTTACAACACCACCTGGACGTATTGTAATTGGCTTTGGTTGGGCGAACCAGACAGATCCTCTCTTGTGGCTGTCAGTTTCAGGTGGAGACTTAGACATTTCCTCCAGAGCCTTTCTGAATGCAGGATGAATGTGTTTGACTGTTGTGAAGTTTTCTTCTTTCTCTTTGTAACTTTTGAGAAGTCTTCTCACAGTGGGTGTGTTTGTGCCAACAAGTATAGCTGCATTGTCTTTCACGACTGGATCAGGACAAACTAACACGAGTGCATCAATGGTCTCTGTCACGCCAACATCTGCTTCTCTGAACTCAAGCTTGAGGGACAAATAACCATCGTACGGGTAATCAGAAGGACTGAGACCCCATATCTGCAAAGCACTGATAGGTAACAATGGCAGATGTGTCAAGTACTTGTCATAGAAGGATCTGTAGAGCAGGGTGACTTGAGAGCCGGTGTCGAGTATGGCTTTAGTGTAAATGCCTTCAATCTTGGGTACTGTGTACTGGTCAGGGATAGTGCGCCTGTTTAATGTACGATAGTCCACACACATACGGATCTTTCCATTTTTCTTTCGTACGACCACTATAGGTGACGCATACGGACTACGTGACTCAGTGATTATGCCAGTTTCTTTCAGGTCTGACAGGTGTTGTCTGAGCGCTTCAAGATCAGCAGGCGGCAGGCGATGGGATCTTTCCCTGAATGGCTTGTATTCAGTAGTTTTGATTGCATGTTGGGTACTTTTACTACATCCAACATCGAACTCATGTGTTGAAAATACATCACTGCGCTCCAACATTTTCTTCACCAGTCTGTCTTTCCATTTCTTGGGGACAGGGGAAGTGCCAAAGTCAAAAGATGACTGGGTCACTCTCTTTGATGACTTGAGATCAGTCTCTTTATTGACAGTAGGAGTTGGTAGCACATCAACGGGAAAAAGGTGGGCTATTGGCATACCTCTTGTCAGTGTGATTTCTTTCGTTGAAATTGTTATTGACCAGAACAGTGATTCTTCTGGAACTGACAACAGTAGCTCCCTGCAATTCGGGTCTCACTAGGAGTTGATCTGGAAACCTTGGTTCTTCAGCAAGATCATCGGGTGAGTCCACCAAAATGGCTTGGGTACTTGGTGTTCCATGAAACTTTGGCACGCCTTTGATCCTTACAACACCACCTGGACGTATTGTAATTGGCTTTGGTTGGGCGAACCAGACAGATCCTCTCTTGTGGCTGTCAGTTTCAGGTGGAGACTTAGACATTTCCTCCAGAGCCTTTCTGAATGCAGGATGAATGTGTTTGACTGTTGTGAAGTTTTCTTCTTTCTCTTTGTAACTTTTGAGAAGTCTTCTCACAGTGGGTGTGTTTGTGCCAACAAGTATAGCTGCATTGTCTTTCACGACTGGATCAGGACAAACTAACACGAGTGCATCAATGGTCTCTGTCACGCCAACATCTGCTTCTCTGAACTCAAGCTTGAGGGACAAATAACCATCGTACGGGTAATCAGAAGGACTGAGACCCCATATCTGCAAAGCACTGATAGGTAACAATGGCAGATGTGTCAAGTACTTGTCATAGAAGGATCTGTAGAGCAGGGTGACTTGAGAGCCGGTGTCGAGTATGGCTTTAGTGTAAATGCCTTCAATCTTGGGTACTGTGTACTGGTCAGGGATAGTGCGCCTGTTTAATGTACGATAGTCCACACACATACGGATCTTTCCATTTTTCTTTCGTACGACCACTATAGGTGACGCATACGGACTACGTGACTCAGTGATTATGCCAGTTTCTTTCAGGTCTGACAGGTGTTGTCTGAGCGCTTCAAGATCAGCAGGCGGCAGGCGACGGGATCTTTCCCTGAATGGCTTGTCTTCAGTAGTTTTGATTGCATGTTGGGTACTTTTACTACATCCAACATCAAACTCATGTGTTGAAAATACATCACTGCGCTCCAACATTTTCTTCACCAGTCTGTCTTTCCATTTCTTGGGGACAGGGGAAGTGCCAAAGTCAAAAGATGACTGGGTCACTCTCTTTGATGACTCGAGATCAGTCTCTTTATTGACAGTAGGAGTTGGTAGCACATCAACGGGAAAAAGGTGGGCTATTGGCATACCTCTTGTCAGTGTGATTTCTTTCGTTGAAATTGTTATTGACCAGAACAGTGATTCTTCTGGAACTGACAACAGTAGCTGCCTGCAATTCGGGTCTCACTAGGAGTTGATCTGGAAACCTTGGTTCTTCAGCAAGATCATCGGGTGAGTCCACCAAAATGGCTTGGGTACTTGGTGTTCCATGAAACTTTGGCACGCCTTTGATCCTTACAACACCACCTGGACGTATTGTAATTGGCTTTGGTTGGGCGAACCAGACAGATCCTCTCTTGTGGCTGTCAGTTTCAGGTGGAGACTTAGACATTTCCTCCAGAGCCTTTCTGAATGCAGGATGAATGTGTTTGACTGTTGTGAAGTTTTCTTCTTTCTCTTTGTAACTTTTGAGAAGTCTTCTCACAGTGGGTGTGTTTGTGCCAACAAGTATAGCTGCATTGTCTTTCACAAAGCGTCTATAATATCCACAGAACCCGAGGAAGGACCTTAAAGCAGTTACAGTAGTTGGTCTTGGCCATGTGGTGACCGCTTCAGTTTTCTTTGGGTCTGTCGACACTCCCTCTTGCGATACAATGTGGCCAACATAGGACACAGACGGTTGACAAAACTGGCATTTGTCTAACGACAGCTTGAGACCCTCTTCTTTTAGGCGGTCGAGCACTTTTAGTAGTTTCTGTTCATGCTCTTCAAGTGTTGCACCAAATACGATAAGGTCATCCAAGTAGACCAAAACTTCCAGCAAGTTCATGTCACCAACAGTTCTTTCCATGATTCGCTGAAAAGTTGCAGGAGCACCTGACACTCCTTGTGGCATTCTTTCGAATTGGTAAAAACCAAGAGGACAAATAAAAGCGGTCTTTTCCTTATCGGTTTCACTCATTGGCACTTGGTAGTATCCACTTCTGAGATCTGGGACGCTAAACCACTTGCTTCCATTGAGACATGCCAATGCGTCTTCAATCTTGGGTACTGTGTACTGGTCAGGGATAGTGCGCCTGTTTAATGTACGATAGTCCACACACATACGGATCTTTCCATTTTTCTTTCGTACGACCACTATAGGTGACGCATACGGACTACGTGACTCAGTGATTATGCCAGTTTCTTTCAGGTCTGACAGGTGTTGTCTGAGCGCTTCAAGATCAGCAGGCGGCAGGCGACGGGATCTTTCCCTGAATGGCTTGTCTTCAGTAGTTTTGATTGCATGTTGGGTACTTTTACTACATCCAACATCAAACTCATGTGTTGAAAATACATCACTGCGCTCCAACATTTTCTTCACCAGTCTGTCTTTCCATTTCTTGGGGACAGGGGAAGTGCCAAAGTCAAAAGATGACTGGGTCACTCTCTTTGATGACTTGAGATCAGTCTCTTTATTGACAGTAGGAGTTGGTAGCACATCAACGGGAAAAAGGTGGGCTATTGGCATACCTCTTGTCAGTGTGATTTCTTTCGTTGAAATTGTTATTGACCAGAACAGTGATTCTTCTGGAACTGACAACAGTAGCTCCCTGCAATTCGGGTCTCACTAGGAGTTGATCTGGAAACCTTGGTTCTTCAGCAAGATCATCGGGTGAGTCCACCAAAATGGCTTGGGTACTTGGTGTTCCATGAAACTTTGGCACGCCTTTGATCCTTACAACACCACCTGGACGTATTGTAATTGGCTTTGGTTGGGCGAACCAGACAGATCCTCTCTTGTGGCTGTCAGTTTCAGGTGGAGACTTAGACATTTCCTCCAGAGCCTTTCTGAATGCAGGATGAATGTGTTTGACTGTTGTGAAGTTTTCTTCTTTCTCTTTGTAACTTTTGAGAAGTCTTCTCACAGTGGGTGTGTTTGTGCCAACAAGTATAGCTGCATTGTCTTTCACGACTGGATCAGGACAAACTAACACGAGTGCATCAATGGTCTCTGTCACGCCAACATCTGCTTCTCTGAACTCAAGCTTGAGGGACAAATAACCATCGTACGGGTAATCAGAAGGACTGAGACCCCATATCTGCAAAGCACTGATAGGTAACAATGGCAGATGTGTCAAGTACTTGTCATAGAAGGATCTGTAGAGCAGGGTGACTTGAGAGCCGGTGTCGAGTATGGCTTTAGTGTAAATGCCTTCAATCTGTACAGGTACAGTAGAACTTGGGCCGACTAAGCCTTCAGGAATAGTGTCTTCCACTTCTCTCTCTGTTTTGATGCTCTTGGAACGTGTCTTTACCTCCGGGACGCCAGGCCGTTCCACTACTGGGACCCATGGTAGTTTCCCGATTTCTTGGTGAGTTTGATCAGCCGCTTGTTGACTCTTTGTAAGTTTTCAACTCCATCACATTCTCTCATGTAGTGTCCGTCCTCTCCACACCGGTAACAAAAGATGCCAGGTTGCTCTGAATATGTCTTTTGTCTTGGTGGAGGTGCATATCTTTTGAACTTATTTTTGGTTGTAGGATCTGGTCTTTGACTCTGGTTCTCAGTCTGAGCTGCTGCTGCGACAGTTGCAACTTTGAGGTTATTAATTTCAACTTTCATCGCACTCAGTTCATTCTTGAGTCTTTCCACTTGGCTCAGCTTTGACTTCAGGCACAGGCTTAGTGACTGAGGCAACAGGCTTTGACATTACTGTGCTTTTAACATCACTTCTGCCTTGTAGCACGTCTTCTTCTTCTCTGACTTCTTTTAAAAGTTCATTGAAGGTTAGTGGAGGTCTTAGCTTGTGGGTCATGCTTATGCGCATTGCAATCATGTCATGCTGCAGAGTACCTCGTACAACTTGTTCAATGCGGAGCCTGTTCATGTCAGCTAACTGCAAACCTCCTTTTCTGAAGATTGAATGCAACAGTTTATCAAGTCTGAGCAGGTAGGATGACAACTTTTCTCCTTCACTTTGAAACGTGTGTCTGAATTTGACAAGGAGATTGGATGAACTTTCAGTGGTTCCAAAAGCTATTTCGAGTGCTTGCATGTAGTCGTTGGCAGTTGCATTGGGATTTTGTGCTTTCAGGAATCTTATTATATCAGCAGCGGGACCCTTGAGACTCTCCACAATTCTTTGTTTCTTTATGCCATCACCGCATTGCCACTCCTCCAACATATGTGTGGTTTGCTCTGCCCAGGCATCATACTCTTCCTCTCCACTAGGGGTAGGGCGCATTCCAGAGAACATCCGCAGTTTCCGGTAGCTTTGAGTCTCGGCAGGTGCAGAGTTGCATTTGTCCACGAGAGAGCTAATAGCATTGATGAGAGCAGCGTTAATATCAAAAGGTGGAGGGTTTAACAGTCCTTTAACATCAGCAATGCTCTTGCCTTCATGCTGGAGAAACATCAGTAGCTTTACGTGGAAGTCTTCAGACTCTTCGGGTGCTGCTGGCAGTAGGTGAATTGGCCAGGGACCAACTTGACCAGCAACGCCGACTTGGTCAGGTAAAGTCTGGGTTGTCACATCAACTAAAGTCTGAACTAACACAAGTGCATCAATGGTCTCTGTCACGCCAACATCTGCTTCTCTGAACTCAAGCTTGAGGGACAAATAACCATCGTACGGGTAATCAGAAGGACTGAGACCCCATATCTGCAAAGCACTGATAGGTAACAATGGCAGATGTGTCAAGTACTTGTCATAGAAGGATCTGTAGAGCAGGGTGACTTGAGAGCCGGTGTCGAGTATGGCTTTAGTGTAAATGCCTTCAATCTGTACAGGTACAGTAGAACTTGGGCCGACTAAGCCTTCAGGAATAGTGTCTTCCACTTCTCTCTCTGTTTTGATGCTCTTGAACGTGTCTTTACCTCCGGGACGCCAGGCCGTTCCACTACTGGGACCCATGGTAGTTTCGATTTCTTGGTGAGTTTGATCAGCCGCTTGTTGACTCTTTGTAAGTTTTCAACTCCATCACATTCTCTCATGTAGTGTCCGTCCTCTCCACACGGTAACAAAAGATGCCAGGTTGCTCTGAATATGTCTTTTGTCTTGGTGGAGGTGCATATCTTTGAACTTATTTTTGGTTGTAGGATCTGGTCTTTGACTCTGGTTCTCAGTCTGAGCTGCTGCTGCGACAGTTGCAACTTTGAGGTTATTAATTTCAACTTTCATCGCACTCAGTTCATTCTTGAGTCTTTCCACTTGGCTCAGCTTTGACTTCAGGCACAGGCTTAGTGACTGAGGCAACAGGCTTTGACATTACTGTGCTTTTAACATCACTTCTGCCTTGTAGCACGTCTTCTTCTTCTCTGACTTCTTTTAAAAGTTCATTGAAGGTTAGTGGAGGTCTTAGCTTGTGGGTCATGCTTATGCGCATTGCAATCATGTCATGCTGCAGAGTACCTCGTACAACTTGTTCAATGCGGAGCCTGTTCATGTCAGCTAACTGCAAACCTCCTTTTCTGAAGATTGAATGCAACAGTTTATCAAGTCTGAGCAGGTAGGATGACAAGTTTTCTTCTTCTCTTTGTAACTTTTGAGAAGTCTTCTCACAGTGGGTGTGTTTGTGCCAACAAGTATAGCTGCATTGTCTTTCACGACTGGATCAGGACAAACTAACACGAGTGCATCAATGGTCTCTGTCACGCCAACATCTGCTTCTCTGAACTCAAGCTTGAGGGACAAATAACCATCGTACGGGTAATCAGAAGGACTGAGACCCCATATCTGCAAAGCACTGATAGGTAACAATGGCAGATGTGTCAAGTACTTGTCATAGAAGGATCTGTAGAGCAGGGTGACTTGAGAGCCGGTGTCGAGTATGGCTTTAGTGTAAATGCCTTCAATCTGTACAGGTACAGTAGAACTTGGGCCGACTAAGCCTTCAGGAATAGTGTCTTCCACTTCTCTCTCTCTCCCGACTGGTTCCGAGGTGAATTAGCAAAGACACGGTGCTAGCAACTTTAGCTTAGCTCTTCCAGCTCATTCTTTAGAAAACTATTTAAACTCGCCCCAGGCTGCACGAGTCTCTGAGATTTTCTTGTCTCACCGTCAGTCTGCAAGTCAATCTGTTCTGAACCTACAGTCTGAGTGTCTTGAGTCTCTGTCTCAGTATGAATTGTTATTGACCAGAACAGTGATTCTTCTGGAACTGACAACAGTAGCTGCCTGCAATTCGGGTCTCACTAGGAGTTGATCTGGAAACCTTGGTTCTTCAGCAAGATCATCGGGTGAGTCCACCAAAATGGCTTGGGTACTTGGTGTTCCATGAAACTTTGGCACGCCTTTGATCCTTACAACACCACCTGGACGTATTGTAATTGGCTTTGGTTGGGCGAACCAGACAGATCCTCTCTTGTGGCTGTCAGTTTCAGGTGGAGACTTAGACATTTCCTCCAGAGCCTTTCTGAATGCAGGATGAATGTGTTTGACTGTTGTGAAGTTTTCTTCTTCTCTTTGTAACTTTTGAGAAGTCTTCTCACAGTGGGTGTGTTTGTGCCAACAAGTATAGCTGCATTGTCTTTCACGACTGGATCAGGACAAACTAACACGAGTGCATCAATGGTCTCTGTCACGCCAACATCTGCTTCTCTGAACTCAAGCTTGAGGGACAAATAACCATCGTACGGGTAATCAGAAGGACTGAGACCCCATATCTGCAAAGCACTGATAGGTAACAATGGCAGATGTGTCAAGTACTTGTCATAGAAGGATCTGTAGAGCAGGGTGACTTGAGAGCCGGTGTCGAGTATGGCTTTAGTGTAAATGCCTTCAATCTGTACAGGTACAGTAGAACTTGGGCCGACTAAGCCTTCAGGAATAGTGTCTTCCACTTCTCTCTCTGTTTTGATGCTCTTGGAACGTGTCTTTACCTCCGGGACGCCAGGCCGTTCCACTACTGGGACCCATGGTAGTTTCCCGATTTCTTGGTGAGTTTGATCAGCCGCTTGTTGACTCTTTGTAAGTTTTCAACTCCATCACATTCTCTCATGTAGTGTCCGTCCTCTCCACACCGGTAACAAAAGATGCCAGGTTGCTCTGAATATGTCTTTTGT
Source organism: Siniperca scherzeri (assembly GCA_027580175.1). Taxonomy (NCBI): domain Eukaryota; kingdom Metazoa; phylum Chordata; class Actinopteri; order Centrarchiformes; family Sinipercidae; genus Siniperca; species Siniperca scherzeri. Next base: position 18,981,002 of record CM050853.1, read on the forward strand.
CTTGGTGGAGGTGCATATCTTTTGAACTTATTTTTGGTTGTAGGATCTGGTCTTTGACTCTGGTTCTCAGTCTGAGCTGCTGCTGCGACAGTTGCAACTTTGAGGTTATTAATTTCAACTTTCATCGCACTCAGTTCATTCTTGAGTCTTTCCACTTCGGGCTCAGCTTTGACTTCAGGCACAGGCTTAGTGACTGAGGCAACAGGCTTTGACATTACTGTGCTTTTAACATCACTTCTGCCTTGTAGCACGTCTTCTTCTTCTCTGACTTCTTTTAAAAGTTCATTGAAGGTTAGTGGAGGTCTTAGCTTGTGGGTCATGCTTATGCGCATTGCAATCATGTCATGCTGCAGAGTACCTCGTACAACTTGTTCAATGCGGAGCCTGTTCATGTCAGCTAACTGCAAACCTCCTTTTCTGAAGATTGAATGCAACAGTTTATCAAGTCTGAGCAGGTAGGATGACAACTTTTCTCCTTCACTTTGAAACGTGTGTCTGAATTTGACAAGGAGATTGGATGAACTTTCAGTGGTTCCAAAAGCTATTTCGAGTGCTTGCATGTAGTCGTTGGCAGTTGCATTGGGATTTTGTGCTTTCAGGAATCTTATTATATCAGCAGCGGGACCCTTGAGACTCTCCACAATTCTTTGTTTCTTTATGCCATCACCGCATTGCCACTCCTCCAACATATGTGTGGTTTGCTCTGCCCAGGCATCATACTCTTCCTCTCCACTAGGGGTAGGGCGCATTCCAGAGAACATCCGCAGTTTCCGGTAGCTTTGAGTCTCGGCAGGTGCAGAGTTGCATTTGTCCACGAGAGAGCTAATAGCATTGATGAGAGCAGCGTTAATATCAAAAGGTGGAGGGTTTAACAGTCCTTTAACATCAGCAATGCTCTTGCCTTCATGCTGGAGAAACATCAGTAGCTTTACGTGGAAGTCTTCAGACTCTTCGGGTGCTGCTGGCAGTAGGTGAATTGGCCAGGGACCAACTTGACCAGCAACGCCGACTTGGTCAGGTAAAGTCTGGGTTGTCACATCAACTAAAGTCTGAACTAACACAAAGTCAGTCTTGGAGGTCAAATCTGGTCGTTTTTCAACTATTCTGGTCCTTCCAAAAGCTTTAACTAAGCTAAGGACTTCAAGTAGGACATCGTCAGTGACGTCATGAACACCACTTAAGACTATTGCATGAGCAGGGTCTAGCTGATGTGTTTTACACCATGCACTAATCTCAACTGCATCCATTTTGTCTGATTAAAGCAGAAAATCACAGCAAATCTCAATGAAAAATGAGCAATATCAAAAGCAACTCAACACTGGGTACACAGTGTAATCACAATACTGGGCAAATTGCTAAAAAACATCTGAGCAAAATTAAAGACTATCCCGGACGAGCCCCAAAAAATGTAACCCTTTTGCCAACCAGCTCGTTATTAACAAGGAATAACTACAGTATATAGACTCATTTAACTTCCAAATTTGACACTGGCAAAAGAGACATCCCGATGTATAAAACCTTTGTCTAGGGTAAAAGTATGATTCTAGCTTCAAAATAAATGAAAGGATTCTCAGGTATAATAATTTATAATTAGTTAAAAACAGGTACCTCTAAATGTAATTACCTTGTGGTTATTTTCCTTTTACAGTGTTGATTTTACAGTGTACAAAGGCGAAACTCACACATTCGATCGTTTATGCTTTTGTATTAAAAAGGTTCAGTTTTAATTCAAATGTATTCACTATAAGAAATTCACTCGACATAAGTTATTTACCACGAGTCATTCCCACCACGAGTGCACTCGATTTTGAGTCAGCAAGCTTGCGTTTCGTTGGCGCGTTGGAGCTCAAATCCTTTGTAATAGTGTTGAATAATCCTACCAGTTTGCAGTTTACATTAGACCAGATAAAGACACTATGTAATCCATTCCATACACTTCTGCTCTTATATTTTTGTAGACCCTAGTTAGAACCATTCCAGCAGCTTTACCTGGGTCGAGAACATCCGCAGTTTCCGGTAGCTTTGAGTCTCTCTCTCTCCCGACTGGTTCCGAGGTGAATTAGCAAAGACACGGTGCTAGCAACTTTAGCTTAGCTCTTCCAGCTCATTCTTTAGAAAACTATTTAAACTCGCCCCAGGCTGCACGAGTCGTCTGCGAGTCCTCCGTAGTCCTCCGAAACAAGGGAAGTTTTCCAAGTGTGCTGAAGCACGGCTTTTAAACAATAAAAACATGAAAACATCAGCCATTAAAACGCAATACTGGTCAGACCCTAGTTAGAACCATTCCAGCAGCTTTACCTGGGTCGAGAACATCCGACAAATCAAGATCAAAGCCACCTATAATACAGAAATAAATATACTTATTAGTAGGAAACATTCATTGTTGGTTTAGATCTGCACATGGGATTAGTTGACAAGAAGAAAAGCATAAAATATCACCAGCCTTTTCCTTTAACATCCATGTAAATGAAGGAGTCAGAACCAATGAACAAGTTGAAATATTTGTAGACTCACCTCCTCCACTCTTTGGTGGTTTAACAGTCCTTTAACATCCATGTCAATAAAGGAGTCAGAACCAATGAACGAGTTGAAATATTTGTAGACTCACCTCCTCCACTCTTTGGTGGTTTAACAGTCCTTTAACATCCATGTCAATAAAGGAGTCAGAACCAATGAACAAGTTGAAATATTTGTAGACTCACCTCCTCCACTCTTTGGTGGTTTAACAGTCCTTTAACATCCATGTAAATGAAGGAGTCAGAACCAATGAACGAGTTGAAATATTTGTAGACTCACCTCCTCCACTCTTTGGTGGTTTAACAGTAGGTTTCTAATGTAGCTGATCATGCTAACGTTTGCAGTTTACATTAGACCAGATAAAGACACTATGTAATCCATTCCTTACACTTTTGCTCTTATATTTTGGGTTTTTGAACTGGTAAAAAGAAAACACCATCCAAACTCTTTAAATGCGGAGTATCACTTTAACATCTTCTCTCTCCCGTAGTTCTGTGCTTTCTCGGTTCTCTCCTCTCTTTCTCTCTAAAAACCTAACACGGCAGCAGCGGATGGCCGCCCACCTTTGAGTCTCTCTCTCTTTCTCTCTAAAATCCTAACACGGCAGCAGCGGATGGCCGCCCACCTTTGAGTCTCTCTCTCTTTATACACCTTTCTCTCTAAAATCCTAACACGGCAGCAGCGGATGGCCGCCCACCTTTGAGTCTCTCTCTCTTTCTCTCTAAAAACCTAACACGGCAGCAGCGGATGGCCGCCCACCTTTGAGTCTCTCTCTCTTTCTCTCTAAAATCCTAACACGGCAGCAGCGGATGGCCGCCCACCTTTGAGTCTCTCTCTCTCCAAACTTTTCCTTTTCTCTCTCTCTCCCGACTGGTTCCGAGGTGAATTAGCAAAGACACGGTGCTAGCAACTTTAGCTTAGCTCTTCCAGCTCATTCTTTAGAAAACTATTTAAACTCGCCCCAGGCTGCACGAGTCGTCTGCGAGTCCTCCGTAGTCCTCCGAAACAAGGGGAAGTTTTCCAAGTGTGCTGAAGCACGGCTTTTAAACACTTTTTCTAGGTTTTGCGAGCTAGTGTAATGTGCGGCCACGGTCACTGCTGCTCCGTCCTTCCCGCTTCTCGGGTGGTGTTTTTTTCTCTCTCTCTACGCTCTAGTGTTGCGTCATTACGTACACTCCAGTAAATCAAATAATAACAAAACAAACATTACTGGGTTTCTTTCCTATTGAATAAACTATGAATTCGTCTTCTATTTATAAACTTTTAACACTATGCAAATGCATATTTTAACTGTATAATAAACAATGAAATTATTTATCACAAATGAAATTACAATGCCTCAATGCAATTATAATAATGAAATGGTATACATTCTACAAATAAAAAAAAAACACAAAATATCCTTATATACTAAATAATCAGGTTATTAGAATTAATAGGCTTAAGATGGCTGCAACTCCACCTCCTCGGCCGGTGCCTCGAGGAATGTGAGTATTAATATGACAGGGCGGAGTGGATTCATTTAGGTTAACATATTCTTCATGACCCAGCCAAGTTTCAGTACGACAAAATAAGTCAATATGATGCTTTGATATTAAATCGTTCACTAGTACAGCTTTAGATGACAGAGATCTGATGTTTAAGAGTCCACATTTAATTCTCCTATTTTGTTGTGCTATTTCAGTGTTTTTGTTTAGGTTTTTATGTATAACTCCTCTTCTGTTAACTTTTGGTTTCATTAATTTAAGTGGTCGGGGGGCAGACACCGTCACTAAGGAGTTTTGGGTGGGTAACTGCTCTGGAAGTGCAGAGAAGCGTGTAGGACTGCAACTCTGCCTCCTGGTCTCAACTCTGAGTTGTCATGGTTTAGGTCCACTAATAAAATCAGTCATATTTCTGCATATGAGAGCTGCTCCATCCAAAGTGGGATGAATGCCATCTCTCCTAATCAGACCAGGTCTTCCCAAAAGTCCGCCAATTATCTCTGAAGCCCACATCGTTTACTGGACACCACCTTGACAGCCAGCGGCAGAATGAAGACATGCGGCTAAACATGTCAGCACTGGTCAGGTTTGGCAGGGGCCCAGAGAAAACTACGGAGTCCGACATTGTCTTTGCATATGTACACACCGACTCAACATTAACTTTAGTGGCCTCCGATTGGCGTAATCGAGTCGTTACTGCTGACGTAAATAAAAATCTTACTGCATTTACGTTTATCCTTAACCAGCAGTTTTAAATAGGATTCAACGTCGCCCGCTCTGACCCCAGGAAAATGTTTGACCTCACGTTTCTCAAAATGGAACTGCCAATAATCAGAGTTGCTTTCTCAGCGGGTGTGTCGCCGAGTGGGGAGAACTTGTTAGAAACGTGAACAGGTTGGTGGTGAACCGTGGGCTTCTGCAAAGGGTTATGCTTCCTTCGGACAGTCACCCAGCCTCCCTGGAGACGGCTAAAAGGAGCTACCTCTGGTCGGTCCGCACCGGCTAAAGGGGGCCGGCTAACCACAGCAGCTAATGATAGAGTTCCCATGGTGCGGAACCGCGTGTCCAATTCACTAAGCCTCACCTCCAACGCTACAAATAAACTACATTCATTACATGTACCATTATGACTAAAGGGAGGCAGAGGAATAGCTAAACATTTGACACACTGAGTAAGAGAGAGCACGAGTGAGAGAGAGAAGCCATTGCGTGCTGCTAAGTTAAAGAACGGTAGCTAGCAAAAAATGAATAGCATGTAAACTGTGGGATTAGAGAGAAAGTGTCAATTATATTTACGCTTTCTATAAATCTAATGGCATTGAAAGTAACAGCAGGTTGCTAATGTAGCTGAACATGCTAACGTTTGCAGTTTACATTAGACCAGATAAAGACACTATGTAATCCATTCCATACACTTCTGCTCTTATATTTTGGGTTTTTTGAACTGGTAAAAAAAAGAAAACACCATCCAAACTCTTTAAATGCGGAGTATCACTTTAACATCTTCTCTCTCCCGTAGTTCTGTGCTTTCTCGGTTCTCTCCTCTCTCCTTCTGTCGCTTTCAGCAGGTATTTCTGCCTCCGGAGCGGCAGAGTCTGGATCTGTGGTTGTGGGCCACCTGCTGCCCCCGTGTTCCTGCTCGACAACTGCCACTACAGTTGTTGTTATTGGCTCTGTTACTGATGCTGACATTATTCTTCCTATAGCTGTCATTCCTATTATTACTAATTTATTAATATTACCACTACCATTACATTATTCTACTGTATAAAAAAAAATCTACGTGGTCTTTGCATTGTGCCTCCCTAACCCTATCCCCTTCCACCAAACCCCGCCCCTCTCTCTCTCTCCTTCTCTCTTTCTCTCCTCTCTTTCTCTCTAAAATCCTAACACGGCAGCAGCGGATGGCCGCCCACCTTTGAGTCTCTCTCTCTCTCTCTCTCTTTATACACCTTTCTCTCTAAACCTCTCTCTATCTCTCTCTACACCTCTCTCTCCAAACTTTTCCTTTTCTCTCTCTCTCTCCAAACCTCTCTCTCTCCTTCTCTCTCTCTCTCTTTCTCTCTAAAAACCTAACACGGCAGCAGCGGATGGCCGCCCACCTTTGAGTCTGGTTCTTTCCAAGGTTTCTGCCTGTTCAAAGGACGTTTTTTCTTGCCACTGTCGCCAAATGCTTGCTCATGGTGGGATTTGTTGGGTCTCTGTAATTAATATTATAAAGAGTACAGTCTAGACCTACTCTAAAGGAAAAGTGCAATGAGATAACTTCTGTTATGAATTGGTGCTATATAAATAAAATTGAATTGAATTGAATTACTACATCCCCATACATACCACTTCAGCATGTGGAGGAATCTAAAGCTTGACAGGTCTGCTATGCCTAGTTAAATCAGAATCAGAAATACTTTATTGATCCCCGAAGGGGAAACTCTTTTGTTACAGCAGCTCACTATCACGTCAGTGCACACAGGAATAGAAGTACTAAGCAAAAAAGCAAAAAATATAATACACTATAATACAGGTAAGAGAAATTAAGTACCAAGTGGGTACAAGTATAAAATTAAACATGGCGTCTTCGGCACAGGAAAGAGGCAAGATGTCTTTAAGGTTTCTAAGCTATAATTGGAAAATCGCTGCTTGGTGGAGGGGTTCAGCGAACAGTCAGCTGATATAGGCAACAAGTATGCTTTTAAACAATAAAAACATGAAAACATCAGCCATTAAAACGCAATACTGGTCAGACCCTAGTTAGAACCATTCCAGCAGCTTTACCTGGGTCGAGAACATCCGACAAATCAAGATCAAAGCCACCTATAATACAGAAATAAATATACTTATTAGTAGGAAACATTTATTGTTGGTTTAGATCTGCACATGGGATTAGTTGACAAGAAGAAAAGCATAAAATATCATCAGCCTTTTCCTTTAACATCCATGTAAATGAAGGAGTCAGAACCAATGAACAAGTTGAAATATTTGTAGACTCACCTCCTCCACTCTTTGGTGGTTTAACAGTAGGTTTCTAATGTAGCTGAACATGCTAACGTTTGCAGTTTACATTAGACCAGATAAAGACACTATGTAATCCATTCCTTACACTTTTGCTCTTATATTTTGGGTTTTTGAACTGGTAAAAAAGAAAACACCATCCACACTCTTTAAATGCAGCGTATCACTCCTACTACAGCCCCATGCATACTACTTCAGCATGTGGAGGAATCTAAAGCTTGACAGGTCTGCTATGCCTAGTTAAATCAGAATCAGAAATACTTTATTGATCCCGAAGAAACTCTTTGTTACAGCAGCTCACTATCACGTCAGTGCACACAGGAATAGAAGTACTAAGCAAAAAGCAAAAATATAATACACTATAATACAGGTAAGAGAAATTAAGTACCAAGTGGGTACAAGTATAAAATTAAACATGGCGTCTTGGCACAGGAAAGAGGCAAGATGTCTTTAAGGTTTCTAAGCTATAATTGGAAAATCGCTGCTTGGAGGAGGGGTTCAGCGAACAGTCAGCTGATATAGGCAACAAGTATGCTTTTAAACAATAAAAACATGAAAACATCAGCCATTAAAACTCAATAGTTAGAACCATTCCAGCAGCTTTACCTGAGCCAAGAACATCATCCAACAAATCAAGATCAAAGCCACCTATAATACAGGTAAGAGAAATTAAGTACCAAGTGGGTACAAGTATAAAATTAAACATGGCGTCTTGGCACAGGAAAGAGGCAAGATGTCTTTAAGGTTTCTAAGCTATAATTGGAAAATCGCTGCTTGGTGGAGGGGTTCAGCGAACAGTCAGCTGATATAGGCAACAAGTATGCTTTTAAACAATAAAAACATGAAAACATCAGCCATTAAAACTCAATAGTTAGAACCATTCCAGCAGCTTTACCTGGGTCGAGAACATCCGACAAATCAAGATCAAAGCCACCTATAATACAGGTAAGAGAAATTAAGTACCAAGTGGGTACAAGTATAAAATTAAACATGGCGTCTTGGCACAGGAAAGAGGCAAGATGTCTTTAAGGTTTCTAAGCTATAATTGGAAAATCGCTGCTTGGAGGAGGGGTTCAGCGAACAGTCAGCTGATATAGGCAACAAGTATGCTTTTAAACAATAAAAACATGAAAACATCAGCCATTAAAACTCAATAGTTAGAACCATTCCAGCAGCTTTACCTGGGTCGAGAACATCCGACAAATCAAGATCAAAGCCACCTATAATACAGGTAAGAGAAATTAAGTACCAAGTGGGTACAAGTATAAAATTAAACATGGCGTCTTGGCACAGGAAAGAGGCAAGATGTCTTTAAGGTTTCTAAGCTATAATTGGAAAATCGCTGCTTGGAGGAGGGGTTCAGCGAACAGTCAGCTGATAGAGGCAAAAGTATGCTTTTAAACAATAAAAACATGAAAACATCAGCCATTAAAACTCAATAGTTAGAACCATTCCAGCAGCTTTACCTGGGTCGAGAACATCCGACAAATCAAGATCAAAGTCACCTATGATACAGAAATAAACATACTTATTAATAGGAAACATTCATTGTTGGTTTAGATCTGCACATGGGATTAGTTGACAAGAAGAAAAGCATAAAATATCACCAGCCTTTTCCTTAAACATCCATGTCAATAAAGGAGTCAGAACCAATGAACGAGTTGAAATATTTGTAGACTCACCTCCTCCAGCAGGTTTGGGGTTGGGGTCTGTGGATAGAAAGATGTTATCAGCATCAATAATGAAGTAAATACAGAAAGAGAGCAGATGTATTATGGTGTGTGGCATCAGGAGTGTTCGCACACAGCAAAATTACCAGAGGATTATAATGGCAAAACTAATCATTTCCAGGTGATAATAAACCAAAAGAAAAGCTGGACAGGCCAGAATAAATATAAGTATGACCAAAAAAAGTAATATCAGACTGTCATTTCATTCTAACATAACCCTGTTTGGCTGATTAGCTTACAGAGGATTAAAATAGAAAGAGTAAATTATATTTTCGCTTTCTATAAATCTAATGGCATTGAAAATAACAGTAGGTTTCTAATGTAGCTGAACATGCTAACATTTGCAGTTTACATTAGACCAGATAAAGACACTATGTAATCCATTCCATACACTTCTGCTCTTATATTTTAGTTTTTGAGATGGTAAAAAAGAAAACACCAATCAAACTCTTTAAATGCAGCGTATCACTCCTACTACAGCCCCATGCATACTACTTCAGCATGTGGAGGAATCTAAAGCTTGACAGGTCTGCTATGCCTAGTTACGGTTGCTAAGCTATAATTGGACAATCGCTGCTTGGTGGAGGGGTTCAGCGAACAGTCAGCTGATAGAGGCAAAAGTATGCTTTTAAACAACAAAAACATGAAAACATCAGCCATTAAAACTCAATAGTTAGAACCATTCCAGCAGCTTTACCTGAGCCAAGAACATCATCCAACAAATCAAGATCTAAGTCACCTATGATACAGAAATAAACATACTTATTAATAGGAAACATTTATTGTTGGTTTAGATCTGCACATGGGATTAGTTGACAAGAAGAAAAGCATAAAATATCACCAGCCTTTTCCTTAAACATCCATGTAAATGAAGGAGTCAGAACCAATGAACGAGTTGAAATATTTGTAGACTCACCTCCTCCAGCAGGTTTGGGGTTGGGGTCTGTGGATACAAAGATGTTATCAGCATCAATAATGAAGTAAATACAGAAAGAGAGCAGATGCATTATGGTGTGTGGCATCAGGGAGTGTTTGCACACAGCAAAATTTCCAGAGCATTATAATGGCAAAACTAATCATTTCCAGGTGATAATAAACCAAAAGAAAAGCTGGACAGGCCAGAATAAATATGACAAAAAAAAGTAATATCAGACTGTCATTTCATTCTAACATAACCCTGTTTGGCTGATTAGCTTACAGAGGATTAATTCAATAAAATTGTATTTATAAAGCGCCAATTCATAACAAAAGTTATCTCATTGCACTTTTCCTATAGAGCAGGTCTAGACCGTACTCTTTATAATATTATTTACAGAGACCCAACAAATCCCACCATGAGCAAGCATTTGGCGACAATGGCAAGAAAAAACATTCTTTAACAGGCAGGAACCTTGGACAGAACCAGATTCAATGGTGGGCGGCCATCCGCTGCTGCCGTGTTAGGCTTTGACAGAGAAAAAGAGGAAGAGAGAGAGAGAGAGAGAGAGAGAAGGAGAGAGAGAGGTTTGGAGAGAGAGAGAGAAGGAAAGTTTGGAGAGAGAGGTGTAGAGAGAGAGAGAGAGGTTTAGAGTGAAAGGTGTAGAGAGAGAGAGAGAAGGAGAGGGAGAGGTTTGGAGAGAGAGAGAGAAGGACAAGTTTGGAGCGAGAGGTGTAGAGAGAGAGAGGTTTAGAGTGAAAGGTGTAGAGAGAGATAGAGAGAGGTTTTGGGAGGGTGGGCACAATGCAAATACCAACTAAAATTTTTAAAATAGTAATAATGTAATGGTAGTGGTCAAATATATGTTAATATATTAATAATAATAGGAACGACAGCTATAGGAATAATAATGACAGTAACAGAGTCAATAACAACAAGTGTAGTAGCAGTTGTCAAGCAGGAACACAGGGGCAGCAGGTGGCCCACAACCACCGATCCAGACTCTGCAGCTCCAGAGGCAGAAATACCTGCTGAAAGCGACAGGAGAGAGGAGAAAAATGAGAAAGCACAGAACTACGGGAGAGAGAAGATGTCAAGTTAGTAACATGCAGTAATGGGATAAGAATGCATACAGATGGAGAGGGAGAGAGGTGCAGTTTTTGCCTAATAGCGTGTAGTCCAGTAATAGCAGTTCAAAAGTTATTAAATAATGGTCCGATAATGAAGGATTCTGTGGAAAGACTATTAAATGTTCAATTTCAATGCCGTATACCAGAACAAGGTCGAGGGTGTGGTTAAAACAGTGAGTGGCTTCATGTACACTCTGACAAAAGCCAATCGAATCTAATAATGAGATAAATGCAGTACTAAGGCTATCATTTTCAACGTCCACATGAATATTGAAAATAAGGACTAAACTTGATAAAAACTCTGAGAATTCAGATAAAAATTCAGAATAAGGATCAGGAGCGTGGTACACTATAACAAATAGAATTGGCTGTCGTGTTTTCCAGGTCGGGTGAGAAAGACTAACAACAAGGCTTTCGAATGAGTTATAATTTAGTTTAGGTTTAGGGTTGATTATGTAACCCTTTTGCCAACCAGCTCGTTATTAACAAGGAATAACTACAGTATATAGACTCCTTTAACTTCCAAATTTGACACTGGCAAAAGAGACATCCCGATGTATAAAACCTTTGTCTAGGGTAAAAGTATGATTCTAGCTTCAAAATAAATGAAAGGATTCTCAGGTATAATAATTTATAATTAGTTAAAAACAGGTACCTCTAAATGTAATTACCTTGTGGTTATTTTCCTTTTACAGTGTTGATTTTACAGTGTACAAAGGCGAAACTCACACATTGGATACGTTTTATGCTTTTGTATTAAAAAAGGTTCAGTTTTAATTCAAATGTATTCACTATAAGAAATTCACTCGACATAAGTTATTTACCACGAGTCATTCCCACCACGAGTGCACTCGATTTTGAGTCAGCAAGCTTGCGTTTCGTTGGCGCGCGTTGGAGCTCAAATCTTTTGTAATAGTGTTGAATAATCCTACCAGTCTGCAGTTCACCATTACGGCCAAAAAAAGGAAGGAAGTACATCGATGAGATGGGCACACGGAATCCGCTCTCCTGGCTGTCGTCCTCAACGCAGGTGAGTGCGGGTGTTAGATCCGGTGATCACGCCGTCTCTCTCTCTCCCGACTGGTTCCGAGGTTTGGAGAGAGAGAGAGGTTTAGAGTGAAAGGTGTAGAGAGAGAGAAGGACAAGTTTGGAGCGAGAGGTGTAGAGAGAGAGAGAGGTTTAGAGTGAAAGGTGTAGAGAGAGATAGAGAGAGGTTTAGAGTGAAAGGTGTAGAGAGAGATAGAGAGAGGTTTAGAGTGAAAGGTGTAGAGAGAGAGAGGTTTAGAGTGAAAGGTGTAGAGAGAGAGAGGTTTAGAGTGAAAGGTGTAGAGAGAGAGAGAAGGACAAGTTTGGAGCGAGAGGTGTAGAGAGAGAGAGAGGTTTAGAGTGAAAGGTGTAGAGAGAGAGAGAAGGACAAGTTTGGAGCGAGAGGTGTAGAGAGAGATAGAGAGAGGTTTAGAGTGAAAGGTGTAGAGAGAGAGAAGGACAAGTTTGGAGCGAGAGGTGTAGAGAGAGAGAGAAGGACAAGTTTGGAGCGAGAGGTGTAGAGAGAGATAGAGAGAGGTTTAGAGTGAAAGGTGTAGAGAGAGAGAAGGACAAGTTTGGAGCGAGAGGTGTAGAGAGAGAGAGAGAGAGAAGGACAAGTTTGGAGCGAGAGGTGTAGAGAGAGAGAGGTTTAGAGTGAAAGGTGTAGAGAGAGAGAGAGAGGTTTAGAGTGAAAGGTGTAGAGAGAGAGAGGTTTAGAGTGAAAGGTGTAGAGAGAGATAGAGAGAGGTTTAGAGTGAAAGGTGTAGAGAGAGAGAAGGACAAGTTTGGAGCGAGAGGTGTAGAGAGAGAGAAGGACAAGTTTGGAGCGAGAGGTGTAGAGAGAGATAGAGAGAGGTTTAGAGTGAAAGGTGTAGAGAGAGAGAAGGACAAGTTTGGAGCGAGAGGTGTAGAGAGAGATAGAGAGAGGTTTAGAGTGAAAGGTGTAGAGAGAGATAGAGAGAGGTTTAGAGTGAAAGGTGTAGAGAGAGATAGAGAGAGGTTTAGAGTGAAAGGTGTAGAGAGAGAGAGGTTTAGAGTGAAAGGTGTAGAGAGAGAGAGGTTTAGAGTGAAAGGTGTAGAGAGAGAGAAGGACAAGTTTGGAGCGAGAGGTGTAGAGAGAGAGAGGTTTAGAGTGAAAGGTGTAGAGAGAGAGAGGTTTAGAGTGAAAGGTGTAGAGAGAGAGAAGGACAAGTTTGGAGCGAGAGGTGTAGAGAGAGATAGAGAGAGGTTTAGAGTGAAAGGTGTAGAGAGAGAGAGGTTTAGAGTGAAAGGTGTAGAGAGAGAGAGGTTTAGAGTGAAAGGTGTAGAGAGAGATAGAGAGAGGTTTAGAGTGAAAGGTGTAGAGAGAGATAGAGAGAGGTTTAGAGTGAAAGGTGTAGAGAGAGAGAAGGACAAGTTTGGAGCGAGAGGTGTAGAGAGAGAGAAGGACAAGTTTGGAGCGAGAGGTGTAGAGAGAGAGAAGGACAAGTTTGGAGCGAGAGGTGTAGAGAGAGATAGAGAGAGGTTTAGAGTGAAAGGTGTAGAGAGAGAGAAGGACAAGTTTGGAGCGAGAGGTGTAGAGAGAGAGAGAGAGAGAGAAGGACAAGTTTGGAGCGAGAGGTGTAGAGAGAGAGAGGTTTAGAGTGAAAGGTGTAGAGAGAGAGAGAGGTTTAGAGTGAAAGGTGTAGAGAGAGAGAGAGAAGGACAAGTTTGGAGCGAGAGGTGTAGAGAGAGAGAGGTTTAGAGTGAAAGGTGTAGAGAGAGAGAGAAGGACAAGTTTGGAGCGAGAGGTGTAGAGAGAGAGAGGTTTAGAGTGAAAGGTGTAGAGAGAGAGAAGGACAAGTTTGGAGCGAGAGGTGTAGAGAGAGAGAGGTTTAGAGTGAAAGGTGTAGAGAGAGAGAGAGGTTTAGAGTGAAAGGTGTAGAGAGAGAGAGAGGTTTGGAGAGAGAGAGAAGGACAAGTTTGGAGCGAGAGGTGTAGAGAGAGAGAGGTTTAGAGTGAAAGGTGTAGAGAGAGAGAAGGACAAGTTTGGAGCGAGAGGTGTAGAGAGAGAGAAGGACAAGTTTGGAGCGAGAGGTGTAGAGAGAGAGAGGTTTAGAGTGAAAGGTGTAGAGAGAGAGAGGTTTAGAGTGAAAGGTGTAGAGAGAGATAGAGAGAGGTTTAGAGTGAAAGGTGTAGAGAGAGAGAGAGAAGGACAAGTTTGGAGCGAGAGGTGTAGAGAGAGAGAGGTTTAGAGTGAAAGGTGTAGAGAGAGAGAGGTTTAGAGTGAAAGGTGTAGAGAGAGAGAGGTTTAGAGTGAAAGGTGTAGAGAGAGAGAGAAGGACAAGTTTGGAGCGAGAGGTGTAGAGAGAGAGAAGGACAAGTTTGGAGCGAGAGGTGTAGAGAGAGAGAAGGACAAGTTTGGAGCGAGAGGTGTAGAGAGAGATAGAGAGAGGTTTAGAGTGAAAGGTGTAGAGAGAGAGAGGTTTAGAGTGAAAGGTGTAGAGAGAGAGAAGGACAAGTTTGGAGCGAGAGGTGTAGAGAGAGATAGAGAGAGGTTTAGAGTGAAAGGTGTAGAGAGAGATAGAGAGAGGTTTAGAGTGAAAGGTGTAGAGAGAGATAGAGAGAGGTTTAGAGTGAAAGGTGTAGAGAGAGAGAGGTTTAGAGTGAAAGGTGTAGAGAGAGATAGAGAGAGGTTTAGAGTGAAAGGTGTAGAGAGAGATAGAGAGAGGTTTAGAGTGAAAGGTGTAGAGAGAGATAGAGAGAGGTTTAGAGTGAAAGGTGTAGAGAGAGAGAGGTTTAGAGTGAAAGGTGTAGAGAGAGAGAGGTTTAGAGTGAAAGGTGTAGAGAGAGAGAGGTTTTGGGAGGGTGGGCACAATGCAAATACCAACTAAAATTTTTAAAATAGTAATAATGTAATGGTAATGGTAAAATATATGTTAATATATTAATAATAATAGGAACGACAGCTATAGGAATAATAATGACAGTAACAGAGTCAATAACAACAAGTGTAGTAGCAGTTGTCAAGCAGGAACACAGGGGCAGCAGGTGGCCCACAACCACCGATCCAGACTCTGCAGCTCCAGAGGCAGAAATACCTGCTGAAAGCGACAGGAGAGAGGAGAAAAATGAGAAAGCACAGAACTACGGGAGAGAGAAGATGTCAAGTTAGTAACATGCAGTAATGGGATAAGAATGCATACAGATGGAGAGGGAGAGAGGTGCAGTTTTTGCCTAATAGCGTGTAGTCCAGTAATAGCAGTTCAAAAGTTATTAAATAATGGTCCGATAATGAAGGATTCTGTGGAAAGACTATTAAATGTTCAATTTCAATGCCGTATACCAGAACAAGGTCGAGGGTGTGGTTAAAACAGTGAGTGGCTTCATGTACACTCTGACAAAAGCCAATCGAATCTAATAATGAGATAAATGCAGTACTAAGGCTATCATTTTCAACGTCCACATGAATATTGAAAATAAGGACTAAACTTGATAAAAACTCTGAGAATTCAGATAAAAATTCAGAATAAGGATCAGGAGCGTGGTACACTATAACAAATAGAATTGGCTGTCGTGTTTTCCAGGTCGGGTGAGAAAGACTAACAACAAGGCTTTCGAATGAGTTATAATTTAGTTTAGGTTTAGGGTTGATTATGTAACCCTTTTGCCAACCAGCTCGTTATTAACAAGGAATAACTACAGTATATAGACTCCTTTAACTTCCAAATTTGACACTGGCAAAAGAGACATCCCGATGTATAAAACCTTTGTCTAGGGTAAAAGTATGATTCTAGCTTCAAAATAAATGAAAGGATTCTCAGGTATAATAATTTATAATTAGTTAAAAACAGGTACCTCTAAATGTAATTACCTTGTGGTTATTTTCCTTTTACAGTGTTGATTTTACAGTGTTGATTTTACAGTGTTGATTTTACAGTGTTGATTTTACAGTGTTGATTTTACAGTGTTGATTTTACAGTGTTGATTTTACAGTGTTGATTTTACAGTGTTGATTTTACAGTGTTGATTTTACAGTGTACAAAGGCGAAACTCACACATTGGATACGTTTTATGCTTTTGTATTAAAAAGGTTCAGTTTTAATTCAAATGTATTCACTATAAGAAATTCACTCGACATAAGTTATTTACCACGAGTCATTCCCACCACGAGTGCACTCGATTTTGAGTCAGCAAGCTTGCGTTTCGTTGGCGCGCGTTGGAGCTCAAATCTTTTGTAATAGTGTTGAATAATCCTACCAGTCTGCAGTTCACCATTACGGCCAAAAAAAGGAAGGAAGTACATCGATGAGATGGGCACACGGAATCCGCTCTCCTGGCTGTCGTCCTCAACGCAGGTGAGTGCGGGTGTTAGATCCGGTGATCACGCCGTCTCTCTCTCCCGACTGGTTCCGAGGTGAATTAGCAAAGACACGGTGCTAGCAACTTTAGCTTAGCTCTTCCAGCTCATTCTTTAGAAAACTATTTAAACTCGCCCCAGGCTGCACGAGTCGTCTGCGAGTCCTCCGTAGTCCTCCGAAACAAGGGGAAGTTTTCCAAGTGTGCTGAGGCGCAGCTTTTAACACTTTTCTAGGTTTTGCGAGCTAGTGTAATGTGCGGCCATGGTCACTGCTGCTCCGTCCTTCCCGCTTCTCAGGTGGTGTTTTTCTCTCTCTCTCCCGACTGGTTCCGAGGTGAATTAGCAAAGACACGGTGCTAGCAACTTTAGCTTAGCTCTTCCAGCTCATTCTTTAGAAAACTATTTAAACTCGCCCCAGGCTGCACGAGTCGTCTGCGAGTCCTCCGTAGTCCTCCGAAACAAGGGAAGTTTTCCAAGTGTGCTGAGGCGCAGCTTTTAACACTTTTCTAGGTTTTGCGAGCTAGTGTAATGTGCGGCCATGGTCACTGCTGCTCCGTCCTTCCCGCTTCTCAGGTGGTGTTTTTCTCTCTCTCTCCCGACTGGTTCCGAGGTGAATTAGCAAAGACACGGTGCTAGCAACTTTAGCTTAGCTCTTCCAGCTCATTCTTTAGAAAACTATTTAAACTCGCCCCAGGCTGCACGAGTCGTCTGCGAGTCCTCCGTAGTCCTCCGAAACAAGGGAAGTTTTCCAAGTGTGCTGAGGCGCAGCTTTTAACACTTTTCTAGGTTTTGCGAGCTAGTGTAATGTGCGGCCATGGTCACTGCTGCTCCGTCCTTCCCGCTTCTCAGGTGGTGTTTTTCTCTCTCTCTCCCGACTGGTTCCGAGGTGAATTAGCAAAGACACGGTGCTAGCAACTTTAGCTTAGCTCTTCCAGCTCATTCTTTAGAAAACTATTTAAACTCGCCCCAGGCTGCACGAGTCGTCTGCGAGTCCTCCGTAGTCCTCCGAAACAAGGGAAGTTTTCCAAGTGTGCTGAGGCGCAGCTTTTAACACTTTTCTAGGTTTTGCGAGCTAGTGTAATGTGCGGCCATGGTCACTGCTGCTCCGTCCTTCCCGCTTCTCAGGTGGTGTTTTTCTCTCTCTCTCTCTCTCTCTCTCTCTCTCTCTCCCGACTGGTTCCGAGGTGAATTAGCAAAGACACGGTGCTAGCAACTTTAGCTTAGCTCTTCCAGCTCATTCTTTAGAAAACTATTTAAACTCGCCCCAGGCTGCACGAGTCGTCTGCGAGTCCTCCGTAGTCCTCCGAAACAAGGGAAGTTTTCCAAGTGTGCTGAGGCGCAGCTTTTAACACTTTTCTAGGTTTTGCGAGCTAGTGTAATGTGCGGCCATGGTCACTGCTGCTCCGTCCTTCCCGCTTCTCAGGTGGTGTTTTTCTCTCTCTCTCTCTCTCTCCCGACTGGTTCCGAGGTGAATTAGCAAAGACACGGTGCTAGCAACTTTAGCTTAGCTCTTCCAGCTCATTCTTTAGAAAACTATTTAAACTCGCCCCAGGCTGCACGAGTCGTCTGCGAGTCCTCCGTAGTCCTCCGAAACAAGGGAAGTTTTCCAAGTGTGCTGAGGCGCAGCTTTTAACACTTTTCTAGGTTTTGCGAGCTAGTGTAATGTGCGGCCATGGTCACTGCTGCTCCGTCCTTCCCGCTTCTCAGGTGGTGTTTTTCTCTCTCTCTCCCGACTGGTTCCGAGGTGAATTAGCAAAGACACGGTGCTAGCAACTTTAGCTTAGCTCTTCCAGCTCATTCTTTAGAAAACTATTTAAACTCGCCCCAGGCTGCACGAGTCGTCTGCGAGTCCTCCGTAGTCCTCCGAAACAAGGGAAGTTTTCCAAGTGTGCTGAGGCGCAGCTTTTAACACTTTTCTAGGTTTTGCGAGCTAGTGTAATGTGCGGCCATGGTCACTGCTGCTCCGTCCTTCCCGCTTCTCAGGTGGTGTTTTTCTCTCTCTCTCTCTCTCCCGACTGGTTCCGAGGTGAATTAGCAAAGACACGGTGCTAGCAACTTTAGCTTAGCTCTTCCAGCTCATTCTTTAGAAAACTATTTAAACTCGCCCCAGGCTGCACGAGTCGTCTGCGAGTCCTCCGTAGTCCTCCGAAACAAGGGAAGTTTTCCAAGTGTGCTGAGGCGCAGCTTTTAAACAACAAAAACATGAAAACATCAGCCATTAAAACTCAATAGTTAGAACCATTCCAGCAGCTTTACCTGAGCCAAGAACATCATCCAACAAATCAAGATCAAAGTCACCTATGATACAGAAATAAACATACTTTCTGTCCCAGAGGCAAAATGTGGTTTCGATGAAGGATTTTGATTGGACCATTTCCATCTTCTGGTTTCAGCGAAACACAGGTAAGTTTGACATCTGACTTTCCACCACATAAGGTGTTGAAACCCAACGGTCTGCCAGCTTATGTTTTCAAACATCATCTTACTTTCTTTATAAGTGGCTCGATTGTTCCAGTAGGTTTTTCTGACCATAGTTTGGTTGTGTGTAAAATGATTGTAAGTTCTGTTAAGTTAAAAAGTCCTTATTGGCATTTCAATGTGACTTTGTTGTCAGATTTAAAATTTAAGGATGTTTTAAATTTTTATTGGGAGTCTTTTAGAGGACAAAAAGATCAATTTACTTCTTTACAAGAATGGTGGCACATTGGGAAAGTAAATATTAAGCTATTATGTCAACAATATACTCTAAATGTCACAAAAAATTTAACTCGGTCTATAAAGAAGTTAGAAATTGAGATCTTAGAAGCTCAAGTCTTGATTCAAGAAACAGGGAATCAAGACCATTTAGATTCTTTTTTTATGAAAAGATTGGCATTATCTGATTTATATAAAAGAAAGGCACAAGGGGCGTTGGTCAGATCACGTTTCCAGAATGTGGAGCAGATGGATGTTCCTTCAAAGTTTTTTTTGGATTGGAAAAAAAAAAATGGTCAAAGACGGTATATACAAAATTTACGTTCAGAAACTGGGGTTCTGTTATCAGAACCAGTTGAGATGAGAAAAAGAGCAGTAACATTCTATAAAAATCTTTACAGTTCTGATCATAAGGCAGATCAAGATTTTAATCATACTTTTTTTGAAAATCTGCCAAAAATTTCCAAAAGTGCCAATGCTAATCTTAGTAAAGTTATTACTTTAAAAGAATTATATGAAGCTCTCCAGAGTATGGAGAACGGGAAAGTTTCAGGGATAGATGGGATTCCTTTTGAGTTTTATAAAGCATACTGGGGCATTTTAGGAGAGGATTTGCTTGAGGTTCTTAGCAATAGTTTAGTTAGTGGTGTTTTACCAATGAGTAGTCGGAGAGCAGTTCTCACTCTCCTCCCGAAGAAAGGAGATTTGAGTGAGATTATGAACTGGAGACCGGTGTCATTACTGTGCTCTGATTATAAAATCCTGTCCAAAGTGTTGGCGATTAGATTAGGGAAAGTTTCAGGGATAGATGGGATTCCTTTTGAGTTTTATAAAGCATACTGGGGCATTTTAGGAGAGGATTTGCTTGAGGTTCTTAGCAATAGTTTAGTTAGTGGTGTTTTACCAATGAGTAGTCGGAGAGCAGTTCTCACTCTCCTCCCGAAGAAAGGAGATTTGAGTGAGATTATGAACTGGAGACCGGTGTCATTACTGTGCTCTGATTGTAACGTTTCAGTGTGCTCTCAATCCAGTTGGTCATGTCTTGACTATGGAGTGGAAGAGATAAAAAAGTTTTTGAAAGTAACCAAAAATATGAGAGGAGTGCAAATTGATGAATATTTTCCAGATCTCAGAAGACTTTTGGAAAATATTAAGTGTTCAATAAGTGAAGGAAGATTTACAGAAAAAGAAGTTTATCGCTTAAAGAAAATTGCAACAAAAATTCAACTCCAATTGAGTAATAATGATGAAATGGTTTAGTTTTTATGCCCTTTTTGGATGTTGTGCTCTCTGTAGAGTGTGTAGTCTCTTTTTTTATTTTTGATGATGAGTGACATTTGCATTGCATCTTTAAATGTAAATGGGGCTCGAGACTGTAGAAAGAGAGCACAGATTTATGAAGTAATAAAACAGTATAAAGTTAATGTCCTGTTTTACAGGAGAAACATATTTCACAGTAAGATTGGGACTACCTGGTGTGTCATAGGTAAGTCTGGACGGAACTTTCCTGAGTCTCTGAGATTTTCTTGTCTCACCGTCAGTCTGCAAGTCAATCTGTTCTGAACCTACAGTCTGAGTGTCTTGAGTCTCTGTCTCAGTATGAATTGTTTCTTGCAAGTCTGAATGTTCAACTATGTCAGATCTAGTCTCTTCTGTATCAGCTTCTTGTTTTTCAGGAATGTTTTGCAAACCTTCAGCCTGAACTTCCAGTTGAATATCGAGATCTAGACTGAACGGTTCTGGCGGTTCATTGTCTGATTGGGCATTTTGAACACTGAATGGCAAATCATACCAAACTCCAAGTTCTTCATCTTCTGAATCAGTGTATTCATCTTTGTTTTCTTGTTCCGACATTTCAGGATTCTCAACTGAACTTTTGTCTTTTTGTTTGTTACGTCTTCTTCTCGGTTTTCTCTTTGGAACAGGATCTTGGTTTTGTACTTGATTTAAACATACTTTCTGTCCCAGAGGCAAAATGTGGTTTCGATGAAGGATTTTGATTGGACCATTTCCATCTTCTGGTTTCAGCCGA
The DNA here is from genome assembly GCA_027580175.1 of Siniperca scherzeri. Lineage (NCBI taxonomy): Eukaryota > Metazoa > Chordata > Actinopteri > Centrarchiformes > Sinipercidae > Siniperca > Siniperca scherzeri. Next base: position 19,001,858 of record CM050853.1, read on the forward strand.
AACACAGGTAAGTTTGACATCTGACTTTCCACCACATAAGGTGTTGAAACCCAACGGTCTGCCAGCTTATGTTTTCCTTGCAAACCCAGGTTGCGTATGAGAACTCTGTCTCCTGGTAGAAGTTGTGTAAACTTGATCTTTTTGTCATATCTTTGTTTGTTCCCTTTGTTCTGTCTGACAGCGGCACACTCTGCGAGTTGATAGGCTGCTTTTAGTTCTCTCCTCATTTCTGTGACATACTTGAGGTAGGTTTCTTTGGTTGTATTGTCACTGGATGTTCCAAAACACAAATCCACAGGCATTCTTGCTTGGCGTCCAAACATTATATAGTAGGGCGAGAAACCAGTGGCTTCATTTGGCGTGCAATTATAATAATGAAATGGTATACATTCTCGTAAATAAAAAAAACACAAAATACCCTGATATACTAAATAATCAGGTTATTACACTCTTCCCTCACCAAAAAAAGGCATGTCCACATGACTTGGCATAACATGGCGAGATAAACTCAAACTAAGTAATGAAAGGGGAACTAATCCACTTGTAAAGGCATGAAACATATTTCACAGTAAGATTGGGACTACCTGGTGTGTCATAGGTAAGTCTGGACGGAACTTTCCTGAGTCTCTGAGATTTTCTTGTCTCACCGTCAGTCTGCAAGTCAATCTGTTCTGAACCTACAGTCTGAGTGTCTTGAGTCTCTGTCTCAGTATGAATTGTTTCTTGCAAGTCTGAATGTTCAACTATGTCAGATCTAGTCTCTTCTGTATCAGCTTCTTGTTTTTCAGGAATGTTTTGCAAACCTTCAGCCTGAACTTCCAGTTGAATATCGAGATCTAGACTGAACGGTTCTGGCGGTTCATTGTCTGATTGGGCATTTTGAACACTGAATGGCAAATCATACCAAACTCCAAGTTCTTCATCTTCTGAATCAGTGTATTCATCTTTGTTTTCTTGTTCCGACATTTCAGGATTCTCAACTGAACTTTTGTCTTTTTGTTTGTTACGTCTTCTTCTCGGTTTTCTCTTTGGAACAGGATCTTGGTTTTGTACTTGATTTAAACATACTTTCTGTCCCAGAGGCAAAATGTGGTTTCGATGAAGGATTTTGATTGGACCATTTCCATCTTCTGGTTTCAGCCGAAACACAGGTAAGTTTGACATCTGACTTTCCACCACATAAGGTGTTGAAACCCAACGGTCTGCCAGCTTATGTTTTCCTTGCAAACCCAGGTTGCGTATGAGAACTCTGTCTCCTGGTAGAAGTTGTGTAAACTTGATCTTTTTGTCATATCTTTGTTTGTTCCCTTTGTTCTGTCTGACAGCGGCACACTCTGCGAGTTGATAGGCTGCTTTTAGTTCTCTCCTCATTTCTGTGACATACTTGAGGTAGGTTTCTTTGGTTGTATTGTCACTGGATGTTCCAAAACACAAATCCACAGGCATTCTTGCTTGGCGTCCAAACATTATATAGTAGGGCGAGAAACCAGTGGCTTCATTTGGCGTGCAATTATAAGCGTGGACCAAATGTGCAATGTGTTGGCTCAATTTTCTCTTCTTGTCTGGCTCAAGGGTTCCAAGCATGTCTAGCAAGGTTCTGTTAAATCTTTCAGGTTGGGGATCCCCTTGAGGATGATATGGAGTCGTTCTTGATTTGTCGACACCAAGGGAACTCAACAACTCGTGAATGAGACAACTCTCAAAATCTCGTCCCTGATCACTGTGCATGCGTCTTGGCAAACCATAATGGACAAAGTATTTCTCAAGCAGAACTTTGGCCACAGTCACAGCTTTTTGATCTTTAGTAGGGAAGGCTTGAGCATAGCGAGTGTAGTGATCAGTTATGACCAGGACATTCTCTGTGTTACTTGAGTCCGGTTCGATGGACAAGAAATCCATACATACTAAATCCAGTGGGCCATCACTTTGCATGTGAAACAGAGGGGCGACTCTCTTTGGAAGTGTTTTTCTCTTTATGCACCTTTCACAGTTCTTACAATGTTCTTCAACATCTGATTTCATCTTTGGCCAATAGAATCTCTCTTTGATGAGTCCATAGGTCTTGTCAATGCCAAGATGACCAGAATCATCATGAAGTGCTTTCATTTCATTTTTCTGAACTTTTCAGGCAAGACGAGTTGTGAGCGACGGTTTTGGCCAGGTGGAACAGTGACTCTATACATGACATCTTGTTGCAACTTTAGTCTGTCCCACTCTCTTAGTAGTAGTGAGGTGATTGGGGTTTTTGACTTGACATAGGTTGTGTTTCTTTCTTTTAGAGCTTTCCATATCTCAGAGAGACTAGGATCTTCTTGTTGAGACGTTGAGATTTTCAAAGGGACTTAAGATAGGCATTCCCTTAAGACTGAGAGTCGATAGATTACAGTAGGCTTTAGGTATGGCGTTCATGGAAAAGCCTAAGTGATCAACTGCTCTTTCTGGACAGGTGTTTTTCTCTTTATGCACCTTTCACAGTTCTTACAATGTTCTTCAACATCTGATTTCATCTTTGGCCAATAGAATCTCTCTTTGATGAGTCCATAGGTCTTGTCAATGCCAAGATGACCAGAATCATCATGAAGTGCTTTCATTTCATTTTTCTGAACTTTTCAGGCAAGACGAGTTGTGAGCGACGGTTTTGGCCAGGTGGAACAGTGACTCTATACATGACATCTTGTTGCAACTTTAGTCTGTCCCACTCTCTTAGTAGTAGTGAGGTGATTGGGGTTTTGACTTGACATAGGTTGTGTTTCTTTCTTTTAGAGCTTTCCATATCTCAGAGAGACTAGGATCTTCTTGTTGAGACGTTGAGATTTTCAAAGGGACTTAAGATAGGCATTCCCTTAAGACTGAGAGTCGATAGATTACAGTAGGCTTTAGGTATGGCGTTCATGGAAAAGCCTAAGTGATCAACTGCTCTTTCTGGACAGGTGTTTTTCTCTCTCTCTACGCTCTAGTGTTGCGTCATTACGTACACTCCAGTAAATCAAATAATAACAAAACAAACATTACTGGGTTTCTTTCCTATTGAATAAACTATGAATTCGTCTTCTATTTATAAACTTTTAACACTATGCAAATGCATATTTTAACTGTATAATAAACAATGAAATTATTTATCACAAATGAAATTACAATGCCTCAATGCAATTATAATAATGAAATGGTATACATTCTCGTAAATAAAAAAAAAACACAAAATACCCTGATATACTAAATAATCAGGTTATTACACTCTTCCCTCACCAAAAAAAGGCATGTCCACATGACTTGGCATAACATGGCGAGATAAACTCAAACTAAGTAATGAAAGGGGAACTAATCCACTTGTAAAGGCATGAAACATATTTCACAGTAAGATTGGGACTACCTGGTGTGTCATAGGTAAGTCTGGACGGAACTTTCCTGAGTCTCTGAGATTTTCTTGTCTCACCGTCAGTCTGCAAGTCAATCTGTTCTGAACCTACAGTCTGAGTGTCTTGAGTCTCTGTCTCAGTATGAATTGTTTCTTGCAAGTCTGAATGTTCAACTATGTCAGATCTAGTCTCTTCTGTATCAGCTTCTTGTTTTTCAGGAATGTTTTGCAAACCTTCAGCCTGAACTTCCAGTTGAATATCGAGATCTAGACTGAACGGTTCTGGCGGTTCATTGTCTGATTGGGCATTTTGAACACTGAATGGCAAATCATACCAAACTCCAAGTTCTTCATCTTCTGAATCAGTGTATTCATCTTTGTTTTCTTGTTCCGACATTTCAGGATTCTCAACTGAACTTTTGTCTTTTTGTTTGTTACGTCTTCTTCTCGGTTTTCTTTGGGTCTGTCAACACTCCCTCTTGCGATACAATGTGGCCAACATAGGACACAGACGGTTGACAAAACTGGCATTTGTCTAACGACAGCTTGAGACCCTCTTCTTTTAGGCGGTGGAGCACTTTTAGTAGTTTCTGTTCATGCTCTTCAAGTGTTGCACCAAATACGATAAGGTCATCCAAGTAGACCAAAACTTCCAGCAAGTGCATGTCACCAACAGTTCTTACAATGTTCTTCAACATCTGATTTCATCTTTGGCCAATAGAATCTCTCTTTGATGAGTCCATAGGTCTTGTCAATGCCAAGATGACCAGAATCATCATGAAGTGCTTTCATTTCATTTTTCTGAACTTTTCAGGCAAGACGAGTTGTGAGCGACGGTTTTGGCCAGGTGGAACAGTGACTCTATACATGACATCTTGTTGCAACTTTAGTCTGTCCCACTCTCTTAGTAGTAGTGAGGTGATTGGGGTTTTGACTTGACATAGGTTGTGTTTCTTTCTTTTAGAGCTTTCCATATCTCAGAGAGACTAGGATCTTCTTGTTGAGACGTTGAGATTTTCAAAGGGACTTAAGATAGGCATTCCCTTAAGACTGAGAGTCGATAGATTACAGTAGGCTTTAGGTATGGCGTTCATGGAAAAGCCTAAGTGATCAACTGCTCTTTCTGGACAGGTGTTTTTCTCTTTATGCACCTTTCACAGTTCTTACAATGTTCTTCAACATCTGATTTCATCTTTGGCCAATAGAATCTCTCTTTGATGAGTCCATAGGTCTTGTCAATGCCAAGATGACCAGAATCATCATGAAGTGCTTTCATTTCATTTTTCTGAACTTTTCAGGCAAGACGAGTTGTGAGCGACGGTTTTGGCCAGGTGGAACAGTGACTCTATACATGACATCTTGTTGCAACTTTAGTCTGTCCCACTCTCTTAGTAGTAGTGAGGTGATTGGGGTTTTGACTTGACATAGGTTGTGTTTCTTTCTTTTAGAGCTTTCCATATCTCAGAGAGACTAGGATCTTCTTGTTGAGACGTTGAGATTTTCAAAGGGACTTAAGATAGGCATTCCCTTAAGACTGAGAGTCGATAGATTACAGTAGGCTTTAGGTATGGCGTTCATGGAAAAGCCTAAGTGATCAACTGCTCTTTCTGGACAGGTGTTTTTCTCTTTATGCACCTTTCACAGTTCTTACAATGTTCTTCAACATCTGATTTCATCTTTGGCCAATAGAATCTCTCTTTGATGAGTCCATAGGTCTTGTCAATGCCAAGATGACCAGAATCATCATGAAGTGCTTTCATTTCATTTTTCTGAACTTTTCAGGCAAGACGAGTTGTGAGCGACGGTTTTGGCCAGGTGGAACAGTGACTCTATACATGACATCTTGTTGCAACTTTAGTCTGTCCCACTCTCTTAGTAGTAGTGAGGTGATTGGGGTTTTGACTTGACATAGGTTGTGTTTCTTTCTTTTAGAGCTTTCCATATCTCAGAGAGACTAGGATCTTCTTGTTGAGACGTTGAGATTTTCAAAGGGACTTAAGATAGGCATTCCCTTAAGACTGAGAGTCGATAGATTACAGTAGGCTTTAGGTATGGCGTTCATGGAAAAGCCTAAGTGATCAACTGCTCTTTCTGGACAGGTGTTTTTCTCTTTATGCACCTTTCACAGTTCTTACAATGTTCTTCAACATCTGATTTCATCTTTGGCCAATAGAATCTCTCTTTGATGAGTCCATAGGTCTTGTCAATGCCAAGATGACCAGAATCATCATGAAGTGCTTTCATTTCATTTTTCTGAACTTTTCAGGCAAGACGAGTTGTGAGCGACGGTTTTGGCCAGGTGGAACAGTGACTCTATACATGACATCTTGTTGCAACTTTAGTCTGTCCCACTCTCTTAGTAGTAGTGAGGTGATTGGGGTTTTGACTTGACATAGGTTGTGTTTCTTTCTTTTAGAGCTTTCCATATCTCAGAGAGACTAGGATCTTCTTGTTGAGACGTTGAGATTTTCAAAGGGACTTAAGATAGGCATTCCCTTAAGACTGAGAGTCGATAGATTACAGTAGGCTTTAGGTATGGCGTTCATGGAAAAGCCTAAGTGATCAACTGCTCTTTCTGGACAGGTGTTTTTCTCTTTATGCACCTTTCACAGTTCTTACAATGTTCTTCAACATCTGATTTCATCTTTGGCCAATAGAATCTCTCTTTGATGAGTCCATAGGTCTTGTCAATGCCAAGATGACCAGAATCATCATGAAGTGCTTTCATTTCATTTTTCTGAACTTTTCAGGCAAGACGAGTTGTGAGCGACGGTTTTGGCCAGGTGGAACAGTGACTCTATACATGACATCTTGTTGCAACTTTAGTCTGTCCCACTCTCTTAGTAGTAGTGAGGTGATTGGGGTTTTGACTTGACATAGGTTGTGTTTCTTTCTTTTAGAGCTTTCCATATCTCAGAGAGACTAGGATCTTCTTGTTGAGACGTTGAGATTTTCAAAGGGACTTAAGATAGGCATTCCCTTAAGACTGAGAGTCGATAGATTACAGTAGGCTTTAGGTATGGCGTTCATGGAAAAGCCTAAGTGATCAACTGCTCTTTCTGGACAGGTGTTTTTCTCTTTATGCACCTTTCACAGTTCTTACAATGTTCTTCAACATCTGATTTCATCTTTGGCCAATAGAATCTCTCTTTGATGAGTCCATAGGTCTTGTCAATGCCAAGATGACCAGAATCATCATGAAGTGCTTTCATTTCATTTTTCTGAACTTTTCAGGCAAGACGAGTTGTGAGCGACGGTTTTGGCCAGGTGGAACAGTGACTCTATACATGACATCTTGTTGCAACTTTAGTCTGTCCCACTCTCTTAGTAGTAGTGAGGTGATTGGGGTTTTGACTTGACATAGGTTGTGTTTCTTTCTTTTAGAGCTTTCCATATCTCAGAGAGACTAGGATCTTCTTGTTGAGACGTTGAGATTTTCAAAGGGACTTAAGATAGGCATTCCCTTAAGACTGAGAGTCGATAGATTACAGTAGGCTTTAGGTATGGCGTTCATGGAAAAGCCTAAGTGATCAACTGCTCTTTCTGGACAGGTGTTTTTCTCTCTCTCTCTCTGTTTTGATGCTCTTGGAACGTGTCTTTACCTCCGGGTCTCCAGGCCTCCGTGAGTTCTTCTCTCCAGCTCCGGGTCCCTTGTGTCTCTCTTCAGCCGTGAGTGTTTCTCCAGTCTCCGTGTGTCTCCAGGCCTCCGTGAGTTCTTCTCTCCAGCTCCGGGTCCCTTGTGTCTCTCTTCAGCCGTGAGTGTTTCTCCAGTCTCCGTGTGTCTCCAGGCCTCCGTGAGTTCTTCTCTCCAGCTCCGGGTCCCTTGTGTCTCTCTTCAGCCGTGAGTGTTTCTCCAGTCTCCGTGTGTCTCCAGGCCTCCGTGAGTTCTTCTCTCCAGCTCCGGGTCCCTTGTGTCTCTCTTCAGCCGTGAGTGTTTCTCCAGTCTCCGTGTGTCTCCAGGCCTCCGTGAGTTCTTCTCTCCAGCTCCGGGTCCCTTGTGTCTCTCTTCAGCCGTGAGTGTTTCTCCAGTCTCCGTGTGTCTCCAGGCCTCCGTGAGTTCTTCTCTCCAGCTCCGGGTCCCTTGTGTCTCTCTTCAGCCGTGAGTGTTTCTCCAGTCTCCGTGTGTCTCCAGGCCTCCGTGAGTTCTTCTCTCCAGCTCCGGGTCCCTTGTGTCTCTCTTCAGCCGTGAGTGTTTCTCCAGTCTCCGTGTGTCTCCAGGCCTCCGTGAGTTCTTCTCTCCAGCTCCGGGTCCCTTGTGTCTCTCTTCAGCCGTGAGTGTTTCTCCAGTCTCCTAACCCGCGTGGATCTTCTCCTCTGTGCTCCGCCACCTCTATTCCAAAGACTGTATACTTCCCTCCATTCCCAATCTTCGCACCTGTGTTGAAATAAACTATACTATACCTGCCTTGTGTCTCTCTTCAGCCGTGAGTGTTTCTCCAGTCTCCGTGTGTCTCCAGGCCTCCGTGAGTTCTTCTCTCCAGCTCCGGGTCCCTTGTGTCTCTCTTCAGCCGTGAGTGTTTCTCCAGTCTCCGTGTGTCTCCAGGCCTCCGTGAGTTCTTCTCTCCAGCTCCGGGTCCCTTGTGTCTCCGGCCAGTTCTGTCCGTAACACTAAAGTTAAAAAATGTTGGGTAAAAAGTGAAGCTGTTTTGGTGGGACTTGTATTGACCCACCACCACTCTTTCTTGCTAAGATCCAATCGATGTTGATAGACTTCTTTTGGGATAAAATGCACTGGGTGGTCCATAACATCTTGTACTTACCAAAAGAAGAGGGTGGACAAGGACTTGTGCATTTGCGAAGCAGGACGGCAACTTTTCGAGTACAATCTATACAACATTTCCTGACAGGTCCAGAGTCTGTAAGTTGGAGACCAGTGGCAAGTGCTATTTTAAAAACTATTGCAGGTCTAAACATGGATAAATCCTTATTGTTATTGGATCCAAAAACTCTGAACTTGGTGAATCTTCCAGTTTTTATAGGAACCTTATCAAAGTATGGAGTCTTTTTAAACTCCAAAGGACAAACAATCTCACATCCCTGTATTGGCTTCTGGAAGAGCCACTGGTTTATGGTGCAAGACTGGACATAACTGGAGCATCAGTTTCACTGACTGAAGCCTTTATAAAGGCTAAAGTGGTAAATCTTCATCAACTAATAAGTTTGGCTGGACCAGATCTTATGGTGGTGGCATTACAACTGGGGGTTAGATCTACTCTACTGTAAGACTCTCCTTACAGTAGGAAAGATAAAATTGAATTGAATTACTACATCCAACATCAAACTCATGTGTTGAAAATACATCACTGCGCTCCAACATTTTCTTCACCAGTCTGTCTTTCCATTTCTTGGGGACAGGGGAAGTGCCAAAGTCAAAAGATGACTGGGTCACTCTCTTTGATGACTCGAGATCAGTCTCTTTATTGACAGTAGGAGTTGGTAGCACATCAACGGGAAAAAGGTGGGCTATTGGCATACCTCTTGTCAGTGTGATTTCTTTCGTTGAAATTGTTATTGACCAGAACAGTGATTCTTCTGGAACTGACAACAGTAGCTGCCTGCAATTCGGGTCTCACTAGGAGTTGATCTGGAAACCTTGGTTCTTCAGCAAGATCATCGGGTGAGTCCACCAAAATGGCTTGGGTACTTGGTGTTCCATGAAACTTTGGCACGCCTTTGATCCTTACAACACCACCTGGACGTATTGTAATTGGCTTTGGTTGGGCGAACCAGACAGATCCTCTCTTGTGGCTGTCAGTTTCAGGTGGAGACTTAGACATTTCCTCCAGAGCCTTTCTGAATGCAGGATGAATGTGTTTGACTGTTGTGAAGTTTTTCTTCTTTCTCTTTGTAACTTTTGAGAAGTCTTCTCACAGTGGGTGTGTTTGTGCCAACAAGTATAGCTGCATTGTCTTTCACGACTGGATCAGGACAAACTAACACGAGTGCATCAATGGTCTCTGTCACGCCAACATCTGCTTCTCTGAACTCAAGCTTGAGGGACAAATAACCATCGTACGGGTAATCAGAAGGACTGAGACCCCATATCTGCAAAGCACTGATAGGTAACAATGGCAGATGTGTCAAGTACTTGTCATAGAAGGATCTGTAGAGCAGGGTGACTTGAGAGCCGGTGTCGAGTATGGCTTTAGTGTAAATGCCTTCAATCTGTACAGGTACAGTAGAACTTGGGCCGACTAAGCCTTCAGGAATAGTGTCTTCCACTTCTCTCTCTCTCTCTCTCTCTCTCTCTCTCTCTCTCTCTCTCTCTCTCTCTCTCTCTCTACGCTCTAGTGTTGCGTCATTACGTACACTCCAGTAAATCAAATAATAACAAAACAAACATTACTGGGTTTCTTTCCTATTGAATAAACTATGAATTCGTCTTCTATTTATAAACTTTTAACACTATGCAAATGCATATTTTAACTGTATAATAAACAATGAAATTATTTATCACAAATGAGATTTTTTTGCTCAATTTTTGTAATTTTTTTTTTAATGTTTTATAAGTAGGAAGTAAATTGTAATAAAAGTGTTTTTTAAAAATCAAAAAACTCTTTCTCTCTCAAAACCTAACACGGCAGCAGCGGATGGCCGCCCACAATAAAGTCTGGTTCTGTCCAAGGTTTCTGCCTGTTAAAAGGAAGTTTTTTCTTGCCACTGTCGCCAAATGCTTGCTCATGGTGGGATTTGCTGGGTCTCTCTAATTAATATTACAAAGAGTACAGTCTAGAACTGCTTTATAGGAAAAGCGCAATGAGATAACTTCTGTTATGAATTGGTGCTATATGAATAAAATTGAACAAAATCAGGAATTTAATCTTGTGTCCATTTTAGTGCCATGGTAAAGTCAAGATTGTTGATTGATTTTAGGTTTTATAAAGCTATTTCATGTATTGCAATGTTTGAGGATATTTGGTGTTATGAAGGGATATTGTCCTGTCGTAGATAATGAGATTTTTTTGCTCAATTTTTGTAATTTTTTTTTTGATGTTTTATAAGTGGGAAGTAAATTGTAATAAAAGTGTTTTTAAAAACTATTGCAGGTCTAAACATGGATAAATCCTTATTGTTATTGGATCCAAAAACTCTGAACTTGGTGAATCTTCCAGTTTTATAGGAACCTTATCAAAGTATGGAGTCTTTTAAACTCCAAAGGACAAACAATCTCACATCCCTGTATTGGCTTCTGGAAGAGCCACTGGTTTATGGTGCAAGACTGGACATAACTGGAGCATCAGTTTCACTGACTGAAGCCTTTATAAAGGCTAAAGTGGTAAATCTTCATCAACTAATAAGTTTGGCTGGACCAGATCTTATGGTGGTGGCATTACAACTGGGGGTTAGATCTACTCTACTGTAAGACTCTCCTTACAGTAGGAAAGATAAAATTGAACAAAATCAGGAATTTAATCTTGTGTCCATTTTTAGTGCCATGGTAAAGTCAAGATTGTTGATTGATTTTAGGTTTTATAAAGCTATTTCATGTATTGCAATGTTTGAGGATATTTGGTGTTATGAAGGGATATTGTCCTGTCGTAGATAATGAGATTTTTTTTGCTCAATTTTTGTAATTTTTTTTTTTTGATGTTTTATAAGTGGGAAGTAAATTGTAATAAAAGTGTTTTTTAAAAACTTAAAAAACTCTTTCTCTCTCAAAACCTAACACGGCCGCAGCGGATGGCTGCCCACAATAAAGTCTGGTTCTGTCCAAGGTTTCTGCCTGTTAAAAGGAAGTTTTTTCTTGCCACTGTCGCCAAATGCTTGCTCATGGTGGGATTTGCTGGGTCTCTCTAATATTACAAAGAGTACAGTCTAGAACTGCTCTATAGGAAAAGCGCAATGAGATAACTTCTGTTATGAATTGGTGCTATATGAATAAAATTGAACAAAATCAGGAATTTAATCTTGTGTCCATTTTAGTGCCATGGTAAAGTCAAGATTGTTGATTGATTTTAGGTTTTATAAAGCTATTTCATGTATTGCAATGTTTGAGGATATTTGGTGTTATGAAGGGATATTGTCCTGTCGTAGATAATGAGATTTTTTTGCTCAATTTTTGTAATTTTTTTTTTGATGTTTTATAAGTGGGAAGTAAATTGTAATAAAAGTGTTTTTAAAACTTAAAAACTCTTTCTCTCTCTCTCTCTCTCTACGCTCTAGTGTTGCGTCATTACGTACACTCCAGTAAATCAAATAATAACAAAACAAACATTACTGGGTTTCTTTCCTATTGAATAAACTATGAATTCGTCTTCTATTTATAAACTTTTAACACTATGCAAATGCATATTTTAACTGTATAATAAACAATGAAAACATCAGCCATTAAAACGCAATACTGGTCAGACCCTAGTTAGAACCATTCCAGCAGCTTTACCTGGGTCGCGAACATCCAACAAATCAAGATCAAAGCCACCTATAATACAGGTAAGAGAAATTAAGTACTAAGTATAAAATTAAACACGGCGTCTTGGCACAGGAAAGAGGCAAGATGTCTTAAAGGTTTCTAAGCTTTAATTGGAAAATCGCTGCTTGGAGGAGGGGTTCAGCAAATGGTCAGCTGATATAGGCAACAAGTATGCTTTTAAACACTTTTTCTAGGTTTTGCGAGCTAGTGTAATGTGCGGCCACGGTCACTGCTGCTCTGTCCTTCCCGCTTCTCGGGTGGTGTTTTTCTTGTTTATGGTTGAGGTTTGACACATGGCTCTGACACCATCTGCTGAGATGTCCGTCCATTGTGTGGATCTTTGATCTTGGCTGAGGTGTGGGCACCTTGACAGCCAGCGGCAGAATGAAGACATGCGGCTAAACATGTCAGCACTGGTCAGGTTTGGCAGGGGCCCAGAGAAAACTACGGAGTCCGACATTGTCTTTGCATATGTACACACCGACTCAACATTAACTTTAGTGGCCTCCGATTGGCGTAATCGAGTCGTTACTGCTGGCGTAAATAAAATCTTACTGCATTTACGTTTATCCTTAACCAGCAGTTTTAAATAGGATTCAACGTCGCCGCTCTGACCCCAGGAAAATGTTTGACCTCACGTTTCTCAAAATGGAACTGCCAATAATCAGAGTTGCTTTCTCAGCGGGTGTGTCGCCGAGTGGGGTGAGAGAGAGAGAGAGAGAGAGAGAGAGAGAGAGAGAGAGAGAGAGAGAGAGAGAGAGAGAGAGAGAGAGAGAGAGAGAGAGAGAGAGAGAGAGAGAGAGAGAGAGAGAGAGAGAGAGAGAGAGAGAGAGAGAGAGAGAGAGAGAGAGAGAGAGAGAGAGAGAGAGAGAGAGAGAGAGAGAGAGAGAGAGAGAGAGAGAGAGAGAGAGAGAGAGAGAGAGAGAGAGAGAGAGAGAGAGAGAGAGAGAGAGAGAGAGAGAGAGAGAGAGAGAGAGAGAGAGAGAGAGAGAGAGAGAGAGAGAGAGAGAGAGAGAGAGAGAGAGAGAGAGAGAGAGAGAGAGAGAGAGAGAGAGAGAGAGAGAGAGAGAGAGAGAGAGAGAGAGAGAGAGAGAGAGAGAGAGAGAGAGAGAGAGAGAGAGAGAGAGAGAGAGAGAGAGAGAGAGAGAGAGAGAGAGAGAGAGAGAGAGAGAGAGAGAGAGAGAGAGAGAGAGAGAGAGAGAGAGAGAGAGAGAGAGAGAGAGAGAGAGAGAGAGAGAGAGAGAGAGAGAGAGAGAGAGAGAGAGAGAGAGAGAGAGAGAGAGAGAGAGAGAGAGAGAGAGAGAGAGAGAGAGAGAGAGAGAGAGAGAGAGAGAGAGAGAGAGAGAGAGAGAGAGAGAGAGAGAGAGAGAGAGAGAGAGAGAGAGAGAGAGAGAGAGAGAGAGAGAGAGAGAGAGAGAGAGAGAGAGAGAGAGAGAGAGAGAGAGAGAGAGAGAGAGAGAGAGAGAGAGAGAGAGAGAGAGAGAGAGAGAGAGAGAGAGAGAGAGAGAGAGAGAGAGAGAGAGAGAGAGAGAGAGAGAGAGAGAGAGAGAGAGAGAGAGAGAGAGAGAGAGAGAGAGAGAGAGAGAGAGAGAGAGAGAGAGAGAGAGAGAGAGAGAGAGAGAGAGAGAGAGAGAGAGAGAGAGAGAGAGAGAGAGAGAGAGAGAGAGAGAGAGAGAGAGAGAGAGAGAGAGAGAGAGAGAGAGAGAGAGAGAGAGAGAGAGAGAGAGAGAGAGAGAGAGAGAGAGAGAGAGAGAGAGAGAGAGAGAGAGAGAGAGAGAGAGAGAGAGAGAGAGAGAGAGAGAGAGAGAGAGAGAGAGAGAGAGAGAGAGAGAGAGAGAGAGAGAGAGAGAGAGAGAGAGAGAGAGAGAGAGAGAGAGAGAGAGAGAGAGAGAGAGAGAGAGAGAGAGAGAGAGAGAGAGAGAGAGAGAGAGAGAGAGAGAGAGAGAGAGAGAGAGAGAGAGAGAGAGAGAGAGAGAGAGAGAGAGAGAGAGAGAGAGAGAGAGAGAGAGAGAGAGAGAGAGAGAGAGAGAGAGAGAGAGAGAGAGAGAGAGAGAGAGAGAGAGAGAGAGAGAGAGAGAGAGAGAGAGAGAGAGAGAGAGAGAAGCCATTGCGTGCTGCTAAGTTAAAGAACGGTAGCTAGCAAAAATGAATAGCATGTAAACTGTGGGATTAGAGAGAAAGTGTCAATTATATTTACGCTTTCTATAAATCTAATGGCATTAAAAGTAACAGTAGGTTGCTAATGTAGCTGAACATGCTAACGTTTGCAGTTTACATTAGACCAGATAAAGACACTATGTAATCCATTCCTTACACTTTTGCTCTTATATTTTTGGTTTTTGAACTGGAAAAAAGAAAACACCAATCAAACTCTTTAAATGCGGAGTATCACTTTAACATCTTCTCTCTCCCGTAGTTCTGTGCTTTCTCGGTTCTCTCCTCTCTCCTTCTGTCGCTTTCAGCAGGTATTTCTGCCTCCGGAGCTGCAGAGTCTGGATCTGTGGTTGTGGGCCACCTGCTGCCCCCGTGTTCCTGCTCGACAACTGCCACTACAGTTGTTGTTATTGGCTCTGTTACTGATGCTGACATTATTCTTCCTATAGCTGTCATTCCTATTATTACTAATTTATTAATATTACCACTACCATTACATTATTCTACTGTATAAAAAAAAATTCTACGTGGTCTTTGCATTGTGCCTCCTAACCCTATCCCTTCCCCAAACCCCTCCTCTCTCTCTCTAGGAGTGCATGCTGGGAGTGAGTGCGGTGTGAGTGTGAACGTGAGTGGTGACTCGTGCTTGAGTTGTTTCTCTTTTCTATCTTTTTCTTTTTGAATGGTTTAAAGTTTTTCGGTTTTTTTTTGGTAGGTTAGGCACGTTTTTGGGGTACTTTGTCTTTTGGAGTCGGGTGGGGGTTTGTGGGGGACATGGCGGGTCCAGGTGGTCATGGTTTGGGTTCACTCACGCGTCGTCACGGTGTAAAAGTGGCGGCGACAGTGAGTGTGGAGAGTTGCTGTTTAGCTGTAGGGGAAATTGTAGGACATGAGAATGTTTTGTCTGCCTCAAAGATGAATAGCGCTATTGTAATTTTCTTGAGTACAATAGAAAAAGCAAACAAATTAGTTCAGAGGGGAATTATTTTAGAAGGTGTGCTTATCCCTGTTCTTCCACTTTCATTACCGTCTAAAAGAGTTACTCTCTCGAGCGTCCCGCCATTTATTAGCGATTTTGTTTTAACGCAAGCCTTGTCTCGTTACGGAAAACTAGTCTCCTCGATTAAAAAGATTCCAATTGGCCGTGTTTCTCCTTACGAAACATGTTGTGTCTTTCAGGCGCTTTGTTTACATGATCGTAAACAATGACGCTGATCTAGACCTCTCGCTGAACTTCCGTGTGGATGATTTTGATTATGTGGTTTTCATTACCACTGACAAAATCAAATGCTTTAGCTGTGGTAAAGTCGGACATTTGGTCCGAGCTTGTCCAAGCAAACAAGAGGAAGACAATCGTTTGGCTGACGCGAAGGCGCGGCTGACGGCACCGTGCAGCCGGCCGGTGAGGCCGAGGAGTCCGGTGAGACCGGGGAGGCTTCAGCCGGGGCACAGGGCGCGGTGGCGCGGGCGAGCGATCATGATGGAGCTCAGAGCGCTTGGACTGCAAAGGATGCTTTGGTTTCAGTGGGGGAAAACATCAAAAGTACTAAAGATGTTGAGAACGAGGGAGACAAAGGTGAGTCAAGCGATAAAGAGATTCACGAATGGTTATGGGGAATGTTCGGGAGGTTGACGGTAGGCCTAATGAAATGGTATACATTCTACAAATAAACTACATTCATTACATGTACCATTATGACTAAAGGGAGGCAGAGGAATAGCTAAACATTTGACACACCGAGTAAGAGAGAGCACGAGTGAGAGAGAGAAGCCATTGCGTGCTGCTAAGTTAAAGAACGGTAGCTAGCAAAAATGAATAGCATGTAAACTGTGGGATTAGAGAGAAAGTGTCAATTATATTTACGCTTTCTATAAATCTAATGGCATTGAAAATAACAGCAGGTTGCTAATGTAGCTGAACATGCTAACGTTTGCAGTTTACATTAGACCAGATAAAGACACTATGCAAATGCATATTTTAACTGTATAATAAACAATGAAATTATTTATCACAAATGAAATTACAATGCCTCAATGCAATTATAATAATGAAATGGTATACATTCTACAAATAAACTACATTCATTACATGTACCATTATGACTAAAGGGAGGCAGAGGAATAGCTAAACATTTGACACACCGAGTAAGAGAGAGCACGAGTGAGAGAGAGAAGCCATTGCGTGCTGCTAAGTTAAAGAACGGTAGCTAGCAAAAATGAATAGCATGTAAACTGTGGGATTAGAGAGAAAGTGTCAATTATATTTACGCTTTCTATAAATCTAATGGCATTGAAAATAACAGCAGGTTGCTAATGTAGCTGAACATGCTAACGTTTGCAGTTTACATTAGACCAGATAAAGACACTATGCAAATGCATATTTTAACTGTATAATAAACAATGAAATTATTTATCACAAATGAAATTACAATGCCTCAATGCAATTATAATAATGAAATGGAATCAGAACAAGCGTTGTTTAAAGTGCCTTTGAAAAGGAAGAAGTCAGATAAAGTTAATGATTGTAGACAGTTAAAGAAACTAGATCTTGAAGATGTTGTTGATCCAATTGATTCAGAGAGTGACAGTGAGTTATCTGACTCAAGTGTTACGTTGTCACAAAGTGAGTGTTCCAGCAGCAATTATGAGGTTGATGACATTAAACTGTTCCTCAAATCAACAAAGAACAAGAGAGGGTGTTGGTCAATGAGTACTTCCCAGATGTAGGACAGTTTGTGGAAAAACGAAGAATTTCATGGCTGAAGGATGTTTTACCTGCGATCACGGTGACCGATGCTGCAGAATTAGCGTGTGAAAGTGCAGTTTCTGATGTGGAGGTGTCTAATGTTGGTATTGAGACAGATAGGCATCTAAACGATTTCAATAGTGACCTGCAGTCCACTGTGAGAAACACATGTGATGACACTCCAATGGAGACAGGGCAAACAGATTTTAAAATCCCATTAAAGCGGAAGAAGTCTAGTAAAAATCTGATTATTAGACATGCAAAGAAAGTAGATAAAGCTGAGCTAAGTGATGAGATCTTAGCTAAAGCTTTGTCTCGTTATGGCAAACTGGTCTCGCCCATTAAGAAGATCCCTATTAGCAGTGAGTCGCAGTTACTAAAGCATGTTGTCTCTTTCAGGCGCTTTGTTTACATGATTATAAAAGACGATGCTGATGTAGATGACATTAAACTGTTCCTCAAATCAACAAAGAACAAGAGAGGGTGTTGGTCAATGAGTACTTCCCAGATGTAGGACAGTTTGTGGAAAAACGAAGAATTTCATGGCTGAAGGATGTTTTTCAAACAAAGAGGTGTACAGGTTAAAGAAAATAGTGCAAAAAGTCCATTTGGATTTAGATGATGGCAGTGAAAAGCTTAAATCAATTAATATGAATCATAGTCTGATTTTATTTTTATTTTTATTTTTATTCTTGAGTATGGCTGAAGTGTGTATTGCATCATTAAATGTGAATGGTGCAAGAAATGGTAAAAAAGAAAACACCATCTAAACTCTTTAAATGCGGAGTATCACTTTAACATCTTCTCTCTCTCTCTCTGTCACTTACGGTGTGAGTGTTGGCTGGGGTGAGCGTGTGGACTGAGTGCTGTGAGTTGATTCTGTGAGTGAATCTTTGTTTCCTCTCTGTTTTCTGACTTTTCTCTGTGAGTTGTTTTTGTGTGTGTCTATGCTCCAACGGCACCAGTGGAAAGATTGGTGTTTTTAGATGCCCTTAGCACCATGTTACAAAAATGCAGTACTGAAGAATATTTATTTTTAGGAGGAGATTTTAATTGTACAGAAAATAATAGTGACAGAAATCATATTGAGCCCCATATGCCGTCACGTGATCATCTCATTAAGATGTTAAATGTGAATGGTGCAAGAAATGGTAAAAAGAGCTGAATTGTTTGAAGTCATTAAAGAGAAAAAAATAGACGTTATTTTTATCCAAGAAACACACAGTGATGTTAAAAATGCTGCTGATTGGATGCAGGAGTGGGAGGGTATTTCTGTCCTCAGTCACAACACCACACTTAGTGGGGTGTAGGTATTTTATTCACAAAGAGTTTTTGTCCAGTCTCTTATCAAGTTGATGAGATTGTAAAGGAAGAATTTTAAAAATAAAAGCTAGTTTTGAAAACTATGTCTTTGTTTTTGTTTAGGTTTTTATGTATAACTCCTCTTCTGTTAACTTTTGGTTTTCATTAATTTAAGTGGTCGGGGCAGACACCGTCACTAAGGAGTTTTGGGTGGGTAACTGCTCTGGAAGTGCAGAGAAGCGTGTAGGACTGCAACTCTGCCTCCTGGTCTCAACTCTGAGTTGTCATGGTTTAGGTCCACTAATAAAATCAGTCATATTTCTGCATATGAGAGCTGCTCCATCCAAAGTGGGATGAATGCCATCTCTCTAATCAGACCAGGTCTTCCCAAAAGTCCGCCAATTATCTCTGAAGCCCACATCGTTTACTGGACACCACCTTGACAGCCAGCGGCAGAATGAAGACATGCGGCTAAACATGTCAGCACTGGTCAGGTTTGGCAGGGGCCCAGAGAAAACTACGGAGTCCGACATTGTCTTTGCATATGTACACACCGACTCAACATTAACTTTAGTGGCCTCCGATTGGCGTAATCGGGAGTCGTTACTGCTGACGTAAATAAAAATCTTACTGCATTTACGTTTATCCTTAACCAGCAGTTTTAAATAGGATTCAACGTCGCCCGCTCTGACCCCAGGAAAATGTTTGACCTCACGTTTCTCAAAATGGAACTGCCAATAATCAGAGTTGCTTTCTCAGCGGGTGTGTCGCCGAGTGGGGTGAACAGGTTGGTGGTGAACCGTGGGCTTCTGCAAAGGGTTATGCTTCCTTCGGACAGTCACCCAGCCTCCCTGGAGACGGCTAAAAGGAGCTACCTCTGGTCGGTCCGCACCGGCTAAAGGGGGCCGGCTAACCACAGCAGCTAATGATAGAGTTCCCATGGTGCGGAACCGCGTGTCCAATTCACTAAGCCTCACCTCCAACGCTACAAATAAACTACATTCATTACATGTACCATTATGACTAAAGGGAGGCAGAGGAATAGCTAAACATTTGACACACCGAGTAAGAGAGAGCACGAGTGAGAGAGAGAAGCCATTGCGTGCTGCTAAGTTAAAGAACGGTAGCTAGCAAAAATGAATAGCATGTAAACTGTGGGATTAGAGAGAGGGTGTTGGTCAATGAGTACTTCCCAGATGTAGGACAGTTTGTGGAAAAACGAAGAATTTCATGGCTGAAGGATGTTTTACCTGCGATCACGGTGACCGATGCTGCAGAATTAGCGTGTGAAAGTGCAGTTTCTGATGTGGAGGTGTCTAATGTTGGTATTGAGACAGATAGGCATCTAAACGATTTCAATAGTGACCTGCAGTCCACTGTGAGAAACACATGTGATGACACTCCAATGGAGACAGGGCAAACAGATTTTAAAATCCCATTAAAGCGGAAGAAGTCTAGTAAAATCTGATTATTAGACATGCAAAGAAAGTAGATAAAGCTGAGCTAAGTGATGAGGATGAAATGGAAAGTGATAGTGAATCGTCTGATTCAAGTGTGAGTCTTTCTCAGAGTGAGTTTTCTGGACGTCATTATGAGGTTGATGACATTAAACTGTTCCTGAGAGCTACAAAAACAAGAGAGGGTGTTGGTCAATGAGTACTTCCCAGATGTAGGACAGTTTGTGGAAAAACGAAGAATTTCATGGCTGAAGGATGTTTTACCTGCGATCACGGTGACCGATGCTGCAGAATTAGCGTGTGAAAGTGCAGTTTCTGATGTGGAGGTGTCTAATGTTGGTATTGAGACAGATAGGCATCTAAACGATTTCAATAGTGACCTGCAGTCCACTGTGAGAAACACATGTGATGACACTCCAATGGAGACAGGGCAAACAGATTTTAAAATCCCATTAAAGCGGAAGAAGTCTAGTAAAATCTGATTATTAGACATGCAAAGAAAGTAGATAAAGCTGAGCTAAGTGATGAGGATGAAATGGAAAGTGATAGTGAATCGTCTGATTCAAGTGTGAGTCTTTCTCAGAGTGAGTTTTCTGGACGTCATTATGAGGTTGATGACATTAAACTGTTCCTGAGAGCTACAAAAACAAGAGAGGGTGTTGGTCAATGAGTACTTCCCAGATGTAGGACAGTTTGTGGAAAAACGAAGAATTTCATGGCTGAAGGATGTTTTTCAAACAAAGAGGTGTACAGGTTAAAGAAAATAGTGCAAAAAGTCCATTTGGATTTAGCGTAGAAAAGGTTTCAGTCGTAGTCATCTGGACACTGTTTTCAGAATCAAGACGTTTCGGCTCCCATCCGGAAGTCATTCTCAATTGAACACTCCTGGACGAATGAGGGACCTCACACCACTGTCAGGAATTCGTCCAGGAACACTCCTGGACGAATGAGGGACCTCACACCACTGTCAGGAATTCGTCCAGGAACACTCCTGGACGAATGAGGGACCTCACACCACTGTCAGGAATTCGTCCAGGAACACTCCTGGACGAATGAGGGACCTCACACCACTGTCAGGAATTCGTCCAGGAACACTCCTGGACGAATGAGGGACCTCACACCACTGTCAGGAATTCGTCCAGGAACACTCCTGGACGAATGAGGGACCTCACACCACTGTCAGGAATTCGTCCAGGAACACTCCTGGACGAATGAGGGACCTCACACCACTGTCAGGAATTCGTCCAGGAACACTCCTGGACGAATGAGGGACCTCACACCACTGTCAGGAATTCGTCCAGGAACACTCCTGGACGAATGAGGGACCTCACACCACTGTCAGGAATTCGTCCAGGAACACTCCTGGACGAATGAGGGACCTCACACCACTGTCAGGAATTCGTCCAGGAACACTCCTGGACGAATGAGGGACCTCACACCACTGTCAGGAATTCGTCCAGGAACACTCCTGGACGAATGAGGGACCTCACACCACTGTCAGGAATTCGTCCAGGAACACTCCTGGACGAATGAGGGACCTCACACCACTGTCAGGAATTCGTCCAGGAACACTCCTGGACGAATGAGGGACCTCACACCACTGTCAGGAATTCGTCCAGGAACACTCCTGGACGAATGAGGGACCTCACACCACTGTCAGGAATTCGTCCAGGAACACTCCTGGACGAATGAGGGACCTCACACCACTGTCAGGAATTCGTCCAGGAACACTCCTGGACGAATGAGGGACCTCACACCACTGTCAGGAATTCGTCCAGGAACACTCCTGGACGAATGAGGGACCTCACACCACTGTCAGGAATTCGTCCAGGAACACTCCTGGACGAATGAGGGACTACACCATTTGGATTTAGATGATGGCAGTGAAAAGCTTAAATCAATTAATATGAATCATAGTCTGATTTTATTTTTAAACACTTTGTGTTCTGTGTTACAAAGCGTTGCTGTCGATGAGTACTTAGTTTTGGGGGTGATTTTAATTGTACAGAAAATAATAGTGACAGAAATCATATTGAGCCCCATATGCCGTCACGTGATCATCTCATTAAGATGTTAAATGTGAATGGTGCAAGAAATGGTAAAAAGAGCTTGTGGTTTTTATGAAAACTTATACAAGAATGAGTTGGGGTCAGGATGGGATTCTGAGAGTGTTTTTTGAAAGTTTGACTCAAGTGTCAGAGGGGGCCAATGCAGAGCTCTCGGGTGCTTTAAGCCTGGGGGAGTTGCACAAGGCCCTTCAAGGCATGGATTCCGGTAAAGTGCCAGGAATTGACGGCCTTCCAGTTGAATTTTACAAGTTTTTTTGGACAGAGGTTGGGGAGGACCTTTTGCGGGTGCTTAATGACAGTTTGAGCTCAGGCCAGTTGCCATTGAGTAGCCGTAGAGCAGTGATCACTCTTCTCCCCAAAAAAGGAGATCTTTTAGAAATCAAGAATTGGCTCACTTGCATGGAAATCAAAGTGATGTGGAGTCTCTCATAAAAATAAGAAGACTCAGTTATCTGATCTGTTAGGGATTAAAGCACAGGGTGCTTTGGTCAGGTCACGGTTTCTAAGTGCAAATGAGATGGACGTACCGTCGAGGTTTTTGGTTTGGAGAAGAAAAGTGGACAGAGCAGGGTCATTCATGCTCTACGTTCTGAATCTGGAGCATTATTGACTGATCCCAAAGACATTCGTGGGAGAGCAGTCACTTTTATGAATCTTTATATAAAATGAACTGGGTCCAGATTATAGTAATGACAGTGTTTTTGTTTTTGTGTGTGTCTATGCTCCAACGGCACCAGTGGAAAGATTGGTGTTTTTAGATGCCCTTAGCACCATGTTACAAAAATGCAGTACTGAAGAATATTTATTTTCCTTAAGCATGTGTCATGTTAATGTTGCTACTCTAAATGTGAATGGAGCTAGAGATATCCACAAGAGAGTTGAATTATTTGACGTGGTTCATCAGAAAAAAATTGATGTCTTACTGTTACAAGAGACACATACTGATTCGAACAATGCTGCGGACTGGGCAGTAGAATGGAGTGGGATCGCTGCTTTAAGTCATAAAACTTCAATTAGTGCTGGAGTTGCTGTTCTCTTTTCTAAGAGTTTCAGCCCACAGTCTTATCAGGTGGAAGAGGTTATCAAAGGTAGACTTTTGAAAGTAAGAGCCTCTTTTGAAAATGTTGTATTTGTTTTCATTTGTGTGTATATACCAACTTCAGCTGTTGAAAGAATTTTATTTTTATATTTATTTTCCTTAAGCATGTGTCATGTTAATGTTGCTACTCTAAATGTGAATGGAGCTAGAGATATCCACAAGAGAGTTGAATTATTTGACGTGGTTCATCAGAAAAAAATTGATGTCTTACTGTTACAAGAGACACATACTGATTCGAACAATGCTGCGGACTGGGCAGTAGAATGGAGTGGGATCGCTGCTTTAAGTCATAAAACTTCAATTAGTGCTGGAGTTGCTGTTCTCTTTTCTAAGAGTTTCAGCCCACAGTCTTATCAGGTGGAAGAGGTTATCAAAGGTAGACTTTTGAAAGTAAGAGCCTCTTTTGAAAATGTTGTATTTGTTTTCATTTGTGTGTATATACCAACTTCAGCTGTTGAAAGAATTTTATTTTTATTTTTATATTTATTTTCCTTAAGCATGTGTCATGTTAATGTTGCTACTCTAAATGTGAATGATTTATGTGATGTTTGGAGGCATTTTCACGACGGACAGAGACAGTATACATGGGCTCATGTTCGTGACAATGTTATATCCCTTGCTAGATTAGACCGCTTTTATGGTTTTAAACATCAGTTGGGTATTTTTAAAAGTTGTGTCATTTCACCAGTCAGTTTTTCTGATCATCATATGGTATTGGGTTTTTTTTTTTTAAATCAAGTTAAACCACATAGTGCATACTGGCACTTTAATACTAATTTAATGTGTAGTAAGGTTTTTAAGGATGTATTTAAAGTGTTTTGGGAAGAGTTTAAAAAAACAAAAGATTCATTTCAAGACATACAGCAATGGTGGGATTTTGGAAAGGTCCAAATAAAACAGTTTTGTCAGCAATACTCTCAGAATGTCACTAGAGAAGTAACCGTGATGTTGAACACCTTAGAGACTGATATTTTAAAACTGCAAGAATTGGCGTCCTGTTTCGCTCCTTTGCTCTGAATATAAATTGTATAAAGTATTAGCTAATAGGTTAGCTAGCGTAATTGATCAAGTGGTGCATCCAGATCAGACTTATTGTGTCCCAGGTAGGTTAATTTTCGACAATGTTGCCCTTATATGGGATATTTTTTATGTCTCCAAGGTGCTCAACATTGATACTGGACTTATCTCACTAGATCAAGAAAAGGCCTTTGATAGGGTTGAACACTCTTATTTGTGGAGAACTTTAGAAGCCTTTGGATTCTGTCAGGATTTTATTGATAAAGTGAAAGTGCTCTATGGTGACGTTGAGAGTGTACAGGTGGTTTTAAGTACTTAGGAGTGTATTTGGGAGATGAAATGTTCATTCAGAAAAACTGGGAAGGGGTAGTTGATAAGGTAGAAGGCAGGCTTGGGAGATGGAAATGGTTAATACCAAAATTGTCTTATAAAGGGAGGACATTAATCGTGAATAATTTAGTAGCTTCCTGCCTTTGGCATAAGTTAGCATGTTTGGATCCTCCGGCGCAACTTCTAGTAAAAGTTCAAGGGATTTTGGTTGACTTTTTTTGGGATAAGTTGCACTGGGTCCCACAGAGTGTGTTGTATTTACCTAAAGAGGAGGGTGGTCATGGTTTGATACATTTGAAAAGTAGAATAGCGGCCTTTCGATTGCAATTTTTACAAAGATTTCTGTATGGGCCGTTAGTGAATGGGTGGCGGGCTGTTGCATGCTCCATTTTACAGAGAGCTGAAGGACTGGGGTTCGACAAATCCCTGTTTCTAATGGACCCACTTAAAGTGAACGTGAAAGGACTGCCAGTGTTTTATTGCAATCTTTTTAAGGTGTGGAGTCTCTCATAAAAATAAGAAGACTCAGTTATCTGATCTGTTAGGGATTAAAGCACAGGGTGCTTTGGTCAGGTCACGGTTTCTAAGTGCAAATGAGATGGACGTACCGTCGAGGTTTTTTTTGGTTTGGAGAAGAAAAGTGGACAGAGCAGGGTCATTCATGCTCTACGTTCTGAATCTGGAGCATTATTGACTGATCCCAAAGACATTCGTGGGAGAGCAGTCACTTTTTATGAATCTTTATATAAAAATGAACTGGGTCCAGATTATAGTAATGACAGTGTTTTTTTTGATAATCTTCCTCAAGTGGCAGAGGAAGTCAACGCCAGGATTTCAGGTGCCTTGACCATGGGGGAGCTATATAAAGCCCTCCAAGGTATGGAGTTGGGAAAAGCTCCAGGGATTGATGGCCTGCCAGTCGACTTTTATAAGTCTCTTTGGTCAGAGTTCGGAGAAGACTTGCTGGAGGTACTGAAGGGCTACTGCCGTTGAGTTGTCGCAGGGCAGTCTTGACTCTCCTACCCAAAAAAGGGGATCTGACGGACATCAAGTGCTGGCGGCCAGTCTCCTTGCTGTGCAGTGACTACAAACTACTGTCTAAAGTTTTAGCTAATCGGTTGGCAGAGGTGATGGACCAGGTCATACACCCTGACCAAACATACTGTGTCCCCGGCAGGTCAATCTTTGATAATGTTTCCTTGATTCGAGATCTTCTTGATGTCTCTAAGATGTTAAATTTAGATTGTGGGTTAATATCGTTGGATCAGGAGAAAGCTTTTGACCGTGTTGAACATGGTTATTTATGGAGAGTTTTGGGGGTGATTTTAATTGCACAGAATCCAACTTGGATAGAAATCACATTGAACCTCATTTACCTTCACGACAACGTCTTGTCCAGATATTAAAAACGCATGATTTAATTGATGTTTGGAGGCAGCTTGGTGGAAAACAAAGACAATACACTTGGACTCATGTTCGTGATGGCATGATTTCTTCAGCACGATTGGATAGGTTTTATGTTTTTAAACATCATGGTAGCATTGTTGAAAGTTGTTTTATTACTCCATCATGTCTCTCAGATCACAGCATGGTCCATTGCACTATTTTTTTAAACTCTGTAAAGACAAAGAGTGCGTATTGGCATTTTAATACCACCTTATTGAGTGATTTGTGCTTTAAAGAAAGTTTGAAAAATTTTGGGACGTCTTTAAAACTACAAAGAATTCCTTTAGAACACTGCAGCAATGGTGGGATTTTGGGAAGGTCCAGATAAAACAGTTTTGTCAGCAATACTCTCAGAATGTCACTAGAGAAGTAACCGTGATGTTGAACACCTTAGAGACTGATATTTTAAAACTGCAAGAATTGGCTCACTTGCATGGAAATCAAAGTGATGTACATGTTTTATCTGAATTGCTTGAAAAATTTTGGGACGTCTTTAAAACTACAAAGAATTCCTTTAGAACACTGCAGCAATGGTGGGATTTTGGGAAGGTCCAGATAAAACAGTTTTGTCAGCAATACTCTCAGAATGTCACTAGAGAAGTAACCGTGATGTTGAACACCTTAGAGACTGATATTTTAAAACTGCAAGAATTGGCGTCCTGTTTCGCTCCTTTGCTCTGAATATAAATTGTATAAAGTATTAGCTAATAGGTTAGCTAGCGTAATTGATCAAGTGGTGCATCCAGATCAGACTTATTGTGTCCCAGGTAGGTTAATTTTCGACAATGTTGCCCTTATATGGGATATTTTTTATGTCTCCAAGGTGCTCAACATTGATACTGGACTTATCTCACTAGATCAAGAAAAGGCCTTTGATAGGGTTGAACACTCTTATTTGTGGAGAACTTTAGAAGCCTTTGGATTCTGTCAGGATTTTATTGATAAAGTGAAAGTGCTCTATGGTGACGTTGAGAGTGTACAGGTGGTTTTAAGTACTTAGGAGTGTATTTGGGAGATGAAATGTTCATTCAGAAAAACTGGGAAGGGGTAGTTGATAAGGTAGAAGGCAGGCTTGGGAGATGGAAATGGTTAATACCAAAATTGTCTTATAAAGGGAGGACATTAATCGTGAATAATTTAGTAGCTTCCTGCCTTTGGCATAAGTTAGCATGTTTGGATCCTCCGGCGCAACTTCTAGTAAAAGTTCAAGGGATTTTGGTTGACTTTTTTTGGGATAAGTTGCACTGGGTCCCACAGAGTGTGTTGTATTTACCTAAAGAGGAAGGTGGTCAAGGACTGATCCATCTTCAAAGCAGAATTGCAACTTTTCGTCTGCAGTTCGTGCAAAGACTGTTGGATGGACCTTTAAATTGTGGCTGGCGTGCTGTTTCATGCCTTATTTTACGTAGTTTTGTAGGTTTGGGGCTGGACAAAGGACTTTTTGATGGATCCCTAAAGGTGGACACTTCTACATTGCCAATTTTTTATAAGAACATCTTTAAAGTTTGGAGTCTCTTTGTTGTTCAACGACCAGAAAGCTCACACTCTTCACTGGCTACTGGAGGAACCTTTAATCCATGGCTCTCGGTTGGACTTAACGGACAGCTCCTTTTTTCCTGGACTAAGTAGGTTGCTGATTGAACACAACATTATTACTCTGAGTCACCTACTAAATATTGTAGGGCCGGATTTAAAGAATGGAGCAGCACTAGCTCAACACTTGGGAGTCAGGTCTATTCGGCTGGTTACCCAGTTGCTCATGAAATGGAAAGCTGCCCTCAAAACAACTGAAATAGACTTGTTAACAGAGCATTGTGTAGGTTCCTGTGCTCCTAATCCCAAAGACTCTTTCCCTTGTTTGTTTTTGTCAATCAATGTTGAAGGGATTACATCCCCTTTCATTGAAAGTGGTGCATCTTTGTGTGTAAACTTTTTCTCGAATATTGGTAAATCTTTGTACAGGCTTTGTGTTTTAGTTTTTAACAAAAAGGTGTTAAATGGAAAAGTTGATTCTCCCTGGCGTGATTTTTTAAAACTGGATCAAGGCACAAAACCTGAGTGGAGCTCACTGTATAAGCCACCGTTATCTAAAAGGGCAGGGGATATGCAGTGGAGGCTTCTTCACTGTGCCATCGCTGTTAATGCTTTTGTTTCTATTTTAAACCCCGAGGTTGCATCTACATGCCCTTTTTGTTCTAACAGAGAAACTGTATTTCATGCCTTTATGGATTGCAGTAGATTGCAGCCTTTATTTCTAGTTGTAAGCAATGTTTTTAGGAGTTGTAATGAGACCTTTTCTCTGGAGACGTTTATTTTGGGGTACAAATATGTGAGAAAAAAAAGATTTGTTTGTCAGCTTCTGAATTTTGTTCTAGGCCAAGCAAAACTGGCCATTTATACTAGTAGGAAAAAGAAAAAAGACCAAAATATAAATCAGAACTTAATAGCATTGTTTTCTAACTTGGTGAAATCACGAGTGTTGATAGATTTTTGCATTTATAATTCTGCAAAAGATCTTCTAACATTTGAAATGAAATGGTGTGGTAATGGAGCATTATGTACTGTTGTTGAAGAGGATATAGTTTTTACACATTTGGTGTAACTTATATTTTTTGTATGTGTTATTGATTTCTTTGGTACTTATATAAGGTAACGTGTTTTGTTAAGTGTTATTTATAGTAATAAAAGGATTTTTTTTGCTCAATTTTTGTAATTTTTTTTTAAATGTTTTATAAGTAGGAAGTAAATTGTAATAAAAGTGTTGTTAAAATTCAAATTCTCTTTCTCTCTCTCTCTCTCTCCTTCTCTCTCTCTTTCTCTCCTCTCTTTCTCTCTAAAAACCTAACACGGCAGCAGCGGATGGCCGCCCACCTTTGAGTCTCTCTCTCTCTCTCTCTCTACACCTCTCTCTCCAAACTTTTCCTTCTCTCTCTCTCTCTCCAAACCTCTCTCTCTCCTTCTCTGTTTCTCTCTTTCTCTCTTTCTCTCTAAAAACCTAACACGGCAGCAGCGGATGGCCGCCCACCTTTGAGTCTAGTTCTTTCCAAGGTTTCTGCCTGTTCAAAGGAAGTTTTTTCTTGCCACTGTCGCCAAATGCTTGCTCATGGTGGGATTTGTTGGGTCTCTGTAATTAATATTATAAAGAGTACAGTCTAGACCTACTCAAAAGGAAAAGTGCAATGAGATAACTTCTGTTATGAATTGGTGCTATATGAATAAAATTTAATTGAATTGAATTACTACATCCCCATGCATACCACTTCAGCATGTGGAGGAATCTAAAGCTTGACAGGCCTGCTATGCCTAGTTAAATCAGAATCAGAAATACTTTATTGATCCCCGAAGGGGAAACTCTTTTGTTACAGCAGCTCACTATCACGTCAGTGCACACAGGAATAGAAGTACTAAGCAAAAAAGCAAAAAATATAATACACTATAATACAGGTAAGAGAAATTAAGTACAAAGTGGGTATAAGTATAAAATTAAACACGGCGTCTTCGGCACAGGAAAGAGGCAAGATGTCTTTAAGGTTTCTAAGCTATAATTGGAAAATCGCTGCTTGGTGGAGGGGTTCAGCGAACAGTCAGCTGATATAGGCAACAAGTATGCTTTTAAACAATAAAAACATGAAAACATCAGCCATTAAAACGCAATACTGGTCAGACCCTAGTTAGAACCATTCCAGCAGCTTTACCTGGGTCGAGAACATCCGACAAATCAAGATCAAAGCCACCTATAATACAGAAATAAATATATTTATTAGTAGGAAACATTCATTGTTGGTTTAGATCTGCACATGGGATTAGTTGACAAGAAGAAAAGCATAAAATATCATCAGCCTTTTCCTTTAACATCCATGTCAATAAAGGAGTCAGAACCAATGAACAAGTTGAAATATTTGTAGACTCACCTCCTCCACTCTTTGGTGGTTTAACAGTAGGTTTGTCAGCTTTGGAGTTAGGGTCTGTGGATACAAAGATGTTATCAGCATCAATAATGAAGTAAATACAGAAAGAGAGCAGATGTATTATGGTGTGTGGCATAAGAGAGTGTTTGCACACAGCAAAATTACCAGAGGATTATAATGGCAAAACTAATCATTTCCAGGTGATAATAAACCAAAAGAAAAGCTGGACGGGCCAGAATAAATATAAGTATGACCAAAAAAAGTAATATCAGACTGTCATTTCATTCTAACATAACCCTGTTTGGCTGATTAGCTCACAGAGGATTAAAATAGAAAGAGTAAATTATATTTTCGCTTTCTATAAATCTAATGGCATTGAAAATAACAGTAGGTTTCTAATGTAGCTGATCATGCTAACGTTTGCAGTTTACATTAGACCAGATAAAGACACTATGTAATCCATTCCTTACACTTTTGCTCTTATATTTTAGTTTTTTTGAGATGGTAAAAAAAAAGAAAACACCATCCACACTCTTTAAATGCAGCGTATCACTCCTACTACAGCCCCATGCATACTACTTCAGCATGTGGAGGAATCTAAAGCTTGACAGGCCTGCTATGCCTAGTTACGGTTGCTAAGCTATAATTGGACAATCGCTGCTTGGAGGAGGGGTTCAGCGAACAGTCAGCTGATAGAGGCAAAAAGTATGCTTTTAAACAACAAAAACATGAAAACATCAGCCATTAAAACTCAATACTGGTCAGACCCTAGTTAGAACCATTCCAGCAGCTTTACCTGAGCCAAGAACATCATCCAACAAATCAAGATCAAAGTCACCTATAATACAGAAATAAACATACTTATTAATAGCAAACATTCATTGTTGGTTTAGAACTGCACATGGGATTAGTTGACAAGAAGAAAAGCATAAAATATCACCAGCCTTTTCCTTAAACATCCATGTAAATGAAGGAGTCAGAACCAATGAACGAGTTGAAATATTTGTAGACTCACCTCCTCCAGCAGGTTTGGGGTTGGGGTCTGGGGATACAAAGATGTTATCAGCATCAATAATGAAGTAAATACAGAAAGAGAGCAGATGCATTATGGTGTGTGGCATCAGAGAGTGTTTGCACACAGCAAAATTTCCAGGTGATAATAAACCAAAAGAAAAGCTGGACAGGCCAGAATAAATTTGACCAAAAAAAAGTAAGATCAGACTGTCATTTCATTCTAACATAACCCTGTTTGGCTGATTAGCTTACAGAGGATTAATTCAATTCAATTTTATTTATAAAGCGCCAATTCATAACAAAAGTTATCTCATTGCACTTTTCCGATAGAGCAGGTCTAGACCGTACTCTTTATAATATCATTTACAGAGACCCAACAAATCCCACCATGAGCAAGCATTTGGCGACAATGGCAAGAAAAAACTTTCTTTAACAGGCAGGAACCTTGGACAGAACCAGATTCAATGGTGGGCGGCCATCAGCTGCTGCTGTGTTAGGCTTTGACAGAGAAAAGGAGAAAGAGAGAGAGAGAGAGAAGGAGAGAGAGAGGTTTGGAGAGAGAGAGAGAGAAGGAAAAGTTTGGAGAGAGAGGTGTAGAGAGAGATAGAGAGAGGTTTAGAGAGAAAGGTAAAGAGAGAGAGAGAGAGAGGTTTTGGGAGGGTGGGCACAATGCAAATACCAACTAAAATTTTTAAAATAGTAATAATGTAATGGTAGTGGTAAAATATATGTTAATATATTAATAATAATAGGAACGACAGCTATAGGAATAATAATGACAGTATTAGTAACAGAGTCAATAACAACAAGTGTAGTAGCAGTTGTCAAGCAGGAACACGGGGGCAGCAGGTGGCCCACTACCACCGATCCAGACTCTGCAGCTCCAGAGGCAGAAATACCTGCTGAAAGCGACAGAAGGAGAGAGGAGAAAAACGAGAAAGCACAGAACTACGGGAGAGAGAAGATGTCAAGTTAGTAACATGCAGTAATGGGATAAGAATGCATACAGATGGAGAGGGAGAGAAGGAGAGAGGTGCAGTTTTTGCCTAATGGCGTGTAGTCCAGTAATAGCAGTTCAAAAGTTATTAAATAATGGTCCAATAATGAAGGATTCTGTGGAAAGACTATTAATTGTTCAATTTCAATGTCATATACCAGATCAAGGTCAAGGGTGTGGTTAAAACAGTGAGTGGCTTCATGTACACTCTGACAAAAGCCAATCGAATCTAATAATGAGATAAACGCAGTACTCATTTTCAATGTCCACATGAATATTGAAAATCACCTACAATAATTACTTTATCTGTTTTAAGGACTAAACTTGATAAAAACTCTGAGAAGAGAAGCCATTGCGTGCTGCTAAGTTAAAGAATGGTAGCTAGCAAAATGAATAGCATGTAAACTGTGGGATTAGAGAGAAAGGTGGAGAGAGAGAGAAGGAGAGAGAGAGGTTTTGGGAGGGTGGGCACAATGCAAATACCAACTAAAATTTTTAAAATAGTAATAATGTAATGGTAGTGGTAAAATATATGTTAATATATTAATAATAATAGGAACGACAGCTATAGGAATAATAATGACAGTATTAGTAACAGAGTCAATAACAACAAGTGTAGTAGCAGTTGTCGAGCAGGAACACAGGGGCAGCAGGTGGCCCACAACCACCGATCCAGACTCTGCAGCTCCAGAGGCAGAAATACCTGCTGAAAGCGACAGAAGGAGAGAGAGAGAAGGAAAGTTTGGAGAGAGAGAGAGGTTTGGAGAGAGAGGTTTTGGGAGGGTGGGCACAATGCAAATACCAACTAAAATTTTTAAAATAGTAATAATGTAATGGTAGTGGTAAAATATATGTTAATATATTAATAATAATAGGAACGACAGCTATAGGAATAATAATGACAGTATTAGTAACAGAGTCAATAACAACAAGTGTAGTAGCAGTTGTCAAGCAGGAACACAGGGGCAGCAGGTGGCCCACAACCACCGATCCAGACTCTGCAGCTCCAGAGGCAGAAATACCTGCTGAAAGCGACAGAAGGAGAGAGAGAGAGAGAAGGAAAGTTTGGAGAGAGAGGTTTGGAGAGAGAGGTTTGGAGAGAGAGGTTTGGAGAGAGAGGTTTGGAGAGAGAGGTTTGGAGAGAGAGAGAAGATGTCAAGTTAGTAACATGCAGTAATGGGATAAGAATGCATACAGATGGAGAGGAGAGAAGGAGAGAGAGAGGTTTGGAGAGAGAGAGAAGGAGAGAGAGAGGTTTGGAGAGAGAGAGAAGGAAAGTTTGGAGAGAGAGAGAGAGAGAGAGAAGGAAAGTTTGGAGAGAGAGAGAAGGAGAGAGGAGAAAACGAGAAAGCACAGAACTACGGAGAGAGAAGATGTCAAGTTAGTAACATGCAGTAATGGGATAAGAATGCATACAGATGGAGAGGGAGAGAAGGAGAGAGAGAGAGAGAGAGAAGGAAAGTTTGGAGAGAGAGGTTTTGGGAGGGTGGGCATAATGCAAATACCAACTAAAATTTTTAAAATAGTAATAATGTAATGGTAGTGGTAAAATATATGTTAATATATTAATAATAATAGGAACGACAGCTATAGGAATAATAATGACAGTATTAGTAACAGAGTCAATAACAACAAGTGTAGTAGCAGTTGTCAAGCAGGAACACAGGGGCAGCAGGTGGCCCACAACCACCGATCCAGACTCTGCAGCTCCAGAGGCAGAAATACCTGCTGAAAGCGACAGAAGGAGAGAGAGAGAGAGAAGGAAAGTTTGGAGAGAGAGGTTTGGAGAGAGAGGTTTGGAGAGAGAGGTTTGGAGAGAGAGGTTTGGAGAGAGAGGTTTGGAGAGAGAGAGAAGATGTCAAGTTAGTAACATGCAGTAATGGGATAAGAATGCATACAGATGGAGAGGGAGAGAAGGAGAGAGAGAGGTTTGGAGAGAGAGAGAAGGAGAGAGAGAGGTTTGGAGAGAGAGAGAAGGAAAGTTTGGAGAGAGAGAGAGAGAGAGAGAAGGAAAGTTTGGAGAGAGAGAGAAGGAAAGTTTGGAGAGAGAGAGAGAGGTTTTGGGAGGGTGGGCATAATGCAAATACCAACTAAAATTTTTAAAATAGTAATAATGTAATGGTAGTGGTAAAATATATGTTAATATATTAATAATAATAGGAACGACAGCTATAGGAATAATAATGACAGTATTAGTAACAGAGTCAATAACAACAACTGTAGTAGCAGTTGTCAAGCAGGAACACAGGGGCAGCAGGTGGCCCACAACCACCGATCCAGACTCTGCAGCTCCAGAGGCAGAAATACCTGCTGAAAGCGACAGAAGGAGAGAGAGAGGTTTTGGGAGGGTGGGCACAATGCAAATACCAACTAAAATTTTTAAAATAGTAATAATGTAATGGTAGTGGTAAAATATATGTTAATATATTAATAATAATAGGAACGACAGCTATAGGAATAATAATGACAGTATTAGTAACAGAGTCAATAACAACAACTGTAGTAGCAGTTGTCAAGCAGGAACACAGGGGCAGCAGGTGGCCCACAACCACCGATCCAGACTCTGCAGCTCCAGAGGCAGAAATACCTGCTGAAAGCGACAGAAGGAGAGAGAGAGGTTTGGAGAGAGAGAGAAGGAGAGAGAGAGAGAGAGAGAGAAGGAGAGAGAGAGGTTTGGAGAGAGAGAGAGAGAAGGAAAGTTTGGAGAGAGAGGTGTAGAGAGAGATAGAGAGAGGTTTAGAGAGAAAGGTAAAGAGAGAGAGAGAGAGAGGTTTTGGGAGGGTGGGCACAATGCAAATACCAACTAAAATTTTTAAAATAGTAATAATGTAATGGTAGTGGTAAAATATATGTTAATATATTAATAATAATAGGAACGACAGCTATAGGAATAATAATGACAGTATTAGTAACAGAGCCAATAACAACAACTGTAGTAGCAGTTGTCGAGCAGGAACACAGGGGCAGCAGGTGGCCCACAACCACCGATCCAGACTCTGCAGCTCCAGAGGCAGAAATACCTGCTGAAAGCGACAGAAGGAGAGAGGAGAAAAACGAGAAAGCACAGAACTACGGGAGAGAGAAGATGTCAAGTTAGTAACATGCAGTAATGGGATAAGAATGCATACAGATGGAGAGGGAGAGAAGGAGAGAGGTGCAGTTTTTGCCTAATAGCATGTAGTCCAGTAATAGCAGTTCAAAAGTTATTAAATAATGGTCCGATAAGAAAGGATCCTGTGGAAAGACTATTAAATGTTCAATTTCAATGTCATATACCAGAACAAGGTCGAGGGTGTGGTTAAAACAGTGAGTGGCTTCATGTACACTCTGACAAAAGCCAATCGAATCTAATAATGAGATAAACGCAGTACTAAGGCTATCATTTTCAACGTCCACATGAATATTGAAAATCACCTACAATAATTACTTTATCTGTTTTAAGGACTAAACTTGATAAAAACTCTGAGAATTCAGATAAAAATTCAGAATAAGGACCAGGAGCGTGGTACACTATAACAAATAGAATTGGCTGTCATGTTTTCCAGGTCGGGTGAGGAAGACTAACAACAAGGCTTTCGAATGAGTTATAATTTAGTTTAGGTTTAGGGTTGATTAATAGGCTTAAGATGGCTGCAACTCCACCTCCTCGGCCGGTGCCTCGAGGAATGTGAGTATTAATATGACAGGGCGGAGTGGATTCATTTAGGTCAACATATTCTTCATGACCCAGCCAAGTTTCAGTACGACAAAATAAGTCAATATGATGCTTTGATATTAAATCGTTCACTAGTACAGCTTTAGATGACAGAGATCTGAGTCCACATTTAATTCTCCTATTTTGTTGTGCTATTTCAGCGTTTTTGTTTAGGTTTTTATGTATAACTCCTCTTCTGTTAACTTTTGGTTTTATTAATTTAAGTGGTCGGGGGGCAGACACCGTCACTAAGGAGTTTTGGGTGGGTAACTGCTCTGGAAGCGCAGAGCAGCGTGTAGGACTGCAACTCTGCCTCCTGGTCTCAACTCTGAGAAGAGAAGCCATTGCGTGCTGCTAAGTTAAAGAATGGTAGCTAGCAAAAATGAATAGCATGTAAACTGTGGGATTAGAGAGAAAGTGTCAATTATATTTACGCTTTTTATAAATCTAATGGCATTGAAAGTAACAGCAGGTTGCTAATGTAGCTGA
Source organism: Siniperca scherzeri (assembly GCA_027580175.1). Taxonomy (NCBI): domain Eukaryota; kingdom Metazoa; phylum Chordata; class Actinopteri; order Centrarchiformes; family Sinipercidae; genus Siniperca; species Siniperca scherzeri. Next base: position 19,037,345 of record CM050853.1, read on the forward strand.
ACATGCTAACATTTGCAGTTTACATTAGACCAGATAAAGACACTATGTAATCCATTCCTTACACTTTTGCTCTTATATTTTTGTTTTTTTGAACTGGTAAAAAAAAGAAAACACCAATCAAACTCTTTAAATGCGGAGTATCACTTTAACATCTCTCTCCCGTAGTTCTGTGCTTTCTCGGTTCTCTCCTCTCTTCTTCTGTCACTTTCAGCAGGTATGTCTGCCTCCGGAGCTGCAGAGTCTGGATCTGTGGTTGTGGGCCACCTGCTGCCCCCGTGTTCCTGCTCAACAACTGCCACTACAGTTGTTGTTATTGGCTCTGTTACTGATGCTGACATTATTCTTCCTATAGCTGTCATTCCTATTATTACTAATTTATTAATATTACCACTACCATTACATTATTCTACTGTATAAAAAAAAAATTCTACGTGGTCTTTGCATTGTGCCTCCCTAACCCTATCCCCTTCCCCCTTCCCCCAAACCCCTCCTCTCTCTCTCTCTCTCTCTCTCTCTCTCTCTCTCTCTCTCTCTTTGTGCGCATGTGCAGACATTTGTTGAGTGAGTGGAGTGAGTGGTGTGGTGAGTGTGTGGTCTTTTTGTGCCCGGTTCTTTTTGTGGTTGGTGAGGTAGTGGGTCATGAATGCGTGTTAGCGGCGTCCAGAATGAACAACTCAGTTGTGCTGTTCCTGAGTACAGTAGAGAAAGCAAATGAAGTGGTTGGGAAGGGAATTAACATACGTGGTTTATTAACCCAGTACTACCTCTTTCTACCCCCGCCAAAAAGGTTACTATTTCAAATGTACCCCCTTTCATTAAAGACGAGATGCTGATAAAGGAATTGTCACGCTTTGGAAAATTGATTGCACCTGTAAAAAAGATCGCTATTGGGAGTAAATCGGAGTTGGTAAAACATGTAGTGTCATTTAGGCGATTTACGTTTATGATACTAAACGGAAACAGAACTGATCTTGACTTAAGCTTTAAATTTAAAGTGGATGATTTTGATTACACCGTTTTTGTTACTACAGACACAACGAGGTGTTTCAGCTGTGGAAAGTCTGGTCACTTGATACGTGCGTGCCCGGAAAACATCGCTCGTCAAAGCGCGCAGAATGATGGTGCTAAAGATAACACTGCGCAAACTGCAGACGGAGAAGCTGCTAGTACTTCTAATGCGCTGAATTCTAGCACTGAAGAAGCAGTTGTGTCAGTAGACAAAAATGTTGAATCTGACTTGACTAGAAAAAGTGTTAAAAGTGATGAATTAAACGTCAAAAAACCTGACATGCAAACCTGTGAAGTTGATGAAAGCAACAGCATTGATTGTGAAGAGTTTCTGGTGAACATGCAAACAGTTTTGAGCCAGCCTTCAGATTCTGAGTCACAAGTGGAGAGTGTGATTCAAAATGATAGTATGCTAGTAGATATGGATCAGGTAATTTTTAAAGCACCTCAGAAGAGGAAAAAAAATGGTATGAGCTTGGTTGTGGAACAGGCCAGAAAGAATCCAAAAGAGAATAAGGTGGAAAATGATAGTAGTGAGAGTGAGTGCTCTGATTGTAACGTTTCAGTGTGCTCTCAATCCAGTTGGTCATGTCTTGACTATGGAGTGGAAGAGATAAAAAAGTTTTTGAAAGTAACCAAAAATATGAGAGGAGTGCAAATTGATGAATATTTTCCAGATCTCAGAAGACTTTTGGAAAATATTAAGTGTTCAATAAGTGAAGGAAGATTTACAGAAAAAGAAGTTTATCGCTTAAAGAAAATTGCAACAAAAATTCAACTCCAATTGAGTAATAATGATGAAATGGTTTAGTTTTTATGCCCTTTTTGGATGTTGTGCTCTCTGTAGAGTGTGTAGTCTCTTTTTTTATTTTTGATGATGAGTGACATTTGCATTGCATCTTTAAATGTAAATGGGGCTCGAGACTGTAGAAAGAGAGCACAGATTTATGAAGTAATAAAACAGTATAAAGTTAATGTCCTGTTTTTACAGGAGACACATAGTGATGGAAGAATTGCTACTGAATGGGCTAAGGAGTGGGATGGTCTCCTTTTTCTGAGTCACAATACTTCACTCAGTGGAGGAGTTGCAGTTTTGTTTAGTAAAAATTTCACTCCCTCATCTTTTGTAATAGAAGAGGTTGTTAAAGGTAGATGTTAAAAGGTAAAAGCTCAATTTGAAGATCATGTTTTTGTTTTTGTTTGTATATATGCACCAACTTCGCAGAAAGAAAGAATGTGTTTTTTGGATTAAGTGAATACAGTAATAGAAAAGTGTGAAAATGGTGAATTTTTGTTTTTAGGAGGAGATTTTAATTGTGTTGAAAGAAACATTGACAGGAATCATGTAGAGCCACATATGGGTCCACGCCGGAAATTGATACAAATGATAGAAGTGAATGAGCTATGTGATGTATGGAGAAATTTTAATCAGAATGTTAGACAATATACATGGACACATGCTCGTGAAAAGATCACGGTTAGATAGATCTTATGTTTTCAAACATCATCTTACTTTCTTTATAAGTGGCTCGATTGTTCCAGTAGGTTTTTCTGACCATAGTTTGGTTGTGTGTAAAATGATTGTAAGTTCTGTTAAGTTAAAAAGTCCTTATTGGCATTTCAATGTGACTTTGTTGTCAGATTTAAAATTTAAGGATGTTTTAAATTTTTATTGGGAGTCTTTTAGAGGACAAAAAGATCAATTTACTTCTTTACAAGAATGGTGGCACATTGGGAAAGTAAATATTAAGCTATTATGTCAACAATATACTCTAAATGTCACAAAAAATTTAACTCAGTCTATAAAGAAGTTAGAAATTGAGATCTTAGAAGCTCAAGTCTTGATTCAAGAAACAGGGAATCAAGACCATTTAGATTCTTTTTTTATGAAAAGATTGGCATTATCTGATTTATATAAAAGAAAGGCACAAGGGGCATTGGTCAGATCACGTTTCCAGAATGTGGAGCAGATGGATGTTCCTTCAAAGTTGTTTTTGGATTGGAAAAAAAAAAATGGTCAAAGACGGTATATACAAAATTTACGTTCAGAAACTGGGGTTCTGTTATCAGAACCAGTTGAGATGAGAAAAAGAGCAGTAACATTCTATAAAAATCTTTACAGTTCTGATCATAAGGCAGATCAAGATTTTAATCATACTTTTTTTGAAAATCTGCCAAAAATTTCCAAAAGTGCCAATGCTAATCTTAGTAAAGTTATTACTTTAAAAGAATTATATGAAGCTCTCCAGAGTATGGAGAACGGGAAAGTTTCAGGGATAGATGGGATTCCTTTTGAGTTTTATAAAGCATACTGGGGCATTTTAGGAGAGGATTTGCTTGAGGTTCTTAGCAATAGTTTAGTTAGTGGTGTTTTACCAATGAGTAGTCGGAGAGCAGTTCTCACTCTCCTCCCGAAGAAAGGAGATTTGAGTGAGATTATGAACTGGAGACCGGTGTCATTACTGTGCTCTGATTATAAAATCCTGTCCAAAGTGTTGGCGATTAGATTAGGGAAAGTTTTAGATGAAATAATTAATCCTGACCAATCCTACTGTGTGCCTGGTAGATCTATATTTGACAACATTTTTTTAATTCGAGATTTGATAGATTTTTCAAAAATTTGTGGGGTAAATTTTGGCTTGATTTCCCTTGATCAAGAAAAGGCGTTTGACCGCGTAGAGCATGATTATTTATGGAAGACTTTAGATGCCTTTGGTATGAGTTCAGTTTTTAAAGGCTATATTCGATTATTATATATTGACATTGAGAGGCCTTTCATTGACAAGTTGTGAAAGTACTTTTGTTCTATCAGCCTATGCCAATGATGTAATTGTATTTGTAAAAGAACAAAATGATGTGAGTATTTTAATGAAAACTTTGGAAGATTTTCAAATGATATCAGCTGCTAAATGTCACAGACACACCAGGCTCCCCTTCACATCGCACTCCCTCTCCTGAATACTAATGATAAACACCTGTCACCTCGTGCACACCTGCAATCAATCAGCCAATCTACTCCCCTATATAACCCCGCTCCTTACCACAGTCTGTGTCCAGTCTCGTTAATGTCACAGGACAGAACGCTAGTTCCCCTGACTTTGTTAACGCTTTGGACTCTATCTACCTGTACGGATTATACCACCAGTACCCAGTGTCTCTTCTCCGGCTCCTACGTGCTCCTGTCCTCCGAGTGATTCTCTTCAGCTCCAGTCTCCGTGTGTCTCCAGGCCTCCGTGAGTTCTTCTCTCCAGCTCCGGGTCCCTTGTGTCTCTCTTCAGCCGTGAGTGTTTCTCCAGTCTCCTAACCCGCGTGGATCTTCTCCTCTGTGCTCCGCCACCTCTATTCCAAAGACTGTATACTTCCCTCCATTCCCAATCTTCGCACCTGTGTTGAAATAAACTATACTATACCTGCCTTGTGTCTCCGGCCAGTTCTGTCCGTAACACTAAAGTTAAAAAATGTTGGGTAAAAAGTGAAGCTGTTTTGGTGGGACTTGTATTGACCCACCACCACTCTTTCTTGCTAAGATCCAATCGATGTTGATAGACTTCTTTTGGGATAAAATGCACTGGGTGGTCCATAACATCTTGTACTTACCAAAAGAAGAGGGTGGACAAGGACTTGTGCATTTGCGAAGCAGGACGGCAACTTTTCGAGTACAATCTATACAACATTTCCTGACAGGTCCAGAGTCTGTAAGTTGGAGACCAGTGGCAAGTGCTATTTTAAAAACTATTGCAGGTCTAAACATGGATAAATCCTTATTGTTATTGGATCCAAAAACTCTGAACTTGGTGAATCTTCCAGTTTTTATAGGAACCTTATCAAAGTATGGAGTCTTTTTAAACTCCAAAGGACAAACAATCTCACATCCCTGTATTGGCTTCTGGAAGAGCCACTGGTTTATGGTGCAAGACTGGACATAACTGGAGCATCAGTTTCACTGACTGAAGCCTTTATAAAGGCTAAAGTGGTAAATCTTCAACTAATAAGTTTGGCTGGACCAGATCTTATGGTGGTGGCATTACAACTGGGGGTTAGATCTACTCTACTGTAAGACTCTCCTTACAGTAGGAAAGATAAAATTGAACAAAATCAGGAATTTAATCTTGTGTCCATTTTTAGTGCCATGGTAAAGTCAAGATTGTTGATTGATTTTAGGTTTTATAAAGCTATTTCATGTATTGCAATGTTTGAGGATATTTGGTGTTATGAAGGGATATTGTCCTGTCGTAGATAATGAGATTTTTTTTGCTCAATTTTTGTAATTTTTTTTTTTTGATGTTTTATAAGTGGGAAGTAAATTGTAATAAAAGTGTTTTTTAAAAACTTAAAAAACTCTTTCTCTCTCAAAACCTAACACGGCCGCAGCGGATGGCTGCCCACAATAAAGTCTGGTTCTGTCCAAGGTTTCTGCCTGTTAAAAGGAAGTTTTTTCTTGCCACTGTCGCCAAATGCTTGCTCATGGTGGGATTTGCTGGGTCTCTCTAATATTACAAAGAGTACAGTCTAGAACTGCTCTATAGGAAAAGCGCAATGAGATAACTTCTGTTATGAATTGGTGCTATATGAATAAAATTGAATTGAATTACTACATCCCCATGCATACCACTTCAGCATGTGGAGGAATCTAAAGCTTGACAGGCCTGCTATGCCTAGTTAATCAGAATCAGAAATACTTTATTGATCCCCAAAGGGGAAACTCTTTTGTTACAGCAGCTCACTATCACGTCAGTGCACACAGGAATAGAAGTACTAAGCAAAAAAAATAATACACTATAATACAGGTAAGAGAAATTAAGTACTAAGTATAAAATTAAACACGGCGTCTTCGGCACAGGAAAGAGGCAAGATGTCTTAAAGGTTTCTAAGCTTTAATTGGAAAATCGCTGCTTGGAGGAGGGGTTCAGCAAATGGTCAGCTGATATAGGCAACAAGTATGCTTTTAAACAATGAAAACATCAGCCATTAAAACGCAATACTGGTCAGACCCTAGTTAGAACCATTCCAGCAGCTTTACCTGGGTCGCGAACATCCAACAAATCAAGATCAAAGCCACCTATAATACACAAATATACTTATTAGTAGGAAACATTCATTGTTGGTTTAGATCTGCACATGGGATTAGTTGACAAGAAGAAAAGCATAAAATATCACCAGCCTTTTCCTTTAACATCCAGACCAATGAACAAGTTGAAATATTTGTAGACTCACCTCCTCCACTCTTTGGTGGTTTAACAGTAGGTTTGTCAGCTGTGGAGTTAGGGTCTGTGGATACAAAGATGTTATCAGCATCAATAATGAAGTAAATACAGAAAGAGAGCAGATGCATTATGGTGTGTGGCATAAGACAGTGTTTGCACACCGCAAAATTACCAGAGGATTATAATGGTAAAACTAATCATTTCCAGGTGATAATAAACCAAAAGAAAAGCTGGACGGGCCAGAATAAATATAAGTATGACCAAAAAAAAGTAATATCAGACTGTCATTTCATTCTAACATAACCCTGTTTGGCTGATTAGCTCACAGAGGATTAAAATAGAAAGAGTAAATTATATTTTCGCTTTCTATAAATCTAATGGCATTAAAAGTAACAGTAGGTTGCTAATGTAGCTGAACATGCTAACATTTGCAGTTTACATTAGACCAGATAAAGACACTATGTAATCCATTCCTTACACTTTTGCTCTTATATTTTTGGTTTTTTGAACTGGAAAAAAAAGAAAACACCAATCAAACTCTTTAAATGCGGAGTATCACTTTAACATCTTCTCTCTCCCGTAGTTCTGCGCTTTCTCGTTTCTCTCCTCTCTCCTTCTGTCGCTTTCAGCAGGTATTTCTGCCTCCGGAGCTGCAGAGTCTGGATCTGTGGTTGTGGGCCACCTGCTGCCCCCGTGTTCCTGCTCGACAACTGCCACTACAGTTGTTGTTATTGGCTCTGTTACTGATGCTGACATTATTCTTCCTATAGCTGTTATTCCTATTATTACTAATTTATTAATATTACCACTACAATTATTATTCTGCTGTATAAAAAAAAAATTCTACGTGGTCTTTGCATTGTGCCTCCCTAACCCTATCCCCTTCCCCCAAACCCCTCCTCTCTCTCTCTCTAGGAGTGCATGCTGGGAGTGAGTGCGGTGTGAGTGTGAACGTGAGTGGTGACTCGTGCTTGAGTTGTTTCTCTTTTCTATCTTTTTTTCTTTTTTTGAATGGTTTAAAGTTTTTCGGTTTTTTTTTGGTAGGTTAGGCACGTTTTTGGGGTACTTTGTCTTTTGGAGTCGGGTGGGGGGTGTTTTTGTGGGGGGGGGGACATGGCGGGTCCAGGTGGTCATGGTTTGGGTTCACTCACGCGTCGTCACGGTGTAAAAGTGGCGGCGACAGTGAGTGTGGAGAGTTGCTGTTTAGCTGTAGGGGAAATTGTAGGACATGAGAATGTTTTGTCTGCCTCAAAGATGAATAGCGCTATTGTAATTTTCTTGAGTACAATAGAAAAAGCAAACAAAGTAGTTCAGAGGGGAATTATTTTAGAAGGTGTGCTTATCCCTGTTCTTCCACTTTCATTACCGTCTAAAAGAGTTACTCTCTCGAACGTCCCGCCATTTATTAGCGATTTTGTTTTAACGCAAGCCTTGTCTCGTTACGGAAAACTAGTCTCCTCGATTAAAAAGATTCCAATTGGCCGTGTTTCTCCCTTACCGAAACATGTTGTGTCTTTCAGACGCTCCATTTACATGATCGTAAACAATGACGCTGATCTAGACCTCTCGCTGAACTTCCGTGTGGATGATTTTGATTATGTGGTTTTCATTACCACTGACAAAATCAAATGCTTTAGCTGTGGTAAAGTCGGACATTTGGTCCGAGCTTGTCCAAGCAAACAAGAGGAAGACAATCGTTTGGCTGACGCGGAAGGCGCGGCTGACGGCACCGTGCAGCCGGCCGGTGAGGCCGAGGAGTCCGGTGAGACCGGGGAGGCTTCAGCCGGGGCACAGGGCGCGGTGGCGCGGGCGAGCGATCATGATGGAGCTCAGAGCGCTTGGACTGCAAAGGATGCTTTGGTTTCAGTGGGGGAAAACATCAAAAGTACTAAAGATGTTGAGAACGAGGGAGACAAAGGTGAGTCAAGCGATAAAAGAGATTCACGAATGGTTATGGGGAATGTTCGGGAGGTTGACGGTAGGCCTAATGAAATGGAATCAGAACAAGCGTTGTTTAAAGTGCCTTTGAAAAGGAAGAAGTCAGATAAAGTTAATGATTGTAGACAGTTAAAGAAACTAGATCTTGAAGATGTTGTTGATCCAATTGATTCAGAGAGTGACAGTGAGTTATCTGACTCAAGTGTTACGTTGTCACAAAGTGAGTGTTCCAGCAGCAATTATGATGTAGATGACATTAAACTGTTCCTCAAATCAACAAAGAACAAGAGAGGGGTGTTGGTCAATGAGTACTTCCCAGATGTAGGACAGTTTGTGGAAAAAACGAAGAATTTCATGGCTGAAGGATGTTTTTCAAACAAAGAGGTGTACAGGTTAAAGAAAATAGTGCAAAAAGTCCATTTGGATTTAGTGTAGAAAAGGTTTCAGTCGTAGTCATCTGGACACTGTTCAGAATCAAGACGTTTCAGCTCCCATCCGGAAGTCATTCTCAATTGAACACTCCTGGACGAATGAGGGACCTCACACCACTGTCCAGGAATTCGTCCAGGAACACTCCTGGACGAATGAGGGACTACACCATTTGGATTTAGATGATGGCAGTGAAAAAGCTTAAATCAATTAATATGAATCATAGTCTGATTTTATTTTTATTCTTGAGTATGGCTGAAGTGTGTATTGCATCATTAAATGTGAATGGTGCAAGAAATGGTAAAAAAAGAGCTGAATTGTTTGAAGTCATTAAAGAGAAAAAAAATAGACGTTATTTTTATCCAAGAAACACACAGTGATGTTAAAAATGCTGCTGATTGGATGCAGGAGTGGGAGGGTATTTCTGTCCTCAGTCACAACACCACACTTAGTGGGGGTGTAGGTATTTTATTCACAAAGAGTTTTTGTCCAGTCTCTTATCAAGTTGATGAGATTGTAAAAGGAAGAATTTTAAAAATAAAAGCTAGTTTTGAAAACTATGTCTTTGTTTTTGTGTGTGTCTATGCTCCAACGGCACCAGTGGAAAGATTGGTGTTTTTAGATGCCCTTAGCACCATGTTACAAAAATGCAGTACTGAAGAATATTTTTAGGAGATTTTAATTGTACAGAAAATAATAGTGACAGAAATCATATTGAGCCCCATATGCCGTCACGTGATCATCTCATTAAGATGTTAAATGTGAATGATTTATGTGATGTTTGGAGGCATTTTCACGACGGACAGAGACAGTATACATGGGCTCATGTTCGTGACAATGTTATATCCCTTGCTAGATTAGACCGATTTTATGGTTTTAAACATCAGTTGGGTATTTTTAAAAGTTGTGTCATTTCACCAGTCAGTTTTTCTGACTGATCATATGGTATTGGGTTTTTTTTTTTTTTTTTTTAAATCAAGTTAAACCACATAGTGTCGTGTGTACGATCTTCGAACCCCAAAAAAATGCAGAATACCGAGATGTCTTTGAAATCCAAAACACACTTTATTAGAGTAAAGTTGAATGGTGAACGAGCTGTGTAGACAGATGATGACAGGCAAGGTGAAGCTGGCTGGAGAAACAGGCAGACAGGAATCCAGGAAACAACAGGAGCGGCGATCACCAGCACCGGGTAATCCTTATAGGCAGAGTAAAAACAGACAGGATCAAAAACACGAGGGAAAAACACACTTGCAAAAAGTACTTAGCTTTAGAGAGCCTAGACGTAGTTGTCGTACAATGTACGGGGACGATCTGGCGTCGGAGTAGTGGAAAAGCCTGGTATATAAGCTGTGAAGACTGATGAGTAGATAGGAGACAGGTGTGCTGGTGATCAGCCGCAGGTGGGAGGTTCCTAGAGCCAGGCAGGTAACATACACACACACACACACACACACACACACATCCAAAGACAAGTAGGGGACCCACAAGACACACCAGTAAGGTGAACACAACAGAGAACACAGGGCTGGAGAGGAAAAGGTGGCAGACTACCACAGTACCCCCTCCTCAACGGGAGCCTCCTGGCGACCCACCAGGTTTCTCCGGGTGGGCCCGGTGAAATTCCTTCACCATCCTAGGATCGAGGATGCGGGAACGTGGAACCCAGGACCGTTCCTCTGGACCATATCCCTCCCAGTCCACAAGGTATTGGAACCCCCTCCCCTGGCGGCGTACGTCCATAAGACGTCTGACGGAGAAGGCCGGCTGGTTATCAATGACCCGGGCGGGTGGAGGGGTGACGGAAGGAGGGCACAGAGTGCTGGAGATGACTGGTTTGAGCTGAGAAACGTGAAAGGTGGGATGGACCCTCATGGAGCGGGGTAGCTTGAGTCTGACAGCAGCAGGGTTAATGATGCGTTCAATAATAAAAGGACCAATGTAGCGGGAAGACAGTTTCTTAGACTCAGTCCTTAATGGAATATTCTTTGAAGATAACCAAACACTCTGACCTGGTCTGTAAGTGGGTGCTGGTATTTGGTGACGATCTGCGATTTGGCGGTTTCTCTCAGTAGAGAGAAGAAGGGCGGCCCGAGTCTCTCTCCAAACCCTTCGGCAACGCCGGAGATGGTGTTGCACGGATGGAACCGCAAGCTCACTCTCCTGGGCTGGAAAAAGGGGTGGCTGATACCCAAGCGAGGATTCAAAAGGGGAGAGTCCGGAAGCTGCGCACGTTAGGGAGTTGTGCGCATACTCTACCCAGGGGAGTTGGGAACTCCAAGAGGTGGGATTGGAGGCGACCACACAACGAAGAGCTGCTTCAAGGTCCTGATTGGCTCTCTCCGTCTGCCAGTTCGATTGTGGGTGAAAGCCGGAGGAGAGACTAATGGTTGCCCCCAGAGCTTGGCCAAAGGCTCTCCAGACCTGAGAAATAAACTGGGGACCTCGATCCGAAACAATGTCCAAAGGGATCCCATGGAGTCGGAACACTTGATGGGTCAGAAGCTCAGCTGTCTCCAGCGCAGAAGGGAGCTTGGGTAAGGCCACGAAGTGTACCGCCTTGGAAAATCGGTCCACAATGGTTAGAACGGTGGTGTTCCCCTGCGATGGGGGCAGTCCGGTGACGAAGTCCAGGGCGATATGGGACCAAGGACGACTGGGAAGTGGGAGTGGTAGCAGAAGACCAGCTGGTGGTCGATGTGAAGACTTCCCACGAGCACATGTAGTACAGGCGGCCACGAATGCCCGGGTGTCGGCCTCCATTGTGGTCCACCAAAAGTGCCGTCGGAGGAGAGAGAGAGTTCGGGTGACGCCAGGATGACAGGCGAAACGGGAGTTGTGGACCCATTGTAGTACTTGAGATCGCATGGCGTCGGGAACAAACAAGCGGTTTGGTGGGCCGTTACCTGGGTCTGGCTGATCCCTCTGGGCCTCCCTCACTTTGGCTTTGATCTCCCACGTGAGGGCCACTACCACACAGGTGGGGCGCAGGATCGTGTCTGACCCGGTCTCAAGGTCCAGGGGAAGATCTTGGCGAGACAAGGCATCGGCCTTGATGTTCTTAGATGCGGGTCGGTAGGTGAGGGTGAATTCAAAACGCCCAAAAAACAACGCCCATCGTGCTTGCCGAGAGTTTAATCTTTTAGCCGACTGAATATACTCAAGGTTCTTATGGTCTGTCCAGACTATAAATGGCTGCTCAGCTCCCTCCAGCCAATGGCGCCACTCCTCCAAAGCCATCTTGACAGCCAAGAGCTCCCTGTTGCCCACATCATAATTACGTTCGGCGGGAGAAAAACGCACAAGGGTGGAGTCTCTGGTCGGCGTCGGAGTACTGGGAGAGTATGGCTCCGACCCCCACGTCTGAAGTGTCCACCTCCACCGTGAATTGACGTGAAGCATCCGGTTGGATCAGGATGGGCGCGGCCGTGAACAGGGCCTTAAGCTTGGCCCAAGCTGTGTTAGCCTCTGCGCTCCAAGCAAAAGCCACTTTCGAGGAGGTGAGTTTGGTGAGGGGGGCCGCCACCCGACTGTAGTCTCGGATGAATCTCCGATAGAAATTCGCAAACCCGAGGAAGCGTTGCAGCTGTTTACGGTTGGTAGTGTAGGCCACTCTGATACCGCCTTTACCTTGGCCGGGTCCGTCCTCATCCGCCCACTCTCCAAGATTTAGCCCAAGAAACTGACGCAGTCCGTATGAAATTTGCACTTCTCTGCCTTGACGAAAAGACTGTTTTCCAAGAGCCGTTGTAATACTAGACGGACATGGTTGATGTGGCTGGCTGGGTCTCGGGAGAAGATGAGGATGTCGTCGAGATATACGACAACAAAGCAGTTCAGGAAGTCGCGGAGAAAGTCATTCACCAGAGCCTGGAATACTGCCGGAGCGTTGGTGAGTCCGAACGGCATGACAAGATATTCGAAATGTCCCAGGGGTGTGTTGAAGGCAGTCTTCCATTCGTCCCCCTCCCTTATGCGGACCAGATGGTAAGCATTGCTGAGATCGAGCTTAGAGAAAATGGTGGACCCGTGGAGAGGTTCGAATGCTGAATTGATGAGAGGCAGGGGGTACTTGTTCTTCACGGTGATGAGGTTAAGACCTTTGTAGTCAATGCAGGGGCGTAGCGTCTTGTCCTTCTTGGCCACGAAGAAAAACCCTGCCCCTACCGGTGAGGAGGAGGCTCGAATGAGGCTTGTCTGTAAAGAGTCTCTAATGTATGTCTCCATGGCCTCCCGTTCAGGTCGAGACAGATTGTAGAGGCGACTCGACGGAAGAGAGGTGCCAGGCAGGAGATCGATGCCGCAATCATAAGGACGGTGTGGAGGAAGGGACAGAGCCCAGTCTTTACTGAACACCTCTTGTAGGTCGTGGTATTCCCTCGGGATAGTGGTTAGGTCAGGGGGAGGTGGAGAGGGGGTGGAGGTCTTGACCTCAGAGGGAGACCGGGCAGACTGGAGGCAGGTGGAGAGACAGTAAGAGCTCCAGCTTAGGATTCTTCCTGTCTCCCAATTAATGTGGGGATTGTGTTGCCGCAGCCAGGGATAACCCAGAACAAGAGGTGTCCGAGGCGCCGTGATAAGTTGAAAGCGAAGCTCCTCGCGATGATTACCGGACAAGACGAGAGTAACCAGGAGAGTGCGATGGGTTACCTGGGCTGGGGAACGACCATCCAGAGCCTCCACCTTCCGCGGACACTGCAACAACTCCGTGGAGATGCCTGCCTGTCGAGCTAGGTCCACATCCAGGAAGTTGTCCTCAGCTCCAGAGTCGACCAGAGCCAGCAGCGGAAGAGAAGTGCATGAGAGATGAGTTGCCGGAACCTGTAGTCGAGAGAGCTCCGGCTGACGAGGGTTGTTGTGGCTCACCAGAACTCCCACTGCAACTGATGAGCCTAATCTTTTGGCCTCACAGGACAGGAAGCCAGGAAGTGCCCCTGCTGGCCGCAATAGTAGCACTCCCCCGCTGTGCGTCTCCGTAACCTCTGTTCCGGTGTGAGTCGAGCCCGACCCAGCTGCATTGGCTCCGGGTCTGGATTGACGGGTGGCTGCGGGTGAATCTCCGCGGCTAAGGTCGGATCTCCGTGTTTGGAGCTCGGGGAAGAGGGAAAACGGCATGGCATGAGTCCAGAAGCCTGATGGTGACGCTCCTTGCGTCGCTCCCGAATGCGATTGTCCACCCTAATGCATAGGTTAATTAATGCGTCCAGCCCAGCGGGTTCGTCCCGGGTAGCTAACTCATCCTTGAGTTGCTCACTTAAACCCCTCTTGAATGCACTGACCAGTGCTGGTTCGTTCCAACGGGAGTCGGCGGCTAGTGTGCGAAACTTGATAGAATAATCCGCCACACTACGAGCCCCTTGGCTGGTCCGAAGCAGACGGTCACCAGCGGTTCCACAGGCGTTGGAGTGGTCAAAAACAGATGTCATAGTCTCCAGGAAGTCAGCCAAAGAGATCGAGGTGAGAGGCCGGCTGGCGTGTGTAGCTTCGGCCCAAGCTAACGCTCTTCCCCGTAGCAGTCCCACGATGTAGTTGATCTTAGACTGATCGGAGGAGAACGTGACCGGACGCTGGCAGAAAACCAAAGAACATTGCAACAAGAAGCCCCGACAACCGGTAACCTCTCCGGAGAAGGGGCTCGGGTCCGAAGCATGGGAGTCCCGGTGGGGTGGAGACGACAGGGCAGGAGCCGGTGTAGCCGGTGGTGTTAACCGGAGCCGAGAGTTGAGAGGAAAGTCTGGAGACCTGTTGAGTTAACTGGGTAATCTGGGTGACCATGGCCTGGTTGCTGTCTGTTAGTGCCCGGATTAGCTGCTCATGCTGTCCCAGAAGAATGCCCTGGTTGGTCAGCGCTAGCTGGAAAGGTGCTGCTTCCGGGTTGGCGTCTGCGGGGTTCATGTTTGGCCAGATCGTTCTGTCATATGTACGATCTTCGAACCCAAAAAAATGCAGAATACCGAGATGTCTTTGAAATCCAAAACACACTTTATTAGAGTAAAGTTGAATGGTGAACGAGCTGTGTAGACAGATGATGACAGGCAAGGTGAAGCTGGCTGGAGAAACAGGCAGACAGGAATCCAGGAAACAACAGGAGCGGCGATCACCAGCACCGGGTAATCCTTATAGGCAGAGTAAAAACAGACAGGATCAAAAACACGAGGGAAAAACACACTTGCAAAAAGTACTTAGCTTTAGAGAGCCTAGACGTAGTTGTCGTACAATGTACGGGGACGATCTGGCGTCGGAGTAGTGGAAAAGCCTGGTATATAAGCTGTGAAGACTGATGAGTAGATAGGAGACAGGTGTGCTGGTGATCAGCCGCAGGTGGGAGGTTCCTAGAGCCAGGCAGGTAACATACACACATATACACACACACACACATATCCAAAGACAAGTAGGGGACCCACAAGACACACCAGGAAGGTGAACACAACAGAGAACACAGGGCTGGAGAGGAAAAGGTGGCAGACTACCACACATAGTGCATACTGGCACTTTAATACTAATTTATTGTGTAGTAAGGTTTTTAAGGATGTATTTAAAGTGTTTTGGGAAGAGTTTAAAAAAACAAAAGATTCATTTCAAGACATACAGCAATGGTGGGATTTTGGAAAGGTCCAAATAAAACAATTTTGTCAACAGTACACCCGCAATGTCACCAAAGAGTTAAATAGTTCTATGAAGGCCTTGGAGGTAGAGATAATGAAACTACAGAGTTTAGCTGATTCAACAAGTAATCAAAATTACACAGAGATGATCTCATACAAGAAAACCCAGCTAGCAGATCTACTCGGGTTGAAAACACAAGGAGCTCTGGTTCGTTCTCGTTTTTTAAGTATTGAACAGATGGATGCACCATCTAAATATTTTTTTAGCCTTGAGAAGAAGAATGGGCAAAAACGTTTTTTGCATGCTTTGCGCTCTGAAGCCGGAGTGATTTTATCTAGTCGTGCGGAAATACGAAAAAGAGCTTGTGGTTTTTATGAAAACTTATACAAGAATGAGTCAGGCCAGTTGCCATTGAGTAGCCGTAGAGCAGTGATCACTCTTCTCCCCAAAAAAGGAGATCTTTTAGAAATCAAGAATTGGCGTCCTGTTTCGCTCCTTTGCTCTGATTATAAATTGCTCTCAAAAGTATTAGCTAATAGGTTAGCTAGCGTAATTGATCAAGTGGTGCATCCAGATCAGACTTATTGTGTCCCAGGTAGGTCAATTTTCGACAATGTTGCCCTTATACGGGATATTTTTGATGTCTCCAAGGTGCTCAACATTGATACTGGACTTATCTCACTAGATCAAGAAAAGGCCTTTGATAGGGTTGAACACTCTTATTTGTGGAGAACTTTAGAAGCCTTTGGATTCTGTCAGGATTTTATTGATAAAGTGAAAGTGCTCTATGGTGACGTTGAGAGTGTGCTCAAGATAAACGGTGGCTTATGCACTCCTTTTAAAGTCTGTAGGGGTATTAGACAGGGCTGTTCTTTGTCTGGAATGTTATATGCCCTTGCTATTGAACCTTTGTTCAATATTTGTGGTTTGAATCTACCTATTTGTGAAAACAGTATTTCTTTGTCTGCCTATGCTGATGATGTGGTGGTTTTAATTAATGGACACAATGATGTGCAGGTTTTAATGAAAGTTTTAGAAGATTTTAAAATTTTATCATCAGCAAAAGTGAATTGGAACAAGAGTGAAGCACTTTTAATTGGAAATTGGTCAAAAGGGAAACCAATTCTTCCCGATGGTTTAACCTGGGGAACAGGTGGTTTTAAGTACTTAGGAGTGTATTTGGGAGATGAAATGTTCATTCAGAAAAACTGGGAAGGGGTAGTTGATAAGGTAGAAGGCAGGCTTGGGAGATGGAAATGGTTAATACCAAAATTGTCATATAAAGGGAGGACATTAATCGTGAATAATTTAGTAGCTTCCTGCCTTTGGCATAAGTTAGCATGTTTGGATCCTCCGGCGCAACTTCTAGTAAAAGTTCAAGGGATTTTGGTTGACTTTTTTTGGGATAAGTTGCACTGGGTCCCACAGAGTGTGTTGTATTTACCTAAAGAGGAGGGTGGTCATGGTTTGATACATTTGAAAAGTAGAATAGCGGCCTTTCGATTGCAATTTTTACAAAGATTTCTGTATGGGCCGTTAGTGAATGGGTGGCGGGCTGTTGCATGCTCCATTTTACAGAGAGCTGAAGGACTGGGGTTGGACAAATCCCTGTTTCTAATGGACCCACTTAAAGTGAACGTGAAAGGACTGCCAGTGTTTTATTGCAATCTTTTAAGGTGTGGAGTCTCTTTGAATCACGGAGAAATGAGACAACGCCTTCTCTTAACTGGCTTTTGGAGGAGCTACTAATAAACATAGCCCGTTTTGATTTAACAAATAACAATTGTTCCTTTCATGGACTTAATGTTCTGTTACGGAATTCACAGATCTTCACGTTTGGACGTTTGATTCATGTAGCTGGAATGGACTTTGAAAGAACAGAAGATGTGGCCTCGTGTCTAAAGGTCAGGTCGTTGCGGACTGTTGAGCAAATGCTAAAGAACTGGAAATTGTAAGTCAGTATTAAAGAAAAAGATTTGCTGATGGGCAGACATGGGGAAGTTAACACTCCTAATACACCTTCTAATAAAAAGCGTTTTCCTATGATTACCATGTCACCTAAGTTAGATGGTTGTAGTGGACCTTTTTTATATGCTGAAAGACCATTGTGTGTGGATTTTTTAAAAGCCACTGGCAAAGTTTTCTATAAAATATGTGTTAAAGTTTTTAATAAAAAGATACTGAATGATAAAGTTGAATCGCTGTGGCGCAGAGTATTGGATGTTGAAGAGAATGTGAAACCTGAGTGGAGCTCACTGTATAAGCCACCGTTATCTAAAAGGGCAGGGGATATGCAGTGGAGGCTTCTTCACTGTGCCATCGCTGTTAATGCTTTTATTTCAGTTCTTAATCCTGACGTTAATGCTGATTGTCCTTTCTGCTCAAAAAGAGAAACAGTTTTTCATGTGTTTATGGAATGTGATGGACTAAAACCTTTATTTTCAATGTTGGAAAATGTTTTTATTTCGTTTAGCGAATTGTTTTCCATGAGGATTTTTATTTTTGGTTTTAAGTTTGTCTGAGGTAAAAGGTTTACTTGTCAGCTATTAAATTTTGTTTTAGGTCAGGCAAAACTGGCCATTTATATGAGCAGGAAAAATAAGGTCGAAAGATGTTCTGGTGAAGATGTAGTGATACTGCTCTTAAATTTGGTGAAATCACGAGTGTTGATAGATTTTTGCTTTTATAAGTCCGCAAAAGATCTTCTAACATTTGAAATGAAATGGTGTGGTAATGGAGCATTATGTACTGTTGTTGAAGAGGATATAGTTTTTACACATTTGGTGTAACTTATATTTTTTGTATGTGTTATTGATTTCTTTGGTACTTATATAAGGTAATGTGTTTTGTTAAGTGTTATTTATAGTAATAAAAGGCTTTTCAAATTCAATTCTCTCTCTCTCTCTCTCTCTCTCCTTCTCTCTTTCTATCTAAAAACCTAACACGGCAGCAGCGGATGGCTGCCCACAATAAAGTCTGGTTCTGTCCAAGGTTTCTGCCTGTTAAAAGGAAGTTTTTTCTTGCCACTGTCACCAAATGCTTGCTCATGGTGGGATTTGTTGGGTCTCTGTAATTAATATTATAAAGAGTACAGTCTAGACCTACTCTATAAGAAAAGCGCAATGAGATAACTTCTGTTATGAATTGGTGCTATATAAATAAAATTGAACTGAATTGAATTACAACATCCCCATGCATACCACTTCAGCATGTGGAGGAATCTAAAGCTTGACAAGTCTGCTATGCCTAGTTAAATCAGAATCAGAAATACTTTATTGATCCCCGAAGGGGAAACTCTTTTGTTACAGCAGCTCACTATCACGTCAGTGCACACAGGAATAGAAGTACTAAGCAAAAAAGCAAAAAATAATACACTATAATACAGGTAAGAGAAATTAAGTACCAAGTGGGTATAAGTATAAAATTAAACACGGCGTCTTCGGCACAGGAAAGAGGCAAGATGTCTTAAAGGTTTCTAAGCTTTAATTGGAAAATCGCTGCTTGGAGGAGGGGTTCAGCGAATGGTCAGCTGATATAGGCAACAAGTATGCTTTTAAACAATAAAAACATGAAAACATCAGCCATTAAAACTCAATAGTGGTCAGACCCTAGTTAGAACCATTCCAGCAACTTTACCTGGGTCGAGAACATCCGACAAATCAAGATCAAAGCCACCTATAATACAGAAATAAATATACTTATTAGTAGGAAACATTCATTGTTGGTTTAGATCTGCACATGGGATTAGTTGACAAGAAGAAAAGCATAAAATATCACCAGCCTTTTCCTTAAACATCCATGTAAATAAAGGAGTCAGAACCAATAAACAAGTTGAAATATTTGTAGACTCACCTCCTCCACTCTTTGGTGGTTTAACAGTAGGTTTGTCAGCTTTGGAGTTAGGGTCTGTGGATACAAAGATGTTATCAGCATCAATAATGAAGTAAATACAGAAAGAGAGCAGATGTATTATGGTGTGTGGCATAAGAGAGTGTTTGCACACCGCAAAATTACCAGAGGATTATAATGGCAAAACTAATCATTTCCAGGTGATAATAAACCAAAAGAAAAGCTGGACAGGCCAGAATAAATATAAGTATGACCAAAAAAAAGTAATATCAGAATGTCATTTCATTCTAACATAACCCTGTTTGGCTGATTAGATTACAGAGGATTAAAATAGAAAGAGTAAATTATATTTTCGCTTTCTATAAATCTAATGGCATTGAAAGTAACAGTAGGTTTCTAATGTAGCTGATCATGCTAACATTTGCAGTTTACATTAGACCAGATAAAGACACTATGTAATCCATTCCTTACACTTTTGCTCTTATATTTTTGTTTTTTTGAGATGGTGAAAAAAAAGAAAACACCATCCAAACTCTTTAAATGTGGAGTATCACTCTTACTACAGCCCCATGCATACTACTTCAGCATGTGGAGGAATCTAAAGCTTGACAGGCCTGCTATGCCTAGTTACGGTTGCTAAGCTATAATTGGACAATCGCTGCTTGGAGGAGGGGTTCAGCGAACAGTCAGCTGATAGAGGCAAAAAGTATGCTTTTAAACAATAAAAACATGAAAAAATCAGCCATTAAAACTCAATACTGGTCAGACCCTAGTTAGAAACATTCATTGTTGGTTTGGATCTGCACGTGGGATTAGTTGACAAGAAGAAAAGCATAAAATATCACCAGCCTTTTCCTTTAACATCCATGTAAATGAAGGAGTCAGAACCAATGAACAAGTTGAAATATTTGCAGACTCACCTACTCCAGCAGGTTTGTCAGGTTTGGAGTTAGGGTCTGTGGATACAAAGATGTTATCAGCATCAATAATGAAGTAAATACAGAAAGAGAGCAGATGCATTATGGTGTGTGGCATCAGAGAGTGTTTGCACACAGCAAAATTTCCAGAGCATTATAATGGCAAAACTAATCATTTCTAGGTGATAATAAACCAAAATAAATATGACCAAAAAAAAAGTAAGATCAGACTGTCATTTCATTCTAACATAACCCTGTTTGGCTGATTAGCTTACAGAGGATTAATTCAATTCAATTTTAAGACAGGAACCTTGGACAGAACCAGATTCAATGGTGGGCGGCCATCCGCTGCTGCCGTGTTAGGCTTTGACAGAGAAAAAGAGAAAGAGAAAGAGAGAAGGAGAGAGAGAGGTTTGGAGAGAGAGAGAGAGAAGGAAAAGTTTGGAGAGAGAGGTTTAGAGAGAGATAGAGAGAGGTTTAGAGAGAAAGGTGTAGAAAGAGAGAGAGACTTTTGACTTCAACATGTCTTTAATTACAATCCATTAACACATGATACAACCACACTTAACACATTACTTCAAAATTATATATTCCTAAAAAACAAAAAACAAACAAAAAAATAAATAAATAAATTTAAAAAATAAAAATAAACATCAGCTTTTACAACAATACATCACAACCTCCCTCTCCATTGGGTTGACATAAAATATTTCCAACGCCCCATAAAAAGAAAAAAGATTCAGTATCATTCACCATTTCATAATACTTATACTCCATAACCAGCCTACTTTTTACCAGCGCTCTGCACATGCTCAAAGGATCATTATCACTATTAAACAGCATTTTTCTCTTTCTTGTCAACCAAATTGCCATTTTTGCCTGACCAAATAAAACATTGAACTTTATCTGTCCCTTGACCGAAGATGACATATTTTACATATTCCTGCTTTAACCAGGCTTGTGCGGACACCTTTAGAATTTAACATCACACTTGATAAAAGAGGATTAAAAAGTAAAGGTTCTTCAAGAACCCACTCATGAGTTACCTCAGACAGCTCTCTTTTAACAATGAATATTTGCCCTGCATTTAATACTGATGCATAAAAAGAGGAGAGTCCAATACAATCCACTTCCTTCAAAATCATTAAAAATAGGTGTCTATCCAAGTTCATCCGCCCCACTCTTTTTAGTAAAGCACAAGCTATTTCTGTCCAGTTCTGAGACTGATGGTAAAGGATTCTTTGTACAGTCTGGAGTCTAAAAGCCGCTACTTTGGACTTAATGTCCATAAGGCCTTGGTCTCCCTCGCTTAATGGCGGATACAGAACTGACTCTCTTAACCAATGTTGTCCATTCCAGAAAAAGTTTACCAACACTTTTTGAATTTCCGTAATGAAGTCATCTGGTGGGTTCAACACAATCAATTTATGCCATAAAATAGAGGCGGCAAGATTATTTATGACGAGCTCTCCCTCTATAGGACAATTGAGGTAAAATCCAATTCCATCTTAATAATCTATTACAAATCTTATCTTTAACTCCTTCCCAGTTTTTTCTTTGATGTACTTCTGATCCTAAAAAGATGCCTAAGAACTTAAAACCATCTTTTCCCACTTTACATTTCCAGGGATAATAGGTTTTGCGTTGACATGACAGCAATTCTCCTTATCATTGCACCAGAATGCTTCCGTTTCACTCCAGTTCAGTTTTGCAGATGACGCCTTCTATATACTGAGATACTGTCACTAACAATATCTATATCTCTTTGATCTTTCACAATTACAGTAATATCATCTGCATATGCTGTTAACTTAAACTCACTGCAATGATCATCAATCTTTAGACCAGATAGTTCTTTTCTTAAGAGACAGAGTAGTGGCTCCACTGCTAATGCATATAGCTGACCAGACAGTGGGCATCCTTGTCTTATTCCTTTAAGCAATCTTATTGGTTTACTCAAACCACCACCTATTTTTAAGATACATGAGGCATTCATATATAAGAGATTGATCCGGGAAATAAAACTTTCTCCAAACCCAAACACACTCATTGTTTCATACAGAAAACCATGATCAACTCTATCGAATGCTTTTTCCTGATCCAGGAACAGAAAACCCACATTCACTTCATGTTGTTTAGAGTAATCTAAAATATCTCTGATCATAAAAATATTATCATATATGGTTCTTTCTGGAATGCAGTATGATTGATCTTCGTGTATTAAATCTCCTAGTACAGTTTTCAGCCTATTTGCCAAAACTTTAGCTATTAGCTTATAGTCAGTTGTTAAAATTGACACAGGTCTTCAGTTTTAAGAACACTCAAGTCACCCTTTTTGATAAAAGAGGATTAAAAAGTAAAGGTTCTTCAAGAACCCACTCATGAGTTACCTCAGACAGCTCTCTTTTAACAATGAATATTTGCCCTGCATTTAATACTGATGCATAAAAGAGGAGAGTCCAATACAATCCACTTCCTTCAAAATCATTAAAAATAGGTGTCTATCCAAGTTCATCCGCCCCACTCTTTTTAGTAAAGCACAAGCTATTTCTGTCCAGTTCTGAGACTGATGGTAAAGGATTCTTTGTACAGTCTGGAGTCTAAAAGCCGCTACTTTGGACTTAATGTCCATAAGGCCTTGGTCTCCCTCGCTTAATGGCGGATACAGAACTGACTCTCTTAACCAATGTTGTCCATTCCAGAAAAGTTTACCAACACTTTTTGAATTTCCGTAATGAAGTCATCTGGTGGGTTCAACACAATCAATTTATGCCATAAAATAGAGGCGGCAAGATTATTTATGACGAGCTCTCCCTCTATAGGACAATTGAGGTAAAATCCAATTCCATCTTAATAATCTATTACAAATCTTATCTTTAACTCCTTCCCAGTTTTTTCTTTGATGTACTTCTGATCCTAAAAAGATGCCTAAGAACTTAAAACCATCTTTTTCCCACTTTACATTTCCAGGGATAATAGGTTTTGCGTTGACATGACAGCAATTCTCCTTATCATTGCACCAGAATGCTTCCGTTTCACTCCAGTTCAGTTTTGCAGATGACGCCTTCTATATACTGAGATACTGTCACTAACAATATCTATATCTCTTTGATCTTTCACAATTACAGTAATATCATCTGCATATGCTGTTAACTTAAACTCACTGCAATGATCATCAATCTTTAGACCAGATAGTTCTTTTCTTAAGAGACAGAGTAGTGGCTCCACTGCTAATGCATATAGCTGACCAGACAGTGGGCATCCTTGTCTTATTCCTTTAAGCAATCTTATTGGTTTACTCAAACCACCACCTATTTTTAAGATACATGAGGCATTCATATATAAGAGATTGATCCGGGAAATAAAACTTTCTCCAAACCCAAACACACTCATTGTTTCATACAGAAAACCATGATCAACTCTATCGAATGCTTTTTCCTGATCCAGGAACAGAAAACCCACATTCACTTCATGTTGTTTAGAGTAATCTAAAATATCTCTGATCATAAAAATATTATCATATATGGTTCTTTCTGGAATGCAGTATGATTGATCTTCGTGTATTAAATCTCCTAGTACAGTTTTCAGCCTATTTGCCAAAACTTTAGCTATTAGCTTATAGTCAGTTGTTAAAATTGACACAGGTCTTCAGTTTTTAAGAACACTCAAGTCACCCTTTTTTGGTAAAAGTGTTAATACTGCCCTTTGGCAACTTGTGGGAAGGTGTTTTTCTTTAAAACACTCTTGGATCACCTCATAAAAGTCTTTTCCAATGTACTTCCACACAGCTTTAAAAAGGTCCACTGACAGTCCATCAATTCCTGGTGCTCTACCAGGCTTCATCTGTTTAACGGCCTCCGTTAACTCCTCAAATGAAACAGAACTGTCCAGATCGTCGCTCTGTGTTTTAGTAAGAGATGGCAATTTCTGCAGTAGCTGTGACACACATTCAGTCTCAGTTTCTTCTTTTCTATACAAGTTTGAATAAAAGTCCACCGCAATCTTTCTCATTTGTCTTGCATCAAAAGTCTTTCGTCCATTAGGTGTTGTCAGACAATACATTTGGTTTTGTTGTTTTGACACTTTCTCCAAATTAAAAAAATAAGCCGTGGGAGCATCTACCTCATGTACAGACATAAATCGAGATCTTATCAGGGCGCCTTTAGCTCGCACTTGCAACAAAGATTCTAGATCTCTTTTCTTTTCACATAAGATGCCAGCTGAAGATGAATTAGAACTCTGAATCATACAAGATGTGATGGGACAAAATAGCTGACAAAATATTTTTATCTGTGTCTTACCTATTTCCCACCACTGTATCAAATTTTCAAATTCATTTTTCCTAGAACCCCATTCATTCTAAAACAATTAGAATTTCTCATAAAACTCTCTCTTTCAACAATGCAACATTAAATTTCCAATATGGACTTCTATATTTAGATTGTGTCAGAACGATATTGACTGTAATATAATGGTGATCTGATAGACAAAAAGGAGAAATATTACACCCCGCTATTCTATTATTTTCAGCACGCTTTACATAAAACCTGTCAAGTCTTGCAGCACTTATCATTCCCTGTGAAACTTTTGTCCATGTATATTGTTTCATCTCTTTATTCTTATCTCTCCATAAATCTACCAAATCTTCAAAATTATATTACTGAGTTTCTTGTAAGAATATTACTTCTGAATCTATAAGCCTAAGAAACTCAGAAAGTAATCCTCTTTTTTCCCCCTCCCTCAGCCCATTCACATTTAAAGATCCTAATCTAAGAATCTGCATTGCATGGGAGAGAGAGAGAAAAACCAAATGACAGAAAAACAGAACAAAGGTTAAGATAGATTCCACACCCATGTGCTTTATTTTTTCCATTTTGACAGTTTCACATTGTCTTTTTGAGTTTTACGTAGTTGTTAGAAACTTTTTCAGCCGAAATCGTTTTTGTTTTGAAATGACATCATAGCCCACCGTCTTCTGAGCTATTGCCACTGATTTTATAAACTTATTGACATCGGGGAAAAACTTTGCAACATCCACCTTCTTCCCTTTAGTTAAATCCAAAAACTCATTCAATTCTTCGACAGAATAAACGTCATCTAAAGACTGACTGCAATCGATCTCCGAAGACTCCGAACAATTGTCACAATCCTCCATCAGTTCTTCATCACTGTTTTCACTCTCCACCAGCGCATTAACCTGTAACCCGCTAACACTCTGAACCTCCTCACCATAAACACATTCCTTATCCTTCACTGCAGCAACAACCTCCTTCACAACACTCAGGCCTCCAGCATCATCACCAGCTCGCACAGATGAAATAAACTCACTCCCCTCTGACTTACAGCTCGGGTCTGTAGCACTCTTCTCGGGTGGAGAAACCATCTGAAGAATCACGCTGGGTTCCCCCTCCGGATCCTCATCATTAACCCCGTTTATCTTTTGTTTCTTTTCTGGAATCATTACCTCCTTCACAGCTACAGGCCGTTTTTCTTTGACTGGACTTTCGTTTTTTTCACTTTGATCCGTTTGCTCATCATTAATTCCTTTGTTCTTTGCGTTTTCTGATTGTTTCTTATGCAGGCACATGAACTTCTTATGTCCCAAATCACCGCATTCAAAACAACGCAAACTATCTGTCGTTGCAAAGATCATATAGGAACTGTCCCCATGTTGGATGCGAAACGAGATATCCAGAGACTTCGACTGCTCATTTAAAAACATGAACACTTGTCTTCGAAACGACATCACATGCTTTAGAGCTGCGTTTTCACACCCGAGCGAAACCATTTTAATGGATCCAGCAAACTTTCCAAACCGACACAGTTCTTTTATAATTTGCTCATTGGAAATGAATGGCGGCGCATTCGAGATTGTAACTCTAGTAGCAGGTGCGCACAATGGCATCACTTGCACCAGTGTTTCGAAAATAACGATTCCTTCTTCAACAAGGGTGTTCATGAGTTTTTCATCTTTAAGAAACACCACCACCGCCTTGTTCATTCTGGAGGCCGATGCTATTTTTTCATGCCCGACAATCTCGCCCATTGCTAGAAGCACGTCTTCTACGGTAACCGCGGGATCCGAGAACACTTTACACCCATTTCTGATAGAGAGCCCCGGCGTTCCCTCACCTGAGAGAGACGCCATGGCCTTTATCAGATAATTAAACACACCAGTGTTTTACGTCGACTATGAACCCAAATGTGACAAATTAAACATAAAAAAGAACTTTAAATAGAAGGAAAAAAAAATGTTTTATCCTTGAAACGCAATTCAAGCGTAACGCTCTCACACCCCACACCACACTTCCGCTCCCAGCATGCACTCAGAGAGAGAGAGAGAGACAGCGAGAGAAAGAGAGAGGTTTTGGGAGGGTTGGCACAATGAAAATACCAACTAAAATTTTTAAAATAGTAATAATGTAATGGTAGTGGTAACATTAATGTTAATATATTAATAATAATAGGAACGACAGCTATAGGAATAATAATGACAGTATTAGTAACAGAGCCAATAACAACAACTGTAGTAGCAGTTGTCGAGCAGGAACACGGGGGCAGCAAGTGGCCCACAATCACCGATCCAGACTCTGCAGCTCCGGAGGCAGAAATACCTGCTGAAAGCGACAGAAGGAGAGAGGAGAGAACCGAGAAAGCACAGAACTACAGGAGAGAGAAGATGTCAAGTTAGTAACATGCAGTAATGGGATAAGAATGCATACAGATGGAGAGGGAGAGAAGGAGAGAGGTGCAGTTTTTGCCTAATAGCGTGTAGTCCAGTAATAGCAGTTCAAAAGTTATTAAATAATGGTCCGATAATGAAGGATTCTGTGGAAAGACTATTAAATGTTCAATTTCAATGCCGTATACCAGAACAAGGTCGAGGGTGTGGTTAAAACAGTGAGTGGCTTCATGTACACTCTGACAAAAGCCAATCGAATCTAATAATGAGATAAACGCAGTACTAAAGCTATCATTTTCAATGTCCACATGAATATTGAAAATCACCTACAATAATTACTTTATCTGTTTTAAGGACTAAACTTGATAAAAACTCTGAGAATTCAGATAAAAATTTAGAATAAGGACCGGGAGCGTGGTACACTATAATAAATAGAATTGGCTGTCGTGTTTTCCAGGTCGGGTGAGAAAGACTAACAACAAGGCTTTCGAATGAGTTATAATTTAGTTTAGGTTTAGGGTTGATTAATAGGCTTAAGATGGCTGCAACTCCACCTCCTCGGCCGGTGCCTCGAGGAATGTGAGTATTAATATGACAGGGCGGAGTGGATTCATTTAGGTTAACATATTCTTCATGACCCAGCCAAGTTTCAGTACGACAAAATAAGTCAATATGATGCTTTGATATTAAATCGTTCACTAGTACAGCTTTAGATGACAGAGATCTGATGTTTTAAGAGTCCACATTTAATTCTCCTATTTTGTTGTGCTATTTCAGTGTTTTTGTTTAGGTTTTTATGTATAACTCCTCTTCTGTTAACTTTTGGTTTTATTAATTTATGTGGTCGGGGGGCAGACACCGTCACTAAGGAGTTTTGGGTGGGTAACTGCTCTGGAAGCGAAGAGAAGCGTGTAGGACTGCAACTCTGCCTCCTGGTCTCAACTCTGAGTTGTCATGGTTTAGGTCCACTAATAAAATCAGTCATATTTCTGGATATGAGAGCTGCTCCATCCAAAGTGGGATGAATGCCATCTCTCCTAATCAGACCAGGACTTCCCCAAAAAGTCCGCCAATTATCTACGTAGCCCACATCGTTTGCTGGACACCACCTTGACAGCCAGCGGCTGAATGAAGACATGCGGCTAAACATGTCATCACTGGTCAGGTTTGGCAGGGGCCAAGAGAAAACTACGGAGTCCAACATTGTCTTTGCATATGTACACACCAACTCAACATTAACTTTAGTGACCTCCGATTGGCATAATCGGGAGTCGTTACTGCCGACGTAAATAAAAATCTTAATGCATTTACGTTTATCCTTAACCAGCAGTTTTAAATAGGATTCAACGTCGCCCGCTCTGACCCCAGGAAAACATTTGGCTTCACGTTTCTTAAAATGGAACTGCCAATAATCAGAGTTGCTTTCTCAGCGGGTGTGTTAGAAAATGTTAGAAACGTGAACAGGTTGGTGGTGAACCGTGAGCTTCTGCAAAGGGTTATGCTTCCTTCGGACAGTCACCCAGCCTCCCTGGTGACGGCTAACAGGAGCTACCTCTGGTCGGTCTGCACCGGCTAAAGGGGGCCGGCTAACCACAGCAGCTAATGATTAAGTTCCCATGGTGCGGAACCGCGTTTCCAATTCACTAAGCCTCGCCTCCAACGCTAAAATCAAACTGCATTCGTTACATGTACCATTATGACTAAAGGGAGGCAGAGGAATAGCTAAACAATTGACACACCGAGTAAGAGAGAGCACGAGTGAGAGCGAGAAGCCATTGCGTGCTGCTAAGTTAAAGAACGGTAGCTAGCAAAAATGAATAACATGTCACTTGTGGGATTAGAGAGAAAGTGTCAATTATATTTACGCTTTCTATAAATCTAATGGCGTTGAAAGTAACAGCAGGTTGCTAATGTAGCTGAACATGCTAACGTTTGCAGTTTACATTAGACCAGATAAAGACACTACGTAATCCATTCCTTACACTTTTGCTCTTATATTTTTGGTTTGTTGAGTGGGTAAAAAAAAAACACCATCCACACTCTTTAAATGCAGAGTATCACTCTTACTATAGCCCCATGCATACCACATCAACATGTGGAGGAATTTAAAGCTTGACAGGCCTGCTATGCCTAGTTACGGTTGCTAAGCTATAATTGGAAAATCGCTGCTTGGAGGGGGGGAGTTCAGCGAATGGTCAGCTAATATAGGCAACAAGTATGCTTTTAAACAATAAAAACATGAAAACATCAGCCATTAAAACTCAATACTGGTCAGACCCTAGTTAGAACCATTCCAGCAGCTTTACCTGGGTCGAGAACATCCGACAAATCAAGATCAAAGCCACCTATAATACAGAAATAAACATACTTATTAGTAGGAAACATTCATTGTTGGTTTAGATCTGCACATGGGATTAGTTGACAAGAAGAAAAGCATAAAATATCACCAGCCTTTTCCTTTAACATCCATGTAAATAAAGGAGTCAGAACCAATGAACGAGTTGAAATATTTGCAAACTCACCTCCTCCACTCTTTGGTGGATTAACAATAGGGATGTCAGGTTTGGGGTTGGGGTCTGTGGATACAAAGATGTTATCAGCATCAATAATGAAGTAAATACAGAAAGACAGCAGATGCATTATGGTGTGTGGAATAAGAGAGTGTTTGCACACAGCAAAATTACCAGAGGATTATAATGCCAAAACTAATCAATTCCAGTTGATAATAAACCAAAAGAAAAGCTGGACAGGCCAGAAAAAATTTAAGTATGACAAAAAAAAAGTAATATCAGACTGTCATTTCATTCTAACATAACGCTGTTTGGCTGATTAGCTTACAGAGGATTAAAATAGAAAGTGTCAATTATATTTATGCTTTCTATAAATCTAATGGCGTTGAAAGTAACAGTAGGTTGCTAACGTAGCTTAACATGCTAACGTTTGCAGTTTACATTAGACCAGATAAAGACACAACGTAATCCATTCCTTACACTTTTGCTCTTATATTTTTGGTTTTTTGAGATGGTAAAAAAAGAAAACACCATCCAAACTCTTTAAATGCAGAGTATCACTTTAACATCTTCTCTCTCCCGTAGTTCTGTGCTTTCTCGGTTCTCTCCTCTCTCCTTCTGTCACTTTCAGCAGGTATTTCTGCCTCCGGAGCTGCAGAGTCTGGATCAGTGGTTGTGGGCCACCTGCTGCCCCCGTGTTCCTGCTTGACAACTGCTACTAGAATTGTTGTTATTGGCTCTGTTACTGATGCTGACATTATTCTTCCTATAGCTGTCATTCCTATTATTACAAATTTATTAATATTAACACTACAATAATTATTCTACTGTATAAATAAACATTCTACGTGGTCTTTGCATTGTGCCCTATCCCCTTCCCCCAAACCACTCCTCTCTCTCTCTCTCTCTCTCTCTCTCTCTCTCTCTCTCTCTCTCTCTCTTTCTTTCTCTCTCAAAACCTAACACGGCAGCAGCGGATGGCCACCCACCTTTGAGTCTTGTTCTGTCCAAGGTTTCTGCCTGTTAAAGGAAGTTTTTTTCTTGCCACTGTCGCCAAATGCTTGCTCATGGTGGGATTTGTTGGGTCTCTGTAATTAATATTCTAAAGAGTACAGTCTAGACCTGTTCTATAGGAAAAGCACAATGAGATAACTTCTGTTATGAATTGGTACTATATAAATAAAATTGAATTGAAATACTACATCCCCATGCATACCACTTCAGCATATAGAGGAATCTAAAGCTTGACAGGCCTGCTATGCCTAGTTAAATCAGAATCAGAATCAGAAATACTTTATTGATCCCCGAAGGGGAAACTCTTTTGTTACAGCAGCTCAACATCATGTCAGTGCACACAGGAATAGAAGTAATAAGCAAAAAAAGCAAAAAATATAATACACTATAATACAGGTAAGAGAAATTAAGTACCAAGTGGGTATAAGTATAAAATTTAAATAAGTGTAAAGTACAAAGTGGATTTACCGGTTGACGATAACTATTTACGGTATAATAATATAATGTATTAATATAAGTTGTAGTGCATGAAGTTAAGTGTCGCTTATTGAGATTATTATGAGACGGTGGATATTGCACAGCAGTAATGAAAGTATGAATGAATATCAATAAATTAAACTGAAAACACAGTATATTGCACCGGAGTAGTAAACAGAGAATATTGCACAATTATTTCAAGTATTACAGTGATGTTAATGATCCAATGTCCAGTTTATCGACTTAAAGAGTTTGATGGCCACAGGCAGGAATGACTTCCTGTGGCGCTCTGTGGTGCATTTTGGGGGGATGAGTCTTTCGCTGAAGGTACTCCTTTGTTTGACCAGCACATCGTGGAGTGGGTGGGAGACTGTCCAAGATGGCATGTAGTTTGGCCAGCATCCTCCTCTCTGACACCACTGACAAAGAGTCCAGTCCAAATAGAGGCGGCTCTGGCACTTCCTGTAAAGAGCTTGAGTGTTCTTAGCCCAGTCCAGTTTATTGTCCATGTGTACTCCCAGGTACTTGTAATCCTCTACAATGTCCACACTGACCCCCTGGATGGAGACCGGGGTCACTGGTGCCTTGGCCCTTCGTAGATCCACAACCAGCTCCTTAGACTTTGTCGCATTGAGCTGCAGATGGTTCTGATCACACCATGAGACAAAGTTACCCACCGCAGCCCTGTACTCAGTCTCATCACCACCGCTGATACATCACACCACAGCAGAGTCATCAAAAAACTTCTAAAGGTGGCAGGACTCTGTGGTGTAGATGGTGAAGAGGAAGGGAGAGAGGACAGTCCCCTGAGGGGCCCCAGTGTTGCTGACTATGCTGTCCGACACACAGTGCTGCAGACGCACATGCTGTGGTCTGCCAGTCAGGTAGTCAATAATCCAGGACACGAGGGGGGCATCCACCTGCATCGCTGCCAGCTTCTCCCCCAGCAGGGCAGGCCAAATGGTGTTGAAAGCATTGGAGAAATCAAAAATCATGATCCTCACCATGCTTGCCGGCTTGTCCAGGTGGGTGTAGATGAGGTTAAGCAGGAAGATAATGGCGTCCTCAACTCCCAGCCAGGGCTGCTAGGCGAACTGAAGGGGGTCCAGGAGGGGTCTGACCATGGGCTGCAGCTGTTCCAGCACCAGTCTCTCCAGGGTCTTCATTATGTGGGAGGTCAGTGCCACCGGTCTGTAGTCCTTGGAGCCACTGGGACGCAGCGTCTTCGGCACAGGAAAGAGGCAAGATGTCTTAAAGGGTTCAAAGCATTAATTGGAAAATCGCTGCTTGGAATAGGGGTTCAGCGAACGGTCAGCTGATATAGGCAAAAAGTATGCTTTTAAACAATAAAAACGTGAAAACATCAGCCATTAAAACTCAATACTGGTCAGACCCTAGTTAGAACCATTCCAGCAGCTTTACCTGGGTCGACAGCATCTTCCAGTTCAAAGCCACCTATAATGCAGAAATAAACATACTTATTAGTAGGAAACATTCATTGTTGGTTTAGATCTGCACATGGGATTAGTTGACAAGAAGAAAAGCATAAAATATCACCAGCCTTTTCCTTTAACATCCATGTAAATAAAGGAGTCAGAACCAATAAACTAGTTGAAATATTTGTAGACTCACTTCCTCCACTCTTTGGTGGTTTAACAGCAGGGTTGTCAGGTTTGGGTTTGGGGTCTGTGGATACAAAGATGTTATCAGCCTCAATAATGAAGTAAACACAGAGCGGATGCATTATGGTGTGTGGCATCAGAGAGTGTTTGCACACAGATAAATTACCAGAGGATTATAATGGAAAAACTAATCATTTCCAAAAACTGGACAGGCCAGAATAAATATAAGTATGACCAAAATTCATTTCATTCTAACATAACCCTGTTTGGCTGATTAATGTGTACAGAGTATTGTGTCTTTTAGCTGGCTGTATCTGTCATACAGGCTTCTATAATGGGTCAGGTCTGGATTGGGTCAGGTTACTAACCGTGTGGACCAGTGAAGCGTAGCCTATATAGTGCATTCATTTTACACTGGGAATAGGGACACGCAAATAAAATGGCATGTTGCCTAATTTGATTCAAAAATGTCCTACTACAGAGAAAGTCCCTTATCTCGGTCCTCAAGAGCATCGGACAGGTCTAATGCTGTGCTTGGAAGACATGAAAAACATCATTACAAATCAACATTGGCAGCAACAGTTTAACCTGCTGGAGTAACAGGACAACATGAAAGTCACAACTGATTCACAGTGAACATCAACATTTCTCAAATAAACCATAGTAATAGACTAGTTTTGACTCTTAACTGTTAAACAGCTACAGTATTTATCTGCTTTTCACTAAGTTCCTACCTACAACCACCAGCCACACAGTATTCTGTGTTTTTCCTTCATAGTAGAAGCACATGTGTTCTGTGTTTGGGTGTTGCAGGGAGTCATACAGTGTATTTTCTGGTTGCTATGGCAGCGCTGACTGATACACTAAGCAGCTTTGAAGCATGAGTCACTACTGAAACTAGTGAGTTGTTTTCCCACAGAAAAAAGCCAATACATTTTGCCCAGGAGGCTGTAAAACACACAGCAGAATGCTGTTACAGAGGCCGATATTGTGAAATACACACCTATATAAGCCCCATTTCAAGGACAAGCTAATCTTATACTTTGTTTTAGTTTATCTCACAGTGTCATACTGTACACAGGCATGGCACGATGTGCTCGGACTACAACATGTGTCCTGATACAAGCTTCACAGTACCACTGCAGTTGCATGAAAAAAAAAATCAAAAGGGCTCTGCCCTTTTTACCAGTGACTACGGCCTTCGATAAATCTGTTTGTGCATTTTTATTTTCAAACTCGCTTGTTTCTTTTTTCTTTCCTGTGGTTTCAGTCTTTTAATATTGTCTTCCTCTTTCTTCATACTTTCAATCCATGTACAGTGTTTCTTTCATACTGAAACTGTCTGTTAGATGAGTTATAATGACCACATTGCTATTTTGTCTATTTTTCTTTTCTATACTGATTGTTACTTCACTCTTGTAATAAACTAAATTTCCCTGTAGCACTGATTTAAGTTACACTATATGGCCAAAAGTATGTGAACAGCTGAATATTTCATCCCTATGTGATTCTGACACCATTGGCATGAATGTGCTGCTATAACAGCCTCCACTCTTCTGGCTGCAGGGATTTGCTCCCATTCAGACACAGGAGCATTAGTCAGGTCCAACACTGATGTTGGGTGATAAGGCCTGGCTCGCAGTCTGTGTTCCAGTTCATCCCAAAGGTGTTGGATGAGGTCGAGGTCAGTCAAGTTCTTCCACACCAAACTGGGAAAACCATTTCTTTATATACTGGCTTTGTCATGTTGAAGCAGGAAAAGGCCTTTCCCAAACTGTTGCCACAAAGATGGAAGAACACCATTGTCTATATCATTGTATCCTGTCGCATTAGGATTTCCCTTAACTGGAAACGAGGAGCCTAGTGCAAACCTTGAAAAACAGCCCCAAACCAAAAGTGTATGGTGGACAGCATGCGTTTACACACTTTTGGCCATGTAGATTGTATTATGTTAATAATGGCAGAGTCAAATAAAGCTGAAACGATTAGGCTAGTCAATTAATGGATTAGTTGCTAATCAGAAAATTAATTGCCAACTATTTTTATAGTCGATCACTGATCATTTTTCAAGCACAAATACCAAACATTCCCTAGTCACACATAAACTATACACAACTAGTTGTTTCCAGTCCTGGCAAATATTAAATAAGAATGTATTTTTATTTTCACACTGCTAGAAATTGGGTGTTTTATTCCAACAACTGACCAAAAAGGACTCTAGTCACAGTCATTGTGAAAAGGATTTTTCAGTGAAACTCAAGGACTCAACTGACATGTCAGTAGTCAAATTGAGCTCATTGTAACTTCATGATCTTCTCAAATCAACACATCTTTCCTTTAAAAGCTGCTGCTCTCTTAACACATAACCAATGTTGGATTCCTCAGGCTGTGAAGCAGACAGAGAGCTCGGAGAGCTGAGGCACACAGTGACCACATGATGGAAAAAGGGACAGGATTTACCATCATGAGGTAGCGTTAAATACTAATAACCACATAGCTACTGATTTGTACCAATTATACAAAAGTTACACTTTGCGGCTTCTGTCAGGCTAACATAAAATGTCCTTGCTTAATAGCCCTAACTTAGCTGACGGAAAAACTTAGGATAGGCTTAAATTAGCAATAAGTCTTTCCTGCGTAACCTTAAAAGGCAAGAGCACTAAAATACATACCATAACCATAATATAACGTTAATCACTGACGTTACACAACCTATAATTTCTCATAACAATTCCAATAATACGCTTACCGTCTTGTGTTAATGTTCCAGGAACAAGAAAAAGAAGTAAACAAATCCTCAAACAAAACCTCATGTTGACTTTTTCTTGACTTCTTCGCAGCTACTTAACGTTAGTTACGTTTTTAGCTAGTTTTCGATGCTGTAAACCTTTCTAGTTACGTTTTCATGTGTCTCGCTTTAGCTGGCTAGCTAGGTATTTGTGGACACAGCTTTCTTGTACAGACTGCACAGCAAACCACGTCCGGTGTCCTCTTACAGTTTGTTGTGAGTCAACTTTGCCTAAGAAGAGGAGACTGGGTGTGGCAGTCTTTCAGAGGGGCGTTACATGCTTGTATTTGTATAAAGAATGTTAAATGGACCCTTGAGCGTCTTATTTGATCCACGAGATAAAATAACTACGAGGTATTGATAAAATAATACAGGTAGTCTAATAGGTTAACGTTGCCTATTTTCACATGAAAAGTCAGTCGGAGGAGTTGCTGCCGTTATTGACCGTTATCAGAAATTATTGTGTAGTCTGTATATTAAATGACTGAATTCAAACAGAAGGTCTTGTCTGCATGATTTCACAGGTGCAGTGCCACTGCTAGCCATTTTGGTGCCCTAAGCATAATTCCTTTATGATGCCCCCCACCCCGACCCCGAGAAAAAAAAAAACGTTTGTTTTTGCCAGTTTAACTTTTTATTACCAAACATAACTCAATACCAATAACACACAATAGCAGCATCACAGTATAAAACTTAAGAACACTAAAAAGAGAAAGTAAAATTTTCACAGCTTTGCTGACTTTGTAAACAGTAAACAGAATAGCAAAATAAAAAAATTATCAAAATAATCTAGACTTTTTTTTTTGCAAATTCAATGTCACTTTGAATAAATTAAATTAAATAATCATCAATAAGTACAAACAAGAATAGTCAGTCTTCTTAAATAAAACAAAGATTTAGAGGACTAAAAGTCACAACTTTAATTACTTTGTAAACACAGTAGGCTATGTAGAACAGCTAAAAACACACATTCAAGTAAAGTGCAAAATCTTCTTAGACCAAATGTTGTCAAAATAAACCAAAGACATACATTTTGAGGGAGCCATAATGCTATTCTGTATGGATCAAGCATTTCCATCAGACAAGATGTCTGCGAGTTCAGGCAGAGTAACAGCAGAACAATTGCTCAAAGAATCCCTGAGCGGGTGATCCACATCTAAAAAGTGAGGATTGGATGTGATAGCAGATCTTATTAACTCCACCTTTCCAGCAAAGTGCAAAAGAAACTTTTCACAATCAGCATCACACTCAGCAGGGGCACAAGGAGGGGCAGGGTTAACTAACTGATCCACAGTCTTAAACAGGAATCTGGGGTTGTGCTGATGGGCAGAAATAAGTGCAGAGAAATGACATGTTCTTGCATCCTTCACCATCCTGTTATAAAGGAGTAATAACTCTTTCATTTCTTGCATTTATTTTTACAGCTTCGAATACTGTTATTTAACCATCGCTGTTTTTGGGTTTGGTCTATTTTTCAGAGGAGCTATGAGATCTAAGGTTGAAGAACATAGGTAGTTAAAATAATCAACCAAATTGTTTGTCTTGGACGAATGGGGAAACACATTGCCAGGGGAATTTAACAGTGAGGAGTCATCAACATGAATATTAAAATCACCACAAAGAACAATTCTATCATAGTTTAAAATGAGATTGGATAAAAACTCAGGGAGTTCCAACAAGAAGGAGCCAGCTGGTTTAGGGGGGCACAAACACTAGGGCAGCTAAAGCAGTCATAATCTGGAGGGCACAGTTCAGCCAGCTGAGTGTGATCACCAGGACGTAAGCAGCAATGACCTAATCTGATAGCCTTGCCTTGTTGAGTACTGTCCCTGCAGAGAATCAACAGTGATCCATTACGCAGCACTCTTGCACTTTTCACCTCACCTATCAATTTGTTTATTGATTTAGTTAGTTGGAACGGGTTCCACTCACCAAATGAAGAACCTTCTTGAACCAGTTTAATGATTGCTTTGTAGTCTTTGTTTCGATCTACTACTACTTGTTTCGATCTCTTACTACTCTATCTCGCTCATTATCAGTCTCTTCTAAGTGTGAACCTTCATTTTGCTGCCTCTGTATTTTACGCTTTCGCCTACCGTTAACCCTCTGCACAGTATTCCAACCTTCATTTTCCCCGCCACCTACTTCCATTCTGCCTAGCTCACTTCCTGATCTGTCACTTGAATGGGCACATTTCAGCATTTACAGGCTCCGTACTTTAACAAACTCCTCCTAGAGAATTTATTGGATCGACTTCAAATATTTGCAGAGCTAACTAAAGACCTTTGTCATAAAAAGTTGCTAAAAGCTTGAGTTTTCGTCAAACAGTGTGGCCGTTATGGGGCGGCAAATTTGGTGGTTTGGTGGTTTTTAACACGACTGTACATGATCCAATCTCAACCAAACTTCATATGTATGATAAGGGTCCCACCCTGAACACATCTATATGACAATATTCAGTTATTGTCACAGCACCACCTACTGGCAACAGGAAATGGCATGTTTTATGCATTGATTTACTCCAGCCAACAGGATGAGTACATCGACTTCAAATGTTGTCAGAAATGGACTTCAGACCTTGGTGATGCTTCATTGCAAAGATTGTGAGTTTTCTGCAAATGGCCTTGGCTAATTTCAACGCTTTGCTGTGTCACAGAAAGCTGTTGTATCTTCACTTTCTGTCACTTAGTACTTTCTCTCACTTAGTACTTTTTCCTGTGTGCACTAACGTAAAGGCGAGCTGCTGTAACAAAGAGTTTCCCTTCGGGGATCAATAAAGTATTTCTGATTCTGATTCTGATTCTGACTTTACATTGTCCCAGCTGCCCCAAATTTCGCATGCTGGTTAAGGGGCGGTATATTTCGATGTTTCTCCATGAAACAGGAAGTGATTGTAACATTACCGAACACGGTCCCATCTGAACCAGACTTCACATATAAAAGTCCTGCCCTGAACACATCCATATGACAATATTTAGTTATTAAGACGGTGTAGTCTCTCATTCGTCCAGGAGTGTTCTATCGCAGAAAAGGTTTCAGTCGTAGTCAGGCAGAGCAAGATTATTCCCAAGAGCCTACAGATTAAATCACCAGTAAAAGGACACAGAGCAGAGAAGATTTGGAGAAGAAACCTGACCCAGATGCTTAGTGAAAGGATCAGGGAAAACAACTCAAGAAAAGACAATTTGAAGAACAGAACAGAATTTTTGCAGAAGTTGTTAACTAGCATTGTCCCAGAAGAAATCCTCAAGAGAGTGATGGATTTTACACAGATAGCACAGGGTGCACAACACAGGAAGAGCAAGGAGCAGCAAATTAAGAAATGTAACATCCTTTTGAATAAGAAGAATCTAGGAAAGGACCAGCACAACAGGAGATCAGGGACTGAACAAAGGGAGATGTGTGTCAACAGAAACAATTGGATCAAAAACTTATCAGACCGCATCCTGACACAGGCAGAAAAAGATGTGCTCTCCAAAGGGCTCAACTTTTCAGTTACATCCAACCACATCCCTACAGTGGACTACATTACAGCCACAGAAACAGCCATTAGGAAGAACAAGATGACAGAAGCAGAGGCTGCAGACCTGAGGCTACATGTCACAGCAACACTAAAGAGTGCCAAACCGCCTCCTTCCAACATTACATCCGAAGAGAGGAGGGCACTCTCAGCACTGCAGAAGGATCACAGCATCACCAGCAGACAAGGGTCGCTGCACTGTGATTCTGAACACAGCCGATTATGAAACCAAGGTCAACAACCTTCTTGAAGACACAACCACATATCAAAAACTTAAAAGAGATCCAACCAATGGCTACAAGAAGAAGGTTATAGACTGTCTACAGAAGCTTGAGAAGGAGGACGTGATAGACAGGCCTCTGTACTACAGACTATACCCTGGGGAAGCCATTCCCTGCATCTATGGCCTTCCCAAAATTCACAAAGAGAATGTTCCACTCAGACCCATCGTGTGTAGCACAGATTCCATCACATACAATGTAGCCAAACATTTGACTACAATCTTGGCTGCGCTGGTGGGGAACACAGTACATCATGTGGAAAACACACAGAAATTTGTAGACAAAGTGAAACATCTCCAGTTGGACCCAGATGACGTAATGGTTTCTTATGATGTTGTGTCTTTGTTCACCTGCATCCCGACCTCAGAAGCAGTGACAGTGGTGAGGAGAAGACTGCAGTAGGACTTCACCTTGCAGCAAAGGATCAAGCTTACACCTGAACACATATGCGAACTATTGGACATCTGTCTTAACACAACCTACTTCCAATTCCGGGGACACTTCTACAGACAGATTCACGGCTGTGCTATGGGCTCTCCGGTCTCTCCCATCATGGCCAACCTGTACATGGAACAGTTTGAGAAGAAGGCATTATCCTCATTCCCGGGCACACCACCAAGTCATTGGTACTGCTACGTGGATGACACCTTTGTGAAAATCAAGAAACAAGACTTGGAAGCGTTCTCAGAGCATATCAATACTGTGGACCCCAACATCAAGTTCACACGAGAGGATGCCAAAGAGAACTGCCTGGCCTTTCTTGATTGTTCTACACTCAGAGGAGAGGACGGAAAGCTCCAGATAGAAGTGTACAGGAAACCAACACATACGGATCAATACTTGCTCTTTGACTCACACCATCCATTACAGCACAAGCTGGGTGTAATCCGGACATTACAACATAGAGCCCAAGAAGTGCCCACCGGCTCAGAGGGTAAGAAGAAAGAGGAAAGGCATGTCCAGAGTGCACTCTCAGCCTGTGGTTATCCTACTTGGGCTATCAACAAAGTTAAAGAGCCAAAAAACAGGACAAAAGGGGAACAGAACCAAGAAGGAACGGTGTCTCCATTCCTTATGTATCTGGACTGTCTGAAAAACTACAAAGGATCTTTAGACAGCACGATGTTCCTCTTTTCTTTAAACCAGGTAACAACTTAAGACAGAAACTCGTTCACCCTAAGGACAAGATGCCAACACAAAAACAGAGCAATGTAGTTTACTCCATTCAATGCAGTGAGGAAAACTGCAATGAACGGTACATAGGTGCAGTGCCACTGCTAGCCATTTTGGTGCCCTAAGCATAATTCCTTTATGATGCCCCCCACCCCGACCCCGAGAAAAAAAAAACGTTTGTTTTTGCCAGTTTAACTTTTTATTACCAAACATAACTCAATACCAATAACACACAATAGCAGCATCACAGTATAAAACTTAAGAACACTAAAAAGAGAAAGTAAAATCTTCACAGCTTTGCTGACTTTGTAAACAGTAAACAGAATAGCAAAATAAAAAAAATATCAAAATAATCCAGACTTTTTTTTTTGCAAATTCAATGTCACTTTGAATAAATTAAATTAAATAATCATCAATAAGTACAAACAAGAATAGTCAGTCTTCTTAAATAAAACAAAGATTTAGAGGACTAAAAGTCACAACTTTAATTACTTTGTAAACACAGTAGGCTATGTAGAACAGCTAAAAACACACATTCAAGTAAAGTGCAAAATCTTCTTAGACCAAATGTTGTCAAAATAAACCAAAGACATACATTTTGAGGGAGCCATAATGCTATTCTGTATGGATCAAGCATTTCCACCAGTTTTGGGAGGCTCTATAGAACCACACGTCTGCATTTCCTCGCTGCAAAATCACTAATTAGGTCATCATATGACAGCTTCTGCGAACAACCGGAACGGACCATCCGGCACGGGGAGGGGGGGACTAGACTAGAGCAATTATTAAATATCTTTCTTGTTCCCCCTTTTTTGTTACATATACATGGCTAAAATGTGCCTAATATTTCTATAGGCTAATGAAATAATACCGGCATTTAAAAAAAACATTTCATTAGGCTATTTTTGGTGCCCCCTCAGCACTTGGTGCCCTACGCACAGTGCGTGATGCGCGTGGTGGGAGCGCCGGCGCTGCATAGGTGAGACTAAACAGCCACTTCACAAAAGACTTTATTAGCACAGACGACACGCTAACTCAGGATTGCAGAGCGCCGTGCATTTGCATCTAAACGCTACAAACCACACATTTGAAGACAGCGAGGTGAAGATTCTAAGTAGAGAGAAGAGTTGGTTTGAACGGGGTGTCAAGGAAGCCTTTTGTGAAAAAAGAAAACCCCTCTTTGAACAGAAATGGTGGTATGAGATTCAATCTGCCCAAAGTCTACCACAGTGTATTAGTACCTTGGTCACGCCAATCACATGCTAATCAGGTACTTAACAGTGATGAGGGAGGTGCAGCCAGAAAACAATAGGCCTGATTACTGATTACTGGGCCATCATGGAAACAATTAGATCAGTTTCAGGTGAAACTAGCTAATCAACAGATACTCAGGTAGACTCCTCCCTGAGGGCAGGGCTTATGTAATTCAGAGCTGTGTCGAACAGGTGGCATCTGGCAAGGACTCCGCGGCTGCAGCATGCCCCGACGTGTGTGGAGGTGCGAGGGCCTGATCATCACTGTTTGCAGCTTTAATTTGTTTTTGTTTTTCCCAGCCATACCATGTGTCTCAACTCATAATGTAAACGGCGTAGATCTAAAAACATTACATTACATTAATGACATAATAATTCACATTATATACAGTTAAACTGTATATAACACTTCAAACATTCAATTAAATTTTATTTATATAGCGCCAATTCATAACAGAAGTTATCTCATTGCACTTTTCCTATAGAGCAGGTCTAGACTGTACTCTTTATAATATTAATTACAGAGACCCAACAAATCCCACCATGAGCAAGCATTTGGTGACAGTGGCAAGGAAAAACTTCCTTTAAGAGGCAGAAACCAGACTCAATGGTGGGTGGCCATCCGCTGCCGTGTTTTTTTCACCTCCCCTAGGGTATTTAGTCCGGGTCTCTGTCTTTGTTCAGTGTTGGATCATTGTTGTTACTTCATGGTGTTTCTACTGTCTGGTGTGATTCCTGTCTGATGTTGCTCCTATTGTGAGTTTTGTTCCTGGCTTGTGAGTGCTGTATCCTGAAACGCTCCAGGAGGAAGCGTGGCTCCCACAGTTGCTCGCCTGCCCAGCCGCTTGCCTGCACCGCGGCCCAGCCGCCCAGCTGCTCCGCTGCTGCCTCCAGTCCCAGCACCGCGTCGGCCTCCAGATGCCGCCCTGCTGGATTGCAGCAGCCCCCATTTCCTGGGCTCTTTGCTGGATCGTAGCAGCCCCCAGTTCCTGGACTCCCTGCTGGATCGCAGCAGCACCAACCCCTTGCCGCCGCTGGGTCGCAGTCATCTCCTTTCCTGGCTGGATCGCAGCAGCACCAACCCCTGTCGCCGCTGGATCGCAGCCGCCTCCTGCCCCGGTTGGATTGCAGCAGCAGCCATCCCTAGTTGCCGCTGGATCGCATCCGCCTCTTTCCCTGGTTGGACCGCAGCACGCAGGAGAACCATCTGCTGGGTCTCAGAACGCCACTGAATTCTCTTCTGGATCGCAGCAGTATCCTCCTTTTCTGCTGGAGTGGCAGGCTCCGGGTTCCTGGACATCACTGGTTCTGCCAGCTCCTCTACCAGTCTCTCCATCGCCGGCTTCCTGTCCTGCTGTCCTGTTGCCGGGCCCTGATCTGGTTCTCTGGCCTCCTGAAGGATCCCGCCTTCGCTGCCGGCCTCCTGAACGGTCCAGCCTTCGCCATCGGCCTCCAGAAGGGTTTTGCCTTCAACTCTGGCCTCCATAGGGGCTCCGCCTTTGTGGCCGGCCTCCAGAAGGTCTCAGTCTTTGCGGCTGGCCTCCAGAAGGTCTCAGTCTTCGCCGCCGGCCTCCAGAAGGTCTCTGTCTTCACCGCCGGCGTCCAGTGACTCTCCGTCTTCGCCTCCTGTGACCTTCCTCCTGTGCCACCGGCATTCCGCCAGGCCTCCAGATGGTGTCGATCTTCATCACAGACCTCATGAGATCAGCTCCGCACCTGTCCATCCCCCAGGCCATCTGCCCGAGGTCCTCAGCTCCGCACCTGTCCATCCCCCAGGCCATCTGCCCGAGGTCCTCAGCTCTGCACATGTTCAGCCCCTGGGCCGTCCACCCGATGTCTAACACTTGGCCCTTGTACCGCTTCCTGGTCATCTGCCTTTGGGTCCACATACCACTACACAGCACACACGACATTTTTCCTATTACAGTGGTAAGTACTAAGGTTAGTGGTAGAGTAAAGGGCCATGTAATGACCAAAATGGATGGAGATCCTCTGGAGAACTTATCATAGGACACTCATATCAAGTAGCTATAAAATATATTATTTATCTACAGTAAACGCTGTTAGTAAATCAAGACAGTACACCAATTCATTTTCAATTGTCAACTGCATTTCCAATATCGATATTTTATCCATTCCATCAAGATCATAGTGTAAAGACCAAGCGGTATTTTCATCTTGGGTTTGTGTCCTCACATTGCCTTCAGTCTGTTGAGAGCAGAGAAATCATTTCTATAGAGAGGAGGTTTTGCATCATCAGTTGATACTCCACTGCAGGACTCAGATCTGTCAGTCAACACAGCAAAAACCACCAACATCCATGACTTTCATCACCATCCATTTCCCTGTTTGTTTTCTTTGATCGTCTCTTCTTCTCTCATGTTGTTTCTGTGTGGGGTGGTCCACTGTACTGCGTCTCAGCCCATTAATTCAGCCCTAACCTGCTGCCTGCTTTCCCAGCTGCTCCATTTTACCAATTAGAAGTTAAAACAGGTGACAGTGATGGAAATTTTAAAGTCTGACCCTTCCAACTGGTGTTGTATGTGTATTTAGTAATAAGGGTGTAATCATGACAGATCACGTTGCAGTGACGTGACTCTACTACATCATCACCACTAATTGCTCTTTTTCACAGCAAACATTTTGACATGT
The DNA here is from genome assembly GCA_027580175.1 of Siniperca scherzeri. Lineage (NCBI taxonomy): Eukaryota > Metazoa > Chordata > Actinopteri > Centrarchiformes > Sinipercidae > Siniperca > Siniperca scherzeri. The sequence goes on from CM050853.1 coordinate 19,081,268, forward strand.
CATAGCAGGAAAATCCCAGGTGTAATTAATAACATTAATAGCAGCTACATCTCATTTATGTGTTTCTGTTGGACCCTTGTGTTGTGCACACTGGCTTACTGGGACATGTAAAGGCCCTGCACACCCCAACAGGTGCTTTTAATTATGATTAGCCTTGTGCTCAGGTTGAAGTTGGGTGGATGCTGGTATGCTGGGATGTGTGTGAGGTCACCAGATTCCTTGAACTAACAAGACTGATAAAGGGGTAAAGGGTCTGTCCCAATACTCACACTTGCGGTCTTGAACACTTAAATGCGTGTTCATGTGACAGCAGGTCAAATGTTGGGAAACCCTTGATGGAAAGTTAAATGTCCTATTCTAAACTTTAGTTTCACATTTTCCCTGGTCAAGTGCACCCCCTCCTGCAATGGCTCTGTGCCTCACCGGGGGGACTCAGTCCCTCAGTTTGGAACCACTTTTTTAACCAGTGATTGGCACACATTAACCAAATAATATGGTGCACTATTAAGCTTAATAATAAATGAATGCACACAAAAGATCACCATTCATCATCTTTAGTGATTCACCAAAGGTGTAATAAAGTATCTGTAAACAGAGTATCCTCCACCAGTCAGCATCACACTGCCATCAGTGTCGCTTTAAGCATTAAGCCTTCATTATACCCCGATGTTCTGGAGACATGCCTTCTGTATCACAACTTGTGCATTTCAACTACAGTAGATTAAAAGAATGATTTCATGATAAAATATATAAATGACATCAGTATTTTTATAAATGTTTATTGATCAGGAAAAAGGGTTAAGAAGTTCAAGCATATATATGAAGGTGTCATCATCCAGCCTGTCCTCTTCTGTCTAAAAACACAAGCTCAATCAGTAAAAGTGAGCAAAGTATGGGTGAAAGGAAATACGTCTCTATGCTGGAGAGATCCGTTAAGGCCACAGGAAATATTATGTTTCATAGAATTAGGAAAATGTATGTGGAAAAACATTTATTTTCTATTCACACGTTTCTTCCTGTATCTTAACATTTAGCGCATGGGCTTTTCATTCAAGAGAGCTGTAGAGGGCCGAGCCATCAGCTGCAGCAGCAGGCGGAGCTGCTGATGTTGATTCTCAATGATCATGCCCAGTTTCTGGACCACATTTCCCTGGCCATCTGAGGAAGAGTTTAGAAAAGTGTCATTCATTTGGTCACAGAAGGAGATTACAATACTACACAAAGTAAAACAGAGGTAGTTTCATTTAAAATTAGAAACAGAGACATCTTTGAAACTTGACAATATCTAAGTACACTAATGACCATGTAATAAAAAAAGAGGTGAGGTTTGTAGACTCACCTCCTCCAGTGGGTTTATCAGTGGGTTTTAGAGCTGTGGGACATTGGACATAACATCAGTTATATCAGGAGATACTTAGAGCACACATACCTCTGCCAACACTATATGATCATCTGAATCTTTTAGGTTAACAGGAAATCATTTAAATCTGCATTTGGATGTGCATCCAAATACACATAGTGATAGAAGATCATGCTGACTGAAGTAATTCAGGTGAATCAAGGAATCCAGGACAAGAAAAATGTAACTCTACAATACAACGTTCAGGAGTTAAGGTGTGAGCCCCAACATTAAGTGCTTCTTTACATGACCACACGGTGATGCTATACACATCTAAATACTGTACAATCACTTGTTCCTTGGCCCATGGTTTAATTTTCACCAAATCTGATTGAAATCTGTGTTTTGTGAGATATCCTGCTAAACAGACCCTAAACCCTAAACATAACGTCTTGGCTGGATGTGAATGTAGAAACATACCAGAGGCAGCTGGTTAATGTCACTACAAGTCACACAAAATGTTAGAAAATGTTATAATCATCATAATCACTTATCATGTTCTAACAAGTCACCAATCACAGTCAGCAAATCCACGAGGCACTGCTATTACCTGACAAGCTCTCACTGGCTCAGTGAGCGGCTGCTGCTGGACCTTCACTCCACTGTTACTGGCTGGATGAGCGATTTTTCCTAAACTGGCTGTTTTCTTATCAACAATCCCCTACTTTGTGCATGTGTCCCATATGTCAGTCATATGCATATGTGTGTAGGTTCTTCTGCTCTCTATAGATTGGAAATTACAGACCACTCGACGATATGTAAAAAAAAAAACACGTGCCAGCATATGAATTTATCATGTAAAATTCACAAGATTCAAGAACGCTTCATTGTCACTAACTCTGGCAAATAAAATTTCAGATGCATCTCAAATTATGTGCTGAATCATTTAGAGATATAAAATAAATATAAAATATATAAAATATCAAAGTCCCCAGTGTACAATATACAATATCAAACTCAACAGGAAAGGAATCCTTCTTTAACTTTAACCTATAACTTTACCTGGACGGAGAGCATCCTCCAGATTGAACCCAAAGCCATCTAAAAATGCAAAAATAATCAATTAAATATATATATATATATCTAATTATTATCGGTGTGATATAGACGCAATGAATCTGAATTAGTAAGCTGTTGAAGACTCACCTTGTCCAGTGCGTTTAGTAGGTTTGGGTCCTGTAAGACAGAAATGCATAAATAGAAGGCCTCACTGTCCTCACTATGTTTTCATTGTTCCTTAACTTCTGCACAGCTGTGACTCATCTCATTGGTTTTGATAACATGATAAAATATGCAGCAATATTGCTAAAAAGAAGTACAACAGGTCAAGACACACAAGTAGTCAGATGATCAGACAGCTTGTAAATAAACCTCCAGGTCAGACAAATCCATGTTAACAATGACATATTTTTATTCTCTTTTTATTTGGAAAACAGTCACACAGAAACATGAATACAACTGTTTTTTTCTTTTCTTTTTTCCAGGTAAAACTCGAGAAAAAAACCCTCAAATGCTACATATTAGGGGTGCACGGTGGCTGAGCGGCTAAAGCTCCTGCCTCCCAATAAGGAGATCGTGGGTTCGTGGGATCGATTCCCGGACCAGACCAACATCACACAATCTCTCTGGGTGGAGTCTCCCCGTGTTACCGTGGGTTCTCTCCGGGTTCTCCGGCTTCCTCCCACCGTCCAAAGACATGCATGTGTAGGTTAATTGATAACTCTAAATTGCCCGTATTGAATGAATGTGAGAGTGGATGGTTGTCTGTCCTTGTCTGTGTCTGTGTTAGCCCTGCGACGAGTTGGCCACTGTCCAGGGTGTACCCTGCCTAAGGCCCAAAGTCACTGGGATAGGCTCCAGTCACCCGCGACCCCTAACGGGACCAAGCGGTAGAAAATGGATGGATGGATGCTACATATTAATAAAATGCAATTAAATGAAGTTAGACTTGAATACAGCTACATACAGCTACAGCTACATACTAATGCTACAGCTACATACTGTACATGTATTGTTATTTACCTGTCCAAAGCTTCTCGCTTCTTATTACTTTAACCAAACAAGTTCGAACCACTAAAGTAACTAATGAACCAGGGGGAAATCAACTCATCTAGTGTAATTGGTATCACAAATTCAACCCCAGCAAATATGTCCTGATCAGATTTGACAGTTATCCATGAACTGTTTAACATTTTAAACATTTATGGTTAGGGTCCTAATGTGTTCTTGTAGAGGGCACTCTAGTTTGAACACCTTTATTATTTCAGTTGATGTTGTGCTCACATGGTGCATATTCTTCAAATGTATGTTTTATCATATTATCACAAACTAACTGACATACAGCAAACCTGGGGCAGGACAGTGTTCGGGCGTAGTAATACGAGCCTGTACTATGATGTTCTTTTCATCATACCAACAGTAAAATATGGTGGTGGTAGTGTGATGGTCTGGGGCTGCTTCAAGACCTGGAAGACTTGCTGTGATAAATGGAACCATGCATTCTGCTGTCTACCAAAAACTCCTGAAAGAGAGTGTCTGTCCATCTGTTCGTGACCTCAAGCTCAAGCGAACTTGGGTTCTGCAACAGGATAATGATCCAAAACACACCAGCAAGTCCACCTCTGAATGGCTGCAGAAGAACAAAATGAAGACTTTGGAGTGACCTAGTCAAAGTCCTGACCTGAATCCTATTGAGATGCTGTAGCATGACCTTAAAAAGGCAGTTCATGCTTGGAAACCCTCCAATGTGGCTGAATTACAACAATTCTGCAAAAATGAGTGGGCCAAAATTCCTCTACAGCGCTGTAAAAGACTCATTGCAAGTTATGGCAAACGCTTGATTGCAGTTGTTGCTGCTAAGGGTGGCCCAACCAGTTATTAGGTTTAGGGGGCAATCACTTTTTCAAACAGGGCCATGTAGATTTGGATTTTGTTTTCCCTTAATAATAACAACCTTCATTTAAAAACTGCATTTTGTGTTTATTTGTGTTATCTTTGACTAATATTTAAATTTGTTTGATGATCTGAAACATTTAAGTGTGACAAACATGCAAAAAAATAAGAAATCAGGAAGGAACTTTTTCACACCACTGTATATGGATTTGAACAGCAATATTAAACTAAAGTAAAGGTCACTCACCGTTGTTATTGAGGGCATCAGACAGGTCAGATCCTGTAAGAAGAAGACAAGGAATACCATCACAAATTAACATCAGGTCAGCAACAGTTGCAGCAACTGGAAAACATGAAAGTCCATTTCTTTCCATAAATGTGTGTGCCTGTATAACCAACCCCAACAACATGTTCAGTGTTAGGATGATTTACAGTATATTTGCTGGCTTCTATGGAGCACTGACTGACGCTTTGAGCAGCTTTGGACAACATGAGTCAGGAGAGTGTTTTACCTGAACACCTCTTAACCAAGATGTTGTAAAAACTGTTGCAAAATACAGCACCTGAACCAGACTGGGTGATGTTGTGAAATGAAGACCAATAATGCCCTTCTAAAACAACAACTGCCATGTTAATCTTACTAACAAGTATTGTGTGTGTATCACAGCCTGATGTATCTTCTTCCTCTGTGCCACAGAGCTCCACTGTTGTCCAGAAACTGTTACAAACACATCAGTGAGCCACACTGTTGCACTGGGTGACATGTTCCTTCATTACACACTGTAGTTTATTTTGAATCAATCCCAGTCAACCCCAAATGTGGATTAATATGCCGCTGAAAACAAATGCATTATTTCCTCCTGTTTGAGTAACCACTGTTAGAAAGTACAGTGACCAGCTGACCCGAGATGGACTAACACATTGTTGGTTTTAGTCTTTTCATGGGATTTGCTGACAATAAGAAAAAAACTTCAGCCTTATCCTTTAAAAATCAACAAACACACAAATGATACAAATGATTTCTTAAAATAAACATCTAAGAACACTTATCAAGAATGTCTCCTCATGTCTTGTATTCCAGTGTGATTTGATCTCCTCTCCTCTTGTTCCTATCTATAATTCTCTTCTTACAGGTCAATCAAACTGCAAATGTGGATTATGTGAATTGATTATGACCTCCTGAACAACATCTAAATGGATCATTTAGAGCTGAAGACTGAACTCAACTTTAATGCCAACATGGACGAGAAGTTCTTCAAGTGGTCAGAACGAAATGGACATTTAAATATCTCAGTGACAACTGGGACAACCCCATCTGCTTTGTCTGAGGTCAAATACTATATATTTACTGGACATTTTTGATCTGTCCAGCACCTTATCAGATGTAAACCTTACAAGCTGTTCTGACAACCAACAACAACACTAATGACAGTCCCTGACCACCATTAACCAGACCAACTGATAGACTACATACTCTTTATCAAACACCCTTTAAATAATGACAGTGTGGACCCCAGGTGAGCCTAACATATGTTAAGTTTGTGTAGAGGTAAACATGTGCAAACTTAGTTTTAAATAATTTTGTCAAAATATAAAATATAATAGATAAGATATAACACCCCTGGTCTTGAGTAATTATATAAAGCCTCTAAGCGTTTCAGGCATCATCTTAAAAAGGTAAATTGACATCATAACCATGCAATGATCATAACAACCAGCTTTTGATAATAGTGTTAACAATTTAAAAATGACACTTTAGTCCAATAGTCATTTTACCTTTCACCGTCACTGTTCCAGTAACAAGAAGCAGAAGGAAAGCGACCCTCAAAACAAACTTCATTTTGACCGAAGCTTCCGACTTTTTTCTCAAAGCTACTTAAGACCAACTTAAATCTTTTCTCTCCACCAAATACAAACCAGCAGCAGCACAGTAGCTCTGTGAACTAAAATGTGCAGATGCAACTGTCCTGTGCAGCTACACCTCTGACTCCTACTCTTTAAAGAACAGACCGGGTGTGGCAGCCGTTACAAAACGTATTTTGCGAAAAAATATTCTTAATGAACCTGACAAAAACAGATTAGTTCAAAACAAACAGTCATTACACAACAATTAGTGGTGTGAATGACTTATATCACGCAGTAATTACTTGTTACAGAACAGAATAAGGAGCCTCCCTGTGGTCACTGTACACCTGTGCATTAATTATCAGGTATTATTCAGAAATGTACACGTCATTCTTATTCGATAAGATACAGTATAAAATTAAAACAGATAACTGTGTACACATTCCATGTCCTTCAGTAGGACCTGCAGCCTAACTTTAACCTTTTTATTAACCCAGTGTCCATTGCAATGGACATGACATATTTATCAGCCAATGGAAATGCCCTGTTTTATTAATGGATTTTGGCCTGGTAACTGACCAGCATGGCAGATGGGTTAAACTGATCTCCCTTTTTGAACACTTGATAATAAACTTTGCAGTTTATTATCAAAGTTTGCAGACTTGTAAGCTGGGGAACAGCTAGGATTTCTGCACAAAGGAATGAGAGAAAAAAATGTGGCTGATATGACTTGATGGTTTATGATGATTCATAGTTTCACATTGAAATGTTTTCATGCAGGATGACAGAATTTAGTGAACACATTTTGAAGATTTGGACATACTGTAATCCTCAAGTGACAAGTAGCCTGCATTTCACACATTTTAAGGACTGTTCTGGGTCTGTATTTTATGAGAATAAAGAGCAATATTAAAAAAACATCGAAAGAGAGAAAGAGATTGGGTCAACCTCTCCACATGTTTATGCCTGTTGAACAAACCGGCACCTAGAGCAGAGGCTTTCTTTCTCCCAGACTGAGCTTCTCCAACTCCTGCACGGACTTCCCCGCTGAGGATCCCCTCAGCTGAGATGCAGTCCTTCATCTCTCCCGTGTCCAAGGCAATCCTGGTGGCTCTCTTCATCGTCGCCATTCTGCTCATCCTCTACGTGATCCTGTGGTGCATCTGCCGGGACGTGGACTGTGACCACGGAATCTGATGGACATGGACCAGGAGAGCCCAGAGACAGCGGGGTGACCCTGATCGGCGCGCACCTTCAGGTGACCCCCTCTTTGGTTATTTCTGTCAGGCGATGAGCTCTGTGCGCTCTAATTTCAGCTGGACCGACTGAGCTGCGGCCAGTTTCTGAGAGGAGGAGGGAGCAGATTTTTCTTTCTTTTAACCAAAAATGGAAATATAACGCGTTATAATGATCTATGGATCATCTTGGAATATTATTCAGTTGAAGCCCAACATTATTTAAAGTTCATTCAAGTGTAAAATGTGACATTATTACCATCCAGTTTACAAAATTAGGAACAAGTATTGATGAGGTAATTCTCTTAATGATTCCTGTATCAAATCTATAACAATGTCTAAAGAAGGATTTCAATGCTTTGATATTTAAAATGAGGATTTGCTAAAGGAACTCGGAATGTCTCTATAAGGTGGGTAAAGTGACAGCAGTCAAAAAAAGACAAAAGATGACAAATGTTTTCATTCTCTCACAGTCTGTAAAAATATAAGCCATTCACTATTGCAGGAATATCTACTGTAATTAGGATTGGTGTAATTCTATGTAGTGGATGAACTCTACTCTGTAAATAAATGTGGGGTGAGCTGACTTTGTGGCTGAAAGCATACAGAACAGACAGAGGTCAAAGATGATGGAGATAAAGGTGCAGAGATTTAGGTGATCAAGCACGCTTGTTAAGAAAGAAGAATCACATTATAATTTTCCTTTCTTTCTTTGTGTTCATGATCAACATAGTAAAGACTCTTCTCATGCATTGTAAGATAAAAAGATAGGGAGTGACTGATAATTAGTGTTGTGAGGACACATCATGCATTCTCGAGCACTCTGCCCATAGAAAGCACCAGTCACCACAGATGGCTGAACCATGTAGAAAAGTACAATGTTTCTTTACCTTACCTTGAACACTGTATCCAGAATGTTTGAAAATTGTTTTCATAAGCATGTGTTACTGTGGACCCAGCTACCCAGCTGATAGGCTTGTATTCTGTTCTCCCTGCAGTTTGTCAGCCACAGTGACCCTTGAGCCCTGATATACTTAAAAATCAATGCAGACAACAGCGTACACAGACGCCCTCCAAACATGTGCTACAAATCACATAACTGTCTTGCAGATGTTTCCACTTCTGCCTGCACACATTTTCAGTGGATTTGCTCGTGGATTTGAAGTAAATTCCTACAGAGTTAATCTCTAACCTGATAACTTAAAGTTAAACTTCAGTTTGTGAATTCATGCTATTGACCAGCAGCAAGCTATCTTGACAATGGTGACCTTTGAAGTTACAGAAATAACCACAGTCCAAAACATGAGACGCTTTCATATTAGCTGTGTCGCGTGTAATGCGATTTTTCATAACATGCTTTGCCAAATGAAAAGCAACAGCAATAGAGCTTTCCTCTTAGTATCCATTTTGCCACGAAACTTGCCAAAGCCAATACTCATGTTGGGCTTCACCTAATGCTGTATGGTTTGGGGGGTGGACAGGCTGGCGTCACCTGGATTACCCAGGAGGGAGACGTGTTTTGCGCTGTTTTGCACTGTGGCTACGAGTGATAGCTCTATAGGACTAACTTGTCCCTCTCCCTGAGATCAGCCTGCAGTCAGGTAACGTCTGTCTTCAGTTGTGCAAAGGTAGGCTGGCGATCCACACACACAGCCATGCTTGTTGACAAGACCAGGATTAGCCACCAGGTTACAGCAAGCTGGTTAAAATCCTCGGTAAAAACCGACCCGCTAGCCTAGCCCAAGGCTAAAAACAGACCTAGCTAGGTTAAGCAGGAGTCCAGGTAGTCCAGAGAAGGTGAGGGGAAAAGTGTGATCAAGCAATAAAATTAGCATAAAAGTCCATAAAAGAGCTAAAAGCTTAAAATCCTCAATACAAGTGACAGGTTAAAGTAAAATTGTGGCTTAAAAACTGGATAAAAATGTTGATTTATGACAGAGCTTCTGGTGGCCAAACACAACGAGTATGGCCGCTTGTGTTTTTGTCAAAGTACATTTGATAAAAACAGGTTTTCCTTTTTAGAAGAAAGCATGCAATACACAAAATACTGCAGAAATATTGAGTTGCAGCTAGGAGTTTTAGTTTAGAGTTTAACCTGGATTCACCTCATCACTGAACTTTATGAAATCAGGATATGTCCTTTATTCTTTGAAGATGACGTGTTCTTTTAGGTTGACTTATTATTACACACTCCTTGGCTTTAGCCAGGAGATTGCAGACTGTTTTACAAACACTAGCAGCCATCCATATTGACCTCATCTGTTACTTTCCGAAATATTTCCACATAACACAGCTCATTCATCACTCACCATCTGCTGCGTGGATGCCAGGAGCAAGTTAAGAGTGAGCTAACCTGGCCAGTTGCTTTAATCTCTATGCTTTCTGCAGTCTGTGTGATTGATTGATTCCTCTACTTTCTTCTAATGATATAAAAGCTGTGTATTTTCACAGAGACATTGACCTCCAGGAAAACCTGATCATCATCATAGATGTTACGGACAGACAGGCAGGGGACACCGAGATGGAGATAGATAGTTCTTTATTGGATTACAGTCAGATAGTATAGGTGTACAGGTATGGAGATGGGAAGACTCTCTGGTGTGGAGATCGCTGGTAAGATCCTAGGTGTAATGCTGAGTAGCACCAGGAGTCCTGGTTACAAACGAGGTCAGACGCTGACTGAGGTGAGTGCAGGGCTTTTATGCTGGCTGTGATTGGGAGCTAATGGGGAGCTGGTGTGGATGATTAGCAGACTGTGGAACCTGGCGTATCCGTGATAATAGATTTGTGTGCCAAATGTCTTTTCACCTAACTATGTCAAAGTGTTGAATGGAACAAATGTATTGGCCAGAGGCGTGGCCCTATCTTGTCTTTTCTGGTTGGCTGTGTTTTTCCTTTTGTTCCAGGAAGTCAGAGGGTGGAGCTGAGACCCTGATAGAGATGCAGTGCAGTAGGCTGGGTTCAGGAGCCGATAAATCAGACCTGCAAGATCCTTTCACACTCTTCCCCAGGCCAGCCAACTGACATTGTTATTTGACCTGCTCACAGTAGCAACTTTGTGAATTTTGACTCTGTCTTTAGGAGGAAGTGGGGCAGGGCAGGGGACCATAACCTAACCATAACCAAATAGTTTTGTCCAGAAGTAAGGGAATAATTCCCCCCCAAAATCAAGGCACACTGCTGTATAAAGCCCTTATTAGTATTATGTCTACATGATTAAAAACAAAACCAGTGTGGATCAATCACACACCAGTCTTTCTCAGGCTCAAACAATCACACACATACACAGTTCAATCACATGTGAAAATTTGTGCAACAACATCAGGTTACGTGTACAATGCCCATAACAATAGTCAGAGACTGATCATGTCATGATAATGTAACACCGCAGAATAATGATATCACTCCACCGAATGTACAAGGTTGACAGTGATTGATTGGTGGAGGTTCTTCAGTAAAGGTTGATTGACATGCACCTCACATGTCTTGATTATAGTAAGAGCACAACGTGGTGCCAAAAGTGAGTGGATTCCAGTAGGCTAATATGACAAAATGCAGAGTTTACAACCACCCTTTGGACTTGACTTGAAGTCGGGTAACATTTCAGAAAACTGAAGAAGATTCCAACAGAGGTTCACACTGTACCTGGAAGCTACGGCCTACGTGGACAAAGATGAAAAGGTACAGGCGTCATTGTTTTTGCATGTGACCGGAGAAGAAGCCCTGGAAGTGTACAACACGTTCTCCTTCACAACTCCGGCTGAACAACAAGATTTGGCAGCCATAATGTGAAAGTTTCAAGCATACTGCAATCTGAAGAAGAACTTAACATATGAACGATACACGTTTTTCATGTCTGGCCAGGGAGACATGATTATCGGTTAATTTGTAACTAAACTCAGAACAAGTTTACCTCCCACATGAAACAAACTTCAAGGACTGCCTTTTTTCACCTATGTAACATTGCAAAAATCAGGCACATCCTGTCTCAAAATGATGCCGAAAAATTAGTGCATGCATTTGTTACTTCTAGGCTGGACTACTTATAGTTAGGGCTGGCTTAGGTGAGTCCTGAACCATCCCTTAGTTATGCTGTTATAGGCCTAGACTGCTGGGAGACTTCCCATGATGCACCTCTTTCCTCTGTCCTCTCCCTCTCCATCCATCTGCATTTTTATCCCATTACTGCATGTTACTAACTCAACATCTTCTCTCTCCCGTAACTCTGTGCTTTCTTGTTTCTCTCCTCTCTCCAAATACAAATTATGTATTTTTGTTAAGTTTGGTGAACTTATTGATGTCGCTATATATAGTAAAAACAAAGGTGGCCAGTTTCCTGTTGCACTCTTTAATGGCTACTACTCTCCCGTGTCAGTTGCTCCAACTACACATTTTTGCTAACAAAATAAAAATGTCTGAAAACTGTCGAAGCATCTGAGAGAAGATGTGTCAGGTAAGATGCGTTTTGTAAACCAACTAGACTACCTTTTGTGCTGGGTATCAGAAAGTGCATTGTTCCCCCTTGTGGTTGAATTGGAACATTGTTCTAAATGCTTTTGGGATTTACAGTGGTTAAAGGGGGCATCAGAATTGTTCAGACCACAAACAAATATATCCTGTATAATAGTCAGCAATAAAGAGGCTATTATATGAAGCCATTCTCCTCGACTCTTTGATTCTCTGATGGGAATCACATCCGTATCTACCACGCCAACCAGTGAAATCCTAGAGTATAAGTAACTCTTTTTCAACAGCATGAGTAAACATTCTGTTGACTCGAGGGTATTTGTCACAGATCTCAAAAATCTTTGACAATCACGACAGTCTGTTAAATGGAGTTTGATGTTAACGTGACAGGGTGCAAGTGGAAATTTTAGCCTCTTGGTGGCAGGAAAGGTCAGGGGGTCGTCATAATCATCAGGGGTTGTCTTCTGGGGACCCTGAATATCAATACCTATTGCTTTCTGGCCTGTAGTTGTTGTGATATCTTGCTCTGGACCAAATTGACAAAACAACAAGGTAATGTGTAGATGTGTAGAAAATATAGACAATTGAACTTCATCAGTCTTGATCCTCTTCATATTCCCCTGTGAGGAAGTCAGAAATCGGAATGCTTTCTTTCATGCAGCCACAGATGACATGAAAGAATCTTGGGCATCACAGATCACACCTGGAGGACGACATAATCGGTCACATTTCAACTGGTGGTTATAAAAGAATCCCACTATATCGCAGACCTTTACCACTTCCCCACATGAATGAATGTGCATCTGTGTGACATCACACCATGACAAATGATTCAATAGTAGAGATTGATTCATCCAGACCAACTGCCCCACATCATTCAGTAATACAAAACAACAAGACTGTTATTCCCCAGTAAAAATCTGTGATTCAAAGCCATTGCAAATCACATTAGGGAAGGATTGAGAAGCAATGCTCACTCTATATCTGAGTAAATTGGATCTTGTCTCACTATAATTACATTTTTGGGTAGTAGTTTAGTCAATACGAGGTTTTCAAAGTTTGTAGTCAATGATATTAGCATTAGAAGTCGTGGCTTTTATGATCAACGTCGGATAAATGTAACAAACTATGAATAAAAATGAATGACATTCATTTATTAATTTTGTAATCGATTGCACCACTTATGAAAGCACACGTACTTTCCATGATTGTCAGCAGAGCTGCAAGGGTCCGTGTGACATAATTGTCATCTGCCCGTGTCTGTGATGGTCTGTACAGATTTTTCATGGAATTTGGGTGTTTCTGCAACCTGAGGGAGTTTACGTTACGTAATTCAAATTTTACACAAGAAGTTTATTCCATTAAACATCATTTTGTTGTGAGTTTGTGTGTTGAGCAGGAAAGCAAGAGTTCAATGGAATATGACCCTAATGCAGACTAGCAGGTAGAGCTGGTGTAGATCAATAATTTTATTAACAAAAGGCTTACACTGAATTGGCAAGCAAAAGCAACTCTCAGCAGGTAAGCAGTCCAGAACAGAAACACAAATCCAACGGTGTGCAGGCAAAATCCAAAATCCACAGAAAGGCAAGGTGCAAGGCACAAGACAATTCAATTCAGTTTTATTTATATAGCGCCAATTCATAACAGAAGTTATCTCATTGCACTTTTCCTAAAGAGCAGGTCTAGACTGTACTCTTTATAATATTATTTACAGAGACCCAACAAATCCCTGGACAGGAAGACTCCAGAACTCACACGTGCACGGAACCAGGGCGCTTGACAGAGATACTACGACAATCTGACACAGACCAAACAAAGAACACTGACTAAATACACTCAGGTAGGAGAGACAACGAGACACAGGTGAAAACAATGAAAGCAATCAAAGACAGGAAGCAAAACCACCAGACACAAGAGGGAGGGAGAATATTACAAATTAAAACAGGAAATAACAGTACAAAAACCCAAAACCATGACCAATTTATTCAGACTTTAGCAGGATTTAGACCTTCATGTTGGGGAACTAAATTTAATAATTAACATAACATAAGATAATTAACCAGTTAACAAATAAAGGGCCTTAACACTGTGTCTACACAACAAAAGCAGTAGGCTGCTTCAGCAGTGCAGCAGCAGAAGCTTCTGTCCTCCTACACAGGATCACAGAAGAAAAACTCAAAACCAAAGAAAGGCACTTTGGGTTGCTGTTTAGTGTGTAAAGTGCGTTCTGTCACAAGTGAGATAATAAGCGGCCTGTGTAGACAGTTGCATCTATTAAAATAGAAGTGTATCACATGGTGATGTTTTGGGTTGCTGAGATGTCTGTCCGTCTGTTTCAGGCTCCTTTTTACCTGAGGGAGATGGCTGTGGGACATGGTGCTTTCACCGAACCTACAGCAAGCTGCGGCTACATTCTAAAGGTCCACTTGCAGTTGTTTCGGCCACACTTGACTTTAGCCCTTAGCTGTGGCTCCTCCTGCTGTGGCTCTGCATTATGTGGCTGACTAGATGAAGATTTCTTTAGTAGATTTTAGTCACCCTGATCTCTCAGCTGTTTTGCTGCTATATTGAACAGTTACCCAGATTGACACAGCAGTGAGTGATTTATTATTCCAAAACAAAATGTATATCATGAGCCCAACCACATCTGTCTAATTACTTACAGTATTTAAACATTTTTACGGGTCCTGTTTCCTCTGAAAGAGTGGCCAATCTGCGGCTGTGAGGCGCCTAGGCGGCCGTCTTGGCCAGCCTGTGCATTAATCTAGCTAGGCTATAAGGCCAATAAAAATAACTTTTTGATCAGTACAATACAGGTCTTAAGCAACATCAAGTTCATTTATTTTTTCTATAATTCATAGTATGTATTTTTATAAAGTGTGTTTAGGAAATCCTGTGTTGGTATTTTTGACTCATAGCACTATTAGGGACTTTTATACCGTATTTATTTCCGAGGTAAGATATGAGATTGCATAGCATGATAATGTTATAGATTTTGTAATCTCCATTGTGCAAATTAAAGGGTGTGTTTGTTATGTGGATTTACCTCTCCACCACGTCTCCATCAATTATTAGTAACTACACACAGCTTTAGCCTACAATACAATACATTCATAAAATGTAGTAGAAGAAAAAAAGTTCTTGTTTTAACAGTTCATTTCTTTTTTTGGCATCTTGTGACGCAATTTTCCTAGGGGCGGAACTACGGACAGGCTAATCCCATGCAGGCTCCGAGCCGGACTCATTGACGCGAAGCACAGCTGGACTCGGAAGCTATTCGGTCTGAAACAGAGGGATGTGGTTGCTGTCAGTGTTGGTGCCTCTTGTCAGGCTGTATTTATGCGGAATTAAAGTTCTTCTCTATCAGATGTTCAACAGATCCTTTACGCTACCAGGTCAGGTCACTTTATATCTCCCAAATGTCTGTTACTGTCTGCTAATATGTAACGTTATTCTTTATAGTTAGAATTTCCAAGTTTCCAGAATAGGTTCCGTTTGCATGCTGAACTCTTTTAGAAATGTGACAGTTTCCAAAAATATTACCTTTAATTATCGACAAATGAACATAGTTGATGGAACCTGAGTTAAGACTTTTAATATCGGTGTCTTCTGGACAATTCGGCATAACGTCATGATCTGATTCGCCAAGCATGTAAAGTTTGATGAGTGGGTCACTCGATTTACCGTTTACCGAGCTCATTGTAATCTTCCAAGAAAATAATGACAGGTAGCTAACCTTGTGAACCAAATCTGAAAAATGCGACTGTAGTGGAAAGAAATGCTGCTAGAGGGATACTTTGTGTGTTTGGAATTAACTAGCTAGAAGAGCAACTATTGAAAGCGATAAAGCCAGATTATTCAAAGGGGTTTACGATTGTAAACAGTCATGACGACGTTAAATTGAGGATATTCTTAACGGAGTTTGGTGACACTGTCAGTGCACAGCCTGTCACTGCCACTACTGGCACCGTTAAAGGACAGGTTCACATTTATTCAAGTCTGTCTTAAAGTAATAGTCAGGTGCCCATGAACATTGAAACATTTGCCGTAAACTAGTCAGAATTTCAGAATAGCCAATGTATCAATGAGACCCAAGTTTGTCTAATATCATATCTACCTGCTAGAATGAAACAGTTTTTATTCAAATCAACTCACATTAATAGTTCTCTTACATTTATGATTTAACAGCCTGTTAACTAGAACTAGAAGTCTGTGACCTGTAGGCTACATACTGTCCCCACTTGACAATCCAAACTTTAAAGAAACTACAACTGGATTTTAGCATAAAAATCAGTTACATTTATCATCGTTAATCAAACATCTCTTTGTGTCTTATACAAATGAAGAGTTGTTCTCCCCTGGCCTCAACTGTATAATGCAAATGCCCCTTTTAATACACAAATTGAAGGAACTGGCGGGATTACATTTCACTGTGATTGTACCTTATATGATTACATGTGACAAATAAGCTTGATTGATTGACTGATAGATTGAAACTGTGTAACTTTCCAGGGATAAGGCTTCATACATAGTATCCACTGTGAATGTGGCTGTATTCACCTGAATGTTGTGGCCTGTTATGAAGTATTAAATACAAAACTTCTGTAACACTTTTCTGTAAGTACCTTTTAAAACATACTGAGCAGAAAACATTTTATTGTCTCTGGATTACATGGATTCTTAAATTCTATTCATAATTACATAATGAATAGAATAGAATACTATTACAATATTAATAAGGATATTTTCTAATATCGATATATATCACAATATGTCGAATGTAAGCAAAATCACACTAATCATAATCACACATTAATCAAACAGATGGTGAAAGCAAGGAACTGTTCCACTGTCATGTATTACATGAGAGCAAATTCTTTAAATGTGACAAAGAAAAACTTTAATAATTACATTTATTCAGTCATTCATTTGAATAACTTTTGAATTTCCAAGATCATAAAATCACAATGTCATTTTGCTGAAATCTGATACATGATAAAATTGCCCTAGACGCTGCTTATGAAGACATTTTTTCTGTTCATTGATCAATAATTTGACATTATTCAACCCTTGTCATTAGGTTCTAAAATATGACCCATATAGAGCAGCACTCGTTCATGAATGATTTCTTTGCAGATCTAAAGGTGCTGAAGTCAAACTACATGTCAATACTCTTTTTGACATGAGAACCTGAATAACCTTTAGCATGACTATAGGAGCGATATATTCTCCATAGACTAATCTATTTAAAAGAACAGCAGAAATGCAAACACAGAAAGTGTTTATTAACACCTTCCACTGGTCAAATAGTCAAATGAGTGCCATGTTAATGTAGCCATGTTAATGTAGGGAAACCTGCCTAAAAAAAGTTGGGTAAGTCTTCAATCTAACTTCACTCTTGACCTTGAAAGTTGACCTTGAAAGTAGTGAGTAGTAGTATGTTTGATACTTTTTCCAGAGGCTCTCAAGAGTTTGTTCAGTTGAAGTTGAACAACATATTGAAGCCCATCTGCTGAAGACCATGAGATGTGATTAAAAGCTGTGGAAAAAGCTAGTAAGTGGACCTTGAGTTCAAATGATTGTCAAAACACTGAAAACAGTGAAGCAACACGTGGAACAGCTGCCTGTAAATAACAACTATCTTGTTGTAAGGCCCTTAATGCACACTCACACTGGACTGAGAGTGTTTTGAGTGTTACTGTTCTGAGTATTTCATTGAAAGTTAAAGCCAGAAACCAAAAGGAAAATTTGTCTTAAAGCATGTGACGCTAGACTGAGAAATCATTAATGCATTATACTTTAAGACAAAGAGGTGATTGTGTCTCCAGACACACACTCGTATAATCTCTCAAAGAATGCAGGCTGGTTAACAAGTAGTAAGGAGATTTCCTAAATTTGTGTTATTTACATGGAATATTCCACACCATGACAAAAAGATAAAGCCTGGCTGGCTAATGATCTATGAAGCAAAAATTCCAGTTTTGCAGCTTGGCTCTTTTTTTTTTTTGTAGTTTTGGACATCAGTGTTGTTGGTTATGGACAACATTTACATACGTCAGGAGTTTAAGATACGTTTCAAATAAGTAGAGTAGGTCAAAGTTGAAGAAGGAAGTAGCTCTCTCAGATCTAATAAGACTTTACAGGAAATTGTTCTGGTGATAATTTTTACATCCTCCTTCATTTTCACCTTCAAATAAGTGGTTTAGATAATCAGTTAAATTTTGGACTTGTCAAAAATCTGTCTGAGGCTTCATGTTGCAATGTTCACTGGACACCATTGCAAAGCTGTGTTGAGCTGTGCCCCAGTGAACCCATAGCTATGGCGTTAAGCTGAAATGTTGTTGTAACTGGTACAATTTAATAGCTAAAACTATTATAGTTTGTTGAATAGTTATAGAATATTATAGTTTCTAGATTGTAAAAAAACAAAACAAAAACAAAAAAACTATTTATCCTTATGTACAATTTCAATAACTGGAGTGTAAAATGTGCAAACAGTAAAATGTGAAATGATATTACTAGCTCTTGTTGCTTAACAGATTAGCTTCCCGTGTGTCTTGATGAATTAGCTAGTTAGGCATGTTTTAGTACTATCTCAGATTACTTCATATTAAAGGAATTGTTTAACATTTCAGGAAATGCATTTATTTGCTTTCTTGTTGAGGATGAGAAGATTGTCACCACTCTCAAATCTGTTTAATATAAAGCCACAGCCAGCAGCCTGTTAGCTTAACTCATAAATGGGAATCCACCTACCAGCACCTCTAAAGCTCACTAATTAAATGTTGTATCAAAAACCAAAGTGTAAAAACAACACTTTGTGATGTTATGGGGGGTTATGTGCCGAACAGTGTCTTGGCCAGGAGCGGTCACTTCCTTGAATCTCCGCTGTTCGCCTGGCAACATCATGGGAACAACAAGACCTCAGGAAATCACTGAAGAAATAGAAATAGAATAGAAATAGTGTTTCCCGTGTTTATGCTAAGCTAAACTAACTGGAGCTGGCTGCAGCTTCATATTTCAGACAAAAATGAGATTGACATCAATCTTCTCATCTAACTTTCTTTAAAGAAGCAAATAGCGTAGGCTATTTTCCAAAAATGTTGAACTATAAATATAATAAATATATATAATAAATATATAATAAATATTTAAACTGTATTTACATGCACTTAATTATTCCATGCTTTAAGCATTACTGCACCCAGTCTAATGTCCTGCTTTTAATGCCATCTGGTGGTGATGTAGTGTAGCACTATAGTACCATGCTATATCACAGCTGACTGTGGTCACAAGTACGACAGACCACACCTGACCACACCTAGCTGTAATGCTGTGTTTGGTCAGAGGGTTGAGAGACCTATACCTTTCATCCCATTGAGACCAGCAGCAATGTTTTCCAGCTTTCAAAATCTATTGTGGACTTAGTCTTTAAGCATTTTTTATATGTGGGCATGTGTTTGATGAAAATCCTGCAGCCAACAAAAGATTACTTGTACCATCGTTTCAAACATAAATCAATCCTGAATTTGACATGAACTAAAACTGAAACTAACAGGCTCAGTTTTCTTCCTTTCTTAGAGTGATATTGTATTCTGAGAAGTAATATAGAAAATAATAATAATAAAAAAGATGGACTTGGCAGAGGAAACATTGTTAGCCTCCATCCTGTTTTTAATTTTTCAGTCTTGGTTGAAAAATGTTGAAGAGGGTATGGGAGAAATGGAATTAAATGACCATTTGCATGTGAACTGGGTTTTTGGAGATCAGATCAGACAGCAGCACGGGTAAAAGTAATCTGATTTCCTGCCTTAAACTGATTTCTCACAGTAATCTGGTTTCTTGTGTGCATGTATACATTGCTGAAAGATTTTACAATCCTATCTCATTGTAGCTTCACAAATGCTGTAATGTTTTTTATCAACATCCTCAAATGTTTATTTCACTATTCTTGTTAGGTACTCAATAAGTGAAGGCATCCAAGTGGATTGCTTACTGAAGGAACCAATGGAGGGTAAAAGTTCAGGACCTTCATGCTCTGGCCTCAATCTTGTCGCACACCCACGGGCAAAAAGCAAAGTCTGGAAATACTTTGGCTTTGACACAGATGCAGATGGCTGCATATTGCACTGGAAACGGATATACTGTCGCGTATGTATGAGTCAAATTGCGTACTCTGGAAACACCTCCAATCTGTCGTACCACCTTGAAAAAAACCACCCTGTAGAGTTCAGTGAGTTTGTGAAGAGCAACACAGATCAGATGCGCGAGGCGTTTGCCACAGCATTCTCTAGGATAAAGACTGAGCCTTCAGGTCTACATGTTCAGCAACAATCCCAGGACACAAACTTAAGGCAGAGCTTAGACTATGAAAACAGACGACACAATGATCTGACTGCTGCTGTCATCAACTTCATCTGCGAGGGGTTGTACCCTGTATCTGTAGTTGAAGAGCCTACTTTCAAGACCTTAATGAGTACTGTCGATCCTGGATACTCTCCACCGAGCAAAAGCGACCTGGCGGTTAAAATGCTTCCTCAGATGTATTGCCGTACCCGGGACATGGTCTTTAGTGAGCTTGCTGGGGTTTTGAACTGTGGCGTTACTACAGACCTTTGGCAAAGCCAAACGCAGAATAGGACATACATTTCACTCTCTATGCATTCAGTTAATTACAACAGTTCAACTGGCTTCTCTGTGACTAACAAGTGCCTTAAAACGTTTGAAGTACAAGAGGACAACACAGCCGAGAACATCACCAGAGCGATGTATGAAGCCTTTGTTGAATGGGGGATAACTCATAAAGTCAGCGGTGCCACCACAAATGGTTCCGTGGACATTGTCAAAGCATGCTCGCTCCTGGAACTTTCAGTGGAAATGCCTTGCCTTGGATATACCATCAATCGTGCAATGGATGAAGCCTTCCAGCTGCCACGAGTTGACAGTTTTTTGGGATGCTGCCGCAAACTTGTTGATCATTTCAGAGAACCGGCAATGTATCTGCTAAAGGAAAAACAGAAGCAGCATGGCCTCGCTCAGTGTTCACTTGTCACAGACAGGGGTAGATCTTGGTTGGCCACATTGGCAATGTTACAAAGACTGAAAGAGCAACAGGTTGCTGTAACTGCAACACTTATAGAGAGTTCCAGTTGCCATCATTTCAGCTTTAATGGCCCTGACTGGGCCTTGTTGGAGGGCTTGATTGAAGTCCTCCAGCCTTTTAAAGTTGTGGCAAACATGATAACTTCTTGCAGGTACCCAACCATTAGCATGGTTAGGCCTGTGCTTCATATGTTGTTGAATACCACCCTCAAGGTCAAGGAAGGGGACCTCAAAGAGATCAGCATGACCAAAGAGGTCATCTCAAAGGTCCTATCAAGCACCTATTCACAGAATTCACAACTATCGCAAGAAATTTCAACATTCCTCAACATTGCTACCTTCCTGGATCCTCGGTACAAGAAGTTGCCTTTCCTGTCCACTCAGGAACGCTCCAAAGTTGAGAATAACATCATCGAGGAGACAAAAGCAATCCTTGAGAAGCAGATTGCGGAGCGGCCTTGCCTAGATGATTTCTCCTTGGTATCTGACGAGCCACCTAGCAAAAAGCAGACACCTGTAAGAGAATCTTCAGCCAGCAGTGCAACCCAAAACAACCCTTTGGCTGCCATATTTTGCCAGTCTGATGCAGACCAGAGCCAGGAGGAGCTGCATGCACAGGTCGTAGAGGAGCTGAGCAACTACAAATCACAAAGAGTTTTAGGTCTGGATGAAGACCCTTTACTGTGGTGGTCAAGTCATGCACCCTTGTTCCCCACCCTACCCAAGGTACTCCAGAAGTACTGGTGTGTTCCTGCCATGAGTGTACCTTGTCATAGGCTGTTCAGCTCCTCTGGGACTGTGCTGTGTGGGAAAAGAAACCGTATAGCTCCAGCTTTAGTAGATCAACAGATCTTCTTGTATGAGAATTCGCGAAACTACTATGAGCCTGAACCCTGTGAGGATGATTTGGACAATGTTTGGGAAGGAAACTGTAGTCTGGGTCAGCCACTTGAATGACTGTCTGCTTAAAATTGCAAAAAGTTAAAGAATTTTGATGACTTTATTCCCTGCATACTGTGGGCCTACATACCAGACCTGCTGAAGCATTACAAATATAATTAAGGTGTATCAGTCAGTAGTAGTAAAATGTAATGGACCTGTTATAATAAACTATCTTTGAATTTTGGCCTATAATCTGTATGAAAAGAGTTTGGCCTATATTGTCTCGCAGAGTCATTTAAAAAAAAAAAAGTGTAATATTTTGGGGGAAAACACTTATTTGCATTCTTTCTGAGAGTGGGATAAGAAGATTGTCAATCGCATGTCTGCGGTAAGTATAGAGCTAAAGCCAGGACATGTTTAGCCTAGCTAGCACAAAGACTGGAAGCAGGAGAAACGGCCTAGCCTAAATCGATCCTAAGTTGAAAAACACACCTACGAACACCTCCAAAGCCCACTAGTTAACTACCTTTTGTTTAATCTGTAAACAGAAATGTAAAACCAACTGTTTAGCGGTTGCTCAAAAAATGGCTCCACCACGTCACTCTCCTTAAAACCATGCATTGCTGTTTTTAGCCATGTGCCGGTGTGGCTCTAGATCCAAACTGAATATCTCAACAAGTATTGAATGGATTGCCATAACATTTTCTACAGACATATGGTGCCCATATTTATTTTATTAGATTATACGTGCCAACATCTGCATTTTAGCATTGTCATTGTGAGCATGTTAGTATGCTAATGTTAGCATTTCGCTCAAATGACCGCTATGCAAAAATACAGCCTCACCAAGGTAGAAAGGCTGTAGACTCTTATTACATTTCTGTTCATTTATGAGTTAACGAAATAAGACACATTGTGTTAATTATTAAGCTTTAGAAGTGCTGTTAGACTTTTTTTTTACTTTGTGCAGAGCCAGGCTAGCTGTTTCCTCTGCTTCCAGTCGTAATGCTGCTATAGTTGACATCAAATCTGTCAAAATCTGTGCAGAAAATGTAGTTCATTGGAATAAACATAACAGCAAAACCAGCCATAATATCATCATATTGGATCTAACACATTTGTAATCAAAAACTAAAAGAATTCTAGTGATTACAGAATTGTAATCAGGGTTCCAGGGCGCACAAGCGACCAAAAAATCTGTTAAGTGCGACTAAACATTTTCTTTGGTCCGCCAGTGCACCTGAAATTTAGCAGGTCTGATTTAAAAATATATAAATAAAAGATACAAATATTTTTTAACAAACACCAAATGGGTGTGCAGACATTTGCCTTTGAGCAAATATTATAAACATATTTTCTGTAGATTATTTTGTCAGCATATAGCAGGATCTAATGTACATCTTGCACATGTGTCAGGCATGTCTCTGTGTGTGTGTGTGTGTGTGTGTGTGTGTGTGTGTGTGTGTGGTCTCACACACGCATGTGTGAGACCTGTACTCTTCCCATATTCCTTGCGTGCGAACGATAGAAATTGTGAGCGACATCAAAATCTTAAAACATAAATCAAAATGAAGAGAACTATTGATTATTAGTAATCCTGACCCAATATGTTCGTTGGAGATGGCCTCATCTGACTCCCAGCCAGAACCAGAGCCTACCACATACAAAAAGGCCAAAACATATGCCTTTAGCAAAGAATGGCTTGTCTAATTTCCGTGGCTCAAATATGATCAAATGGCCAACATTAAGCAAGCATTGCATTTATTGCAAAGAGTGAGGCCAAAGCATGGCTGGGAACAGTGTTTTTGCTGTCGGAGCATCGAATTCTGAATTGAAACATAAAAAAATCACAGTGTCTCCAAGAAAGCATTTCAGTGCCAGACAGTGGCACACCGAAGCAGTGAAGAGTCAGAAATGATAATAAAATTTAACGCTGCTTATAATATAGCCGAAGAAGAGCTATCTTTTACAAAATTTAATTCCCAAATCATCCTTATGAAAAAGAATAGGTTAAATGTAAACCTGACCTACAGCAACAACGCTGTCTGTGCCCACTTCCTTGAGGTGGTCGCCAACACACACAAAAAAAAACACTGTTCAAATCGCGGATTTGACGTACATATAATTAATGGTTGATGGAGATACAGACAAACTGACAAAAAAGGTAATGCTTAAAATGTATTATTGGGTGCACCTAAATTATGTGCTGGTGCACCTAAATGAAAAGGTTACCAATGTAAAAAGTTAGTCTGGAGCCCTGGTTAGTACTGTGTGTTGTCTCTCAGTATCTATGCCTCCTTCAGACATCTACTCGCTATGTTGTAAGCTCTGTTGTGTCTTTTTGGCCTTTCTGTTGCACTTTTATTTTCAGGCTCTATGATTAAACTTTTTTAATTTGTTTGGGATGTACTTTGTAAATACTTACTGTATGTGGATATTGCAGCATTAACAGTTAACAGGACACGTTTTAAAAATGTCTTTCTCTGCAGAGCACTGGCACATATAAATTATGATATGAAAGAACTCTGTGAAAGTAAAGATCTTGTTTTCAACATTTGCTTGACTGGTTGATGTCCAAACTTTCCATTTTTATTGCAACATTGATTCACTTTTATAAATCACAATTGTTCATCTTTCACAGGGGCAACAGATTAAATTTTATTAATTGATTGCTGTGTGGCAGCATCTTATCTGACAGATGAACAAACAGTCTAAAGAGTAATTCCTCCCTGCAGGGTCAGGAACTGGATCAGTAACACTCAGTGACCTGGCTGTGATGTAACCACATTTTACCCTACCTGTTATTTACACAAAAAAATCAAATCATATTGAGACTGATTCCAAAAAAAAAAAAAAAAATGGAAATGAAGGCTTGCATAATGTTCTCATATGGTCCCCTCTCTCCTCCCACACAGTCTTACCCAAGCAAAATGGAAGGGTTGCCATTGTGACTGGGGGTACCAGAGGAATGGGTTTTGAGACAGCGAGACACCTGGCAAGCCTGGGCATGCATGTTGTCATAGGTAGGCTACTGTCCAATCATATGCCTTTAGCCACATTATATATACCCTGCTTCCCCTTCTTAATACAAGTTAATACATTTTTGCACTCCAGCTGTAATTTGCAATTTTCCCCTGATTTTAATTATTTTACTGTAAATAAATGAAGCAAATGCTGTTAAAAGAAGACTGATTGTGCACTATAATTGTGTAAAATCCAGTTTAGTAGTATGTTTCCAACATAGGGGCCCTTTCTTGCATAGCAAAATATGTAGTCCATTTGTAACAATTTGTGCTGTCCTTTTTTCAAAGCTCTGTCTTTTGGGGCTTTTGAGAATTTAGCTTATAGATACACATGTACCTGATAGGTGGCTAATTTGAGCATTTCATTGGCTGTACTTTTAAATTTGCGGTTTATATCCTAAGGTTGGACTCATGGAACCCAATGTTTTGTATTTACAGTGTATCATAATTTATAATATAATTTTGTTTGAGTTGGTACACATTGTATGAAGTATTTAAAAGACCTACAAGTGTGAAAGATCCACCAGTGGCCTCTGGAGGGTCTGCCACCTTGCACCTTACCCCCCCATCAGACTAAATTCCATTGATCTGACTGACTGAAGTATGTAAGTACATGTTATGTCATTTCAGTTCATGCAGTGTTTTGTTCAGTATTCCAAATTATTGGAATATTATAATTATACCGTATGCGACTTTCACTGCCACTAAATGTTGAGAGAGAGAAAACTTTACAGTAGAAATACTGTAAATATGTTTACAACCTGGTACAAAAACTGGTTTGGGTTTCTATAGCTAATTTCCCCCTTCATGAGGGGGATGATTTTTACATAACTCACCCATTTAAATTATATTATGGTTTAAAATTACGCATAATTAAGGACATGGCCGCTTTCATTCAAACTGGACAGAAACAAAATAAAACTCACCAAAACCGTCTTTGTTAGTCTTTCTTTCCACCAAACACCAACTCTGGTTTGGCTGAAATAAACCCTTAAAACAGCTCACAGGGAGGGACTCACATGCACGCGAGGCCGGACCGGCTGTATATACAAAGCACAGCGAGGCTGCGATAACAGCACAGGCAGAGGGGGTGACGTCGTCCTCTGCTCAGGACGCCATTACTCCACTATATCTTCACATAGCAAATAGTTGTTTTCTGCTATATTAATGTTCAGAAGCTCATATATACAGAACCTTTCTAAAAGAAGAAAAAAAAGCTTAGATTGACTATGTTGTATATATGACGGAAGAATTTTCAGGATACATGAATAATTACTACTGCTATAAACAAAGATGACATGACATTCTTTAGTCTTGAGTCAGTGTAGGCAGTTGGATTGAGTTGAAGTGGATGTCTGCTGGACATCTGCCCACCAAGCCTCTCTGTTCTCCATCATCTCCAGCTGGGAACGAGAAAGAAGAGGGCACAGCAGCGGTCAGGATGATTCATGAAGAAGGCAGCAAGGGGAAAGGTAATCATCTGTCTGTCTCCATCTCTCTCTGTCTTTGGTCACATCTGTCATTTTAGCTATTTTTTTAGCTATAAAATATTCTGGTATGTGAAGTGACACAGCAGCAGTGCTCAAAGTGGAGCCATCAAACCAAAGCTCGTCCTGCAGTAGGCTATTTAAATTTGATACACATGAAAATGCAGGTTTAAAGTGATCTGTGTTTAAATAGAGTATATGTATTATATCTCTTTAAAATTGTTTCCAAGCCTATTTTAATTTTATCTTAAACAATGCTTTTATATTCTACAAGGAAAGCTTTATATGAATGAACTACTTTTGCTGCACACCCCCCTTACAGGATAGCCAACATCTTATCTGATTTCAGTAAATGTTGATTAAAGAGCTGCATGTGTGTGCACTCATAAATGAAAAGTTGTATCTATAAGAAATAATTCATATTGTTGCTCAATTCAATACACCCAGGTAGGTGGTGTCTTTAAAGCAACTGACTTGAGAATCTTGCTAAATGAAAATAATTTATTCTGTAATGGCCACAGTGGCCTCTGTTCAGCAAGAGTTGCATAATCTTGCTTTAAATAAAGGTGGTAATACCACAGTGTAAAACTGCCGCATTATATGTATTTATTTTATTTTACTTTTAAATTTTAAATTTTATTGTATTTTAAATTGATTTAAAAGTAAAAGTACTTTGCATTAGCAACAAAACACTCATACACTATATCAAAAGTGACTGTACTCATTAGGCAGCAGAATGGCCTCTTTCATTGTTACATTGTCATATATAATTGGATTACTGTTACGGAACAGACAGGCTGGGGACACCGAGATGGACAAGGAGTGTTCTTTATTAGATAACAGCCAGAGGGAGTGGGTTTGGAGAGAGGGAAGTGTGAAGGAGGGAGATTGCTTGGGTAAAGACGATTTAGGGTTTATGCCAAGTGGCATGGCGAGTCCTACATTCGAACAAGGTCGGACACATACTGAGGTGCGTGCAGGGCTTTCATGCTGGCTGTGGGAGCAGGTGTGGATAATTAGTGGGTAGTGGAGCCTGGAGTATCCGTGACACTTGATGCATTAATATGTAAGCAGAATTTTAATGTTGTAGCTGTTTGAGTTGCACCAAATTTTAGCTTCTTTTTACACTGAGTAGTTTTAACAATGGACAACATTTTAGAAAGTCGTATTGTTTTGCAAAGTAACTAGTAACTCTGGTGTAGTTGTTAATGTAAATGTAGTGAAGTAAAAACTAAGTCAAAATATTTGTTTTGACAAAAATCCTCAGTATAGGCCGTCCAGACTACTATTTCCAAGGTCAATAATGAACCTGTAAATGTAATAAAATGGAAATACTTAAGTAGAGTACAAGTACCTCACAATTGTACTTTAAATATAGTACTTCAATACAAAAATACAAAAAATAAATAAATAAATGAAACAAAAAATACTGTAGGTCAGCTTTAAGAGTTTAAAATGAAGAATAAAGATGTCTAACTTACGGGGTACTAGATAACAGCGCCATGATGAAAATATGTGTCTTTCCAAGAGAAATGTCGAGTGGTATATGTAATGTGAAATGTCTCCAGGACATGACTTTGAAACACAAGGCCTTATGGGTATGGGTTTATTTGGTTGAACTCATTTGTTCTGAACAGACCTCACATGAGCTTTTAACTTTTGTACTTATAACACTTCCCTGAGGACTTCATGGATAGTCAGCCAGTGTCTGTAGAGATTTAACCTATTTCCTTTCATTTTGAAAAAACTCTTGTTAAATACTGAATTAGTACAAACTCTGCTGAGGGCCGATGACTGAAAGCAGCTTCAAATGGGAATCATGGAGGTGGCCAGCTGTTCATAACCTAATTGAAATTATGTAGAGGCAAGTGTCCTAAAAATTGTAAAATCTTCCAGTGGGGTGAATTTCCTCCTAAACACAGTCTCATGACAGCCATCATACCATCTCCACACAAAGAGCTCTTTGTTTCAGTCCGACTGTGTGTGAGAAAGAGTTCTAATCAGACCAGTGATTTACTGAATTCTAAGTAGGCTTTTTCATGTGCTGCTTTATATGGACATTTTGTAGCACGTTTCTTCAATCCCTCTCTTGTGAGGCATCTCAATTAGTGTAATGCAGAATATGCTGCAATGGCAGAGTTTAATTTATTTAATTAGGTGCTAGAGCAGTCAGTTCAGAATGCCACAAGCAGTGGCGAGTGACCCATGAATAACATGCCTGCAGTTGCTAAGGAATAAGACTGTACCAGGATTTAGAGAACACATTCTAGTTTCAAAGCTGCACAGAACTTTAATCCCAGAGGCCACATTCAGTGCAGACTTACAACTCTGTTGTAACTCTGAACTAATATTCTTTTTCAGTTCCAGTTTTTCCCTTAAACTGCCCTTTGGGTAACTTGACCAAAATGGTAGAGACATGAGGTGACCCTGTCACTTTTTTTATTACCAGTGGTGGAAGAAGTATGTAGATCCTTTACTTAAGTACCAGTACAATGATGTAAAAATACTCCATTACAAGTTAAAGTCCTGCATTCAAAATTAGTAGTATTACTATTGATACTATTATCAATAAAATGTACTTAAAGTATCAAAAGTATAAGTACTCCTTCTGCAGATATATTATTTTATATGACATTATTAGATTGTTAGCACTGATACATCGGTGTGTAAGCAGCATTTTATTGGAGCTAGTTTTAACTACTTTATATACAGTTTGCCAGTTTAGTCCAGTGGTGCTCATGCGCCGTCTGGCCCGCACCACACTGTCTCACGCGAGCATAAACAAACCTTAAAGGGATAGTTCAGGTTTATTGAAGTGGGGCTGTGTGAGGTACTTATCCATAGTCAGTGTATTACCTGCAGTAGATGGCAGTCAGCACGTCCCTGGTTTGGAGAAGCAGAGAGTTGTACCGGCACGGAAGCTAAGCAATGTGCTGCTGTGCACAGGGACAGCAGCAAAGCGTGTTTTAGCCCCCTAAAAGAAGGCCCACCGAAAAAAATCAATATTAGTTCAAGTGCACTATATTTTGAATATTTTCAGCCCTTTATCTTGCTGTCAGACGGCCATTTCCTTTGGAACTACATTTTCTCAACCGTACAATTTCCGTATTCCTATGCATAAAATCCCTTAAAAAAACCAAACTATCCCTTTAAAAACCTCCTGAGAACTAACTGAGGATTGTCCACGCCTTGCTGTAAAAGCCTGGCTGGCTAATTCATCAAATCATATTAATCTTCTACCTCTGGAATCTGTGCTAACATGTTTTTATTCTGTTCACAGCTGAGTTTGTCTTCATGGACCTGACTTCACTGAAATCCGTGCAACAGTTTGTTCAGACGTTCAAAGCCAGAGGTCTCCCCCTCCATGTTCTGGTTAACAATGGTAGGCTGCTTTGATTGTCTCCGTAAATGCATAATTTAATAGCTTTTCATTTTTTTTAAAGTCTACGTGTTTGTCAAACAATTTTTACACTATGTTGAGTGATTGCATATACGTACACTAAAGACATATCTTCTATCTTCTGTCATTCTCTCATGTAGCTGGAACCATGCTGGTTCCTGAGACACAGACAGAGGATGGCTTTGAGTTCCACTTTGGGCTCAACTACCTCGGCCACTTCCTGCTGACCAACCTGCTGCTGGACACGCTGAAGAGATCAGGAAGACAGGGCTGCTGCTCCAGAATCGTCAACATGTCCTCTGCTACACACTACGCAGGAGTTGTGAACATGAATGACTTAAACAGGAGGTATGAGGAACAATGGAAATCGTAGAACTGTTGTTCTTTATACTAAGCAGTTTCACAAACACATAGCGCCATATTTTAATTGCACAAATGCAATGACAAGTGCGAAGCATCCTGGGCTCACAGACTGTGTGGGCGTTTCCACCTACTATTTTGGTTCATGTATATGTGGCAGTGCAACAGGGCTAGGTGAAGTGGAATATAGATCAGAGGGTGTAGTGATTAATAAACACAGTCTCAGCCAGTCACATCACTGGTCTCATTGCTCTGAAACAGCTGAGCCAATCACAGTGGCGCATAACGAGTTCAACAAATGGAAAGACACTTCTTCAGGAAATCATACTGTTGTCTGGATGCTGCAGAGTGGCACAATGTGAACACACAGCACCACAAATCTGCAGCCAGGGGCAGATGGTGTGGGTCTTTTTAACAGTTAACAGTGCAATGATGACAGAAACAAATAATAAAAAAATTGTTTGGTGTAGCAGTAACATGATCGTGTCAATCCGATGCTATTTCAGTTATAAATGTACTGTATTTCACATTGGTTACATTATATCTTAAAATGTTACACAACAGCGTTTGCATCGTAATGCATTTCAAGAATAAAACTTAAAACGCTTAATTTTTTTTAAGGAGGCTGTGACCTACAGGGTTAATGAGGCCAGTAATCTGAGCCTCACTAAGCTCCTCTCGGCTCCTCTCCCTCTCCATCTATATGCATTTTTATCCCATTAATCGACATCTCTCTCCCGTAGTTTTGTGCTTTCTCATCTCTCTCATCTCTCCTTCTGTCGCTTTCAGCAGGTATTTCTGCCTCCGGAGCTGCAGAGTCTGGATCTGGGACAACTGCTTCTACAATTGTTATTATTAGTCTTATTACTATTATTATCATTATTATTCCTATCACTATCATTCTTCTTCTTCTTCTTCTTCTTCTTCTTCCTATTATTATTATTATTATTATTATTATTATTATTAATATTATTATTATTATTGTTGTTGTTGTATTAATATTAATATTACCACTATTATTTATAACTATTATTTTAAAATTCTAGGGGAAATTTGCATTGTGCTTCCTTCTCCACCCTGTCCCCTCTGCCTCCCCTCTCTCTCTCTCTCTCTCTCAACCCAACCTAACCGGCAGCGGCAGATGGCCGCCCACCCTGAGTCTGGTTCTGCCCAAGGTTTCTTTTTCCTTGCCACTGTCGCCAAGTGCTTGCTCATGGAGGGATTTGTTGGGTCTCTGTAAATAATTCAATTCAATTTTATTTATATAGCACCAATTCATAACAGAAGGTATCTCATTGCACTTTTTCTATAGAGCAAGTCTAGACCGTACTCTTTATAATAATATTTACAGAGACCCAACAAATCCCACCATGTGCAAGCATTTGGTGACAGTGGCAAGAAAAAAGCAGGTGGCCCACAGCCAAAGATCCAGTCTCTGCAGCTCCGGAGGTAGAAATACCTGCTGAAAGCAACAGAAGGAGAGAAGAGAGAAACGAGAAAGCACAGAACTACGGGAGAGAGAAGATGTCGAGTTAGTAAAATGCAGTAATAGGATAAAAATTCATACAGATGGAGAGGAACAGGAGGAGAGAGGAAAGAGGTGCATCATGGGAAGTCTCCCGGCAGTCTAGGCCTATAGCAGCATAACTAAGGGATGGTTCAGGGCTCACCCAAGGCAGCCCTAACTATAAGCTTTATCAAAGAGCAAAGTCTTGAACCTACTCTTAAATGTGGAGATGGTGTCTGCCATTGGGATCTGATTCCACAAGAGAGGAGGTTCATAACTGAAGGTTCTGGCTCCCATTCTACTTTTGGAGACTCTAGGAACCACAAGTAACCCTGCATTCTGGGAGCGCAGTGTTCTACTCGGGTAATAAGGTGTTATGATGGTGCCTGACCATTAAGAGCTTTGTAGGTGAGGAGAAGGATTTTAAATTCTATTCTGGATTTTATAGGGAGTCAGTGCAGTGAAGCTAATATTGGAGATATATGATCTCTTTTCCTAGTTCTTGTCAGTACATGTGCCACAGCATTCTGGATGAACTGGAGAGTCTTAAGGAACTTATTCGGGCAGCCTGATAAAAAGGAATTGCAATAGTCTAACCTTGAAGTAACAAATGCATGCACTAGTTTTTCGGCATAATTTTGAGACAAGATGTGCCTGATTTTTGCAATGTTACGTGTTTGGGGCCAAGTACAATAACTTCAGTTTTGTCAGAGTTTAACATCAGAAAATTGCAGGTCATCCAGGTTTTTATGTCTTTAAGGCATGCTTGAAGTTTAGCTAACTGGTTAGTTTCATCTGGCTTGATCGGTAGACATAATTGGGTATCATCCGCATAACAATGAAAGTTTATGGAGTTATGTTTCCTAATATTGCCTAGAGGAAGCATATATAAGGTGAATACAATGGGTAAATAATATTATAAAGAGTACGGTCTTGACCTGCTCTATAGGAAAAGTGCAATGAGATAACTTCTGTTATGAATTAGCGCTATATAAATTAAATTGAATTAAATATTGGGAAATAAAATGTAAAGGAAATATACAATATTTGAACAGTTAACTAAATAATTGAAATATAAAAACTCCAAGTAATTCAAACATTTTAGAGACTTGAGCTCATGGCCGGTATTTTTTAAAATCGTTCTGTTTGCAGTATATGATTGTGCAACTGTGCAAATAATAGTTTTCATAATTTCCCTACTATGGTAAAGAATATTTTACTGTAGTCGACTGTAGTTGAATTTCCCTCAGTTATTGCTTTTCATAGCAGTATTGCCACATAGATAGCACAAAGAAGAATACAGAAGAGTCCTTTCCTAAGGGCATCACAGTGGTGCAGCTCGCACTTTGAGATCTGATCGATGGCGTTGGCTTATCTCAGGAAATGAGTGCATGTTGTTTTTGCTGTGTGTGAAACAATCTGAAGGGAACACAGGGAGACAGGCTGGTTAAGGTATTTAAGCTTTGGAACTGAAGAGGAAAGTGAATATGAATATGTTGTTATTATCACTGTTCTTACTTTTAAATCAGATGTAGCAGAAAATCAGTCCGTTGTGCCGCAGACAATTTTATATGATATCCTGTAAAACTCGCTGTGAAACCTGCCTCACTGCCTCAGTAGCTGCCAACACATTAAACATTTTTTTATTTGTTTTCATTTGAGACCTTCTGTGTCCCATGATAGTCCTTTGTAAATATTACACAGTGCATGCAAAATATCGGCAACTATAATGTTTAAAATTCAAAACTACTACAGCTCAGAAACATAACGAACTATTATGGCTCAGTCTTTGAAGTTTAGAAAGCGGTATGTCAGATTGAGAATTTGTGGTCATTTCATTGACAGCAGGACTTCAAAGTTAATCTGGACACTCTCCTCCCCTCCCCCTCCCTGTCTCCAGGATCTGCTACAGTTCCCATGGTGCCTATTCCCAAAGCAAACTGGCTCTGGTCCTCTTCACCTACTACCTGCAGGAGCAGCTGACGGCCAGCGGCTTCCCAGTGACCGTCAACGCTGTGGACCCCGGCATGGTGGACACAGCGCTGTACGACAACCTGTGGAGCCTTGCGCAGGCACTGAAGAAACCAGTGGCCAAGATACTGTTCAGGGTACATTTTTACTAACATGACTTGTCTTAACACAGGCTAAATCTATTTATCTATACTAGAGCTGGGCGATATGGTCAAAAGATAAAATCTTGATTTTTATCAAGTTTGGGGACAATTTACAATTTAAATAGGTTTTTTTTCATGCAAAATGTAAGAAGACTAAAACGTGATAAAAACATATTTTTTATGACTTCATGTGCAAGACCGCTGAGCAGCGCTGTTATCATTACACATCTTCAAGAAGTACATGTTATCCCATACAGCTCTGGACTATCAGTACCTCATGCTTAAACAGGGGCGGATTGGGATAATAATTCAGGATGGGAATCTAACGTCAGTCCAGGCCAATCTCCACATTCACTCCATCCTCAACAGACCATGTATACTGTTAAGCGTTTTGTTGAAATATTTCAGTTTACTGTTTATGCCAGTAACATATCTTTTACTTTTAGTTTAAAAAAAACATCCAAAATAGTTAAAAACAGCCAAGTGTCTTCAGTTTCAAGAGTTAGTCAATTGCACGTCCATAATTTTTGTGCACTTTTGGAGTGTTTGTTTTGCACCTGGCATTTCCTCAGAGCTCTGACTGGACTTGTGTTGATCATCATGAAGCTCAGGTAGCTCTGAGTAACTGGAGGTACTTCCACCTGACAGTAAAGAGTAGCCTATACAGGTCTTTATTCCAGATTATTTCCATGCATACGCATCTCCTGCTTTCCTACATAGCATGATTAAGATTTTTGAAACACAGAATCAACTCGGGAAAGTTAGTTGTGATATGACGTGCTGAGGGCGACCCTGCTGGTATGTTTTTTTTTTACTTTTTTAAACACCAGTCACGTTCCTTGCTCGTGAACATATCTGTAATTTTACAGCATTTAGCGACACTTTC
Organism: Siniperca scherzeri; assembly: GCA_027580175.1. Taxonomy (NCBI): domain Eukaryota; kingdom Metazoa; phylum Chordata; class Actinopteri; order Centrarchiformes; family Sinipercidae; genus Siniperca; species Siniperca scherzeri. The sequence goes on from CM050853.1 coordinate 19,115,870, forward strand.
CTCCTGGGCTTTTCTCCTTTAAATGCGCTCCCTCTCAGCTCTGCCTTTTCTGTTTCTCTCTTTCTCCTGTGCTGTCCATTTTTTCTCGAAACTGCTCGGCCACACACACTCCAAGCACTGCCCAAATGTTGTGTTGATGTGTATGTGCATGCGACCAATCACGTGCGATGACAGACAGAGATCATACTATCAGGTTAAAAGCAGGCGGGGGGGCTGACGGTCTACAGTTCTGAGGGACTGTAGCTACCTTGTGTTGTTGTCTCTTTGATTTACCCATTTCATTTAGCATTTTTAACACTGGCATGAAACTCCAAGCCAATCAGCTTGCCAGGCCACCATTAAATTCACTATGAGCTAGCCAGAGCCAGCCAACCACCTGGATTCAGGAGACACCTGGGCTGCGTTCAGCCAACAAAATTTAGCAAAACGTTTATTTAAACGGAAACAGTGTTTCCTTGAACACCTCGTTGGGTACGCAAGCGCACTGCTTTTTTAATACAGCGAGGGTTATATACACGTCGCTGTGATTGGGTAACACCTCTGACACACCCACCAAAGGAGAGAAAACGTACCTCAAAGCCCGTTGCACACCGTTTCGAGGAAACATGTCGTTCAACCTGGAAACTATCACAAAACGTTGCACAATGTTTTCAGTTTGAACGTGTCCCTGGAGTCCCAACAGTCCCAACTGCAGGTGCACATATTATGTAACTATTCACCTCTCAGTTTATGGGACTGTCATGACTTACGTTACATTACCTTTTCACTGCATTTTTGAAGTTATAGAATATAACATTTTCACAATATAGACATTTTACACATCAAAAACAAAAATTCTAATTAATCGAAAACATCAGTTACAAAAAGCAAGGATATATAAGTGAGTCTTGAAGTTTTTTTTAAATGTCAATTGAACTGGATGTTTTGATAGTGAGAGGTAAACTATTCCAAAGTTGTGTGGCAAAGACAGCAAATGCAAAATGACCTCTGTTTTAATCCTCATTTAAACTGACAAGTTTTTGGGACATCCTGTCTTTAAACAATGACTTAAAAGGCCCAATGGTCGCATACAGATTGAAAGTAAAATTGGGCCCAGAACAGACCCTTGAGGCACTCCATAGCTCAAAACAGCAGCATCAGACATGATGATGTGTTGAAAATGTTCTATTTGATAAATATGATATAAATCGACTAAAAGCAGACCCAGATAGCAAACCCACTGTTTTAGCCTTTCAATGAGGATCCCGTGACCAACTGTATGAAAAACTAAGATAAGTCATTTAGGACCATCAGGAGAGCAGCCTCTGTGCTGGGCTTCTCAAAACTACAGTTAGCTTCCAGGTTTTCAATTAACTGAGTGGCAACCACTTGTTCTAAAAGTTTTGAATTAAAAGGTGGTTTGAAAAATTGGTCTGAAGTTATTGCACAGGGTTGGGTCCAGATACGTTTTTTTAAGAAGGACCTGAACGCTAGCCAACTTGAAATCATTAGGAACACAACTGGAGGTGAGAGATGCATTAACACTCAGCGAGTGTAACTAACTAGGGACTGACAGGAACTAGACACAGTTTAAGGAATTTGGCAGAAATGCAGTCATAAGGACTGGAAGAAGATGGCAAATGTAACACTGTCTCCCGAGAGATGGGTTGTATCCATATCTGTGGAAAAAGTTGTGTTTGGCGCTCTGGTGATTTTGATCTAGTCAACAATGTAATTTACAATTGCTTAGAATTAATAGTTTTAAAAAAGTAGCCTCAAAGAGGCAATATTTATAAAACAGTCAATAATAAGAAAAATGCCTGCCTGGTGAGGAACTCTTAAAATATGTATACAAGACTGAACAGCATTTTCTCCAGTTTCACAACTCTGTCCTCCCTTTGGCAGCCACGACAGTTTCCGATTATTCTGATTTGAAGGGTTGTGACAGTATTTTACTTTCAGACAAAGTCACATCATATAAATACTAGTCTAGATATTTAAGATGTGAAGAAAAAGGCCTCTGAAATTGTCTTTATTATTTGCATACACTCAAGCCAAAAGCCTCAAATAATTATGGCAAGTATTAATTAATTCTACAAAAAATAGCTTTGATCATAGCTTTGTAAAGTATCCCCCACAACATTAATAAACAGTAGACTTTGCAGGATTTAATTTCCAGTGCATTCATTTTATTGAAAGAAAATATCAGTGCCATCAACTATATTTCACTTTAATGATTTCCTTTCCTATCTGTTTAATTCTGGAATATATTAATTGCCAATGACATTTGTAGATGGTTATGTAATATTGGGCCTTATGCAAGAACCACCAACGCCAGGTGATTTAAGAGAACTTGTAGCATTGGTGAGTGTGAAAATTTTCTTTGGAATTTTGTCTTCGATGCAAACAAAATTCAGGAGTGGTCCAGACGTGTCGTATCAGTTATGTACAGATAGTCTGCATATCTCTGTAAGGAAAAACACTTGTTCATATTGTAATAATTATGCCTTAGTCTGTATGATTTTGGAGTTTAAATATGTTGCTGAAATCGACTAAAACAAAAAATAGAAAATACTCTAAATAAATATAATTACGATGGCGTATTAGGGCCAAAAAATATATATATTTACAGAGCCGGGGCAGTGGGGCAATATTCAGAGAAAAAACTCTGAATTTCTGAGATTAAAGTGGTAAATTTTCGAGACAAAATCTCAGATATTCTCTGAGACTAAAGTCACAAATTTCTGAGAAAAAAAACTTGTGGGGGTTTTTTCATCAAGGAACCACATCACTTCACTTTGCAAGGTTGGATCAACCTCATTACACCACAGATGCCGCTACTATATGCCCGTGTATTATGCCTGCAAATTATACTTTGCAATTGGATTCAGTCCAGAAATGAGGAGCGTGCATAGGTCCTCCCTCAGGGTTTACAACAGTCATAGTCTACATCCCACACACATGCATGCAAACAAACTAATGTAATTCATTTTCTAAACACTTCCACACTGCCACATGCTTGAATTTTGAGTTTTTTCTCGCAAATGTATGACTTTAGAATCTCAGAGAATATCCAAGTTGTTTTCTCGTAAATTTACAACTGTAATCTCGTAAATTGAATGTTGAATATTTAAGGTGTGAATATTACCCCCTCCGTAATTCCTGTTTTTTAACTACAATGGCCCTAATACGCCGTTGTACATTAAAACTGTAAAATGTGTGTGGGAGACTATGTGGTCCTGGTTGAGTCCATTACGTTTGTTCCTCTAATTGAAATGTTTTGGGGTTTTTAGCTTAATTTAGAAACAAAGAAAATAAAGTTAAGAAAAGTTTTAAATCCTACAGCTGCCACAGTATGCATGTCACTGTCCAGGGAAATGTTAACATCCTCCATTTCAAATACCTGACAGGGTAACATCACCTGTAACGGAATGTATTCTGTCATCTGTTTTATGATGCCTCGTCCCTTTACCACCTCCCATCCCCTGGATTTCTCCCCGCTTTGCTTTAGCAAAGAGGTTTTTCAGGCATCTATATCTTCACGTGATCCCATTTCTTCTTTATTTCTGTCATGGTACGGCTCTGCGATGTCACAGCACTGACAGTTGTAGTAATATTTTCTCTTTTTTTGGGTTCCCTAATACGACTACCAACACTGCTAAATTTGTATTCTTTTTGTCTGTTTATGTCCAACAGCAGGAGTATGCACTGTGACGTTCTTCTTTTTACTCTGTGGTAACATTTTGTGAATGAAACACAAACCGAGCAGAATAGGTAGATTTATGACGTGCTTTGGTAACACAAATGATCAAATCTTAGAAACACACACCTCCTCATGAACAGGTGGTATTCTTCAGATTGAAACAAGCAATTTATGACAAGTTTGTGCAGTTATAAGAGAGCTTGGTGAATCTGACTGGCAACACTTGTATGAGCAAAGACAAAGCGTAAGAGAAGTTTAGGATAAGAATATGAATGTTCTTGCATGAGGTCCATTGACTTTAGATCTGCTTGTTAAAGTAGAAGGTGAACAACCACCTCAGAATTCTGAGGAACTGAACTCATTCGGACATTTTTTCTTTTAACACAACTTGTTGACAGTTCTTTTTCTTCATGCATGTCCTCATCAGACTCCAGCAGAGGGAGCATCCATAGCCGTCTATGCTGCAGCTGCCGCTGAGATGGAAGGGGTCGGAGGCTGTTACTTGTACAATGGCCAGAAGAGGCAGTCCTCCGACATTTCCTACGACTCTGAGCTACAAGCCGAGCTGTGGAAGAAGAGCTGTGAGCTCACAGGCCTTCAGGAGGCCTGACACACCCTGCTGTGACCCTCACACAGGGAGAGTTCTACATTTTCATCTGAGTGATGCCTCACTTTATATCGTTCCAACATGTAAATATCTAGAATTCTAATCTGTATCAGGATTAGACCGCTGTTCAGGTTAAAGTTGATTAGAGCTATGCTGGTTAATTTTAAGTACAACTAAAGGTGCGGTCACATGACCATTCGCTCTGTCCCTTATTCACTTCAACTGAAACACACGACTGACAAATTCAAGCATGCAGTTTCTGTTTCGGTGTGATCCCTAAAAGCTTTTGCAGCACATAGCAGTGCAGGCTTCGGCGAGCTCCGTGACCGTCTGTGAGGAAGGTAGAGTGTATTTGGTCTGTGACCTGAGTGATGATGAAAATAAATTGCACTTAGTTTTATTGTAGGCTATTTTATATGATAACCTGCGTATTCCTTTGTAAGAATGCAGAAAATTTGAAGTTGGACTGAGTGGCAAAGTGTGGGCTAGTTTTATTTCTAAAGCTTGCAAAATTAGGCAAACTATACTGAATAATACACGCATACAATATGAGATCAGTTTATATGTGATGCATGACAAGTATGAAGGCATATAGAATATACTATTCATGTTTTCCTATAATTTGTATATTTGGTCTCCCCCCCCACCGGTATATTACTGTTGGTTTTTGGTATGCTGCTGCTGTTCTACTGGCTTATGGCACTTAGAAATGGTATGTTGCTTTAGTTCCACCAGCATATACAGATTCTTACTGACATATGCTGCTGTATATCACTGCTGTTCCACTGACATGTACCACTTCTTGCATTAAATAAACAAATAAATTATGTCAATTTTACATAGTTATGTGTAGGTGGACTGTAGTATATGACAGTGGAAAATCAGTGACTTACGGTTTAGTACCATAAGCATACAAAAATCAGTTCAGTTCAATTTTATTTACATACCGCCAATTCATAACAGAAGTTATCTCATTGCACTTTTCCTGTAGATCTTTTTTAATATAACAGTGATATAGTACTCAGAATCAACAGATCACATAGCATCAGCCACTTTTTGATCTCTGCGCTGCTGTTTCCCTCTAGCTTTGCTATTGTACAAGGTCTTTTTTATCTGATAATTAGAGATCATGTTGGGCTTGCTATCACTCACCATAGTGGATGACTTTGGTATCTCATCACTTAGCAGATCAGACTGATGGGACTGATTCTCAAAATGTTGGCGTCTTCCTTTTAGAGCCCAATATAGCTGACATCATGACAAACTAACAAGTAGGTTCTCTTGAAAGAGCTAATGATAGTCATTTATCAGAGGAGGGAATCCAAGCCGAACCCCAATCATCATGTGTAATCTGTGTAAAACTGCCTCAGCTGTTCACTATGTTATTGTAAATAGAAATGGCTCTGTTTCTGCACCGTGTACAATTGACTCCTGGTATCTGTATGTTTTATTTTTCATGAACATCAGCTAAGGAGCCAAGTATGGAGTTTTCCAAATGCACTTTGTATTTATGTTTATAGGCACTAAACCAGACTTTAATATGGGTATCATGCCAGGTTTTCTAGTAGAGCAGCTTTGAGCACATAAGCAACCTAAATGCCTTAGCGGTGCCTATTTAAGCCTACAAATGATTCTCTATTGATTTAAAATTATTTGTGTTCTGTTAATTAAGTTTTCAATATATTTTAACTTGTTTATTACTGTGCCAAAAATAATTCAAAAGTGACTGTACAAGATCTAATTGTTAAAAAACAATAACATCAGCATAACATTGTCTTAAGTCTAGAGCTTAAATGGATTCAGTTTTAGGGTAGATTTCCCATTTGGATACCACAAAATTTACTTTTTTAGCCTTAATGAAAATTCATTTTTACATTCATATTATGAATCAGCATTACAGAGCAATATTAAATAGAAATGATATTAGAAATCAAAGAGTCCCCACATACTAATGGCTTTAGCTTTAGCTGACAATCCAAAGTTTTTGCTAAAAGCAAAGATGTTAACAACGTTAGAGCCTGTGGGTACATATTATTAAAGTACAATTACTTTTCTTTTCTTGATTGTGACATTTAAGGATAAGGCTGGCAAAAGTCTATATTTTTCTTGTCATTTTTTCCATGAAAAGAACAAAACCAACAATGATCAATTCCGCATACACCATGCTGCTGCCGGAAATACTTACACAAAATGTGTATTAATCCGCCGCTGAAAATAGTCCCCAGCAAATGCACTATTTCGTCCTTTTTGAGTAACGGTTGTTAAAAACTACAATGACCAGAAAATATAGGAAATTACTGAGCCTTGTTAAAAAAATAAATCATATGTGTGTGAAGTGCTTTTAAAGATTTACATCTTCAGTAGGAACCAATGGGCTTGGAGCTGAGAGCCACAGATAGGGAAGTCAGAAATTATGGTTTTGGACTTTTTATGGGATTTGTTGACAGTAAGAAAAATATAGCATAATCCCAGCCTTATCCTTTAACATTTTCTATGTTGATCAATTTCAAATATGTAGAGAAATGTTTTTCAAATTGTTAGTTATAACATCTAATGAATTTTGGATGTGTATTTTCCAAGCAAGAAGTGTATATCAAAAATCTATTTTAGTGTTGTGGTTCAATAGTTGCTTGAATCAGTGAAATCCAGTGAAATAATTTGTATTTGTAATTGTATATCTTTCCATGCTAAACTACTGCAAGTTGCCACATTATGAGTTTTAATTCATATAGTTGAATGTACAGTTTCCCTTGTCTGCTGATCAAGACAACATCACACTGTATTGTGTACACTGCACAGTGTGTCCAATTTCAGACACCACCTCCAAATTTGGGGAAAATAATAATGCAGGCTAACTGTCAAGCTTAATTTAGCTGTGTGTCAAAGAATGTCCGACGGGCGGAAACATAATCCCAAAAGACCGTTCAGTCAAGTGTCTTTTCACACTTGCATCACATCTGTCATGTGTTCTGAAACATGAAATTAAGACCTATTTCAGTCAACCCCCATTTTATTCATGGTCAGCTTTTACTTTGAAGTGAAACCTTTTATTTAAAAGCTTAGCTTGTATAATTTAAGAAAGAAAAATGTGCCAAAGTTGTGTTGGAAGTTGTTTATTAATTCACTCATTTTGTTTAAGCTGTGAAGACAAAAAACAAAGACATGAATTAAAGACCCAACCATGACCTTCTGCTTTGTTTAAATTTATACTTGTTTATCTCCAACTTCTTAATTTCTAGCTCCTTGTCCAGTTTCTGGCTTTAATGCCAATGAGTAGATGACGCTTGTATATTGAACGGACATACTGTGAAAGAGAAAATGTGACAAATAGTAGCTGATTATGTAGTTGATAACAGCAATATGAAGAGTTACTTACTGCATTCCTTGCTGACGTATTTATTGTTCCGGTCATGTCCTGCAACAAGGTTTATGGTTATACATCATTTGTAGAATGCAGACACATCCAACACATTTCATATTTGGTCTTACTCTTACCTCTGGCATCTGTGACTGCATAAAGTCTCCTCATGAAGGGCCCGAGGCTGGCACCATTTCCCTGCAAATAGAAGAACACTGCAGCTGATAAAGCAAAAGAAGAAAGAATTGCACAAGATTCAATTCAATTCAGTTCAATTGTATTTATATAACGGCAATTCATAACAGAAGTTATCTCACTGCACTTTTCCTATAGAACAGGTCTAGACCGTACACTTTATAATATTATTAGAGAGAGAGAGAGAGAGAGGCACAATGCAAATTCCACCTAGAATTAAATTAAAATAATAATGTAGTGGTAATATTAATACAATAATAATAATAATAATAGGAATGATAGTGATAGGAATAATAATGATAACAATAGTAATAAGACTAATAATAGCAATTGTAGTAGCAGTTGTCGTGCAGGAACACAGGGCAGCAGGTGGTCACAATCACAGATCCAGACTCTGCAGATCCGGAGGCAGAAATACCTGCTGAAAGCGACATCAGGAGAGACGAGAGAGATGAGAAAGGACAAAACTACGGGAGAGAGAAGATGTTGAGTTAGTAACATGCAGTAATGGGATAAAAATGCACACAGATGGAAAGGGACAGGAGGAGAGAGGAAAGAGGTGCATCATGGGAAGTCTCCCGGCAGTCTAGGCCTATTGCAGCATAACTAAGGGATGGTTCAGGGCTCACCCAAGCCAGCCCTAACTATAAGTTTTATCAAAGAGGAAACCCAAACTGGGACCTGATTCCACACCAGAGGAGCTTGATAACTGAAGGCTCTGGCTCCCATTCTACTTTTGGAGACTCTAGGAACCACAAGTAACCCTGCATTCTGGGAGCTCAGTGTTCTAATGGGGTAATAAAGTATTATGAGCTCTTTATGGTGCCTGACCATTAAGAGCTTTGTTGGTGAGGAGAAGGATTTTAAATTCTATTTTGGATTTTACAGGGAGCCAGTGCAGAGAATATATAATACAATATTGGAGAACTATGATCTCTTTTCCTAGTTCTTGTCAGTACACGTGCTGCAGCATTCTGGATCAACTGGAGAGTCTTAAGGGACTTATTCGGGTTGCCTGATAATAAATGCAATAATCCAGCCTAGAAGTAACAAATGCGAGACTTCCCATGATGCACCTCTTTCCTCTCTCCTCCTCTCCCTCTCCATCTGTATGCATTTTGATCCCAGTACTGCATGTTACTAACTCGACATCTTCTTTCTCCCGTAGTCTTGTGCTTTCTTGTCTCTCTCCTCTCTCCTTCTGTTGCTTTCAGCAGGTATTTCTGCATCCGGAGCTGCAGAGACTGGATCTGTGGTTGTGGGCCACCTGCTGCCCCTGTGTTTCTGCTCGATAACTGCTACTACAGTTGTTGTTATTGGCTTTGTTACTATTATTGTCATTATTATTCCTATGACTATCATTCCTATTATTACTTTATTAATATTACCACTACCATTACATTATTACTATTTTAAAATTCTAGGTGGAATTTGCATTGTGCTTCCCTCTCCCCTGCATCTCTCTCTCTCTGCCTCTCTCTCTATTTCCTTGCCACTGTCGCCAATTGCTTGCTCGTGGTGGGATTTGTTGGGTCTCTGTAAATAATATTAGAAAGAGTACGGTCTAGACCTGCTCTATAGGAAAAGTGCAATAATCTCTTTTTCTCAATTTCTTTTTTAATAAATTTGCAAATATTTCTACATTTCTGTTTTTTTTTCTGTCAAGATGGGGTGCTGAGTGTACCTTAATGAGAAATAATATGAACTTTTTTGATTTTAGCAAATGCAATGAAAGAAATGAGAAAGGGAAGGTTAGATATAGGTCTATAGTTAGCTAAAACCCCTGGATCAAGAGTGGGCTTTTTAAGAAGAGGTTTAATTACAGCTATTTTAAAAGACTGTGGGGCATAGCCTGTTAATAAAGACAGATTGATCATTTCCAGTATAGAAGTGCCAACTAAGGGTAAAACGTCTTTAAGCAGCCTAGTTGGAATGGGGTCTAAGAGACAGGTTGATGGCTTAGATGAAGAAATCATTGAAGTTAGTTGAAGAAGGTCGATAGGAACCTTAGAAACTGCTGTAAAACTTGATATATACTTTGACTGCTTTGCTCCTGTGTTTGAAGATAAATCGGTACCGGTTGAAGGCAGGACCTGATGAATTTTATCATTAAAGAAGCTCATGAAGTCATTACTACTGAGGGCTATAGGAATACATGGCTCAATAGAACTGTGATTCTCTGTCAGCCTTGCTACAGTGGTGAAAAGAAACCTGGGGTTGTTTTTATTTTCCTCAATTAATGATGAGTAGTAAGCTGCTCTGGCTTTCCTGTATGTTTTACGACTATCTTGCCAGACTAAACTCTTCCAGGTTGTTGGAACGCCATTTCCTTTCAAGTTTTCGTGATGTTTGCTTTAATTTGCGGGTTTGGGGGTTATACCATGGAGCTAACCTTCTTTGTTTTATTATCTTCTTTTTTAGAGGAGCGATAGAATCGAGTGTCGTTCGCAGTGAGCCTGCAGCGCTATCAACTAGATGGTCGATTTGGGAGGGGCTGAAATTAGCATAGGCTCTGTTAAATTGAGACATAACATAGCTGTTCAAAAGTTATTAAATAATGGTCGATAATGAAGGATTCTGTGGAGAGACTATTAAATGTTCAATTTCAATGCCGTATACCAGAACAAGGTCGAGGGTGTGGTTAAAACAGTGAGTGGCTTCATGTACACTCTGACAAAAGCCAATCGAATCTAATAATGAGATAAACGCAGTACTAAGGCGTCATTTTCAACGTCCACATGAATATTGAAATTACCTACAATAATTACTTTATCTGGTTTAAGGACTAAACTTGATAAAAACTCTATGACACTATAACAAATAGAATTGGCTGTCTTATTTTCCAGGTTGGGTGTGAATGACTAAGAACAAGGCTTTCGAATTAGTTATAATTTAGTTTAGGTTTAGGGTTGATTAATAGGCTTGAGTCGAAGATGGCTGCAACTCCACCTCCTCGGCCGGTGCCTCGAGGAATGTGAGTATTAATATGACAGGGTGGAAAGGATTCATTTAGGCTAACATATTCTTCATGACCCAGCCAAGTTTCAGTACGACAAAATAAGTCAATATGATGCTTTGATATTAAATCGTTCACTAGTACAGCTTTAGATGACAGAGATCTGATGTTTAAGAGTCCACATTTAATTCTCCTATTTTGTTGTGCTATTTCAGCGTTTTTGTTTAGGTTTTTATGTATAACTCCTCTTCTGTTAACTTTTGGTTTTATTAATTTAAGTGGTCGGGGGGCAGACACCGTCACTAAGGAGTTTTGGGTGGGTAACTGCTCTGGAAGTGCAGAGAAGCGTGTAGGACTGCAACTCTGCCTCCTGATCTCAACTCTGAGTTGTCATGGTTTAGGTCCACTAATAAAATCAGTCATATTTCTGGATATGAGAGCTGATCCATCCAAAGTGGGATGAATGCCATCTCTCCTAATCAGACCAGGTCTTCCCCAAAAAGTCCGCCAATTATCTACAAAGCCCACATCGTTTGCTGGACACCACCTTGACAGCCAGCGGCGGAATGAAGACATGCGGCTAAACATGTCAGCACTGGTCAGGTTTGGCAGGGGCCCAGAGAAAACTACGGAGTCCGACATTGTCTTTGCATATGTACACACCGACTCAACATTAACTTTAGTGACCTCCGATTGGCGTAATCGGGAGCCGTTACCGCCGACGTGAATAACTAATACTTACTGCCGCCGAAATATCTTACTGTATTTACGTTTATCCTTAGCCAGCAGTTTTAAATAGGATTCAACGTCGCCCGCTCTGACCCCAGGAAAACATTTGACTATGGTTGCTGGTGTCGTTAACTTCACTTTTCTCAAAATGGAGCTGCCAATAATCAGAGTTGGTTTCTCAGTGGGTGTGTCGCTAAGTGGGGAGAACTTGTTAGAAACATGAACAGGTTGGTGCTGAACCATGGACCTCTGCTTAGTCGCCCAGCATCATGAGCACATGGAATCTCTTGGCTTCCATTTTTAAATCAATATATTAGAAAATAATAAAAAGCTATCATGGGTTTATAGGAGTAGATTCTGAGTATCAACATCGTAATCAGGAACTTTTGTAATAAGCAAGGGACATCTGATTTCTGAATGAAAAGGCAGCAAATTATGTGTGGATTTCCTGAATATAAATAATAAAAAATTTAGCCATTAAAAGATCTGTTTGATTTGCAATGTCCACATATTTCGTAATGAAAATATGGCAAAATTATTATGTGTTCATGAGATAACAAAATAAAATAATAATTATGGCCTTCTTCCATAGTTTTGTATGTAACAGTGGATCAAGACAAAGACACAGAGGGACACTGAGAGGATTGAATCACCAAAATAATTAAACAAAACAAAAAACCCATCAAATTTTTTACTCTTTAGCCCTTTTTTTATTGATAATGCAATGTTTTGGTCACGAACCCCTCTACCAGGTGTGCATTAGGCTTTCACAACATTTGAACGTACCTTTCCAGAAATAATGTCCTGGTTACTAAGGATAATTCACAGACTTTCATTTGGAACTATTTTTGGCTGAAGATAAATTATGGTGAAAACTGTCCATCCTATTTTGTGGAATAAAACCAAACCAAATGAATATATCTATCTATCTATATATATATTTACATTACATTGTTAAGCAACATGGCCGGTTTGTAAAACAACATGATCCTGAGACATAACCCTGACAAATCTGTCTTTTTCAATAATTGTATCTCAGCCCGGCGGATATTTCAAGGCAGCCTCCCTAGACAGGAAAATAGGATTTGGTGCAGAGGCTAATCCTAAGAGATAGATACATCATGTCTGACAGGGAAACATTTGTGAGGAGACATTTCTATCCTTTTTGAGTCTGGGCAGGCTAAAAAGTCAAATCAGACTTCGCTTCTCTTCAGAAACATACACTGATAACATAATTCTTCAGAAGTGATACATAATCTTTCTCAGATTTCACGCAACCAAAAACAGCGTGTTTTTGATCATGTGAAGACCAGCTCACTGGGAATTTACTTCCCTGTGGGAGAATTTAGGGCACAATGAAAAGCATTCATTCAACACTAACTGTCATTATGTGCAGCAGCCACAGATGATCCTCCTCTCCCTGTGGAGAATCCAGTCCGTATGAGCCACCTCTGGTGAGTCATAATGACGCAGAGAAGTGAGAGGACGATGTGCTGCAGCCCGGCCTCATTCAGGACGAGCCCTCTGCTACAGTGCCATCTAGTGAGTGAACTGTGAAATCTGCATCGACACACCCGTCTGTCCTTCCAAAGCACCACTGGACTATATGACATCATCATTACATTTACCTTTGATAAAGTGCTAACACTAACCTTCATCTCCACAGGCCTTAACGCAGCTTGTTCTGACATGAAGCAGCGTGTTGTGGATTAAATCAATTTGTGTCATGTGTGATTCATAACCCTGCTGTGTCACAGACTCACTGATGTACAGTTGCATGACTTTCTATACTTAAGACAAAGTGTTCCATGCTCTGAAACTGTCCTTTTATTGCTGCTTTGATAATGTTGTTTTCCAGTCTGGTTTCCATCCACCATCTCATGCAATACATTTATTAAACAACTTGCAAAATATTGGACATTCTGCTACTGTACAGTCCTCATGTTAGGTAAACCATTTGTAAACTTCAGTGCTGTGCAGTTCCTTAACCAGAGGACTTATCCAGTTTATTGGACTTAGCCCTCGCCAGATGGCTTTCGTGTTTCCAGGGGAGGTCTGTTACTTCATTTTCAAATGCTGGTGACATTAGTCCCCAGATTAAAATTCTGGCCCTGTGAAGTATGCAAAGGAAAATTACCCAAGACCAGAACTTCTGTCTTAATACCACTGGCCTGGCCTCACACTACAACCTTGTGACACGGAATCTGCCTGCAGATTACAGCCCCGAGGCCAAGAGGCTTTAGTGTCAGCTGTGGATAAAGAGAAGCAGGCTGACCTGCAGTCACATCACAAGGAACGTCACCGTCTACAGTATGTTTTAACATCTAATCTACGTTATCTTTCCAAACTGATAAATATTGTAACACAATGTGCATTTGTGGTAGATCATGGAGCCAAAAATCTGTAATATACAGTACATCACCGGAAAGTTCTTACTGTGCTGTTTCTGTAGTGAAAAAGCATTTATATAATCAAACAAAACCAATTAAAAGAGGAAAAACTCAAATAAATACCAATTAAGTGTGGTGCTAAAGGGCCTAGTTGCTATTTAATACATTTATTTACAATGTGCTGGTGATATTCTATTTTTTTTTTGAATTGTCAACAAATCCCATGTGCCAAGCAAAACCAACAGTGAATGCATCTACTAACAAGTACTGTGTGTGTATGGCCCTGTTTCCTCCTGTTTAACGTTTGATTAGAAACTACAGTGGCCAGCTCAGCCTTTTTTTAAAAATGAAACTATATATCTGTGAGGTGTTTTTAAAGATTTACATCTTCCAACCAATGGGCTTGGAGCTGAGAGCCGCAGACAGCAGGGAGGTCAAGGTACTGTACTGAGAGACGGACTGCCGTTGTTGCTTTGGGTCATTTCATGGCATTTGTTGAGTCTTCATGCTCTTTGCACTTAAAACTGCTGCAAGCTTGACTTGTACTAGCAGAGACTTATTGACATCTATCAAACATTTCAGGACGCTGTTAGAGAGGGGAGTGATCGATGATCTCCATCGGATATCACCGATGCTCCTGAGGCTCCGGCTGCCTGGACATCTCAACCGTTTTGCAGTACAAATGGCCAGGGCCAACATTTATTAGTTAGTTATTGATTATTGGAAGACAATAACCAAAATGAGTCTAATGAAACAATTTGACTAAACGGAGTTTCAGAGTTTAAGGATAAAGGTTTTACTGATTGTTTGGCATGAAAATGATCACATTTTGAGATGCTGTAGTCAACACAAAGTTTCAGCTTTCACCTGCATTAATAAAAAAACAAAGCCAAAAGCCCACACCCCAGAACCCCAGCCCCAAACTGCGCTCATTTGTTCTTTTGGCCCAGTCTTTCAATGCAACGCAAAAATTGTCTTAAAAACTGTCTTTTGCCACATTTCTGCAAACATTCTGTGCTTTAACCGTCGACATCCCTGTAAACCATTTCCTGTCCTGTGTCAGTACTGATCTCACCCAAAGAAATACGTCTTGGGTCTGGCCTTAAAGGAACCCCTCACAGACCCCTCCTGCTCCTCTGGGTCACGGAACGACGTGCTGTGGACAATCTGCGACGTCTTCAAGCGGAGCTTCTGCAGTTTGGGCTTCATCCTGCTGAGTGAAGACTTCCTCCTGAGGGGTTTCTGTCTGGGTCGGACCTCCCCGTCCACAGAGTCACAGTCATTGGGGTTCAGCAGCCTGAGGGGCTTCAGGTTAGACTGGAGAACCTTGGAGAACCTCCAGCGGCCTCCATCGCTGCGGTCTGCGTTCTCTGAGTCAGAACGCTCGTATGCTCCTATGATGTCCTGTATGTCCACACTCACACGGTCAGTGAGGTACTGGCAGGCCTTCCTCCCACTGTAGTCTCGGACCTCCACGTCTGCGTCGTAGGCACCCACCAGGAGCTTCACCACCTCCATGTGGTTGTGCATGGCAGCTAGGTGCAGCGGCGTGTAGCCAGTGTTGGATCGAACATCAACACTGATGGGAATACTGTGCTGTTTGGCAAAGTTGATAAACAGGGCTATCAGCTCAGGCCTGCCGTGCTTGGCTGCCCAGTGCAGGCAGGTGAAACCAGTGATGAAATCCTTCCTCAGGACGAGGCTGGGCTCAGTTTTGAGGAGGCGGTACAAGCTGTCCCACTCCCCATCCGAAGCACACATCATCCACTCGTGTTCCAGCGGGTCCAGAGTGACCGAGGTCCTGTCGTCATCCAGGTTGGAGGAGAACAAGGAAGCCGAGACACTGTCCCTCCTGGAGGACAGGTAAACTGAGCTGCGTAGCACCATGCTGCGCCTCACCTGGGGGGAACTGTTCATCATGACCTTGATGAAGTGTTTGCGGCTGCCTTTCGGGCTGCCGGTTCCTTCACTCCCAGACAAACTCTGTGTATCCAACGGGCCTTCATCCTGCCCTTCGTCTGACTGCGGCTGTCTGGATCTGTGCTGGGATCCTCTTGAGTTTTGGCGCCTGGTCAACACATTTGTCTGCTCCGCTTCCTTCGGGCCTTCTACTGACAGAGACTCCGTCTCAACCTGTCTGTCTCTGGGACTGCGTCTAGCAGTAGCTGAGTCTACCTGTCCTGTAGTACCGGTTTGTACAGGCCCAGGCAGGGTGAACGTGGATCCCACCGCAGGGAGAGGCGAAGCTTCAATCACTGCGATTTCTGGTATGGCAGGCACTTTTCCAACCTGCTCCTTCTTGGACTCCCTCCTCTCTCTTCGAAAGCTTTCTCTGTTTCCCATCTCACCTGAGCTGCTGCCCACTTCCTCGACTATACAAACAACTTCGCGACACTTACTTTTGTCGTCTGTTTTGTCCGGCAAAATGGTTGCAGGCAGGAAATCATGCGGTCTCACCTGGTTGTCATTTCCGTAACTTGAGCCAGGTAAAGTTCGTGTTTGTTGCTGGGCTGGAAGGCTGCTGGCTGCCCGCTGTGAAGCTGCGGGAGAACGGTGAATGAGTTTCTCTTCATTGAAAACGTGCACTGGTTCCGTTTCTGTCCCATTGCTCACACTCGAGCTTTGCTGCTTCACTGAACCGCGAAACTTTTTCTTCAGGCAGACATATTTAACTCCACTCTCAGTTTTTACAAAAGCAATGCCGTCAACGTAGTTTTTAAATCTCTCACGGACCGCCGCCTTCTTCTCCGGCTCCTCCGGGAATACAGCCTTAAACTGCTCAATTAAATCCGTGTTTTTCACTTTGCCCCCTTTCTCCTTCACAAAATCCAGGATTGCCTCTTGCGTACACTCGGCGGCCATTGTAAACAACTGTGAGTATGTTCACTTAGTTTTAATACGCGCTAGCGGCGGGACAACGGTAAAAGGAGCAAAACAACATGTAAACACGCTTCCCTGCCGAACCGTCCCCACCGACATATCCACAGAAGTATCCGTCGGTGTAGAAATGTTAAAGTAGAACCGCTAATGACGCTAAAGGTGTGAGGCAGAGCTTCCCCTGCGCTTTATTTCTAGCGTTCAGGCGTTCTCCGCCTCCTAGCAACCGAGTGCAGGAAACTGACAGTTGCGGACCGTACCATTTAATCTGTGGGGGGTTGAATGGTTAAAAACGTAATTGCTGTTGCTAAAAAAAATAATAAAGAATTTCATTTTTTAAAATGATGTACACTTTCACTAAACATGGTATGTTTTTAAAAATGAGATAGTAATAATACATTAGACTAAACTTGTGTTTTTCCCCCTCTAAAGTGGTCGTCAGTGACAATGGTATTTCGACAGCTTTGCATGACACCAGCTGTTGCGATAGTGCAAGTTGCTACTTGAAGAAATAGGTTATTGATCTGTTTTTAATGAATCATGTGTGTACAGTTTGTTATGGGAAAACATGGACTGGTTGCTGTGCTGCACAACAGGACCGAACACGTCTGGCATAGCAGCGGCCCGAGTCAGCCAGATACTCAAAACTGCAAAAAAGGAGTAGATTCATGTTTCCCTGTCGTTTTAGAGAAAGGATGTGTCAGGTGATGTGAAGGATCCTCGGTCATACAAACTTACCAAGAAGTCCCGAGTTTGATGGGTTATCTTAGAGGTCAACAATCTTATGATAAGGGGCCACGGTGAACCACTTGGGCTGGAGTTTCTTTAAAGCACCACATGTCCAGGTTTTCCACTGTAAATCTACACCTGAGTTCTATTCTGCATAGATCTTATGGAACCCTCACAGTGTTCAAAATGTAATTGATAAATAGATAAGACATTATGAAATAAATAATCATATAAAATACCTACAGACAAAATATATGTGTGATATTACGAAATGTTTATTGCAGATCAGTTTTATTTCTTTGTAGCAGTTTTATTTATTATTAACTATTCATGCCACTTTTCGTCAAAAACTCTTTATCTGTCAGTCAAAACAAACAACAGCCATTTAAGATAAAGATTAAGAATTCCAAAGGAGGCAGATGTTGTACTTGTATTGTATGTACCTAATTCTGACCATCATCCCAATGTAGTTAGAGAAACTGAGCAAAAAGACAAAAATTCAACTCATAGATTCGGACTGTTGAACATGTGGCATTTCTCATGTTTAACACAGGCAAAGGGTGGGAAATGTTCAACTAAATGAAGAAACACAGAAAATGAGACTTATGAATGAATCTATTGCCCCAGTGCATGCTGGGAGGCTTCCCAACACACCTACCCCATGTACCTGCAATCACATGATCAGCACTCAGCCAATCATATGAATGCTGATCATGGTTTCAACTCTACTCATTTTGCCTTCATTCCAAATTAAGTGCACACAGTTACTGAAGAGAACTTCATCCAGAATCAACACATCTGTCCCAAACTGCTTTCAAAGAATCCCATTAGCTGGATGAGAATAAACAGGATTACTTTAGCCTGATAACAGCGCGTTAGCCGGAATGAGTCATCAGCCACATTTGAAGATTCAGGGACAATTGACAATAGACAAATAATACAAATGATCAAATCTATTCTTTGTTGATTTAATAAATCCTGTTTGGATTTTATGTATTTATTTACAGCGCATTCGAAAAGTATTCAGACCCCTTCACTTTTTTTTTTTTTTTACATTTTATGTTGCAGCCTTATGCTAAAATCATTTAAGTACATTTTCCCCTCATCAATCTACACTCTATGCCCCATAATGACAAAGCAAAAACAGCATTTGAGAAATTGTTGCAAATTTATTGGAAAGAAAAAAACTTAAATATCACATTGACACAAGTGTTCAGACCCTTAACTACTTGAAGCCCCTTTGGCAGCGGCTGCAGCGTTTTAAGGAATCTGAATTGTTCTGCAAGTGGAAAATAGCTTAATAATTGAGAGCAGTCAAATTCAAATGTATGTTTACTCATACTATATAAAGATGACTGAGAACCAGTAGTGGCTGCCTGCGGGTAGGAAACAATCACAAATCGAAATAAACACAGAAAATGGTGCTTGTAATGTGAAGTATGTGATTTGTAGTGCTGCGAGGGCCCAAAGAAGACCTGTGCTGCAGGCTCACGTTTCCATCTGCTGTCACAGCCGGTGGTCTACAAGTGATCAACATCGGCCGGATTTCAAACAACGATGCACGCGGAAATCAACACCTACTGCTCAACGTCAGCAAAAGCGAGGAGCTGATCGTGATTTTAGGAAAAAGGAGGCAAAGACACCCCCGTCTACATCAGTGCAGCTGAGGCGGAGCAGGTGAACAGGTTTAGGTTCCTGGGAATCAGCATCACAGAGAAGCTGGCATGGACAGAAAATGTGCGTGCCGAGTTCTTGTTAACTTTTAGAGAGGAGCAACAGAAAGCATCCTGACGTGAAACATCACACACTGGCATGGGATGTGCAGGGCCAGGACCGGAGGGCATCGTTGGTAGCAGCATTCCAATAAAGGCTGTTTGTTAGCTGATATTAGGTTGGTTTAGCGGCTTCTATTGTAGTTAAGATAGAAATGATCTGGCTTGGTGCAAAATATATGGGTTTATATAAAATAGTTATAACTAGAATTACAATAGATGAAGTACTGGTGCTTGTCTGATCTGGTTTTTATTCACAATAAAAAGCTTTTATTTTCAAATCTGCTCCTGTCTCTTCTGCAGTGTCGATGCTGATATTCACTGTGAATCATTTATCCAATATTTCAAGTTTTTATTAAAAACAAAAATCCACAATCATTACATTTCACAAAACACAGCACTCGGCTCATCCAAAGCAGTGTGTCATTGTGCTGTTTGTTTCAGAGACTTCAGAGCTGGAAGGATGTCGTCCAGGTCACTCACTCCTGAAACACACACACACACACACACACACACACACGGTACTGCTTCAGCATTCTCAGCCACATGAGGAGTGAAAAAGACAGAACTCAAAACCAGGACGTGCTTGCTGTGAGGGGACACACGCTGCCTCCTGACCCAGAAAGGACAAATGAGAGGATTAGGTCACAGTTGGAGGGAGGTGTGGCAATCTAGATGCGTACTCTAATGCTGCTGTAAATGTCAGTAAAGTGCGGAGCGCCTCGGTGGCCGAATGGTTACAACGCATGTCATACAACTGCAACCTCGCCGGTTCGGTTTTGTCTTTTTCAGTCTGAAGTATGTGCACAGGATTCCAGCTAACAGGTCACTTTAAATGCACCGCAAGTGACATAACACCTTTGACCTACGACTGTAGCCTTATAGGACGACACATTTAGTTCTCTCTTTAAATGGCACAGAACTCTGTCTATTAAAAATACAAAAAGGGGCAATTCCAGCGTATGGAAGCTGCTGTCACTTGTACAAACTAAGTATCACAATCCAACTGATAGAGAACTTTAGTTTGCAAAAGATACTAATTATCTTACTGTCTTGCTATAAAATAAATGACCTGAGTGGGGTCGTATCTGAAATGTCAAAGTTTTGATAGTATTTTGCATCGCATACATACATAACATTCATTTTCAGCAACTTTTGTACAAAGTTCACGTGTCACTCACACAGGATTTGAATCCACAATGTCATTATTACAGTGGGTACAGAAAGTATTCAGACCCCTTTAAATTTTTCACTCTGTTTCATTGCAGCCATTTGCTAAAATCAAAAAAGTTCATTTTGTTTCTCATTAATGTACACTCAGCACCCCATCTTGACAGGAATAAAAACAGAAATGTATGTAAATTTATTAAAAAAGAAAAACTGAAATATCACATGGTCATAAGTATTCAGACCCTCTGCTCAGTATTGAGTAGACACACCCTTTTGAGCTAGTACAGCCATGAGTCTTCTTGGGAATGATGCAACAAGTTTTTCACACCTGGATTTGGGGATCCTCTGCCAGTCTTCCTTGCAGATCCTTTCCAGTTCCGTCAGGTTGGATGGTGAGCGTTGGTGGACAGCCATTTTCAGTCTCTCCAGAGATGCTCAGTTGGGTTTAGGTCAGGGCTCTGGCTGGGCCAGTCAAGAATGGTCACAGAGTTGTTCCGAAGCCACTCCTTTATTATTTTAGCTGTGTGCTTAGGGTCATTGTGAACCTTCGGCCCAATCTGAGGTCCTGAGCACTCTGGAAGAGGTTTTCTTCCAGGATATCTCTGTACTTGGCCGCATTCATCTTTCCTTCAATTGCAACCAGTCGTCCTGTCCCTGCAGCTGAAAAACACCCCCATAGCATGATGCTGCCACCACCATGTTTCACTGTGGGGATTGTATTGGGCAGGTGATGAGCAGTGCCTGGTCTTCTCCACACATACCGCTTAGAATTAACGCCAAAAAGTTCAATCTTGGTCTCATCAGACCAGAGGATCTTATTTCTCATAGTCTGGGAGTCCTTCATGTGTTTTTTGGCAAACTCTATGCGGGCTTTCATATGTCTTGCACTGAGGAGAGGCTTCCGTCGGGCCACTCTGCCATAAAGCCCCGACTGGTGGAGGGCTGCAGTGATAGTTGACTTTCTGGAACTTTCTCCCATCTCCCTACTGCATCTCTGGAGCTCAGCCACAGTGATCTTTGGGTTCTTCTTTACCTCTCTCACCAAGGCTCTTCTCCCACGATTGCTCAGTTTGGCTGGGCGGCCAGGTCTAGGAAGAGTTCTGGTCGTCCCAAACTTCTTCCATTTAAGGATTACGGAGGCCACTGTGCTCTTAGGGACCTCGAGTGCTGCAGAAATTCTTTTGTAACCTTGGCCAGATCCGTGCCTTGCCACAACTCTGTCTCTGAGCTCCTTGGGCAGTTCCTTCGACCTCATGATTCTCATTTGCTCTGACATGCACTGTGAGCTGTAAGGTCTTATATAGACAGGTGTGTGCCTTTCCTAATCAAGTCCAATCAGTTTAATTAAACACAGCTGGACTCCAATGAAGGAGCAGAACCATCTCAAGGAGGATCAGAAGAAATGGACAGCATGTGAGTTAAATATGAGTGTCACAGCCAAGGGTCTGAATACTGATGACCATGTGATATTTCAGTTTGAATTTTTTAATAAATTTGCAAAAATGTCTACATTTCTGTTTTTTTTCTGTCAAGATGGGGTGCTGAGTGTACATTAATGAGAAATAAAATGAACTTTTTTGATTTTAGCAAATGGCTGCAATGAAACAAAGAGTAAAAATTTAAAGGGGTCTGAATACTTTCCGTACCCACTGTACAAGCAGAGCGCAGACATGTTAAGTTCTCTTTTGCTTTGTTTATTGCAGTGATTTTGTTGTTTTTGCTGAAATGCTGTGTATCTGTGATCAGTGCTTAATGTCTCAGCTCTGTGTTTCAAAGTCTTGAATTCAAATCAATTTATTTTCAATTCAATTTTATTTATATAGCGCCAATTCATAAGAGAAGTTATCTCATTGCACTTTTCCTATAGAGCAGGTCTAGACTTGACGCAGACTAGGTCTGATGATCCATCTGAGTCAGCTTTATGAAACACTCCTCTGAGGCATTACTTGTTTAAATATTTTGACACTTAAATTTAGCACAACTGCTGTCAAATATATGCAGAAACAATTTGCAACTGGCATCAATTACAAAGAGTTTCACAACAGCACACCACGAGTGGAGACAACGTGGTTTTGGCCATTTTTGAAGTACAGCATTCTCTTCCACGTGTTCCAGCTTGGTAAAACCAGACTGATAAATGGGCATGGCTGATACTGTATTATCGACTGGCTTTAGCTCATCACAGATATATCACTATGAGTCTGTAAATGTCAGTACAGAAATCTCAAAGAAGTGTCCTCCAGAGAGCACTGACGAGCCGCTTCTTACACTGGAATTGTCCCGCTCACTACATATCTTGATATCTAAAACAAACTCAAGGGATCTTGTGATGAAATGCTAATAAGTCAAGTAAAATAAGGAGTAAGACAGCTGTCATTGTGTGTTTATTGTGTCATATTTACCTAGAGTCTGTAAAATTTCCATAATGAGGCCATGGAAAGCGGGGAAGAACTCGTCGTGCTGCTTCACTTTGACGATGATACTGGAAAACAAAAGTAAACACTTGAAGGAGCAGTTTGGGTTACAGCAGCCCTGCAGTAAAACTGCCTTCAGCTGCTGTGTCTGATATTCCAAACAATATGTGTGATCTCTGTATATGTGAACCTGTCAATGTCAACATCTGACAGCAGATTATGGAATCCAGCAGTGTTTTCAGTGGAGGACACCAGTCTGGCCACCTGGTTCACCAGCTCAGCAGGAGGAACCCTGCTGTCTGACACAAAACCACAAACTGAACATTTGTAGCCCATGGTATCACTTCATTCCTGCATAACTACTGTACAAATATCCAACACTGACTACAGAACACATTAAGCTCAGGGTCCAGCTGAAGGTTACCTAGCTGTAGAACATCTCGGAGGTTCCTCATGGTGTTGGTCATCTCTCCCAGCCTGGTGTAGACCTCGTTCATACGTGGGTACACTCCGCTGAGGGAGGTCACGTCAAACAGCTTCTGGAAGTGAGACACCATGGAGCCCAGAGTGTATCGAGTGGGACTCCTGAGCACCTAGCAGGACAAACAACACCACAGGAAACACCTTTTAAATAAGTAGGCTTCACTGGAGTCTACCCTGTCCTGGATCAGCCTTTGAGAGCTGCTGCAAACAACCATCTATGCAACATGGAGTGTATTTTGCACCATTCAAAAGAAACGTAAACTACCTTGAGCAAGTAGCACAGAGTCCTACCTTCTCATTATCAGTCGAGATGTTTTCCAGCATGGTGTCCACCAGCAACATCATGTCCTCCACCTTCACTGCTTCTGCAGCATTACAGCCACCATCAGACAGCTGCCCGGGCATCAGTCTGCCAGTCAGTTTATTTAAAGCCCGTTGGAGATCCTACCAGCACACACATACAAGAATTCTACTCTGGTAAAAAGGTAAAGCAGGTGTAGAACATTTGGGAAAACATCCCACTTTGACTCTTCAAAGCAGGTTATTCAGGACTGACTGAGCTGTGTCAACTATGATCAGTGATTCTATTATTCCCCGCCAACTACCCTGGTGGGTGGCGACGCTGAAGCCTGTGGGCAGGTAGCGTTTACCTTCAGTAGGTGGAGCTGCTGGGCCCAGACCTCCAGTGAGGGGAGCAGAGTCTGAAACTCAGCCAGCTCCAAACCAACAGAGGAGGATTTCTGTCTGTGCAGTCGTAACGGAGCCTTGGGATTGGTCACAACAGTACTGATCTCATTCAACAGCTGGAATTCAGAAGAGATTGCAAAGAAAAATCCTGTTAGTTATGTTCAGTTAAGAAAGGACAGAACCCCAGTCAAAAGAAGACGGGAAATATTCAGCTAAGACAAACAATATGCTTACATGGCGATAGTGGGCACACAGACCGGCCTCTTTAGCTCGGCCACTCATGTTCTCACTGATCTCAGTGGTGTTGTCTTCTTTAGGCAATCTGCAAAGATGGTTGGGACTGTACATGAGTGGCGTGCTTCTGATTAGATCAATACCTGCATACTAAAGCTCCAACTCTTTAAGAGTCTGGCCCTTCGGTCACTCACCCAGTGTGACGAGACACATCTGTCCACTGTGCTTAGTAAAGCCTAAGGACAGTTTTGGCTTGTGGCCCCTTCAAGTGAAGTGTACTTGTGATGCCTTGTCACAGTTCATAAGCCCTGACAGATGATCCATCCTGCAGTAACACTTGAATGCAATTTGTTTCAGATGTACTAATTGTCTTAGTGTTGCTGACTGATAGCATACAGTTTGTAAAAACAACAAAGACTGATTATGAGTCTACAGGAATAAGCCATTGCACCATTAGTTTTAAGTGTATATCTTCATTCTTTGGATAATGCTAGTTACCTGCAGTACAGTTACTTGACATACTGCTTGCCTACCTGACAGAGCTACTGCACCTTTGAATGAAAATGGCGAGTTGCTTAACCACTTGCTTGGCGTTCAAGTGGTTAAGTTACAAGAATGATGTTACTAGGCAACTGATAACAAAAATGGATATAAAACAGTGAATGATTGTCTTTCTTGCTTTTAACTTGGACAAAAAACCCCAGAGTGAATGAAAAAAGGACACTTTTTGTTTTAAAGGAACTTCCTTGGGTTTCAACAAAAAAAAAAAAAACTCGGCATACGTCACAACTTGCAAAACTCAGAGCTATGAGCTCATTAGCGTTCCTACCTTGTGTTATTGTGTTTGTTTAACCCCTCCAAACGGATGAGTTTGTGTTTATAGATCTTCACTTCTTTGCGTGTCGGCCTACACAGAGGAACACAGTCAGCATGAATACTGATATGACAGCACATGCATTTGCTTCAAGCTGGATGAACACACACCTCGTCTCCAACTCTTGCTTCAGGCGCTCAACCTCCCTCTTTAGCTCTTCTATTTGAGTTTTGCTTCCCTTTTGCTGTTCTTGGAACGCCTTGGAAGAAATGCAAGTATTACCTGCTGCTTTAGGGAAAACATATCTGGAAATGAATAAACGTTTGTCAGGTTACCTTCAGAATGGTTTTGAAAGATGGACTAACATTGCTGGATGCCTTCTTGATTCTTGTCTGATGAGCCGCTTCAGATCCTTCTGGTTGTCCTTTGACAGATCTGGGGTGAAAACGAACAGCTTAGTACAAGCAGAGGCAACAGTGTCCACTGCTGGCTCTGATCTATATGGTTTATGAAAGCCAACACCAACGCAGCTATTTCTTGAACTAATATTTTGTGCCTATATCAAGTGTCAGATGTGAAGATCCATAACATATCTGTTCCTCCCTTTAGGGACCAAAGGTGTCTGCCTTACATGTATCTTTTTCATCTAGCAGATGTTCCCAACCATTTCTGCTGCTCAACACAGCAATGTCTACTTGCGAGCCTTCGTCAGAGTGCATGTCTATGAGTTGGGAGCAGTTCAGTTAATTTTCTTGTCTCACACTGTTTCATTTTAATTATTTTTAGAGCCCTGACGAGGTAAAACTATGCTATTTCAAAAGAAAATCAGAGATAAGTTGACGTAGTTTTGTACAGAAAATATTTGGTTTTTTTTATTTCCTACCCCAGTAATAGTCTTGCAATCCCTTCGATTTAACCCCTTGTTGGGGTCTCATCCCCCAGGCTGGGAATCACTGAGCCTGACAGGATGCAGCCATTGTAAACATACTGCCAGGTTGATCTGGGCTTCAGTGAGCCAACCAAGGCAGCATTCCACTGAACTATGCCACCTGCCACTACAGCCTCGTAAGAACATTTCAAAAATATTACAAACTATTAAGTCAGTGTTTTAAGTCAATGTGTTGGAGTGTAATTCAAAGTGCTCACCATCTAATATCCATGCTAAATTTTTTTTTTGTAATAAATTAGACACATGATTCACCACACTGCATTCTTTTTTGAAAAGTGTCTTTAACAAGAAGACACATTTTGGGAGGCATGTGTTACCTGAGCTCATCCATCAGCTGAGTCATTTTAGTCTCATAGAAGTCAATCACATCCAACAGCCTGCAGATAGAAGAACCAGGAGAAATGTAGCAATCAACTCATCACAGAGACCATTTTCTGTCTGAGGAAGACAGCAAGATGCAGTTGAAAGCTGTGGAAAAAACTAGTGAGTGGACCTTAGGATCCGAATTCTTGAAACACTCAACAGTTTGAACTGCAATGTTCCTCTAATGTAAAAATGTCTAAAGTCTAAAATGGCTACACCTCACATATTTCATGCTGCTATAGCCTAATGGAACCATTACTAACAAAATAATCAATATCTTTCTTAAAATCACAATGTGTTCATATTTTATGAGCCAATAGAGAGAATAATTATTAAAGGGGCCATATTATGCTTTTTGGGGTTTTCCCTGCCCTTTATTGTGTTGTACTGTATAGCATTTTTGTGCATGTAAAAGGTCTGAAAAGTCACAAAACCCAAAGTCCGTGCCAAAGGGAGGTCTTCTCTCCCACAGAAAGCACTGCCTGACACCAGCCTGAAACGCCTCGTTGGAATTCCATCATCTTGTTCCGTACCTTGGTTACGTAACCAAGACGCACATTTGTCATTGGCAGCGAGGCTCTGATCGTGCCCGAGTACAGGGATGCGCTCAGGACTACTCTTCAAGTTTTTGGAGGTTGTTCAGTTTGTCTCGCAGAAAGTGCTTTTTTGGTTGTGAAGGAAAGTTAGTTAGTTTCTTGATGGAAAGATGGCTTTACTTGTTGCTAAAGTAACCGCTAACTACTGCTAACCGCAGCTACTGTTGGGTCTGTTAGCCGTGCAGCTAGCGCTATTAGCTAGCTGACTCTCGGAGCCCGGGCCTGAAAACCTCCTCCTCCCGGAGGTCCAAAGCTCCTGTGTGTGTAAACACCAACACTCACTCGGGGGTCTGAGTCCTGGCAGTCAGTTAATCTGACAGGACCACTAGCTGCATGGCTAACTGAGCTAACTAGCAGTTAGCAGTTACTTTAAAGCTTAAAGCTATCTGTCCAACAGTAAACTCCATAAATCACAGAGAGTTGAGGCAGAGCAGTCGAAGGACATCAGAGAGAAAACCAGAAAATATTTTCTCCATAAAATATGAATCAGTTTCACCAAAATCAATGAATAAAGTTATAAGTTGTGTTTTTGTACAGTAAGCAATAAGGCCCAGCCCCCAGAAACACTCTGCTCTGGTGGCGTCTAACGTTATCATTTTTCCAACCTAATTCTTGTCTCATTTGTTAAAAACGATTAGATATAACAGTAAATTCAGTGCTCCATATCGCTATTTTCCAAGCTAAGCAACTGTAGCTGTCATTGCCGTCCAAGAACACAATGCGGCAGCGTGCAGCTCACAGCACTGCGTGTATAAAGAGAACTGGGTTGCGGTCGAATAGTCTTTTTTGCTTAGGAAGGTTCCTAATTGAGTGAAATGACCCGGAAGTATTTAAGTGGCAGCCATGATAAGAGCTGGTCGAATTCTCTAAATGCTAAGGAAAGGTGCTTCAACTCTTCCTTTCTTATCTCCTTTAGCATCGGGTACACTGGACCATCCTTTACGAAAGGAAAGGAGATGCCGTCCCACAATTCCGTGCGGCAGCAACATGTAAAGCGACGCATCATTTGGCTGTTCACGTAAAGCAGAGAGAGAGAGAGAAAGCGTGTGAATATGGAAAGGTGTGGAAGTGATATAAAAACTTTCTTTGATCATGAAGCCTAAATGTTACTCTACAGTTTTGTGGTTTATCAGTGAAGTGTGTGAACTCCACTGCAGACTGGAGTCTCTGTTAACAGGAAACGGAGAAATAGATCTGCATTATATCCGCTCTTCTTCTCTATGAAACGTCTGTATCCTCACTGCGCTGCATTATTATAAACTATGATGAACTGGGTCACTTCTCTCGCCCATCCAGGCGCTGTCTCTCCCTCTTCATGTCCTTGCAGTTCTCATGCATTAGTTCCTGCTGTTGGCCGTGCAGTTGCTGTGGCTGCTTTGACATACAGCATGATGGTGTTTAGGCTATTGTCTGCTGTAGTGTAAAACGTTCTCAAATTTTTCTTAAAAACTATTAGATAATAGTTATCCTGGCCATTCAAATGAATAGAAAAACATGAATATTGCGCACCATTTAGTGTGAAGTCATTATATAGACTGACCTTCTCTCACCCCCTACTGTGACTGACTTCCAGCGTCCCTGCCTGTACTCCTTTTTTTATTTCCATTCCAACCTCGTTAATGAAGTAATATTTTTGTCCACGTTCATACGGCCTGCATGAAACAACACTGTATAACACACAGGGCGAAATAAGATGGGCTTTTTGTAGTTTACCTTCTGAACATTGTAGTTTCACCATGGCAGACCAACGTCAATTACATCTGTCGTCGCCTAAGTACAGTCGGATTTTCTTAGCACTGCGGTTGTCTATTCCATATGAATTCTCCTTCACATCTTTCCTTGACCTCATGACGTTTTCCATTGAGGTCAAGGAAAAGTGTTTGGGAAAAGACATATGGGGGACTTTTCGTCCGCAGCCCTGGTTATGGTGGCTCACACGTCCCTCGGCAGGCTTCCGGGAAGTTGGTCAATCAGATGAAAGTGGGCTTTTAGGGAGGGGGGCCTTAAAGAGACAGGAGCTAAAACGGCTTCTTTCAGATAGAGGATGAATTGAGGGACGGTATAAAGGGCCAGTATAAGATAATAATAAATGAGGATTTTTTTGAACTGGGAATAATGCAAAGCTACTCTAGTGGAGTCCCAGAATAAAACTATAGAGCTAGAAATGAGCATAATAGGTCCCCTTTAATGGTTAATTTTGTCAAAAAGACAAAAGGAGGCTACTGTTAGTCAGTCATGTTCTCACTGCTGGTCTGCTGGGGAGTTCTGCTGGCTGACTTTGTTGCAGATGCGCTGGAAAGTCTGACTCTGTTGAGCCAATCGTCGCTCTTCTTCTTTGATGGTGAAATAAAGTTTTCTCTGAAGCTGAGCTGCTTCCTCCCTCTGTTTAGACAGTTTCTGCTCCAGAACCTGACACAGTTTCTAGAAAGATGAAACAAAGGATTTTTGTCTGACTGAGAAGACGATATGATCCGACTGAAGCTGATGATGGACAATATTCACTATTATGTCTATTTTCATGGCAAAATCTAAATCATTCAGTATCCCCTTGAGAAATACATTTTTGTGAAGGTGGATTATTTAAAAAGTTATGTGATCCTTGCACAGATAATAATAATTTACTCACATGTATACATTACCCAAGATAATAAATCATTTATGTAAACTTGTGTGTAATCTGAGAAGCATATCTCAGCCTTTAGTGGCTTGTTATGCACGTCTGTTGACATACCTGTGTTTCTTGTTTTTCCTGCTGCAGTTGTTGTGTGTGGCTGTGCTGCTGGACAGCCTTGCCGAGGTAGCGGTCCTCCAGGTCCTGGACTCTAGTCTTCACAACGTCCAGCAGCCCCTCCAGCTCTGTGGCCCTCTGAGACTGCTGAGCCGCTCGACTCATGTGCTCATGAACCTCCTCTCTAAAGACACACACACAGAAAAGGTTCACTCTCACAATGCAACAAGTGTACTTTTTTCACCTGCTTCATTCTTCTACAATATATTCTTATACAACTGCAGTAGCAGTTGTCGAGCAGGAACACAGGGCAGCAAGTGACACACAAACACAGATCCAGTCTCTGCAGCTCCGGAGGCAGAAATACCTGCTGAAAGCGACAGAAGGAGAGAGGAGAGAAACGAGAAAGCACAGAACTACGGGAGAGAGAAGATGTCGAGTTAGTAACGTGCAGTAATGGGATAAAAATGCATAGAGATGGAGGAGAGAGGAAAGAGGTGCATCATGGGAAGTCTCCCGGCAGTCTAGGCCTATAGCAGCATAACTAAGGGATGGTTCAGGACTCACCTGAGCCAGCCCTAACTATAAGCTTTATCAAAGAGGAAAGTCTTAAGCCGACTCTTAAATGTGGAGATGGTGCCTCCCGAACCCAAACTGGGATGTGATTCCACAGGAGAGGAGCTTGATAACTGAAGGCTCTGGCTCCCATTCTACTTTTGGAGACTCTAGGAACCACAAGTAACCCTGCATTCTGGGAGCGCAGTGTTCTAGTCGGGTTATAAGGTATTATGAGATCTTTAAGATATGATGGTACCTGACCATTAGGAGTTTTGTAGGTGAGGAGAAGGATTTTAAATTCTATTCTGGATTTTACAGGGAGCCAGTGCAGAGAAGCTAATATTGGAGAAATATGATCTCTTTTTCTAGTTCTTGTCAGTACATGTGCCGCAGCATTCTGGGCATTCTTAAGGCACTTATTTGGGCAGCCTGATAATAAGGAATTGGAATAGTCCAACCTAGAAGTAACAAATGCATGCACTAGTTTTTCGGCATCATTTTGAGACAGGATGTGCCTGATTTGCATCATCTGAAGTTGCATAGGTGAAAGAAGGCAGTCCTTGAAGTTTGTTTGTTGTGGGAGTTAAAGGATAAATCCCGATCAAAGATAACTCCGAGGTTCCTTATGGTGGTGCTGGAGGCCAGGGCAATGCCATCTAGAGTTACTATATCTTTAGATAATGTGTCTCGGAGGTGTTTGGGCCAAGTACTATAACTTCAGTTTGGTCAGAGTTTAACATTAGAAAATTGCAGGTCATCCAGGTTTTTATGTCCTTAAGGCATGCTTGAAGTTTAGTTAACTGGTTAGTTTCATCTGGCTTGATCGATAGATATAATTGGGTATCAGCCACATAACAATGAAGGTTTATGGAGTGTTTCCTAATAATATTGCCTAAAGGAAGCATATATAAAGTGAATAGAACCGGTCCAAGCACAGAACCTTGTGGAACTCCGTGACTAACTTGGGCATGCACGGAGGACTCACCGTTAACATGTACAAACTGAGATCGATCTGATAGATAGGATTTAAACCAGCTTAGTGCGGTTCCTTTAATGCCAATTACATGTTCCAGTCTCTGTAATAGGATGTGATGATCAATGGTGTCGAACGCAGCACTAAGATCTAACAAGACAAATACAGAGACAAGTCCATTGTCTGATGCAATTAAAAGGTCATTTGTAATTTTCACCAGTGCTACGATGCACTCTAAATCCTGACTGAAAATCCTCAGACAAACTATTGTTATTTAGATTTAACACTGTAATAGGCTTATAACTACAGTATTTATTTTGACTAAATGATTGTTTGTCCGGGAGAAGTTGTGGAGAAATATGACCAGTATTACAGTCAGCTGGTTTCCCTTTCATCACTCATACCTTCATACCTACCTACTTCATACCTGCACTGAGCTAAAGGACTCAGGAGGTGTATCTGTGATGCTCATCTGATGCTGATGAGATTAGATGACAGTAGGGCAGGTGGTCGACACACACTGCATATACATTATTAAATAGATACGGACGCATAAGACCCACAGTAATACATACTGCAGGCATGTAAACACTGGAAAAGACCCCCAGCTGTGCTTCCACTGTTTTACTTCAATTTAATTGTTTCATACATTCCCGGAGGATGACATGATGGAGTCTACTACATACTGCTATTTTCTACATTTCCAAGACTCTTTGTCTCTACTCTGTCCTTTGGATAGCCAAAATAGTGATGAGATGAGACTATAAAGAAGCCCTGATGTTTACCATTGTTTAACTAGATTAACCTTATTCTGCTATTAAACTTCATTGCAGTTTCATTGAAAATATCTCAAAATGATGTCAAGTCGTCCACGTTTGGCCAGCTATTTGTGGTAATAAGAAAGAATACAACAAAATATCCAGAAATAAAAGATGCAGTATATTACCAGTAACTGTACAGTTACATAATTTAAGTGTTTTTTATGCCTTATTCAAATAAATAAAAAATTTATAACATAAATAATTACGTATGAAAGCACACTTGGTTCCTGAATGCCATCCTAATAATGTTGCAACAAACAAAACTCACTGCCATTGTAGGGCCTTGGTTCCTCACGTAACACTAATGTATGACTGTTACAATTAAAATGGTTAGGGGTTTTCTGAGAGGGATGAAACTAAAACAAAGCAGTTTGGTTCCTCCTCCAGTTTGTCATGACGTCCCTTTTTCCTGAATTTATTAATTCTTTTTTTTTTTTTTTAAAGATTATTTTTTGGGCTTTTTGCCTTTATTTGACAGGAACAGCTGAAGAGAGACAG
Organism: Siniperca scherzeri; assembly: GCA_027580175.1. Classification (NCBI taxonomy): domain Eukaryota; kingdom Metazoa; phylum Chordata; class Actinopteri; order Centrarchiformes; family Sinipercidae; genus Siniperca; species Siniperca scherzeri. The sequence goes on from CM050853.1 coordinate 19,148,453, forward strand.
GAAATGTGGGAGAGAGAGGGGATGACACGCAGCAAAGGGCTGCAGGCTGGACTCAGCCCCCCTGAATTTATTCATTCTTAAATGGTTAATTGTTTTAAGCAGGTTTCTTTGATTTATTTGATTTGTCACTCCTCTCTGTCACAAAAGTAAAACACAGAATGTGCACATTTGAAGTTTGTATTTGCATACTGAAAAGCCCAATACATGTCATGTTTTAAATTTTTTCAAATTACTCTAATTTTGATATTTATCAGTAATTTTGTCCCAATTTATCAAGTGCTAGAAATGTCTCATCTCCCCTGCCCTCCGCTACATTTAAGACAAAGTGAAGTAAGCTTCCTGTATGCCTTCATCAGGATCTACAACATACAGGTCCAACCCCTCTAAAAACTTTACATTTTCTATCTCTCTCGTTCTGTCATTCCCCACAAATTACCATGTTGCTGCTTTGGGCAAAAGGTGGCAGTGACAAATTAAACAAAGGGTCCATGAACTAGTATAATGCTTTTTGGTTAGAATACAAATCAAAATTTCTAATGGGAATGATTGACTGCTTCATTGTTTGACTTACTTGAGTTGGTTGTTAGATTTGATGAGCTCCTGGATGAGGGCCTGTCTTCTCTCTGAGTCTGTGAGCATCGTCCTCAGAGTCATCCTGATCTCACCAGCTGACTTCTTGTCCAGCAGAACCAAATCTAAGGACACACAGAGAGTCATGCGACAGAGACTTCACTAATAAGGAGCAATCATTTTCAAATGCTACCTAAAATTGGAATTTCACCATGACAAGAATAAACTAGAGGCAAAAATACTACTAATGCAACTAAACTTAGTTATATTTCAAGCCAAAAGAAATATGATTTTAATATTCTGCCCAATGTAGCAATTATAGACAACTTAAATCCAAGAACACAAGTTATTTCCTTCAAACACACTACCAATTTAACTAGAACTTACGTAGAAATGGATATTTTGCCATGAAATTGACTCTTACCCGAAAGGCTCTTATTCTCTAAGGGATCTGCAAAATGCACTGGCTTAAAACCATGATGCTGCAGAAGTTTATTCACATCATCCCATTCTACCTGCTCCTGCTGCAATAGACAGAAACAACCCATCAGAAAACATCACAGAGCAATGTGAACCTGCTGAAGAAAACTGAGCTCTACCTGGAACTGTCTGTAAGTCCACAAATAAACATATGTCTTATTTCTTGATTGCAAAAAATGTGCTGTCCTGCTGTCCATGTCCATTCTTAAAAGTCCTCCACTCAGCACAAAATTAGCTCAAGAGCATCACTGTAATCATTGTAGGACTTGAGTGAATGAGGTGCCTCCTGTCAAAACCGACTACCTTTAGTGATCAGGTTTCTGCAGTTCCTAAAGCTGAAAGGAGCTGCCACTACCGCACCACAACAGTGACTGAAAGGCGATTCCGCTCCTCCATGGTCTCTCTGACCCCCCTCCCCTCAACACACAAGCCTCTACAGCCTCTGATGAGCATAAGTATATGAGTAGCATTTGTTAGTGCTGACTTACCTGTTCCATCGTTTCACCCCACTGCAGGAAACAAAACAATATGCACGGCGTTAGTGTTCCGAGGGCTAACTTTCAGTAAAATCCCATTAGCGTTACAATGGCTAAATTCGACGCTGGACTCAATTTAAAATACTGACAATTTAAAGCTGCTGAAATGTCTTTCACAACACACAACTACAAATTAGGGGAAATCATACCATTTAGGAATCTTGAGGTTATTGTGGTAAATTCGGCATACAAGTAGGCGACCAAGCAAGACTTTTATTTTACTGAAATAACGTTAACATTAAACTGCCACATTTTCAATGGAATTCGTTATCAAGCTCTCTCCAAAATTAACACAAATCACATGCACTATATGCAGTTTCTCCACAAATGGTCTATTAACCTAAGTTGATAAAGTACTTCAATATATTTAAGCATTAAGTAAGCATTTTGGAGCTCGGTTAGCTTCCGTAACGTTAGCTAACAAGGTAATGTTACCACTGCATATTAGCTGTGAATTTGTTAGTGTTAGCGGACTTTGAAAGTGGAAGACACGGCATTAAGTTACCAATTGTTGGTGTTGCAGTTATCAGCTGCCGAGTTTTCCGATACTGCAAAACAGCAGATGATTTAACTAGCGTTACTATTTACTTTACATTTACTTTACATTTACTCCACGATACGCCTCTTCCGTCACTCAAACAAGTGTGCTGTGACGTCATCGTACTAAACCAATGGGATGTGGCTGTTTGGTCATCAGTTATCAGATAAAACCGAAATATTTTTTAAAAAGTCATCAATTCCTCATCTACATTTTTTTTTACAGTAATACAATACTAAATACTAATTATTCATTCAATTCAATTCAGTTTTATTTATATAGCGCCAATTCATAAGTTATCTCTTTGCACTTTTCCTATAGAGCAGGTCACCTTACTCTTTATAATAATATTTACAGAGAGGTAAGGGAGGTAAGAGAGGTAATATTTACAGAGACCCAACAAATCCCACCATGAGCAAGCACTTGGCGACAGTGGCAAGGAAAAACTTCCTTTAAGAGGCAGAAACCTTGGACAGAACCAGACTCAGGGTGGGGGGCCATCCGCTGCTGCTGGTTAGGTTGACAGAGAGAGCAGGAGGAAAGAGAGCATACAGTAACACAATACAAATTCCCCATATAATTATAAAAAAAATAATAATTATGTAATGGCAGTGGTAATATTAATATTAATAAAATAACAATATCAAATTATCTTGAGTGATGTCTAAGAGTTCACATGTGAAATGTCCGGAAACCACATGTATCTACATATGACTTTTTAAAATCTGTAAAATGGTGCTCTACATGTGATCAACATGTAAAATGTGTTTTGCATGACACTGTAAATTCACATCTAAAAATACTAGAATCAGCCTATAACCTACTAATGTAAGTTCTGAAGGCTGTAACTCCCCCACATTGCTAAAGCCCACAAATTACCAGAAAAGAATACGGAGGATAACTAAAATGTATAGTAGAATGTGAATGAACATATAATACATAACAGATACCTGAGTGTGAGAGAACACAAAAAGACATTAATTGCATATATGTTGGACCTCCTTGAACAATTCTGCAACATGGAAAGCAAAGCACATTCGTTTTGATATAAACAATTATGTATTCATTCAATGAAAGTGAATGTTTCCTTTCTGAGTATTAATAAGGCAGACAGCAGGTCCCAGTAACACTGTTGATGTACTAAACGTTAGTAACCACAAGATGGCAGATATGTTTCAGCACTTCTTCACAATGCAACGTCTCCTTTAAACAAATATCTCACCACTCAATGTGAAAATGTTCCATTGTGCAAATCTGTTTAAATTACTGACCAGTCTGAAATTGGTAAATACAGATAATACCAATTTCCAATACAGACAATAAAAAAAGAACGGTGCTTGAAACAAAATAAACAGCACAGTTAAGGTGCAGTATCTTGAGGCTGCAGGAAGGCATTCAGAGTTGAAAAAATTTCAGATGATATCCAACAGTCACCTCAGGGCTCACACACAGCCATATTTATAACAAACGAGACTTGAACTGATTTTTGTCCCACATATTCTGTTCTGTTAAACAAAACATGCTAATTAAGACATTTAATATGCTGAGTGATGCATTAATTAGCAGACATTTGTATGGCAATATGCTTGCTTTCATGTTTATATTAACACTGACTGAACCTTGAGCCACTACAGACATTTCATTAATTTTTCCTCATTAATGTGCAAATGAATGCAAAATCTGTTCAGATCATCTACACAGGGGGAGCCAGTGGTGGGTTATGAATCATGAATTAAATATGATTATTTCAAAAGAATACTCAGACAGGTAGTCTCTCTTAGCAGGTGTAGAAGGCAGCAAAACTGTCCTTAAACAGGTGTCTGGTTTGCACTTTCATCTCTGCACTATGTCTCACACAGTAAATATTCCAATAGTGTTTGACTTTGTCATGGATGTCTGATATTCTAATGTCACTGAGATTACACATGACTTTGTGTTGAGTTTTAGCTCATTGGTGACATTTGGACCCACTGGTGGACAACCATACTGAGTGGAAAGGTTAAACATACACATTTAAATGCAAATTGTCTATTATTATTCTTATTATCTTATCTGAATCATGTTAATCAGTGTTTGTTTGACCATAGAAATTAAAGGTATATTAACATAGACTGTAAAATTGAAGTTGATTGAGTTTGAGAAGGACAATCTGGATTTTATTTGTGAACTAAACATAAATTAAAAAATTAAGGAACCCTTAAGCAACATCACAGAACAGTAGCGTTAGTCCATTTAGTGTTTAATTTTTTGCAGTAATATTGCGGGAATTAGACATAACCACAAGCTTGTGTAAATGTTTAGAAGTGAGGTTAGCATGTTCCAATCCTGTGTTTTGAGTTTTGGTTGTAGGGTGACCTTTGGTTTACATTTTACTTTTGAACTGTACTTTTAAAAAAAGAACATATTGGGAAGAAGATGATGAGAAGATTGATATCAACTTCATCTCTAAAACCAGAACAGAAATGTAGCTCCAGGACATGTTTAGCTTAGCTTAGCACAAAGACTGGAAATACATGGGAACAGTTAGCTTTTTGTCTTTGTGTTGTGCTATAGTTGCAACCAGGAATGTCTGAGATTTAATACAAGAAACAACTAAATTCAAATAATCCTTAAGTTAGTGTTTGCTTAATGTTTATTCTGTGGATTTGATTTTCCAGCAGTATATCAAATCAATGCAATGCTTTTCAGCTGCTGATTATCAATTTCGGATGTTGAAGCTTCATTGAATGGCCGCCCACCATTGAGTCTGGTTCTGTCCAAGGTTTCTGCCTTTTAAAGGAAGTTTTTCCTTGCCACCGTTACCAAATGCTTGCTCATGGTGGGATTTGTTGGGTCTCTGTAATTAATATTATAAAGAGTTCGGTCTAGACCTGCTCTATAGGAAAAGTGCAGTGAGATCACTTCTGTTATGAACTGGTGCTATATGAATATAATTGAATTGAATTGAATTGAATGCACTTCTGGCTTTGAAGGGATCCAATATTGTGGCTCAGTTTTTTTTAAACTCTCAGAAAGAATGGGGCTTAAAGCTAAATTTCAGTTACTGAATCACACTAGAAACTGATTTCTGCTGTTTGCTAGTCAGTCATTTCAATGTGATCTTGTCTAGAGAGTCTGCTCTCGCCTCTGCTTGCATTCTTTTGCTGATATTCTTGTTTTTCTTCTGCTAGAAATTATGAGCAGCGGCTCCTGGATACTTATAAATTGACTGTAATGTATTTAGATAAAGTAGACTATTGCCATATTTTCATCACTTTTATGACCTCCTCAGTACTACGTGAGCGCGACCTACCAACAGCCTGTACTGCAGTGACTGGAAACGTTGTACTTTGCTAAAGCTAATTAGCAGCAAGATGCCCCCCTTCTCCACGGACGACTTCCACAAGTTTCTACAGAAGATTGCAGTGCTGGAAACCAAAATCCTAGGACTTGTGTGAAGCGCCACTACGAGACAAAGCACAAAGCATCTTTTGAGCAGGTTAACAAGGGGAACAGATTTTGGCAAGGACAAGAATCAAAAGACATAGAAGAAGACGTAACACAGCAGAAACCTTGAAGGAGAGCTACCCAGTCCCCGCCTGAAGAGAGCTTTAATCATCAGAGACATCGGAGCCGAGAGGAAGAGTCTTCACCCCCCTCACCAACAACCACCTGTAAGGATTCACTTTCTTCACCCCCCAAACCCCATCCAGGTCGCCCTTTCTCTGTCTTGACAGGTAATAGAAAAAGAATGGTGAATCTGCTAAAAAACAGGAAGCACTCAACTGATTCTGCAAATGTGTTAAATGTCAGGTCTTTGCCAGGAAAAACATTTATAATTAATGATTTTATTATTGAGCACAATCTTAATTTCATGTTTTTAACTGAAACTTGGTTAGCCCAAGATAACAGGGCAGCTGTTCTTATCGAGTCTACCCCTCCCAACTTCAGTTTTATGAGCGAAGCTAGGATGCATAAGAAAGGAGGTGGAGTTGCCATTTTGTATAATGATTCCCTCCAATGCAAGATGTCTTATGGAAATTTGCTTCTTTTGAATATGTGGCTCTACAGTTGAATTCCTCTTCTCGAGCTATATTTCTAAATATCTACAGGCCGCCTAAATACTGTGCAAACTTTTTTGATGATGTTACTGAACTGCTGTCTATAGTCTGTATTGACTGATTTTAACATGCATGTTGACAACCTTGGGGACAGAGGGACTAAAGAACTGTTTTGTGTTCTTGATAAGTATGGACTGACTCAGCAAGTGACAGAGCCCACACACAACAAGGGGCTCACTCTGGACTTAATCATCTCCAAGCGTCTTTCTAAGGTTGTGGTGACTGATGTTGCTCTCTCTGAACATTCACGTGTTTTCTTTGAGAGTGTTATCTCCGTGCACACAAATGTTCAGAGGTAATCACAAAACGGTATATCAATGAAAACACCAGTGAAGTATTTATTCAGGCTTTCTGTTCCACACTCGCCCTCTCTTGGGTCTCAGTCAGTGAGCTTGTAGATAACTTCAGTTCTAAAATTACAAATGTTATTGATGCCATTGCACCCACTAAGGTGAAGGCTGTCTCTGGTAAGAAAAGATCTCCATGGAGAAATGCCACGCTGGTAAGAATAGAAAAGAGTGTCGTAAAGCTGAACGCAGGTGGCGAATAACACACCTCCAGGTTCATTATGACATCTATAAAGAGAGACTTCGCATTTATAATTTAGAACTGAGAAATGCAAGGTGGTAATTCTTCTCTAACGTCATCGCCAAAAACAGGCTAACAAACCGTCATGGGTCAGTAGCCTCTGATCTTCTATCCACCAGGACCTGCAATGAGTTTGCCTCCTTCTTCACTGACAAAATTCTGAAAATTAGACAGGCAGTCAGTGCCTCCATATCAGGTACAGGATATGTGTTGTCCCTGTATCAATTCAAATAGCATGACACATTTTGATCCTATTAACCATAAAAACTTGGAGGACGTGTGGAATTTGTAACAAACCAAACTGCTGGAAAATCGCTTGAAAATGCTGCGAGTTACGATGATTTTAATTGTGGATAGACCTCCTGCCCTGATGGACTTCCAAGCATTAGGAGGTGCGGCTTCCCCGTACCAATAAGGCGGCCATGTTGACCACAGTTGCCAAGTCTGCTTATTATAAGTGACTTTGGTCTTGTTTTTCTGTAAAGTCGCTTACAAATATTGCGTGTTGCGGTTTTTGGGTAGTTGCTTATTTGGGCTTGCGCTCCCCATATGTCTCCTGTCTCTCTCCACTTTACCTGTCTAATAAAGCGAAAATGCCTTAAAAAATCACCTTTAAAAAAATCCTTAGCAGATGTTTTCAATATGTTATTGAAACGCACAATTGTTTGTCCTGTTGCTGCATCCATCCACAACCCTGTTCCCTCCACCCCTCCCCTCCTCCCCCCATACACACAGGTAATAGTCAGTGAGTGAGACATTTTTTCAAATCAAATTTGCGTGATTGATGGAGTTTCTTTTGGAGACTCCCTAAAACCGGAGGGGCGTGGGGAATAAATGGGAATAAAGGGAATAAATTAGGTATTAATGATGGTTATATGGCATAAAATCACAATCAAATAAATGCAGTAAATGGGTCATTTAAATGTCAATTTAGGTAATTATTCAGTTTGGTGATAGTGAAAAGAATGTGATTTCAGATATCAGAGGGAGCGAATGAACGCTAGATTATTAATTAAACTTCTCTAAGACCTAAATTTAAGATTCAGAGTTCTATCTGACATCAAACTCTTATAACAGCAGCAGATGGAAGTTTTGTATACTTTTGCAGTGTAGTGTCAGGCGAAGATCTTTCAGAAGGGACCCCAAACTGTCGTTCTGGCTCCAGTTTACTTCACAGCCTCCCAGCGAGGTGATGCCCACTGGAACGCTGTGGTCGCGGAGCAGGTCAGGTCAGACAGTGGTGGTTCTCTGGTGGTTCTCGGATGCCAACTGTTGTGGGATGCAGAAGTCTCTGATGCAAATTAGGCTGCCATAAGAATTAAGGCAGCCGGCAGGCAGGTGCTATGCACGATGAATCTTGATCCGTAGACTGGTGGCTGATGTCGGATAGAAGCTCTGCTAAACTTCCTTTCTATACTCGTTTGGATAAACTTGAAAATAATTTCGTTGGCTGATCGACACTACTTTCAAAGTTATTATCAAAGCGAGATTGCCTGGAATACAAAAAAACTTAACGAAAAGAAATTAGGTTTGCTTTCACTAAGGTTAAATTCATGCAACTGAGAAGAGAAAGGAAAACGTAGGAAAAGAAAATCTCCATAGAAAAGGTTAACTAAGAGGAGCAGCGGTTAGGATCTCCTTAAGGATGGAGAGCGAAAAACGAAGAGCGATGAACAAAGGAGATCTAATAGTTTAATCCACTGCTAGGTATAGGCGTGAATTGGAGGCAGAGAAGCAAACTTTTCGCACCAACATGCTATGCCCTCTCCTTTTCTTTGTTCTGATAAGAAAATGTGGTTTCCTTTACTTTTATGGATTTATTTAATTTCATATTTTACGCGTAATCGTCACATACTTCCTCATCACTTCAGTCAATCCACCGTAATTCTAACATCGAATAGTATGTAGTGATGATTTGCATAAAACATTTAACAAGGCATATGGTTTGAGCAGAAATCATATTTCAGAATATCATTCATTCAATTACATAACATTTCTAACCACTTTAACTGTTAGAGCATGATTTCTAATACTGATAATAGGAAAGCAAAAGGCAGTTTAATCAGAACAGTTTAATCACACATTATAATAAGTTACATTCTTATACGAATCGTTTTGTATTCTTAATATTACAGAGACCCTGTCATCAATGGTCACTAGATGGCAGTATGGTCACAGGGTAAACAAAGTATTAAATTCATGAATGAATAATTCAGTTGTTCTATATCGTACAGACATCGTAGTTGGGCTATTCTACAGGAAAACATGTGCAAAGTAAGGTTAGCTAGATTACTGTCTGATTTGACACTTGATTTTACATTCATTCACATTTGGTTTAGCAAAAGAGGGTTCTTCCAAGTAATTTTTTCAGGAATGCGTCTGATTATTTCACATCTGCTGAGATCCTTATCTTACTTTCACCAGAGTGAGAGAAAGGAGCCAATTTGATCTTTGTGTGCGTGTGTGTGTGTGTTGAAAGTGTGAGAGTTTCATACATAGAGGAAACGACTGTTCCTTTAGTTTTAATTTGATTGGCATTTATTCAGTCTTACAAGTAAGACTCCAGTCTTTGTCCCTTGGGTACGGTAATTCACTGATTATTTAGTAGGTGTGCTGGCACAGATTAACTCTCGCCTTTCTTGTGTGTTGCAATAGCCAATAGGAATAATTTAGGTTAGGCAGGAAACAGTAAGCAAGTCTCACATGTTCAATTATGGCCAACAAGGACAGAGGTCAGATTTGTTATCATTGAATCTGCATCCATTCTTCTTTGTTGTTTTATGGAAAGCATTGCCTGTGAGTATTTTAAATCATTAACAAAGGTATTATCGATGATTATTTTGGCATTGCAAGTGTTTTAGCGGATTGCAGTTAATGATGTTTCATGCTAGTAGCATAGCTACATAATGGCTATATGTAACTGTAGAATTTACATAATCTTTGTTTGCTTCTTACATAGTGATTATGATAAATATGCAGCTATACTTTGTTCATGCGAATTACCCAAACATGTTGCGTAGTGTTTATTACTCAGCACTTATCCATATACTTAATGTTTATTTTGTAATGTATTCAAATGTGTTTGCGTAGAAATAAGATATTCATATGTGGTACACCACAGCCTAAAAAGTGCCTAAAAAATGCTTTGTTATTTTCTTCCAGTTTTACTTGTCTTTATTTGACTGCTTAGTTGTGCTCAGGACGAACAGTGAGGGCAGAACAGTAAAAAGTCAGTTCCGTCTACAGCAACAAAATTTCAAAGTGATGCGGAGGCAGCCCTCACTGAAGCCAATGTGTATGAGGCAGCGACCAGCAAAATGGATGAAGAGTGCGTGAGCTGCGGCCTCTCTTAGACATTCCACCCCTCAGAACACACCAGTGAGTATGTGAAAGACCAGTTTTTTCAAAATGGCATATTAACTCAAAATGGCAAATTAACAAAGACATGAAACCTCATGAGGTGCCAACTTTCCCACATTTTTTCAACTCAAACAGAAAGTTGACATGTCTGACCCTAGTATTCGAGGTTAACTAATAATGTGAACCAGCCCCTAATTTTAACGACTGCAATTCATGATTTGGGGGCAGCCAAGATCTATGTACAGAATTATATGGTTTTTTGAAAGCGAGCAATTACAGATTCTTTACCATACTTTCCTTATAGTTTGCGTCTTTGACACTAGTACTTTTGGACTTGAATCAGGTTGTGCCATGCCCAAGGACAGGCACTTGGTCCTAGGGAGACCTCCAGGACCCAGGACCCCCCTCCAACTGGAGCTCCATGCCCCAGGATGGGCACTCATTCCTGGGTAACAAATCTCCCCATAGGCCCCGGGTCTTCCCAGGACAGCTTTACAACTTTATCCCCTCTAGTGGCACTTAGTCTGGGGTACCACTTCAGGAACCAGGGCCCCCTCTGGCTAGAGCTCCATGCCCCAAAACAGGCACTCATTCCTGGGTAAAGTTCTCACATTGTGCCCCTGAGTCTTCTAAAGCCAGCGTTACAAGGCCCCTCAGGTGGCACTGGTCCTGGGTAGAACTTCAGGAATCAAGACCCCCACTGGCTGGAGCTCCATGCCCCAAGACAGGCCCTCATTCCTGGGTAACGTTCTCCCAATGTACCCCTGGGTCTTCCAAAGCCAGCTTTACAAGGCTTAGGACCAGCCTCTCCATCTGGGTGCCATGCCCCAGGACAGACACTTTGTCCTGGGGAGACCTCCAGGACCTAGGTCCCCCTCTGCTGGAGCTCCATGCCCCAGGATGGGCACTCATTCCTGGGTAAGATTCCCCTGGGTCTTTCAAAAGCCAGCTTCACAAGGCTAACCATTGTTGTTCTATAGCGCCATCAGGTGTTCACTTTAGTGAACTTCACCCTTAAAAAGCCACTAACTCAGGCCATGTTCTCAAGGCTTTGGAAAGCCATCACATAATTTCAGTAATTAATTGAAGTCAATGGAAAGTGGTACGCAATGTCAAGTGATGTCAAGCAATTTCGTTGTGGAATCAGCTGATGGCCGATCCAACCTGCTCTTGCCCACATTTATTGAATGTGACATGCTCCCTGACAATCGAAGTGAAGTCCCAACCCCTGAAGCTGCTCACTACCATCCTCATCTCAAGGACATTGCTGTGGGGATTCCAGCACTCGACCCCCAGGCAGATATTCTACTGCTACTTGGGAGAGATGTTGGTGCTTGATCAGCGGAACGGGCCTCCAAATTCTCTGTTCGCACAAATGTTAGCTCTGGGTTCTGTGCTTTCTCGTTTCTGTTCTGTGCTTTCTCGTTTCTCTCCTCTCTCCTTCTGTCACTTTCAGCAGGTATTTCAGGTATCTCCGGAGCTGCAGAGACTAGATCTGTGGTTGTGGGCCACTTGCTGCCCCTGTGTTCCTGCTCGACAACTGCTACTACAGTTGTTGTTATTGGCTCTGTTACTAATACTGACATTATTTTTCCTGTCATTCCTATTATTATTCATTTATTAATATTAACACTACAATTTAATTTCTACTATTTTAAAAATTCTAGGTGGTATTTGCATTGTGCCTCCTTGTCACTGTCGCCAAATGCTTGCTCATGGTGGGATTTGTTGGGTCTCTGTAAATAATATTATAAAGAGTACGGTTTAGACCTGCTCTATAGGAAAAGTGCAATGAGAACTTCTGTTATGAATTGGCGCTATGTAATAAAATAAAATTGAATTGAATTGGGGTTGGTTATTGTTGGTGACATTTGTCTTGGTGAGGCTCACAAACCTGTGCATGTAAATGTTCTCAAGACAAACATCTCAAGAGGTACTTCCTCCCATGCCAAAATAGCATCCAGTTAAAGGGAAGCTTCAGCTGCCAAGGTCGTCACAAGATTAACGGTCCCATTTTTGGGCAAGGTGCAGATGAAAAACCTGCTTACTTAATAGAGGAACAAGCCTTCCTGCAGATAATGGAGAAGGAAGTCTACCAGGATGACACCAACAGCTGGGTGGCTCTACTGCCTTTCCGCTTGCCAAGACCACGCCTCCCCAACAACAAACAGTAAGCCAACCAACACCATGCCTCAGTTTGCTGAGGCAAAGAAGCGACCTGAAATGGGGACTGCAAAACATAATAGACAATGGACATGCAGAACCAGCACTGCCACTAAAAGAACAAGAAGAATGCTGGTACTTCCCCTTCTTTGGGGTTTATCACCCTCATAAGCCAGACCAGATAAGGGTGGTCTTCGACTCCAGCGCACACCACCATGGAGTGTCTCTAAATGATGTCCTTCTTACAGGCCCCAATCTCAACAACTACCTGCTGGGTGTGCTCATGCGGGTCTGCGAGGAGCAAGTGGCAGTCACTGCTGATATCAAGCAGATATTCCATTGTTTCTTGGTACGGGAAGATCACAGGAACTTCTTGCACTTTCCAGAACAATGACATGGAGGAACCCATAGTGGAGTACCGCATGAGGGTGCATGTTTTCGGGAACAGCCCATCACCTACTGTGGCGACCTATGGGCTCAGGAGGCCATGCCAAGATCAAGAGGATGATGACAGCAGGACAAGGTGCTTTTTGGAACAACATTTCTATGTCGATGATGATCTCATCTCATTTCCAGCCGATGATGAAGCTATTGCTGTTCTCAGGAGGGCCCAAGAAACGCTGGCTGTGTCCAATTTAAAGTTGCACAAGATTGTTTCTAATAGCATACACGTAATGAAAGCTTTTCCCAAGGAGGACCTTGTGAAGGGCCTAAAGGACCTTGACCTCAGAGCAGACTTCCCACCCATGCAATGTGTGGGAAAGTGTGGGAATAAGCTGGGACGTTGCCACATATGAGTTCACCTTTCAGGTGTCTGCCACGGAGAAGCCTTACACCTGCAGAGGGGCATTATTGACAGTCTGTATGACCCACTCGGTTTTGCAGCTCCGGTCAGCATTCGAGGCGGGGCCTTGCTAAGAGAGCTTAACACAGAGGCCTGGGAGTGGGATGATAAATATGATAAATATGCAGGTATACTTTGTTTATGCGAATTACCCAAACATAGTGTATTTATTACTCAGCACTTTTCCATATACCTAATGTTTGTATGGGCTGCATATATTTTCCAATTCTCCTTTTGTATATATTGTATTTTGTAATACATTCAAATGTGTTTGCGTAGAAATATAGTATTCATGTGGTACACCACAGCCAAGTGCCAAAAAATGCTTTGTTATTTTTTTCCAGTTTTACTCATTTTGAAGAAAACGTCTCAATAAACAAGACAATATACCTGTCACTTGTCGAGGAGTTTATCTGACTGCTTAGCTGTGCTTTGGTCGAACAGTGAGGGTAGAACAGTAGGTTTTGTTTTTCCTTTTCGTTGTAGCTGACTGAATTAGAAAAATGAGTCTTGGCTATTCCCACCTCTGCTGTTAATCTCATTATCATGACAAGACCCATAACTCCAAAGGGAGTCAGACAGTCTCTGTACCAGGTCTGGAATGTGTCACAGTGACACTTTTACTTGTTGATCAGTGCTAAGTCACTTATAAATCAAGAGAAAGTCAAGGAAGGATGTTTATTCAAATCCTAGAGGAATTTTGAAACAGTTCCTCCCTTTTGGCCTTCTCAAAACAGGGTAGGTGAGTAGGGTAAATGAGGACGGTAGAGTGCCTTTGTTCTGTGACCTGGGAGATGATTAAAATAAATTGCACTTAGTTTTATTGTGGACTGAGTGGCAAAGTGTGGGCTAGTTTTATTTATATTTATTAAGCTTGGAAAATTAGGCAAACTAGACTGAATAATACATGCATACAATATGAGATCAGTTTATTTGATGCATATCAAGTATGAAGGTATACAGAATATACTATGTCATGTTTTCCTATAATTTGTATATTTGGTCTCACACCTATGTACATGGTGTCATAGTTTTGGGGTTTTGTCCTGTTTTATTTTGTAGTGTTCTTCTCTCCTTGTGTGTCTTGTAGTTTTACTTCCTGTCTTTGTTTGCTTTCCCTCCAGTTTAGATTGTTGGCCCCCACCTTGATTAATTGCACCTGTGTCTCCCCTGCCTAAGTGTATTTAGTCCAGGTTTTTGCCCTTGTTCAGTGGCAGTTTGTTGTCATTATCATTTTGCATCAGCAGTGATATGTGGTTTAAATGTCAGGTGTTCTAGCCTTGTTTCATGTGCTTCTCCTGAGTCTCTTGGCTTTATTTCTGCATTTGCTTGTAGAAAATTTTTGATAGATAGATAAAGTGGCCTCTCTCTCATACATAGTGGTACGTAAGGTCACCTGTTTTGGGCTTTTTTTTGGAGTGCCAAGTTGCTTCTTTTGGGCTTGTTTCCATAGACCTGGTTGCTTGTTTCTCTTGTAAGATCTGGCAACACTGATGTTGCGTATCGCTGTTGTTACAATATGCCAAGCAGGAGGAATAGGGGGAGAACCCAAACTGCAGACACTGAAGCAGAGCAGGTGCAGTTTGGTGATTATTTATGAAAACCCCCCAGAAAACTTACATAGGATACTGGCAGGCAGAGAATAAAAGTAGTCCATGAGTGGCAGACAAATCCATAGGAGAAAGCAAAACAATTAAGGGCAGCTGAGGAGTCCAGGTAACATTCAACCAAGAATTAATTCCAACAAAAGAAGTCCAAACAAAGAATAATCCAAAAGAGTCCAGGGAGAGACACAAGAACAAACGCAGTGCACGTGGTGGTACGGCGATCTGACACAAAACAAACGAAGAAGACAGACTAAATACACTCAGGGAGGGGAGACCACGAGACACAGGTGAACCCAATGAGGGCAAGCAATCAAAGACAGGAAGAAAAACTACAAGACACATGATGGAGGGAGAATATTTCAAAATAAAACAGGAAACATCGATAGAAAACATGAAACTTAGGAATACCAAAACTAAGAGGCAGAGCAGGACATGACAGCTGTAATGAACAGCAGCGGCCAATATATACATGTATGTAGCTATGGAGCCAGAGAGTCCAAAACAGATGAGGCTATTGTAGCTTTCTACTGGTTTAGTGTCATAACTTTAGACAGTTATGACACAGTCATGGTACAAACACGTTTTGAATTTTACTGTGTGAACTTATTGTTTCCAAACCAAAATGAGTAAACCTTGAACAAATTAATTCTAAATCTTACCCTACATGATGTCTGACATGTCTCTGGGAAATGTCGGGTGTCATTGTGTGTACACACACCTACCTGTCTCCTCATGTGAGACAGTCTAGTTTTCATAGATCCAGAAAGGAAAGGTCATTGTCATTTAATAATGAAAAGAAGGGAAAGAAGAGCCTGGCTACTCACTGTGTCCCTGCATACATCAACTCCACTGAGCAGAAAATTAAAATGGAAATTTAGGCCTTGAATGGAGTCGAGGGTCCCATTGACCTGTGCTGTATGATTTATGGCATGTGATTACATCACCTCGATGCTACCTGGACTACTGAGCTCATCCGATGCTCCAACTCATAACCATTGATTTCAAAATAGTGTTTAGAATATAACATTGATCCTCCTTTTATTGATTATTCAGTCATTGACTGAATGTAACTGTTACATATTAGGCAAATGATAAATGATACTGATATATTAGGCAAATATAGGCCATTCTTTAAAAGTTGTATATTGTGTAATGAACCTCATATAGTATGATGGATATGATGCAGTTTGTTTGCATATTTAGTATTGATTGATACTACACAGGATGAATATGGGAAGATGAATTGATTCTTGTGCAACCGTTTGAATAAACTCCACACGACGTTTCCATGAATATGGTTTAATATAATCTTTTATAATTATTACTATTGTCACCCTGGATTTCATTGGGGAGTTTATTTAATGAATAATGGGGGAAATTACTGTGAAATGTCACGACATTTCACAAAACAAACAACATTTCACAAAACACACAACATTTCACAAAACAAACAACATTTCACAAAACAAAACAACATTTCAGATTACAGAAAAGGAGAGACAGCACCTCTTGTTTGTGATTGGAGAGTCCAAGTCCCTGGCAACAGGTCAATGTCATTTCCTGTTTGTGTAGCCTAGCCTACTACTCACAGCAGTATCTTTGCACAAATCTTAAACTGAGATTGAAAGGATGGAAGAGGAGATTGAAATTATAAGAGAATGCTTAAACAAAGGACATATGATGCAGCCTAATTCTTAAGATGCTTTCAACATTTCATGCCGTTAAAATGTCCCGTGGGACCCGGAAGCACGCTTGAAAGAAATAGGACTGAGTAGATGGGGCGGCTAGCCTAACATTGGACAGATGTTTGTACACAGAACTGGCTGACTTTAAAGCAGAAACATGTCCTCTGTGTTAGAGAATGCTTTGTGAACTGAACCCACACAGAACCCAGTACATGACAAATTAAAATTGTTTGGACATGTTCTCCCGCAGAATCACGTGGCTCAAATGTGGACCAACAAA
This sequence comes from Siniperca scherzeri, assembly GCA_027580175.1. Lineage (NCBI taxonomy): Eukaryota > Metazoa > Chordata > Actinopteri > Centrarchiformes > Sinipercidae > Siniperca > Siniperca scherzeri. Next base: position 19,165,204 of record CM050853.1, read on the forward strand.
CAATAACCCCAAAGTAATAAAAAACAACTTCTATATCCAAACAGCCCTGTTTCAGAAAGTGGGTTTAGTGAAAACTCAGAGTTTGTTAACCCTGAGATGAGGGAAACTCTTTTCTGTTCCAGAAAGAGAGGTAACTTGACTGACTCTGTGAACCTGCTCGCTGGCAGGTTTACTTTAACAACATGACCGCTTTCATGATCAATCTGTCAACAATGTAAGGACAGAGACAGCGATCTCTGGACATCGTGGATTCGTCCTCAGCTCTGAATTAAATCTATACATTGTCTTTTATAACACTGACTGTGTGGACATTACAGAAAGGCAGCTGTCAGGTTGTCAACAGTTCCCCTGCACCCAAACATTTACCATACACCACTGTTTAAATAAAACAAATCTGTATGAACACATACACATAAGACACTGATCAATAAACAATCATTTGTCATGTTGTGATTGGTTGCACTGATGGAACATTCCTATCATAGTTATCATATCATGTTGGAGATTATGTGAATATGAGTGAGGATAATTGTGGTGCAGCTGAAATGACTTCAAGATTCTAAAACTGGATTAATTGTAGTTTAAAGGTGAATTTTATAATATAGAATATAGGCTGCATGTAGTCTTAATGTGTTTTGACAGCATTTCAATGATGTTGAAATATTTACACATGTTGAAATCTAGCCTGGTCATTAAATGCTGTTGAGCAAGATGTGAAATAGACATCTAAAACTGTCAATTTGAACTTAGACTATGCTGAATAAAATTAAACTTGCAAAGACACTGCTGTGAGTAGTAGGCTAGGCAAGACTACACAAATAGGAAATGACATTGAATTGTTTCCAGAGACTTGGGTTCTGTCCAATCACAAACAAGAAGTGTCCCTCCTTTTCCGTAATCTGAAATGTTGTTCTGTTTTCTGAAATGTTGTTATGTTTTGTGAAATGTTTTTGTGTTTTGTGAAATGTTTTTGTGTTTTGTGAAATGTTGTTGTCAGGGGTGGAAATTAGTACCCGCCAAATGTGGGTGATTTTGTGTAGTGGCGGGTGAATTTGCTCAACCTACCAGCCACATTGGCGGATAAATAAAAGTAGCATAAGAGATAGATTTGTGACATTCCACAACGCAGATTGAATCGCGAGTCTGCTTATTTCACTTTAACGAGGAGACACAGAAAAACAATGCGGCATTTTATCGCAGGGTTTCACATTTAAGGTGTGTTGATTGATTAACAGCGTCAACTCATGCATTGAGTAACATACAAGAACATTCCACCTTAAAAGTTGCCAGTAGATGCCGGTAGCCTTTGAACGGCACTCTGTAGCTAGCTAACGTTAACTAATTGAGATGAAAAGGCAGCAAAACATCCTTTCATTCATGATTCACTCTTCTGACAGTATTTTTTAAAATGCATTTGCAAATAATCAACTTGGTCAATTTGTGCTGCATCCACATCCATTCTGTTGCCAATGTGGACTTCCAGGTACTCCTCCACGTCAACATCCTCTCCCAGAATTCACAGGGTTTGTGAAGTCGTCCTCTTTCATCTGAAGTCGATCACCATCTCCCTGGTCTTGGTCACATTCAGAAGCAGATGATTTCTTCCAGCCCACTCCACAAAATTGGCTACAAGTGCTCTGTACTCCTCCTCCCGCCCATCACTTATACACCCAACCACTGCAGAATCGTCAGAAAACATCTGTAAGTGGCATGACCCGGAGTTGTACTGACAGTCTGGAAGGGTACAGTCCCCTGTGGAGCTCTTGTACTACTCACCACAATTTCAGACAGAACACTGCCCAGTCAGACAAACTGCGGTCTGCCAGTCAGTAATTCACGTCCACTATCTCCTGGACGTGTCTACCCTCATTGCTTGCAGCTTCTCTCTGAGCAGCAGTGGCTGGATGTGTGGTAGTTTTGGTGTTGTCACTTCCTGGTTTATTTTGTAGTATTCTCCTTCCCTTGTGTGTGTCTTGTGTTTTTACTTCCTGTCTGTGTTTTCCCTCCAGTTTTGATTTTTGGTCCTCCCTTGATTGTTTGCACCTGTGTCTCGTTGTCTCATCTCCCCTAGGGTATTTAGTCTGGGTCTTTTCTTTGTTCAGTGTTGGATCATCGTTGTACACATGGTGTTGGTCCTGCTGAGCATTTGCTGTAAGTTGTGTTGGATTCTTTGTTCTCCTGTGAACTTTCTTTGGCTTTTGGATTTTTGGATTTTTTTGGATCTTTCCTGCTCCCTTCTGTACTATTTTTCCACCTTGGACTCACTCCCCTGTTTTCACCTCTGCCTGTACTTGCCTGCATACCACCCCACAATATACACGGTAGTCATCTGGCTACTTCACCCTGAGACCGCTTCCTCGTCATCTGCTTTTGGGTCCACTTACCACTATACAGCATCCCTTATGACAGGATGGTGTTAAATGCACTGGAGAAATCAAAGAATGTGATTCTCACAGTGCAACCAGTTCCATCCAGATGTGAGTGTGCTCACTCCAGTAGGTAGATGATGGCATTGTCCACTCCCAGATGAGGCTGGTAGGCAAACTGCAGAGGGTCCAGCGATGATTTCACCTGCGGTCAAAGGTAGGCCAAGACCAGCCTCTCCAGTACCTTCATCACATGAGATGTGAGGGCAACTGGTTGATAGTCGTTGAGGCCAGATGGAATTAATTAGTCAGTTTCAAGGCACCCAAATGAATCACTGGAGAAGGTCAGAGTTCGATGAGTTTATTTCTTTTACAAGAAGTTAAACCCCAGAATGGTCCGGACCAACTGGTTTCATAGCTTTGTACATAGTCTTTTATGTCCCTCAAGTCCCTCCTATCTGGTGAACTACTTTTCGTAAAGCAACTCAGGTTACTCCTGGACTAATGGTGTCACATTTTCCTTATTTGGGGCGAGTGGAAAATCCTCATCTTTCCCTAGGCCAATTTTAATGGTATCTGGAAATTTACCAGCTCCTCCCACCTGAGCCGGTTCAGACCAGTCTAGGCCGGGTTTTTTTTTAACACCATTATTCCACAGGTAGCTTCTGACCATGTTCTAAAACTTTAATACTTTTCACACATAACACACTTTTTGTCTTTAACATTCTTTTGTCACACTCTATATATTTTAAAACATACTTTTATCTTCAGTCAATTATAGGTAACATCATACTTTGTCTGGCATGCAACATTAGTTTTCTGTGTAGATTCAACCAATATAATGAGTGCACAAGTTAGCTGTATGGCATACATCAAAACAAATTCATAACAGATGGCACATCTAATGAAGAAAAGGGCATTATCTTTCTGTAGTTGCTCTACCTCGAGTAGGAGTTGTTGGTAGTGAGCGCAGCGCTTTGAGTAGTCAGACTAGAAAGGCGCTATATAAGTACAGACCATTTATCATTTGAGCAGTATCCTTCATTAATTGCTCAACCTCGAGGAGAAGTTGTCGGTAGTGAGCCTGTCTCCTGCTACTACACCTCTTGGTATTGTGTAGCCTAATTTCTTTGACTCTCTCGGTGCACAACATGTAGGCTTCCACTTCTGGTAGGTCAGCCACTAGGTGTCGAAATTCCTGTAGTGTGAGATTGGCCAGGTAGCGAGGATCTCTCATTTTGATAGCAGTTGTATCTCTGTTGGTGACGTCAGGGTAGGCTCTGTTTTGGTGTGTTGAGCCTGGCCGGCAATGCTTGTGGAAGGCTGTGGTTGTGGATCTGCAAAAGGTGATGGCGGAGGACTGAGTCCCTCCTGGGATAGCCATGCCACATCCATGTCTTCTAACACTGATGGAGAGATGGGGATAAGCAATGGTGGAGTGGAAGGGGAATACACTGAGCTTGGAGGAGAGGGTGACCCATCCTCCTTCCTCCATTAAAAAAGCATATTCTGCTAGGTCAGGACGTGGTTCCTCTTTCATAAGCAGTTGGCGTAACAGTGCAGGGTGGGCTTCCTGACTTTGTCCGGTCTGGGATAGCACCATGTGCTCCGATGGTACTGGGTGTAAGGTCCTGGCATTAGTTCTGGTCCTGCGCCTGAGAGACCTGGAACACATCTTGGCCGGTACCACTGAGGACCCTATGCCTGGTCCCATCGCATCAAAGAGAGTCACCTTAAGCCTATTCTGAGGTTGTATTTGGGGCCTGAGGTAAGGGCCATGACTTTCCTGGAGTTGTATTTGTGGGGGCCCATAAAAGGGTTGACTGGTTGTCCAATTGTGGCCATAGCCTTCCGCCATGATTATCTAGTGAAATAACACGTTATTTTATCTTCGTCAGGCAACCTTTAGCATAAGCCATATAATATAAACTTGTATGGCTACCTGTATGAATCAAGAGTCTGTCAGTATACAGGTTGTAACTGTAATTACACCTACCAGAAATCCATTCTATATCTTCCCTCCCACGCTTTCCTAGTGTGGCATGGATGCTACATGGCATGCCTGTCGTCATCACTCAACCAAAACACATCTACTAGAGGTCGCATTCCCCCTGAAATAGTTAAGATTTTGCATTGTATTGGAGATGCTCTATCACGCATAATTAAGAGGCATACACTACCTGCTGACATTGAAACTAGTCAGGATTTATAGTGCATCATAGCACAGAGACAGCACTGGTAAAAATTACAAATTACCTTTTTAATTGCATCAGACAATGGACTTTACTCTGTACTTGTCTTGTTAGATCTTAGTGCTGCGTTCGACACCATTGACCATTACATCCTATTACAGAGACTGGAACATGTAATTAGCATTACAGGAACCGCACTAAGCTGGTTTAAATCCTATCAGATCGATCTCAGTTTATACATGTTAACGGTGAGTCCTCGGTGCACGCCAAAGTTGTGCTTGGACTGATTCTATTCACCTTTATACTGTATATGCTTCCTCTAGGCAATATTAGGAAACACTCCATAAACTTTGCCATTTGCGGATGATACCGAATTATATCTATCGATCAAGCCAAATGAAACTAACCTAAACTTCAAGCATGCCTTAAGAACATAAAAACCTGGATGACCTGCAATTTTCTGATGTTAAACTCAGACAAAACTGAAGTTATTGTACTTGGCCACAAACACCTCAGAGACACAATATCTAAAGACATAGTTAAATTTTATTTATATAGCACCAATTCATAACAGAAGTTATCTCATTGCACTTTTCCTATAGAGCAGGTCTAGACCTTATAATATTAATTACAGAGACCCAACAAATCCCAGACAAATGTAGTTGCTCTAGATGGCATTGCCCTGGCTTCCAGCACCACCGTAAAGAACCTTGGCGTTATCTTTGATCAGGATTTTTCCTTTAACTCTCACATTGACATCAAGGACTGCCTTCTTTCACCTATGCAACATTGCAAAAATCAGGCACATGCTGTCGCAAAATGATGCAGAAAAACTAGTGCATGAATTTGTTACTTCTAGGTTGGACTATTCCAATTCCTTTTTATCAGGCTGCCCGAATAAGTTCCTTATGACTCTCCAGTTGATCCAGAATGCTGCGGCACGTGTACGGACAAGAACTTGGAAAAGAAATAAAATTTCTCCAATATTAGCGTCTCTGCACTGGCTCCCAGAATGTAGGGTTACTTGTGGTTCCTAGAGTCTCCAAAAGTAGATTGGTAGCCAGAGCCTTCAGTTATCAAGTTCCCCTCCTGTGGAATCACATCCCAATTTGGGTTCGGGAGGCAGACACCATCTCCACATTTAAGAGTAGGCTTAAGACTTTCCTCTTTGATAAAGCTTATAGTTAGGGCTGGCTTGGGTGAGCCCTAAACCATCCCTTAGTTATGCTGCTATAGGCCTAGACTGTCGGGGAGACTTCCCATGATGCACCTCTTTCCTCTCTCCTCCTCTCCATCTGTATGCATTTTTATCCTATTACTGCATGTTACTAACTCGACATCTTCTCTCTCCAGTAATTCTGTGCTTTCTCGTTTCTCTCCTCTCTCCTTCTGTCACTTTCAGCAGGTATTTCTGCCTCCGGAGCTGCAGAGACTGGATCTGTGGTTGTGGGCCACTTCCTCCCCCCGCTTTTTTGCTCGACAACTGCTACTACAGTTGTTATTAGCTCTGTTACTAATACGGTCATTATTATTCCTATTTATTATTATTATTATTATTATTATTATTATTATTATTTTATTTTATTATTATTATTAGATTAATAATAATATTAATGTTACCACTACAATTATATTACTATTTTAAACAACATTTTCTAGGCGGTATTTCATTGTGCCTCCCTCTCCTCCTTGGGTCTCTGTAAATAATATTATATTGTGTACGGTCTAGACCTGTGCAATGAGATAACTTCTGTAATGAATTGGCGTTATATAAATAAAATTGAACTGAATCCTACAGCACGTCAGGAAATTCTTCCTTTACCTGTAACAAATTAACAATCTTAGTTATCTGCCAAAGGTTCTGATTAATTTTCTGCTATTTTGCCAATGCTCTATGCTCTCTTTATTAGTTACTGTCCACTCCTGAGCAGTAGAGACGCAGGAGTGAGGACACATTTGTGGTTGGAACGAACCTACTAAGTACATTTACTCAAGTAGTGCTCTTAAGTACAAATTTGAGGTACTTTACTAGGTTTTTTACTTGAGTATTTTCTTTTCATGCCACTTTCTACGTCTACTCCACTACATCTATCTGACAGTTCCAGTTGCTAATTACTTTACAAATTAAGGTTTTTGCACACAAAACATATTAATAATTTATAAAATATGATGCTTTGTTATAAATTAAACTACTCAACAGCTTATACAAGTATAGCTGAAACAATTAGTTTACTGACAAACGACAAAGAACCAATCGGGAACTACAGTATTCTGATCGTCACTTTTTTCATGTAAAAACATTTAATGGTTCCAGCTTCACAAATGTGAAGATTTGTCGCTTTTTCTTTTAACCATTTTAGTGATTTGATTGTATTAAGTTTTACAGACCTAACAATTAATCAGTTAATGAAGAAAATAATCAGCAGACCAATCCATAATTAAACAATCATTAGTTGCAGTTTGATGAGCTCCACCTCAACAACCACAACAGTAAAATCCTATTTATACATTAATGTATAAAGAATAATAATTTTAATGATATAATAGGTAACAGTCTCTTTCAGCACTGAGTACTTTTACTCTTGATACTTTATTTTCAATGCAGTAACTTTTACTTGTAACATTATTTTTTACAGTGCAGTGTTAGTATTTTTGCTTAAGTAAAGGATTTGAATACTTCATCCTGCTACTGCTCCTTTGTCTGTAATATGCTCCAGCAATATCACCTCTTCTTTACTGTTTCCTTCATCCATCAACATCTATCAGCTTCACAAAAAATATGTACAACAGTTTTACGATTACTTCACAAAAAATATGTACATTGAGACTTAAACACAGTTTTAAGATTATAATGCATGCTCTTTCTATCTAACCTCATATCTATTTTTCAACATTAACACATGGACATCTATTATACACACTTCTTGCCAGGACCGCCCTCTTAGCGGCTGCACAAAACAACCTGGTCACAGCCCTGGTGACTCGTGCACTTCTTATTTTGTCGCTACCTCAGCGACGCAAACAAGAGCTTCTCTGCTCTTCATAAATCAGCCCCCTGCCTGTTCAGTCCCTTCCCGAACTGGTGTGCTTCAGGACACAGCTGGAACACTACAGAGATAAAAGGCGGTAGCCACAGACAAAGAATTTGCAGAAAAATGGCTCTGCTTACCTTTAAACTTTTGTGTGGGCCTGTTGTCTGAGATGCAGGTTGGGGTCTTCAGATCCCTAACCCTTTTCACACCATTATTCCACAGGGAGCTCCTGACCATATTCGAAAATGTTAATAGTTTTCACACATAATACACTTTATATGACTTTAACATACTTTTGTCACACTCTCTATATTTTCAAACATACTTTTATCTTCAGTCAATTATAAGTAACATCATACTTTGTCTAGGCATGCAACATAAACTTTCTGTGTAGATTCAACCAATATAACGAGTGCACAAGTTACAACGTATTCATAACACATGGCACATCTAACGAAGACAAGTAATGTTATAAATGCAATTTACTACATCAAGGACCTGAGGGCCCGTGACGGCACATGGAGAGTTACGAGGTCAGAAATATAGCTCGGGGCCAAACCATTCCGGGCTTCAAAAGTGATAAGTAAAATTTTAAAATCAACTCTAAAACTAAGAGTCATCCAGTGTAAAGACGACAGGACAGATGTAATGTGCTCTCGTTTTCTGGTTCCTGTTAAAATCCTGGCAGCTGCATTTTGGATCAATTGTAAAGAGGAGAGAGACTTTTTGCTGCAGATGGACAAAAGGGAGTTGCAATAATCTAGCCACAATTAAATAAAAGCATGTATGACTGTTTCAAGGTTTTTGGTAGACAGGAATGGCTTAATTTTAGAAATGATCCTAAGTTGAAAAAAACATGATTGTATGATCACTTTGATATGGCTGTTCAAAGTGAGGTTGCTGTCAATTAAAACACCAAGTTTTCTATATTGCGCAGTAATGAGATTGCAACAATCTTCTCTGGGACTTTGGCTAAAAAAGGAAGTTTAGAGATAGGTCTAAAATTGTAAAAATAATTAGAATTGAGTCTGGGTTTCTTTAACAGGGGCTGAACAGAAGCATTTTTGAAATAGCAGGGCACTGTAATAGAGGAAAGGGAGCTTTCTAAAATGTTCAGTATATAGAGACAAATTGTGTTGAAAAATCGAAGGGGGAGAATGTCCAGAGGACAGGAGGAGGGGTTCATTCTGTTGACAATTTCTAACAGTTTAGGTTGAGAGACAAGGTTGAAGAGATCAAAGCAAGAATTCAGCCTAGTGGGTAAGAGTACTACACTCTCTGATACTAAGTGGTAAAGAATTCCTCATCCCAGATGCCCTAACTGAGAAAGAACTTGACCAACAGTCCCCTGTAGTGGAGACTTGAGCCAACTGGTCATGATGTAAAACTGTGAATGATCATATAACAATAAAATTGTGAATGATCTTATTATATGTCAAAATGACTGTCTATCCCTGTGCTTTCAGAAAATATATCTAAAAACCGTAAAATACATAAATTACTAAAAATTAAGAAAAACTGGTTGCACTTTATTTTACGGTACACTAATAAGACGTAATAAGCCATTCTTTATATCATATTAGAAACTGGAAATAATATGTTCTTTATTAGACAGTTGTTTTGGAGATGGCAAAGACTGAGCATCCTTGGATGTATAGGGAGACATCTCGGGCCATACTGGGCCACCAGTATGGAGCCTGAAGGAGCGAGAGAGTTCGCTGGCTGCCTGGGTGTCCAGAGCCCGGGAAAGCATGCAGTGAGCCCAAAAGGTCTTTCCGTAAAGTGGTGGGTACGTAAATCTTACCCTCTGGGCCTCCCAGCGGAGCGGGTTCGGAAACTGTGGTGGCGCGTATCTGATCATCCAGGTCCCATTGAATGGGGCTGACGAGTATGGCTGGAGGGAGGATGGGCTCAGGTGTAGAAGGTTCTTCAGGAGCATGGATTCGTGAGAGTGAGTCGGCCTTTACATTCTTCTCTCCAGGTCGATAGGTGATGGTAAACTGAAAGCGTGTAAAGAACAGAGCCCAGCGGGCTTGGCGAGGGTTGAGTCTCTTGGCTGAGCGGAGGTATTCGGAGGCAAGCCCAACGGAGTTCCTCGAGGGCGGCTGGGACCAGGGGAAGAGGATAGGGAAGCTTGACTGTTTGACTGTTGAGGGGCCGGTAATCAATGTAGGGCCGCAAGCCTCCGTCCTTCTTGCCCACGAAGAAGAAGCTTGATGCCGCAGGAGAGGTTGAGGGTCGGATGAAGTTCTGTTGGAGAGCCTCCTGGATGTAGTCCTCCATAGCCTTGCGCTCCGGAATGGGCAGGGGATAGACACGTCCTTTAGGTGGAGTGGCCCCAGGCAGCAGGTCTATGGCACAGTCCCATGGCCGATGAGGTGGTAAGCTGGTGGCTGCCTGTTTACTGAAGACATCCTGGAATGCCAAATAGTCAGATGGGATCTCGGGGGCATTCTGAGTTTCAGGACTCTCCACATGGGTGGAATGTACGTGAAAGGTAAATTCACTCACCGGAGGTTTAGGAATTTTGGAAATGCAATTTTGAAAGCAGGCAGGACTCCAACGCAGAATTTCACTGGACTCCCATTGGACTTCCGGAGAGTGTTGAGTGAGCCAGGGGCGTCACCAGGATGATGTCGACGGTGGGTCCCTCCAGTACCAGAAATGAGATGAGTTTGCTATGCAGACATCCTACTTGTAATGTGATGGGTGGTGACTTGAATCTGACCCTTCCATGTCCTAGCAGTTTTTCCTGGATGGTTTCCACTTTAAGTTCCTCATGACGTTGAAAAGGTAACTCCAGTCTTCTTTGCAGGTTCGGCAGACACGTCACTAAGGAGTTTTGGGTGGGTAACTGCTCTGGAAGCGCAGAGAAGCGTGTAGGATTGTAATTCTGCCTCCTGGTCTCAACTCTGAGTTGTCATGGTTTTGGTCCACTGATAAACTTGGCCAGATTTCTGGATATGAGAGCTGCTCCATCCAAAGTGGGATGAATGCCGTCTCTCCTAATCAGACCAGGTCTTCCCCAAAAAGACCGCCAATTATCTACAAAGCCCACATCATAAAGACATGCGGCTAAACATGTCATCACTGGTCAGGTTTGGCAGGGGCCCAGAGAAAACTACGGATTCCGACATTGTCTTTGCATATGTACACACTGACTCAACATTAACTTTAGTGACCTCCGATTGGCGTAATCGGGAGTCGTTACCGCCGACGTGAATAACAATCTTACTGTATTTACGTTTATCCTTAGCCAGCAGTTTTAAATAGGATTCTCTGTTGCCTGCTCTGGCCCCAGGAATACATTTGACTATGGTTGCTGGTGTCGCTAACTTCACGTTTCTCAAAATAGAGCTGCCAATAATTAGAGTTGGTTTCTCAGTGGGTGTGTCGCTGAGTGGGGAGAACTTGTTAGAAACGTGAACAGGTTGGTGGTGAACCGTGGGCTTCTGCTTAGGGCTATGCTTCCTTCGGACAGTTACCCAATCTCCCTGGAGACGGCTAACAGGAGCTACCTCTGGTCGGTCTGCACCGGCTAATGGGGGCTGGCTAACTACAGCAGCTAATGATTGAGTTCCCATGGTGCGGAACCGCGTTTCCAATTCACTAAGCCTTGCCTCCAACGCTACGAATAAATTACATTTATTACATGTAATACATACATACATAAACAAATGTACTCATTGATTGATTGTTTGTGTATTGCAGTTTGCTTGACACTGGTGCTTCACAGCGGGGACGCTGGGCTGTTCACCTTGTCGTTCGCCTGGGAACGAGCCACTAATGTGCATTGATTCATGACTATCAAAATATAGTCATAGTAGTCATAGTCATATAGTCAAATTATTTGTTAATTGAGGAGTATAATTTTAGACTCATACTAAGTTAACTGCAATAGTAAACTGAAATCTGCCTATGCACAAACTTACCTCTGCCTGTTCTCCTTCTCCCAGGGTGTTCGGGCGAAAGAATTCCCTGGGGGGCTCGCACACTGACTATTAGTTCCGAGAGAGTAACAATAAGCAGGAAGTGGGTAGAGGGGAGTTTACACACCCAAATATAAACCTAATAAATACCAGTAAATATATATGATAAATAAATACATTCATACATACAGTATAACCGAACTCCCCTCTACCCACTTCCTGCTTGTTGTTACCATCCCAGAACTATTAATAGGTGTGCGACTATTATAAAGGCTATGTCCGATATAATATGGCATTAAATTAGTCTAATTACAGCCTGTGTTGTCTAATTAAGCTACAGTATCATAGGCCAATGTTGGCAGCATTAAATGTGGTGTCTAATATAGCATAATTTGGTAGTAAGGGTAGAAAAGCCTTGTGAAGCAGCTGGGATGAGAATCAGCTCTTCCAAATCTGAGGCCATGGTTCTTGACCGGAAAAAGGTGGCTTGCCCTCTTCGGGTGGGCGGGGAGTCCTTGCCTCAAGTGGAGGAGTTCAAGTATCTCGGGGTCTTGTTCACGAGTGAGGGACGGATGGAGCGTGAGATTGACAGGCGGATCGGTGCAGCGTCTGCAGTGATGCGGGCGCTGTACCGGACCGTTGTGGTAAAGAAGGAGCTGAGTCGAAAGACAAAGCTCTCGATTTACCGGTCAATCTACGCTCGGTCAATCTATCCGGCCCCGGATAAGCGGAAGAAGATGGATGGATGGATGGATGGGTAGAAAAGCGTCTAACAGCATATTTTGGATCTGATATGGTATTGTATTTGATTTAATTAGACTATGATCTTGTAATATGGTGTCTAATTGTGTATTAGGGTGTCCTATTTGGTTTCTAATTACAGTATAATTTGGTATAATAGTGTGTGGGTATAGTATATTTTGGGTCTAATACAGCATTATATGCGGCTTCTAATTACAGCATAATTTACGTGTATGGTGTCTAATAAAGAACATACTATTTCTAGTTTCGGTCTAATATGATACAAAGTATGACTTATATGTTTTTTTCATTTTTTCTCTGTAGGGTCCTTTCTGTAATGTTGTCACATTGACACTTATAATAACAATCTGAGCTTGTCAATGGCAAAAACAAGCACTTTTAGTGGACGTACATTGACAGTGCGCTATTGTCTGGAAGGATTACATTACAGCCTGTTTCTCCGCTGCTGGTTACAGTGCTCTCGCTCAATTCTGGACCAATTTCAAAACTTGTTCCCATTAATGACTGAGACACAAACATGGGAAAATAGGATCCAGGTTGAAAAATACTGAATTTTCCCTTTAAGGCCATTCACACTAGAATCTAAAAGGTGAAATTTTGACACAATTTCAATTAATTCCATTCCATTCATCAAGCTTAGCCACACCTATTTCACATGGATGAGCGAATGTCACTTTGTGGTGTGACCACTGCTATATACTGCTGGTCAGTGAGCTGTGTTTGACGGAGGTGCTGTCCAAACATGAACAGAAAAGTTGTTTTTTTATTAAAATAGGCATCTGAGGTCTGCTTCATGCACTTCACAGCAGGTGTTAAAGCAATCCACCCCGCAGTGAGGAAATACAAGAATTCAGGGCATTGTTTCTTTCTGCTCTTTTATTTTTACACAGTTCTTTGGGGTACAGTAGACACTAAATATGATGTACTGACTAACAATATCATGAAATATTGATAGGAGCCATAATGAACATGACTCATATTGCTTTGTTGTGTCATTAGTGGATAAAAACCACCGCCTCTGCAGGTACTTCAGCAGCATTGTGTGTGCAGCCAGGTGAATCTGCTGCTCAGCATGAAAATAATTGTGGCATGTGTTTGTGTCTGCTGTCTTCCATGTTTTTAACAGAGATGGCATTCATCCCAGTCCATACGGCACCCATGCCCTAGCTGCCAACAGTGTTCATGCTATCGCCTATGCACATGGCAAATCATTCCTGCAGCACACCTGGACACAGACACATCACGTCACTGAACGGAACTCTTCCTCACTGTCACTGACATTCTCCATCTCGCTCACTTGCTCCACCCACCGGTGTACAAAGCCATCTCCTCCCAGTGCTGTTTCACATAGTTTTGATATTCCTGTTATCATAACGCCTAGGTCTGTCAACCAAAACACGCACATCTCACACAGAAATATTAATAATCTATTAAAGATTTGGATGAATGCATGAATTTTGCATGTTCCTGTTCGACAACTGCTACTACAGTTGTTGTTATTGGCTCTGTTGCTGATGCTGACATTATTTTTCCTATAGCTGTCATTCCTGTCAGGTTCAAGATACCTAGAACATTTAAATCATATACAAGGAAAGAAAGACAAAGGCATTAACTTAAGTTTTACTCGAGGAGAGTAAGCATAGATGCATTCAGTTACATATCCTACTCACTCTGAAGTGCATCCATGCAGCCTCCTCTTTTTTATTCAGTTTAGGAGATTCCCTGTTACATAGTTTTCTAAAGGGTGGGGGAAGTATATACTACTACAATAAGAAAAGAAACAAAGTGATGTTGTCAGGTCTATCTCGTGAGAGCGGCCTTGGGGCCAGCCACAACTCATGAGACCATCTGGTGCGGTGTCAGCCTGCCCTGTCGGTCATAGGATGGCAGGGTGCATTCCTGTTATTCTCACAGACACAAGTTTAATAACACACATATACACACAGCATTGCTGTGTACTTTAAAGGCTACTAAGAACAAAACATAAATGGGATAACTTATGTACATTTTATTCTAACATTTCCTCCTGTTATCACATTTTGTTCTCAAATTCTCATATCACTCAATCAGTCTCTTCGCTAGATTTTCGACTGCAAGATCATTTTTATGAGTCTGGCAAAATGTTTACACTCAGAGTGTGTGTTAGGTTACTTACAGGGGCGACTCATAGTCACCTGGATCAGAGAACAAATGAGGCCAACATTCTGATTCTTCATCTGTGTTGTCATCGTTATCTCGGTTTTGTTGCAGGAGTGGATACATCTGAGTTAAGCGGTCCTCCATAGGTGAAATTGCTGTGGTGATGAGACGAGTAGACAAAGAACGCAGGCACGGAATACAACAACATCCACATAAGGTCAATATTGCAGCAAAGACTGCTAGAGATATTAGAATTGAGGACACCAAGGTTCGGTATTTCCCAAAAGCATCCAATTTTATTACTAATTTATTAATATTAACACTACAATTACTATTCTACTATTTAAAAAAAAATTCTGTCTCTGTAATTAATATTAAAAGAGTACGGTCTAGACCTGCTCTATAGGAAAAGTGCAATGAGATAACTTCTGTTATGAGTTGGCGCTATATAAATAAAATTGAATTGAACTTTAGCTCCCAGCACAAATACACTTAAAATGGCACTCTTCAGTGTGAGAGCTCTATCCATTAAGACTTTTATTTTAAATGATTTTATTTCGTCTGCCAACCTAAATATTATGTTTTTAACTGAATCTTGGTTGCATACTAATGACCATAGCCAGCTTATTGAACTGTGTCTGCCACACCATGATTGTTTCAATCAACCCAGGGTCGGTGGTGGCCTAGTGAGTGTGTATAGGAAGAGCTTCAAATGTTATCAAGTAGCTTGTGATGAATTTTCTTCCTTTGAAGTTCTCACTTTTAAACTTGCCAGTCTCTATCTGATTATATTTGCCATGAATTATCGCCTCCCAAAACCACCTGGCAGCTTTTCAGCAGAACTCCCTGATTTTTTATCCACTCTTGTTATAAATTATGACAGAGTTGTTGTTTGTGGCCATGTTGATGACTCCACTATTGTTCATGCTACTGTTTTTTAAAACATTGCTACTTTTTTTTTTAACTTTAAACAGTATATGTGCGGACAAACACATAACCGTGGTCATACATTGGACCTTGTATTTACCCTGGGTATAAAAATATCCTCTGTGGAATCACTGGATATGATGGTATCCAACCACAATTAGTATAGTTTTTAACTGTGAATCACCAGTTATTCATACAGTCTTACCCCGCTCCTCGTGCACTCGCATTTTTAATGAGCAAAGCATCTCAAAGTTCTGCGCCTTGTTTGATAGTCAAAGCCTACACCTGTCTGATTATTCCCACACCAGTGATCTGGCCAACCATTTCATTTCCATCTGCTTGTCTTCACTAAATATTATTGCACCTCTTAAGGTTAGGTCTGAGTCCTCAGAAAGAAAGCAGCCTTGGATAAACAGCAATATTTGCAGCTGTAAAAGGGAATGTAGGAAAGCAGAGCGTAAATGGAAAAAATCCAAGTCTCCAAGTACACTACAATATTATGAAGGAGCTAATATTACACTACAACAATATGGTTAAGGATGCGAGAACACACTATTTTTCAGAACTTATATCTATCAACAAATCCCTAGATTTTTATTTAAGACTATTGATCAGTAAATCCAGCCCCTCCTTGTGCCCCAGCTGAAAGTGATGCTGATTGTGAATTGTTTCTAACTCTAACGCTAACCCCTAATCGCCACATACTCTGATGTCCTTCACCCACAACAAAATAGTTTAAACCAGTTTTATAATACCTTGTCTGAACTTTTAGAAACAGTATCTAGCCTATTTCTTGCCACTTGAACTGATTTTTAGGGGCATTTACTAAACTCAGAAATAATGTATAATTATTACGTTACATTGTCAAATAAAAACTTTATTTGTGGCACAAAGATTTGTTTTATTTGAAAAAATACCAAGGGGGAATAGCAACAAAAAAAGAGCATTCAAGGGTACTTTTGGTCCAAGCTCTGTTCATTTCTGACCAGGCCTCTGTCATGCTGCTGCTACACTTTCTCTTTCCCCCGGTCGGCTGTAGAGAATATAGATGAATTGTTGAGAATTATTCAATTTGGCAGAGCGTTCCTATTTTAACCGGTGTGGCTTTTCTAGCCTTTAAGGCACTGTTTTTGCAGCCAGTGAGTTGAGTCAGAGAGCAAGGTACACACACACAGGGAGAGTATTCAATTCAATTCAATTTTATTTATATAGCGCCAATTCATAACAGATGTTATCTCATTGCACTTTTCCTATAGAGCAGGTCTAGACTGTACTCTTTATAATATTATTTACAGAGACCCAACAGAGTAGGGAGACGAGATGAGTCGGAGAAAAAAGTTCACATGGCGTGCTCTAAAAAGAGAAAAGTAGACAGCGAAAACAGAGCTATTAAAATCAAGAATGGACATACACTTTCAATCTTCCCACATGCAGTTCAAATTTAGTGTGTCTCATATGTTCCGAGATTGTGGCGATTATTAAAAGCAGCATGGTGAAGCGCCACTACGAGACAAAGCACAGAGCATCGTTTGAGCAGGTTAACAAGGGGAACGGATTTTGGTCATTTTGCTAATGAGGGGGATGTGCTGGATACCTCCCTCCCTCAAAACTATAGACCAATTTCACTAAAGTTACCTTTCATATCAAAACAATTAGAAAAAAGTGTCATAACAATTTGTCTCTGCTCTGGAAAATAACAAAATTTCTGAAAAGTTTCAATCTGGTTTCCAGAAGTATCACAGCAGTATCCCTGCTCAAGGTTACCAACAACCTTTTAATGGCCTCCGATGATGGCATGTGCTCAGTCCTTGTACTGCTGGACCTTATCGCAGCCTTTGACACAATTGACTACCGCATCCTGTTGGACAGACTGAGGCACTGTGTGAACTGTGGCACTGTGTCTTTTCATTTTCTTCTGTTAAAGGTCCAGTGTGGAGGATTTAGTCTCATCTAGCAGTGAAATTGAAGTTAGAAACCATTTAAATACCGCTTGTCTCACCCTCCCCTTCCATGCATGCAGGAGAAACTACGGTGGCTGCGAAACTCGCGAAAAACGCAAACAGCCCTATCTAGATCCAGTGTTTAGTTTGTCCGTTCTGGGCTACTGTAGAAACATGCCAATGCAACATGGCGACCTCTGTGGAAGGGGACCTTCTCCCTCTGTAGATATAAAGAGCTCATTCTAAGGTAATGAAAACACAACGATTCTTATTTTTAGGTGATTGTACACTAATGAAAACATACTTAGAAATATTATATTCCATTTCTGCCAATAGCTCCTCCTAAATGTTACACACTGGACCTTTAAGTATAGTGTCCCTCAGGGGTCAGTTTTGGGACCAATTTTATTTTCTTGCTTCCATGCTTCCACTTGGGCACATTATTCATAGACATGGTATATCTCTCATCTTCATGCTGATGATACACAGAAGTACCTGCCCGTTAGAGCCACAGACCCTGGAATGCTGAGGTCACTCAGAATGCCTCTTTGATGTCAAAAACTGGATGTCCTTTAGTTGAACTCAAACAAAACAGAGCTCCTTGTCATCGGGTCCCAGCGCCTGACAAAACAAATTCTGCCATCTGCTGGTTCCCTATGGGATCGCATTAAGCCTGTTGCAAGGAATCTTGGCATCTGGTTTGACAGTAATTAACTTTTGAGCAGCACACCACAAAGCTTGTGCAATCGTGTTTTTATCATCTTAGAAATATCTCAGAAATATCTATCTTAAAGACCAGTTTACACGCCTTCATCTCATCGCGCCTGGATTACTGCAACTTTTACTTGTCTTAACCAAAAATATATTGATCGACTTCAGACTGTACAGAACTCAGCTGCCAGGCTTTTAACCAGAACCAAGAAACGTGATGACGTAACTCCTGTTTTAGCCTCTTTACACTGGCTCCCAGTATGTTTTAGAATAGAATTTAAGATTTTACTGATTACTTTTGAGGCTCTTCATGGCCTTTCTCTTTCAGCTATATCTCTGACCTCTTTGTACCATTCGTGCCAGTACATACTTGGACTTTGAAAACTAAAGGGGCCAGAGCGTTTTCAGTCAGGGCCCTTAGGCTATGGAAATATCTGCCTGAGGAAATCAGGTCGGCTGAGTCAGTGATCTCCTTTAAGTTCCTTCCTTAAAACATTCTTTTATCGGAGACAGCCTTTTATTTCCTTAAAAATGATTCCTTCCTTAATCCTGTTCCTTAATCCTATTTCGTGCCTTTTCCTACACTTCATTGGTTTTTATACACCAAATTGTTTTAATCTGTTTTCTTTTAAAAACCTGATGAGTTTTCTTTTGCTGCCTTTGTGAAGCACTTTGAAACGTGGATTTTGAAAAGTGCTGTATAAATAAAGATTAGTATTATTATTATGTTTACAAACAGGTGACAAAATATTACACTGGCAATGCAGTCATATGAGCCTAATGATAATTCATAAAGTTTGTTCCACGTGGCATGAGAGAGGAAATCAACCAAACAACAACAACAACACTGAAGCTTCATGAAAGGAATTAGAAAGACTGATTTCCAGGAGGGAAGTGAAGGATTGGTCACAGGACGGTGATTCAAGGCAGTTCACTAGCAATGGCTCTGCCAGGGCTAACACCAGTGAGGCGTCCCTCAGTATTAATGAGGCTAACCGTCTTTGTGCCAAATTTGATGCCAAGGATTTCTCAGTGTCGGTTTTCTGCTTTAATTGGTATTGACTGAGCACAGATACCATGTCAGCATGTGCTGACCAAAATTATATTGGAAGTTTGCTACCACTATTAATTCATCATCATGAACAAATATCTTAAAGGAACAGTTACATTTTTGGGAAATACACTTTGTCGCTTTCTTTCTGAGAGTGTGATGAGAAGATCTCATGTTTAATCTCGTGTGTGTTTGTGTGTTACCCGGAGCCGGAGCCAGGAAGTGGTTAGTCTATCTTAGCACAGCTAGTCTGACTCCTTCCAAACTTCAAAAATACACCTAGCTAGACTTTTAAAGCTCACTAATTAACACGCTATATCTTGTTTGTTTAATCTGTACAAAAGACGAAATGTAAAAACAACTGAGGAACAACTTGCTATCAGTTGGATTTACCAGTCCTCTGCTCTTGATTAGTAACTTAATCCCATAACCTCATGAAAGGTAAGTTAACTAAGCCACTGTTATACTAATGGTAAAGGTGAAGAAAAATCAATGTGTGACACACTGTTGTTGGAAAAGTTAGTTATCAATGGTTGGTGTATTTTTTCAACACCACTGTGGTTTTACATCTTAGAGAAAAAGCAAACTGTGGTTGGAGCATTTTTCTGCTGAGTGCTGCCGTACTGTATGTACATTAAGTTAATGCAGAGGTCCATTAAGTGGTTAATGGGGTTTGACTGCCGGGGAAATGAGCCATGACAAATGAGGAGATGTCCTAATGGATGGACAACTTCAGCCACTGAGCCAGATAGTTTGATGGAGGGGGACGGGACATCAGGCTCTGCTCCAAATCTTCTTCTCCAGCTGCAATATTCTATTTACAAAGAGGATGAATCATTTTTCTCACAGGAATTAAGTCAGATTTTACTTAAAACTGTTCTCAGAACAAAACTGACCGTAAGATAGTCCTATTTAATGGCAAAGAATGTCGTTGGTCTGGTGATAGTCTATATTTTTCGAACAATTCACAAATCCTATGTGCCAAGCAAAACCAACACTGAATGTATCTACTAACAAGCATTGTGTTTGTATCCAAAGCCTGATATATCGTCTACTCTGTGCCATAGAGCTCCATTGATATGGTTTTAAATACTGGAATAATAATAATTTTAAAATTACATTTTTAATTAAATATCATTATATGTAGCGTTACTGACTAATATTACCAGCTAATAAAATAGGCTACTACCATATAAACCATATAAAGGACATTTTATTTTTTTATTGTAAGTATGCAAAACATTTATGTGACATGATGAACACCTTAGCTCTCATTGAACATTTGAATGTAATGAGGAACCTTTTTAAAAATCAAGTGTATATCACATTAGAACCAATAGGCTAATCAGTATACTAACTAACCAACATACCAGTGAAACACATTACCTAACGGCTAACAATTTAGAATTATGCTAGTGGACTTTTGCATGTTCATTTCACACCCTAAACTCACCACTAGATGTACTGTGCTGTGGTGTGTGTCAGTATTCCCCTCTACAAAATGATGCTCACATTATACAATACATTCACAGGACAGAATTTAGGTCACTAAAGTTTACCCTCCTGAACATTTTCACACTTTAGAGGCTATGTCTGTCTTCCTGGTGCACGACACAAATATGTACTGCCATTATATTGTTGGCACAGCAACATGCAAGCATTCGCACATTGTGAATAGCAAACGTTGAGGGTTACAGCAGAGAAAGTTTTGTCTCTAGATAAGCTTTGGTTTCAGTATCTTCCGCAAAGTCTGGTGCACATGTGTGCAGGCACAAACTCCATCAAGAGTCTCTACAGCTCACAGAGCCGCCTGCCAGCTGATCCAGGGGCACGTTCAATCTGAAAACGGTGTGCACCGTTTTGCTACGGTTTCCGGCTTGAACGACATGTTTCCTCGAAATGTGTGAGGTATGTTTTCAGTCGTTTGGTGGGTGTTACCCAATCAGCAGCGGCGTGCATATAAACACTGCCGTATTAAAAAGGCACTTCACTGCAGTGCGCTTGCTTAAGGCATTGTAAATGACCATAGTCCTGATGGCTTTCTGATTTGTCAGTCCTTTTACTGTTGCAAAGTACATTTTTATTTCATGCTTGAAATGGTGAATATTAGGTTTCTTTTCAGACCGTTGACATTTATGGATGTGGAATTTACCATATAAAATGAGAAGGTTTAAAATAAAGACATAACTTCTGTCCAGATCATAAGAATAACATCTCTTTTCTGTAAATGAATCTTAGTCCCACATAACATATAAAATATATTTTCAACATAAATCCAGAAGAATTGAACATAAATGCATTCAAAAAATAAACGTGTAATTGTTCCTGTGCCACTATTACAGAATACACAGGATTCAGAAAGATCATTCCTGTATTTTTTCAGAAAGTGGTTTGTTGGATAGATTAAATGTAGAATTTTAAAATACACTTCCGTAACTTATTGTTGACAAGGTATTTGTTACGGTAAGTCCAAATCAATTCGCAATTAATGTTCTCAAAAAGATTATTCCGATAGTGTTTCCTACGAGAAGTGGCAGGGCAATGTATCATATGCCTGAAAAATCTGTTGTTACATTTGTTATCCTTTCTGTCGATGCCATTTAACAAAACGTGTGTTTTGAACATTGACTGTTCATTAGAAACATTGCGGCCCTGCAACAGTCCCTGAAACATGCAGGTACTGCATCAAATACTATGCTATATCTTGTGCGTATTGGGGTACCAAACGTCTTTAAGAATTCAGTGTATGTAAGTAAGTGACCTTTCTCATTAATCAGTTGTGATATCATCAAAATATTGTTTTGGAGCCATTTGTCATAGAATATTGACTTATTTTTATACTTTTGATTTTTATTATTCCATATTAAATGCTTGTGGGGAGAAAACTTGTGTGTGTAAATAAGAAGCCAACATAAGAGAGCCTGCCTGTGAAAACTGGATAAATGAAGAGGGAATTTATTCACAGTGAAATGACATTTAAGAAGAAACTTTATACCGCCAGTGTTTTTAAAGATAAAATTTGGATTTACGTACCATAAGTTATCTGTATTCTTAATATAATGTTTAATCCAGTTTAACTTGAAAATTATATTAGATGAATGGAAATCAAGCACATTTAAGCCTCCTTGATTGTATGAATTGCACAAGATATTTCTGTTTAAATAGTGAGGCTTATTTTTCCATATGAAGTTGAATAGAGTCTGTTTTCTTTATTAATGATTTTCGAACATGTAATACTTTGGCCGGATAAACTAAACGTGACAATCCTTCAGTTCTGGATAAAAGTACCCAACCTTTGACTGATAGATCTCTCATGAGCCGCATATCAAATTTATTTTGAATTTTTGGAATGAGGGGTTGGAAATTTGCCTGTACCCTGTCTGCCTGATTTTTACAAATATTAATTCCTAAATATATTACTTCCTCTTTTACTGGAATACCTTCAAATTCTGTTGCATGAATACTGCCATCTTTCAGTAGAAAAAGGGTGCATTTTTTAATGTTTAAGGTCAGCCCTGACACCTTAGAGAACGCATTAAAGGAGAGGTATGTAAGATGTAGTGTCATCTAGCAGTGAGGTTGCAGATTGCAACCAACTGAAGGCGCTTCCCCCTCCCCTCCCCTCCCCTCCCCTTCCAAGCGTGCAGGAGAACCTACGGTGGCCTTCACGTGCCATTGGCCACCTCCAATGATGCCATCTGCGGCAGCATCGAGTCTTCCATCAAGTGAGGAGGTTCTTTTAGCTAGATCGATTTAGAAACTGTATTTAGTTATTCAGTTTGTGAAACTATCGGTCATAGCAACATGTAAGATAGCGAATATTATTGTTACTTGTTCCACATTGTGTTAGCAATTGATTACTAATGTTAGCTAGCTGCTTTGCATGCTAATACAAGCTAACATTAGCTTAGTAATGCTAAAAAGCTACTGTATTCTAGGCGTTTATTCTGATAGTTAGCAGGATACACCTTTTTTTCGCGGTTTGCAGACTGAAAGGCTGGATAGAGCACCTGGTAAAGTGACGTTAGAGGGCGGAGAGGCAGCGATGGTGGAGCAGTCAGGGCCCGAGCAGCGGCTTCTAGAGAAGAAGACAGAGTGGAAGCCCTCGGAAGGGGCCGAGGGGACGTAACGGAGGTTTGTATTTCTAAAGTTATTTTATTAACGTTATATTCCTACCTGGTCTGCATGATATGAACAATACCAATCCAACACAAAGTGGTATTTACATAGTACGTTAGCGCTGTGCTTTACACGTAGCAATGTTACTGTAGTCTGTGGTTTCAGTTTGATGTGCTATAGCAGTGTACAGCGCATCCGGAGACTATTCACAGCGCTTCACTTTTTCCACATTTTGCTGTTACAGCCTTTTCATTATTTTCCTCAAAAATCTACAAACAATACCCCATAATGACAATGTGAAAGAAGTTAGTTTGAAATCTTTGCAAATTTATTAAAAATAAAAAACGAAAAAAAATCACATGTGCATAAGTATTGACAGCTCACAATTAATATCCTTAAGAATTCTATGTTGATTAATCGCCATTTTACGAATGGGAAATTTTGTGTATTCCCAATCTTTGCCACATACTTTTTCCTCCAGTTTCCAGTAATGATTTCTATGGCTTTTTCTTTGAAGAGTTTATCACATAAAAGTGTATTATTTAATTTCCAGTAATTTGAATTACTCTAATTTCTTTACCATCAATGATGGCTGCGGCTCCGACAAAGAAGCCTCTTCTTCTGTGGCCACAGCTTGTTGCGTATTTCCTTGTCTTTTGTAATTAGGTCTTCTCCGAATTTTAGCTTCTTAACTTTGAGAAAATCAGAGTCCTTTGCACATTTCCATACCATTTTTTCCCCTATCTTGATATAAATCATCACCGGCCGAGTTTTGCCGCCCTCTCTCTTTCCAATTCTATGACTCACGTCGATGTGGAGGCGTAGGTCTTCTCCAGCATCGGGGATGATTGCTCTACAGATGTCCACAACACGCTGTTTAACCTCCTCACCTTCTTGCTCCGGTTGACCGTTTTGCCTCAGGTTCCATCTTCTGTGAGAGCGTTCCCTCTCGTTCATCTTGTCTTCCATGACCATTATTCTTTTCTGATGGTCATCACTGGTTTGCTGGACCATTCTAATATCTGTTTTCAAGTCTCGGACTTCTTTGAAAAGAAGACGTCTCCTTCACAGTCTCAGTGGTATCGGCATTCTTCTTTATCAGTGTTGCAAGACTGTTGGCGTATTCTTTTATTTTTTTCGGCCACAAGCCTCACAATATTCTCTTGCAACTCGGAGAGTGTACGCTCTACTACTCCTTTCTTTGTAACTGGTGTACATGGAGCTGAATCAGGGAATGGTGTAACCTCCGGGTCGGGATTAGCATATGAGTGTATTTCGCCTGCTTTCACAACGTCCATGATGCCTTCAGTTAAATCTCTATTTTTCTTAGGTGAATGAAAGCGTCTTGTTTATCTTTTTACCTTGGACTTTTATCTGCCATAGTTGAAGCCTCTTTAACAACCGTGTTAATGTCCACTTTGTCTGTCCAAGCTCACTCAAGTTTCCCTGTGACCGTTGATTTTGGCAGCAAAACAATGTATAGATGTCAAACATGGGTCCAGGGTTGTTTCCTTACCAACGAAAGGGCAAGGTGAGTCATTTCCAGCTGAAATTGTTTCATTTTTAAAAAATCTGTTAGTCACATGCTCCGACTGCCTCGGCCGCCATCTTGCCGGCTCCCCTCTGTCCCCCAGCTGTGATCAGCTGCCGCCATCATCAGAAACGGACGTCACGTCACGTGACGCTTCAGAGGAAAGGACGTCTCATTTCTCTAAACACATATTTCCTCATTTCTCCTCTCATCGCATGGTTTCCTTGCATCTCGCCATGCGTCTCCGGTGGTAGGGACTAAGATGCAAGTGAGGAAGAGGTGGACCTGGGCCGCGTTCAGCCCCGACAAAATGTAGCCAAATGGTTATTTAAACAGAAGCGGGGGTGCCTTGAACACCCTGTTGTGTATGCAAGCGCACTACCTTATTAATATGGCGGGGTTAAACACGTCGCTGCTGACCAAACGAGAGAAAACATACCTCAAACCCGTTGCACACTGTTTCGAGGTATGTTTTCAACATGTCGTTCAACCCAGAAACAAAACGGTGCACACCGTTTTCAGAGTGAACGTATATATTTAACCATATTGTGGCAAAGACA
Organism: Siniperca scherzeri; assembly: GCA_027580175.1. Taxonomy (NCBI): domain Eukaryota; kingdom Metazoa; phylum Chordata; class Actinopteri; order Centrarchiformes; family Sinipercidae; genus Siniperca; species Siniperca scherzeri. The sequence continues at coordinate 19,190,463 of CM050853.1, forward strand.
CGTGTGCTTCAGCAAATGGTCACACGCATGGACAGAGGAGAAACGGAAATCCTGCAGGAGTGGTTTGAAAAGCGTGTTTGGACGCATTGATACATTTAGCGGAGTCCACTGTAAGTGGTGTGAATGATTTTAGTTAGAATCTCACTTCCAGACTGTTGTTACCAGTCAAGCTAGCTTGATTTGTGGATTTCCTCTCAGCTGTCTCCCCCTGCAGCAGACTGAATGGCTGCTCAGGCCACAGCAGTTTTTGTCATAATTTAAGTATTTATGTAAGTTATAGTTAAAACTGGTTTTATATCTGCACTATGAAAAAAGAAACTGGAACCATCACCTCCGAGCAGAGGAGATGCAAGCCTTTAAATAAAGTACACAAGTGCTAAGAAATGACTATCCAAGCATTAAAAAGTGGGTGAGGGGAGGACTTTATCGAGGACATGTCTGTTTTACGTGGCCCCTGTCACAGACTTAGCCCGGGAACATAATTTGCAGATAAATGAAGGTGGAGATGTATGAAGAGCTGTCTTTACTAATCCCACTTCACCTTGAAGCTGTTTGACTTCTCTTTTCTCTCATTTTTAGCCACACTCAATCAGATGAAATCCCACGGCCCTGAATTCGACTTCTAAACTTTGCTCTTGTGCGTGGACCAGGAAGGGGAATAGAGCCAAAGGTTCTCACCGAAAAAGAAACCCTGTCAGTATAGAAAGGTCTGTCTTTTTGCAGAGGGACTGGCTGTCCCCTGATGATGCAGAGCGGACAGGTAATCCCCAGTGAGATTATCTGGCTCTCTCATGTTGCACAGGTGCCGGTGGCTGATACGACACAAAGTAATAGGCCTCTAACAGCCCATGTGGAGATGGCGGTCAGGACAGCTTTAGATAGCAGCAGATAAACCGCAGCTGCCTGGCATTATGTCAACAACAACAAAAGCAGTGCAGCATTCGCTAGATCTTACTCAATGCAATCATTTTGACATTACACCTTCACTGTCATAAAATGGAGCAGCATTAAAGCTGTTGCATGCAATGTTGGCCAAATGAACAATACATTTTTCCTTTGCTTGTATATTTCTTAATCCCTCCTATTTCATTTCATGCCAGTTTGGCCAGTAGTAAAGACAGCTACATTTCGGACCAAAATCAGTTGAATCACCGGCATCAGTGTACATTTGTGAAATTTGGGATAGAGTTCAACTTTTGTGAACTTTGACATGTGATTTTTGTGCCCTTCACCAATAGCAAACCATCTTGACAGTGCTGAGGAAATGGAGAAAACTAGAGAATCCAAGAAAGCTATCATGTTAGCAGTGTCGGATGACCCACAAGTACAATAGTCACTTTATCACCAACCTTCCAGCACTACCGACTGTGTTTCAAAAGTAGTAACACGAGTAGAAACAGAAAACGAGACATTGGGTTTAACTCTTTGGAAGGATTTACTGACCAGCAGCTGGCTTAGCCTTGGTGACCTCACACAGTTTCTCTTTGTGGCCTGTATGAACAAGAGGAACGATTACAGCCAGCAAAACCTGTTTCAATGTACATATGGGCGCCTAGCTATTGTTTTAAGACAGACTTGAAAAATTATCAACCTATCCTTTAAATCTGTCTGGAATAAAAATGCAATAAAGCCAATAAAGCTAATTTCCATTGTGGTCCTCCTTGGAAAGGTGAAAGGAGATTAGATGGAACGTCTTCAAGCCAGGTAAAACAACCAAGGAGTGGCAAAACAAGCTCAACTCAAGTCCACATTTCAACCGTATCGCATGGTCTTCAGCAAAGGATGGAGTTGGAGTAGCTGTCGTGGAGATGGCTCAGTTGTCATCACAGGTGACATCACACTGCAACGCAGATGCAGTTTACTCCAGGTCAACTGAGCAAACTGCATCTGCTGATGAAGACTGAGAGATGTGGTCGAAAGCTACTGAAAAAACTAGTAAGTGGACCTTGAGTCAAGAATTGTTTTGACCAAACTACCATTTCCAAAGTCAAGAATGAACTTTAATGCTCAAAGCCAAGGGGGATTTGAGACGTTTTCAGAGCCATGTTTCACGCCTACATGTTCGATACTGAAAAGATTCCACGAACAGTCATTTCAGAGCACCAAAGCCGTACTCCGCATTTAAAACCAAAGACAACCATAAAAAACCACTGTAATAGCGCTTTATTAAATCTCTAGCTCAGTGACTTGACTCAGTTTCTACATATTTTATATTTATAGTTTTCATGCTTTACATGTAGAGCTCATGCATTAGGCCCCACAGTCTTGCTATATTTTATGGGGCAAATCAATAACGTAGTGCATGAACCCATCAGAACTGTAGAGGCTCACCAACCACCAACATGTGGACCGGACGGATCGACATACAGTGGACCATCTTTTCCCACTGATCCATTCACTTTTACCTTACCTTAAATTCCATGAATAAAATGAACGGTTTCCCTTTTAAAAAGTGCATATCCTATGGAAACGTAATTGGCTGACACCTCCAAAAACCGTGAGGGGCCGAGCCTGGAGCCATGTATGCTGAGACAGGAACAGGTCTGCACATGCTCAAGGTTAAGACATATTTTCAGCCATTAAATAGAAGCAGAAGGATACACATTCAAAATATATAAAGAAAAGAACTCAACCTACATTTGAAGTAAATAAGTTAAATATGTCCTATGTGTGTTTGAGGCCGGAGGTTTACATCCAGAGGACTTTCGCAGCAAAATAAAGAATTTAGACAATTAAAAACAGATTTGAAAGTTAAAATTTACATTTGCTATAGAGAAACAAGTGATTTGGGATTATGTCTTGTTTGGTTTGAAAGAGTAGAACATCACACATAGAACACCACTTCACACATCATCACAAACATACATTTGAATGCACAAGGTTTGTAGAGGCAGATTACAGTAATAAAAATAAACATTTGAATGTGTGGAAAACAACACAGAAAATAAATTTTTTTTAAAGGTTTGACAGATGCTGACATCATCTTTGGTGAGCTTTTACTGGTGGTAAATGTGACTGAAGTGTTAACACCAACAACACTAGCAGGGTCTGGGATTTGGGTTTACTGTGGTTACTGCATATGCATCACTGTAGGAGAGATTCATGTACCCTCATCTAGTGCAACAGGGCTCATAGTAGGAGAGATGTTTTAGGGTGTGTTTACACCCGACATGTTTTTCCTCCTCTAGAGGAAATGACCCAAACTGCAAGGATTAAAGGGTATAAGGAGACAGATTTGGGCAACTGACAGTCAGCAGTTCCTGTGCTGTGAATGGTAAACTGAACTAAATAAAGTACTGTATCAATCTGGACCAACCACCATGGCTGAGTGCTTAAGTCTGGCTGTAGTTCCTCTAATAGCCACTAGATGCTGGTTGTACGGGTGTTCAGTACATGTTTGAACAAATATTTAACACTGAACCCTCAAGCTGGACTGAGTGTACTGAATAATCATTGTCACTGACTCAATCAGTTGCTTTTCACATTGGAAATTCACTCACTGGTGCCTGAAGGCAGCTGATTTTAGCTGTGTGGCTAAAAGCTTCATGAAAGACTGCAAAAGCCACAGAAGCAATCATGATGTGATGGAGATAGGTGTTTGCAGAACTATTACACAGCCCTTATAGACCTTGTTTTGGACGGAATTGAACAAATCAGTTCAAACCAGCAATAGGATGAAGACTGAAGTCAAAAACAGCGCTGTGAAATCACCTGGTTGAGGTGGTGAGATCACTTACTGATAAACGTACTCATAGGCGCCTGAGCAGTGGAGCAAGTGGAGCAAATGCATCGCATTATTCAATTAGGGGGAGCAAAGTTACTTTTGCTTTTAAAGAACTTTAAAAGGAGAAACTACGCAATCTTCGTTTTATAATGAAAAATAAATTTATAAGCAATAAAACAAACCCTGTTGTTAACATTAACTATGTAAAACATCGACCTTAATTTTACCTTCAGGCAAACCAATTTGGCAGCGAGTATGGACGCTGACAGGTCGGTCTTGCCCGGCTGGTCCTCACATATCCAAATGTGTTTGGACTAGGCATTATATTAATGAATCAACCACTTATTTGAAATCTTAATGGTCAATTTCTTACTAATGAATTTCTAACTAAATTTGGTGTCACAAAAACTGTTTTCTAATTCTAACAGTGGACAGTTTGACTGTTCTCGCCCATCGCTGCTAGTTGATGTGAAATGCATGCTGGGATACTTGGGATATCCCCGGTTCACACACACAAGTCAACTCCCAAAGCATCCTGGATAAAATGGACGAAGCAAGAACACTTGTGGGCATTTGGATGACTAAATGTTGAATAGTTACGAGTACAGTCGACGTACAGACAAGAACGCAAATTGAGAAATGCCTCGTCTCGCTTTAACAGAACAATGTTTTTGGTCATATTTCTTTGACTGGCAGGTGTGTCAGCCTATCACAGTCAGCCGTGGTGGTCGTCACTTGCACCTCTAATTACCTCGACCCAGGCTTCCTCCCCTTTGACCAAATTTGGATTTTCTGGCAAGATAGCAGCACAGCCTTTAAAAGATCTCTTCAGAAAGAGTTATTTTACAGTCTGTAGCGAAACTCATTTACAGTATAGAAGCCATTTTCAAAAAGAACAGCGCAGGCAAGTCCACCATACTTAGAATACTAGAATCAAATGGAATCCAATTTGTGTTGACCTTCCCCCCTACCTAATGTGGCAGGATTGTGAGTCCATTACATTTTGTTTGTACCACAGACAAAAAATACATAAGAGTAAAGTCTTTGAAATGGAGCGTTGAGCTGTGGATGACTGTCTTCTAATGTCATACTTAAGTCTAATGTCATTTTAGACATTTTACCTTAAAATAAAAGAAAATATCCTTTTGACCTCAAATTTGCAGTCAAAGAACTGCAAGAGGAGCAGATAAGCAGTGTTACAAACTGCAGGAGGACATTCTCAAGTTATCACAACACTGATAATCTGAGATCACAATACTGAACAAACCTTTTACTGCAGACTTCCTACTGTATGAATTTGGTATAATCATACATGCAAAATGAATATATCACTATTCTTATATAAACAACTGCCATTTTAACTAACAACGCTGTTTACAAGTTTCCATTCCCAAAGTCTCTTTTTACATTTGTCCTTTGTATAAAGTTGCATAACTGACTGAATAACAATCTTTTTTTAATGTGTAGTGCTGGCTGAGAGTAGCAAAATTAAGGAGGAATGTTAAATCCATGGATTCTGACATCTGGATTTGGTGCCTCTTTCTTCCCAGTAACACACAGTCCACTCCATGACCATCCAGAGGGAAATTATTCCACCACTGACAGTGACCAAAACTGTTTCAGAAAGTAAAGCGAGCAGTCCGCCCCACCAGCCCAGCACTAACTCAGGTGGTGAGTGCAAACTGATCCTGCTCAATTGGTTTCTTCACCCAGGCGCCCAGTCCGGCTTTGTGGAAGGCTCTGAAGAGCGTCTGCTTGGTGCTGTGGTACTCCAGCGCTGCCTGCTTGGCCTCGTGGTAGCTGCTGGGCCTTACTGTTCTGATCCGCAGGGTGGAGGAGAGCTACGGGACATGGACAGAAGTTAGACAGACAACAAAATGTTCTTATCTGTAAAAGTCATGAATGCCAAAAAAAGAGGATGCTTACCTCGGCCAAACGTTTGTTATAAGCTTACACTTTTGTTAGTCATTTAATTAAAAATGGTATGGTGGCCAGACACTGACATAAATCTACTTAAACAGTTTACTTCATTTTATGTTCATGGGGACTAACTTTCATTGATTCTGATGCGATTAATGTATCAGGTGGTGTAGAGTATACAGAAATAAATATACTGAAACTTTTATGACCTCTGAGGCGTCATGGGACAATTTAAGCAGCAAATCTTGTATTAACACAGTAGGGTAAAATGGGAAAAATAAAACTTAGGCACAAAATAGAACATAACACAAACAACAGAAATAATAACGTTAATAAAGAACATAAAAGTACTAAACTGGGGGGTATATACCCATATAGATGTAAAGAAACTGCCAGTATACTGAACTGGAATCTCAAATTAACCAGGTCTGCAGCAGGTTTAAGTTAAACCATTTAAACACAGCAGTGGGGTTTTAGAGACCACGTGATTGTGTTCATGACAACGCAGGTAATGCGCAAATGGCTTTCCGTAGGCTTTGGAGGCAGGGATGGAACGGACAGTGGCTGATGTCTTCCCTCCTTTGATCGAGCCTTCACAGCCCCGTGTTCGCGGGACTGCATTTGTGCACATACCGTTCTGTGCGCTCGTATCCCGTGCATGCGCCTGGTTTTTATGTGCACAGGTTTTGAGACTAATTAAACGCCATAGTTGTGCCCACATCTTTACTGAGACCTGGCTTCATCACAACATCCCGGATCAAGCTATTGCACTGAACGGGCGGACCGTGTTCCCCGCCGACAGAACACTAGAATGTTAATGTGTCGATCATATTTTCTGCCCAGAGAATTCACCAGTGTTTTTGTTGTTGCTGTTTAAATCCCCCCAGATGCAAATTCAAAAAATGCTCTACAGGTCATCAGTAGTCACATGACAAAACAGCCTGATGGTAATTTTATTGCAGTTGCTGATTTTAATCAAACAGACCTCAGAAATATTTCACCTAAATTTCACCAGCATGTCCACAATACCCTGGACCATGTGTACACGAACATTTCTGGCAGCTACGAAGTATAACCTTGCAGTGTTATAAAACGTGGCATTTAGTTTGTGTGATGTGTTCCATGGCCAAGTACAAGCTTTTCTAGCAAGCTAGCTTCTAACAGCCAGCGTGGCCAAGCTAATGCTATACACTACATGTTACACAGATGATACTCCTAAATCGTGACATATGACTTTGTATGACTCTTTTTTCAATATCTAAATGTTTTCTGAGGAGCTTTCTTTCCAAAGCCAAAATGTTTATTGGCTATGTTATTGTGAAGGGACGACTGAACGCAATTGTTTTGTAATGGCCTCACTGTGAAAATATTGGGACCAGTATCTAAAAAGTTTAAAATAAATCCATAGATTAAAAATGCCACCAACACGGCAAACTTGCCAGCCACCATTGATGCATGGGATGTGCACGGCCCAGGACCGGAGGGCTCTGCAGCAGGTGATTAAAACCGCTCTGAAGATCATTGGTACCAACCTACAGAGCATCAGTGATATCGGTGAGGGGGGGTGTCTGCGCAGAGCCCAAAGGATAGGAAAGGACAGCACCCACCCAGCCACATCCTGTTCACCCTGCTGCCGTCTGGAAAGGGATACAGAAGTATCCGCTGCCGTACCAGCAGACTATAGAGCAGCTTCTTCACTCAGGCTGAGACTCCTCAACTCCACCTCATCCTCCGCACTCCAACATTAATAAATGACATGGAACTTTCTGTTAGGCTGGTTATGCACATTACCATACCACTAACTTTGTATAATACAGTGGTGTGCAAAAGTGTTTGCCCCCATGCCGCAGCATCTCAATAGGATTCAGGTCAGGACTTTGACTAGGCCACTCCAAAGTCTTCATTTTGTTCTTCTTCAGCCATTCAGAGGTGGACTTGCTGGTGTGTTTTGGATCATTGTCCTGCTGCAGAACCCAAGTTCGCTTCAGCTTGAGGTCACGAACAGATGGCCGGACATTCTCCTTCAGGAGTTTTTGTTAGACAGCAGAAATCATGGTTTCATTTTCACAGCAAGACTTCCAGGTCCTGAAGCAGCAAAACAGCCCCAGACCATCACACTACCACCACCATATTTTAGAGTATTTTAGAGTATATTTTAGAGAGTATTTCCCCAAAAGTCTTGGGGATCATCAAGATGTTTTCTGGCAAAAATGAGACGAGCCTTAATGTTCTTTTTGCTCAGCAGTGGTTTTCGTCTTGGAACTCTGCCATGCAGGCCATTTTTGCCCAGTCTCTTTCTTATGGTGGAGTCATGAACAGTGACCTTAACTGACGCAAGTGAGTCCTGCAGTTCTTTGGATGTTGTTGTGGGGTCTCTGAATGGCTGAAGAAGAACAAAATGAAGACTTTGTAGAGGCCTAGTGGAGATATGTTGAGCCAACTGTTTGCGAATGTTTATTCAACATCTGTTGCATAATAGCCGAACCTTATATGGATTCAGATGTGAATTTGATACAGCATTCTAGTGAGGCTGACAGACGAAGAAGAACAAAATGAAGACTTTGGAGTGGCCTAGTCAAAGTCCTGACCTGAATTCTATTGAGATGCTGTGGCACGACCTTAAAAAGGCAGTTCATGCTTGAAAACCCTCCAATGTGGCTGAATTAAAACAATTCTGCAAAGATGAGTGGGCCAAACATCCTCCACAGCGCTATAAAAGACTCATTGCAAGTTATCGCAAACGCTTGATTGCAGTTGTTGCTGCTAAGGGTGGCCCAACCAGTTATTAGGTTTAGGGGGCAATCACTTTTTCACACAAGGCCATGTAGGTTTGGATGTTGTTTTCCCTTAATAATAACAACCTTCATTTAAAAACTGCATTTTGTGTTTACTTGTGTTATCTTTGACTAATATTTAAATTAGTTTGATGATCTGAAACATTTAAGTGTGACAAACATGCAAAAAAATAAGAACTCAGGAATCTAATTTTGAATTTTTGTATATATGTTCCGTATGTACCGTGAAGGGGGCTACAACTTTAATTCCATTGTGCAGCCATGTGTTGTAGAATGACAAATAAATGTACCTTGAACCTTGAAGACAGAAAGGAATTCTGCTGACTGAATCAAGTTTGGTAACTAATTCCTCCACTGAGGGACCACACAGGAGAAGAGTTTGGATTCAGATTTCCTGGTAGGACTAGTTGTTATTCTGTACCATTTAATCTGCACATAAAGTGTCCAGTACGTTGGTACGTCAGTGTACAGAGTGTCAGCAGTGTGTTACCTTGCAGTGCAGGCGCATCCAGCGGCTGTAGAGAGCGTGTTTACACAGCCTGGAGGCTCGACCCAGATCATCTTTCCCTGTGGTGGCATTGATCACCTCTAAGCCTTGGTCTCCCACCGTCCAGTTCACACTGAAGTTGGGTGCTTTTCCTGGCTGACGAGCCTCTGCGTTACTTATTCCTGTAGAACATGGAAGCATGGCAGGGTTTCAGTTCACGAGAATGGAACGCCAATTTTATAAAACAGACTTGTATATTGTATACAGCTCAAATAGGACAATTTGAGATTGCATTGAATCACATATTTCAAAAGATTTGAAAGGATAAGGAAAGGTAAGTCTGAGCCCAAATCTCTTAACTCTGCCCTCCTGGTTCATTAATGATGTTGAGCAATCATGTTTCAACTCCAGTTTGGTGATTCATTTAATACAATGACCTGATAAAAAAAAGGAAAATATTGTGAATTTCCTGACCTTCCCACAGAATTTACACGACTATATCTTTCTGAAATACAACCCTCAAACTCCTCTGATATTCTATAAAACCCATGACCAGTGAAAATCCTGCTTTTCAGACTTCTGAAGGACCTACAGATGCCCTGGTATACTTGAAAGTGTCACATATGTACTGTCAGTGTGGAAAACAGGTGGCAGATTCATTTGTAAAAGTGCACTCTGTTTCTCACCGCTGAGCAGTGGTCTGTTCAAGCTGAAGGACTGCGGCAGGTCCTCGATCTCAGTAATCCTCTGGTACATGGCTCTGGAGAGGTGGTCAGCGTGGTACAGGCTGCCCAGAATGATGCTGGAGAAGTAGATGGGCTCAGTGAAGTAGCTCATCAAAGAGCCTTGGAATCCAACCACATTCCACCTGAAGGGAGACAGAACGAATGATTTGATTCAATCAGGCAAATCCAGTTTGTCACCAAATTTATGGATTATTGTCTTCTAGTCTTCTTTTTGTGAACCAACAGAGACAAAGAGACAAAGGAGGTTAAAGCTGAGGGAGCCTGAGCAAACATACAAATCTACAAAAATCAACATTATTGTTCCAACTAATTCTCCTGAAAATACAAATGTGATTCCAGCTCAGAGGAGTCCCGAGCTGTTAGCGGCCTCCTGGAGATTCATCAAGAAGCCTAATCAAAGCTCCAGCGGCCTAATGACACCTGAGAACTGCAGCTGACAGACAGAAATGGAGTGATTGCAGCATGGCACCGAGATAATTCAGCCTCTTTACACATTCAGTTAATCATCAGGATCCCTGCTGGTCTGCTCAAAAACACTCTTCAACACCTCAAGTGTGTCTGTAGGGCTGTGTTTAACATTTTGAAAGGGAAAACTACAGCAGGCACTACAGAGATTATATGCCTAGATTATAGGTAATGTTAATTCATTTACTCACACTGTATACTCATACTGTATGTTTTCCTTTCCAAAGACATTTCAAAGGTGCACAGGGCAAACTTTCAATGTAAACACACATCCCCCTTAATCAAAACATTATGTATTCACCCTAATGGATGCACTATTACTTTAATGGACCCATTGCCAAATTCAGGTGGAGTAAATGCTGCCCTTTTTTCCAGCCAGTGTTGCTATCATTGCTTGTGCCGGCAATACTACAGTAGAGGTTATACTCTGACCCAAACACACGATGACTGGCCAGCTCAAGTAAATTTAGCTTTCAGCGTAGCAAGCCATCACAAGCCATGTTCTGAATAAATAGGATTCAGCCAGTTTTAGGAAAGTCATTGCCTGCATGTAACTTTGTATGTACAAACAGGTGTGCTGGCAGGGGGGCACAAGGGGGCGCTTGAGCTCCCTTGTTGAGTTCCTCCTAAGCAGCAATTTCCTGTGTAATTGTATAAATGTATTTCATGCAAACAACCTCAGCTGACTCCATTTTTTGACTGGTTGCTCAAAGCTCATTATAAGTCAAGAAAGAAGATTAGACTATTATAGAGAGCCGAAGTGAAACCGGAACTTCAGAGTTCTGTTCCAGAAGTAAGAAAACCTCATTCAAAATCTCGTGTGGCATTTGTAAAAATGTAAATAACTTAAAAGACAGAGAGAGATTACAGCTAAAGAAATGGAAAAAGGACTTTAGAGGAGAGAGTTGGTGATATGGATGAAACCAAGATGACTTAAGTACTCGTGCTGCCGAACTGGTACATTTTCACTTTGTTAAAATCACCAAATTTCTAATAGCAACTGCTGTAGTGGATCCAATTTGTCTTAGAATATGAAAGTAAAGTCCAGGAACACGCTTCATTTTTTTAAAGAAAGACTGATGAAAGAAATGCTGACTGAGAGATTGCACTGAGTTACAGAAGCTAGTGGAACCCCGACAAGACGTCATGACATCGGCTCTCCATAGCTAAGTTTTAGCAGATATGGTTAAGGTTATGAAATAGGTTTTAGTTCTCCATCAGCAGTCTTGCTGTTGTGTGTCTAAATGGAAGGATTTGTTGTTCCATTAGAACGAGCGAGGGTGGGAGAACTGAAGGACTGGACATTGACATGGTAACGGACAGTTCATTCAGTTCATTACAGTATACTTTTCTTTAAATTCCTTAGTGGAGCGCTCTGGTGGCCTAGGGGTTAAGGCACTGGTTCACATCTGGCCAGGGACCTTTGTTGCATGCCATTTCCCATCTCTCTCTCTCTCTCTCTCTCTCTCTCTCTCCCCTCACTTCCTGCCATCTCTCTACTGCCCACTGTTTAATAAAGACATACGATTCCCAATATGATGATTTTTTTAAAAACTGATTGTTGCTGTTAGCAACAGGAATTTAGTAATCGTTGCTGTTTGGCCCAAATATACACATTGCGATCATTTATGTATTGTATCATTATTCTGTTTTAGTCTATACAGCATACGACACAGACTGTAAAAATACGCTTTGGGTCAAGTGTGTAGTGCAAGTCTTTACACCCTTCAAGTGTATTTTCTTCTGTTGTACGTGCATAAAAAACACAGGTGACCTACACTCAATACTGTGCCTGAATGCATCGTGTGTAGACACAGACGGAGCACTGAAGCCGCTGCTCTGCTAATGTGCTGCTTTCACTACGCAGCCTGTGGAGACATTGTGCTATGTAACACGTTCTAATCAAGGGAATCTGTCACAGTGTGTGTGAACAGGTAGTGAAACAGCACATACCTGGCTATCTTATCACTGCAGGACATGGTGAGCAACCTCTCACCCTGAAGAACCCCATCCCACGTCTGAATGGTGTTACTGGTGCGTACTGGGATGGTTCCTTCACCAGACTCAATTTTAGTGCGGAGCTGTCCACGGGCTTTTCTGTTCGGGTGTCTATCTCCCTGATCTGAGACAGAAAAGCAAGGTCAGACTTTGAGGATCTTATAGTGAACTATACATTATCATGCCAAAAATGTATGTTTAAGTGATATATTCTTTCTAATCTGAGGAACTTTCACAAGTCAGTCATCAGGGCCATACTGAACATGTACAGCCTTTCTTTTATTGTTCTTCCGCTCACCCTCCACTCCAGCTTCATGAGGAGAGAAGATGCGGGCGTCTCCACAGGGGGAGGTACTGATGTACAGGTGGAACTGGACGTTTTCCTTCAGTCTGAAGCCTTGTCTGTTGTCACATCTGGTAAATATAGATTTCTGTTGCTCCTCTTCGTGGTTACTGGAGACACAAATGTGAAATCAAGTGACAGTATAGTATATGCTACGGAAAGTTTCTGATTGGCTGGCAGGTAGCCTTTAAACTGTATATCAGAATGGCTCACACAGTTCTGGTCAAGGTTTGATAAGACTTTATTGTACTGGATTCAAGACATTTTAATAAAGTGTTTAAATTGACATTTTTAGAATCCCCAAGTTGTAGACAAGTTCTCCATAAATGTTATTTTGATGAATAGTCAGGTCTTTACTTCAGTTGGGTAGAAAACCTAATAAGTGCAATGCAATGAATATGTACATCAAGTTGAAAGATACACAAAAAACAACTTAAATTCTCTGTTACTCCCTGAGAATTCGCAGCCACAGCTCTTTGCTGTACTGTGACTCACCTGAGGAAATGCTCCAGCTGGGAGTACAGGTACCTGATGAGCGACCGACGAGCCACAATCTCAGCATGGCAGTCATTGAGGGCCAAACCTCTATCACTCATGTATTCACCATTGATGCACTTTGTCCCTGTGGATACGCAGATGACCTCAGCCTCCTTCACATCAGTACCTGTACAAGAAAGTATGAAGATATGAGTCTATAGATGGACATTGATTTGGTGTCATCATACACAAACCGCTGTATAGAGACCCAAAGATCAGTGACTTTTAATGCTAACCTCATCCAGCCAATATATTTTGCATCCAACAGCTCACAAGGCCTGTGTGTCCCTGTGGAGGCCTGTACCCTTCCTCTCTGTGCTTGACGTACGGTATACTGTCATTCTCTGACCTCTACAGCCCTTTTCCATACACATGTGCTGGCTTGGCTCGACTCGGTTTGACTCAGTGCGTCAGCCCAGCGCGGCAGGGATTTGCATCTCCATTACAACAGGGCCACCCGTTTGAAGGTGTGTCTTGAGCATAGACTGTATAAAACGGGTCTTGAGAGAGCGAGCCAAAGAGATAGAGCAGCGGTGGTCGAGCGAGCTAGAGAGTGAATGAAGAGAGGGCGAGGCGTTAGCGAGAACCAAGCAGTGACTCAGAGAAATAAAACGTTATTTTGTGATTGTTTCACGGCGGTTACGTTCTAAAGCACAAATTAAGACGGCCACACCTCCGCACAACCCTGCGGGAAGGAGCCACATTGCCGGATTTTGTGTGAACGGTGTGTGTGTGTGTGTGTGTGTGTGTAGCTCAGCCCCGCCCTCGGTCAAACAGACACACAGACCTGCAGCCGACGGAGCCCGTCTGACATCACCACAACCCGCTTGGAGGCGGTCGGGCGCTACTCGGTACGGCTCGGCGCGTTTAAACTGGTAATGGAAACGCAAATCAACGAGGCATGGTTTGACTTGTCGTGGCAAAAAGTGCCAGTGGAAAAGCCCTACGAGTGGTCTAACTTTTCACCTTGCTACAGTGACATACAGGTGGACTCCAGGACCCCATGACATTACTGTCGGGTGTGGTTAGAGGTGCAATTAAACACTTCTGACCACACCCGACCACATCCATCAGTGATGCTGGTCAGAGGTGAAACGGGACTGAAACTGTTTATCAGCCTGCTGTTAAGTTACTCTTTAAGTAATAAGTACTTTCAAAATGATTGGTTGATTATTCGACTGACAGAAAATTCACAACACTTTTGATAATCACTTAATCCTCTTAAAGTTCTGCTTCTTAAATGTGAACGTTTTCAGTTTTTCATCGATTAATCAATAATGAAAATAATACTAGTTGGGGCTCTAGCAATATGTAAAACTAGATGCAATAGTCCCCTCGACCAGACAGGGCCTCAAGATTAGGAAATAATGTAAGACTCACCTAAACCCCCTTATCATTTCAGTTGATAATATAGTTTAGTGGTGCATATTTTCATCCAAATGTTCAATTACTCAAATTTCCACCAAGCAGCAGACAGGCAGTGAACCTTTGATTGCGTCTATTCAGCTGTGTTTATACTTCTCACAAGTACTATTAATGGCAGTCCCGGTGTAGGTACGTTTTGACTCATAGCTCATCTGCAGATTTCAGCTATTTCAGTAAGTTCTGTCAGTTTTATTTATTTATATACAGTATATACACAAATCACAAATTTGCCTCAAGGGGTTTTACAATCTGTGAAGCATACGACACCCTCCATCCTTAGACCCTTTCAGTACCAGCACACTAGATGAATGTATCTAACATGATCAGGCCCCACTGTGACTGTGTCGACATTCTTTAATTTCCTTTGTGATACGAGTGACAGTGGGCTACGCACCTTCTTGCCAAACCGGAGTTTCATCAGGCAGCTTCTGTTTCACCATGTCTCATTATTGAATAGGAGACTACTGTTGTGCAGTCGCAACATTTCTGTTCTTTCATTCACTGTGATAGAGAGCGGAGATCACGACAAGCAGAAGGTTTGCAGTGGAGATGTTAGATTGTGTTACTAAAAAGGAGCCCACTACTAAGTCTTTATCAACCTGCTTCATGTTATCTTCACTATCATCAATCTCTACGAGCATCAGAAACACGGGAGAAAACACAATCAACCCAAACTGACCACTCACAGTGCTTGCTGTCTCCATGTGGTATCTCTGTAGCCGTTGAGACCGGACTGGGATAATAACTCTAAAGTCAGCCCAGGCCCATCGCCACACATTCACAACAGACCACGTGTACTGTAACTGTTGTGTTGAGATATTTTATCTGTTAACTGTTTATGCCAGTAACACTTCTTCGAGCTTTATTACTACACACAGAAACTGCTTAAAAACCCCACAGAAAGTAGTTAGTCAGTTGCACTTCCATAGTTAAGGCTACAGGAAGAAATATTCATATATATATATATAATGCTTGTGCACTTTTGGAGTGTTAGTTTTGCACCTGACATTTCTTCAGAGCTCTGACTGAACTTGTGTTGCTCTCTCTGAGTAACTGGAGGAACTTCCACCTGACAGAAAAGCCGAGGGCCAGTGGGGGAAATGCTAGTGCAGTGGGCCGCAGAATGCAGAAGCAAACCAGGAAGCTAGAAAACGTTTTTGGCTTATGCACCAGGTGAGCAGTTTTCATTCAAGTATGTGACCGCCATCCAGTATCCAGTTCCTCTAATACATCCATGGCCAGCCCTTTAACAACGACAAATCCACCTTATGACTCATGGGAGCTTGAGTTCACCAAAATAATCCTTTGATGCTCAAATTTTACCATCCAGCAAAGCAGTAGATAGCCACTTGGCTTAGAAGATATACAGAAAACCCAAGTATCATGTTTTAGCCTTTTCAGAAATCAAAAAGGAACCCACTATGGGCAGCATTACGAGGAAAAAGACTTATTTTTTGAGCATCAGTCTGTTTTTAGTCAGAGAAACTTTGCCTTTGACTCTAAACACTGAGGTTTCAACTCAAAGAGAAACTGACAGAATGTGTTCTCCTTATAAATGTGAAAGAAAAGCTGGGGTCAGAGTCGGGTTAGCTTTAATATTTTACATAAAAATCACAGTTTAAGAATAAGAGAGTGCAGCGGAATCAGGTCCCTGCTGATACGTACCGAGTTGAGACACATTTTGTGGAGAACAGGCACAGTAAACATGTCTTCAATCACTTCACTCTATGTAAACGCTCAGCAGCAGCGTCCCAGTATCCAGTCCCATTGAAGAGCTTCTAAATCTTCTTGGATGAGGGTTAAATGTTTTCTGAAGCAACTGTTTGACTGACAAAAAGAAAATTACCTGTTGTCATGACGACACCTGCCAATACTTTCCGTCGAGCATGTGGAGACGTGAAGTTTTCTGTCAGTTCGCTGAACTTGTCGACAACCAGACGAGAGACGGCATCTGCCAGGACCTGAGGTCAAGCATGAAAAAGAATTACAGATGCAGCAAAAATGGCAGAATGATCTAAAATAAGGTAGAACTGTGTGAAGGCAACAAGATTGAAAATGCGGGCCACTCTGACTCTCGTCATCTTATTTTATGTAATACAAATACCAAATAGCAGATGACAACAATGCCAAAGTGTGATAAAAAGCAAGTGAAAGCTCATCTTATCCACACTGAAACTATTACTGAATATTTCAATTAGGAATGCTGCACTGGTGTAAATGACAGGCAGGGATCTTAGCAGCTTAAAACAGTCAAATCTTCTGCTTCACTGACTGCTCTGTAAGTAAAGCAAAGTGACTTGAAAAGGCTGGTATAATGAACAGCAGTGTTTGAATAGCACTCAGAGGGTGATGGTAATTAAGATAGCAGCTTTGTTATCAGTGTGCAGGGATTACAGGCAGGGATTAGTTTATGTGTAAATAGATTCCCAGTGTATTCAACTTGTCTCTCCTGAAGCTGTCTCCATCTTCAATCTGACATGGTCAGGTTGGTCATGAGCGGTGACATTTGTAGACAAGTGTTTCATTAGACGACAGAGATCTAACAGGGAAGTGTTTGCAGCATACGAGCAAGCAGGCCACTGCCTTCAGACTATGGCTTTTCTTAAAAAAACTCATCTTGATATGTGACAATTTTCATGCCTTTCTCTCATAATGCTGATTTTGTAATGGCTCACTTTGTGTTATCACATGCTGTAATGTTATAGGACTAAGGTATCGGGAAATGTTTCAGTGCAGATACCAAAACAATACACTGAATAAATGAAAAAGTTTCTAAAGCTATCTTTGAGCTTAGATTATTTTGTTACAGATGCTTTTTTGATACCTTGCTTTCAGGAATATAAACCTTTTTTTTAACAAAACCTTGGTTTTCTTTCTTTTTAATCTCTTGCACTATGTGACACTGTCAACAGTTTCCTGCTCTTGCATGCCTGCTGTCAGCTAGTTGTCTACAGTAGGTAACTTTAGTAACGTTACATTAATGGGCAAAATACAAAAGGGCAAAGAGAGCAAGACTAGATAGTCAGACGATGACACAACAATAGTTATAAATCCTACCCAAACAGTAGTAAGTGCAGACTGTCTAAGCAAGCTAACGTTATACTCCCATCAACAAAAGCACTGACTATGGCTACCACTGCCAGGGGGCGGCAGTAGCTCAGTCTGTAGGGACTTGGCTTGGGAACCAGAGGGTGGCTGGTTCTAGCATGGACCACAGTATGGAATGTGGACTGGTAGCTGGAGAGATGCCAGTTCACCTCCTGGGCACTGCTGAGGTGCCTTTGATCAAGGCACTGAACCCCTAACTGTTCGAGGGGTGCTGCTACGTGGTAGCCACATCTTTCCCCCGGTTGCATGTCTATGGTCATGTGTGTGCATGTTTGTATTTCAGTGTGTAAAATTGTGAAAAAACTGAATTTCCCGAAATAAAGTAAATCTTCTTCTTATGATGTTAACAATAACTTAAACTTAAAGGAGCTGTAAGCAACATTTACTGCCACTAAATGTCTCACCTGAGCACCAGCATCTCAGACCAAAACAAATGGGCGCTAGGGCCCACCAGACTCATTTTACCTCGCAGACCATCGTAAAACACACTTCATTCAAACAGAAACAAAATAAAACTCACCAAAACTGTCTTTATTAGTCTTTCCACTGTTCTAACAATCACCAACTCTGGTTTGGCTGAAATAAACCCTTAAAACTGCTCACAGGGAGGGACTCACATGCACTCACATGCACGCGTGGCCAGACCGGGTGTATAAACAAAGCACATGCAGAGGGGGTGACGTCATCCTCTGCTCAGGACGCCATTACTCCACTATATCTTCACATAGCAAATAGTTGTTTTCTGATATATTAATGTTCAGAAGCTCATATATACAGAACCTTTAACTTAACTTCAAAGGAGCATATTTTGTATTTTTGCTCCCAATAACCTCTTTTCATGATAGCACACCAGAAAGCTCCTCACATAGAGGTGGCAACCAACTGATACAAGCTGCGACACTTGGCCCGAGGGAACACAGTTAGTAGCTGGTACAGCCGTAAGGCTTGGTGGTAATTGAATCCCCTAGACCGAACAACAAATCATTTTATCAGTACTGCCTGTTCTATGACAGTTGGTACCTAAAAAGTATGGAGGTTCAATACCCAGCCCTATATAGGTCAACTTTTCTGCTGCTCAAACCCAAAGAGCTTATAGGTTTGAACGTGAATGTGTGTGTCTACATTTGTTAACTTTGTGACAAGCTGCTGACCTGTCCAGGGTGAACCCTGCCTCTTTCCCAAAGCATGCTGGCATAGCCCTCTCCCCCAAAACTCTGAACTGGAACAACAAATTTAAAGAAATTGGAAAGACAGATGTCTAACCATCATAAAAAAACATTTTTGGGGGAGGTGGCGAGGAGTTGGCGAGATGATACAACAAAGGCTAATAGAAACGGAATTCTTTAACAAACAGTGATGGTGCAGAACGTGTCCACTTTTTCTTCTTCTAGTTTTATTTTTTGTAATGTTGATGCAACATTGCCATATTATCGCCACACACCATTACATGACTCCAGTCCACCAGAAAGAATAAAGAGTGCCTGACAAAAAGACCTCAATGTATGTGTATGTATGACATAGGGGTCACAGAGAAAATCAAGGGAAAGCATAAATTCCATATTAAATGGGACGCAGCAATGAAAAGCCATAATTTACCAGAGTTCCAGAAGAAGTACTGGGGCTTTTTGAATTAAGTCATCTTGTTACACTTTCTTGAGAATTCCCATAAATCAAGTAATTGTAACCACATAATAACATAATACTGACATTCATCAGACCTATTTACTATTCATATTATGCCTCAGGGAAACAGGAACAGAAATGTAAAGTTACTTAACTGTTAGAAATTTCTTACTTCCATATGTCTGACACATACATAACGGGCTTTGCATTGCATATTTTCAACTTTTAGCACCCAGGGGATGCAGAGCAGAGAGAATAATTGTGAGCAGCAAAGAACAATCGAAAAGAAATGGAACAAAGTTGCTGGTGCCATTCAAGTAACGCTCTTACAATGCTATCATTAACTCTGTATGCTTTTCCTACTTTGATCATTTGTAACAAAAGAAGATGAAAACTGTAAAGTAAGCATCAAAATAATGGGGCCTTTCAATAGTCATTTACCTTCCTCCATGCTTACCTGTGGCAGGTGAAGCTGCAGTCCTTCTCTGGGTATAGGCTGTCTTGATGGAGCCTGATCCAGCTGCATGTTAAACAGAGCAGACAGAGCAGCCTGGGCAGCCCGGGCCTTGGCCAGCTTCTTGTTCCGCCCAGAACCCTGGAAATTCTGAGCATCTACCGTCACTGACATGACAAAGTTTTTGGCATGGCTCTCCCCGCTCTCTGACACAAAGTCATACTTGAGGCCTGGCCGTAACTCATTGAGGATCATGACAGGATTCTTGCCACTTGTAGGGGAGGTGAAGGTGGAGGGGGCTGGAGGTAAGGGGGGCTGGACCAGGTTTGGAACAGGGGAGGGTAGCAACGGGTACTCTATTCCCAATGAGCTAAAGGAACCATTACTGTTGGATGCGAGGTAAAATGGGTCATCTACAGGAGTGGATGTCTCAAACGCATTAAAGAGCATGTCCGGAAAGTCAGCCTGGTCTGAGGTGAAGTCCGTGTGAACAGACAGAGTCCGGCCCATGGCCATGTGGGCTTCAGATGCGTTGGGGAACTGGACGAAAGAGCGCAGGGCCTTCTCTGCTGCATTTAGCTTGGCCTTCTTCTTGGTTGGACCCGAACCCTCGAAGAGCTGCCCGTTGACCTCCACAGTCATCACAAAGACAGGCGCATGGACCGGCCCAGTCTGAGAGAGCAGTTTGTACTGCAGCCCTGGCTTGATCTCATTCAGCTGCATTAGGGCGTTTTTAGGTAGAATGGGCCCAGGGACTTTCTTACGCTTCTTGGGCCTGTACTTGGAATGTGTATGCCCATTATTGCCCTCCTCTAAGGGACGTTTCCTCCCACCCACAGCACTCCCATTGGGGAGTTGAGCAGCCTCAGCTGCAACCCGCTCTTTTGAGAAGAGGTTGTCCAAGTTCCGATTTTCCTTAACATCTGTGCTGCATGAACCTGCGGTGCCCAGAAAGAGTAACTTACAATGCCTTCGTTGCAGGATCTTGTAAATGTAAAATTTAGAGATTCCTTTATCTCTCTTTGCAACTGAACAAGTGATGTGTGTTCCTTAATCAATACTTATGTGGTGACATTATAAAAATATGTGGCAGTAAATTACATTGGTACAAGTGTATTCTAAACACATTCATTAATTTATGACAACAAAAACAAAAGCAGGATTAATCTGTATAAGATGCTGGGAGAAAATTTTGATGAAATTACATTGAAGCAATGAAAATTGTCAACATTTAATACTCCCCTGACCAAAGTAAAGCATGAAATTACTATGAAAAGCAAAATATTAATTTCAGCTTTTTGTTGCAGTAGGCTACTCTATGTCAAATTTAGTAAATTACACGACAAACTGTACAAAGAGCTCTTAAATTAAATTTCTTTCTCTGGATCTTCTGTATGTTGGGAACACATATCACCAGGCCCTGTTAACAAAGCCGATGGAACTTAATGTAAATTTCCATTTATAACATCCTCCAGCAAAAGCTCGATAGGTTACTCCTTTCGGTGCTCAGGACAGAAAACAATCCTATAAAATGCAGGTTTAGAGGGGTTGTGGGGAAAGATGGGGGTGCAAAAAAGCGTGTCAACTTTTCCCAAAATAATTCTGTATTTCAACTAAGCCTGAAGGAAAATACCAGGGAAATTACATTAACTTTTAGCATTTGATTGATTAAATATGGCCACTTCAGACATAAAACCAAAAGGTACTGTACATTACAATAAATGTGAGTATGAATACAAAATTGTAGTTCATGTTTAGGTGCTAAAAAAAATGTAATCAACTACAGTTCAGGCACTGCAGTGGAGTGTTTTCAGAATGTAGACTTACAGTATGTAATTTGACACAATTATACTGTAGGAATGGGTTATGATAACCGGTTCCATTTAGGACCTGGTTCCAAGTTGGTAAAATACACAGATTGGTTAAGCGCCACGGCCAATGAATCCCTTATCAAATCTTTCATTCACAATCTCTCTTTGACAGTCTCTTTTGCCTCTTTCTGACGTATACAAACAACAGCTGTTAACAAGACTGACTGACTGAACATGGTGAACCAGCTAAACTTAACCGTTCCAAAGTGCGGATGCACTTCACCAAAGTAAGCAACCATAAAATGCAATATTTGTGGGAGGGCATTCACGACAAAGGGAACGACAAGTCCCTGTTTAAATACTTATCTACTGTCTATCATGTTAAAGTAAGAACTTTGGCATTTTTGAAAACTTGAGAATGACGAGGGCTCGGCCTCAGCCTACTGCCGGTGTTACACTGTATTCTGTGACCTGTAGCAGTGCAACAACACTGCCTTCTGGTAAGTTAAGTGCATTGTGCATTCAGAAAAAATCTGCGATTTATTTAGTTAATATTTGCTGAATGAGAAAGTAGACTAATATTTGTTGTAATAGTTGTTTTTACTTTAGCATCGATGGCGTCTGCAGCTGTAGTACAGCCCCCTAACAGTTTTTAACTAACTTCATTTCCGACCTAACAAAGTACCTAAAAAGATTCAGTAAGGGATTAGAAAGGGTTCTGATTCGATAAGCGGATTCGGAAGTGTATTCAGTTTTGATAAAATACAACAGAATCCCATCTGTAGCCAAATGTCATTATAAGCCAAGTTTAGCTTTATGCATTCCAATATAAATTGTAAATCACTTCCTCCTTAACCAAAGTGCACAGTGCCTGGACAGAGCTGAGTTCTGCATTCAGTCACAGCCAGTTGACTACTGCAGGCAAAGTAAATAACAAGCATGCAAGAGGGGGACATGAAACATGAAAAACACAATAGCAGATAATGCCCACGAGCAACAAGAGGGGGAGAGTGATTATAGGTCTGTTGGGGAAGAGGGAACATATTGTTATTGTTACTCCACTGAAACAGTCAGTACTGTGGCTCAGCAAGCAAAAAGAAACAGAAATTCTCTTCATTAGATTGCGGGAGAAGTGAATCCATTGGGCATGTCCAACTACAAGGTCAACTGTCTATGAGTCTAAATGTGTCTTGGCATGTCCAATTGCAAGGTCAATACTAAATGCATTACCTGACGTGATATTTCATTTCTTTCCTGACTTACTGTTTGTAATTATAACAAAAAGCCCTTGAACAACCTTGACCACTTCGATCATCAGCCTATGACCAACTCTCCCTACACTGTCAGACATAATCCACATGTTCTCCCAAATGGGTTCATTTTGGCTTACACAGAACAGGGACAGGATTCCTGCTGTGTGAACACAAAGAAAAAAGTGTTTAAAGAGGCCCCATCAGTTAGCAAAGCATCGGTAGGCTGAATCACGATGCAAAATTGGCTATCTGGTTCAAGTCTTCAAGCACACTGACTCCTTTCAGTCTACCCTGACAAACAGCCAGATTCGCTCACTCTTGAAAATGGAATGTCGTCTCAGTCTGATGCTTGATTGTATCACTTTTGCAAATAAATAGTCAGTTTATCAAACCATGCGTCCTTTCCCTGTAAATAAACCATCAGCTCAGAACCACAAACAGGCACGTGAATGGTGTCAGATGAAAGTAAAGCTTTGCGTTAACTTTATTTGCTTTACCCTGCATATTAACTTTACTTAGAACCTTGCTATATCTATCTTTTCCATAAAATCCTATTAAGGCTTATCATGGGTCAGGTGGTTTTAGGGCTGAAATAGACCTACGTTACAAATTCAGAGGTGACTCTCAGGCATCTTTTTTGTTGAGAGCAAGGGGACAAGCTTAGAATCTGCCACCAAAATGGACTGAAATCTCTCAGTAGATACACCCTGACCCTGGGATTAAGCTCTGATCCTGCCTCATGAGCCGGCCAAAAGGAATGGCATGGTACATTTTCAAGGACAGCCCGAGAGCAATACAGTTTAATACTATTTAAGCTCAGGATTCTGTATTTCCTTTACCAATATGCATGCATCGAATACACAACCTGGACATAACCGGGGGTCCAGTGTCATTCTCAGGCATAGAAGAAGTTAATAAAAAATTAATCTATATTTGGAGCTGAAAAAGACAAGTGTGAAAAGTCACATATCATCATCAGATATCGATATCTTGTTTAGACTTGAAATGGAAATATTGACTCACTCATGCTTTCTATTTCGTCCCCTTCTATGGTGAGCAGCCTCTGTTGGTTTCGAGTTAGCCGAGCTCCCACTCGATCTGGAAGAAACACACAAAGCTGATGTCAGAGATACTTTATCAAGGAAGTGACCATTTATAACAAATAATTAATCAGTTAGACTTGGTAGAAAAGGGTCTGCTCTTTGAAGGAATCAGAGCGTCAATGTGGAGTTTGCTGGGATAATTAATCCCACCTCATTAAACACATATATGGACAGTTAAATCAACAAAGCCAAACAATATAGCACACAGGGAGTTGAGACCAGGAGGCAGAGTTGCAGTCCTACACGCTTCTCTGCGCTTCCAGAGCAGTTACCCACCCAAAACTCCTTAGTGACGGTGTCTGCCCCCCGACCACTTAAATTAATAAAACCAAAAGTTAACAGAGGAGTTATACATAAAAACCTAAACAAAAATGCTGAAATAGCACAACAAAATAGGAGAATTAAATGTGGACTCTTAAACATCAGATCTCTGTCATCTAAAGCTGTACTAGTGAACGATTTAATATCAGAGTATCATATTGACTTATTTTGTCTTACTGAAACCTGGCTGGGGCATGAAGAATATGTTAACCTAAATGAATCCACTCCGCCCAGTCATATTAATACTCATATTCCTCGAGGCACCGGCCGAGGAGGTGGAGTTGCAGCCATCTTCGACTCAAGCCTATTAATGAAGCCTAAACCTAAACTAAATTATAACTCATTCGAAAGCCTTGTTCTTAGTCATTCACACCCAACCTGGAAAATACAACAGCCAATTCTAGTTGTTATAGTGTACCGCGCTCCTGGTCCATATTCTTAATTTTTATCTGAATTCTCAGAGTTTTTATCAAGTTTAGTCCTTAAAACAGATAGAGTAATTATTGTAGGTGATTTCAATATTCATGTGGACGTTGAAAATGACGCCTTAGTACTGCGTTTATCTCACTATTAGATTGGATTGGCTTCTGTCAGAGTGTACATGAAGCCACTCACTGTTGAAATTGAACATTTAATAGTCTTTCCACAGAATCCTTCATTATCGGACCATTAGTTAATAACATTTGAACTCCTATTACTGGACTACATGCCATTAGGCAAAGGGAGGAGAGAGGGAAGCACCAAAATCCAAAAGTTTTGCTCTTGAACCCAAAAGGTTTGCTTGCTGTTGAGCTGACTCTCGTAGGCCTGACCTACACTAAGATGTAAGACACGTCTCTATTGTCTCGATCGGAGTGAGAGCTTGGCAACATCCACTGTTAGTAAACGGGAGAGGTAGTTTTGAAGTCCATGGAGAAGACAGAAAGGGAGCGGAGAAGACAGAAAATCACTGCATAGGTATGTTTACACATAACTTCCGTCTTAGTAATAGCAAGAATGTTATGTTTGAACTGCTGCACGTAGATTGCTTTATTTAAGGATCAGTGATATTGTAATGGGTAAAAAGTACATATTATTTTGTCAGCCTGTAGCTGCTAGTTTAGCTAAATTAACTAGTCACTCGCTCGTCAAAGGGATGTCACCTGACTGCTTATTAGCTTGCACGATGTTGTGCATGTAGTTACTAGTTAACATGACTATCGTTATTTGTGTTCAACGATCTAACGTTAGTTAAGTTAGTTACCGTAAGTTAGGGTGTGCTGTATTCATTTTTAAAAATTTTTTCACCATTTGAGGTTTGATTGGTGCTCACTCAATTACGTCATCTTTTTGATGACCAGAATTGGCCAGAATTGGCGGCACCTACTGCTTATCTCGATGAAACAACTCCTTACAATCACATTACGGTAGTGGATGGAAACAAACATTACTTCGCATTTTCTTTTGCCAATTTTTGGGCCACCACATGAAATTACCTTTGGGAATATGGCTTTATGGTTACTTAGCTTTATAAGTATGCGAATGTGTAGTGACACGGTATTATTGATATTACTGGTGGTGAAAATGGCTTACATACATTTAAACAAATACGACTTTCCCTTGTCTTCATGGCAGAATGGAAACCAACCTGGCAGATCACATGCCCAGGTAGGCTATTGGCTCATTTCTTCAAATTAATATATACATTTGGGCATGGTGTTGGCATGGTGGGAAATGAGAGATAAAATATTACAATAGTATTGTCCTGCAGTATTGTACAGCTCGTGTATGACTGGAATCAACTGTTAATAACATTTATGCTTTGCTCTGTATGATCACATTACAATGTTATGCACCTTAATTTTACTGTAGATTGTTTTCCAGGTTGGCACAGAGCCTATTCATTTGAATGGATCATCATGCACCCATGCAGCAGGCAAAGTTCTATGCCACCATCTCATGGCAATGTTGTTTCAGAGTCCCATTACAACATGAAGGTGAAGGCGGTACCACCACCTATTGCCTGCACAAGCACTCTGCAAACATGGCATCGGCCACGGACACAGGTAACTTTGTGCAACATTAAAAAACCCTATGATGTAAAACCCTATGACAATGACTGATGATATATTAAAGCAAGACATTACTACAATCATGGCTGCTTATTCATATCATTCTCAGGGGATCTGTGCAGAGCCTATTCAGGACTTGGTGGTGGAGAAACCAAAGCCATCTGCCAGGAGCGTATTGTTGGGAGAGGGCAAAGGTCACAGATGCATTCTGCTGGTGCTCCCTACCCAACCAGCCATTAAAAGAGAAAAAAGGACTTGACTTAAGGACTGAGACTGAGAGACAAAAGAGTTGAGCTTGCTCAATACCTGAGCATCTGCAAAAAAGGGCAAGATGGCTGCATGTGCAGGTGAAACAGATATGGGCCCCTTCCTCAATCTTAAACAAACAGATTAGATTAGATTTTGGAGTCCATCAGAACCAGTCAACAGTATGTAAATCAATGCTCTATCAAGCATAAACAGGTAACGGTCATAATTATTGTCATAGTGTTGGCTGTGTATTAATGATCATATTGTTACCAATTGGGACTTGCAAGAGAAGTGTGGAAGGATGATGAATTTAATACCTGTGCATTTAACAATTATATGTTGCCTATTCTGGTGTACACACATGAGCTACAGAGGTCAACATTTCTCACTGCCTTTCATGTTTGGTGCTAATTAGCAAATGTTAGCATGTTAACATAGTAAACAATGTAACTGCTAAACAATAGAATTTTAGCATTGTCATTGTGAGCATGTTGCACAGCTGTGCCTACAGCCTCGCAGCATGGCTGTAGACACTCTACAGTCTTGTTATGCAAAGACCTTTTTATTGTGCTTTATAGTGTTTTCCACTTTTGTATGCGTCTGTCTTTTGTTTCCCATCGCTATTTCATACTTTTGTTCATTTACGGTTCTTTTAAAGATGGTTTTTGCATTGCAAAGCACTTCATAAGTTTTATTTTGAAAAACAAATGTTCCTTGAACATTACAGCAAACAGACACTGCATTAAAAGAAATTTGCTCACTGCTAACCAGCTCGGCAGAGAACAGAAACACTAACTGGCAGGTGAAAAAGAGTTCTTGTTAAAAACATTAACATTCAGCAGACAGCACCCAGAAAAGCCTGAGCAGCCTTTTAAGACTGATACATTTTCTAACCTTGATTCCATATAACATGGTGAACATTTAAAAACTTGCATTTCGACTTTATTTGATTTCACATAGTTCATGAAATGAGAGGTAAAACAATTAAGCAGTCATTCCTATTATTACTAATTTATTAATATTAACACTACAATTACTATTCTACTATTTAAAAAAAAATTATTCTTTGCATTGTGCCTCCCTCTGTGTCCAACTGCTATCAAAGAAATTTGAAACAAGATCTGATGAAAAGATACTTGCTTGCTTGATATTTGGCTTTGCGAGATCCGTGCAAATGACACATGGAACAATCACTTTCATCATGCCATTATAGGCAGTGGTGTGGATTTCTTTACAAACCTTTGAGAAATTTTGTTATAACAAATCTAACATTGACATTTTCCTGTTTGAATCAATCCATCCCCGTTCCCTCAACGCCTCCTTTGCTCATTTGTCACAAGTCATCACCCAGCTTATTCTCCCCTTCAGCTAGCCCCCTCCACCCTGCCCTAAGCTACTCCTGTCAGACAGAGGTACTCGTCTCTCGGGCTGATAAGAGACACTGAGCTGCCATTATTTCCTCCAGTCTAATCAGGAAACTGTCACTCAGCGTGCCATCCCTCGACATAAATAAACAAACTGAGGCTGGCAAAAATTACGTGATAATTATTGTCGATTTACAGAGATGACAGCAGCGGGGTTTCACTCCTCTGGTCAGCTGTGGCGCTATAAGATTATGCCGGGATCTAACTGGTCAGTTTTTAGATCAACTCTGTCTTCTCACCTTGGGTGTATGGGGCAGACTGCGGCCTGACTATGCATCACTGATGTTCCTGATTCTTAAATTTCAGAAGGAAAACTGACCTCGCTACTCGGTACATATAGTAAAGAACAGCAGCACATGCGAAAGAAATTTTACTCATAGACTCCTATTCACTGACCTATAGACTATGAAGAGATGAAGAGTGTGACAAATGTGATGTTAATTCAATAATACAAGTTAAATATGAAAGCACAGAATGAATGGCTTGAATACAGTGATTTGGAGAATATATCCAGTTTTGCCATTTTGATTCAAGTGGATATTTTTAGACGAGTCAGTTGTGCATTTCTGCCAAACAATGGCAGCGTACCAAACAAGATGTGCTTTTAGACTATCCATTAACATGGACGAGTGGATATTACACAATCAAACAAAGCTGAATTAAAAGGAGAAATGTTGTAATGAACAGGTCCCCATTTTGTTTGCATCTCCCACATGAGAACATGGACCCACATGCATGAGCATAAAGAGTCGTGATACATGTTCCTGCCAATGATCTTTATTCTACTGATGGGCAGTTGGTGGCAGTAATGCGCCAACAAGTGTAGCAATCCACCAGAAAAGGCAGGGAAGAAGAAGAAGAAGACTACTAGCCAATGTAAACATGGATATAAACAATACAGCTTTTAAATATTTAAAAAATCTGCTTTGCAATAGTTTTAGAGATATAGGACATGCATTCAAGGTGTTAATTAGGCATCAAGGATACACACAATGTGTTTCGCTGAGTAACACTGAATGTAACTTTTGTTTACAAGAAAACTCCACAGGGCACCTTTAAAAGTACTCCAGTAATTTCACATTGCACTTCCATTAAGTTGGGGCACTAAAAAACAGATACAAAAAGAGTTGCCAAAATCTGTGCAGCAGAGGCTGAGATATCCTGACTTCTTGTCTCTAGTCGGGGTCAAGCTCCAAAAACACTGGATCCTACATTTCCCATATTGCAACTCGACAGAATTTCCCTCGCTGTCTGGTAAGCTTCCAGTCTTAAAACTCTACGCCACCTATTGTAGTCTCCAAATCCGAACTGAGTTTCCCTGATGACAACACTCTGACATCATCAGGGTATTTTCTCAGACTTGACAAAGCTCCTCTAGAGTCCCAGAAGACATTACACAAGTGTTGAGGTTGTGTTATAGTAACCATGACTGTAAACTGACTTTGACATAACTCAGTGGAGTGCCCCTTTAACACGTCCCTGGATGATATTTTAAAACCAATACCACTACTTTCAGACTTACTCTTCAGAATTACTGCAAATATATAAAACCAATTTGGTGTGAGTCAATTTTACTCAGCCTTTAATGTTAAGACAGAAGTCAAGATTTAAGTCCCAGTTTCACCCATTCAGCCAGAACCAGATTGTTTGAGTTGCTTCCACTCAACCCATCAGCTAACTTTTTCAAATGTTTGCACTACTTATGTCAGCAATATGTCGTCAGAGTTGAGCCTATTTCATGAAATCCTGTGATGCTAGGTTGTTTTTTGTCTCTGTAGGAAATCCATTTACAGAAGTTGTTGGTTCACAATGTTTGCTATACTCAGCTACAAGTGAGAAGACCTCAATTAGACCCAATGAAATGGCTAATCAGCTTTCCCCTGGAAGAAGAACAGAGTGAAACTCCAAGCCAATGGGATTGACAGGAAAGGCTCCGTACTAGGTCTGTGTAATCGCTCTTCTGTTGGCAGATATGGCCTCCTGTCCTGCTTCCACTCAGCTGTGTGGTTCCAAACATTAGAAATGACAATGTTATCAGGCTTCTCTGGCTCTATTGTGTGAAACGGGTGGAAGGAGAACAGGGCTTAGGTTGCCTTTCTTAAGATAATGGAAGAAGAAAATTAACTCAGAGGAAGTTAAATGTCAACAAATGTAATTATCAGGAAGGCTTGTCACAGGAACAGAAACTTTTGAGGGTTTGAAAATTGTATTATGCTCATTCAGCCTTGTTTACCTCATTACTTACTGTCTGAATCACATATAGGGTATGGTGACTTGTTGCCATTTGCTACAGGATCTGATTTATCTGATGCAGACTGTTTCATATATACATACATATGGAACATTATTTGTTGAGCAGTAACACAAAGCGCCATCAACAAATTGGAAAGAAAATGAAATTGAGGAGGATAAGCAGCCGGCAGGAATGGAAAGGGGCACGTACATTCAAGGAATCCGTTGCCTACCATTCATGTCGTATGGAGAATAAATAAATAAAAATCTATTTACGCTGCCTACTTCCACGCTCCGACACACTGCTGCCTCAGATCAAGCATCACAGCCCACTAACCACAACAGCCCTCAGAACTAATCACATTTACACACCGAGTAGAAAAGGCAGACACTGTGCACATTTAAACAAGGTTAGGAGCAGGCGCAGGAGAAAATCAGCTATTAACCCTTTAAATACTGCTTCAAGGAAAACCAAGTAACAAGCAAACGTGAATGTAGTGAAAATCCATCCATTTTTCTACTTATCCTGTTCAGGGTCATGGGGGCTCCTCCCAGTTCACATTGTGAGAGAGGCCCAGGGGTAGACCCTGGACAGACCGCCAATATATCGCAAAGCAGACACGTTTAGCTCTTTCCCACGGCAGACTCTTAACAAAACACAACATAACGTCAACCCGTTGTCACCGTGTGTGCTTTTGTTTCCGCCTGCTTTGAGGAGGAGTTCCTGCAACTAAATTTGGGCTCTGCTCAGGGGGTGATACTAAAATCAAGTTCCAGGTACTTTCAGGGGTAGCTGGCAATGCTTTCTATCATGATTGGTCAAGCAGATGTGTTGTCACATCACAACAAGGCCGACTACAACAGAAATGGTAAAAACGGGGACAGAGCACAGAGCCAAACAGTGGAAGGATGGAATTTAAAAAATGAAACAAGATAATCGAAAAACAAAGCATCACAATGCACGCAGTGATGCAAACGCGCTGGATGCTGACCAGCAGTGCTCTGGATTCTCCGTCCTCACGTAGAAACTCGTATCTCATGTTTAACATAAAATCATGAGGACTGCCCAGCTGTCGACTTTTCAATGACATACTGTGTATCTGAAACGTCCTGCTTTGTGGAAACACAAGGAAGAACCTCGTACCAAAGCCTCAACAAGTCCAAGTCATGAGAAAGCACAGCTCAGAGCAGGCCTACTCAATTACAAATTCAGTTGGGCCAGATTTTAAAACCAGGAAATGTAGATGGGCCAGACATTTCAGCAGCCTGTTTAAAAGCTTTTTGTTTAGTTTTTGGTAATGACAAATTTGAAACAAATGCAAATTAATGTAACAAAAAATAGCAGGCAGGGTTAAACTGACGGTTTTCATTGTCAAATTTACGTTTTAGGGTTGACAGAAGAGCGCTTCCCTCCTTGTGACTGTCGACAGCCAGATGTTTTGAAAAGCTGCTCAGCAGGTCGGAGCTCACATGAGAAGGTGGAGGTTGTTAAGTTCCTGCAGTGGAATGCTGATGCTTTATTTTACGAGTCGGTGACTCCTAAATAAAGTTCAAGACGTTTCCTAGAAAAAACGATGCAATTTGGTACAAATGATCGGGAAGTCAGAGACAGCGTTCAAGTGATACACTTCCAATGTATTAATTTCAACTGATTGCCAACATAACCCAGAGATACCTTTACTCAGAGCACAGCAGGTCAGCTGAACAGGAAACATGTGAAATGTATCTACAGGTAAGCACACAATTCAACAAATATGTAGAATGAAGTTTCCGGTGATGAGGAATGAATAATAACTTGGGTTTAAATAAAGTGTTACCAAATAATGATGTGAATGTGATTGTTTCTTGCATTAAGAATGAGACAATTCCAGAACTTGAGTGTATCTCCTTACGATACCACTGTACTAACAGCAGCTGCTGAGATCTGGGAACGTGGCAATGCACTAAGAACAGGCCCAACAGAGCAAGAACCACGAGCAGCCAGACGATCAGATAGGTCGTAAACAAACCAACAATTTATTCTGATGATCTAAACCACTTTATTTGAAGGTCAAACCGAAAGTGAGAGCAGCTGAAACGTCGCTAATAATACCTAAGTACAGTCAGTCAGTCGGGATGTTTACAACAGACAGTTAGGTGTACGACAGTATGGTCTTTCCCCAGATAAATCTGGATAACCTGGAGGTTTGTTTCCACCCTGTCGGACCGTCTGACTGCTTCTGTTTCTTGACCTGTTGGACCTATTTTCCGCATTGTTGCCACATTCTGAGATGGCAGTAATTGAATCAGTGAATATATACTATTATTACAGATGGACTAATGGAATAAATTACAAAAATAAGACCTAAGTAGTAATAAATTATCATTACTCTTTAAACTTAGGAAGTCCACAGGTTTTTGAACGCACTAACGGATGAATTTGCGACCCTCAACCACATTAATAATGCAGATTTAAGTAAATTCCTATAGGTGGATTTTCATGGTGTACTGAAATGAATGGAAACTAATGGCTGCCTGGAAAGGAAATCAATCTGAAAGCTAGTGGGAGGCTTTGGAATAATGATTCAGTGTTAACAGGCTAAAGCGTGCAAAACCAATTGGTCTTATTAGCTAGGTAGTGGCTGTAGTGTCATTTTAATCTGATATTCAGGGACGACAGATGGAAAGTAGCCTCTTGGCTAACTCTGGTGCATTTACAGCAATGTTAATTAATGTGCACTGTCCTTGTTAAATAAACCAATAAATAAAATACGGCTTTGTTGCTCACTCCTGTGGGGGAAGAAATTCAAATAATACACTCCATACATTTGTAGACATGTCAGAAAGACGACCTCGGGGGCATTAGCCTGTCAGCCTCTCGTGCAGCCCTCAGGAAGCCCATCAACAAGAACAGAGAATTTGCAGACCGGCCGTCAGCGGTAACTAGCGACTTAGCCGACAGTGATAAATGGATTTTGGAGCCTTTTTCTGGTGCTTGAAGCGAGTTACAATCACAGCCCGAGAGGGAAAACAACTGCAAACAGCTGTCAGAAAACTCTTTTAGTGGCCTAATGCAGATGGATCGATGCTGAGGAGAAACAGATAGCAGGGAGGGGAAAAACGGTGGCCTCAAACATGTGATGCAGACAAAAAAAAAAAAAAACCTTTCTTGAACGTTGCCGGCAGCACTGCGCTCACACACAAACTCCATTTTCCCCCCATGAAATGACATTTTGAGACGTACAGAAATTGGACCCTGACGGACCGGAGTGTGACATATTGATAGGCCAGGGAGAGGTGATGAGATGGTGGATGAGAGGGGACAGAGAGGAGGAACCTGGGAACAGTGGAGGGAAGTTTCTGGCTGTATCATACAGTCACATCAGGTGGCAAAAAGGTTGTTTATCCTCCAAACTTCCAGCTAATTAAGTCAGAAACACTGGATAGGGCTAACACTGCATAATTGAACTGCCCTAAATCAAATAATAGGATGCACAGTTTGGTATTGTACCAGAATGTAAATGTAATTCAACTTAGGCAAAAACGTGACATTTTGACTGTGAACAAGACTATTAAGACATTTCAGTGAAGTTTTCTCAATTCAACAAGATAATTGCCTGACCTTTTCAGCTTGGAAGGTACAAATAGAAAGCTTATTAACCTGCACCTCTCTTGAAGTTTGTTTTAAATTTACTTAACTTTTCACAGGCTTCTGGAGCTGGATGGAAATGTGACATTTGCAGCAGATTACAAGAAAATCATAACAGAATCTGCCTAATGTAATTGCAAAACCATTATATTCAATCACACGAGGAAATAAATGAATAAGGCAGCGAGCAACACACAAAAACACACAGCTGTCAATCATTTTCAGCCTCACAATGTGGAAAAGTTAAGGGACACTGGGATCAATAGCTTAAGGCCAACACGTGATGCATGTCAAAACACCCACACACACTGTTTTCTACATAAACACACACAGATTGCATCAGGATATGCCACTGGCCTATTTCCCAGCAGCGATGTGTTTCAGCTCTCCAGAAAAACAGTAATTTTATCACATTCACTCCCCAGATTGGCACTTCTGGGCTACTGTACCTTAACTACCACGAACACCGAAACAAAGAAGATTAAGGCAGGGGAAAAAAGCATTTTGTGGATTGCTTACTTTAAAAAGATCCATCCTCACATAGTTGCATTCATCGGTTTCGACTCATTCATCACTAGTCATTTAATTACGTCGTACAGACTTAAAAGCTAGTATCTCAGTTAACTTCGCTAAGAAAAAAAGATGTTTACAATAAAATCAGGTGGGTTTTGTCTCCACTGCGTCTCTGTATGTTAGAGCAACTTTGATATTAAGTGTTAAAACAGCCTTTTAATTCAGCTGTGTTGCACCAGCACTGCCGAACTACAAAAAATAA
This sequence comes from Siniperca scherzeri, assembly GCA_027580175.1. NCBI lineage: Eukaryota > Metazoa > Chordata > Actinopteri > Centrarchiformes > Sinipercidae > Siniperca > Siniperca scherzeri. The sequence goes on from CM050853.1 coordinate 19,224,935, forward strand.
AATCCTGGCTGCCTCTCAAGGACACTTGCAGGCTTCGGCCATCTTTCTAACATTTTCACAGGGACTGTGTGAAATCTTTATGACGGCTTTCATTTGCTGTGAGGCCCTGGCAGTAGCCGGAGGGGCAGGGCGAATGCTCCATCAATCCCATGCGCTAATGCTACGCACTTAACCAATAGGGCTTCCATGCAGACCACCACACGGCCCGGCCTCCCCCCCCTCCCCACCCACTGTAGTGCCCCCTCCTCTGGGGGCCAAGGAGACGGGCCAGCCTTCCTGAAGGTAAAGCAATTAAGTGGATTATCTACCTCCATCCTGCAGTGGAGACAGAGAGGGGGAATGCTTTGATAGCTCGTTGTAAATGAAGCCATGAGTTCATCACTGCAAGCTTCTCCTTTCACATTGCACATTAGTCATTTGATCCATTGTTAATAGAAAAATTGATTAGTGCAGTTTTAACATTCAGGTTGTTTAAATGCACACAAGAAGCCAGGTCAGAGAAGGCAGTTCCATGCACTGCGGTTACCTGATTACTGTGACATGCCATCCGTAGGCTACATGCAGCAGGTCTGTAGTTTGATTTCTTGCATTGCGTTACTACTTGTAACTATCTTTCATTTTGTTGCACTGCTGTCCCTTACCCTGTGTGAAGCCTTTGTCATGCACGTGTCCACATGTAAAAAGCCAATTAGAACCTCGGTTGCATGTATTTATGAAAAGTGAGAACAGCCTGATGAGATTTTGGTAAAACACCTTCCTTTAATGTAGACCTCAGGACCAAGACGGTGGCGTGATGTGGTATGTATACTTCCTGTGAATGCTTCTGTGTTGCAGTGAGATATTTTCCTGTCAGCCTCAGGACTTTCTGCTGTCTATTTTGTGCAGCTTTGCCAGTTTCTTCCCCCTCTACTCCACTGTAGCACACACCCCCATTTCATTTAACGCTAGCACAGGTAGCCCGGGCCTCCTGGGCCTGAAAATTGCTGCTGACTACATGCTTGTGAAAGGTCTGCTTGTGGTGGCCAGCTAGGACACAGAGACGTGCATGCTGAGGAGCCAGTAGAGCGAGAATGTTTCCCACGGGAGTACATCTCCTCATGGTGGTAATTTTACAACTCCCATTTGGTACAAGTTTCTGCTCCGTTGAGAAGTCTGTGGGCTAAAGGGTTATTTTCTCTGGTAGTCCAAGGGGTTACAATTACATAAATGAATAAAGGAGTCCGACTGATACTGGCTTTTTGAGGCTGATACCGCTATTGATTATTTGTTTTATTATAACTTTTTTAAGTAAATAAATTACTATATATACTCCAACACGTGACGGCTGAGCTGTGGGGCTATGAGCAGGCCCACACCAGCCCGCCGCCTCTCCCCGCCGGCAACGCCAGAGAAATGGAGCGTCCAGCCCCTCTCGAGGAGATGGGTTCCAGAGCCCAGGCTGTGCGTGGAGGCGAGGCCGACTATATCTAGCCGGTATATATACTGTTATCAAACATTTCTGTTAAATTTGGTTATTAAAGGGTGCAAACTGACGTGAAGACGCGTCCGCACGAGTTGAAAACGTTATACGAACAGTCCAGCAGTCAAATTCGCACTAATGACACAAGGCAAAAATCCGCTTCATTTTCAGCGTGAACACGTTAATGCTCATGCTCTGTGCCCCCAAACTGCAGGAGCCTGTGGGAAACCTTTTCCGCCTGGCTTCATGGCTTCTGGTCTCTTTGCTAAGATCACCATGAACACGATCTGGAACCGCCTCTGCTCTGGACACACTGAAATTCACTTGCTATCGCTCTTCTCATCTGACTGCAGGTAAGTTCATTTCCCCAAATGTTGAAGCGTTCCTTTAAAAGGATACTCAGCTTCAGAGAAGTTTAAGTTTTCTTATTCCATAACAACTAGAAAAACGATCTGTGGGACGCTCATGTGACGGTTGTAGAGCCAGAGCTCTGAGTTCCTGACCTTTAGTCACAAATTCAGCTGTTTGTAGCAGATCTGATGCTCTAAAAATGGAGCTAATTGCAGCTTCTGAAAGTCACTCTGTACATGAGCAGCAGTGTCTATCGAAGCCCCTCTGCCCGGGACGACCTGAGGTGACGGGCTCTGGCTTGGCTTAACTCAGTCATTTTCCTGACTTTTTGATTTTTCAGAAGGTCGGCATGAGAGATTTCAGGTTCCCCCTTGCACTCGCTGACCCTCCTCCACCCCATTCTCTCTGCATCACCGGCCTGGCAGTTCCCAGCAGATGGCTATCACCGTTCTCCTCACACCAGTCAAGGCCGGGCCAGGTCCTCCGGTGTCTCCCCGGCAGAGAGGGAGAGACAGGGGTGAGGACGGGAAGCTCGGGGCTGATGTTGAATTTCACACCCCACGGCCTCGGGATTAGCGAGACCAGGAGCTGATGGACAGGCAGGCGGAGGTGACGGTGGAAGGTTGGTGCTGTCTACTGATGCCTAACAAGCAGCGCTGTAGTACTGTCCACGCTCTCAGCTGGGATCAGCTCTGACAGTCAGCACATTAATAAACACGCCATTTAGCGTTTTTCCAGCGCTAATAGGCTTCTATCGTTTCGAAGTCCCTTAAAGGCAGACACATGTTGCAGTGTTGGGACTGCTTTGTGGCTCACTGCAGGTTTTACACACTGTGGAGTGAAATCCTCTGATACCACGAAGGACAGATTTCTCTGCGCAGACAAGTGATTTAAAAACAACAGCTTTATTTTTGCTGCCGTGGATCTGAATAGGACGTTTTATATTTGTAAAACTTTCCTAGAGCCTAGAAAAGTGATTTTTTATTTGCGTGGCCTCATCTCAATATAAAGTCTGCACTGGCCTGTGATAACCACAGCGGTCTAATACAGAGAGGGAAATATTTTACTTTTCATTCAACTACATTTATTTCACAGCTGGTTACTTTCTATGATTACATTTTTCATGCAAAACATGCGATAAAATCAATTATTATAGATGAATCCAACAGTCAATGTAAAACCATCCGCGACAGTATTGGACTCTCAGAGGAACTGCTCCGACCATCCATTCACTCCAATATTAACTTGACCATTATAAGACACTGTGAGCATCAGTCCCATTGGAGAACTGAGGACCTGCCACCCGGAAGTATTTTCCTCACTGGTAATTCCCATGTTAAGGTTTTCTTTCAATGATATCTTCAACATTTCTCAAAACTAAAATACAAAGGTGTCCTTGATAATTCAACAATAAGATAGGTTAATGTTACGGCTATCGGTTTAAATTATTTCTCTTTCAATTCTGAGAAATAAAGTTTTTTTGTCCGTTTTGGATACCGAAAGGCTAGGTTACATTACCCATGATCCTTAGCCACCGCTGCAAGAGGAATCCAGCTCACTGCTAAAACTGAAGTCTGGTGGAAAACTTTTAAATCACTTAATAAAGTACTTATTGTACAATGAATTTACAGTCATAATCAGCCAGACATAGTGTGCCACATAGGTTGAAATGCTCCCTGATCCAGGGGAAAACTTGTTTTTCTCTTCTCTTGGCTGTTTTCGGTGTCAGTGACGTAATGCAGAAGCTGTAAACCACGAGGTGTTTGACTCCTGTTTTGGCTAAAATATCTTAAATAAATCAACATTTTTATTTTATCATAACATTGATTATCTAGATGCAGTGTAATTACTAGTTCGGCTATAGTAGATATTTGATATATTTAGTAGCTATATCGTTTTACAATCGTATCTGCAATCCTACTTTTTAAAGAGGGAAAAACTACCAACCCAAAATCCTATTTCTAGAATTCTTGCTAAAATATCTGAAATAAAACAAGATCTCTACTTTTTCTTAACATAGATCATCTAGATAACGTGTAATTACTAGTTTGGCTGTAGAATATATATGATATATTTAGTAGATATATCTTTTACGACCCTATTTACAGCACTACTTTGAAAACCGGAAGAACTACAACTGTGGTGTTGATTTGTATCAAGCTTGCATGGCAGGCCTCTAGGGAATTGTAGTTATTAGTGTTTTTCAAAGGATTGGATGTAAATACTGAATTAACACTGACACACACTGATTAACACACTGAGTACACTGGGGAGTTTAAGGGGATGGTAAACACGTTTGTGTAATCTGATTGTATATATCAATTTGTTAAATGGGTGACCATGTTTATTTATTATCCTGTGCAATTAATTATATCTATATTTATATTGTGCAGCTGTCCTTCATATATATATATAGTATTGTATCTCTTCCCAGACATATATATCAGTCTCTATACACATCCTTATGTATATAGATCATTTAAATTATACTTGAAATTATTTTCTGTGCAACTAACTCCTGCTGTATCCTGTGCAATCAAATCTCGGTACAATACGTCCATCCAAGCGCTCTCTGTAACAGCTGGTCCCATGTCTGGAGCCTCTTTTGTTGCTGGATTATAAGCCTTCAAACATGCACCAAGGTAAAGGTTCAAAGGTCAGTACCTCAAAGCAGGAGCCATGAAGAATCTTCACCCTGACATATGTTACTCTCCAGGTCGCGGCCTTTCCAGCGATGTGTCTGGTTTAGCTCCAGTATTTAAAATTTAGCTTTTGGTTTGTGGAACTGAGTCACCTTCAGAGATTACTGTACAGCATTGCTGACGATCAAGGGCATTACGACAGGCTTGGAGGAAGGCTAACGGGTGCTGCCATTGTTGTGTGACGTCAGACAACTGCTGCTTCATGAAGCTGGGCTACATGGATTTGCCCTCAGTTCACAAGTAGGAACTTTGAGTGGCTTTCCATTGTACTTTGTCTAGTAGGAGGTCGGACATTTTCGAGCCTTAATTGAAAGCCCGGTGCGTCTCATACAGACGCTAAAGGGTGCCTTGTTATGGCTAAATAAAACTGGGTTAAAATAGTGTTAAAGATTCTGAGGTATAAATGAACCTATTCTAATTCATGCGAAAAACAGTTTCTTTCAGCACCTCCAACTCTGACTTCCAGCATACCTGTAGAAAGAGGTATCCTCCTTGTGCACTTTTTCCTGCCTGTATCCATTTAATACTGCTGAGAGAGAGAGAGAGTGCGTATATGGACAGAAGAACAAAAACGGAACGGCATCATATAATGTCATTCAGTGTAATTCTGTTGGTTATCAATGAAGTGCATGGAACTAACGCTGCAGACTGGAGTCTGCTAACAGTGACAGGCAGGCGTGCAGAGACTTTTTCAGTTACATAAGAACATTTGAAATGCAGGACTTTCACTTGTAATGAAGTCGTTTTACATTGTGGTATTGCTACTTTTACTTGAGCAAAGAATCTAAATACCTTTTCCCTCGCTGAAGAAGAGTCGTTTCTTCAGCAGATATACAAGTAGAATGTTGGAATCAAGTCACTTAAGCGGCTATCATGTAAGTAGTTTTGTAGGAATCATCAGAGAAAACTGGTTCGTGCGACTGCAGCTACTTTTGTATTTCACTCTTCAGTTTCATTATTTTCTGTTGATGCAGAAGGTTTGACACCTGACAGGAGAATGTAACTACATATTACAGATGAAGCATCTGTATTAGTGGCAGATTGGATGATCTTCTGTCACGGCTCATCTGATTTAAGATGATAAAATAAGTGTATTTTAAATAGAAATCTTGTCTTAAATCTGGCTTAAATTAAAAGTCAATATTAGTAAAACTGAAACATGAGTCTGCCCTGCATGCTGTGGCGCTGCCTCCTTCTCTACCTGTCCGATGCTGTTTTGATGGACAGTGGGGGTGGAGCAGGGATGTGTGTTTGTGTGTCGGAGCCCCCAGCGGAGCTCACCCTGAGCCTCGGGGGTTTCAGAGGAGAGTCTGGGTTATCAGCAGAGCTTCAGGCCAAACCGCGGCTGCAGAGGGAGTCGGGGTTTGGGGAGGGTAAGGGGTGTGGGGGGTTCTGTATCAGCTCCTCCACATCACAGAGCGGCGGCTGTTTGCCAGACAGAGATCTGCGGCTGTGGTTTTGGGCCGACAGACACATCCCTTAGCGGCAGCGTGCCGTACACGCCTCACAGAGCACATCGGCTTATACCTCGTCTGAAATTCACTTTTGCTCCCAGTAGATTAAACTCACACTTCAGTTCATCTCACAACACCCCGCTTAGCAGGGACACGAAAATGATGGGCTTCTTACTCGCCCCGCATGCAAAGTATGTACAATGGCTCCTTTTTTTTTTTTTACACATTAATACTGTTTACCACACTCTCCATGAATAACACTTAGGCTAAATTGAATATTCCCGGGGGGATAAAAAGATGAAAAATCACAGTGCACCTGCTGCTTTGGCTTTTTGTGTTGATAGCTGAAATTTGAATTAATGTGAGGATTAAGTGCACTTGAGTTTTGCAGCCAGTGAAAATATTAGCAGACGTTTGCAATCATGCACAGACCCAATGAAGCAGGATGGAACAGAAAATGACTTGAGCAGAGCTGGAGTGCTGCTCTGTGCCTGGGGACAGTAGGCTATCTCAAGACCAAACACATGTTCAGCCAGGGACACTACCACAAAGACTTAATATATACATATCTGACATTTACTAAGTGATGAAGTTAATGCTTCTGCAAAGTTTCACATGAAAGTTTCTCAAAATTGCAATGCATTTTCTTATTAATTGATTCATTTCCCTAATGTCTGCCACAGATAGATGATATGAATGCTGTGGGGAGTGCGCAGGGTTTGACGGGGATGTGGTGAGGTGCTGACAGACTCGTGAGCAAAAGTAAAACAAATCAATATTTGTAAATCAAATTTAATCAAAATGTGTTCTTTCTGGATAAATCAACACCCTCATGGCAGTGGATATTTCAGTGTTTTTGATAAAAACCAGTACGCTCACAGTATTCAGAAGTGCGAGCCGCTCTTGTAATTGCAGACTGTCCTCCCCAAAAATACGACCATATAGGTCGTCTGCGTGAGCAGCTTATTACGACCCATATTTACATTTCTCGTTAGGCCGTGACCTTTAGCGGCCGTAGTGATTACGACGGGAGCAAAGGAGGAAGTCAGGTGAGATGCATAAAGATCAGCAGAGTCCACATAGAGAGGAGGCCTGGGGGGATGGATGGGTCAAACACAGGACTTTCACCCAGGAGACTGCTGTTTGTGTCCTGTGTGAAACCAAAAGTCAACGTTGACTTGTTTTAACTTAAGTAACGTCACGTGACTTAAGTTACGTAACATGTCTTACTTACGCGACTTACGTAACTTAACTTATTTGAACTCAAACCATGATCTTTACCTAAACCTAACCAAGCAGTTTTGGTGCCTAAACCTAACCAAACTAAGACCGTGTCGTAACTTAACTCACATAACCATGACGACGAAGCTGGCCGCTGGTACTCTCCAACAGTCATATATGTCGTTTTGGGAGTAGTTGACAAACGGCCTATTCTGTCGTTTAGGTACGAGGATGTGTTGCGTAAATGACGCTGCAGAATGGGACTGTCCTCCACTGTATAACACACACTCTCAGATGCTTCCTATTGAAAAGTTTGGGGGAAAGGCTGTGTGCTGCTCTTTATCAGCCATGGGGAAGTGAGAGGGCATTCAGACGAAAATAACTGTTTGTATTCCGAAATGTTATTTTTGTGGCTGAGCAGAGATGTGTGGTCATGAAGAGGAGTAAGGCTTTAACTTGTCGCACATGCTGGAAGGAGGTGGGGGCAGGGAAGAATGGGTAGGACATGTTCATTCTTGTCTGGTAACGTTCTTGCGGACCGTGTAGCCAACATTGCATGGACCAGTACCAGTTCACAGCCCAGTCACTTCCAATAACTGATCTATCTAACATCAAATCCACACACAATTTATGCAAAGGCGTACAAAACGATACCACACGTAAGCAGCCCACAGTCATGATACATAGGTGCCCAGACCAATCATGTTATGTGTATTGTTGTGATTTACAATATTTAAAGGGGCACCAAACTGTGTAGGTGCATTCAATTAAACTTTGGCTATCAAAATGATCAAAGATAATAATAAATAATAACAGTGGTGCACCACTGTTATTAAAGAAGAGAAATGAGTCTCAAATAATATTCTAAACTATCAATTTGGAAATTATACACACGTATTTAATAAAAGATAAACAAAGCAAAAACACACGATATAAAGTCTAACTCTAAATGCACTAAACAACAGGACAAAGGGTGTGTGTGTGTGTGTGTGTGTGTGTGTGTGTGCGCGTGCATGTGTATGTGTGTGTCCAAAATGAGTGTGGCTCTGTTAAAGGGCCAAATTGAAGTATACTAGTGTACTGTATAGGATAAACGGTGCCAGGTTAGAAAGAGGATAGTGATGTTCACACAGACACAGGGTCTTGCATGCAACTAACTAACGTCAACTTAGCATGTGGCTACCGAATTAACCTAACAGTGAAAACACATCACAACAATAAAACTCAATGAACCAAATCAATACATATACAGTGGTGTGAAACAGTGTTTGCCCGCTTCCTGATTTCTTATTTTTTTGCATGTTTGTCACACTTAAATGTTTCAGATCATCAAACTAATTTGAATATTAGTCAAAGATAACACAAGTAAACACCAAATGCAGTTTTTAAATTAATTATTAAGGGAAAACAAAATCCAAACCTACATGGCCCTGTGTGAAAAAGTGATTGCCCCCTAAACCTAATAACTGGTAAAAAAAAAGACTAAAATGTGACTAAAAGTAATAAGCATTTTCGTCTAAAGACTAAGACTAAATCTAAAATAGCTGCCAAAATTAACACTGGTATGATCTTGAAGGCATTTGGTTATCCCTGAGAAAATTTAAGCGATACTTCAGTAAAGGAGGGGGAAACTTATCAAACTAAGTTATATCAATTGTATATTTTTATTTAAATCTAGGGAAGGTAACGTTGGAGAAACTAGCAAATATGGAAGCGTATAGCGGACTATATTAAAATGATAATGTATACTTGAAAATTAATATGTAATTCCACAATTGCATTATAATTTTCCACATATGCATGTGTTAAGTAAAAATGAAAATGAAAATGCAATAATCCAATTTTCATCTTCATTTCCACATACGCGTATAGGCGTTCTATGACTATATTGGACAATATTTAAATGTTGAAAAATTAAAATGAAAATGCAATATACACAAAGTAACCTGATTTTCCATTTATGCAAGCAATATTTAAGTAAGTAAAATAACATTTTCTAACAATTTGAAAATGAAAACTGCATTTGACATTTAATTTTCAAAGATCTAACCTGTTGTACAGTGGACAATATTCAATGCAAATGCCCGACCTCCCTCTCCCTCCTCTTCCGCTTCACGCCTCTCCTGTCCCCGCAGTGTCTTCGTAGTCCCCGGAGTCAGAGTCCTGGTCGGAGTCACTGTAAATCACCTCGGTACTGTATTCCCTGTCGGGCCTGAAAACCTCCTCTTTCCGGCGGTCCAAAGCTCCTGTGCTAGCGGTGTAAACAACACCAACATTCCCCCGGTGCTCTGAGGTCCCAGTCCAGGCAGAGTCAGCTAATAGGACCACTAGCTGCACAGCTAATTGAGCTAACTAGCTAAGCGGCAGTTAGTGGTTAGTTTAGCAACAAGTAAAGCTATCTGTCCATCAGGACACTCCGTAAATCACAGAGTTGAGGCAGAGCAGCCGGAGGACATTGGAGGGAAAACCAGAAAATATTTTCTCCAGAAAATATGATTCAGTTTCACCGAAATCAGTGAATAGAGTTATAAAGTTGTGTTTTTGTACAGTAATCAGCAGGGAGGCTGGAAGTCAGTCACAGTTGGGGGTGCTGAGAGAGGGTCAGTCTATATAATGACGTCATACTAAATGGTGTGCGATATTCATGTTTTTTGTATTAATTTGAACGGCCAGGATATATCTAATAGGTATTAACAACAATTGAGAACATTTTACACTACAGCAGACAGAAACTTGAACACTAACATACTGTATGTCAAAGCAGCCACAGCAACTAACACAGTCAACAACACTTTTTATTACAAGATAAATCAAATAAGATCATGTCTATATAACTAACAATTTATAAACCCACTAGGTTTTATAATACATTTGGCACAGAACCTAAATCTGAAATCTGAAATTAATTTACTCACAGTCCTCATACAAACACTTTTCACAATCGTTGACCATCTTGTGCTAATTCCTGTCTCATTTCAGTTTTTTTATTTATATAGCACCAATTCAACAGAAGTTATCTCACTGCACTTTCCCTATAGAGCAGGTCTAGACCGTACTCTATAATAGTAATCACTTCTATCATTTGTGGTCAATTCATCAAATTCAATGCCATATCACTAATTTCACCAAAACCAGTGAATAAAGTTATAAAGTTGTGTTTTTGTACAGTAGTCAGTGAGGCACCAGCACCTTCTCGCCTTTCTGCCACAAGTGGACAATGCAGATGCTCATGCAAGTGACGTCCTAACTGAAGACCCGCCTTGATGAGAGCACTGACAGAGCGTGGTGACATGTAAATGTAAATGCAATAGGTCAGGGGTGCTGTTTGGCTTATTGCATTTGAATATTGTCCACTGTACAGCAGGTTAAGTCTTTGAAAATGAAATGTCAAATGTCGTTTTGATTTTCAAATTGTTAGAAAATTTCATTTTCATTTTGATTTAAATATTGCTTGCATGAATGGAAAATCAGGTTACATCGTTTATATTGCATTTTCAAATTTGAATTAACATTTGAATATTGTCCACTGTACAGCGGGTTACAGCTTTGAAAATTAGTATGTGGAAATGAAAATGAAAATTGGATTATTGCATTTTCATTTTTACTCAAATAACATACATAGAAAATTATAATGCTATTGTGGAATTACATTTTAACATCCAAATTTACATTATCATTTTTATATAGTCCCCTATATAGCTAGATTTTGATAGTATCCAACCGAAAAAAAATCATGGGCAGAGTGCGCGCAGGTAGGCAGGTAGGTAGGTAGGTAGGTAGGTAGGTAGGTAAGTAGACAGGCAGGTAGGCAAGACAATCATTTCATTCGGGCTGAATAAAATGACTGGTTGGGCTTATTACAGCCCTGCGACAGCCACGGATACTGGATTTTTCTCTTTTTTTGAAATGTATTGATTGCTGTCGAGATGTAAAGAGAATTTCAACAAATATAACAAAAAAATGCTTCTAAAATACATTACCTACCCTAGCTTTAATGTTAGAAAATGCAAGATCAGGCTCAGGACCAATAGCTTTTGTTTTGTATCTGTATCAGCTCTAAAATCCTGATCCATTTCCAGTGTTCATTATCAGTGACTGCACTGCGGTGCACGTGGTAAGCTAGTAAACCAAGCATCAGCACACTGGTGTCTCTATTTGGACAACATTTCTCCGGTGGAGCAGCTGCTCTTGGTTGAAAAGTATATAAGAATGCTGAGAAGCAGCTGTCCAAATGATGTACAAACCTCCTTGTCACAACAAATCCACAATGACACTACTCTCTCCACAATTATTATACGAGCACTGCAGTATACTCCAACAACATCATCATAGGAAACTATTACAGGGCTATTTAGGGGTGGCAGTAGCTCAGTCTGTACTTGGATTGGGAATCGGAGGATTGCCGGTTGAAATCTAGCACAGACCATTCGGTACGGTAGCTGGAGGTGCCAGTTCACCTCCTGGGCACTGCTGAATTGCCCTTGAGCAAGACACTGAACCCCATAACAGCTTGGTGCTGTGCTATGCGGCAGCCCCATCACTCTGACATCTCTCCACAGGTCCAGTGTGTGCATGTGCGTGTATTTCGGGCCTGTGTGTGTGTGTGTAAATGAAAACAAAATAATGAATTTAAAATTTTAAAATTGAATTTATTGATTAATAACGTAGTTCTTCTTCTTCTTCTAAAGAAAAGCTGTGATGCAGGCTAGATTTTTATTAATTCAGAACTCAACAACTATCAAACATCTAACTTGCTAAGTGTGAACTGTGCAGTTGTATTATGGAGGAAAAAAATAAATATTACATCTGACTAAATATTAAGATTGAGATCAGAGACAAAAACAGTAAGTCACTTTCCAGCTGGGAAAGACAGTTTCCTTTTCATTGTCACTGATAAAAACCTGCCTTTTCCAAGGTCTATGGGCTCAAAATTAAGGTTGGACATAGCTGGACACTAATCATGCTGACTAAGTGATCTCACAGAGAGGGTATCTGAGGAAGATCAAGTGCTGAGGGCTCTCCTTATTTAGGAATGAGTTCAACAAAATTGTGGCAAAGATGCACCAGGATTTAGCCATTGCCAAAAAATAGTCATCAGGGCACATGCATGTATATACAGTGGTGTGAAAAAGTGTTTGCCCCCTTCCTGATTTCTTATTTTTTTGCATGTTTGTCACACTTAAATGTTTCAGATCATCAAACAAATTTTAATATTAGTCAAAGATAACACAAGTAAACACAAAATGCAGTTTTTAAATGAATTATTAAGGGAAAACAAAATCCAAACCTACATGGCCCTGTGTGAAAAAGTGATTGCCCCACCTATTAAAACACAACTTAACTGTGGTTTATCACACCTGACTTCAATTTCTCTAGCCACACCCAGGCCTGATTACTGCCACACCTGTTCTCAATCAAGAAATCACTTAAATAGGACCTGCCTGACAAAGTGAAGTAGACCAAAAGATCTTCAAAAGCTAGACATCATGCCGAGATCCAAAGAAATTGACAAACAAATGAGAAAGAAAGTAATTGAGATCTATCAGTCTGGAAAAGGTTATAAAGCCATTTCTAAAGCTTTAGGACTCCAGCGAACCACAGTGAGAGCCATTATCCACAAATGGCGAAAACATGGAACAGTGGTGAACCTTCCCAGGAGTGGCCGGCCAACCAAAATTACCCCAAGAGAGCAGCGACGACTCATCCAAGAGACCCCACAACAACATCAAACAAAGAACTGCAGGCCTCACTTTCCTCAGTTAAGGTCAATGTTCATGACTCCACCATAAGAAAGAGACTGGGCAAAAATGGCCTGCATGGCAGAGTTCCAAGACGAAAACCACTGCTGAGCAAAAAGAACATTAAGGCTCGTCTCATTTTTGCCAGAAAACATCTTGATGATCCCCAAGACTTTTGGGAAAATACTCTGTGGACTGACGAGACAAAAGTTGAACTTTTTGGAAGGTGTGTGTCCCATTACATCTGGCCTAAAAGTAACACCGCATTTCAGAAAAAGAACATCGTACAAACAGTAAAATGTGGTGGTGGTAGTGTGATGGTCTGGGGCTGTTTTGCTGCTTCAGGACCCGGAAGACTTGCTGTGATAAATGGAACCATGAATTCTGCTGTCTACCAAAAACTCCTGAAGGAGAATGTCCGCAGCAGGACAATGATCCAAAACACACCAGCAAGTCCACATCTGAATGGCTGAAGAAGAACAAAATGAAGACTTTGGAGTGGCCTAGTCAATGTCCTGACCTGAATCCTATTGAGATTCTGTGGCATGACCTTAAAAAGGCAGTTCATGCTCAAAAACCCTCCAATGTGGCTGAATTACAACAATTCTGCAAAGATGAGTGGGCCAAAATTCCTCCACAGCACTGTAAAAGACTCATTGCAAGTTATCACAAACGCTTGATTGCAGTTGTTGCTGCTAAGGGTGGCCCAACCAGTTATTAGGTTTAGGGGGCAATCACTTTTTCCACACAGGGCCATGTAGGTTTGGATGTTGTTTTCTCTTAATAATAACAACCTTCATTTAAAAACTGCATTTTGTGTTTACTTGTGTTATCTTTAACTAATATTTAAATTAGTTTGATGATCTGAAACATTTAAGTGTGACAAACATGCAAAAAAAATAAGAAATCAGGAAGCGGGCAAACACTTTTTCACACCACTGTATATATCCTCTGTCTGTAAATGGCCCCTGAGTTCAGGCACATCTACAAGTGGGACAATTATTTTCAAGTGGAACACATCAACTAGAACCCTGGCAGATATTAGCTTATCACAAATACATCATATTGCCATATGTGTCAGCCAAGTAACAAGGAATGCCAGTAGAGAAATGTCAAAGATGTGTCTGAGGTCCTTTAGAAACAGTGTCTCCATTAATTTGTCCACCACAGAGCACTGACAAGTTGATTTTTACACTTTAAAATGAGTACATTTGTTGGTCGTAATTCTTTAACCCTTCACTGGTCTTCTCAACCGTTTGAGCTGTGATATCTTGACGAAAACTGTTTTCTACTTTACTCATCCTGACTGAGCTATCTCTAGCACTTGCTTGAAGTATGTGAGGCCAAAACAATTTCCAGAGTGCACTGCAGTTTTCAGGACCAGACCTTTTTAGGTGCCTTCCTTCCAGGAAGTTAGCAGCAGAAAAACCACTCGAAGCATGTCCTGTTTGCGGTTAAGTATTCGTAACTAATTCCATTTTTGTGATTTAGTTCCGTCTCAGAGGGCTGACTGAACAGAATAATGTAAATTAATCCTCTGCAAACACTCTGATGACTTTGTAAGAATTTTCCTAAAACATGCTCATCTGATTGGTAGAAGTGTCCATTAATGGTAAAGGTGAAAGGATATCTCATCAAGAAACTAGGGGGAAAAAATCCAGTATTTTTTCTGGGTGGGTCCGTATTAAAAATGTTTACCTTATGTGTCCATATTAAGAAACAAATATCGGCCATTGTTATCATATTCTTAAACTTTAAACTCAGTGTCTGCTGAGTACTAATATCAATACACTTTAACTACTCTGTTTTGATATCAGATTTTAAGTTTTTATTTGACTTCTTGCAGTAAGTTACATAGTGAAAAGTAATCAAGACATAACAAAATAACTGACATAATATTAAAAATGTATTCTCTTTGCGTCTTTGTTTTGATGGTATATAGTTCCAGGAATCCAGCATTATTTACTCTTATCTATTATGAAGCCATTAAAATTGATGCCTACATAGGTAAAACAAAAGTTAAAAAAGATAATCACCAAAAAAGCATAGAAAAAAACACAGTAACCCGTGACATGAGAGATTAGATCAACGCAAACTTAAATGTCTTCAGATACTTGAGAGTTTTGTCTTGTTCTAACCAGCACATTTATACAGCACAGGAGTCATCACAGCAGAAAGTATAGGACAACGAGCAGCTCCAAAACAGACCAGTAATTTCCAACAGTAGCCCTCTGGGATTCATCTGACCTTCCCATGATGAGCGAACACAATCCTTCAAACAACAGCGCTGTTTTAAAGTCAGTATTTTACTCTAGTCTCCTAATACACAAACAGACTGACAGATGCCAGAGTGAAGCAGCAGGCACAGCACGGAGGAATACCTTTGCGCTCGGAGCGTTTCTTTCTCCTCCTCTTGAACCTGCGGCGGATCAGGCAGTAGTAGGCTGCTGTGGTGTGAGAGCTGTCCAGCAGCAGAGCCATGGCTCGGCTCACAGACTCGGATCTGTCCCCTCAGCTACCCTGCAGGCTCTGATGTGTTCCTCACTCTCAGCCTAATGCTAAGTATAGACACAGAGTATGCCCATACAACTTTGGACAGAGAATGGGAGGGAAGGGGAGGGAGGGGGAGGGACAGCCAGTCTACCATGAAACAGCCACAGAGCTGTTGGCACATTGGCTCGCCGTGGTAAATGGCTGTCAGATATATGGGCTGGGATGTCTCGTGGTCTCCTCCTCCTCCCTCCTCTGTCTCTCTCTGGCTTCCCTCTCCTCTCTCTTTCCACCCCCCCACTATCAAATCCATACCCTGGGCTATGATGAACTTGGCAAGCAAGCACTCTTGAAAAAATACCAAAAAGTGCCTTTTGAATTTGCATTTGACACTTCATGAGACAAGTGTTTAGAGTAGCTGCAAAAGTGCTAAACACTGGGAAAAACAGCAAAAACATTAGAGGAAACGCTACTTAGTAATAGTGGATAAAACACCAAAAACTGACTTCAAATGTAGTCTGATACTTTAATGAAATACTAATATCAAACACCTGTAATGGCTTTATGATCATAGTTACTCATTTAATAAAAACAATTCCTAAAGTAAAGTATAAGGCTGTGTGCCCTGGGTGAAAAAAATGCAGCTCACACATTCATTTCAATGAGCCCCATGAGTTGGCACAGTGTGCAGACGCAAAAGGCTCTGGCAAAAAAATGCACGGTTGTGCGGCAAAAGACTTGAACCTAGCTCAACTTGTGTTGGCCAAACAAACACACACAAGGGCACATTGCTAGTAATTACTTTGAAAGGCATAATACTACTGTTTATATAGAGATGGAGGATAAAATGATTGTCACTGTTATAACTTTCCAGAGTTGTAAAATCCTGTCTTAAGAGTATTACAGACCACTTTAGTGTCTGCTAAACCTTCAAACTCATGGATCTACTACTCACAGCAGCAGCCTTCTTGGACTACAGGATGTTCCATCGTCTCACTGCTACCTGAAGCAACACAACCCACTGTATTTTTTAAAAGCTGCACTCATCAATATTTTTATATAAATGGTGGATCAATTATCAGTATGTGAAATGTGAAGGGTTGCTTGCAGTGACAAACAAACTTTACCATTTATCAGCACCTCTGCAGCTCTGAAGAGCTTTTTAGCTTTTTGTTTTGCTCATTGTTTTGGCTTTACAGCCCTCAGTAGTTTTGGTTCAGTCTCAGCGCTCTCACCAGCCTCACCAGTTTTCACTGAAGAAGCTCTAAAAACCCACTGTACACTACCGGCTCGGCACCAAACAGCAGACAGTAACTAGTGAATCATTTATTGAAGCATTTCGCAGTTAAACATACAGATATTCTTCTCAGGAGTTTGACATGTTTGCAATAACAACGTTATAAAGGTAACGATGTCAGTGTTACGTTTGTAGCTTGTTTTACTGCCCCCAAGTGGACAAAAATCAATGAATGCAACTTTAACATGGTGCTGCGATTCATCTAAATATCCCGTAAGTCAGAAGGCTTTCGTAAACCTTGGGTTACACCACTTACAACAGTAAAGTTCAGGACTTTTGAAAGTGTAGAAAATGCACTGATCAAACATCTCCAATGGAGGATCACTTTACTCTGTGAACTGCTGTGCACTGTTGGCAGATTCGAGAGTATTTTAACAATACAACCAGGAACCTACATCCAAATATAAAAAGTTTAATACTGTATGTGGAAAATGCATAGTGTATGGTTTATGAGATGATATACGCTTCTGGTAAAAGTCCAGTCTACACCAAAATCAACCATGTGTCCCTGTAGATCATTGGCTCCGGTGGAGGAAAACCTGCATGCATAATGTTTAGTCATATTGGGCCACTAGCATCTTAAAAGTGACATAATTCGTCACAGTCATGAGGAGTACTATTCAGCCTGCGAACATAGTTGTCTTCTGTGGCTCTGGAAGAGCTTTCTCAAGTCTGAGAAAAGAATTTCAGCTTAAGCTTGGAGACTACAAACGTATAAAAGAAAGCCTGTTATACGCAGGTCTGACAAAATATGTCACTGAGTTGGATGCAGCCTTTCTGGAGCTTGACCCACCCCAGGGAGTACAGGTCTGGATATCTCTGCCTTCTTAAATGATATCTCTAATGAGTCCCCTAACTTTATGAAAGTGCAATCCTAAATCACTGGAGTACTGCATTAAAGTAAGATCCTTTGTATAAGATTTGAAAATTTCTCACTTTGGTGACACCTAGTGGTAGTGCCAAAAATGTCCAATATGCCCCATATGCAGAGAATAATATTCTGGTTAACACAAACCTGACATGTTACATGTTTTGTTGTATGACATAACTTTACACCTGTTCTTATTTCAACTGTGAATTTTGAAGCTGTATTTTGTTAGATTTCAGTGTGAGTGGTTAACAAAAACATTAATCAGCTGCAAAAACACCACAGGAAGTTTGTAGAGAGAACCCACGGTGGAGGTAACTCCCAGGACTGTCCTACAAATACATCACCACTCCAACACTCTCTTGTGTGTGTTGATATTTGTACAATATGAATTCATGGTGTTCTATTATTTTCTATTTCCTTTGCATTGTAAATGTAGGAAGACGGGTTTTATTAAATAGAGATTAGTTGTAAAATTCTGCATTCATACATAATTTGGGGAAGTAGACATGTTCGAGGGAAACTGTAAAGTGATGCGATGACAGTTTGAAAGGCAGCACTGCCCCCTTGTGTGGCTACAGTGAAATTAGAACATCTCAGCTGAGTAGACACTAGCACTTATTTTATTACCCAG
This sequence comes from Siniperca scherzeri, assembly GCA_027580175.1. Lineage (NCBI taxonomy): Eukaryota > Metazoa > Chordata > Actinopteri > Centrarchiformes > Sinipercidae > Siniperca > Siniperca scherzeri. Next base: position 19,243,149 of record CM050853.1, read on the forward strand.
GTATTGTTATGAGGATAATTATTACTAGACCTCCCCCACAGCAGACATTTGGAACAGAGGACCAGGTGTTCCACAGTTTAGCTGTTCCAGTTCCAGGGTCCTGGTATTGTGCTGGACATCATTCGTGTTATTAGTTAACCTGTGCTTTTCCCTCTATGACAGGGCAAAAGGTCTACATTGAGAAAGATCTACTGGGTCCTTGCAAAATTGAACCCTAACCCTAAACAGAAGGGTATAAACATATGGAAGCTGATTGGCAGGAGACCCGATCAGCCTTCAAATAACCCACTTGGTACCAGACTCTCCACAGGTTATTTCCACACTTCACTATCAAGGCCCTGGACCTCCTCCCAGGGAACTCAATGGAATCTTTTAGGTGAAAATGACAGACCCTCCAAGGAACTGCAGTACAGTTGAATTAAAAGAAATCCTACCTAATATTACTCCTTCAGTACACTCCCCGATCAAAGGACAGGCAATGTGTCAAAGAGGAACGGCTGACTGTTCACAACAGTGTGGTCGGTTCTCCTAGATTTTTAACTGAAACCTTGTCTATTAAAAAGCCCTGATATATTCCATAATGGACATGGTCCTGTACACTACACACACGTCTGTGTAAACGGACATGTTTCACACACATCAGTGTGCTGGTGGGCACGTACAGACCCTCATGGAGTAACTGACAAAATGTAAGTAATGTGGACCCTCATGGATTAAGCGGATGCAGAAAGTATAATTTGCTTTTTAAAAAGGTCAGTATGTCCTGGACTGGAGGAGGCCTCATTAAAAAAGGAAACATAGAACTCAAACACAGGGGTGGGCGATATGGCCTTAAAATAACGTCGTAATATTGCAAGGTATTTTTGCAATACCTGTGACAAAGTGACAACATTTTTACTCACACATCGCCTCCTAAATATGACTGACAGCCATTCGCCTTGACTTTTCCCAACTTGTTTTCCCAAAGTGGCCTTTGTTTTGCGAGATAGCGTCTTTGCCCGTTTTCTCTGAAGGTTAATATTATCAGACCTCTTCCACACGTCATTGCCTTTTTTGGGACTAACTCCTCCGCAGCAGGACCAACAGCAAAGTTACTTTAAATTGTATCCACGCCTGTTGCTGTTGTATGCAATCATGACGTAAATACGTCAACATGCGCGATATTGTTAAATATCATAAGACATATCTTTACCACATTCAAAATGACACCGGTCTTGAACGATATGATATGGTACAATCAAAATCAGTACAGAGCAGTGAGAGAATATGGGACTGACAGTGTAGAAGGTTAAAGGTAAACCCCCACAGGTGTTTTCACTTTTTTGGTGTGGGCGTGTACAGCCTGCTTGAGTGACATCGCCCTTCTGATACATGCGCTCCGTCACCCAGCAGTCCAATCAGCCAGAAGTGAAGACACCTGTGTAGGTGTGCACAGCCTTCAAGTTGTTTGGCTGATTACAGCCCACAGGGTGGCGCTGTTGAGGCCTGTTTCTACAGTAGTTCCTAACGTTGTTAAGGACTGCAGCATATATGATTAAATATAGAGATTTTCATCTATATAAATTCAGCTAAAGCAAATTAGTGCAACAACAATGATGGAAACGCAAATGTATCAGTTCATGCTACAGTGTAATGCAGTCCTACTACACTTAAATAGTCAAATTCCCATTAAGCTTTAATGCCAGACTTAGTATCAGCCAGTGCTTTAAAGGGGCATTCCGTCAATTTTACACATAAAAGGCCCATTTACTAGTCGTGAGGAGTACTAGTTTACCTGTGAAAACAGTTGTATAATGTCTTCTGGGGCTCTGGGGGAGCTTTGTCACGTCTGAGGAAATAACCCTGATGATGTCATAGTGATGTCATCAGCCTTAGCTTGGTCATGGAGAAACAAAGCCTGTGTTCCAAACTTGATGGCATAAAGTTTGAAAGATGTGGACATTTACTAGGCAGAGAGGAGCTAAGCAAAAGATGCATTATGGGAAATGTAGGATCCAGTGTTTTTGGAGTTTGACTCACACTCTGGACTAAAAGTCTTTGCTGCTTCAGCTATGACTATTCTTTTTTATCTGCCTTTTGTGAGTCCCCTGACTCTATGGGGATGCAATACTAATTTGCTTGAATGCCTCTAATATTCCATTTAAACAAACATTCATTAAAAAGGGAAATAGACATGCAGAGTCAGTCAACCTGGTTAATGTATTCTTCAGGGTCTGGAAGGACTTCACCAATACTGTGCTCTGAAATAAAGAAAACACTTATGATGAAATTGCAGTTCACAGACTCGATATTAACACACATTTGTACAGCAAAAGAGAAGACATAGCTATATAAAAGCAGGTAAAAAGGTGATACATCCTTATATCACAAATTAGGTCTGGTCCTATCAGTGTCATAAGAGTCCACTCCAAAGACACGGACTATCAGCACAAATCTAGGCTGTTAACCAGGACCAAGAGGTTCAGCCACATCACACCTGGTTCAGCCTCTTTACATCGGCTCCCTGTTGGTTTCAGGATTGATTTTAAGATCTTGTTGATTACTTTTAAGGCTCTTCATGGCTCCAGATTATATTTTAGACCTTTTAATCCCTTATGAACCTTTATGTAGTTTGAGATCTTCGGACAGGGGTCTTCTGTCTGTTCCTGAGTCCAGGATGGAAACTAAGGGGGACAGAGCTTTTGCTATCAGGGCACCGAGGCTCTGGAACAACCTGCCCAAAGAAATGAGGCTGTCTGAGTCAGAGTCTTTGTTTAAGTCTCGTCTCAAAACGCATTTTTATCAGAAAGCAGATCCTGATTTTACCTGAACTAGCTGTTTATTTTAGTGTTTTTATGTATTTCATCATTCACTGTGGTATTTTACTTCTCTTTCTGTGAAGCACTTTGTACTTTGTTTTGATAAGTGCTCTATAAATAAAGTTTTATTATTATTTATTATTATACATCATCAGCTTCAGTCCTAAAACATGCAGCCTTGCATCTAAAGGCTTAAAGGTCCAGTGTGGAACATTTAGGAGGAGCTGTTGGCAGAAATGGAATATAATATTTATAAGTGTGTTTTCATTAGTGTAGAATCACCTCAAAATAAGAATCGTTGTGTTTTCATTACCTTAGAATAAGTCGTTTATATCTACGCAGGGAGTGGGTCCCCTTCCACGGAGGCTGCCATGTTGCACCGCCATGTTTCTACAGTAGCCCAGAACGGACAAACCAAACACTGGCTCTGGACAGGGCTGTTTTTACTACACGCTTGGAAGGGGAGGGCGAGGCGAGCGGTATTCAAATGGTTGCAAACTGCAATTTCACCGCTAGATGAGACTAAATCCTCCACACTGGACTTTAAGGACAATCAGTAAAAGTTGAGATTACAGTGAGCGGCCTGTAGGTGGAGCAGCTGTACTTTGCATCTCCACACTGGAAGGAACAGATTGAATTACATGTGATACCCCTTGATCCCTCACTGTTCCCTCTCCTCCCACTATATGCATCTTAACATTGATCACAGCTGGAGCTTGTTATTAGGAAGAAGCAGATTCCAATATTTCAACATACAAGAGGAAGCAATGCAGTCAGTACATGATCTCAGCTCTTGTGCTGACAAGCAGAGAGCACACACAGTCAGAGAGATAATATTCAAAGATTACAATTATACGATACTCAGAGGAGCTTTTTGTGTCAGTCTCACAGAGACACAGCTCTGAAACCTTCAGGGTGTCACAAGATTTCATTAAGTTAGTTCTGTTTAATCAAGTTAAAGAAAAGACTTTCTGGTGTCTATTAGGGTGAAATTCCTTTTTTAAATACTGTATGGCAGTTCTGTCTTATCGCTGAAATGAGGGATATTCCTGGAGCCATGCCTCAGGGTGATCCTTGCTTGGGTGACCCCATTTTTGGAACAGTCCAAAACCCAACATGGGATCAAGGCTGTGGGCTTGTTTGACTTCTACTTCTCTGCGAGGTGAAGGTCAGAAGTCAAGTGTGATGCCAGGTGGACAGAGGCAGATCTTGGCATGGGAACCTTGACAGTAAAAACTGATGATATGATGAAATTGGTTATTGTAATTTTCACAATAATGGTAGTATAAAAAAACCCAATTGCTATCTAAGCCTCCACTGTATTGTTAATACACTAGCCTTATACTTAAATTCATGTTTTTATATGTTTTTACATGTTTTACCTCATGAAAGATACTGTTGTTAACTATTTGCATTTTAACTACAAAGAGCACTGTCCCTTACTGTGTTGCTTTTGACTGATGCTTGATTCTAGCGTCTCCACTTTTAAAGGTAAGGCCACCTGACGATGTGCTGCTGCTCGTTAGGTTTATTGCTCTGAGCACATATTGAAGGTGACTCAGATGAGCATATGAACATTTCTAACTCCTCTCTTTGCCTCTCTAGACTATGGTGGCTGGACAGACACGGTTCAGAGAGATTTTAGTAAGAAAATCATCCTTTAAGATTTTGAAAAGTAGGGGGGGGGACATGTCCACCCCATCCTCAGTCTAAACTATGCCCTTGCAAACATCCAGTGAGGTTTCTCTGCAGGCTAGCTGGTCTCACACTATTTGACAGCAGAGATCTTTGGTAGGGCCTCAGGACTGAGCCGCTGCTCCTTTGCATTGAGAACATAAGACAGGTCCAGGCACCCAGTAACGATGCCTGCTGGCCATCTCCTTTTGGAGAGACTCAGCAGCGGTGGCGGGACAGCATCTCCCAGCTTGGGTGTACTGGGTAAGTGACTTGAAAATGAAAGAATGAATGAAAGCATGACTGAGGATCAGAATCAAAATATATGTAGGTTTGTGTGACTGGGTTGACTTTTCACCCAAAGTTGTAATCAAAAACAGCAAGCAGGGAGGGTTTTACTAAATTACACTGAATGACATCCATTAATTACCAAATAAAAGTTAAGTTTCAGTTTGTCTGTCCTTCTATTCATATGTGCTCTCTCTATTTCTCTCTGGTTTGCACACTTTCTAGCTCTCAGTCAGGCAGCGGCCAACCCACGTCCAAGACTGTGACGTAGGTTTGGCCTGCGTCGCTCTGAGTATGAAAACACACTGTAGTAGATGGCAATGAAAGGCATTACCCACCCCACCTGGTGGATCCAACCACGGGACACTAAAAGTACTGGGCTGAAGACAACTTAAAACTTCTTATTAAAGAAAATTAAAAGAGGAGAGATGAGTGAATGTAGTATTTTAGTAAAAATGTACTATTTGTATAATGAGTAATGCCCACAGTTATAAAATCTGCATGTCACAACTTTGATTTGTTTGTTGGGATTGTTCACTCTTCTACAAACAAAAACATATTCATTAGAATAATTTGAAGGATGCTATAATTACATAAATAATCTTAAGTTAGCAGCTTTAATTTCAAGACATTTTAAGGTATTTCCAATAATAATTGCATTATTAAAAAAGTACCTTTACTTGATGGGTGGATCACTCAATTAGCAGTGGGGCCATAATTAATAATTAATTAAATAATTATTATTTACCATTATAATAATTATTTAATTAATTATTATGTTAAATGGTAAAAATAGGAATCATTATTTATTAGGCCCCATTAATGGGTGCCAATAGCCTTTTTTCTTCCAATTATTTACTTAATGATGAAACTGCATACCTTTTTGCCCTTTTTTCCTAATGCTCCTGTATTTTACTCTCTGTTCCCTCTGAAAACCCCTTTTCAGCTTTCTTTCCTTTTCTTCTTCTTTTGTGCATAGGTTTGCATGTTTGTTTTCTTGTAACCCTTTTCCCCTCTTTCTCATTCTTACATATATTCATTTGTTGTATTAAGAAAATGCTGGTTATACACTTGTGGAAAATAATAGAATATTGAGGTATTGAGGTGTTACTGAGTAACAGGCTTACATTAGGAAACTTCAGTTTCATTTCCACTTTGGTTATAGCAGACACACCAAATCAAAACAGTACACACCATAAACCCACAATTAGCCTAAATGCTAATGCATGCACCACACTCCATCCCTGATGCCCACACACAAATTAAACAAAGAATGTGTGATGCTTAGTTTAGACTACAGGACGGACTTTCTGCACTTGACCTGAAGCAACACACACAATCACCATCTGGAGAACTACTGTCCTCTCCTCCAACACTAACAGAGACCAGCAGCGAGCTTTAGCAGAGCACTTCAACAGCACTTTAATCAGGTTCACCCAAATCAAAGAAAGCGATCACAGCCAGGGTTGTGATTAAGACAAGCCTCTTATTTTAATCAAAGAAAAACGTCTAGAGTGAGCAGATATCTGTTTGGACAAGGACATGAAAAACAGCAGCAGGAGCCAAGGTCGCACTGAATGACAGAGTAAACACGGGCTTCACTGTGGACTCATTTTACTGTCGATTACACAACACCAACACAATTACATTCACATAATTTGCTCTTCCGTTTCCTAATTCATTCAATTATTGAGTTTACTGCTTTTGCTCATTTTGATTTTGTAAATTCTGCCTCATATCCAATACTTTTTCAAATTAAAAACAGTATTGTTGTATTGTACAAAGACCCTTAAACAAAGGAAAGCTCTCTGGACCACAGCTACACTAGAAGAAGTCTAGTCGAGCCAAAAATGCATCTGCAGTCAAGTATTTGAACTCCACGTGTCCTCAGTGTCAATCACAGAGCACTTCACCTCTCTAAAATGGAAACAAACTGTGTCTCAGCTGCTGGGTCAGCATCAGGACATCCTGACAGGGTGTCACACACACACACACACACACACACACACACACACACACACACACACACACACACACATAGAAAAACTGGTTGCTTTATCAAATATACTGCTGGGTGGCAGTTTGATGGACCAGGTCAGTGTTAGGTAGAGAAGTATGTAAAAGCTGATGAGGACACTATACACTATTTCCAAAACACATTTAACAATATCACAGTCCTGCCTGAAATATTTGATCATATATCAAATATCTTTTAGAATGAATAAATATCAAAAAGGGTAAAAGGTTTGTTAGCACTGGTCATTCTGTTTGTCTGATTATTGTTTATTCGTCAGCTGGAGTAAAAAAGGTTTAGAAGATTGAAGTGTTTGGTTGACTTAAATAATGTCCAGACTGAAACACATCAGAATTGAGTGCAGCAGCTGCAGTATACATACTGCAGACTTCTGACAGATGTAGAGGGATGGGACATGGTCCGTGAGATCAATTCATTGGGTTAGGGTTAGCTACAGGCAGCATCTCCTATTAAACAAACTTTGCACATGAAAGATGGACACTGAAAACTTGATTTCAGCACCAGGAGCTGTCCACAGTAGGACCTAAAAAAATATACAAAACACAGTTAAGTATCTGTTTGACAACATCTAAAGAGGGAGTGGGTCCCCTTCCACGGAGGCCGCCATGTTGCACTGCCATGTTTCTACAGTAGCCCAGAACGAACAAAACAAACACTGGCTCTAGATAGGGCCTTTGTAGCGCAACTACATTTTAAAATGAGGGACAAAATCAGGTAACAGTCCTCAAAATGCATTCTAAAGTTCAGCTTAAGTTAATATGAGGCTTCAGCAGTCTGAGTTAGACAAATCAAGGGGGTACTTTCAAAAGCTACAGTCTTTTTAGTATGAAATTCCCTCCTTGTGTTTCTAAGGACAGTGTTTCCTTGTTGAGCTGCGGCAGAGGGATACATGGTTGTCAGGTTAATTGGAAATTAACCTACATACAACCACCACAGCTGCGTCATCTAGAAATCATGTTTGTATATTACTAAATAACCAATTAGCCTACACTGTCAATAAATGTAATCGCTGGCTGGATTATGTTCAGAGGTAAAAGTTGAGTGAATGAAGCGCTCCATGTCGTGCTTCAAGTCACTGCAGATATTTTCTGTATAAAGCCAGACCATGATCTTTTGCTAACCATAACCAAGTGCACGCCAAAGTTAGTCATGGAGTTCCACAAGGTTCTGTGCTTGGACCGATTCTATTCACCTTATATATGCTTCCTTTAGGCAATATTATTAGGAAACACTCCATAAACTTTTATTGCTAAGCAGATGATACCCAATTATATCTATCGATCAAGCCAGATGAAACTAACCAGTTAACTAAACTTCAAGCATGCCTTAAGGACATAAAGACCTGGATGACCTGCAACTTTCTGATGTTAAACTCAGACAAAACTGAAGTTATTGTACTTGGTCCCAAACACCTCCGAGACACATTATCGAAAGATAGTTACTCTAGATGGCATTGTCCTGGCCTCCAGCAGCACCGTATGGATGGATCCCCCCCCCCTCTCTCTCTCTAAACCTAACACGGCAGCCGGTGGATGGCCGCCCACCATTGAGTCTGGTTCTGTCCAAGGTTTCTGCCTCTTGAAAGGAAGTTTTTCCTTGCCACTGTCGCCAAATGCTTGCTCATGGTGGGATTTGTTGGGTCTCTGTAATTAATATTATAAAGAGTACGGTCTAGACCTGCTCTATAGGAAAAGTGCAATGAGATAACTTCTGTTATGAATTGGCACTATATAAATAAAATTGAATTGAATTGAATTGCCAGTGCCTAAACAGAACCATAGCAAAGTTAATATGTTGAATTGTATTTATATAGTGCCAATTCATAACAGAAGTTATCTCATTGCACGTTTCCTATTTACAGAGACTCAACAATGATGCTGAAGTCACTACGAGCAGATATTTTATTAGCATATCGGATATTTTGATGGAAAACAAGTGAAATACGTTATGTTAAATACGAAATATGTTAATTAACAACATTTCCTTGTTATGTTGATAAAAAACATAATCCGATTGACATTATGTCCTTCAAAGCTTATTTGCTGTTAGTTGCATATAAAAGTAATTTCACCACCAGGACAAAACTTGATTGGCGTCTAACAATGCACTTTTTGCACAAATGGAGTACTTTGGATTTTGTCCTTATTTCTTACAGCGTAGTCACACTACAGAGGGCCAGACAGATGGGATGATCACAGCAACCAGTTACTCTTGACATATTGCATGATTATATCTTTTTAAAGATAGACTTTGAAAAGCTATCTTTTACTAAATGGTAATGAAAATCACATTCAATTTGAATTTACTTTAAACTATATAATGTTACATTATGCTAAATGTTTAATGTACAGTAGATTAGAGATAAATGCTTTCAGCCACAGACAGACAAGTTACAAGCAGTGACCTAATGTTGTGACGTTATGAACCGTGACGTGAAAAAACGAATGTACTGTTTTGGTCGTAGACTATGAACTGAACTGAATAAAATCATTCAAGTCTGAAAAGTGATTCATAATTTCCACCTCTAGCCCATGGGCCAACCACATAAGAAATAGGTACATCTATAGAACCTAAAAAGTAGTTCTTGAAGCTCCGTCCACATTATTACATTAGTGTGTCTGGATTAAAAGGAACAATATTAGAGCCATCATTATTCAGTCTTGTCCTTGTACCATCTGTACATTATTACATGTTGTTTTTACTAAGCTTTTCCTCTATGTACAATGCATCCAAAATACAGTAAAATACCAGCTTAATGAAGCTTTGGTCCATCTAACCCTCCCTCTCTTCATACCACTGCAGATGCACCACCATGTTGAACAGCCTAATCTGTACCCGTGAATCACTGTTTTTACATTTTGTACATTATTTCATAAAGCAATTAGAAAACTTATGATTTGGAAGTAAGGCAGTTGTGCAGAAGTGCAACAGATGTATTTGAGTTTAATCAAACACAATAATGGATTTCATAAAAATGTATGGTATGGAGAATCTAAATCCTTTGTTGACCCAATATACAACAGAGCATATGTTAATATATTGTGAGCATTGATGCACAGGGATCACTACTTCACCGTCAGCTTCCAGGTTTTCACTGTTCTCAAGTTTGAGTAATCTGAAAAAATATGCTAATCCCAAATTTAATACTACAATATGTTTATCAGTTTATTAATCTTCATATTTATCCAGATTTCCTGTACTATGGGGGACCACGATGTGGCACTCCACCATTTCTGTATGTAGAAATCCAACATTCCTGCAGTTCAAGTGTTTGTGAGGAGAGTAGTCTCCTTAGTTGGAAGCTGCTTAGAAATGAAGAAACGAGGCATTTGTTTAGCCTACTGAAGCAGACCAGCAGATGGCCTTTGATGACTCAACGGGGCCTTTCAGTTGGAGGGATAAAATACCCACAATTCTTCTGACATACTGGAATGTACTCTGCAGACAATGGGTGAATAATCAGACAGTAGTTATATAGATTTCTCTCTAGTGTTCTTGTAAGAGAGAAAAGACTCACCGATTTCAAAAGATACATGGCCTGATTTTGTCACAGCCCCCAATAGCACCCCAAATCCCTTATTCAAAATCAAGAATTCCTGGAAGCTAAGGCAGCCATCATTTTATCTTTCATCGGGACAATCAGTAATGTGATTGATTTTTATGCACATTTTCAATTTGAGCATAAAAAACCTGAGTGGAAACACCGGAAATTAGAAAAGTCAAAGTATTGTAAAGAATAGTTTTTCGCTTGGCTGAGGTGGAAAACTACACCTTAATTTATTCAGCGGGGAGTTTCACTGAGAGCAATGCTCTCTTTTGCAGGAATGCCCTGATCAGTTGGGGTTAAGGGCCTTGCTGAAGGGCACCTCAGTGGTGGTAATGAGGGAGGGGCAAACGCTGCTTTTTCACTTTCCCCACCCAGATTTATCCTGCCGGTCTGTGGGATTGAACCGACAACCTTCCGGTCACTAGCTAGCTTCTCTAACCTTTAGGCAAAAGCAAAACACAACAAAGTGGAATTGAAACACACTTTGATTGCTTGACTTAAATATCCAGTGAAGCAGAGAGATGAAAAATGGCATCAGACAAAACATCAGATGTGTGTGGAGTGATGAGGAAGCTGTAACCTTCCTCACATAAACACATGAAACTAACAGAAACATCATGTTTCCCCACATGGTTTTTCATTGAGCTTTGACTGGAGCTGCTTTAATTAGTTCATCTTGTTGTGTCCTCTGTTCTTCTGCGATTGTTAAATGGCACTCGACTGGAGAATTAGCTCCACCAGCTGTTTATCTCCATGAGCCAACTCCTAATATTCACACAACAGTAGTGGGTGGAAATAATCAGGGATCACACGATGTGGACAACAGTGACGGGCTGAAACCTTGAAGTTTAATAAGAATCTAATCCTGCAGTAGCTGCAAATGTCATGTGCATCTGTACGAGCAGTATTCAGGCAGGATTCCTCATCCAGCAGCAGACTCCTGGTGCCTGAGCTGCAGGGGAATGCATCATCCTCACTGCTTTCTCACATGCTGCTGCCTGGTGACCTTAACTGTCTTCCACAAACCAAGAGGGACGTTTCAGCTTCAGCCATCGCTAAGTGTTTAAAAAACAAGACTCGCTCTGATATATACCCCTGGTTAGTGAATCACTGAGGTCTATTAGGCCACGCGGTCAATGTCAGGAAATCAAATGTCTGAATGTGACCCAGACATGAGTAGAAGAAGAGAAGCAGTGACGAACTGGAGGCTGGAGGATGCGTGTTTCTTTCCTTTTTCCAAATCCCACAGCACCGACGGATGAGAAGCAAACACGGGGGGATGTCTGTAGCCTACTTTCATAAATTTGCATATTTTTCAGAGAGGGGAAGAGGCAGTTTCAGAGAGGGGGGGTGATGGGATTGGGGTGGGGCACTGTAAGGGCCTGACAAGGTCAAGACAGGGTGGCTAGAAAATCACAGTCAGCATTTTAAAGCCATTGAGGTCACTACGATGAAAAAATGTATTCACGATACCAAACGTCCATCCAAAATCCTCTTAACATTAGAGATATTCATTTTGGCATTGCTTAATTTACTGTGTTGTCTTACTCTTTCCAGTGGCACATAAACATTTTCGTCCTACAGTGGTCTATGTTTTATTGGTTCACAGATCAGCATGTCAAAAGGACAATGCAGTCAGTCCCATAATTTACACAGTATAGCTGGTAGCTGTGGGGGGAGGGGGGCTTTCATTCCCCATGCATCTAGTCTGTTTTCTAGAATCACTTTCAAAGGAGGAAGATTAAGGTGGAGAGGTGCTGCGGGCTGACGGAGCAGTGTAGCTGCAGCTGGGCAGCAGCAGAGAGAAGACTCAGGCTGTGTGAGGAAATGATCTGACTCCAAAAGAGACAGCATGGAGAGGACGCAAGACACAAACACACACACAGACACATCAAGCTTGTGGCCGAGGTCTTAAAGATCTAAATCAGATCTCATGGTTATTCAAACCTCGCAGGGGTGTGTGTTACACTTTCAGCGCTAGCGTCACCTCTCTAATTCCTTAACCTTTCCACGAGGACACAACGTGCGCTCTAACTTTACTTACTTTAGTAGTACTCTGTAAAATAGGTGACTCAGCATGTAGAAATAGTTGAATGTTGTCTTGTGTGGCTCTGGAGGAGCTTCGTAAAGTCCCTGATGATGTTATCAGCTTGGGCTTGGGGCCTCTGCTGCTTTGATTTCGACACTTCAGTCTCTTTTGAGTCCCCCAACATAATGGAAGTGCAATACTACATTTCTGGAGTACCCCTTTAAAAAATCAGTACAGTCCATTTACTATTTACCATTTACCAAGGCCTGGTCACACTAGCATTTAAGAACAGCAAAAATTCAGAGCAGCTGAAATAATTTCATTGGACTTGCTGCAATCAGCGTTATCTGCTCTCCGAGGCGAAGTAAATCCCCGCCATTTTTTCACGTCAACTACAATTTTGATTAACACTGACACACAAGTTTGTGACATTGACCAGCACCATCTTGACATAGCTGACCTCTGAGGGAACAGAGCACTGCAGAGGCCAATCAGGGGAAGCTGTCATAGCACACTAGCTGTGTTGCATCAGCTGGGAACACCAAGAATAGAGTACCAATCTGATACTAGCGCTCGCTTTGTCGCCAGTTTTTAAATCAGCACAACTCACTGCATGGAACTTATTACAATCACTGACTTGGCGGCCGTCATGACTGAATAAATTTCACTGTTAGCAGAACCACAAACGTTTATATTGACATTGACAAAGACACTGTTTAATGTGGATTGGTCATGTCATGGCCGATGCCCAATCCATTTAATAAGGTCAGTATTAGGGCCAATACCGATCCAGCTTATACCAACATGCCAATGCCGAGTATTAGATTGGTGTGTTGCCACCATCTACTTTTACATAACCCTGCTCTGCTGGGTTATACTGCAGTCAGTTCGTCTTGTCCAGCTTAGGGCTGCAACTAACAGTTATTTCCATTATCAATTTCTTGAAATTAGAAATAACTTTCCATTATTTTCTCAATTAATCAATTACTTGTTTGGTCCATAAAATGTCAGAAAATACAAAAAAATTACCCATCACAATTTCCAAAGCAAAGTTGACATATTCAGATTTGGCTGACCAACAACAAAACTCAAAAATATTTAGTACAATATCATAGCAGACTGAGAAAGCCAGCAAATCCTCTGGTGTAGTGACCAAGAGTAGCCTAAATGAGCTACTTTGAGGTGTTGTGTAATTGGAGCGGTTAGTTAACAAGTAAAACTAGATACAAACAAAAGGTGTCGCTCATATTAAATGAACTAAGTCGATTGTGTCAGTGTTAATTAACAGTCTGTGTTGTATCATAACTGGCATGCTATTTAGTCATATTTTCTGTCTAAGAGCTCTGGATTTCCTGATCGCTACTGAAAAGGAAACATTTGAAGAGAACTTCCCATCTCCAGCTGAACTGAGATCAAAGCATTTTTAAGTTTGCAACAGCCAAATAAAAATGCCCTGCCTTCATTTTCACCTTGAATTATCTTTGTCCTTGTTTTGAGTTTCCCTCCTCTGAATTCTGCACTGTCTGAGAAAGAGCTGTCAGCTGTGCTATTCTTACACAGGGAGAGCTCATTCCATCTCATCCCAGCACTCATGGTGCCACTTCCGATGGTGTTCAAGTGTTTGGAAGGTTACATTTGACAATTATTTTGCAGGTTTAAAAAGCACCTGTGGATGCCCCAGATACAGTAAAACATATGGAGCCAGGACAGTGACACTTTGGCATTGAAAGAAAAAGTGGAACAGAAAAAGGAAACATTGGCATTGAAACATTTGTACTGGAAAAAGTTTCACTGAAAAATAAAACACACATTGAAAATGATTTCATTTCATTTTGATATTTTTGCATTCTAACGTTTTTCAATGACAATGACAAAGATTTTCTTTCTTTGTCTCTGCCGTTGTTTGTTCACATAGAGCCTAAAGTTAGCTAGCTGCCACTATAGTTAGTTTAGCTAACGTTAGCGCTTGTTTCAGCGGACCAGAGCAGCATAACGTCAGTTAAAAGTTCACTTTCACCAGCTCGGTTCTACGTGAGGAAACAACGGCAGAGAGAAACAGACCGACTTGCTGTCTGAGAGTTAACCTTTGCCGGAGGTTTGCGGTGACGCCAGAGGCTTCGGAGCGGACGGCTGGTTCAGGAAGACGTTCTCTCCTCAGAATGCGGCTTAGATGTATGTATTATATCATAGCCCTGCTCTCCACGCCAAAACGGTGCCAGAAAGTTGAAACTGAAAACCACGGTCACTGAAAAAAAGTGACATGAAGAAAAAACAGAACATTGTCACTGAAAAACACGTCATGACACGACATGAAATCATTTTTAATGTCTCGGTTTTATTTTTCAGTGAAACTTGTTTCAGTGCCAATGTTGTCGAAAGTCGAAAGTCTGCAGTGTTCATTACGCACCACACCAAAGGCTTGGACTGACAGAAAAAATGATGATTTCAGCATTCTTGGAGCCTACAAATGTGAAGTTGCTGCTGGAGGAAAGACCACCAGGTTGTTAACACATTTCAGTTGCGCTCACTGTCATTTCTTCAATGACAAAACCAAAAAGGACATGAAGTGAAACTGCTTGTTAAATCGTTCAGTTAGAAGATTAAGCTAGCGGTTAAAAGATAAATTACTTCAGTCTTTTTTTTTTGTTTACATCCTGTTTGCGTCTTTCTGGCCCAGTCACACTTTATTGTAATTACTTTGGTGAGTACAATGTTATCACATAAGGATCATTATGAAATCATTTAAGGATGATGGACAAAAGTGCAAAAATAAGGCCCAAGTTGTAATAACTAAATTGTAATAATACATTTCCTTTAAAGATCAAAAACAAGCAGCGCATTTTTAAAATAGCTTATTATTTTATTTAACCAACAGTTAAAAAGCCCAAAATATTTGATTCGTAATGATATGAAATGGAGAAAAACAAGCAAATCCTCACATTTTAAAAAGGTCGAACCAGCAAGTGTCTGTATTTTAAGCTGCTTAATAATTAATTAATTATCATTCCCAAGCATAGTGTAATAATATCATGAAATATAAGCAAAACATATGCAGCTTATGCATATGTACAGTATGTAGGAGCAGGGCCATATCTACTGAGGGGATCTGTCTTTTTTCTCTTTATTTAAAAACACTTCTTTTATAGGCTTCCAATATATTTTAGGTACAATACATTCAGTTTTGATTATTACAATTCAGTTTTTCCCTGCCACGTTTTGATTCCTGGCAGTGCGAGGCTTTGAAGCAGCATGTAGGCCTTCAGTTAAGGAAATAACATTCATAGAAATGAAAATTTAATATGAATAAAATATGACAAATCTTGGAATAGGAGTGAGAAATGAAGGAAGTATTGATTACTGATGTAGTATATGTATTTACATACATGTGTCAGTTACAGATGCAGTGTTTTGTTTTATTAAATATAGTACACTTCTATATTTTATATTATTTATAAATATATCTGAATCTGTACACAACACAAATATAATTAACAAATATGATGCGCTTGAAATAGTATAATTCTGAAAATATATATGTTGAATATACGTAGAAATCAAATTCATAAATCATAAAATTAGAATATTTCAAAGATCATATGTTTTTCAATCCACAGAATAGTACGTGATTTACATCTCTTAAAACTACTGGGTTATTTTCTTCCTCGGCCTGGACTGAATGTGTGGGGAATCCTTCAGAATGAAAGGTATCGTTATCGAGCCCCTCTCCGTGTCTCCCGTCCGCTTCTGATTTGTTTCTTCATGTTGGGAGCTTTTATCTGTGCAGCCACTCGGCTGAATGAGTCCCCAGAGCGCTGTTGAATTACGCCGGCACAGATGCCGTTCGATTGGCTGTCTCTTACTGTATTGTGAAATGTCTGTCTTGATGGAGGTACCCGGGCCGAGGGGACACTGCTGATGTGGCCTGACACAGAAACTACAAGCCCACACGCACACGCACACACACACACACACATTAACTGTATGCCATTTACTCTCTCACTACAATGCTTTATTGACTTTGAGATAAAAATGAAAGTATGGGGGCCCCCGGGGGCCACTGTCCTCCAGGGAAGGGTCACATACTGTACCTGCGACCTTCAACATTTCAGCACATCGGTCCCAGACTCTCCGTCCTAAAATCTAATCTGCAGGACAGTTAATTCAGTGTTTGGGCTGGTATCAGTGTTTCTCCCTGCCCACAGCTCGCTAATATTTATATATCAACAGCATTTCTCCACAGCTAGTGGGCAGACTGCCTTACGTTTGCAGTGAATATTCATGGTTTCCAGGGGATTCGTGTTTTTGACCTTTCCTCTAGTGCCACCATCAGGCCAAAACCTAATGGGAAGAGTTAATGGGATAATTCCTATTATTTTGTATTCTAATTTCTTTAGAATAATTTTATTAGAACTTCTTTTACTTCCATAATTTCTATCAATTCTGATATCAGTTACTTTGGGGAGTACAATGTTGAGATCCGGGAGCACGATGACATCACTACAACAGTCAAACTATTACTTACTACTTGTATTATTACAGTGTATTATTACACCGTACATACTTATCAACCGGTAAGTCCACTTTGTACTTTACACTTATTTTAATTTTATACTTTATATCCACTTTGTACTTAATTTATGTACCTGTATTATAGTGTATTATATTCTGATTTGCTTAGTACTTCTATTCCTGTGTGCACTGACTGACAGTGAGCTGCTGTAACGAAGAGTTTCCCCTCAGGGATCAATAAAGTCTTTCTGATTCTGATTCTGAAGAAACACAAGCAGTCGGACAATCAGACAGCTAACAGTTTATCCAGATTATCTAAACCAAAGTGGGTGCTGCGGAACCCTGGGGTGCCGTAAGGAGAGACCAAGGGTGCCTCAAGACTTGTTCACTTCTGTTTTTTATTGTGCAGTTTAAATAGTTTCACCACATAAAAAATAACATAAGCAGAAATAAGCATTGCCCTCCTATAACAATGTCAGACTAAAAAATTTAAGATTTCTATTTTTTCTTCCATGCATTCTTCTTCCTTGTCAAGATCTCGCGCCTACAGTACCCACAATGCAACTTGACCGCCGACAGTTCGGCAGAAGATTCAGGTGTGTAATGCTAGCCTCTAGCATGAGGAGCATGAGAGATGAGGAGCGGGCTACAGAGGTCTGGTAAACAAGTCATTTTCTGACTTGTAGTCTTCTGATCCAACTGACGCTGACTCAAGTGACATCACTTGAGGACATTTGTCAGAAAACTGTGCGCACAATTACAGTGACTGAAAATCCGTTTTAAGAAACCAGAATTATCCGTTAAGAACATCGCTTTGGGATCTGGTAACTCGCTAGCCTTCTTTTATCTTTATTTAACCTATCTTAGCAACGGTGAACCAGAATCATATGTACTTACACAGGAACAGACATGACAGCTATGAACTAGGACAACAAATACAGGTAAAGGACAGACAGGACTATTATGTACACAAGTATGTGAAATAAATAGGTGTATATATAAATATATATGTGAATATACAGTATATAAAAAGGCACCCATGACCAACAACATAAATAAAGTGTTTCTGTGAGTTGTAAACATGGAGTGGATGATTATGTTCGGTATATGCATGTCTACATGTCTATATACAGTATTTACAGCGTGCAGGATTTATATTGACAGCGCATGATGATATGTACGTGTTAAAAACTGCATTTTAAACAACTAAATCTATAATGGAAGTATGTGGATGTTTTGGTGTTACAGGGTTATTGACACTGCATGACTGAAGTGTGATTTAAATGTAGGATCAGCTCTCAAAGTGAAAAAAGAGAAGAGAAACTCAAGCTACTCTCATACTGCAGGGAAAAGAAAACAGGAATAAGAAACAGTGAAGTGAGCAGCCTGAGAGTTTAGCTGGAAAGAGTTTATCACCCTCAGTACAGAGCAATTATGAGCTGTTTTGCTTCTAGCGCCACCAGTTTCTCAGAACTAATTAATGCCAATGCAGATAACCCTGAGTTATCTCCAATTCGACATGGGAGCAGAAATGACCCAGAATCCTCCTCTGTACTCTTTTCCATCCTTTAATTAAATCACAAAACTGGGCGTATCAGTGAGATTATCGCTTTGTTAGCTAATGAGGCTCTGATCCCCCTCAGAACAGATAGGTGGCACACAGGTGTCCGACAGCAAACTTTCTTACTTTAAGATCATGTTCTTTGAAACTAAACCCAGGACCTGCCAATGAAATGCCTCCAGTGTCCGGTGTTGTGCCCTCTGCCTTAAAAGTGACTTTACCATGGCTTAAAAAGCCTAACCTCAACCGTCGCGTCTCTAATTATTAGACCAAATTCGAATATTCCCTTTCTCTCTGAAGTAGTAGAAATTGCTGTCCAATTATGTAACTGTCTCTCCAGAGAAGGTCTTGTTGAACTTCATCACTTCAACCAGGCTTCACGTAACATGGAGGTCGCACTCACAAAGGTGGGAAATGGCCTACTAGCTGCCTTCAATCCCCATTATTCCCTTTGTTCTGACAAGATTTGAGGAAGTCACTACGCTCATCCATGAAATAGTTCCAACATGCAACTCCCCGCGAAGCCACAACTGTTGAAGAATCGATAAATACTTGAGCTTTAGAGGTGCTGGTAGGCAGCTTTGGACAGAGCCAGACTAGCTGTTTCCCACTCTTAATGCTAAGCTAATCGCCTGCCGGATCTGGCTGATATCTAGCTTACAGACATGAGAGTGGTATTGATCTTTGTATCTAACTCTCAGAAAGAAAAGTGAATAAACATATTTCTAAAATGTCAAACTGTTTATTTAACATTGGCATTGTGAGCAGCTGTGCAGCCTCACAGAGCTGCTAGCATGACTACACTCTTAGACTTGATTTTCTTTATTCTGTCAATTTTAAAAGTAGACAAAGGTTTTTTACACATCTGTAAGTAGTAAAGTTCATTTCAAAAATATGAACTGGTTTTGGAGAGAAACATATTTAATGCCAAGAGTTGTTGAGAACGCTGTACGGCAACGAGTCCTTACACTTTAACGGGATGACTTGAATGCGTTAGGGCACGTATGAAGAAAAACAAGCCTCAGCTTTGCTTCAGGTTGAATTAATACGCTGAATATCAAAGTTCACACACACAGACTTGGATTCTACACAGCTACATATGCCCTTTGTTCTCCCTCCCTCCTTCCCACAGCAGACAGAATGGATGTGATCTCTGGCCATCTTGCCTGTCTGCTCTGTGTGGCCGCCGGGCATGTCATCTGCCAGCAGAGGAGGAGGAGGAGAAGGGGGGACGAAGGCTCAGCTTGTGTCTGGCTGGCTTGTCTCCTTGAGCTGTTGCAGTGGAGACACTGACAGTCACAAGCTGGAGGTGTGAGACACAGGGCAGTGGATGTGGAAGCCGGGTAAAGTTGTAAATTTTAAGGTTTTTCATACTTCGTTAAGGACATAAGGACATCTGCTTAACTTTGGCTTTCTGACCAATATTGTGACATAAACTGTTATTTTGTATAAATTTAACTGAAGACCAGTACATAGTTTTATTATGCTAATTTTCAGCTCTATATTTTTATTCTGGGATTCCAGTAGCTTTGCATGATTCACTGTTTAAAATGTCCTTATTTATCTTATACTGGCCCTTGATGCAGTCCCTCAGTGTGAAACAAGCCGTTTTAGCTCCTGTCTTTTTAAGGCCCGCCTCCCTAAAAAGCCCTCTTTCTTCTGATTGGCCAACTTCCCGGAAGCCTGCCGAGGGGCAGCGAGTAGCTGTAACCAGTTTTCTTTATACACCCAGTGCTGCACATCGCATCCAGTGTCGCCAACTTGGCGACTTTGTCACTAGATTTAGCGACTTTTCAGACCCTCTTTGCGACTTTATTTCTAAACTAGCAACAAATGTAGCGACTTATTCAGACCATCAGGGAAAAGGCGAGATATATATTCAAATATATTATATTGTTATTCATTTCCATGCATGCTGCAGCTCTTCTGCCAACAGAGTGTCTCTCCTCTCAGTCAGTGTGTTGCTGTGGGGCAGCTTCACTCTCTCCGGATCTCTGGATCAGCATGTTATAGCCTGTCAATATGTAAATAGTTCATTTGTGCTTCTCTCTCACTCTTTCTCTCTGGATTAAGATGTTACTACAGATTGTAAATATTTAAATAGTTTGTTTGATCTTCTCCCTCCTCCCTCCCTTTGTAGATGTTTTTATATATATTTTTTAACTTTTTTTACTTCAAATACACAATGTCCCTGCAGTAAGTTTGTGATTATTTGGCCAAAAATTTCACTATCTTCGTTTTATATGGCTTAAGCTAAGGTGATCTCTCCCTCACTGCACTAAGATGTATGCAAATTAATGTGTGATGACGTCATCAACATGTCAATGACTGTATGACGTCATCTGGCTACATTTAGCAACTTTTGGAGCTAGTGCTAGCTACTTTAATTGGAAAAGAGTTGGCAAGACTGACCGCATCATTGTGCTGGACAGCTATGACAGCTACAGTAACTTAGCTTGGAAAATAGCGCACTGAATTGGACTGACCACAAATGAGACAAGAATTAGGTTGGAAAAACGATATACGCCGCCAGAGCAGAGTGTTTCTGGGGATTGGGCCTTATTGCTTACTGTATAAAAACACACAACTTTCAAAGTGGTCATATTACGCTTTTTGGCTTTTTCCGTTTCCTTTATTGTGTTGTATATATTTTTTCTGCATGTAATAGGTTTGCAAAGTGAAAAAGTCCAAAGTCCACCCCAAAGCGGACAGAAAACACTGCTCCTGAACTGCCTGAAAACAGCTCGACTGTAGTCCAGCCTTGACGTCCGTAACGTATCTACATCACTATGTAACACAAGTCATAAACAACAACAAGTACGCCTAAATCAAATAACGTTAGATACCCTCCAGGCAGTCAATGGGCATAAAATTGTTACTGTGATGTAGAGACAGTGCACATGAAACGTTACGTGTGAAAGATAAATTAGTTACAAATTAATAACTTACTACACTGAAACATCTTGCTCCAGTCTCAGGTGTGAAGCTGGTTC
Organism: Siniperca scherzeri; assembly: GCA_027580175.1. Taxonomy (NCBI): domain Eukaryota; kingdom Metazoa; phylum Chordata; class Actinopteri; order Centrarchiformes; family Sinipercidae; genus Siniperca; species Siniperca scherzeri. Next base: position 19,264,583 of record CM050853.1, read on the forward strand.
GGTTTGTTGGAACATGTACGGCTGAACCGCAATGGCTGAACCGAAACCATAGTTAGCGGCTGAAGTGGCTTTGTTTTGGATCACACTACCTTGCTCGTCAGGACCCGCCCTACTCTGCTTCTGATTGGCTAGATGTCCTTACCTAGGTACTGCGCATGTGCAACTCCAAACAAAGATCGAATAGAAGTGAGATGCCTCACTCGGTAGCTAAAACAGAGCGTTCAAGACACAGGGAGAAAAGAGGTGCTGCAGCAATGTGCAGTGTGAGCAAAAATATGGTGTTTTTTGAAAATTAAACCATGTCAGCCTATACTGGTACAACCCCAAAATAAAAGTATGAACCTGAAAATGAGCATAATATGACCACTTTAAAACTTCAGTGATTTTGATTAAACTGGATCACATCGAGTTTACTGATGGACAGAAAGCTTTAAGGTAACCACTAAACTAAATGATATGACTGTACTGTGATGAAACACATCAATGTTGGTGTTAATATTGACCATATAATATACCGTTTAGGACTAATTTATGTCATGACATGTTCTTTAATCAGATGTGAGCGGCCCACCTCCCCCTGCCTTTGTATGGGAGTCTGTGAAACAGCACTCATTTTCAAATATATGCAGATCGAGATGCATCATTCTCTGGAATTTAAGCTAGTTTTTGCGCAACGGTTTGGACTTGTGCTTTTGACGGCTGTAGATGTGATCCCATGATAAACAGCAGGGCTACAGCTATGTACTGACACTCCCCCACAGGCACACACTCACCGGAGAGCCTCTCAGCCTCTCTGAGCCGCTAACATTAGCTCAGCTACAACACAGGTACCACACAGAAACTTACAAAGGGCCATGAATGTGCTTCTGACGGTCAAAGCTCCGGTGTGTTTCCAGCGTGGACATGGAGAGTCTGACAGCAGCTGCTCATGACTGGTTAGCGGTCTGTGGCTCAATCTGGTCAGTGTCTCCTTACCTTCCATGGCACACACGAGGCCACGCCCCCTACAGTGTTTGTCCTGCAGTCCTCTGCTGCATTTATTAAATATGCTGGGAGGGAGGGAGCTAGCAGAATTTGGGGGTGAACACTTTCATTTTAGCGCTGTGACCACAGCGGTCGGATAACTCAGACAGACTGAGCGGGTGGATGGGCTTGTCCCTGTACTCGGGCACGATCAGAGCCTCGCTGCCAATGACAAATGTGTGTCTTGGTTACGTAACCAAGGTACGGAACAAGATGGTGGCATTCCAACGAGGTGTTTCAGGCTGGTGTCAGGCAGTGCTTTCTGTGGGAGAGAAGACCTCCCTTTGGCACGGACTTTGGGTTTTGTGACTTTTCAGACCTTTTACATGCACAAAAATGCTATACAGTACAACACAATAAAGGGCAGGGAAAACCCCAAAAAGCATAATATGGCCTCTTTAAACAAGATATGTTTGTACCGAGCATAATCACAAATGTATCATGTTTCTGGACCAAAATCAGGGCGTAGTTTTCTATTTAAGAAAATTACCAATTCAGCCAACATTTATTAAGATATCACATTAGTGTTATATTTGATATTCCTCGATAATATTCTAATATAATCATATTCAAACGTGATATTATATTTATCGATATCTGCATACAGTTGGCCAATACTTAATAAGTAATAATGACAAATAAGTGTTTACTCTTTTAAGACAAAATAAAAAAAGATTAACAGTTATGTCTGTTAGTGTCTGCTTTTGGACTGACAACCCTAATGATACCACTGATAGGTTTGCACTTCAGTTGCTAAAGCTAACCATAACTTTGAAGCCACGTTATATCTTATCCTGATTCAGAGCTTCAAAGGTGATAAGCTTAAACAATATGTCAAGTTTCACTGGGAGATTCTGCCAACTGTGTCCACCAGCTGTCTGTCATTAACACTGGACAGCTACTGAGCTACCTGCTGCTGCTAGCTATCTGGTTGAAACTGACGTGGGGCCATCATCAGATCATTTATCCAGAGCAAGACCCAACACTCTGTTGGTGTTTTTGAACCGCAAAAAGGTACAGCCTACTGTCTATTTTTTCAAACATTAAAGTTACAGAGTAAATAGTATAGACACACGTATGCAGAAAACAGATTATTAACCAGTCACTAATAACGGCGAGTTGTTTGGCCAACTCACAGAATAACATTAATACACTACAGCTGAGTCAATTTGCCAGGGACAGTATTCCAACTAAACTTGCACCTCCTACAGCTTTTGAAGACAGTGTTAATTATGAACTTGTGATTAAAACCACGGTCCTTGTAATTTGAAAATCGTACTCTTTCAAATCACAATGTTACTTAAAAAACAATTAATCGTTTAGCCCTATGCTAAATCATAATACCGCAGTTGCTCAAGAAACTCCAAAATCTGCTTCATGTAGGTTGAAATTTCTAAACAATGCTCATGTCCGAAATCACTCCCTATTTACTATATAGTGCACTACATTTACTTGTCAGCTTTTTTTAAAATATCCAAATTCTGAGAAATGTATGCACTATATAATGCACTCAAAAATCTCCACAATGGAACAAAAAAAAGTTGTGTCCATGTCATGCACACTACTTTCTGCTAATGGTGATGATGACCTGGCCAAGTTACACAGCAAAATTGATATGCAAATACAGTGCCATCCAAATAGAATAGGAAAAGAACACTGGTCAGTTATACAGTTGGCTCGCTATGGTCAGCTCAGACCAGGCACACTATCAAAGATCAACAACTCCTTATACAACAAGGAGTTCCGACCAAGCAATCTGATTGGTCAAATAAGCATTTAGGGAATTCTATTGCACCCCTCGTAAATTCCATTATACCCATAAACCCTTATGTCACCCCAAGTTTCTCCCACAGTATGCTTCCATTAGGTTACATCATCATCAAGTTCAACACAAATGTCCATAGCTACGCAGATGACACCCAATTATATATATATATATATACTGTGGAACACCCTGCCCAGTTACATTAGATATGCAAGCTCTGTTGACATTTTTTTTAAAACAACTACTGTACCTACTACCTTAAGACCTACTTATTCAGGCAGGCATTTAGTTAATGTGGTATGTTTGTTTCTCTTCCCACTGTTATTTTTACTACTTTTATCTCTATTCCTTTTTATTGGATCTACTAGGTTTCATTTTTAATGCCATACTGTAAAGCACTTTGAGCTGCATTTCATGTATGAAAGGTGCTATACAAATAAAGTTGTTAAAGTTGTTGTTAAACATTTAGAATGTGCTCAAATCAGCATGACAGCACACCGTGCTTATCACTAAAAATATTACTCCGCCAGGTGCGTGCCTCCCTTGTTTGCGGTAAACAAGTTTTGTGACCATAGCTGTGCCGGTGAGTCGCTGACATGGCGTTACTAGCATAAAACTACATGTGAAGCTCACAGACGTAGTAGCTAAAGCTGTCCATGGAAAAATAAAATTTTCAGCAGTTATCTTAAGTTACAACAAGATTGAGCAGCAAGGTAGTTTTGTGTTTATATGTGTGGTATTTATTCAGTTTGGGAAATCCCACAATCTCTAGAAAGCATTAGCTCAAGTCAGCTGGCAAACTCAACAGGGACTAGAAATTGGCTCTGTTGCTAGGTCGTTACTAAGGGTCGGCCTACTTGCTGGAGTAGTAAACTAGGTTTCATTACATTGGCTTCTACTGATGTGTTTTCCGGTTATTAGTTATACCCCATGTGTTTCCAGGTTTCAAGTTTTTTATTTTGAGAGCGAAGTGCCCCACAATATGAATACATTTTTATTAGGGCCCGAGCGTCGACAGGCGGCGAAGGCCCTATTGAAATGCAAGAAATTATTATTATTTTTTATGATTCCATTTTTCTGAATGAATCACATTATTGAGGGCTTAAAGGTGCTCGAAAAGTTGTGAAACTTTGCACACTCATCAGGACTGGTGAAAATGATACTTTATGGGTTTTGGAAATGGGCAGGGCAAAATGGCTCTATAGCGCCCCCTTGAAATTTCCAAAAATTCAGCCCCAGGCCTACGTTTCACCTATGTGTACAAAAATTGGAAGGTACATGTGTCACCCCAAGACAAGCAAAAAAGCCTCTTGGAGCCATACCCTAAACCCAACAGGAAGTTAGCCATTTTGAATTGAATGTGCATTTTTCGGCATTTACAGGCTCCATACTTTAACAAACTCCTACTAGAGAATTAATCGGATCGACTTCAAATATTCGTCGAACGGTGTGGCTGTTATGGGGCAGCGAATTTTGATGTTTCACCACAAAACAGGAAGTTGTTTGTAACACAACTGTACATGGTCCAATCCCAACCAAACTTCATTTGTATGATAAGGGTCCTGCCCTGAACACATCTATATGACAATATTCAGTTATTGTCACAGCGCCACCTACTGGCAACAGGAAATGGCATGTTTTACGCAATGATTTACTCCAGTCAGCAGGTTGACTACATTCACTTCAAATGTCATCAGAAATTGACTTAAGACCTTGGTGATGCTTTATTGTAAATATTGCATAATTTTAGCACAACGCCTAGCTAGCTTGTCGCTGAGTGCACTATTTCACTGTAAAATGCATAACATCCAACCACCTACCTCGGGCATATCTCTCGTGAACTGGCACCTATGAGTGACTAAACCTACACTACTGCATTGAGTAATCACACACTATACAAACTGTTACACAATTCAATGTGTCGCATTTTATGAATGCAAAAATTACAGTAATGCAATACTACACCTGTCAGTGATGATGCAAAATGGTGATGATTCACTGTGTCTATGATATTGTCCAATATATAAAGATTTGATTGATTAATTTTTTTAATAGCACATAAAAAAGAACTTTAACAAAACAACATAAATAATAACAGAATATGCAAGGGAGGCCAAAAGTCTAAAAGGCTTATCATGGGTCTCCCCCAGTTTTGATTAGAATAATCAAATAAAAATAAACTTGAATCAAAGTAATTAGTTTCAAAACATAAAAACATTATCCTGTAACAAAAAGTCTCACACAGATATGAAAAGTAATACGAACCTAAATAATCATAATAGAATATACAAATAAATCCAAGAAAATAAATAATAATAACAAATAAGACTAAACCTTAACTAAAAGTGGCTTGATGGACGTGATAGCCAAGGGTTGACCCATGTGGGACCCCAAACAAGATGTCTCTATGTTTCTGATTAGAAACATACTGTTTTCTATTTCTTAAGTACTCACGTAACCATTTAAGTACTGAACCATGAAAGTCATAGGAACTTAATTTGGCTTATACAATATCATGATTAATGAATTAATAATTAACTAATTATACTGCATGTCATTTCGATATCACTAGAGGCTGCTAAATACTTCTCATGGTAATATTGGTTTTTTTTGGTTACTGAACCTGTTTTTATTATATCAAATTTGAATGGTGTTGGACTTAGGAGGCCCTGTAGAGTTGATTTGTGACGATTTACGAAGGCCAAAGGTGAGCCATGGCTTGTGACTGTCACAATATTGTTTTATACGAGTTTTAACTACATGTAGGGGAAAGAATTTAAATATAGAGATATAGTTACTATAAAAAAGTCTTGGTAAATATTTTCCCATGTTAACACGCTCTTGAATTCATTAATATTTGTTTGGTTATACTTACAATAAGATTAGATGTTTTTCACTTACAGTCTTGTATCTTTTGGTACCACATAATGAAATTTGAAAAATTGGAAAATGATCTGAAATATCTGTACACAATATACAAGACTTAGTACCACCCATTGACACTACCAATTTGTTTCCTCGCTGCTCTCATTTCTGGGAGAAGTTCTGCTCTTCTCTCTCGCACTGACTCAGAGTAGTCCTCATTGATGTAGATGGCATTGTTTCTGAGGTTTGTCCTAGCCAAAGAGTAGAAGAGTGAACAAGGCAGTGATTTTGGACATAGCCACATCCTCTTTGTTCCACTGTACAGCAGTGACAAAGTCACCTTGTCTCCCTGCAGCAGCCAGGGGTCCAGTCCCACCCTCCCTGTCACAGCGTGGCCCCTGCTGGCCCCCATCTGACGCACTGACACAGAACTGCACACTCCGCCCTTGTTACCCGTCCCCTCCGATAATAAGCTTGACAACATGTAAGCAACAGAGCATGAGCTGCTGTGATGTGATTCTGGCTGACATCGTTCCATAGAGATAATAATAATAACAATAATAATAATAATAATAATAATAATAATTCGATTTTAGATTCCTTGTCGGGAGTCCAAATCTAATTTATTATCGCCAAGGGTTGAAGCTGAGGTTACACTGATACATTAAACTCTGCTGTTTTTGGCCTCTGTCTCGACTCCAGAACAGAACAGGATGCATGAAAAGAGTCAGACAATCCAGTTTTTAATCCTGACTGCTTTCCATCTGTCAAAATATAGAAGCATGCATGTGCTTGATACACACACTGCTATCAGCTCTTGTTCTAATTCCCAGGTGGATGGACCATACCGTTAGTGAGTCATCAGTCCACACACAGTGACACAGAACTCTGAGAACATCACCACTTTAAGACTCCTCACAACTGCACTCGTCTGTTGTCTTGTCAAAAATGATTACACCAAAAAACTGGATTTACTCTGCAGTGTTTGCGTAAGCAGCTTGTGGCAGTGTCCTGAGTTAACCTCATCCTCGCAGCTGGATCTGACTCCAGCACTCGTGATCTGCAGCCCCTTCAAATCCACCTCCAGGTTCCAACTTCAATCACAGTGTGTTTAAGAAGTGGAGCAGGCAGAGGATCAAGGTCGAATCAGAGATACTTTGCTTGACGTCTGACAACCTCACATGGACAGACGATGATGCAGACGGATTCATTTCTAAATGCATACCCAGCAGCCCCTGGAGTACAAGGTCAGATCCCACCAGGCTCTTAACGCCATAGGATGGTTTGACCTTTATGATAGTGAAAGGATAAATTAAATGAAGTGATCAATTGTCAACTGAACAAATGAACGATGATGATGAACACATGAACACGACACAAATAAAATGACACAAAGTAATGCAAATTCAATTGTGGACACTGTAAGATCAATACAAAATCACTATTTACAGTATAGGTACACAACACAAGTTGTTATTAAAAGGACTCATTTTTGGTCACTGCAGGGTCAGTTTTAAGTTTTCGAAATTAATTTATTATCTTTTATTCTTCATCTTCTGAGCACAATTCAGAGTAGGGGTCTCAAACTACCAGACACGTGCCCCACAAGGTTAGAGAAAAGGTTCCTTCATTCTTTTGCTTGTCTTCAAATGCAGAATAATGGACTAATGATGAACAACTGCTAAACAAATCTAAGATAAAGCAGGTTTAGTCAAAACCTGCAAAAGACAAGAAAATCTGAGCACCAGCCTTTAACCTTAAGTTCATTACAAACTATGAAGAGTAAAAGTGTAGATCTGTCCTTTAAACGCAGCGAACATCACTCACATTTCATCGTGAGTCTATTTTAGTAGAAAATTTAAGTACAATTTTATTTACATAATTCAGCTATAAAATGGCACAAGTGCAATATCATCTAGGACTGCGTCGTCACACGTGTTGTCGACTAGAAGTTGTTGTCTTCATGCCTGTTCTCCAACAGACCCATTTACTGTTTTCAGAATAATTCACTAATAAATTGGTTGACCAACTTTATTAGCCAATATTAGCTTATCACAGATATAACACAGAATAACCAGTCACACACACAGTGTCTTTATACACACGCGCACACACACACACACACACACACACGTTTAATGTTTTCTCTTTCTCTCTCTTTAACTGGCAAAATATCATATAGGCAATAAATGACCCATACAATATTTGTACGCCATTGTGAAGCAATTTTTACAAGAAAAACTGCAGCAGCTTTGCTATATATGTCAAGTCAGTAACAAATTAAATGCATCTTTAAATATTAACTTAATGTTAATTGTCAAATATAGGCATTCATATACTGATGCAAGCTGCTCCAGAAAAGACAGACCTGGTGAGCAGAAAGTGGAGCAGAGAAAAGCGCGGGAACACAGTACCGAGGCTCCGACCAGGACTCTGACTCCGACAACGAAGACACGGTAACGTGACCGAGGTACTTTTCTAGCCGGGTTTTACTCCTGGCATCCCGGGGCTGACCCCGCCGGCCCGCTCAGACCTCCGGAGGTGGGCACTGACTGATGCCCGGCCTCTCTCTCGCTCCTCTACCGCTTGACGCCCCTCCTGTAAGTCACCAAAGCTCCTGTGCTAACGGAGTAAACAACATCACTCAGCCAGTGCTCTGCACTCCCAGTCTGGGCAGAGTCAGCTAATAAGACCGCTGACTAGTTAAGCAGCAGTTAGCAGTTACTTAGCAACAAGTAAAGCTATCTGTCCATCAGGAAACTCCGTAAAGAGTTGAAGCAGAGCAGCCGGAGGACATCAGAAGGAAAACCAGAAAATATTTTCTCCATAAAATATGATCTCTGTGATGTTGCAAATGGCGCTGCTGTGCAAGAAACATTTCAGACTCGATCTGACAATAAAGTATCATATTCATCAGCATCAGCATCATCTAGTTTCACCAAAATCAGTGAATAAAGTTAGAAAAGTTTTGTGTTTTTGTACAGTAATCTGTGAGGCCCGGCCCCCCCGAAACGCTGCAGCGTCTATCGTTTTTCAGACCTAATTCTTGTCTCATTTGTGGTCTGATAAAAATGAAATGTCAAATGCAGTTTTGGTTTTCAAATTGTTAGAAAATTTAATTTTCATTTTGACTTAAATATTGCTTGCATGAATGGAAAATTCAGTTACATTGTTTATAATGCATTTTCAAATTTGAATTAACATTTGAATAAGTCCACTGTACAGCGGGTTACAGCTTTGAAAATGAAATGTCAAACAGCTTTTCCATTTTCCTTTTAATATGGTCGTAGAGCGCCCATGCGAGTATGTGGAAAATTGGATTATTGAATTTTCATTTTTCCTCAAATGACACATACATATGTGGAAAATTATAATGCTATTGAGGAATTACATTTTCATTTCCAAGTTTACATTATCATTTGAATATAGTCCCCTACACGCTTTCATTGCTAGAATTATCATGGGGGAGTTTTTATTCCACAACTGAGCACAGACCACAAAGCTTTGAAAGCATCTCAGCACTTGGAAAACTAATGGTCAAGTCACTGGTATTGATCAACAACTCCCAGCAGATATATTATTTTCTGCAGTGGGGGAATAAAAGGAGTGCTTATATTGGTTTTTAAAATCCTGTTTCACAGTCAGTGTTTTGCTTTAGGACCTTCAGCAGTCTCCCGATCATAACTGTGAAGGTGTTTAAACTGTAAAAGTGATTAATGATGTGCAGTTGAAGGTAGTGCTTGGCTGGCTTTGTGTAATCATTGTAGCTGAGAGGTAATGAAATGATCAACACTTCCAATATCGCAACACAGATCATAAACTGTTGATGCAGCACAGTGCTGCTATTACATGCTCGGTTTACATCTGCTGCATTCTTGACATTAACAACTCACACACACAAGTCCCGGTAGTGTAGGTGTTTTCTCTCACACACATTGCTCTGGGACAAAAGCATGTGTGTGTTAAAATATATACACCTTCCTCAACTGAAGTAACATGAGTGTGCAGCTCATCGTCGTGTTTCTATGGTGAGCCTGCGTCTGAATGCATCAAAGAGCAGTTGAGGAAAAATCAGAATGATAAATGATTCAGCAGCTAGGCATCTAAGCACTGATAGCCTGACTCCCATTAATGAGGGCCAGTGTTCCCTCTGCTCATCAAAGTGGCGACCTATGAAATATTAAAGTGAGCTTGACAGCAGCACAACACGGCGCTACAGAGGGCTGGACCTGACCTCCTGCAAAAAGAAAATGAGGAAGGGAAAAAAGAAAAAGGCAAAAGCAGAAGAAATAGCGCTGACTCAATTAAGGATTCGGGGAATACTCACATCAGCATCTCAGAAACTGAGGCAGCAAAACTCAGGCGAGCAGAGTATCGACGCAAACAGCCCCAAAGGTCTGAAAACGGAGAAAAGGAGATGAGTCTGATAGATTTAGAGATATGGATAAACACGTTCATTACATTGAATTTCATTTCAGTTAGAATTAAATTAAAGTGGTTTACTTCTGCCAACAAAAAGGGCAATGTTAGTGAGCACTGAGCATTTAATTTAGGGTATTATATTAAAGATAAACACCCTGATTTATATATAGTAGTTATATGTGTTTTGAACGTCAATTGCAAACTGTAGTGAGTTTCAAAACATCCACAGTGAGCCAGGATTAAATTGGCAACTATTGGATGGATTGCCATGAAATTTGGTTCAGACATTCATGTTCCCCTCAGGATAATTTGTTTCAGTTTCATCAGTTTGGTGATCACTTAACTTTTCATCTTGCGCCACCATCAGGTAAAGATTTTAATTTGTCCAATATGCAAATGCCTGCAAAGCTATTTGTACTTTGTATTTTGTGCAAATTAGCATAGCACCATTAGCATATGTTAGTTTGCTGATGTTAATCATTTAGCTCAAAGCACTCAAAACCCCAAGAACGGCGCTGGGCTGTGAAGCGATTTAAGCGTAGTGGCCCCACGGAGTATTGCAATTTTCGGGTTCATCTCGCGGTGCACACTGGCCCGAAAAGCAGTCAGGATTTCAAGCACATCACAACACTGACACTGCTCTTGTTAGGGTCTTTAATGACATCCACTTCAACACAGACAGTGGCAGAGATCTTAATATTACTGGATCTCAGTGCTGCATTCGACACAGTCGACCACAACATATTACTACACTGACTGGAAAACTGGGTGGGACTTTCTGGCACAGTACTAAACTGGTTTGAATCCTACTTAAAGGTAGAATAAGTAGGATTTTTCGGTTGCCGTTTGCAAACACACAATTCAAAGTTAGCCCGTCCTCCCTGTCTCAATGGGTAAGAGAGAGAGAGTGAGCTAGAGAATGAATGAAGAGATGAAGCAGCGTTAGCGAGAACAAAGCTGGCTTCCTGTCTGTCAAAGAACTGATTTCTAAATACTACTGTTGGTTTATAAAGCACTGAATGGTTTAGGGCCGAAGTACATTTCTGATCTTCTGCTTCGTTATGAACCATCCAGACCTCTCAGGTCGTCCGGGCTGAAGACTTTTCTGTTTGCTGCTGCCTTTTATCCAATCAAATAATGATTAATTTCTTACACTGAAACCTTTACTCTTGTATTTTATACCTGTCTTATTCTACTTTAGCTTCTATTTTATATTATTTTCTATACTCTTGGCTCTTTAATGACTGTTTTCAAATTGTATTTAAATGTCCTTTTGTGGCATGTTTCATTTGCACTTTGTCACGACATTCACATGGCTGTTTCTTTTATACTGTAGGCCTACTTAAATGGATTGTTTTACTTTTCCATTTCTAACCTGTTGACAATTAATTGTCATACAAATAATTGCGATTAACGATTTAATTGTCTGTTCATTTTATGCTACTATTATAGTATAAGCCTAATAATAGTTTAATAATACACATACACCTTATGAAGAAGAAAAGCCATTTATTGGCATTGAACAGTAGAATGTGTACACTGGAGTGGGGGGTATATTTGTCTATTGAAAATATTTTAAAAAAAACTAAAAAAAAACTTCATCCTTCACCCTACGCGGGTGGTCTCATCCTTTCGAGCTTGGGTCCTCTACCAGAGGCCTGGGAGCTTGAGGGTTCTGCGCAGTATCTTTGCTGTTCACAGTACTGCACTTTTCTGGACTGAGATGTCTGGTGTTCTTCCAGGGATCTGCTGTAGCCACTCCTCCAGTTTGGGGGTCACTGCCCCGAGTGCTCCGATGACCACGGGCACCACTGTCGCCTTCACCTTCCAAGCCTTCTCCAGCTCTTCTCTGAGCCCTTGGTATTTCTCTAGTTTCTTATGTTCCTTTTTCCTGATGTTGCCATCACTTGGTATCGCCACGTCAACCACAACGGCTTTCCTCTGCTGTTTGTCCACCACCACGATGTCAGGCTGGTTCGCCATTACCATTCTGTCAGTCTGAATCTGGAAGTCCCACAGGATATTGGCTCGGTCATTCTCTACCACCTTTGGAGGTGTTTCCCACTTTGACCTCGGGGTTTCCAGTCCATACTCCGTGCAGATGTTCCTGTACACTATGCCAGCCATTTGGTTATGGCGCTCCATGTATGCTTTCCCTGCCAGCATCTTACACCCTGCAGTTATGTGCTGGATTGTTTCAGAGACCTCTTTGCACAGCCTACACCTTGGGTCTTGTCTGGTGTGGTAGATCTGGGCCTCTATTGCTCTGGTGCTCAGGGCCTGCTCCTGTGCAGCCATGATGAATGCCTCTGTGCTGTCCTTCAGTCCGGCCCGCTCTAGCCATTGGTAGGATTTCTTGATATCAGCCACTTCAGAATCAGAATCAGAAATACTTTATTGATCCCCATAGGGAAAGTCCCCCGTGTGAAAGTCCTGTGACTTACCAATTGAGCTATCCAGCCACTGGAAACGAAGGTTGGAGGAAAAAATCAAGGAGGCCCGGAGAGAAGTGAGCCAACTGACAGAGGCTGAGAGAGGTGCAATGAGAAAGCAAGTACCCAAGAAGTACAACCAGATGCCCATACCTGAAGCACTCGAAACTGCCAAACAAAGGCTCCAAGCCTTGGCCAGTCGCCTAAAGAGATACACGAGAGATAATGAAGCCAGAAGAATAAACCGGCTGTTCGCAACTCAACCTGCGAAAGTGTACGCTCAATGGCAGGGTAATAACAGCAGAGCAGACCCACCAAGGCTGGAAACGGAACAGTACTGGAAAAATATATGGGAAAGGGAGGCATCACACAACAGCGATGCACAGTGGCTGGCCGCCCTGAGAAAGGACCACAGCAACCTCCCTGAACAGAATCCAGTCACCATCACAGCGGCAGACATCCAAGAAAGAGTCTCAGGTATGAAGAACTGGACAGAACCGGGCCCTGACAGGATCCACACCTACTGGCTAAAGAAGCTCACTGCACTCCATGAGCGCCTAGCAGCACAAATGAACGAGCTGCTAAAAGATGGGACGCACCCTGAATGGCTTACTGAAGGGCGCACAATCCTGATCCTGAAGGATCCCGCAAAGGGTACAGTCCCATCCAACTATCGGCCAATAACCTGTCTCTCCACAACATGGAAGCTCATGTCAGGCATCATCGCGGCTAAGATAAGTGGACACATGGATCAATACATGAGCAAAGCACAGCAGGGCATTGGCAGAGGAACCAGAGGAGCCAAACACCAACTCCTGGTTGACAGAACAGTCACCCAAGACTGCAGAGCCCGACACACCAACCTGTGCACTGCCTGGATTGATTACAAGAAAGCATATGACTCAATGCCGCACACATGGATCACTGAATGCTTAGAGATGTACAACATCAACAAGACTCTTGCAAATGGCAACCTCGAAGAGGCAACAAGGAAGACGGCAACGGCCAAATACCTCCAACGAGTAAGGCAAGTCCTAAGAAGTCAGCTCAATGGCAAGAACAAGGCCCAGGCAATAAACAGCTACGCCCTGCCAGTGATCAAATACCCTGCGGGAATAATAAGGTGGCCAAAGGAAGAGATACAGACCACAGACGTTAAGACGCGAAAGCTCCTCACCATGCATGGAGGGTTCCATCCCAAATCCAGCACCCTGAGACTGTACGCTAGCCGTAAGGAAGGCGGCCGTGGACTAGTGAGTGTGAGAGCCACTATCCAGGATGAAACATCCAAGATCCACAAGTACATCCAAGATAAGGCCCCAACAGATGACGTGCTCAGGGAATGTCTCAGGCAATGGGGAACAGAGGAAGACGTGCTGGAGGAGGGACCATCATGGGAGGACAAACCCCTACATGGGATGTACCACCGGAACATAACTGAAGTGGCTGATATCAAGAAGTCCTACCAATGGCTAGAGCGGGCTGGATTGAAGGACAGCACAGAGGCATTCATCATGGCTGCACAGGAGCAGGCCCTGAGCACCAGAGCAATAGAGGCCCAGATCTACCACACCAGACAAGACCCAAGGTGTAGGCTGTGCAAAGAGGCCCCTGAGACAATCCAGCACATAACTGCAGGGTGTAAGATGCTGGCAGGAAAAGCATACATGGAGCGCAATAACCAAGTAGCTGGCATAGTGTACAGGAACATCTGCACGGAGTATGGACTGGAAACCCCGAGGTCAAAGTGGGAAAAACCTCCAAAGGTGGTAGAGACTGACCGAGCCAATATCCTGTGGGACTTCCAGATCCAGACTGACAGAATGGTAATGGCGAACCAGCCTGACATCGTGGTGGTTGACAAACAGCAGAGGAAAGCCGTTGTGGTTGACGTGGCAATACCAAGCGATGGCAACATCAGGAAAAAGGAACATGAGAAACTAGAGAAGTACCAAGGGCTCAGAGAAGAGCTGGAGAAGGCCTGGAAGGTGAAGGCGACAGTGGTGCCCGTGGTCATCGGAGCACTCGGGTAGTGACCCCAAACTGGAGGAGTGGCTACAGCAGATCCCTGGAAGAACACCAGACATCTCGGTCCAGAAGAGTGCAGTACTGGGAACAGCAAAGATACTGCAGAACCCTCAAGCTCCCAGGCCTCTGGTAGAGGACCCGAGCTCAAGGATGAGACCACCATGGAGGGTGAAGGACAACGTTTTTTTATATATATATATATATATATATATATATATACAGTGGTGTGAAAAAGTGTTTGCCCCCTTCCTGATTTCTTATTTTTTTGCATGTTTGTCACACTTAAGTGTTTCAGATCATCAAACAAATTTAAATATTAGTCAAAGATAACACAAGTAAACACAAAATGCAGTTTTTAAATGAAAGTTGTTATTATTAAGGGAAAACAAAATCCAAACCTACATGGCCCTGTGTGAAATAGTGATTGCCCCCTAAACCTAATAACTGGTTGGGCCACCGTTAGCAGCAACAACTGCAATCAAGCGTTTGCGATAACTTGCAATGAGTCTTTTACAGTGCTGTGGAGGAATTTTGGCCCACTCATCTTTGCAGAATTGTGGTAATTCAGCCACATTGGAGGGTTTTCAAGCATGAACTGCCTTTTTAAGGTCATGCCACAGCATCTCAATAGGATTCAGGTCAGGACTTTGACTAGGTCACTCCAAAGTCTTCATTTTGTTCTTCTTCAGCCATTCAGATGTGGACTTGCTGGTGTGTTTTGGATCATTGTCCTGCTGCAGAACCCAAGTTCGCTTCAGCTTGAGGTCACAAACTGATGGCCGGACATTCTCCTTCAGGAGTTTTTGGTAGACAGCATAATTCATGGTTCCATTTATCACAGCAAGTCTTCCAGGTCCTGAAGCAGCAAAACAGCCCCAGACCATCACACTACCACCACCATATTTTACTGTTGGTATGATGTTCTTTTTCTGAAATGCAGTGTTACTTTTAGGCCAGATGTAATGGGACACACACCTTCCAAAAAGTTCAACTTTTGTCTCGTCAGTCCACAGAGTATTTTCCCAAAAGTCTTGGGGATCATCAAGATGTTTTCTGGCAAAAATGAGACAAGCCTTAATGTTCTTTTTGCTCAGCAGTGGTTTTCGTCTTGGAACTCTGCCATGCAGGCCATTTTTTCCCAGTCTCTTTCTTATGGTGGAATCATGAACACTGACCTTAACTGAGGCAAGTGAGGCCTGTAGTTCTTTGGATGTTGTTGTGGGGTCTTTTGTGACCTCTTGGATGAGTCATCGCTGCACTCTTGGGGTAATTTTGGTCGGCAGGCTACTCCTGGGAAGGTTCACCACTGTTCCATGTTTTCGCCATTTGTGGATAATGGCTCTCACTGTGGTTCGCTCGAGTCCCAAACTTTGGAAATGGCTTTATAACCTTTTCCAGACTGATAGATCTCAATTACTTTCTTTCTCATTTGTTCCTGAATTTCTTTGGATCTCGGCATGATGTCTAGTTTTTGAAGATCTTTTGGTCTACTTCACTTTGTCAGGCAGGTCCTATTTAAGTGATTTCTTGATTGAGATCAGATGTGGCAGTAATCAGGCCTGGGTGTGGCTAGAGAAATTGAACTCAGGTGTGATAAACCACAGTTAAGTTATGTTTTAACAGGGGGCGCAATCACTTTTTCACACAGGGCCTTGTAGGTTTGGAAAATCAGGAAGCAAACACTTTTTCACACCACTGTGAAAAAGTGTTTGCCCCCTTCCTGATTTCTTTTTTTTTTTTTTGTCACACTTAAATGTTTCAGATCATCAAACTAATTTAAATATTAGTCAAAGATAACACAAGTAAACACAAAATGCAGTTTTAAATGAAGGTTGTTATTATTAAGGGGAGACAAAATCCAAACCTACATGGCCCTGTGTGAAAAAGTGATTGCCCCCTAAACCTAATAACTGGTTGGGCCACCCTTAGCAGCAACAACGAAGAGTGGGCCAAAATTCCTCCACAGCGCTGTAAAAAACTCATTGCAAGTTATTGCAAACGCTTGTTTACAGTTGTTGCTGACACCAAACACTGTTGCACACCACTGTGTGTGTGTGTGTGTATATATATATATATATATATATATATATATATATATATATATTTGAAATAATACATCAATACATTATCCTATTTCTAGTAAATTATTTCTCATTTCACCATTTTAATTCTACTGAATTCTCCGCCTTATTTTAGTGTTTACTCACAAACTACTTTAATCTGCTCACCTTGCTTTTCCCTTCACTTCTCTTTTCCACACACACACACACACACACACACACCTGCACCTCTGGTCTCTGCACACACACACACCCGCTTGCCCCGCCTGCCTCTTCCTGTTTCTCTCACCCTGTTTGTGTCTGCTCTGTTGACTTTCTTCATCAGCAGTATGTTTTATAAAGTCGCCCAAAAAACACAACTCCTGTTTTGGATTGGACAGCAGCAGGCTAACGAGTAACGACTTACATTTACTCTTGTTACTGTAACAAAGTTGTTTTTTTGTGTAGCCTACTTGTACTTTTTTGAGTATTTTTAAAAATAGATAATTTTACTTTTACTTAAGTACTTTTTATAACAAAGACTGTACTTCACTACATTTCAACTTGCATCCATTACAGAGTAAAAATAAGTCACATGAAAAAGTCCAGATAAACCATGTGGCAATGGAAGAAGAAAGGAACCTAATTAGCAGCTGCAGCAGAGAAGAAGTTCATGTGTCCATGGCTGCAGAGGGCAGAGCTCCAGAGAGCTCCGTGTCCAGAGAGGTGACACTTAGGAACTTTAACCCTCAGTGAGGTGTGTGAAGTCACATCAGGGATTTTTGTCAAAAACAGCAGAAAGGCCTCAGAGGGCTCATTCAGCTCAAAACTTTTTGAAAACTTTGAGGAGTGCAGTGAGACAGAGAGGCTGAGTCGACCGGTTATAGTGGGACAGAGAGGCTGAGTGGACTGGTTATAATGGGACAGAGGCTGAGTGGACCGGTTATAGTGGGAGAGAGAGGCTGAGTGGACCAGTTATAGCGGGACAGAGAGGTTGAGTGGACCAGTTACAGTGGGACAGAGGGGCTGAATCGACCTTAGTACAACAAGGTCGGACAACTGGCTGAGGTGAGTGATGAGCCTTTTATGCTGGCTGTGATTAGGTGCTGACGGGGAGCAGGAGTGTGATAGGGAGCAGGTGTGTGTGATTAACTGATGGTGGAGTCTGGCGTATCTGTGACAATAACATCACACAAGTCTCGTTGTACACGAGAATAAAACACGGGAATAACTTCCAAGTCACAAAAACAAATACTCGCAAACTTATCAATACGATGGATGATGTAGTTACATACAAATTAACTCGCTACAAACTTGCATCCAGGTTGGAGCCGCTACAAATCACCTCGGTAATGTATTCCCTGTCATCAAACGACCTCTGTCGGTCTTGGAAGCTGTGTTCGGTCCCGGTCGCGTGTTCACTGGGAGGCTGCTAAGCCCCTCTGTTGCCTGCTCGCCCGGCTATGGCAGTGTTGCCAACTTGGCGACTTTTTCACTAGATTTAGCGACTTTTCAGACCCTCTTAGTGACTTTATGCTCTTGCGCTGTGCACAGGCAGTCAGTGTGTTGCTGTGGGGCAGCTTCACTCTCTCCGGATCTCTGGATCAGCATGTTATAGCCTGTCAATATGTAAAT
Organism: Siniperca scherzeri; assembly: GCA_027580175.1. Lineage (NCBI taxonomy): Eukaryota > Metazoa > Chordata > Actinopteri > Centrarchiformes > Sinipercidae > Siniperca > Siniperca scherzeri. Next base: position 19,282,792 of record CM050853.1, read on the forward strand.
AGTTCATTTGTGCTTCTCTCTCACTCTGTTTGTTTAGATTTGTTGGGTCTCTGTAAATAATATTATAAAGAGTTCGGTCTAGACCTGCTCTATAGGAAAAGTGCAATGAGATAACTTCTGTTATGAATTGGCGCTATATAAATAAAATTGGATTGAATGTAATTGATGTTTGGTTGTGTTAGCAAAGTTGTCGACAAGCTCATTTTTGATCTTAAAGTGGGACAGGTAATCATAACAAACGCACATGTACAGCTGTCCATATTTATGACAGCAAATTGACAGCCATTTGTGGTAAAGACAAGATATTTAATGAATACTTGGAATATTAAATGATGAAATAAATTGATTTCAAAAGATAGAGCAAAGAAGCACTCACCATGCATGAAATAACATAGGAAATGAATACAGGTCATTTTTGACCCATGTTGAGCATTAGAAGGGGTTTGTATAGCTTGTGCATCAAAGGGCTAGCTATGACATTCTAAATAACAACATGTCGCACATGTCGCTCTTTTTCGACTGTCTTGCCTTCATCACCACCTTAACGTGTTTTAACTTGGATTGAAGCTCACACCATTCTGCACCCGGCTGTGAGTGCTCTTTCAAAATTAGAAATCTTGCAGTGACATAACCTGATTTTGGTTTGAGAGTGAGTTAGGAAGGTTTAGGAAGGTTTATAAAGCAATAAAGGATGTTGTTTTTAAACGTCTCAGGCCTCTCTGATTGAAGGTTGTAAGAGTTTTGTGCTACCAGAACATATTTGTGGTCAGTGTTTCCTTTCTTTCTTTCCACTTTAGATCCTGGCCTCCAAAGGAAACCATGGTTGTTTGGGAATTCTTTAAGTATTTCTCTCATTTTAGACATATGTTAGACTTTCCAAAACTGAAATCTAACTTCCTGTGAGATTAGGGCACATATCTCTGGCAACATGTGATGAGAAGTGACTTTAAGTGAGAAGAAAATATGAGCAGGAACTGAGCAGGTTGCTGTCTTTCCCTGCTTGGTGTCACACCATTTTGTTCATTCATACTGTACATCGATGATATCTGAGTATTGACGCTTCCCTGTAGTTTGTCTTGAGGTTTGTTTCTGTATAGCAGAGTGTATGACTGCGTATTAGGGCCATTGTCGGTTAAAAAATAATAATTACGGAGCCAGGGGAGTGGGGTAATATTCAGAGAAAAAAACCTCTGAATTTCAGAGATTAAAGTGGTAAATTCACGAGAAAAAAACTTTAATGTTCACTGAGATTATAAAGTCACAAATTTCCGAGAATAAAACTTGGAAAAATAGTGTTTACCGAGTTTATTTCAGTCATAAGAGAAGAGGGTGGACCTTTCAGACAGTTAGGCAGGCAGCTATCTCACTGTTTATGTAAATATTATCACTTTTTAAATCTACGCGTGCTGTACATACTATATTTACTGTCATATCCACCTACCTCGTAAACAAAGCAACCGGTTACATTAATCATATTCATTTCAGCACCATTTGGACTAATTGTCTTACTGTTTACAAATGTTACTGTTGTTGTTTTTTATACTTTTTTTTGCACATGGTAGCTTAATGTTTGTTTAACTTGTTGAGCCTGTTGTCCTGGTTTTTAGCTGCATTTATGTCTATTTATATGTCTATGTGTATGTAAGGCAAGGCCAATGTGTTTATATAGCATATTTCATACTCAAAGGCAACCCAAAGTGCTTTACAGAAAACAGGCAGAAAGCACAAAAAATAAAAAACAGAGTCAAATTCCCTCTATGTGTACACATACCTGGCCAGTAGAGATTCGGAGATATGAGGGACTGCAACAAAGCAGCTTGAAAGCCTGTGTCACATCTTAGACCTTTTGGTCTTTGAACAGAAGGAAGAATCTCATAATACTGGTTGGTAAAGGTAGATTAGATGTGACGGATGTTGTTATTAACATCTGAATATCCTGCTTTATAAGCTCAGAGAATATTCAAATTTTTTTCTCGTAAATTTAATAATAAACTAAAATAATAATAAAATAATAACTAAAAATCCAGCTTTGGAACAACCTTACTCAACAATATTTTGGGTGGTTCACTAAATATGTCTAGATAAGGATGGTGAAATTGAAAGAAAACAAGATAATAGCATTGTTTATTTAATATTTCTGTGTTTTAGTGACCTTTAATGAACCCCATTTTACACGAGCACAAGGCCTTCTTGAGTTAGTGTCATCACTAAGTGCTTGCTCATGGTGGGATTTGTTGGGTCTCTGTAAATAATATTATAAAGAGTTCGGTCTAGACCTGCTCTACAGGAAAAGCGCAATGAGATCACTTCTGTTATGAATTGGCGCTATATAAATAAAATTTTATTGAAAATTGAACCAGCTCGACAGAATTTGGCGAGTCAAGAGCCTTGGCTAGTCCAGACATGGCTGTAACAATAGTGTAATGTTTCTTATTTCAAAAGAATAAAAACATATGAAGATTCGAACTTCATGCTAGCCAGGCTAACTACTTTACTGTTCACACGATAGTACACTGTGTTAACCATTATCTCTACTTTACCTCAAATAACACATATGTAAACACCATCACATCATTACAAATAGCAGTGCAGCAGAGACAGCAAAAACGTTGTAAAGGTGATAATAGTAGAGAGCGTGTGGGGCTAAACTAAGCTAGTAAAACTTCTTGGGAGCTGTAGTTTTGTATGCTAACAATGTCATTGTTGTTTAACATGGAATTCTAACCACAACTGCTGTAGTACATACTCATTTATCTTAAAATATAGATAGTAAACCCCAAGAACACGTTTTTTTCCCCAAAAAGCAAATGAAAGACCCCTCAATGACATATTCCTATTCATTTACAAGACGCTGCAGAAGCTGAACAGCAGTTAGCGCAGAGGTGACATCAGGACTTCACCTCTCTATACTCAAATAGTCAGTATGCATACAAAAAAGCTAGTTCTTAGATGTGCTGTGGGCGTAGTCCCACAATGCAAGGAACAAAAGATCTTAGCAAACAACAACAACAAAAGAAAGAGATTTTGCTTTCTGCACTAGCAGCACTAAACAGTATATTTAAAAAATATTTAACATGGGGAAAAATATAATGTGACAGGTGTCGCTCACTGTGATGAACCCAGAGAGTTATCACCAACTCTGCGATTCCCCTCAGCTCTACAGAGCTTTTTAGCGTCTTTCAGCTCATTTTTAGGGGTTTACAGCCTGCACCTTTAGCAGCTGGGCAGCTGTTTTCAGTGAAAAAGCTCTGATAAACCCACTGTACACTGTCCGCTCAGCAGCAAACAGCAGACAGACACAGTTAGAGACTAGTGAAGATAGTGAAGCATTTAGCAGCTAAAGAGCCAGATATTTTTCTCAGGAGATGGTGAAGACCAGAGCTAAAAGGAGGATGATCATTAGCCACGACTACAAATGAATTCTAATGTTGCTCTGTGTGCTGGATGTGTACAGTAAATAGGCAACTGTTTGCTGACATGTTTGTCATATGAACTTTATAAAATGATAACATGTCAATGTTGTGTTTACAGCTAGTTTTATTGCCCCCAAGTGGCCAGAAAATCAGTTAATGCAGCTTTAAGTTTAACTGGAAGTTGTATTTTTTGATTGATGTCTATTGTTGATGTTTTGTGTTATTGTTAGTACAAAACAGTGAAGAATGTTGACTTAGTCAGTATACTGAGTCAGTAATGTCAGTTACACAGCAATATCTATCAAAAGTTTGCTAACATTAGCTAACATTAGCCGCCGTGAGCTACTGGTCATACCAGACTAATTAAAGCTGTAGCAGCAAAATTCATGCGCACACTGAACTCAACAAGTGTGTTTTATTTCTGATGAATTAAACTTTTAATTTGTGAGAGGACGCAGGTGTTATTTCTTCTTTCAAAACCACAGTCACATAGCTTTAAAAATCCTACATACTATCTTCAGTCTATGACGCACACATCTGCCTCTACACCATCCTGTCAGCAGAGGTCTAGCTTCCAGTATGTCCTCACCTGCTGCTGATGCATCAAATCACATTGGCTTAGCATATTTCTAAACCACACAGCACATTCCCTCGTCGGACGGTGTGATTTTAAGCCTGTTTTTAGAAGCCATCTGTCTGCAGTGCCTAAGTGAATTTCACAATGAGCTCAGCATTCTGCTCCTTTCTTGGTTCTCCCTCTGACTTACAAAGCAGACCTAATATTAGCAATGACTCTGGCTTTATCATTCTGCTTAATGATTAGGAAAATAATGAGGTCTGGACTGATGGAGTCGGATCATAATGAATGATGAACAAATACAAACATTCGTCATTCCTCTTGTCACACTGAAACCACTCTATGTTCTTTCAGCATTAACCTAGCAGTGCTGTGATCATGAAACCCCTTCGGAATCGCAGACAGATCTGGTCGGCGTGAAGCCTCTTGTCCTCTGTCAAGGCTCTCGCCTCTCTCTGAGATAAGGACACTTCTTCGTCCAGCAGTCGCCCCGGGACAAGGCTGTCATTAAGATAAAAGAGGGATGCTTGTACATCCCGGAGCACCGCAACACTCTCCTCTCAAGTTCAAAGGTGCATTGTTAAGGCAGGAAAGGGAAATAGCTTGGATAAGGATAGCAGGGGTGTTGTTCACAGGATAGGGAACAAGGCCAGAGGTGTATTCAAGCAGGTAGTTTAGTACTTTTTCAGTTTTGACATTTCTTAAAAGGAGCTGTATGCAACATTTACTGCCATTAAATGTCTAACCAGCATCTCAGACCAAAACAAATGGGAGCTATGGCCCACCAGACTCCATTGAGAAAAACAGTAATTTTACCTTGCAGATCATTGCAAAACACACTTCATTCATTGTGTGGACAGACACAAAATAAAACTCACCAAAATCGTCTTTGTTAGTCTTTCCACTGTTCCAACAATCACCAACTCTGGTTTGGAAGAAATAAACCCTTAATTCACAGAGTTAGATGTGAAAAGGCAGCCGCGAAACGGGCTGCAATGGCTGCAACATAATCCTTGGAGACAAATGTGCCTGTCAAAGTACGTCCACTAAAAGTGCTTGTTTTTGTCACTGAAAGATTGTCAGATTGTTATTCTAAGTGTCTGATAACATTATGGAAAGGATCCCTAGAGAGCTAGACATTTTGTTAAACAGTAAGCTCGCCACCAGACTCAATTGGAAAAAAAACAATAATTTGACCTCGCAGATCATCGTTAAACACACTGCATTCAAACTGGACAGAAACAAAATAAAACTCACCAAAACCGTCTTTGTTAGTCTTTCCACTGTTCCACCAATCACCAACTCTGGTTCGGCTGAAATAAACCCTTAAAACAGTTTCACAGGGAGGGACTCACATGCACACACATGCACTCACATGCACGCGAGGCCGGACCGGCTGTATAAACAAAGCACAGCGATAACAGCACAGGCAGAGGGGGTGACGTCATCCTCTGCTCAGGACCTTCAATGTCCCAATTACAGTTAGACCGACAGCAATAAAGAATCCACACCCATACTATACAATTACATTCAACCATTTTAAAGCCATTTAATTCCGATGAAATTACAAGTGTTCAATGTTTCTCCAAGAAACAAGAAAAATTACAGCAAATATGATCAAATTGTTGCTTTTGCGCATGTTGAGAGTGGCATACCCTGATGTGTTGAAGTGTGTCAACCCACTAAGACATGTCAAGGCACCAAAGAGTGCAGGCTTACATAAAAGACAGGTGTTCTGACATATGTCAGATGCCACCAGTGTGGTTTTCCTTTTAGGTAAGAAGTTGGGACGGATGGTCGAGCATACAAAGTGGAGACCGTTGTTCTCATCTTGTCTCCTAAAAATCACTAAACGTTGGTTTCTTTTAAATCATGAAGGCAGTCTATCCCTGACCAAGTAGTTTTGGTTGCCCAAATGTAACCAAGCCTCTAACACAGAGGTGCCAGATCAGAAAAAAGCCATATGATTTCATATGGGTCATTTTGTTAGGCTTGGACAAACAATGCCATTCTGCCGATAGGGGTGCCAGATCAGAAAACACACAGATTCTATTCTGTTATTAGGTATTAGGAGTAGTTGGATTCACGACACCTTTGAATTTGACAGCTCTTATTTGCAGCTGCTGTGATATTCTATTCAATAAATTAACTCCAAAAAAAACTGCAAAATATCATTGTTTCTCCTGGAATTCTACTCCTGGCAGGACGGAGAAGTTCCCAGCTGGTCTAGCGTCAGGGTCCAGATTTTCCCTTAGACTTTTTGTGTTCAGTGTAGGTAAAACCAAGCTGAATATATTCTGTTATTCTTGTCTTTGCCCATGTTGTGGAGAACATTAGCTTCTTCTACATCTCTGCTACAAGCAGGCACACAACAATCAATGTACATGCAAGGCAAGGGTAATGCGAGCGCCAGCGCCAGCATTCATAGGCTACTTGCTACTCACTCTGCAGGGAAACTGCAGCACTACACCACTACACTTCAACGTAACTTTTTTGTTTAGCTTTTGTGTTGTTGTTTTTTTAAAGAAGTTGATCCACATGCTCACGACCCACTCGGAATAGACCTGCAGTCCACTTTTGGTCCACAACCCACCAGTTGGGAACAACTGCTTTCAACCATAAAACTGAAGAAAACCTGGTCAAATCAACACAAAATCGAATTCTCCGCTCCACTAGGCTACACCGGCCAATATTTCATCTTCAACGCAAAGACAATTTCCACCGTGTCCATCAGCAGATAAAAAGGATAGCATTCTAAACCTTTCCTGAATGTCTCACAGTGTGATTCAAAAGGACGTAAGTGAAGAGCTCAAATTCATTTGATGGCCACAGTAAACGTTGTCGAGCCTGACATCAGCAAAGAAGCCATAATCTATATTAGGCAGTGCCTTGTCGCCTACAGAGTGTCTTTCTTTTTCAGTCCATGTCCTCATGAACCTGACTGCATGGCAGAGTAAAAAGATGACTGACTGAGTCATGTAAGACACGGGGTTAAGCTGAAGGCACAGTAATTGTCTAAAAGAGGATTCAGCAGTCTACAAACTGCTCCGAGCACCCAGTCTGCCCTGCTAATCCCAGAGAGCGGAGCGCCGCAGGGGCCCGCCGCCGCCCGCCGCTCGCCCGCCGCTCGGCCCGCCGCCGCCGCCCGCCGCCGCCCGGGATTTAGTCCAAGACAACACAGAGTGACTATCGCTAAGTAGGTCTGCTATCAGAGAGTGGACGGGCAGAAAGATTTCAATCACTTTCTATTCCTTTTCTACCTCGAGTACATTCACTGGGTGGACATTTCGGATATTTAACAAGTGCTGAACGCGTCATTTATCAAGCAAAAGTTTCAAACATAGTCTGGTTCCAGTGTGAGGATTTGCTTCTTTTCTCTGTTTCATATCATTGTTAATTGAATGTCTTGGTCAAGACGAGTCAAGCAAAATTATTAATCCATCAATCAGCAGAACACAAAAAATAACACAAACAACAGATTCATCAAAAACGACCATGATCATCAGCTGCAGCCCTCCATTTGTCAGACCCAGGGTTGGCCGGAGTTGTCACACTGATGTAACAAGAGCCTGGTTAAGAAAAGAATCTGTATGTTGAAGTCTCCCTTTAAGAACAGAAGTAGGGGCTGGTAGAATAAAGCTCCATAAATAAATGAGATGCAGTTCCTTAATCTTTTTTCAACCCCATCACCAGACAAGAACGTTGATATTGCAAAAGGTTAGTGTTAGCAAACATACAGAACACGGACTACACACCCCTCACCACCTTGATCTCCACACCCTTACTATCTGTATGGCTACATAAAGGAAACAGCACTTCCTGTACTGGCACTGAATCATCCGATATGAACGGAATTCCTACGGGCTGCTAGTGTCTTTCTTCCACATCTACACATGGGGTTTTGCCAGAACTGTCACACTGATGTAAGAAGTGCCTGATGAAGAAACAAGTGAAATTCTAAATGTTTCAAATGTTGTCCTTTAAGGACAGAAGTAGGAGACCCCAGATTTCACTACCTGCCAACGTTTTAAAATGATCTTTTTTTCTACAATATCTGCACATGCTGACTATGGTACAGTTACTAATCTAAAGATCCTGGTTAGGGACACATTCAGATGTGTGACAAAACACAAACTTACGTGCTGCATTGCTACATAAGAGGCCATACCGCTTCCTGCATTGGCACTAAACGTAGACACTGAGCGTAAATCATGAGGTGTGGAATCGCCCATTGTGAAAGTCCTACGAAACGAAGTGTCTTCTGTCATCACCTACAACCAACCATCTTCCATAGCGGACAACACTAAAGGCCGGGGTAAACTTGAAACAAACTAAAGGAAAAAGAGTCTTAGCTGTTCTGAATGGCCACACTCAAAGGCCTACCATTATAGAGACAACAATAATTCAGAAGGGAGTAACTGAGCACACTTTTGTTCAGTCTGGCCTTAAACGTATTCATGGTGTTGCCCTCCGTCGTACCCGTTGTCCCACTTTCACACCTCCACAGACTCAGCCAATCACCACGTGAAGTGGCCGTGATTGTCAGATTGTCTGTTTCGAAAGGTTATAAAAAACTGTTGGACGTAGCCCCCCCCCCCCCCCCCTCACCATTATCAAAACTGTCCAGTACTGAAAGCTGGCAATGTCTGCTCACATAATCTTGTGAACTTATTCTTGGATCAGATAGTTTCTGATTTAAGTTTTAGACTGTATGTAAGTTCTTGACAACATTTAACATTTGAGAACTTCTTTTGTTAAATGATAATAAAAAGCTGCTGTAGGAAAAAAATCATTCTCTAAAGAGATTGTTTTGGTATTGGCACCAAAACTCAATCATCGTTCCAGCACTAGTATCCAAAAATTTCAAACAATACTCAGTCCTAGTTATAACCCAGATTCCTGCTTAAGCCATGTACAGTACATACAATAGAATGAGTCCCGTTTTGCTAAAGATGCCCACTGATTGAGTCACACCTAACCGACTTTGAATACACATGCATGGAAGTGAACATGCATTCTGTCATCCGCCTTTTTAGTTCTATTTTTGTGCATGTAGGCTAAGTGGAAGACAAGAGCAAAAAAGCCTGAGGCAAGTTGAGCCAAGCCATGCAGAGGCCAGAAGTAATCGCAGCACAAATGAATTTGCCAAATAGGCGTTATGTTGCAGCCAAAGGCAGTTTTCCTCACAGGGGAATAACACAGGATGATCTGTCTTCATACTAGAATAGTCTTTTAATGTAGTATGCATAATTTATGCATGTTTCCAAGAAAATGGATGTTTAAACACACCCATTCTTAAAGATAAGAGTCATGAACTTTAACAACCTTTTCTTATTGAGTAACAGGGTCTGTGCGTTTTATCATATTTTTTGACAATAGTTTCAGCACAAATAGATTTTTTTTTTGCACGAGTGAAACATTTGGAATTAAATTAGACCAAACTGTTTTGCAAAGACAATATAGAAAATAAACCTTCCAATAGGACATTGAGTTATTAAGTCAATATTCCTCAGTCCAAATATCAGTCTATCTGCAGTGTGTTTAATTTGAAATGACATCAAAGTCAAGTCAACTATGCCTTATGGCATAATATTGATTTTAACACTCACTTTCCATTAAGCTACCACTGATTGTCATTAGGGCCAGCAGCACAGCATACAGCGAACCAAAAGGGACGAATAAAGGAATAAAAAATGCATGCTTATTATTTCCACTTATATGGATGAAAATGGGCATTTCATGCAGATGTACAAAATGTTCAAAACATGTTTTGGAAGATGTGGGCTAGAACATTTCACAGGGTGCCCTGGTGTTCTGGGGGTTTAAGATCGTCCCATCTCTCTCTTCCCAATGCATGACTTTGTGGAAGCAGCGAGTGTTAAGTTGAAATCTTATATTCTGAAAATTTTCCAAAATAGTTTTATCAGATTGGAAAATGTTGCCTGTCCTCTGTGGTGCATGAGCAAAAAAGCTTGCTTTTTGATGCCTCCTGGTTGTTCACGTTTCCCTGAAAAGTAATCATTACTTATAGGTTCTACTCCTCATTTACCAAGCAGCATTTGCTTCTATAAAAAGTCGCCTTTTATAAATGTTTCTCTTTTAGGCTACACAAACCTGGTCCCCTTTTTTTACTAAGGCTTGGTAGGCTATGACTAAACCAGCTGATTTGGCCGAAGATACTTCTAAAAATTGTTCTTATTTGCATGTCTGGGTATGTGTGCAGATAAGAAAAGCAAGATTAAATGTTCAGGGTTTCATAGAGTTTAGTGTGATACAGGATCAAATACTGATCGCGCGACTCAGATTTTGACATTTAGTTTTATGGTAGATTATTATGGTGTACAGCAATCGTGTTAATAAACTGCTAATTCTAATAATATAATATAATTGATAATTCTTCAAATATTGTGATATACAGTAGACATTTCAGGAGTCGTGCTCGCTGCGCTTTCCCTCACGTCAAAAGAAAAAGTGACGCCAAATTTAATGGAATAAGCTACTAATTTAAGGAAAACTGGATTATCGGTTAAACAATATTAGTCATAAATTAACTTAAAAGCTTGTCTTATTCATTCGGACTGGCCATTCAATTCGGTGTACAGATAAGATATATTGCAGCGGTAGGTCCAATAATACAACTGCTTTGCCTTGTATCCCCAGTTTTCTTCCGCCAAAAATCACCGAGCTGTGCTGTGGTGAGTAGCGTCAGCCTGTGAATGAAGTTGTAATTTCACAAACATAACCGCTGCACTTTTCACCTTATACACATGCCGTGCTAATCAGTGGGCTTTATTTGTTAAAAATTTACTGTGTGGTGTTTCACGAGCCATGTGCTTAGAATGTTTTAGCCGAAAAAAGGTTAAATTGACAAATTTTAAAATTGAGTTTTGACTTGAGGAATAGTCGCTATAAATGTGTGAACTCAAGCAAAAATATATATATATGAAAGCGACCCATTAATGGGTACTTACGGTGAGGTTCTGTGTAAAGGTGCTTTCAGTCAAAGGGTATGGGAAGTCTCTGTTAAAGCCAACCGACCCTGACGCAGGTGATGCTGCAGCGTCCGAACTCCACAGCGCTCAGGAGAACACAATGGTGGAGTGTAGCCGTGCGGGATGAGCGAGGGAGGAAAAAAACAACAATCACGGAATCACTGTGAGCAATATGAACCAGGCAAGGTCTTTCCTGGCTGCTCCAAAAGCTGCCTTTTCTTATTGGACAGGAGGAAAGAGGTGGGCGCAGAGAAATGAGGCCACATTGGCGCATTACGCACCAGCAGACACACTGATTGGACACAATGCCTATATATATACTGAAAGAAAAAAAAAACAGTTTTTATTCGCCATGTGTAACGCTAGGATTTTAGAGCAACACATTTAAAATGCTCTGGTGTATTTTACAGTGTAATTTAATAAATTGACAAATGTATTGTAGGCCGCCCACCATTGAGTCTGGTTCTGTCCAAAGTTTCTGCCTCTTAAAGTAAGTTTTTCCTTCCCACTGTCGCCAAGTGCTTGCTCATGGTGGGATTTGTTGGGTCTCTGTAATTAATATTATAAAGAGTAAGTCTAGACCTGCTCTATAGGAAAAGTGCAATGAGATAACTTCTGTTATGAATTGATAACATTCTGTTATAAATTGAATTTATATAAATACATTGAATTATGTATGTATGTGACATGTATCTGAATATACATCTACAAACTACATTAAACAATAACCTAAGAAACACATTTTGTGCTATAAATCTGTACCTGTATAAAGCTGTAACTCTTCCTAAATGGTTTCTCTATTTTGAAAATGTTATTTACACGACTAATATTTTTTATGTTAAAATATTAAAATTTTCATTCATGGCAATTAGACTTGAGAAGTCTAAATAAAAAGGATGATTACCAATTGGCAAACCAATTCCCTTTCAAGGTCCACATACTAGCTTTTTCTGGAAGTTTCAGCCATGTTACATGGTCTTCATCAGCGAGTTTGCTCAGTTGTGATGCGATGCATGGATCTGATGACATGAGCTCAGTAATCAGTGTCAGCGTCGAAAGGGGCATCCAGGGAAGGTAGGCCCTGCCAAATAAACAGGTTTGCCTCCTCAGATTGTACAAAACGTGTAATATTTTTATATATATGAATGTTTTAATGCATATTTTGATATACATAATACCTGAACAAACACCTCATGAAATAACTGAATGGAAAAAAAGTCAATAAAACAAAATGAAAAAAGCAATACAATAACACAATGGTTGGTTATTTCACTTATTTGAATTGCTGTTATGATTTCATCCAAAGAAGACGACCATATGATATGGTTGAAAGCTAAAGAAAAAAGCTAGTAAGTGGGCTTTGAATTGAAATTGAGTTTTGTTAAACTATTTCCAAGGTCAAGGATGAACTTTGATGCTCAATTGTCACCAACATTTTGAGGATTTTGAGGAAAATCAATAGAACTTAAGATGAAATATGTTTTTACTTATTATTTTACTCTTACTCTTAATCAACATTCCTTTTCTGGAATCATAAAGTGAAGAAGATGTGGAGGATGAGCTTAATGCAGTGGAACACAGTGAAGACAGCAGCCACAGCAGAGGTAGAGGATGGAAGTATAGGTAGGAAGGATATATCGTATAGAACAAATGAGGATAGATCAATTATAAGAATAAGTGGTTAGGTTGCACTCACGGAAATGCATGTACAGTATGCAACAGGTACAGTCAAAACACAACGACATTTCACAAAACGAAACAGCATTTCAGAAAACACACGTAGGCGCTAGGGGGAGCAATGAGCGGATAGGAAGCACTTCCCGACAGCTCTCGCTGATTTCGATTTAAAACTTAATTTTCAGCAAAATAAGGATACTTCTATTGTAGTTTTTACAAAGCTCGACGTCCAAAGTGCTTGAGAAAGCAGACTGCTCCAGGGACCTGAAAATGCCAAACTTAAAAAGGGAAACAAGCAGAAGAGTGATCTTGCCGAAAAAGGCCCAGGCGGAGCCATGGCCTTGCCTGACGGTGAGACGAGCACATCCGACCCGAATGAAAATTTCGTGTTAGCTGCAATTGCAACTCTACGGTCCAAGTTGACCTCGATAAAAAATGACAGTTGTTACAAGATAGATGAAAGTATTGCGGACACTGAGGTCACTCTGAGGGCTGAAATTTCTGCTTTGAGAACAGAAACCGATGCGAGCATCACAACACTGAGAGCCGAGGTCAACTCACAGGCTGAGACACTGAATGGATTGGAGCAGTCAGCAACACGTACAACAGACATTGTTGCGGATTTGGAGGCGCAAGTGAAGCATCTCACTGGACAAGTTGATCGACTTAATGGTAAATGCCTGGACCTGGAAGGATGTTTGAAGCGACATAATCTGAGGATTACGGGACTGAAAGAGGGAACAGAGCATGGTCAGACAGCCAGGGAATTTGCTGCAGGCTTTTTAAAAGAAGTTCTGGAGTTGCAGGAAAAGCCAATTATCGACCGTGTCCACAGAGTGCTCCGACAACGTCCGGGAGATGACATCTTCCACAAGATTACCACCAACAGAGACCTAACTTTCCAAGGGCAGCGGATCCAGATGTTCAGAGACCTACCCCATGAAGTTGCCAAAGCCCGAGCAGCTTTCACACCAGTCAGGAGACTGCTTCGAGACAAGCCCGGAGTCAGGTTTGGGATCGCGTATCCAACAAAGCTGCGAGTGACACATAATGGCACAGAGCTGCTGTTTACCTACCTGAAAGAGGCCCTTGCTTATGCGGAACGCCATTTCGGACCGGTGTAGACATGTTGGGATGGTAATGTAGTACTACTTTACAGCTCGCTTGTAACGTTAGTCCAAATAGAGGCCACAGATAGCACACTCTCAACTGGACTGCTGTATCTCTCAATGCTGTTATTGGTTTGATTTTCACACGCAATGACTAAAAACCATTCAAGTGGACTACTGCCACTATCATTCTTAACTTTATTGCTAGTCTCTGTTTTCTATTCTGTAACATATATTTGTTCGGGGTTCTTTACTACTTTAATGGAACTTATCCACCCGGACGTTATGTCCTGTTTTGTTGTCAACTCCTTCATTACTGCAGAGCTATTACTGTGCTATAATAACAACTGCCAACACTTAGAGTCTCAGAGATTATATGTGATGTGGTGGTCTTATGGGTTTGAGATTAGGGTTGGGGGGATAGGAGGTGGGAGGGAGGGGTGCTACCTAAAAGATATTACTGTGGCATACGAATATGATACAGGATAACTCAGGTGATGCCAAGGAGAGGACGGGTGAAATATTTTTTTCCTCTTGGAATGTCAAATGAATCAATGAAGCAGTTAAGAGGGGTAAGGTGCTGGCACATTTAAAATCTCTTAAATCGGGAATTATGTTCTTGCAGGAAACACACTTAAAGAAGGATTCACATCTCAGTCTCAAATGTTGATGAGTAAGTCAAGTTTGCCACTCTTCCTTTCCATTTAAGACCAGAGGGTTGCTGATAAGGAGGGGAGGTACAGTATGTCTTAGTGGTGGGAGAATTGCATTCCAGGCCTGTGACACTGTTAAATATTTATGGACCAAATCAAGATGATCCTGAATTTTTCAGGAAGGCACTCGGATTGATACCGGATATTTCTAACACTGACTTGATTATTGGGGGTGATTTTAACTGTGTGCTGGACCAATATTTGGATAGATCATTGCCACAAAGCAAAACTCCCTCCAATACAAGTATGCTTCTCAATACATACATCAAGAACATGAATTGTGATGTGATATGTGATCTATGGAGGATTTCAAAACCAATGAGCAGGGAGTACTCTTTTCATTCCCATGTCCATAATGTTCATGCTAGCATAGACTATTTTCTGGTTGATGGAAAGCTTCTGCCATATTCTGGTAATGTTAAGTACCACAATATTATTGCCTCTGATCGCTGCCCAGTTACATTTTCTTTGAGACTATGTGACACACCTCGGCAGCAGGGAAGGTGGAGGTTTAACCCACAGCTCCTTACTGACTGTGTTTGTGAATACATTAAAACCCATATTACTATATTTCTGGAGACAAGCAACAAGACTGAAACTGCACCCACATTACTGTGGGAGACACCTAAGGCCTACTTAAGAGGATGCGTTATTTCATTTTAAGCTTCCAAGTGGAAACATAGCAAATTGTAACAGTTAAAACTGGAAGATCAGAATCACAAGCTTGATGCAGAAAATGCACAATGCCCTTCTATAGAGAAATGTAATCAGATTTTAACACTTAAATACAAACTTATAAAATACTGTCAACAAAAATGAGTAAAGCCTTTATGTTCATGAAGCAGAAGTATTCTGAGTTTGGTGATAAACCACATAAGCTGCTTGCAAGACAACTACGCAAATTGGAGAATGACCGCGCAATCCATAGGGCTTTTAACCTCTCATAAAGACAGTGAAAGATTCCAAAAGTTTCATGAGAGGTTATATGAATCCCAAATGAGGGCAACACCAGAGGATATGCAAGCATTTCTGGATGAGTCCAAACTTCCAACTTTAAACCAAACTGACCATGACTACTTGGGAGCCAAACTCACATGTGGGGAAATTACAGATACAATTACATCTTTGAAAAATGGCAAAACCCCAGGACTGGATGGATTTAGCAATGAATTTTATAAAAAATGTGGTGATCTACTGGTTCCCCACTTAAATCAAGTGTTTGGGCAGACATTTGATAATGGAGAGCTCCCACACACAGAATGAGGCAACTATTACTTTTTTTATTACTCTATTACTATTCCGAAAAAAGGGAAGGATCTAGATAGACCCATATCTTTGCTAAACACTGAGCAAAAAAATCCTTATGAAGACTTCAGACAAAAGGCTTAGCCTTTTGATAGGAAAACTGGTGCACCCGGACCAGACTGGATTTATTCCCGAAAGACATTCATTCTTTAACCTGCGTCGCCTATTCAATTCAATGTTATGTATTCCCCATGGCACCCCAAGGAGAATCTTTTGGTACTATCTTTGGATGCCAAAACGGCATGCGACCAGGTTGAATGGCCCTATCTATTTGCGGTCCTTAAAAAAAATTAAATTGATGATAGATTTATTTTTTGGGTAAAATTATTAACAACCCCTATGCCAAAATACTGACTAGCCAGACACTCTCTCCTAACTTCAAACTGCGCCGGGGAACTAGGCAGGGTTGTACCTTAAGTCCTTTACTCTTTGAGCTAGCGATAGAGCCCCTCACAGAGAACGTTCGATCACACCCAGAGATTCATGGATATAACACAAAATATGCCGTTAATAAAATATCTCTTTATGCAGATGATATTCTCCTTTTCATATCTCAACCACAAACATCAATTATGTCAATTCTATCCTTGATTAACCTCTTTGGACCGTTCGCTGGATACAGAGTCAACTGGGATAAGAGCGAGCTCATGCCAATTTGTATTATGGATCATGAATGGCATCAGCAACTCCCCTTTAGGATAGCAAAGGAGAGGTTTGCTTACTTAGGAATAGTTATTACCCAAAGTTATATCTCATTGTTTAAGGCTAACTTTGATCCTCTTTTAGATAAACTCCAGAATAACATTCAGTTCTGAAGGACACTCCCGATTTCTTTATTAGGTCGAACAAATGCTAATAAGATGATATTTCGCCCATAACTGTTATATCTCTTCCAGAACATGCCTGTTTTTATTACTAAAACATTCTTCAAACATTTAGATTCCATTGTTCTTTCGTTTGTTTGGGACTATAAAATACACAGAATAGGGAAAGCTCATCTTTGTAAATCTAAGTTGAGACCAGGAGGCAGAGTTGTAGTCCTACACGCTTCTCTGCGCTTCCAGAGCAGTTACCCACCCAAAACTCCTTAGTGATGGTGTCTGCCCCCCGACCACTTAAATTATTAAAACCAAAAGTTAACAGAACAGGAGTTTTACATAAAAACCTAAACAAAAACGCTGAAATAGCACAACAAAATAGGAGAATTAAATGTGGACTCATAAACATCAGATCTCTGTCATTCAATGCTGTACTGGTGAACGATTTAATATCAGAGTATCATACTGACTTATTTTGTCTTACTGAAACCTGGCTGGGTCATGAAGAATATGTTAGCCTAAATGAATCCACTCCGCCCAGTCATATTAATACTCATATTCCTCGAGGCACCGGCCGAGGAGGTGGGGTTGCAGCCATCTTCGACTCAAGCCTATTAATGAACTCTAAACCTAAATTAAATTATAACTCATTCGAAAGTTGGTCCTTATTCTGAATTTTTATCTGAATTCTCAGAGTTTTTATCAAGTTTAGTCCTTAAAACAGATAAAGTAATTATTGTAGATGATTTCAATATTCATGTGGACGTTGAAAATGATAGCCTTAGTACTGCATTTATCTCATTATTAGATTCGACTGGCTTTTGTCAGAGTGTACATAAACCCACTCACTGTTTTAACTACACCCTCGACCTTGTTCTGGTATAACGCATTGAAATTGAACATTAATGGTCTTTCCACAAAATCCTTCATTATCGGACCATTATTAAGTAACTCCTATTACTGGACTACATGTCATTAGGCAAAAACTCTTACTCTAGATGTCTATCTGATAGTGCTGTAGCTAAATTTAAGGAAGCGATTCCATCTGCATTTAATTCAATGCTATGTCTCAATATAACAGAGGACCCCTATGCAAATTTCAGCCCCTCCCAAATTGACCATCTTGTTGATAGTGCTGCAGGCTCACTGCGAACGACACTCAATTCTATCACCCCTCTAAAAAAGAGAAGATAATAAAACAAAGAAGGTTAGCTCCATGGTATAACCCCCAAACCCCCAAAATTATATCAAACATCCCAAAAACCTGGAAGAATCTCGTTTAGTCTGGCAAGATAGTCTTAAAACATATAGGAAAGCCCTCTGTAATGCCAGAGCAGCCTACTACTCATCATTAATAAAAGAAAATAAAAACAACTCCAGGTTTCTTTTCAGTACTGTAGCCAGGCTGACAGAGAATCACAGCTATATTGTGTGATGTATTCCTATAGCCCTTAGTAGTAGAGACTTCATGAGCTTATTTAATAATAAAATTTTAACTATTAGAGAAAAAAATCATCATGTTCCGCCCTTGTCACAGTCTGTCTTGTTCTCTCCCCGTCACTTCGCACTTCAGGCTCCCCTTCACTCTGCACTCCCTCACCTGATTATTAATTCCCAGCACCTGTCACCCATAGCACACCTGCACATAATCAGCCACTCTACTCCCTATATAACCCAGCTCCTCACCTCAGTCAGTGTCCGGTCTCGTTCATACGAAGGACAGAGCATTGCAGTCTTCCTACGAATGCTTCACGGACTCACCCACTACGCTACGTCGAGAAATCTACCTCTTAGAACCCCGAACCCCGGCTCCCGTCTGTCTCCAGTCTCCTGAGTGTGTCGCTCCAGCTCCCGGCTCCCGTCTGTCTCCAGTCTCCTGAGTGTGTCGCTCTAACCTCCGGCTCCTGTGTGTCTCCAGGCTCCTGTGTATTTCCAGTCTCCTGAGTGTGTAGCCCCAGTGCCCACACTCTTCCACCAGCACTGAGATAAAGGACAGTATCAATACCATCTCATATTACCTCCGTGTTGTAATAAACTCTCTGTCTCCTTACCATTGTCTCCGGTTGTTCTGTCCGTAACAGCCCTCAACCAGTACCGATTTATCTTCAAACACAAGAACCTTAGAAACAACTGTAAAACCTGATATATATTTTGACTGCTTTATTCCTATTGACCGTCTTCAACTAACTTCGATGATTAATTCATCTAAGCCATCAACCTGTCTCTTAGACCCCATTCCAACAAGGCTGCTTAAAGACGTTTTACCCTTAGATAGCACTTTTTTACTGGATATGATCGATCTGTCTTTATTAACAGGCTCTGTACCACAGTCCTTTAAAGTAGCTGTAATTAAACCGCTTCTTAAAAAGCCCACTCTTGATCCAGGAATTTCAGCCAACTATAGACCTATATCTAACCTTCCCTTTCTTCGCCAATCAGTTGTGACTTTCTAAATAACAATAGTTTATTTGAGGATTTTCAGTCAGGATTTAGAGTGCATCATAGCACAGAGACAGCACTGGTGAAAATTACATTTGACCTTTAATTTAATCAGACAATAGACTTGTCTTTGTACTTTTCTTGTTAGATCTTAGTGCTGCATTCGACACCATTGACCATCACATCCTATTACAGAGACTGGAACATTCAATTGGCATACAAGGAACTGCACTAAACTGGTTTAAATCCTATCTATCAGATCGATCTCAGTTTGTACATGTTAACGGTGAGTCTTCTGTGCACGCAGTTAACAAAACTTCAAGCATGCCTTAAGGACATAAAGACCTGAGTGACCTGCAACTTTCTGATGTTAAACTCAGAAAAAAAAAGTTATTTTACTTGGCCCCAAACACCTCCGAGACACATTATCTAAAGACATAGTTGCTCTAGATGGCATTGCCCTGGCCTCCAGCAGCACCATAAGGAACCTCAGAGTTATCTTTGATCAGGATTTATCCTTTAACTCCCACATGAAACAAATTTCAAGGACTGCCTTCTTTCACCTACGCAACGTTGCAAAAATCAGGCACATCCTGTCTCAAAATGATGCCAAAAAATTTGTGCATGCATTTGTTACTTCTAGGTTGGACTATTGCAGATCCCAGTTTGGGTTTGGGAGGCAGACACCATATCCACATTTAAGAGTAGGCTTCAGACTTTCCTCTTTGATAAAGCTTATAGTTAGGGCTGGCTTGGGTGAGTCCTGAACCATCCCTTAGTTATGCTGCTGTAGGCCTAGACTGCCGGGAGACTTCCCATTATTACACCATTTTTAAATATTCTTTTTTCCATTTAGTTTCACACTAACTCCAGTGAATGCATCACAACTGGACTGTGTTGATTGGCTCTCCTCACTAAAGAATAACTGTAATCTGTCCAATCAGGTCTTGTATCTGACCTACATTTAGCAGGATCATTTTAGATCTTCCAAAATGTAACAAAGGGGTTTTGAAAAACAGCACTTCACTGCTCCTGGTCCCTGCCACCCATGATTTATTTTATTTCATTTTTTAATTTCTTTTAATTATCATGAGCAGCATGAGCTTTCCTGGTGGCCTCCTATACTATTTTGTATAATGTCCTATAATAATTTGTCTGTGTTGATCTGTGGTGGCAGGAAGATTTGGACAAGATGTAGACAGCCTCTCCAGCATGAACAAAATACTAATGTTCAAATGAACTTTTCAGTCAACAGTGGCACTTAAACAGTGTGGTATTGTCATGAGTGATGACTGTACTTCCAATGTATTAATCCTGATGACTATACATTTCCTAACCATACCATTTTTGTGTTGTCATATTTGATGCAGCACCCTTGCACTACTGACAACACTTTTAGCTGTATTTGCAGCTGTGGCTGCAGCTGCAAATACACACAATACAACCAAATACACAAACTCTCTGCAAATACACGCAACACAACCAATACACAAACATGCTGCAAATACACACACCACAACAGAATAACGGCAATAAATTTTGCATTCTCTCGCAATACTTTTCTTCTTCCATTCCTTCAGAGCCATACTGTATGTCTATTTCCACTCAGATGCTCCCAGCGCAACACAACAGTATATCAGCTCATTGAATTTTACCTTGAACTGGGCATTAAGTATGCTATTGTACTACTGCTCAATAGGCCTGCATGGTTATGTAATTAGTGAAAGTAAAACTAAACAAATTCTTAGAGCAAGAAGATCAGAAGAATGCAGTACGGTAATCTGCAGGATGCTGTCGGTTTCATTCGTGAACAGTCACTGTCCTCTGTACTGTGCTGTAACCCAGAGGGGTTTCACTGAGGGAAAGGAGATATCTCCAGAGGTGGAATTACAGATGTGCAGTTCAATCTACCTCATAAAGCTAATGTGCTGTATTTGTAAAAAACAAACAAACAAGAAGGTGACTGAAATGCTGCAAACAGAGTCTGTGGTTCTGTCACAGCACTTGCAGAAATACATCAGGAATGCAGACCAATGCAAGTTGGAAAGCTTTTGCGTTTTTGCACAGGGTCCTCTGTTCTTTGCACTAAACAAATTAAAGTAACCTTCAATGCTGAAACAGGTTTTGGTAGAAGACCTGTTGCTATAAGTGTGGAGCAATAATTGATGTTCCTTATACTTTCTCAACTCTGTTATGTGGTGACATCACATGGATAACTAGGAGTGGAACAAGATGGACAAATAAGAAGAGAGAAAACATAAAGGTGATGCTGAAAAGCTGGGAGAAAAGTCCCTTGAGGCTGATGCAGCCAAATGTTTTAAAATAACAAATTATTCATTTGGCGCTGTTAGCAGTCACTAATCTCAGCCTAGTGGTCCGAAGGCAGCAGAGAGGAGAGAGAGCAGCCCAGTGAGCCCAGTGATACCAGTTATACCAGTTCAACTGTTAGTCAAGGTTCTGCAGCTGAAGTGGTAAGACAGAAGACAATAGGGATAAGATTAGCAAGGTTTGGGTTTGGCTAGCTGGCTATTTAGCTAGCCTATATCAGGTGCCTTTTGTTGAAACATGTTCAACGTTTCATAAAGTCGATGCACTCGTCGATGTTAATTTTCTTTTGCTTCCTGCTTTCTTACAGTGCAGATGCTTTGCTGCTTGCTATCACCTCTGCTTGCATTCTTTTGCTGATATTCTTGTTTTCTTGGCTAGAAATTATGAGCAGCGGCACCTGCATACTTATAAAGCATTGGGACTGTAATTTATTCAGATAAAGTAAGCTACTGCCTCCGTGCCTATCTTCAGCACTTTTATGACCTCCTCAGTACTACGTGATTGCGGCCTACCAACAGCACAAGTCTGGCTAGAAATGAATGTGGAAGTGAATGGACTATGTGGTAACGACACCACTTTACCTTTGACTCAAATCAGTGGACAAGAGCATGATAACACACGACTAATTTGCACCAACAAGACTACCAAGAAACAAGAGGGCTGTATACTGGGTAATAAATCTTAAAGTGTTAGTCCTCCCTGGAACTCTCTTGGTGCAAAGCTGAAGAGTAAATCATTTCCCCGGGAAATGGGAAGACGAGTAACAGGCAGAGCCCAGCACCCTGAGATTTGTGATGCGACTGGCTGGTCTGCATTATCATCCAGGCAGAGCGCCTCTTCTTAGTAGTACACAGCCATGGACAGCTGCGAAAGGGAGAGTTAGCAACAAACCTCCCCATCAACCAAGTGTGCAACTGTAGAACAGATTTGCTTCACTGTTGCAGAACCCTGGATCTCCGTCTGATGACCTGGATAACCTCTCATCTTTACACAGCAGGGTAAGGACTGAGAGTAAATCAGAAAGTAAAAGGCTACAGGGAAAGCTAACGACTGGGCCTCAAACTCTATCAGTGGCCCTCTACCACCAGTCAGAAGAGGAGTTGAGAGATTCAGTAGATTGTTGGCACTGAATAGATGGCTCTCATCTGCATGTAACCTCCAATCCAGGATACCCTCATCTCCAGTCACCCTTTCTCCCTCCTCCCCCCTCTTGAAATTCACTGACCAGATGAAAGAGCTGGTTACTGCTGGAACCAAACTTACCCCCCACCCCTTCCCTCACCCTACTCCAATTTTCTCTCCCCTAAACCCCCCTTGGTGCCCACTTCCACCATTGGCTTCAAGTCCTCTGTCTCCCCTGCCTGATAAAAGTACAGCACGTTCAGCTGATTTTGATTATGTATAAAATACAGCAAGCTCTAACTGATATCTGCCGGGTCAAGACTACAAGGCTAATGGCACTCATGACTCTTCCCAGGACAAGCCGGGGCCCTGTGTGCTGGCAGCTTTCTCAATTTCTGTCTTGATAGGTAATAGAAAAATAATGGAGAATCTGCTATAAAAACAGGAAGCACTCAACTGATTCTGCAAATGTATCAAATTTAGCATTCATTCCTTATCAGCCACAGCCTGTTGCAAAAATATTGGCAGATAATACTTTGAACACACTGAATTTAGCATTATTAAATGTCAGGTCTTTGCAAGAAAAAACATTGATTTTATCATCAAGCACAATCTTAATTTCATGTTTTTCAATTCAATTCAATTCAATTTTATTTATATAGCACCAATTCATAACAGAAGTTATGCACTTTTCCTATAGAGAAGGTCTAGACCGTACTCTTTATAATATTATTCACAGAGACCCAAGAAATCCCACCATGAGCAAGCATTTGGCGACAGTGGCAAGAAAAAACTTCCTTTAAGAGGTAGAAACCTTGGACAGAACCATCATCAATGGTGGGCGGCCATCCGCCACTGCCGTGTTAGGTTTTGAGAGAAAGAGAGAGAGAGGGCACAATGCAAATACCACCTAGTTTCTGTCAGTACACGTGCCGCAGCATGCTGGATCAACTGGAGAGTCTTAAGGGACTTATTCAGGCAGCCTGATAATAAGGAATTGCAATAGTCCAACTTAGAAGTAACAAATGCATGCACTAGTTTTTCGGCATAATTTTGAGACAGGATGTGCCTGATTTTTGCAATGTTACGTAGGTGAAAGAAGGCAGTCAGTCCTTGAAGTCTGTTTCATGTGGGAGTTAAAGGACAAATGATCAAAGATAACTCGGAGGTTCCTTACGGTGGTGCTGGAGGCCAGGGCAATGCCATCTAGAGTAACTATATCTTTAGATAATGAGTTTCAGAGGTATTTAGGTCCAAGTACAATAACTTTTTCTGAGTTTAACATCAGGAAATTTTTTTATGTCCATCCAGTTTTTTATGTCCTTAAGGCATCTCGCTTGATCAATAGATATAATTGGGTATCATCCGCATAACAATGAAAGTTTATGGAGTGTTTCCTAATAATTTTGCCAAAAGGAAGCATATATAAGGTGAATAGAATTGGCAAAATAAGTGGCTGCTGTATTGTCAAAGCAATCAAAATCTTTCAATAGAGAACTTTCTTCCTAAATTACATACTAATTAAAACTAGAATTGTGAAATCTAAAAAATCTGGGACCTTTAATCCGGTTTTATTTTATATTTTTTTTATTATACTTTCCCTTTACTGGGACATGTGCTCAGGTTAATTGTGGCGCACAGGGTCTTATTTAATGTACACAGTGTTTTAAAGGAGACAGCCAGACAAGAGAGGAAGCCCTGTAGCAAACTTCCATCTGCTTAATCACCAACACCACTCAGGGAGGCACTGAATGATTTCTTACCATCAGGAATGTCATTAAAACACTAACTACTATTTAAATTCTTGTTTCTATTATACATCAAACAGGTGTTGAGGAGTGATAATAGTGTTAAAAAATAATGATCGATGTGCTGTGTAAAACAGCCGATTTTGCCCCCCCCCCCTCATATTGAGAAAAACAAGCAATTGGAGAAAGAATTAACTCACTAACTTCATTTATCATATGCTGCATTTACATTTGTGCAGCAGACGTAGACTGTAACACGAAATATTTATTTTAGTTGGACATTTTGGCTTTAAAATATAAGACTTAAAGTTGTGAGAATGAAGTGGGTGGATTATGTTTTCAAGTTTCAAATATGCGCAAGTTGATTTTCATTTATTAAAAGAGTTGCATCTGCACATTGACTGTGGCCAAACATTTTTGACCGATTGGAATTGTATAAAGCTTGGCAGATGCCATGTGTTCACAAATTACTAATGCAAATTACTATGCTCACATTACTTAATTTGAGGTCTCAAATTAATAATGCTTGCATATGAATTAATGTAACATAATGTTAAATAATACTGTTAAGTTAACAATCTAACATATGTTTAAGCAATATCAAAAGATAACACAACGTTGTGTACCAGTCAAAGTCTAAAGTAGAGCTAGACCGATAAATAGGTCCATATCAGCTTAATGCAGTTATATTGTATCAGTGTATATAGCTGATTAACTAACAAGAAATGTCACTTCAGAAATGTTTGGGGGTTTGAGGCTATTTAGAAACATGTCACCATTACATAATTTGTCCACCAGAGAGCAGTGGTGGAAAGTAACTAGTAGTACTAGTAGTAAGTACATTTATGCAAGTTCTGCACTTAAGTACAATTTTGAGGCTACTTTACACTTCAACTGGTCAAGTACCATTGTATCTTGAAGAGCTCATAATACCATATTACCCGACTAGAACACTGCGCTCCCAGAATGCAGGGTTACCTGTGGCTCCTAGAGTCTCCAAAAGTAGAATGGGAGCCAGAGCCTTCAGTTATCAAGCTCCTCTCCTGTGGAATCAGATCCCAGTTTGGGTTCGGTAGGCTTAAGTCTTTCCTCTTAGATTAAGCTTATAGTTAGGGCTGGCTCAGGTGAGTCCTGAAGCATCCCTTAGTTATGCTGCTATAGGCCTAGACTGCCTGGAGACTTCCCATGATGCACCTCTTTCCTCCTCTCCTCCTCTCCCTCTCGTTCTGTACGCAGTCTTATCCCATTGATGCATGTTACTAACTCGACATCTTCTCTCTCCTGTAGTTTTGCGCTTTCTCGTTTCTCTCCTCTCTCTTTCTGTTGCTTTCAGCAGGTATTTCTGCCTCCGGAGCTGCAGAATCTGGATCTATGATTGTGGACCCCATTGCCCCCATGTTTCTGCTGCTATAATTATTACTATTATTAGTCTTATTGTCATTATTATTCCTATCATTATTATTACCATGTTGGGACTCCACAGAATTCATTCATTTGTGTG
Source organism: Siniperca scherzeri (assembly GCA_027580175.1). Classification (NCBI taxonomy): domain Eukaryota; kingdom Metazoa; phylum Chordata; class Actinopteri; order Centrarchiformes; family Sinipercidae; genus Siniperca; species Siniperca scherzeri. The sequence continues at coordinate 19,308,534 of CM050853.1, forward strand.
ATTTTTAACTGAACTCTTATCTATTGCAAAATCCAGAGAGCATTTGAACTCAGCATTCCAAAATCCCGAGATCATTGAACGCAGCATCCCAGTCACTAGTGTCCAGTCTGACCTGTGACTCGGATGTCACCAGGTAAATAAAAGGTGTCAACGGCCATCGTTCACTCTCTTTCTCCTGGAATCCTTCACAGCGGCAGACAGCCGTGGCTGTCTCCCACTCAGTGTGGACAGCTCACCAGCAGACACCTAACTGAACTCTTTTTCCTCCTCGCTCTACACCTGTTCTGCGTTACGCAGATCCCCCCCAAAGGATTAGGTCGCAACACAGGCGCCTGCCTTCATCTTAAGATTTCTGGTTAGCTCACCACTAACCAAGAGTAAGCAAGATTCTCTTTTCTCCTGGCTTCGCCTCCAGCACGCAGCAGATGGTTGTCTGCTATCACTGCCGTGTAATCTGCTTGGAACAGAAACATGCAGCAGAACTGAACTCTCTCTTACCGCAGCAACCTGCGTAAGATTTCTGCAACAAAGTTCAGGGCCAAAGGCTGCCACATACAAAGCCAACAGGCGGAGCAACCGGCTTCCTCCGATCTCTACAAGCGGACACTGCACAGCAAAAGACACTTCTACAGCAGAACCACATTTCTTCCTAGCTTGGCTCGTCTACAACAGTCTGACTGCCAGCTAACAGCAGCACCAAAGCCTCCTCTCTTTCCCTCCCACAGATGGGTAACGTAACAACTGGGTATGGCATAGAGTAACAGTGAATATAGCTAAGCAAAGGACTGTTTAACTTTTGTACATGTGACATTACTGATGTGTTTTCAATGAGGTTTTATTGTTGTGATGTGTTTTCATCTGTTAGGTTAATTTGGTAACCACATGGTAAATTGATGTTAGTGATGTTCACACAGACACAGGGTCTTGCATGCAACTAACTATCTTCTTTACTAACTTGGCACTGATAGCTTATAGATCACGCACATATACTTCAATTTGTCCCTAAACACAAACCACACGGCGAGGAGTAACTTTAAAGCTCCCGCTTCACATGTTCCTTTGTTTCTGACCACACGTGTTCATGCTCGTGTACGCGAGACATACGGAGGCAGAACAAAGAATCATACACACATTCCATTTGGCGCTCACCCAGACCTGCGCATGCACACACACACATCCTTTGTTCTGTAGTTTAGTGTATTTACAGTAGATTTCACACTGTGTGTTTTTACTTTATCTTTTTTTATAAATGCTTGTATATAATTATGCTGGTTTCTTTAATGTTTCACGAGAGTAAGTTATTTGCCAACCTCTTCTATGTTGAACTCCAAATCTTTCAACCCACTAGCTATTAATGGTAATTTTGGTTATAGTAATTAATTTAATTATTAATCTGTCAATCTCCAAATTGATGGTTTAGTGTATTTTATGAGATTGAATCAATTAATTGGCAACTGGCAATCATTTCTCTTCTTTAAAAAGAGTAGTGCCCCCGAGGACTTTATTCATTAAAGTTATTATTTATGATTATCTTTGATAATCTTGATAGCCAAATCTAATTGATTGCACCTACACAGTTTGGTGCCCTTTAACTATTGTGAATCCCAACAACCACTATCATTACATTATTATTATTTTAAAATTCTATGTGGAGTTTGCATTGTCCTACTGTATGCCCTCATCCTCCTGCTCTCTCTCTCTCTCTCTCTCTCTCTCTTTCTCAACCCAACCGGTCAAGGCAGATGGCCGCCTACCCTGAGTCTGGTTCTGCTCAAGGTTTCTGCCTCTTAAAAGGTTTTCCTTGACACTATCACCAAGTGTTTGCTCAAGGTGGGATTTGTTGGGTCTCTGTAAATAATATAGAGTATGGTCTAGACCTGCTCTATAGGAAAAGCGCAATGAGACAACTTTTGTCATGAATTTCCGCTATATAAATAAAATTGAATTAAACTGATTTGAACTGAAAGTCGACCGAGTTTGTTGATCAGTTTGGAGGGGAGGGGGTATCTTGGTCACAGTTCTTTAAAAAACTAATCAAGGGATTCATATAAGGATTGTTCATGTTATGTGTTTATATTTTTAAAAATTACTATCCGCAGGTATACAGTACCGTTGTTGTTTTTTTTTAAACACCAAATATTGATATCAGTATCGGCCTAAAAAATTCAGTATTGGTTGGGCTATAATCTGAAGCATATCCATGTACCTTCGCCCAAAATCAAAATAAAATTGCATTGCACTGTCACTGTTAATTTGGCATTGCATTGTCATAAGGCTACATAGTGGTATATGTGCAACTGATAGCAGTCAAAGCTGACCAGTACTGCTGAAACAACATTCAATGTAGCATCACTGTATGTACAGCACAACTATATAAAAATAAGTGTGGAAGGGAGAAGGACAAATGTAATGAATGTAATAACCTAATGATATTAATATGAAGGAATACATTCAGTATTTGTAGACACCTCAATTCCAGAACAAAGCTGTAACCAAGGCTGGTTTATCAAAAGACCCAGTTTCACTGATTGTCTGCTGATGTTGTGTAATTAGATTACACGGAATTTGCACCACTGTAAAATCTCAACTAAGGCAGGTCCTGCATTGTTACCTAATTTTGTGGTCCTGTCTTACTGATCCTACTAATAAGTATTGTGTGTGTATCCAAAGCCTGATATATCATCTTCCTCTGTGCCATAGAGCTCCATTGTTGTCGAAAAACTGTTACAAACAATCATCCATCAAGTTCAAATCAATGAACCACACTGTTGCACTGGGTGACATGTTCCTTCATTACCATGAACACAGACACCTTAACCCTATGAAACTATATATTTGTGAGCTGTTTCTAAAGATTTAGATCTTCACTAGGAACCAATGGGCTTGGAGCAGAGAGCCACAAACTGGGCAGGGAAGTAAGAGAGTATTGAGAGATAGACTAACACACTGTTGGTTTAGGTCTTTTCATGAGATTTAGTGACAAGAACAAAAATATAGACACCAGCCTTCTCCTTTAACCTTTTTATTGTATACTGCTCCTCTGACACCCTCATTAGACCATTAAACAACGTTTGGATCCACAGGGAGATCCCAACAGGTCTTTATCAGGTCCTGTTTGATCTGACAAAGATCCCCTTGTGGATTGAAACACTGTTTGATGGTGTAATAAATGTGTTACTGGAGTATTGTACAGTGTGAAGGCTCCCATCCTTTGATTCTCTGGGCCCAGCACCTTCAAAAAAGATATGACTGTTGTGCTTTGGAAACTGGTTGGCAGTCATGTACAAAATACACAGGTTTTTGTTAATGGGCGAAATATGCAAAACCATAGCTAAGGTTCTTTAAATATATATGAATATCAAGTAGGTTTCTTTTTCATGCTTTTCCATAAACAGCAGCTCTGTGGAGCTCAGTGCAAAATTTGTTGAGAAACATAACCCCACAGTAATATTGGGTCCTGTGAAAATTGTCATGTCATGTCATGTTTTCATAAAAACCTCTCTGTTTACTGAACATTCAAATTACATTTCAATTCAATTCAATTTTATTTATAAAGCGCCAATTCATAACAGAAGTTATCTCATTGCGCTTTTCCTAGAGAGCAGGTCTAGAGACCCAACAAATCCCACTATGAGCAAGCATTTTTGAGCAGCTTTTAACAGGTAGAAACCTTGGACAGAACCAGACTCAATGGTGGGCGGCCATCCGCTGCTGCCGTGTTAGGTTTTTAGAGAGAGAGAGAGAGAGAGAGAGAGAGAGGGGAGGGGTTTGGGGAAGGGGATAGGGTTAGGGAGGCACAATGCAAAGACCACGTAGAATTTTATTTATTTATTTATTTTATATAGTAGAATAGTAATTATAATGTTGATATTAATAAATTAGTAATAATAGGAATGACAGCTATAGCAGGTGGCCCACAACCACAGACCCCGCAGCCATTTTTATTCTGAATCAGTAACATCAGATTGAAAACTTGTCTTCTTGTGAATATTCATTTATGTTTGTGCTATTGAACAAATAGTAATTTGTTTGTTTACATGTAAGCATTTACCTCAAAAGCAGAATAAGTAAGATTTTCCTACAATGTATAGACTCATACAAAAATAATCCCTCTCAATCCTCACTTATGACCCACTAGAAGTGTGTGGCGGTGTCTGTATCTGCAGAGGGTGTGTATGCAGCACGCAGGTTGTGACGAAGCTACGAAAACGGCAGACACAGCAGCGAAAACACGTAAATTTAGCAAGGCAAAACTGCAAGCGGACAAAGCTCGTTACAAAACGAGAGTGAATCTGGGATTGGCTTTCACCCGCTGGTGAGCATTGAAGGAGAGGATGGGGATGAAGAGCAACGCGACGCGGGCCTGTTTTCAGTTGGACAGCTAGAAATAAGTTCCCATGTACCCACATGGCATTTCTTTTGTACCCTGGTTTTTTAGAACCCTAATGGTGTCTAGCTAAGAATTTGCAGCCATCTTGAATTGATGTCCACACAAGTGGTGAAAAACGCAGATTTTCAGAACTCCTGAACCAGACATACAACATACAAAGACAAATGAACCCAGTTTTTCATATAATTTTGATACCAGGAATCATAAAGAAAGGTCACTGACATGGTACAGCAACTCTTTAATGGTGAAAAACAGGCAAATAACTAATTTTAGGCCCATAACAATATAACTTTTGCTATTTTGTTTTGCAATAGTTTCCTGCAATAGCAAAATGAAACTAGTTTATTATATCAATTGCAAGGTTATTAAATGGATGGCAATCACTCTAACTGACATAGATGGCAATCTGATAATACTAGCTAATTAAAAGCAAATGTCATCAAAACCCAGTTTCACTGATCACAATCATCGTCAATCTCATCATTAATCTCCACCTCATCAAAAGTGACCCCTCTGGATTGTTTTTTTTTTTTTTGCAAAATCTTTGCAATGAAAATACAATCAAAACAAACCAGATAGTTGAAAAATCTAAAATATAACACAAAAAAGTACTTAAAAATTGGCATGAATAGCCCAATGCTGCTACTTACTAATTCCTTGGTTGCCATGGTAACTACTTATTGTTTACTGGTAACTGCTACTTACACATTTCAAATATCAATCGTCACACTATTATCTACCTTTTTTACAACTAAAAATATTTATTGTCACTACATTGATAATATGTAAGGGATAATGTACAGCGAGTCTGTTTTTGCAATAATGACCGACTCGCTGTACATTATCCCGCTTATTACATGGATACTTACTAAAGAAATCAATCATTTGAAACCAAATATTAATTTAATTGATTTAAAAATTATTTTAAAACGTTTTTTTGCCACAGGACTTCTGCAGATTGATATGATTGGACTTGAGAGTCTCTGATCAGAAATGCTCTTCAGAAATAACAGACCGTAGAATGCCGTAATTGACCAATCAGAATCGGGTATTCAACAAAGCCGTGTAATAAGGATATATAAATAATATATATATGGAGTATATTACCATCAAATTATCTTACTTGCTAGATAGCTAACACTAGGTAACGTTAGCAGCTAACTTAGCTAGTTAGTATTAGGCTACCAGTAAGTAAGACTATTCTCCTCGAAAGTCAAAAACTGCACAAGCAGCAGAATGCTCTCTCTTGACAAGTTTGAACTAAAAGTGGACATGAAAACCAAGAAGACTTTCAAGTTTCCATCGTGGAAGAACAAAGAACCAGCATGGAAGCATATTGAGCCCATGGCTGAAGCTCTCGGAAAAAAGCAGTTTGCAAAGTCTAGAGTGAAGATCTCTTTGAGGCTCGATACCACAAGACCTGTCGTAACAACTTCAACCTCAAGTACTTCCACCATACCCGAGAGAGGGAGAAGGAAGACAAAGACCAGGCTAAGAAGACTGCAGCACACAGTGCAGCCTACAATGTGGTGAGAAAGTATGTAAAGGAGAAAATTGTAGACAGCAATCAGGTCCTACAGCTCAACTTCCTGAGTTGCCTATATGTCCTTGAACTTGAGGAGCAGAGTGCACCAATCCCTTAATACTGAGCTGAGAAACTTATGAGCTGTCTACAGAATGAGGAGCTAGGGAAATGCTTGGCCTTTTCCAAGGTTTAACTTTCAGTTCAATTCAATTCAATTTTATTTATATAGCGCCAATTCATAACAGACGTTATCTTATTGCACTTTTCCTATAGAGCAGGTCTAGACGTACTCTTTAGAATATTATTTACAGAGACCACCATGAGCAAGCATTTGGCGACAGTGGCAAGAATTTGGCGACAGTGGCGAGAAAAAACATTGTGCAAATACCACCTAGAAATTAAAAAAAATAGTAGAATTGTAATTGTAGTGTTAATATTAATAAATGAGTAATAATAGGAATGACAGCTATAGGAAAAATAATGTCAGTATTAGTAACAGAGCCAATAACAACTGTAGTAACATTTGTCAAGCAGGAACACGGGGGCAGCAGGTGGCCCACAACCACAGATCCAGTCTCTGCAGCTCCAGAGGCAGAAATACCTGCTGAAAGTGACAGAAGGAGAGGGGAGAGAAAAGAGAAAGCACAAAACTACGGGAGAGAGATGTCGAGTAAATAACATGCAGTAATGGGATAAAAATGCATACTGATGGGGAGGGAGAGAATGAGAGAGGAAAGAGGTGCATCATGGGAAGTCTCCCGGCAGTCTAGGCCTATAGCAACATATCTAAGGGATGGTTCAGGACTCACCCAAGCCAACCCTAACTATAAGCTTTATCAAAGAGGAAAGTCTTAAGCCTACTCTTAAATGTGGAGATGGTGTCTGCCTCCCGAACCCACACTGGGATGTGATTCCACAGGAGAGAGGATACGATGGTGCCAGACCATTAAGAGCTTTGTAGGTGAGGAGAAGGATTTTAAATTCTATTCTGGATTTTACAGGGAGCCAGTGCAGAGAAGCTAATTTTGGAGAAATATGATCTCTTTTCCTAGTTCTTGTCAGTACACGTGCCACAGCATTCTGGATCAACTGGAGAGTCTTAAGGGACTATCAGGGCAGCCTGATAATAAGGAATTGCAGTAGTCCAACCTAGAAGTAACAAATGCATGCACTATTTTTTCGGCATCATTTTGAGACAGGATGTGCCTGATTTTTGCAATGTTACGTAGGTGAAAAAAAGGCAGTCCTTGAAGTTTGTTTCATGTGGGAGTTAAAGGATAAATCCTGATCAAAGATAACTCCAAGGTTGCTTACGGTGCTGCTGGAGGCCATGACAATGCCATTTAGAGTAACTATATCTTTAGATAATGTGTCTCTGAGGTGTTTGGGACAAAGTACAATAACTTCAGTTTTTTCTAAGTTTAACATCAGAAAGTTGCAAGTCATCCAGGTCTTTATGTCCTTAAGGCATGCTTCAAGTTTAGTTAACCGATTAGTTTAATCTGGCTTGATCGATAGATATAAATGGGTATGATCTGCATAACAATGAAAGTTTATGGAGTGTTTCCTATTAATATTGCCTAGAGGAAGCATATATAAGGTGAATAGAATCGGTCCAAGCACAGAACCTTGTGGAAGTCCGTGACTAACTTTGGCGTGCACGGAGGACTCACCGTTAACAATGTATGTATGTACAAACTGAGATCGATCTGATAGATAGGATTTAAACCAGCTTAGTGCAGCTCCTTTAATGCCAATTACATATTCCAGTCTCTCTGTAGGATGTGATGGTCAATGGTGTCGAACGCAGCACTGAGATCTAACAAGACAAGTACAGAGACAAGTCCATTGTCTGATGCAATTAAAGGTCATTTGTAATTTTCACCAGTGCGGTATATAGTTGGCTAAAACCCCTGGATCAAGAGTGGGCTTTTTAAGAAGCGGTTTAATTACAGCTACTTTAAAGGACTGTGGTACAGAGCCTGTTAACAAAGACAGATTGATCATATCCAGTAAAGAGGTGCTAACTAAGGGTAAAACGAGAACAGGTTGATGGCTTAGATGAATTAATCGTCAAAGTCAGCTGAAGAAGATCAACGAGCAAAGCAGCCAACTGAAAAACAAATGAACCCTTTCGTTTTACTTGGTCTACAGTTCTCGTACCACTTTGGAGGACGCCATGGCATGTGCTTATCAGCTTAGAACAGCCAATCAAATGAAGGACGCAGCCCTCTCCCTGCATAATATCATCAAGAAGGCCTTCCTGAAGTACAGTGTGTTGCCCTGGCCACCCACTGCAGATGAACTACACAAGCGTGCAGATAAACCGCTGCCTGAGGAGCTTGACAGATTCCTCACCAAGTTTTGTCTGTTGCTAGTGATTCTAAATGCGAGAAGACCCGCCGACATGTGCTGTCTATACGACAGGACAGGACATCTGCAAAGCAGTGACAAATGGCCAGTGGAAACTTCCCAAGCACATACTTCTATGTGCCACAGTCCGTCACTTGTACTGCAGCAAGCAGCTGACCACCATTCTACAGAGACTGGGCCACTGCGAGTCATATGATTTTGGGTTGGAACTGCAGACCACCATGGCCAAGGCCATCAATAAAGTGCCGACCTTCCTCACAAAGCAACATTGTCATGTACAGCATTGGGCATGCGCTTCCGGTGTTGTTGAACCGCGAAGGAGGGACAAACTTTGAATGTTGTGTTAACAAACAGCAACTGACAAATTCTACTCATTCTGCCTTTAATTTTCTTTCTTAAGAATTTTGCACAGTTCATACATACATACAGAAACAGCAGAGCTTACCCAAGGCAGCAGATTAGCATGTAGTCACTACGTCACCAAGCTTCCAGCATGATGCGCAAAGCAATTTTGTCAAGTCAATTTTATTTATATATCCCAATATCTCATAGGCTGGAATGGCCATCTGGCATACCGATAACTAGGAGTGGAGCAAGATGGACAAATAAGAAGAGAGAAAACATAAAGGTGGTGCTGAGAAGATGGGAGAGAATAGGTTGAAGTCCCTTGAGGCTGATGCAGCCAAATGTTTTAAAATAACAAATTATTCATTTGGCGCTGTTAGCAGTCACTAATCTCAGCCTAGTGGTCCGAAGGCAGCAGAGAGGAGAGAGAGCAGCCCAGTGAGCCCAGTGATACCAGTTATACCAGTTCAACTGTTAGTCAAGGTTCTGCAGCTGAAGTGGTAAGACAGAAGACAATAGGGATAAGATAAGCAAGGTTTGGGTTTGGCTAGCTGGCTATTTAGCTAGCCTATATCAGGTGCCTTTTGTTGAAACATGTTCAACTTTTCGTAAAGTTGATGCACTCGTCAATGTCTCTTTCCGTGAACCGACCAATCACAGCCTGGATGGAGCGGGACATTAAAAAAAGTTGACGTACTACAGTAAACTTTCAAATGTTGATCTCATTGTTATGCATGAATGGTTATGAATATTGACAAGTTAGTACTTAGCATTACCAAATTAGAGACTAACAAGGATTTCTTACAAAGATTTAATGAAGGAACGAAACCTACAAACTCCTGTATTGTCTGTCTGTATAATTGGAATTAATATTATACTAGTTGTATATAGTATACTATTATATGAAATTATGTGAATATACTAACATAATATAATTAATATATTAATACTATACTACTAACATTATACTATTATGTTAACATTATACTATAATTATTGTAAATAAAATATAAGTGTGGCTTGGGTTGTGTGGGTGGTAGTGTTTCACGCCGGGTGGGCTGGTCTAAGTCAAAAAGTCCAGGACCATTTTTTATTCCTAGTTCAGCCCTGAATATCACAGTCACAAATTTACCTCTGCTGTACCACTTTCTGGTGTGACTGGGTACTCAGACTGCAAACAAATGAAGCTTTTAGCACAAGTTGAAGCAGGAAGAGCTGTCATCACACTGCGGTTACACCTCTAGACTATTATCCGATGATTATGGGATTTGTTCGCAGGCATTCCTATCATCCAATGATCATCTTAGCTAAAGGATATTTAAACCACCGTACCTGTTTTGTTTCTCTCTGCTGTCATTGCAGTCTTTGCCGATTCGCAGCTTTGTCCCTCCACCACCCCAACACCATCAGTGTCAAGGGCCCGTCTGTGGCTTCCTGGAGGGGATCTCTGATTCGCTGCTATTTATAGGGCTCTCCTTATAGATCTAATCAACAGGGTCAACACCAAAATCTTTATCAAATAAAGCCTCTGCATTCATGTCAGCTTGTGTGATTGAAGTATATTTATCAAAATATCAATGTGCTCGGCAAGAGCTGTTTTGATTCTCACTCCCACCCAATTCAGTCGACTGAATCCAGTTGTTTTTTTGTCAGTTACCCACAGAGACAGATAATTCTTTAATACCACATACACTGTTCTGCACTACCATGTACCAACCGAGTTGTGTGGAAACATTGTCACGCTATATTAGCTTGTAACATTGTGCGAGCATTTTTTGTCTCATGTAAGTATTAGTTTTTTCTCAGAGTTGTAATCATGATTTTATCAAATAATCATCACTTAGACAGATTTACATTGTTGCCTGTTCTTATCACATTTGAAACATTTCTAAATCCAAGGACTGTTATATTGAAATGACATCACAGCTGACTCTCAATATGAACAACAGGAGGACAACCAATAGTTTCTCTGCTTTTGCAAATGTAATTATTTTCCTTATTTTCTATTAAATAAGTTGGCAGTTTTCATGACTAATGTTCCTGTAATTCAGGTGCTGACTATTTAGCCTCAACTCTCTTGTATAGTGTTCATTTAAAGCTGACATACTAATACATGATATTCAACGTAATATGATTCACCTGTGTTGCTGTCTTTGGGTTGTGATTCAGTCACTTCGTAGTTGGCCTCCACGATCCTGTTCCATGTCAAACATGTTGTAAATTCTTGTTAGCAGTCCTGAGCTTGGAGGAAGATGTTTGAAGATGTCAGGAGACTTGTTACAGCTTGGTTCTTTAACCCTCTTCCTGCCTTTCTCTCCTGTGTTTACTTAATGTCATCCTCTGCTGCCACTGAGTATCAGCTAGTGACGCGCCAGAGTGTCTCTGTCAAGTCTCTCTTCAATGCCAGGTTCCATTTGGCAGCACAGGAATGTAGGACAGCCAAATGACACAACATCTCATTTAACACTCCAGTCAAAGGACCTTTAGAAAAAAAAAAGAATATGTCCATACCTGTCTGAGAGACAACTCAAGTCTGGAAGTAAAATGTCTCTGCTGACTAAAGACTACAGAGGAACCCATCCACAGGTCCATATATTCAGTATATGTTGAAGGTTGCTAACAATGAGCTCTGATTACTTTTAATTTGACACTGTGCTCTTCTCATAGTATCCATTATTAATGAGTCCTAATGGCCCGCAGCAGCACTGAACCTTGTATTGATTAGGTTTTTCTTACCTCTAATCTAATCATAGCAAAAGTTTCCAGTGGGCTGGGGTGATGAGTATCTCTCTCTTTTTTTTGTCACTTACATATCTTACATGCATGGTGCAGAGGAGTTCACAAGACAAGATCAAATTGGAAAACTGTGACTGAAAATGTGCTTTCAGTGATGAAATGTAACTAAGTGCAAGTACTGTACTTAAGTATAGTTTTGAGGTACTTGTACTTTACTTGAGTGTGCCCATTTTACAACACAGCTACTGGCTACTAATGACTTTGCAAATTAAGATTTAAATAGAAAATTAATTTATTATGATTAGCTTATATGATGCATTGTGATGGGTAAAACTACTCAACAGCATATAAAATAGTTTAAACTAGCGCCACCTCAACCAACTACAACAGTTTAATGCTACTTAGACATTAATACATCAATAATGTATTGATAAAATACACTCACAAGGACCATTTTCTGCATTAAACACTTCTTCTATTGATACTTAAAGTACATTTTCCAGATAATACTTTCATACTTTTACTTACGTAACATTTTCAATGCAGGAATTTTACTTGTAATGGAATATTTTTAAAGTGTGATATTGCTACTTTTACTTAAGTAAAGGCTGTGAAGACTTCCTCCATCGTGGTAGCTTTTGCTTTTCAGTTGTGTGCTGCATCGAATGCATCAGTTGTGTGATTTTTGGCTGCATGCTGGTATTTCAGTATGGCATTTCAGAAAAACAAATGCAGATTAAAGTATTCAATGGTTGGTCGTAATCTGAATCATCATTATAGAATTTTTCAAAAAACGTGGCAGAATTATGGAAGCCTATTTCTACCACACTGGGAAAAAAGAAAAACATTACACATTTCAAAATTATAAATACAGTTGACTGGGAGTGTCCTGGTGAACCAGTGGATAAGCTGAAATCTCAGTGTGTCCCTGGTTTGATTCTGGAAAGGGAAATTTGTTGCATGTCATCCCCCTTTCTCCCTGTTTCCTGTAGGTTTCAACTGTCATGATCAACAAAGTCTTAAATGTCAAAGAAATAACCCAAATGGAGTTTATTGGACTCTCTTCAGATGGCATAAAGCAAAGCTTAGAGGTGAGCCTACCTGCTGAGATGCACAGGTGGGTACACTAATCCATGTTTTATGGAATTTTGGACTTAAGAGTCATGACTTTTGTTAGCTAGTTATTGATCAGGAGGTTCCTTACTGCACATGCTTAAGAAATAAAATCCCTTCGATGCTTTGTGAATGGCCATCATGCTAGGCAGAAGGTTGCTTGTACAAGAATGGAAGTCAGCGTATGTGCCATCGCTTACAGACAGGCATATGCTGATCACTACATACTTGTAATTAATCTCAAATGGTAATTTATGTAACGTATATACACATACGTGCATTATATTACATACACTACACGTATCTGTTTTGTATGCATGTATGTGCGTCAGTACTTATGTATTAGTCAGTACTTATTATATTACTATTATCTAATTATGATCCGTCATAATCACATTACATGTTTGAGAGAAATGAGACTCTATCACATAATGATGAGTCAGAATTGTAGAAAAACAGAAACACTGAGATGTCATATTTTTGAAAAACTCATTAAGGTATGGTATCATACATTTTAACATAATTTAATTATGAGAAACTCATAATTATGACTTCATATCTTACAATCATAAAATACAAAATTAGTCTGAGATTGTTATAAGAAACAATGAGAAACGTTTATAATTATGATAGTGTCTCACAATTGAGATCCTACTATGAAATTCAAATATGTGAAACATAATGAGAAACTTTTTTCTAGGAGACAGTATCTTATAATTATGTGAAAAGTTCAAATTATGAGGAAAAAATAACACTGAGATGGTGAGTTTTATTTTCAAGTGGCAGAAATGAGCTTCAGCACAAACAGATATTTAATTATACGAAAAAAAATATTACATTAAAGATACTTTGGTGCATTTCAATACATCAGCATTGTGCTTGGAGGAGGTTTGGGCACTAAAACGCGGAGAGTATCCTTTAAATCTGAAGACAAGATGTGCAGCATATATAGTGATTTCCACATCTCTCCATAACATGTTGGTCTGCTTACTGATGACAGTTGTACAATATTTTCATTCAGTTTGTGGCTCAGTGTTGCCCTGACAAGATGTTCATTTACATAGATCAGTGGAGTTGCTATGGTTATTGCTGATGAGTCACTCAGTGTTGGGAGCTGATCTTATTCTGAATACAGCACAATGAGAAGATACTGAAAATAGAAGAGTGGGAATGGTTGTGTAGGTGTTGATAGAAACAAGGCAGTTTTGTTTATACATGCACTGTTTGATTATTAAATGTTTTGAGTTGGAGCCAATACAAATGCACCTGAAAATAAACATTAGAAATCCAATATATAGAAAATACACATAAAATGTGATTGCTAAATGTACTGTGATTTATTATTGAAGAGGAAATGTGGATAATAAAACTGAATACACTTTATGCCACTCATCTTTGTCTGGGAGCAGTCAGCAACATCTTTTAGTCAGTGGTTGAGAGGTGTGATGGGGTACCAGATATCAGGTTCTTCCTCCTTTTAAACCCAAGGATGTACTGGGGTTGGGTTTCTGTTCCTGGGACTCATTGCTTTGAGTCTGGAAGCACTTCAGTCTCACACAGTTGAGCTGCTGCTGCTGTTGTTAGCTGGGACCTTGCTCTTCTTCCTGCCTCATCCTCTTCCTTAGCTGCTCACCGATATCAGCCAGGGGGTTCATTTTGGCAGAGAGGGTCTTTACTGCGTTGCTAAACCGGCTGGTCTCTGTTTCCCTACAATAAAGGCAAAACACACAAATGTTCAGAATTTTAGAGGTAATTAAGTGTAATTTCACTGCTATATGCTATATGTTCTGTCAACATCCTTTACAATAAGCAAAGAAGAAAGAATATGAAAACCTGCTTACAGGAGTTTGCGTTTCTGTGACTGTTTCATCTGACTGAAATCTGTTGGCTCAGGCCTCTTCACCGGCCTGAAAGGAGAAGACAGGACATAGACAGGGACATTTTCACATGCAGGACTCCAACATAATAACATTCCATGGTAATTCAAGCTAAAGTTTAGTGATGAGCCATAGCTCGTGTTTTTCATGTTTAGGACTGGCAAGCGTTCACGTCATTGGATAACTCATGTCAGCTGTATAACCGAACCGTTTGGTACGAAACTTTGTTTGGTACGGTTCATATTTTCAACCAAATAATTACGGCGGAAGGCGCCTAGGATGCATCCTGACCAGATGCCGGAACCAGCTCAACTGGCTCCTTTTGACGCGGTTCTATGTCCTTACCCTATCTCTAAGGGTGAGTCCAGCCATAGTCTGATGAAGCCAACAGAACCACGTCATCTGCAAAGAGCACAGAAGCAATTCTGAGGTCCCCAAACCTGACACTCTCCTCCCCCTGCCTGGTGCTTTGTCATTGGACTTCTGTGTTAGTCATGGATTATCCATAACAAACACCATGTTCAAGCATAGGGTGATTCATAAGTGTACTTGGTACCAGAATACCTTAGGCCAAAGATCGATGATCAACTTTGTGATTTATCATCTGATCTATGGCCATATATCTTGGACACTTGGATGAAGAGAGGAGCAGACAACTGATCATCACATGGTAGTGTGGGAGGCTGCCGGACAGACCTGATAAACCTAAACGTGTAGTGAGGGTGAACAGGGAACGACTGGTTAAGGCCCCTGTCTGTGAGGTCTTTAACTACCACCTTTGTAAGAATTTGTCATGCATCCCTGGGGAGGTTGGGGATGTGGAATCTGAGTGGCCCATGTTCAAAGCCTATATTGTGGAAGCAATTGCTAGGAGTTGTGGTCAGAAGGTCATTGGTGCCTGTCGTGGAGGCAATCTAATAACAAAGGAGGCTGTAGAGCTGCACAAGGAGGCCTTTCGGGCTTGGTTCTCCTGAAGCAGCAGACAGGTGCCGGGAGGCCAGAAGGGCTGCAGATTTGGTGGTCACCAAAGCAAAAACTTGAGTGCAGGAGGAGTTCGGGGAGGCTATGAAAAAGGATTTTCGGTTGGCCTCTAGGAAGTTCTGGAAAATCGTAGGGAAGGGAAAACAGGGCTTGGCTCAGGCTGTGTTCAGCAGGGGAGGAGAACTGCTGTCCCTGACTGAGCATATTGTCGATTTCTCACAAGTCCGGCACAATGTGCTCTACAAAAAAAGCCTCTAGGACCACTAAAGTCCACCTAACTAGATTTCCAGCCATTCTAAACCATAGGTCCGATTGCTATCAAATTCTCGGTGGATAATCATTGGACCAAGCTTATCAAAAGTTGCATAAGGCTTGTTGATATCTTATTTAGTTTTCAAGATACTGACCAATGAACATCAAAATGGGGCGTGGCTCAGCACATAAATAGACCAAAGTCAAAAACCATTGGGCCAATCACCACAAAACTTACAGGATATGTCCATATAAGTACCTGAAACATACCCTGAAAGTTTCATTCAAATCAACCACAAGGTGTCACTACAAATGCTAAAAATGGGCGTGGCATAACACAAATTGGACTATAAATCAGAAATTGTTTCTATAACCCCAGAACTGCCGCTTGTATATATTTTATATACAACTTAATGGCCAATTTTTAAAAAATGTTTTTATATTTGAGAATATGCAGGTTAAAGTATTTTGTAATAATGGTGGAACATTGCTAACATATTGACATTTGTTAACATCTTTACTTATTTACTTATAAAAGATTGAGTGGCATTATTTTTACAGTAACAGCGTGTCTACACAGGAGGAGTTACCCTTAAATACTGCTGCTCACGCTACACCTACATCTAGAGACATGAATAGTGTAAGAATTGTAGTCAATGAGCCACGGCTTAATGTCCTTTTCCTGCTGTCGAAACATGACCCCAAAACCGAGATATGTACGGAACCACGGAATTTGTGCATGGTTACACCCCTAATGTACGATCACAGAATTGTTATGTGAGAGTTAAAGCACTTCTTTCATGTCTAGGTGCTGAGTCCAAAGAAAATGTAGATAATTTGTTTCACAAGGACTCACTAGGCTGTAGAATGCTCCCTTTTAAAAACATTTTTCTTTATTACATTCAAAAAGAGTACAATGTTTTGAGACCCTGAGTTCCCCTTAAAATTTGCATTTATGTACCATGAACAACAGACTTTGGCTGTTGTGAGGCATCCATGTTTGTTTGCTTTTTTAGGGACTTTGTATCATTTAGTACCAAGTTGGCTATATATATTGAAGCTTCTAGAAAAGCTTTCCCAATCATAATCACAACTTAGATGTTGACATAAACGGTAAGTCAGAAACTGGTAATTATGGTAATTCTCAGGTGACATGAATGACAGTTATTATGCTATCTGTCTGTCTGTCTGTCTATCTATCCATACTGTTAGTCATGCTACATTGGGGTTTCATTTTATTTCTGCACCAAATAATGCAGTAACAATAACAAAATATAATTGTGTAAACAGTATGTAGTACATGTCAACAGAGTTTTTTTTTAATTTATTTTGATCTTGTCAATAATGATGTTTTGACGTGGTGCATTTCTGTCCACTCGACTTATCTCTTATTAGTGCAGAGTAGGATCTGATGAAAATGAGCCCTCTGCTCTGAGCTGTGAAACTTTTAAGAACACATTTACGACCACATGAACAATTGCTCCATCACATAAATGTCGCAGTGCAGGAGGCTCCACAGCAGAACTGAATTGAATTCGAGGCAGGCGTAGCTCCAAAGAGAAGAGAGATAATTGAAAAATTCCACCGTATAAGTCTGACCCTGACAGGATTTATGCTTTCTGTAGAATTGCTGTGATTGCTTTTATTTGGTTTTTGCATCTAATGAGGACTGTCTTTGATGGCTTCTCCATTCTGCTTTCATTAATGTGATGTCCTGCCTCTGACTATATCTTTAACGTCACCTGCCTCTATCTTATCGTTGACAGTCACTCCACTTTAATGAATTTAGGCTATGAATTAGTTATGCCTTTAAGATGTTTTTCAGTGAGATAGTGAAGGAGACCTGATTCTGGACTCACACACTGAAATACTTGACCTGCCAGAGATTGAATAGTCCAGACCGAGTTCAGCTGCAGCACAAGCCTCTCTGGCCTGCTTCATTACCCTGAGTCCTGCTCAAGCAGTGACAATGAAGCCTTCCTGTTTAATCAGTCTTCCTGAAGAAGATTTAAAATGACTCATGCTGACAGTAGACAAGAGTGTGGAAAGACACGAGCCATACAAATGTCTGACCATTCTCTTTGAGCAGTTATGATGGAGTAGTAGGGCCACTGTTAGGAAAACAAAATCTGGGATTTTGAGACCAAAAGGTGGAATATTTTGAGAAAAAAAAAAAAATCTAAATGTTATGAGAATCAAGTTGTAAAATGTAGAAAAACGTCAATGTTTAATATATAACTCCACTTTATCTCAAAATATGAAAAAGAATAAAATACTATAAAAAAAAAAACATTCTTTTATAATTATAAATGTATCTTATCTATCATAATTATGGAAAAAGGTGTCCGCACACTGGATTATAACTACCAAAAAAGTTTTATTAGACTGAAAAAGGCAAGAATTAGAGTGTAGTCTGGAACTACGACACAGTAGCATTTTTTAGGGCTAAGTTAAAAACAAGTTTCAGGAAATCCTGGGATATGATGTTTATTATAGATAATTCAGTTAACTACAGAGGCAGATATTTGTGTGTCAACACACTGCAGTACGGAATAAACCTGGAAACCTGGGGTCTCATTTATAAAACAGTGTGTAGGATCCTTACTAAAAGGATACGTGTGCACAAAAGCCGAAAATGGCATGGGCCAAAACAATTTCAGATTTAGAAAACAAGGTGCAAGGTGTTTGGTTTGAATGTTTATGATAACGTGGATCTATAATTAATGTTCGATATTAAGTGAAATTAAATGTGTGAGAGGCATCATTATACATCATTGGCTTCAATTCACCACCTCACCATCTGTGTCGCCAATTTCCCCTGTCACCAAAATGTGCGTACCCATGGGTCAGATTTTACTTACAGGTACGCACATTTTCCCATCAAGTTTGTTTTTGTAGATCACAACTTTTGTGTGGAAAGTGGCGTACGCCTCTTTCAGGTTTTGTGCGTACGCAACAGTTATATATGAGACCCCTGGTCTGTTAATTTGACAGATCCATAACGAAACACTGCCAAAGGTTTAAAATGTCGATCCAAATATTTGTTGATTAAACATCTGACATGTCGGGGCACCTTGGCACTTACACTTTGTTTTTCCTGCTCTTGCGGCGAGCAGTGAGGGCTGTAGTGGCGGGGGCGATGAGCTGAGAGAGCTCCGGCAGGGCGTCGGCCAGCGGCCTCATGTCTCCCACCACGGGCGTGGCCTGCCTCCGGGCCTCAGCTGCCTGCTGCTCCTTGGCCTGTTTGATGGAACTGATCTCTGAGAGAAGGCAGAGGAATGCACAGAACAGAGAGTAAGAGGGCGAGTTACATCCAAGCTAAACAATACAATGAGATGTGAAGCAAGAGTGAATGTCAGTGAAGGGTAAGAGGTCTCCATCTGGTACACATAGAACTACATTTACAGAAAAATGTCAGTCTGAAGCATGTAACAGTTTAAAGGTCTAGTGAAATGAGGAACACATTTACAGTCTGATGCTAGTGTTTTGCAAAGGCCATGTTCATATAAAGCTAATAAAAACAGCCTTAAAAAAGCTTGAATGTGGCTGTATACACACAATCTAAACATATTACAAATACAATCTAATTTCTGGTATAATAATATGGCTATATTTTAATTTAACACTGATCTACAGTATGCAGAGCTCATGGAATGTCCATAGTCCGCCTGACAGAGAAAAGAATGGTAAAGTGAGAAAAAAATAATGACAAATGAAACACAAATCGAATCCATCAAATCTAAAGCATGTTTTTCTTGGCTGAACACAGAACATAGTTCCGCTGGTTTTGTCATCTTCTAAGAATTTAGAAGACACTTTGTTTTCAAATGTTTTCGCTTAAGTTTGTTGATAAACGCTGGTGTGTCCTGGTAGACTAGTGGTTAAGTACCTACCATATAGTGTAACCTCAATGTTTTCGGTTTGATTCTGTTCCATGTCAGACCTCTCTTCCTCCCCGTTTATTATGTTTGTTTTTTGTGATACTTTTTGATGAAGATTTAAACAAAACTATACTGGGATTGTGTTATAAGTTTGTTGAGCCACCGAGAAAACAAATAAGTGACATTTCAAAAATCATTTACCAAAGTGACAGCGGGATTGAGGAGATCCTCAAAGTATTCCTTCCACCGTCCGACAACATCCCCAGTCGAGGTCAACAGCTCTCCACCCGCACCGTACACGGTGTTGGTGAAGCACTGCTTCCCCCTCCTGAGCCGTCGGACGGTTTGCCAGAATTTCTTTGAGGCCGACCGATAGTCCTCCTCCATGGCCTCTCCGAACCTCTCCCAATCCTGAGTTTTGGCCTCTGTGACCGCACGGGCTGCAGCACGCTTAGCCTGCCGGTACCTGTCAGCTGCCTCGGGAGTCCCACGAGCCAACAAGGCCCGATAGGACTCCTTCTTCAGCCTGACGGCATCCCTTACTTCCATCGTCCACCACCGGGTTCGGGGATTGCCGCCGCGACAGGCACCAGAAACCTTGCGACCACAGCTACGAGCCGCCGCATCGACAATGGAGGTGGAAAACATGGTCCACTCGGACTCAATGTCCCCAACCTCCCCCGGGATCTGGGAGAAGCTCTCCCGGAGGTGTGAGTTGTAGACCCTGCTGACAGAGGGCTCCGCCAGACGTTCCCAGCAGACCCTCACGATACGCTTGGGCCTGCCAAGTCTGTCCGGCTTCCTCCCCTGCCAGCGGATCCAACTCACCACCAGGTGGTGATCGGTTGACAGCTCCGCCCCTCTCTTCACCCGAGTGTCCAAGACACGCGGCCGGAGGTCAGATGATACGACAACAAAGTCGATCATCGACCTCCGGCCTAGGGTGTCCTGGTGCCACGTGCACTGATGGACACCCTTGTGCTTGAACATGGTGTTAGTTATGGACAAACTGCAACTAGCACAGAAGTCCAACAACTGAACTCCGAAGAGGAAGCGGAGGCTGGGGACCCGAGGGCGGACTCATCCATCACCCTGGCCGAAGTCACTGAGGTTGTTGGCAAGCTCCTTGGTGGCAAGGCTTCAGGGGTGGATGAGATCCGTCCTGAGTATCTTAAGTCTCTGGATTTTGTGGGACTGTCTTGGCTGACACGTCTCTGCAACATCGCGTGGCGGTCTGGGACAGTGCCTCTGGACTGGCAGACCGGGTGGTGGTCCCTCTGTATAAGAAGGGGGACCGGAGGTGTGTTCAATCACAGAGGGATCACACTTCTCAGCCTCCCCGGTAAGGTCTACTCCAGGGTACTGGAGAGGAGAATTCGTCCGATAGTCGAACCTCGGATTCAGGAGGAGCAGAGTGGTTTTCGTCCCGGTCGTGGAACACTGGACCAGCTCTATACTCTCCATCGGGTGCTCGAGGGTTCATGGAGTTTGCCCAACCAGTCCACATGTGCTTTGTGGATCTGGAGAAGGCATTCGACCGTGTGCCCCGGGGCGCTTTGTGGGGAGTGCTCTGGGAGTATGGGGTCCGGGGCCCTTTGCTAAGGGCTGTCCGGTCCCTGTATAACCGGAGCAGGAGCTGTGTTCGCATTGCCGGCAGTAAGTCAGACCTGTTCCCGGTGCATGTTGGACTCCGCCAGGGCTGCCCTTTGTCACCGGTTCTGTTCATAATTTATATGGACAGAATTTCTAGGCGCAGTCAGGGGCGGAGGGTGTCGGTTTGGGAACCACAGGATCTCATCTCTGCTGTTTGCAGATGATGTCGTTCTGATGGCTTCTTCAAACCAGGACCTGCAGCATGCACTGGGACGGTTTGCAGCCGAGTGTGAAGCAGCTGGGATGAGAATCAGCTCTTCCAAATCTGAGGCCATGGTTCTTGACCGAAAAAGGTGGTTTGCTCTCTTCGGTAGGTGGGGAGTCCTTGCCTCAAGTGGAGGAGTTCAAGTATCTCGGGTCTTGTTCACGAGTGAGGGACGGATGGAGCGTGAGATTGACAGGCGGATCGGTGCAGCGCCTGCAGTGATGCGGGCGCTGTATCGGACCGTTGTGGTGAAGAAGGAGCTGAGTCGAAGACAAAGCTCTCGATTTACCGGTCAATCTCGCTCCTGCCCTCACCTATGGTCATGAGCTCTGGGTAGTGACCGAAAGGACAAGATCGCGGATACAAGCGGCCGAAATGGGCTTCCTCCGCCGAGTGGCTGGGCGCCCTTAGAGATAGGGTGAGGAGCTCAGTCACACGGGGAGCTCGAGTAGAGCCGCTGCTCCTCCACGTCGAGAGGAGCCAGCTGAGGTGGCTAGGGCATCTGATCCGGATGCCTCCTGGACGCCTCCCTCGTGAGGTGTTCTTGGAGGGACTATGGGACGCTGGAGGGACTATGTCTCTCGGCTGGCCTGGGAACGCCTCGGGATCCCCCCGGAGGAGCTGGAGGAAGTGTCTGGAGCGAAGGAAGTCTGGGAGTCCCTGCTTAGACTGCTGCCCCCGCGACCCGGCTCCGGATAAGCGGAAGAAAATGGATGGATGGATTTACCAAAGTAAAATCCATAAGCAAACTGAAAACAACAACACTAAGAGCCATGCTAGTGACTCTCTGAGGCTGTACTTAACACTGCTGTATTAAGGACAACTGGATATTATGTTCATACATGACGGCCCATTCATTCCTCTGTAAGTTGCTCACTGAGCACATATGCTGCAAAACATTGGCGGGCCTCCTCACACTTCTGCGTTTTTGGGCCCACAACTGGGATTTTTAAAAAAACAAAGAAAAAAACTGACTACTGTGCAAACAATTTACAATCATAAGCTTCATGCCTCAAATTCTGGTATTAGCCTGTAAAAATCCACACTGGTCGAACTCTGCTGTCCCTACCCTGTGTCCATGATCTAAAAAAAGATAATATTTCATTGTAATTTTCTTCTAATTCCTGAAAATTGTCAGCCATGGAGCCGCTCTTGGGTTTCAGCGAGATTGAATCGCACAGCCATTAGCACCTAATTATACGCTTGAACAGGATACGTGTTGTGTTACCCAGGAATTGATTGGCTCAGCAGAAGGGTATGGTTACAGGCCTGATCGCAATTATGGGAGATGATGTTGGTGGTGTTGGGGAGAGGAGTTATAATTACAGAGAGACCCAAAGATGGACCTTCAGCCTAAAAGGCCAAAACTCAGTGACTCACTCGTTGGTCAGAAAAGTATTCAATAGCTGGCTAAGACATCTATAGTCATTATTAACACTGACAATCAAGACTGCAACTTCATAAAGCAGGTAAAAGTAATTTTCATTTTAAAGCTCGGGTAGGTAATGTATTTCAGAAGCATTTTTGGTTAATTTGTTGAAATTGTCTTTACATCCTGACAGCAATCAATAAATGAAATGCTCTGGGGAAAAAAGGACACAAATCCGGTATCTGTGGCTGTCGCAGGCTTGTAATAAGCCCATCCAATCATTTCATTCGGCCTACCTACCTACCTACCTGCGCACACTCTGCACGTGCACACTCTGCACGTGCACTCACTGCACATGAAAATGTGTTCTGAGGGAGAGGCTTTGGAGGGAGGCCTGAAGGGAGGGGGTGGGATTATTTCGGTTGGATACTTTCAAAATCTAGCTGTCTCTTTCTAGTTTCTCCAACGTTACCTACCCTAGCTTTAAGATCAAATGTTACACTGAACTTCTCTAATACTAAGATTTAACAATATTAACAAAAATGTGTAACCCTCTGTATTTGGGCTTTGCAGAGGAGATATGAGATGAAATGAGTGAGATTTTACTGTCTCTGATTGTACTTGCTTCACACATAGACTCTTGCTACAGAGTTTAAAAAAGTAAAAGAAAACACAGCTAAACACTGCCAGTGATGCTAGGTGTTGGCAATAAGAAAACAGACTAGAAGCTTTCAACCAGAGAGTGCAGTGAAACAATTATTTTCAGCCTAGTGATAAGTTACTCTGTTTGTTTCATGAAGCTGACAACATCACGGCCCTCAGCTTTTTCAGCAGCATGAATAAAACGAAGATTCAAAGATCGGCTTATGTTTTCAGCATCCTCCAATCTAACCTTAAGGTAGGAAATTTCTTTTTCAAGAGTCTCCACTCACTTGTTTCCCACATGTAGTCAGCGATCCTTGAATGTTATTCAGGCTGACTTGGATTATATCAGTTTTGTCAAAATGGGCAAACATTTCAGATTTGATCTGCTGCATGGCATCTGAAACTGTTTGGAAGAGAGACCTTGTGCTGGTCCTTTGTGAGAAGTCCCCTCCAAGAAACCATCAGACTACAACTCCAAATTACAAAATTAAGACAAAATAGTGTTATAGAAATTCTAGGTCCTGAATGAAGTTAACTAATAATGCAGATGAAGCATGCAACACACGTTCACACATCAGCGGCCATCTTTAAACATGCAACAATTGCTAAAACAATTGTGAAAATATCACCTTTAATTTTGTGTTATTTAAGGTAACTCCTGTTCTTTCCATTATTCCTGTTTGTGTAAACAAAGTCAGCGCAGTTCCAGGTATCACTGCTTATTTTCTTCCCTAGACACTCACCGCCACAGTGCTAGATAATCCATCAACCCATTATTTAAATGTACCTCACTGCTGGTATTAAAGTGGTCATATTATGCTCATTTTCAGGTTTATACTTTTATTATGGGGTTGTACCAGCATAGGTTTACATGGTTTAATTTTCAAAAAACACCATATTTTTGCTCACACTGCACATTGCTGCAGCACCTCTTTTCTCCCTGTGTCTTGAACGCTCCGTTTTAGCTACCGAGTGAGGCATCTCACTTCTATTCGATCTTCGGAGTTGCACATGTGCAGTACCTAGGTAAGGACTACTAGCCAATCAGAAGCAGAGTAGGGCGGGTCCTGACGAGCAAGGTAGTGTGATCCAAAACAAAGCCGCTTCAGCCGGTAACTATGGTTTCGGTTCAGCCATACATGTTCGAGACGGAGTCTGATACCGATGGCTGAAGAAGAACAAAATGAAGACTTTGGAGTGACCTAGTCAAAGTCCTGACCTGAATCCTATTGAGATGCTGTGGCATGACCTTAAAAAGGCAGTTCATGCTTGGAAACCCTCCAATGTGGCTGAATTACAACAATTCTGCAAAAATGAGTGGGCCAAACATCCTCCACAGCGCTGTAAAAGATTCATTGCAAGTTATGGCAAACGCTTGATTGCAGTTGTTGCTGCTAAGGGTGGCCCAACCAGTTATTAGGTTTAGGGGGCAATCACTTTTTCACACAGGGCCATGTAGCATTGGATTTTGTTTTCTCTTAATAACAACCTTCATTTAAAAACTGAATTTTGTGTTTACTTGGTTATCTTTGACTAATATTTAAATTTGTTTGATGATCTGAAACATTTAAGTGTGACAAACATGCAAAAAATAAGAACTCAGGAAGGGGGCAAACACTTTTTCACACCACTGTATAACACAATAAAGGAAAGGGAAAAAGCCAAAAAGCATAATATGACCACTTTACGTTTTGCTCTATTTACTGCCAATCACCCAATACTCACGGGAAGAAATGGAAGTCTCACCAAAATGTAGTCCCTATTGCCAAACAAAATATCACATTTCTTATATTAGGGCCTTAACTGGGGAAATAAAGGGCAAGTATGCAAAAAAAAAAAACAACAACTTGAAAACTAAATAAACAAGACACACTAATTAAACATTAACAGGGGAGAATTTACAGACGCCAAGTTGGCTAACATTTGCTAGTCCAAAATGTAACTTAAATTTGTTGGATTAAAGATTTAGATCCCAGTTTCGCTGTTGTAAGAAAGAGTGGTATTATTACCATATAATCAATGGTGATAAAGTGTAAATAATGTCTAACATTGTACATTCCTACTAAAGTGCTCAGTGCTGATATAAACTCACTGTTGAGCCATCTCTCCCTCCTCTCCTTCATCTTCTCTTTCTTTGGCTTGACTTTCTTCTCTTCTGGGCCTGTGAAATCACACACACACACACACACACACACACACACAGAGTTACGTGACAGCACACATCAAACCCGGCTGGGCTCCACTTAGCGGAGGGAGAAGCCTACTAATTAAACATGAAGAGAGGCAAATTCATAAATGTGTTAAAGATACATCAAAGGTGGCGAGGGAATGACTTGGCTGCAAGCTACAGCAAGCCTCCACCCTATCCACCCCCTCTCTGAGTGAGAGCAGAACAGAGCTGAATGAGGTGAGAGAGGGAAGACTGGATCACAACACAGTCTGAGCTCTGTTTAACACACAGACAGACTTTTATGTGTGTGTTTTTTCCCCTATTGTCCTTTTATTACAAATCCTAATAGCTAGTGAGCTCACGTCAACAGATCCATCTCCATGACAACTGAGCAAACTTAGTAAGAAGACATTGAGTGTGGATTTGTTTTGTCAGCCTACTATTTCCAAGGTCAAGAATGAAGTTTCATTGTGAAAATCTTTAAGATATGAGTGTGTCCAGTTTCATTTATTTTAAGCAATTTTGTGTACTGTATAAAGGCCTATATAAAAAATACTGAGTAAATGCAAATTTCCAGGCTGTCTGTCTCACTCCTTACCAGATATTGGCTGTGATGCAGTTTTGTTGTTTGCCAACTGAAAAGAGGACATTTCTGTGTTGTTCAAGTGTGTCACTGTGGGCAGAATACTTTACTAAAATGACCTGGTCACGCTAAAAATGTACAATAAACAAATGGAAAAGAACAAAACTTGCGGCATCCTTGACCCAACCTCAAGGCACCTCAAGCACTTTGGTAGCCACTGGTCTAACTTCAGAAGACTGCAACCAATTATTTATCCCATTATTTAATAGGAATGAAATCAAAATAAATAAAATCACATTATTTAATGGGATAAATAATAGATTTAATCATTGAAATACTTTGGAAAAAACAAAAAGCTCCATTTCAAAACAGAAAAGTAATGTAAATGAAGGAGTAAAAGTAAGTAGAAGCAAGTAAGCACACTGGGTGCACACTGAACATAGACCTTGCAAAAGAGTTTTTTTATGTCATTTTTAATCAGCAAAGCCACCTTGAGGTTCCCTGTGGTCCGGACATCCTCTGGGGAGGCAGAGGTGGCACAGACATACTCTGAAAATGTGTGTGTGAGAGAAAAATACAGTAAAATGAATTTAATACTATTCTGCTCCAAACCTCCAGACATAATTCTAATCTAGCAGTAGTCCAGCTTTGTAGTATAAAGGTACTGACTTCTGGTTTAGTAGTTGGGAATGAAATGCAGGGACGAGATATATGCACGGTGACCTAAACCTACACTCGATATTAATTTCCCTTTCTGCGCTTCATAACAGTAGAAAGGGTTAATACTGATAGAGGTAATGTAAAACCACATGGCTGATGTGAAGATGTCACAAAAAACACACAAAAACTGCGGAGAGAGGAAAGAATCCCTCACGGGTAACAAGGAATAATAACCAGACCAAGAACAACATTAGTGATTGGGCTTTTCCATGATCTGCTCTTAACAACCCATGATAGTATTTTCTCGTATACTTCCTCTCTTTTCTCCCTTTTCTGGGCCTTTGTCCCTTCAGTTAAGTGATGATATAAATGGGAAAATGCAGTGGTAGTACATGGGCCACCAGTAGAGAACTGGTTTTACTGGGCAGCTTTTGCATTTGAACACCGATGAGGAGGTCTTACTATTTTGGAAAATCCTCTGCTACACAGGAAGTGATGCTTTTTACCTTCCTAGTGGGGAACAGCAGGTTGTTTAGATTTCTGTATTAGGAGGCAGAGGATATTTTTCTATGAAAAGATACATGGTTTCTAATTAGTGTTAGAATAAGAATAAGAAATTAGCAGTTTTGGTCACACACACAACTTGAGAGCACAACAAAGATTGCTCGTGACCAAGTGGCAACCTCCGGGTCTGAAAGGTAAAGCCAAAGTGTAAGTGTCGTGAACCTGCATTCTTTTTAATGGCCAGCAGGGGGTGACTCTACTGGTTGCAAAAAAAAGTCAGAATGTATATAAGTCTATGAGAAAATGACTCTACTTCTCACTTGATTTATTACTTCAGTAAACATTTTCCTAATGAGTTCATGGTCTCAGTCGCTAGTTTCAAGTCTTCTTCAATACAGCATGATGTTCATTTCGTAAATTATGGTCACATTTAGAGTAAAACAGACGATAAAGCAGGGTATGCTTTAGGGCGGGGCTAACTTGTGACTGACAAGTTGCTACCACGGTGACCTGTCAATCAGGATAGAGGCGATGCGTATCGATTGCACTGTGTACATTTAACCCAGCCGTGAACTTGTTTTTGGGTGCTGTCAGTGTTTTCATCTAAGAACTCTTTCACAGTGTTTTCAGCTCATGACAGTTAATAGTAACATTTCAGTCACCTAAAAATGTCTTGTTCAGCGTTCGGTTGTACTAAAGACACTCTAAGGAGTCGGCTGTTAATTTTTTCCGGTAAGTACATTTTGTTTAAAGCCTGTTTTTCGCTAGCCAAAATTAGCATCCCAATTAATATCACAGTTAACATGATTTACGGATGCACCTAGCTAACCAAGCTAGCTAGCTCCACCCTCTCGTCCAAATATGGTCACTTCTGGCTCCAAAAAAACAAGATGGTGACGGCCAAAATGCCAAACTCGAGGCTTCAAAACAGTAGTCCACAAACCAGTGGCTGACGTCACGGTGGCTACGTCCACTTCTTTTATACAGTCTATGCTTGTGACTGAATATGCCATCAAAATAAAGAAAAGTAACAATGTCGTGGATTGTCATTGTAAAGTTACTATGACTTATCAAATCTCACCTAATTAGATATTTAAGTGGAAAACATTCCTTGATTTTAGTTAAAAGTACACGGAATGGTTCAAAATACATATTAGGTAACATGTAAGGTAAATTTTCAAATAAAAGCCAACATCAACAAATAAAGCCGGTTCCATGATGTTCAGTTCTACAGCACTAATTCCATCATTACACTAAAAGAGTCATACTCACCCTGCTGTCCTCAGTTTGTATTCTGACAGAAATACTGGTTTCATTCACTATTAAATTCGATCCTTCTACTTTGACATTTTTTGATCACGAAGTCAAGACTTCCTGCAGTGAATGCAGCGATGAAGTCCAGCCACTCGCTCCATGTGCGCGTGAACAGAACGAAGATCGATGGGCCCTTCTCTGAATTAAGCGCAGTATTGTAATGGTGTATTATAGAGGCCTGAAGGCAATGACTTTGTAATTAACAATGCAGTAAAGACCTTGACCACCATTTCTTATAAAGGCCTGAGGGTGAGAGCAGACACTAGAATTAAGATGATATATTGGTTTGCTGATATACTATATATGGGGTCAATATTTTTGTTAAAAATTATATATTGGCAAATCAGTGTCACCTCTGAAATGGATTTGATGTGGTTTACGTGCTTAACAGATATTTATTATAGACTGATCAATAGTATAGGTATTATGTTTTATGCATGAAAAAAGGCAGTTAAGTCACAAAATCTAAAAAGGCACAAATATAAGTTACCAGCTTTAACCTAAAACTATCAGCCTTTATAAACCAATCTTTAATCTGGTATTTTTCTGTCTATTCCAGATTATCTGACATTAGGTGTGAAATTTACTGCAAAAAACCCTTCTCTGCTCAAATTTTACCAACATGATGTCACATCAGCTATGTCTGTATGTTGTCCACATACAACCACCCCCCCTCTAATTCTGGAGTCAGATTTGCTGGGCAAATTGTAAACAAATTGGGTGCTTTAGAGTTTACTTTACCTCATTATTGAAAGCCATGTAAACTAAATGGTGCAATGTCGTGCCTGGTCTTGTTTCTATCCATTGATTGGCGTCAGCTCCAGCTCTGTGGAGTTCAAAGGTCGGAGGCAACAGATAGGCCACATGTCATTTCAATGAGCACAGCAGGGTGTGATGTGTCCTGCCTTGCCCTATCCCAGCAGCAGCAGCAGAATGACTGTGTGCAGGCCTATTGTTCTCATTTAGCCCAACTTCAGACATAAAGACTAGATCAGCAGTTGAAATATTGTCTGCCATTTCTATAGTCTAGATCCTTTATTTCAGTCCCTAGTGAGCAAGAAATGGACTGTGTTTTTGGTCTAATGTACCAAATAAAAAGCCTCTTGAAAATCAACTCTGATATCTTCAATTTCTTAATAGATTATTTATCTGTGGGCCCACTTGAATACCATTTACATACTTGATGTACAGTAGTGCCCATAATGGCACCATAATGCATCACACTGTGAACACTTATTATTATAATAAAAGTACAATATAATACACAATTCACTGTATATATATTAATGATATAAAATTAATAGAATCTTCAGATTTTGCTGAATTACATAAGAGATGAGTTGATTTGACTCCTAACTGCCATCTTTGCTTGTGTCCCACTCCCATACTAATACTCCAAAGTATACATGTATTAATGTGGACAGTGAACTCATTTGTTGGTTAGCTCCCTTATTCCCAATAATTCCCAATGAATTGTGGGACAATTCCTACAATGTGTGTTAGCCCATTGGTTCCTACTGAAGAGGTAAATCTTTAAACACAACTCAAAAATATAGTTTCATTAAAAAAAAAAAAAAAAGCTCAGTAATTTCCTAAAACAACTGGTCACTGACAGGAGGAAATAGTGCATTTTTTGGGGACTATTTTCAGCAGCGGATTAATCCACATTGATGATTGATTGATGCTCTAGTGAGTGTTTGGGGCAGCAGGACAGTGTGTGTGGGACTGAGTCAGAATAAACTACAGTGTGTGTGTTTATGGTGATGAAGGAACATGTCACCCAGTGCAGCAGTGCGGCTCACTGATGTGTTTTTAATAGTTTTTGGTAGAAGATCTATCAGGCTTTGGATACACATACAATACTTGTAGGATAGTAGGACTAGAAGGATACATTCATTGTTGGTTTGGCTCTGCACATGGGATTTGTTAAAAATAAGATGAATTTATCACCAGCCTTATCCTGTAACATGTTATAGTTGTCTTCCATTAATTAAAACATGTTCTATTACCTAGGCTTTCTAACTGGGCTACTGGTTTGGTATAAATTCAGTTTCTGAGAGGCAGCTGAATTCAATGCTGGTAGCCAAGACCAACAGCACGTCTAGACGGGATGTTCAATCACAGGATGAGCACAGCCATAGAACTCCTTCAAGGCTCCACAACCCCAGACAGCCTTATCAAAGATTACAAGATTAAAGATAAATTTGTTTTTGTCTTGTTTTTGTAGTTTGAGGCATCATTCCTATCAGTTAAGACAATATTACTCATCACCTAATGACAATCACACAGGTTTTAAAAGACCCTCAAAACATATTTTATCAATCAGCTTCAAACTACTACTGCAGATGCGCATACTTATTCCTGCCCGATTTGAACCCCGCACGTGTGAACATTTTACTTGACGGCAGCCAGCCAGTTTTGTGTTGTTGTTTTTTTACTTTATTAACAACACAATATCAACAAATACACTACAATACAAATAACAATACAGGGAGTATTTGAGAAAAAGTTAAATAAACTAATCACAAAACACAAATAGAAATAAATTTGTACAATGTAAAAAGATACATAATACAGAAATCAAGAGTAGTAAATAAATAAATAAATACATACAACTTAAAAAAGTGAATAAGCAATATTGCAAATCAACTTAAATCATCTGGCATTGTTGTCTACAATGTCTCTCAAGAGATGAGATGTATTTAAAGCTTTTTAGTTTTTAGATAATTTACAGTCAGATAGAATTCAATTCAATTTTATTTATATTGCGCAATCTTTAAATGTGAGTTTACGTAACTGGAAACAACTAGCAGTGGCACAGTGAGAGTCTGTTAAAAGATTATTTAATGCTTGTTATTGATAGCCTGGATCAGGACATTTGAATCCGCCCACTTCACCAAGTCGAGCTGACAATTCGGTTTCTATGCATTACCACTTATGTGGGGTTTTTTCTGACATGGCCAATATTAGCCAACATAAAAGCACAGATAGGTTGCACAACTCCTCTTGTTTTATTAACAGTGAGTGTGAAACCTTGTTCAACAGTGGTGTTATTTTCCAGCTCTCTAGATATTGCCTGAGGGCTGCGTAGAACTCAGTATCAGACATAGCGCAACCTCGCATCACTAATTTCCTAATTTGACCGCTAATACCAACCGATACCAACCAACTCTGAAAGTGACGTAAAAAAATCCTGCATGCGTGGAACGGATCGGGCAGTGTTGAAAAGAGGTTCAATTCTGCGCATGCGCTGAATTTTGCGTGTGTGCAGAACGTATCGGGCAGCCGGTGTTGATCGGGCACCAACAACCACTAACACAACTTCTGTAAGTAACAAGATTAAGAGTCTACAGCCATATTAGCAGCTTTGTGAGCGGTGCTTTGAGCTAAATGCTAACATCAGCATGCTAACATGCTCACAATGACAATGTGAACATGTTGATGTTTAGCATGTATACTATTTACCATGTTCACCATTCCAGTTTAGTGTGTCAGCATACTAACATTTGCTAATTAGCAGTAAACAAAGTACAGCTGAGGCTGATGGGAATGTTAGTTTTGAAGGTATTTGGTCATAAAAGTATTGGACAGACTAAAATGTTGACCTGATGATGGCAAGTTATTACAATTCATCCTGAGGGGAACATGAATATCTGTACCAAGTTTCATGGCAAACCATCTATAGCTAGAGGAAAAATCAGGGGCACACTGAAGTCATTAGGATTCATCCTCTGGGAATGAATGTCTATACAAAGTGGCATGGAGAGCCATTCTATAGTTGAGTTATTTCAGTCTGGACCAAATTGGTGGAACGACCATCCAACAGACATTGCCATCCCACGAGCCATGTTGCTAGCATGGAGAAAAACAAAAATGAAGAGGTTTGTTAAAAACTGAATTTTCCTTTAATGAGGTTCAACTTCCAAGGTTAAACAATATTTGGACAAATATTTAATTTAAATCCTAACACTAAGAGTTGTATATAGTGTGTGAAGTGTGCTGTGTGTATATCTCATCCGCTGGTGTGTCAGTGGATGCTGTTCAGACAGGCACATTATCTCCAGAGTCTACACACTCCAGAGATCCTGGCAAGCCTTTATCTGCCACCACAGCGCTAAACAACAGAAGTGTTTTTGCTGCTGTTTGCAGTAAGGGAACAGGCAAAGATAGGCATCTGCTGCTGACTACAAATGCGGGTAGAGGTGGAGAAATCTAATCTCTCATGAGTGGGTGGGGGTGTCTTTTGTGTTTGTGGAGGGGGGGAAATGGGGAGGGTGCCTTACCACCACTCTGCTCCCATTGGGAGCATCATCTTCCCGCTGTTAGATGAAATTGATAGCTGTGATTACGGGCTGGCTGGAGGCTACCCCCTCACCTACCCAGCCCGCACCCACCCAGACTGTATATCATGCTCAGACTCCTCACCTTCTGGGCCGGACTGGCCGCTTGGTTCTAAGGGGTGGAGGGGGGCACAGGGGGTGTTTTGGAGTATTGAGACTTTAAAGATGAAAAGGTTGGTAGATGGCAGGTGAGGGTCAGCAAATGAGGACTGGAGGGATGACGGAAAAGAGAGAATCTAAGAAACCTATGGCTGGGATTTACGCTAACATTTATTTTTAGGGACAGCGATGGAAATAAAAGGGGCACAGTTTTTTTTTTTAAATAAATAACATTCATGCATCTCTTTTTTTAAATGTTTACATTAAAACATACAGTATGCATACAACACAGGGGCAAACTCACTTGGAGATTACTAAAGAATTTTTAAACAAGATGTACTGGACCTTACAAAGGACAGGAAAGCATTCTGCTTCATTAATGCATCCCTTTTCAAACAGCACAGTCTACTAATTCTTTTTAGGCTTTTGAATTAGGGTTGGGATATGATAGCCTTTTATTAAATCTGAATCCAGTATCGAATCTGCTTATTTAATCTGAATCCTTTCAAACCTCTTAGTAAGCCTATTTATTTTTAGTGTTCTGACTCATGAAACTGACGTGACACGATCAGCTGATGGTTTTACTTGAGAAGACTCCTCACTCTGTTGCAGTTGTGAGAATTACAGTCCACTCGTGATTGTACAGCGGTGTGATACCTCTTTTACCTCATACCCAATCTTTGGCTGAGTGTAGTTTCCCCACCGGTTTGCAGAGAGCACGCAAACCTGACAACAGCAAAGTTTCATTTTACCAAGTTATACATGGGATTGACGTTAGTTGGCAACAGCTGACATGACCTGCCATTTTTCATTTTACCTAGTGAAAGTGAAATGCTTGCACTGTAGAGCCTGTATGGTTGGAAAATTTTACTTATTTCATTAACCACAGCTTTAAGGTTGCTTTAAGTAGTTTTAAGGTTGTAAAAAACGTTTTATATCACTATCTGACATTAACTGTATATTTTATATCATCTTGTTCCACTTCAGTAAAGCTATATGTTTGATTACACTGAGTGACACCATGTTTTTTTTATGGCTAGACAATTCCATAAAATGGAAATATTCTACATGTCTTGTGCATTAATTTATACTGTTTATTTCCCCATAATTCATCCTGATGTGTTTGCTATCTTTGGAATTTAAAATAAAGTTATGTGGGTGTGAACAGAGTTTTGGCAGCACAGCCAAACAAGACTAGGTTGAAACATAGTATATGGCTGGACCTTGACTGGTCAATGTGCTAAATTGTGGAGCAAATTGTTACACAGATAGTCAGTGGTAGTGTCTATAATGTGAATTCCTGAATATTAAATTTTCATCTTCAATTTTCTGAAGCTTTACCGGTAATATTTGTTCTCAAAGTGTACTGAAGTAGCATATCACATGATGGTGGTTAAGTTAGATTTGAGTCAAATTTTTTTACAAATGCAGTTGCAAGAACAATACTTTCCATTCATATCTTAAGATGTTTGATTTGAAAGAAAACTTATAATGAAGCAAATTACACTCAGTAATAGGAAATGGTAGAGTTTATTTATTAGTCAGTATATTTAAGTTTATACAAGGTGTATTAAAGGTGTGTATTAAAAGAATACATGATATGTAACAATATATTCATACATAGTAGGATGATTAATAATGATGTAGGTAAATGACAGAGACTGTATGATGTATTTGGGTTGTTAGGAAAGAGGTGAAGATCACGTAGAACATGAAGTTCTTTTCAATATGTTGATGAGTTTAGGTCGTATTACTTTAAGTAACTGTTTCAGAGGTTCCTGTAGTATGGTTAATGTTAGGGTTAGACACAAAAAGGGGGGGTGTAAGAAAAAAGAGATGTGAAGATTGCAGTGTGTGTGTGTGTGTGTGCGCACATAGGCGGGCTTGTGATGACCGAGGAGAGAGAAATGTGAAAGAGAAACCAAAAAGAAAAGCCGGCGAGAAGTTTACACATCATTTATCAACTGTTTCCATATTGTCTTTACAAGAGCCATGGTGTTATCTTGGTATTGCGGAGCTAGACCTTAGCTATTTTATTTCTTCACTAACCTCGATCTCAATCTTGTTTTTTTCTTTTTGAAGGTCTGGTGGATGTGCTGCCTCCACTGTAAGGGTAATCTGTTCCATTTAAACGGCAGGACATTAGTCCCAAAAAAAAAAAGGAAAAAAAGAAAAGAAAAAGGTAGTCTATGTTTTTTCTTTTAATCAGTGGAATTTCTGAATCTGAGTCAGAATTAGAAATACTTGATTGATCCCGAGGGGAAACTCTTTTGTTACAGTTTCCTTGTATGTAATGTATCGGCTAGTCTTGCTGCCTACAACTCCACTTGGTCAGCGACAGACTTAACTTCATCACTCAGTGACAGACTTTCATGCTTTGGTGCAGTCCAACCAAAAGGGCTGGGAGTAGCTTCCAAATCTGGAAAGAGATTCTTGAACTAATTTACAAATTAAAAGGGGCACTCATCACAAGGAGTACTATTCCGCCTGTGTAATGCAATAAGCCTGTGTTACAAACTGGAGGTGTGGGGTTTGAAAGAAGTTGGCATT
This sequence comes from Siniperca scherzeri, assembly GCA_027580175.1. Lineage (NCBI taxonomy): Eukaryota > Metazoa > Chordata > Actinopteri > Centrarchiformes > Sinipercidae > Siniperca > Siniperca scherzeri. The sequence continues at coordinate 19,344,099 of CM050853.1, forward strand.
AAAGGAGGTAGGAGGGGTCTCATGAAAGACACTGTTGAGTTGCATTATGGGTAATGTAGAATTCAGCGTTTTTGATGCTTGAATAACATACTGAAAGTCAGGATATCTTGACTTTGAATTCAACTTCTGCGGCCTCGATTTTGCCCGTTCTTTTTTAATCTGTCTGTGTGCAACACTAAATTGCTGGAGTGGCCCTTTAACAGCAAGTGTTGTTCCTGTAAAAGCCAAATAGTGTTTATTCCAAATATACACCCTAAAGATTTTACAGTACAAGGAAGGAAATGCAAATGTATTCATTTTTGTTTGTTACAGGCCAAACATTTAATTGCTTTAGATGGAAGGATAAGCAAAAACCTATAGTCAAAGGATTAATGGTCAATGGTCAGTTTGGCCTTCAAAGAAATGTATTTGTAGTAAGAGAGACAATTGAGGGTTGGTGCAATTGCTTTCATCCTGAGGTTAATTGCCACTTATATTGCAGCAAGAGTAACATGGTTACTAGTGAGGGAGAATGTGATTTTATTGTACAGTACTACACTCCAAAACTCCTAGGGAGCTAAATAACATTTTAACATCAATAAATCATTATTTTTGAGACATAAAAGTGTATAAATGTTTTGACAAAATACAATTTAGATTTATATGAAAACAATTCAGTATTTGGAGATATTTCCAAATGTTGATTTGATATAATCCGGGTCCAGTCAAAATTATACAACAAAATAATTTACTAATAATGTCTCAGCTTGACTTATACTGTATGAAAACAAAGGCAAAAAAACACATTCAAAAGTCAGACAGAGATTATCAGTGATTTCACACCTAACCTGCTTGGTTAAATGAAACCTGTGTTTGTCTGGTTAGTTTGGGCTGCTGCAAAAACTGTCAACTTAACACTGGTACAGACCAAACAACAGGGCCGAGGCTGCTTGAAAAGGACCAATTACAGTCAAAAGCAGTTAAAACTGTAGCCAGCTGTGCTTATATACTACTCTGGTTACTTTGGCAGTTCAATAAGTCCATTAAAAAGTAAGGGACGTAGCGATCCCTCAGTAATACCTCCCAGAATACTGCTGTAACCTACAAGACACCTCTCTTTCGTCCTGTCTGTACCTGTTTTATTATTCATAACATGCGGCCGATTTGCAGTCTAATGATAAAGTTGATAAGTGTTATTTTTTTAGAGCTATTTGTGACACCATATAACATAAACAAACACATATGAAGCATTAAAGTGCTACATGACCTGCTGTCAATCACCAGAACTTGATTTCCCCACATGGATCCTGATGATGCACCTGTGATGCAGGAAGACAGTCACCGAAACAATGGTAAATGGACTGTATTTGTATGGTGCCTTTCTAGTTTTCCGACCACTCAAAGCGCTTCACACTACACATCACATTCATGCTGCTGATGGCAGGTGTCAACTGCTCATCAGAACAAAGAAACTGGGATCAAACTGCCGACCTTCCGATTGTTAGGCGACCCGCTCTACCACCAAGCCACAGCCGCCCCCTGTCAGTCTGTATGACTTCATGTTTACTCCTCTTGTTTTGTTAGTAAAAAGTCAGTGTGAACTTGAACCTGACCAGAACTAAAAGGCAACAATGAATAATTTTTCCCGTTATCTGGACCCAATGATTAAAGATTATGAGATCAGGAATTTGTTTCTGAATGTGTAACTGATATAAACTGCATATGTAGTATGTTTAATATCACTTGATTGTACACTCTCAGAATGTAATTGCCACTTAAATGCTGTTGGTGCTGACATACTTGAGCTCCAACGAATAATCCGACGCTTTGGACCCCACAGTAAGGACTCACGTCTTTGACAATAAAATATGGCTGTCATTCTCCAATGAGAATTGAATGTCATGACTTTTCTGTTTCAGGGAGGCGTGAAGCCATACTACTGCTAGACATTAACAAGCCTTCTGTCTGCCTATATGTCCTCACAGTCAAATGAACACATTAGCAAGCATGAACAACACCGCCGATATGACTGGCAGATAGGGCTGGCTTTAAAATCATGTATCGAGCAAACTAATGTGTTGTTACACCTCTAATGATAACCATAAAAAATTACATTTGACATTAGATAAAATATAAAATTTTGTTGCCTATTTTATAGCCTACGATTCAACAGCACCTAAGCCTTCAGACATGACGCAAACATGTAAAATTGCCAATACATTTATGTAATGTAGTGCATGTCTGAAAGAGTCGATGACTCGATGAAAGAGATGTATGTTTTACATTAGTTGCCACAGGTTATGTTTGGTGGGAAACCTGCTGGGGGAAAAAAAAATAATTTCCATATTATTCTTTTACAATAAATAAAAAGATGCCAGAGAATTACAGGGAGGAAGAAGGTTTATGGGACATTTGCACGAACAAATAGAAAGAAATAGAACTGTTAGTGTAACAAATATAAATCATTTTCCTTTAGAAAGGTTCTCCGTAGCACCATGCTCAAATGACGTATGCTATTTGAACGTTCTGTGCATTTAATATGCATAAAATCTTGAATGTCAATTCAAAAGGAATATTAAAAGAACTGTTTAATAACCACTCCGGGGTGTTTGTATTGGTTTGACAGGTTTTTGACAATTTAAATTCTAAACAGATCCACCATCCTGACCAAAGGACCCCTTGAAGAACTGGTTTCTCACCCAGAAACCATTTTTATTTTTACAGCATCACTGAGTTTCACATACAGATAACCATTAATTCCATTGCATGTTATAATGATCCAAGTAAACATGACAGCTCTGCACGGGCAAATAACAGACAACATAATTAGGAGAAACATTGAGAACATGGGAAAATGATATAATCTAGTTGAAATGATGTTGATTTTTCTGTGTTGTCCAACAATTGATGAACATGCAGGAGAGGAAAAAAGAATCATGAGATGAGAGGAGGAGAAAGATGTGGAGGGTAGAGGAAAAGAAGAGCAGAAGGAAGTGGGCAGGCGGGTGGTCTTTAGGGAGATGACCTCAGAATAAAGAGGAGCCAGGGTCTTCCCTCCAAGGTCTGGTAGTGATACGATACCTCTAATTAGACTGCAGACAGAGCACTTTGGAAGTTGATCAGACAGCCCCCATGGCCTTTTGACACAGTCGGGACATTACGCTACAGGCTCAGGACAACACACATAATGGCCTTTCATTATAAATATGATCTCTGAGAAAATGGATATCATGAACTTTGATTGCATAGGCTTAGTTTTGTTAGTATTATACTGTCTATGAGAAACTGAAAGGTGAGACAGGATTCTTCATTGGTACGCAATGATGGAATGTGTTGTTATAATCACTGCTTTTATTATTCTGAGTTTCACTAGAGAGGTTTCTTGTACTATGATCAGTGATTATTCCACAACAAGAAATATTGGAAGGTTTGCTCGTACGAGTGTTCAAAGTTGGATTCACCAAACTCTCTACCTGACCAATCTTGTTGTAAATCGCTCATTTCAGTCTGATAAACCTGTTCATGAGGAGGTGAGTGTTCATGAGGTTTCATCATTAGCAAAACCAATGTCCCTAAAATTGCCATATGAGACTGCCTGCTTTGCTCTGTTTGGGGGCAAGTTTCATTCACAAACATGTTACAAAAGAGTAAAATTTATTTTCACTGCGGAGCTTCAAGTCCTGCTATCCTCATATTAGAGGACCCAAAACAATTAGAAAATAGAAGTGTCATCAGAGCAGTGCCGTACTGTGACAAAAATCAGAATCAGAAATACTTTATTGATCCCCCAGGGGAAACTCTTTTGTTACAGCTACTCACTATCACGTCAATGCACACAGGAATAGAAGTACTAAGCAAATCAAAATATAATACACTATAAAACAGCTAAGATAAATTAAGTACCAAGTGGATGTAAGTATAAAAGCTAAAAGTGTAAGTACAAAAGTGGATTTACAGGTTGATAAGTATGGTACGATATAATACAATGTAATAATATAAGTAATAAGTAATAGTGCAATAATGAGTACTGTCAAGTGTGGCAGATTAACCAGGTGGATATTGCACAGCAGTAAGTATAAATAAATATCTATAAATAGGGAATATTAAACTGAAAACAGAGTATATTGCACAGGAGTAGTAAACAGAGAATATTGCAGTGATGTTAGAGGGAGGAGTTAAAGACTTTGATGGCCACAGGCAGGAATGACTTCCTGTGGCGCTCTGTGGTGCACTTTGGGAGAATGAGTCTTTCGCTGAAGGAACTCCTTTGTTTGACCAGCACGTCATGGAGTGGGTGGGAGACACTGTCCAAGATGGCATCAATGGACCATCTTAGTTGGGACAGTGCAGTCCACACAGAAGTTAATGTAGCCAGTGATGCACTCAGTAAGCCCATCAATGTCCTCTCTATGAGGTTCACAGAGTGCATCCCAGTTTGTATTAACATCTATCAACATTGTCGTATTCATTTGTCATGATTATCTTCATCTTTTTTCATATTATTATTTAATATTTTTGAATCTTTTTATAACTTAGAGGCAACATTTAATCCTTTTAAATCTATTTATCATTTAAAAGTTACTCATTTTCATTTAAAGGATTTATTATTTAACATTGATGTAGATTTGATTTAGATTTGAGTTTTAAAAATGTATCAGCTCTCAGTTGAAAGATTATGCGTTTTCCCCACATAAAGCGCCTAATGAGTTTGGAGACTTCCCCACGCTGTACTCTCTCCATGCTATTTTTAGAATCTTAGCGGACACGGCTATGTAAAGTGTATTTCCTGAGCTTGCGGCACTCTCTCTCCGAACCACAGCACAGGGGTACTTCCTGTTACAGGAAAACACACACAGTCACAGAGGCTGTGTCACAGAGTCACTACAAAAACTCAAGGTAATTATAGCAGTATATTTCTGCATCTTTCTGAATCCAGTGAAAATAGTTTGCTGGCAACACCTTGGTGAGATTACCCGCCTACCGTTAATTCCTTTCTAGGGCTCTGTCTGTTTAGGAGCAGTACAATGCCAAAGGGTTTGCCAGTACATAGTGACAACCAGTTGCTAAATTTAAAATGAATTGAAACTATCGTAAAGCTACTATGGGAGATTAAAAGGATAAAAGTCACCCAAAGCCCATACTCCCTTTAAATAAATAAGCCTAAAATTAAAAAGGTATGTGAAAACAGAGCCAGACCAGTTCTCCAACTATTTATTTATTTATTTTTTAATTTATATTGACATTATAACACTGTACTATTGAGTGAATAAAATCCCATAAAACGTAATAAGCCCTTGGGTGATTAATTTTTCCTTAGAGAAAGCTCACAAAAGCACATAGAGACAAGGTTCTCCAAGAGGACACCGCGGTGCCCCGGGAGATAAGTTTCAGTGCAATCCACACTACGGCAATACAACTGATTTGTCATATATATTTGTCGTATATATGGCACATATACACACACACACACACACACACACCACACCTTAGGGGTAGAGAGCCTGTCTAGGAACCCCTCCCCAGACCGACCAGGTGTTTGGATCCAGTGAAGCCTCATAACTATTAGGAGTCAGTTGGTTAGGGGTTTAAACTCTGATAGGGTTCTTGAAATGGAGTGACCAGGGCAGGTTTGTAGGCTCGCAGGAGCGCTCCCCCACCGGCGGAAGCCCCGTAACAGGTGAGTAAAAAGGTTATCGCCAAGGGTGCACCTTTGGGAGTCTCTCTCTGCGACGTCTGCATCAGGCCAGTGGGTAGAATCACAAGAGGGTCCTTCTCTACCCCTCTCCCCTTCCTGCGTCCGCAAGCCTTAAGGCTCATATGTTGCCTCAAGTCAGGGACGAGGCCAGTGAGCAAGGGCCAGCAGTAGCAACTGGACACCGGAGAGAGAAACTAGTCATCTTTCCCTGAGGGCTAAGGGCCCGCTAGCATAGTCCATTGATCCATGATTGCTACAGGCGGCAGATTAATGAACGTGCTGTCGCCGCCGGGAAAGTCTCAGTTTTTGTTTTGACACTTCTGAGAGCAGCCCGGTTTAAAAAGACAGTAAATTCCTTATCCTGCCACGCAACACAAATCACCTAACAAAACTTTCAGGTTTTGTAACACTAACATGAGAGGCGGTCAAGGGGATGGCGATATTAAACGGGATAATGTTACAGTCTGCAGTAGGTGATGCTACATTGTCAGGTGGGTAGCTGGGGTAATAAGGTAATAATAAGGTTCAAAGACAAAACAAGTGCTTTTTGCTAGTCATAATTATTAGCTTAGGCCTGTGGCATTTTACTAGCGGCTAGCAGACTTTTCCTTTACTCATACCTTAACAAATTACATATTATTTATACTTTTTCTTACTCACCACTGGTTTAAGTCACTGCATCTCCCAAAAGAATACCACGGTTGAATTTCAGTGTTATGTAACGTAACGAGTTGCAGTCAACTCGAGAAATGTTTACTTCAACTGTCTCCGCTCCGTTGCGTCTGTGTGCTCAGCCCCACCCTTGGTGAAACACAGGGAGCAGACAGAGGAGAGAAACTAGTGCGACCGGCATGCCGGCATCGATAAAAGGAATTGATTAGTTCTGAGGCATACGATTCCGAACCGGTTCTGGATTTCCATCCCTAGTTGCCACTGATGGCAACCAAAGGCCAAGAATTGGCATGTTTGCATTCATCTTGTAATTTACATATTAAGCTCAGATTTTCTCCTGTTGCTACTATACTACAAAGTAGACCATTTTTGGAGCATTGTGTTTCCATGCATTGTTTTTCTGCTGTTGACTGTGAAAAGTTGTTTTACATAGCTGAATGGATTACAAAACAAGCTTCCATTTTCAGAGGAAGGAGAGAGAATCAAAAAGGGCATGCTTTGTTGTCACTCAGGCGCATCGCAGGACATTCATATGAAGTGGAAATTAGCTGGATACCTCTTGAGTCTTTGGGGGAAACTTTCTAAGCCTGTTGGATTTGCGTAAAGTGCAACTAAATGTGATCTGATATTGGACTGTTGTGACGTGTGTTGTGCATGTCTTCTGTTGCTGAAGTTGAATTTTTTGTTGAAGAGAGGATACTTGAAGAAATAGTAATGCTACCTGATGTTGTCAGCTTAAACAAATTTTGATGGGCAGTGCCAGGATGTGTTTCGAGGTTCAATTCACAATGAATAGCATCCTTTTACTTCTCCAGTCTTTGGGTACATGCCAATTCCCTTAATTGCATCCACGCTTCCCTCACTTGTGTCTTTTTGCATTTTTGTCCTTGCATTTTAGTCCCTCTCACTGAAGAATTATTACTTCCTGGTTGTATATGTGTATAGGTAAATAACTATATAGTGTTTTATTTATTTTTTGTGTCTAGCATGAAGGGGCTACCTAAATGACCTTAATTGATAACTTGATTGATAACAGTAACCTCTGCCAGCACAGCACATCTGCACATTCAGTCAAACTACAGTGGATTGCTGAACCATGTCTACTGACAGGATGCAGTTTCCTTTAAAACATGATATGACTTAATGGTACAGAAAATTAATGTGACTGCCACATCATGTGGAAAACATGTTTTAGGACTTTGAAGCTAAAGACATGGTTAAGTTCAGTAACTCTTACTTAATTTTCTTATATTTTATATTAGGTTCCAATTGTTTTTAAACACTGGAATCTATAGTATTTTTAATATAGGGTCAAAGCTCTAAACTCAGCAAGTCATTCTCATTCTACCTGTAAGCCACTTTCGGTCTTCAGAGTTAGGACATCAAAGCATGGCCTTGAGAACATTTAAAAAAGGACCATACAAGAGTCTTTTTATGTTTCAGCAATTCCTGTAAAGCATGCCATAGTGTCCTAGGCTGTTTTTTTTATTGGACATTTCTCGCCTTTAAAAGGGAAACAATGGTTTTCATTTCTTTTACTACAGCATGAAACTCAACTTACAGAGACTTGAAACTGTGAGTTTGGTACTCTATCACAGTGAACATTATGTTGTGCCAAAGTATTAAATGAAAATGAATCAGCAACAATTTAAATAATCGATTAATAATTCTAGGTATTTATCAAGAATAAATGTCTCTTTTTTATGTTTTGTATCAATGTAACAGACATAAAAATGAAAAATGGGTTTAGGAGTCTTGGTTGGACGTCACCTTGCTTGTTTGATCCTTTTTCATCAATGTATTACATTCTATAAACTAAAACAATCAACCATTTCAACAACAAATAATCAACAGATTAATTGATAAAGAAAATAACTGAGTTGCAGCCCTACAGAAATGATGTTCGGTCAGATAGATCACGTTCCTCAAAGAGGTTTCAAGACTCAACTTGACTTCCACATAGAATGGAAATGGAATATAAATCAATGGCTGTCTGAAAGGAAAGAAAACATTCAAAAACACCGCAGCATACTTTGGAAAACAGCAGTAATATAAACGTGAGTTTATTACAATAAAGTGACCAATAAAATCCCCAAAAATTAGTATAGTACTTTAAGGTGTCTAGCAAAAGACTAAGCATTTCCAAAAATTGATTCTTTCCATTTTAAACTAATCACATCCTTTTGTTTTACTTATCAGGAGCTCATAAGATATTGGTCTGAAGGGAAAAGCAAGCTGAGCAGATTAAGGTGAAGAAATAGAAATATACCCCCCTCCTCTCCCCGCCACAGTTACGCTGTATATTTGTTAAGCTCTAAGCTGCTCCCAATAACTAAGCAAAGGCTATATGGTTTAAGTTGTGTCTCTGAGACAGTGGAATATGTTGCACATGTTGCCTGCCAATAAGTAGTTGTCAATTCATGATACTTTCTCATCTCATCAATTTTAATACTTATTATACAGTGTTGTTTAGAATAGTTACATAACTAAATAAATAATGCTACACAATAAATAGAAGGCTTCAAATAGACCCCGTGATCCGTATCGGCTGATACTGCTTCCAGAGATCGGTGATCGGCCCCAAAAATCCTGATCGGAGCAACCTTAGATAAGATAAGATATTACAATAAGAGTGTCCTTAAACTGAGACAGTACCAGCCTCAGTGTTTTCCAGTTGAAGCAAGGAAACACTGATGCAGCTAAAGCTTGATTTCATGCATGAGCTAAATTTATACTGCGCCTGGTCTATAAATAGCAGCAGGCCGTTGTCTGGTGAGGCTTCATGCAGCACAGCATGCTTAGCAACTAGGCCCACATCCATCACTCCCTTCTTCAGACACATTCCTAGTCACAGAGAGATGCTACCACTGCCCTCCATCCCTTTGACTACCTTTTTTCTTGTTCCTCAACAGCTCTGCTCAGATTTCTGTACCAGCCTTTTTAAGCTGCTGTTCCAAAGCTGGAGGGACATGTTCCAACAGCCTTAATTAGTGCCACAGAAATCCCCAAAAACCTGTAGTCTGATGTGATGTTGCTGCAGCATGAGGAGGACAACTATAAGTCTTATACACCATCTAGTGGCCAGAGAATGCAATGCTACAAGACAGTACTTAAAGGTTTTTTGCGATTGCCAAGAGACAAAAACTGGTACTTGTGGCACAATTACTGAAACCACTAGCTCATGTAGCCTATCTATTGACCCGGTATGCTAAACCATAAGCACATTCTCTGCTTTATACTCATTTAGCAATTCTAAAACACACTTTGCAAAACACTAAACACAGTTCTCTACATTAGACACATCATTCAAAACTTAAATCCTTGTGTTTCGTTTGGAAGACACTGCCATTCAAATGCCACACACATTTACCGATTAACCAAACCCAGTCCTCACAGGTGAAAACACTTGGCTAATGGCTAATTTGTTCACTTAGAAATAAGAGCTTGAGTACTATAAATAGACCACAGGTTAGAAGACTTGGTTTGTACAACAATGGAGGCAAATGTTGGAGAGAGAGGACAAGGACGAGTAAGACCAACTATTACGGATGAGACACTTTGATTCACCATGTGGGGTTGGTTGGTTGGATCTTAGGGAGGCTGGGCAGAGGGTCCAGCCTAATTTGAGCCACTACACTGTAGCAAGCATTATTCGGACATTTCGAAATGAGAATAGGTAAGTACACCATGCATCTATACATCTATACCATGCCACTGAACTCACAAAACTATTTTTGTTCTCTTCTTTTACTGTAATTAGCATGTGTTGTATGTTACTGTTCATGCAAAAAAAAAATACGTAAAAAACATTCCCCAATAAAACGTTTTATTGTGTGTATATATATATATATATATATATATATATATATACACACACAATGAATTTGCATACATTAAATTTGTTAAATCACATGTATGTGTGAGTACTTTTACAGCAGACTGCTGTGCCCTGCACACTGAAAATAGGAAAGACACAAACTAGTAGTGTTTTCCATTTATCACATCAGTGTGTAGTTTGCGTGTAGAAAGAGCTATTCATTTGATATGTGTGTACAGTTTTGAAGCAAAAATACAATTTTTACAAGAGTTACAATACAATAGTTTAGGATGAAGTGTTTGCTTTTTCCACAAGTTTGTGATGTTTTTCCATGTTGTGTGTGTGCCTGTGGGTTTTGTGTGTTATGTTTTGACAAAATGAGCCATAGTTTCAGAAATTGTGTCTAAGTATTGGTAAAAAACTGTAACTGTGTCCCAATTCCACACTATATTAATTGTAAGCACATTTTCAGTATAGTGTGTTGACATATTGATCAACACACATTGCATCATTTCCTGTGAGTACAACATAATGAAATTAATCGATTTCTTGTGGAATAACTGCAAAAAATAAATATTCTGACAACTGGTACACATACTGTATCCAATTACAACGTAGTATGGAATTGGGAAACTTTGATAGGTCACCCCTTAATACTAGCTTGCTCCTGACCTTTGACCCACTGCAAGGCTAAAACAATACTCCTGCATGTTCTTTTTTTCCCCAATACAAGCAAGTTAAACACACCATAAAAAGGTATTACTCCTGATAATTGTACATATTAGTGTACTGTTGTACATATTCTTTATTATTTTCTTATATTTTTTAATATTCTTTAATATTTTATTGTCAATTTTATATTTTAAATGTATGATTCTTGACCTGCAGTGCTTGCTTTATCTTTCTTTATATTTCTACTATATTTATTGATTTGCACCAAAATACCAAAGCAAATTCCTTAAATTAATTAAAATTCCTTAAGCGTATGTGTAAACCTACATGGCAATAATGCTGATTCTGATAATAATTACAGCACTATGTTAACACTGTATGAGTGATTTTATCACTCTTATCACACCACCCTAGCTTGCTATCCCAACAAAATGAAGACTTTGGAGTGGCCTAGCCAAAGTTCTGACCTGAATCCCATTGAGATGCTGTGGCATGACCTTAAAAAGGCAGTTCATGCTCGAAAACCCTTTAATGTGGCTGCATTAAAACAATTCTGCAAAGATGAGTGGGCCAACATTCCTCCACAGCGCTGTAAAAGACTCATTGCAAGTTATCGCAAACGCTTGATTGCAATTGTTGCTGCTAAGGGTGGCCCAACCAGTTATTAGGTTTAGGGGGCAATCACTATTTCACACAGGGCCATGTAGGTTTGGATGTTGTTTTCCCTTAATAATAACAACCTTCATTTAAAAACTGAATTTTGTGTTTACTTGTGTTATCTTTGACTAACATTTAAATTTGTTTGATGATCTGAAACATTTAAGTGTGACAAACATGTAAAAAAATAAGAAATCAGGAAGGGGGCAAACACTTTTGCACACCACTGTAGTGAAAAGCTTCGAAACTTCATTCATAATGTTGACATTAAAATTCAACATTCAAATGATGCGCACCTTTGCGTGTGTGAGGTCGGGACTCTATAAAATATAGCAAGCTGGTTACATCGCTGTCCCCATCACTCTCTTCTGCTCTCTGTCTGTGTCGTGGATGTATGAAGAGCTGCAGGTCTGTTTTTGTTTGACCGAGGGCGGGGCTGAGCCACAAACACACACACAGTAGAGAGGACAGCGGACAAGATGAAGCGCGGCTCCGGCTGCATTCACAAAAATCCAGCAATGTGGCTCCTTCCTGCAGGGTTGTGCGGAGGTGTGGCCGTTTTAATTTGTGCTTCAGAACATAACCGCCATGAAACAATTAGAAAATAACGTTTTATTTCTCGGAGTCACTGCTTTGTTCTCGCTAACAACTCTCCCTCTCTTCATTCACGATCTCTCTTGTTGGGGGTTGCAACTAGGGCTGTAGTCAACCAAAGAAATGCTTAGTCGACCAAAGTCCTGTCCTGCACAACGATCAGTCGACTAAAAAAAAAAAAAAAGACGCGATGTCTTTTTTGATTGAACATTTATTAAACAATTATATTTGAGCATTTATAAAAACAAAGAAAAACATCAATAATACATAAAACTATAATAATAATACAATTCTTTGAAAATTAGGTTATTTTTTAAACTGCAAAGTGAGGAGTTCTGTCCTAGGTCTATAGTGACCGTCACAATCGTGCACCTGACCACACCACACGCTACAAAAAATATAACTGCTAAAACTGCCAAATAATGAAAAATCCTAACAAAAGCTCTCGATTATACAGGCTGTATATTCTTCTTTACTTTCAAAGCTATGGGTTAACTTTTGTCCAACCGATCTAGGCGTTTTAAAACAAACACAAACAAACCCAAAATAGCCTAAAAAACACTAATAATAATAGGCTGTATAGTAGGAAGGCCTATAGATTTATTTTCGTTTTGTTACATTATATAGGCTATTTTCAAACGCGTCAAGTGTACAAATAAATTGAGTCAAAATCTATTGAGTCAGCATAATAAAGCCGTTAAGGCTACTTACAGATCTGCAGGCCTAGTCCACCTTTTTTATGTTGTGGGCCAAAAACACTAACATGTCCACATTCTTGGGTAAAAGACAGCTCCTCGACTTGTTAACAATAAATCCTGCTTTGGAAAATATGCGCTCTGCAGGAGTGGAGGTTGCAGGGATGCAGAGCAGGCGTTTGGCTGCCCGAGCAAGTCGTGGATATCTCTCCTCATTATTTTTCCACCACGCAAGTGGCCCAGCAGTGTCCACTTTACTTCTGTCCTGAAGATAATCTTTCATTTTGTCGCAAGAGGATCTTTGTGTGCTTGGCTCATCAGGATCATCCTCTGCACCATGTCCACAAAGAAGCATCGCTATCTCCTTCTCTTTTGCCGTTTTCTGTTTTTTTGCCAACGGGTCCTCATCATCCCCTGTCTGCTCTGCGCTGTCTCCCGAGAGGCTTAGCCTTTGTGCTAGTTTTACGAGTTCAGAATAGGCCTCATCCCGTTTCTCATCAATAAGAAAAGGTAGCTGTTTAAAGCGCGGGTCCAGTACTGCAGTTAAAATGTACAGGCTGCTTGTTATCACAACTCGGTCTTTGAGTTTCCATCGACTATCTATTTCCTGCACAAGCTTAAGTTTCAACTTCTTCTTTGTTGGACTATCGTTATCTGTGATGGCAAGATGACATTTTTTTAGATTCTCAAGCATTGGGAAGGCCGCTGACAGGGATGTGTTAGCCTCCTCCGACAACAGCACGGTCAGTGTAATAAAGGGCTTAAGAACGTCTGTGATGTCTTCAGCCATATTCCACTGCTCTGTTGTCATGTCCAAAGTGCTGCTGTCACTCCTCTTAGTGTAATTGGGGTCCGATAAAACGGCGGTGATGGGCCAGCGCTGCTCCAACAGTCGCTCCAACATAAAGCAGGTGGAGTTCCACCGGGTGGCCACATCCTGGATGAGTTCGTGCTCAGGAGCTTTTTGCTGCACCTGTTTCTCTTTGAGACCCGTTTTTGATTTGTGTCCCTTTTTGAAGTGCCCAACAAGACGTCGCGCCGCAGCCACCGTGCGCGACACCGGGTTTTCTTTTAAGGCAGCATTTACGCACAGCTGCAGGGTGTGGCCTGCACACCTAACCAACTCCACGTCTGGCCACTGACCGGATCCCTTCAGTAATTCCACCGAGAGGACCATGTTGGCAGCGTTGTCCGTTACCACTGACACCCGCTTCTCTGGTGGAATGTGGTAAGCGTCCGCGACTTGAGTGAGTCGCGCAGCGACATTTTCTCCTGTGTGCGCTTCATCCATCTGCTTTGTTTCTAACACAACGCTATTCATTTTCCAGTCCGCATCGATAAAATGGGCCGTAACTGTCATGTATGCCTCCATTCTAAGTGAAGACCACAAATCAGTTGTGAGGCCTATAGCCTCAGAGGATTGGAGTAACTGGTTTACATTTACTTTAAGTCCATCAAACCGCGAACTTAGCGCACGCATGACAGTCTCCCGTGCTGGCATAGTATATCTTGGCTCAACGATTTTAAACATGTTCTTAAAGCCCTCTCCTTCCACCGTATTGACTGGTCTCATATCTTGGGCGATGTAATGCACAATCCCCTTAGTGATGTCCTCCTTTCTCTTCGCCGACAGAGGATGGACCAACTCCAGTTGCGTCTGGGTGCTTCCTGACGCCTGTGGCATGGCCTGTGGATGCGCCTAGTACATAACCAATAAAATATATAAACTTTTCGACATTAGACATAGCAAAGCTGTCTGACACATTTATATCTCGCTTACCGCTTTTAGGTGAAAGGTCATATTGGTCGTTGAGCTAAGGTAAGTTAGCTTTAGGCCGCATAGCTTGCACTCCACAGTCTTGTCGTCTTTTTTTGTAAAATGCAGCCAAACAAAAGATTTAGATTTCTTGGACATTTTTTCGACTAAAGTCCAAAACAAGTAGCGTTCTAACTGAATGAATACAGCAAAACTACCTATATTCCTTACTGAGCGCGAAGCAGCAGTGCGGCCAGCCACAGGTGCGGTTCCCGAGTGTTCATGTGGTGCGCTAAACTGTGGCGCTGTTATAAAATTAAAGCATTTAAAGTTTGGTATAAAACATAGGCTAATTATATTTAGAATACAGTAATATATAACTGCTAATAAAGGAGTAAATCAATGAAAATTTCTTTATTGGTAAAAAAAATAATAATTTTTTGCAACTGGTCGACCAATGAGAATGTCAGTCGACCAAAACGGCATCGACCGATTAGTCGACTAAACGACTGAAGTTGACAGCCCTAGTTGCAACTTTGAATCGTGTGCTTATAAACAGCAACCGATAAATCCTACTCATTCTGCCTTTACTTAAAAAAAACAAACACTAACTCATTTAATCCGATGAATCACTTTATTCAAATTAAGGATTTTGATGGAGGATTTTAAATTTTTTTTTTAGGGCGATGACATAAAATATGACGACATCGAAGCTTCATTCGAAAACCTCAACAGAAGCTTTGAATGTAAAAAAAAAAAAAAAAAAAAAAGACATTTGGTACAGCCCTATTTTCTTGGTTGGGGGTTTCTCTTTCTACTGTGGGAGACTTATCTAGCCAAGACCTTTCTAATCAACACAAACCATTTCAGCTAGTAGCTCAGACAAATAAGCCTTTATTACTTAATTGGAGGGACAGGGAATTAAGATTTGAAATATCCCATTACGTTAGTCCTGTAACACAATTTAAATAAACAACCCATTAATTAACCCATTAACCCAGTGTTTTATAGCAAAGGTGCCTGAAACAAAGACCATCTCCGCTAACATCATAAAAATGATTGCATGTTTATGATATAAAACATTCCTCTTCAGTGAAAAAGAGCAGAGGTGCTTCTTCACACAGCAGACCTGTAAATTACTGTCACCATTCCAGACACTGATGTCAGAGTGACAGTGATTCCGGATGTTTGGTCACTGTAGAAGACTGCCGGCAAACTTCTCAGATTTCTTTTACATTCCTTCACTTGATTAATTTAGATTGCCAGACATGTGGTAAGTAACTCTCTTCAGTGTTAAAATACGTCCTTGTTTTCATGAAGTCTTTAATTGTTTTTTTGTTTTGTTTTTTACAAATTCACCCAAATTACAAAAAGAAAAAATGTTTTTCACTTACCTCAAGTGGTACATCTCTTTCCAAAAACAGTGTCCCTGGTACTGTGGACAATTCACAGAACACACTGGGGACAGTTTTTATAGGAACTATTTATTTGGTAAAAAGTAGTTTTAATAGAAACTGTTCACAGTTTGTTCTGTGGATTATCCAGAGTAACAAGGACACTGGAAAGACATGTTCTTGTTAAATATAAAGTAATTCCTCCAGGCTGTGAGCACAACAAACTAAATCCATTCACCTCCATTGCACTGGGGTGGATGTAGAAATCTCAAAGACAGATATCTCAAAACCTGGACCAATAAAACCTCATTTATCCACATACATAGATACCACTAGGGTTTTTGAATTTGGGTGAACTTAGCGGTATCAGATAGCAGGAGTCAAACTAAGTTTTTTACGACATAAACCTATTTTTATGCTGTTATGCGACCTGGCGTACTAAGCCATCTAGCATCTAGCCCAGGGGCTAGATGCAACCTGCCACAGCTGCCCACCAACAACAGCTTGGTGGCGAGTAGACCTCAGCTTCACAGGGACCAGGTATTGAAGCTTGACGAGGAGCTTGTCTGTGGCCTGGGTCATGATCTTTTGCAGATCCCCTCTGCCACTCGTAGCACCATGAGGCATCTGACCTCCCGCCATAAGAAGGTCAAACAGTGGCAGGCCAAGATTTATGAGACTATCGGACAGGTGGACCGGGAAATCATTGCCCTGGAACAAGCGAAATGCACTGCTGAGAGCTTTCTTGAAGAGAAGCTTTTGTATGGCCAACTAATGGGCGAGTGTGAGGTTAAGGACAGTCTGAACACAAGGGTCCTGGCACAAGACCCTGTACTCATAGATCTGAAGAAGGAGGTACAGTTGACTAATAAGATCACAGAACTGCTCCAGAAGTAGATCTGCATCTTGTTGGATAAACTGAGCTCTCTGAAAGACATTCCCACTCAGCTGATAGCAGACTATTGGGACAAAGGTGAGGCCATCAAGCTCACCACCAAATGTATAACTCATGACATCAACTCCCCCAGCTCCCAGCTTGTGAATACAAGCCCAGCTATGTTAGTTATGTCAAGTGGGAGTCCCGCTGCAAGACATAAAGCTGACTGCTGATAATGGTTTATCCTTGCCAGGCTGAAGAATACCCAAGAGCGTCAGCACCGTAACACAGATGGTGCCATGCAGAAAAAGCTCAATGAGATGAGAAAGTTCCAGGAGAGGCTTTGTTCTGAGAGGCAGCCGATCATGGATGAGATTAAAGATCTGACAAATGACACTCAGAAAGTTGCAGGTCAGATCAGGAACTGTGATTCCAAGCTGCATCAGACCACCTACCGCCTCAACATCCTCAACCAGAAATGGCATCTGGACTTCGCCGAACCCTTCAGCTCTGCCAGCATGACATGGAGCCGGTGCAGGCCTGGAGGACAGACTGGCTTCCAATGCTCACGCCCTGAAGGTAGAGCAGAAGTACCACAACCTGCACCAGAGTTTCCTGCCCCTGCATAACACCACTGTGGTCATTCCCAACAAGGCCAGGCTCTGCAGGCACCCGGGCCCCTCTGGCTCTTACTCCTTCCTACAGTAGAGTGCATCACACTTTGCTGCAGCCCTGTGGTCTTTTCCATGTGGAAAATAAAATTTAATAAAGTATATAACTGTGAGCAAAAATAAATTATGAGAGAGAGAGTTGTTTTAATTCATCTAACATAACAGAAGCTGACAGCGATGCAGGTAGATGCCCCCCTCGTGTCCTGGATTGTTGACTACCTGACTGGCAGACCACAGCACATGCGTCAAACTCTTTAATTCCTCCCTCTAAGTGTCAGTCTATATGACCCTAAGTTACTAAACTGTACATTGGATCATTAACATCACTGAAATACTTGAAATAATTGTGCAATATTCTCTGTTTAATACTCCTGTGCAATATACTCTTTATTCCGTTTAATATTCCCTGTTTATTGATATTTATTAATACTTATATTACTGCTGTGCAATATCCACCTTCTAATAATCTGGTTAATCTGCTACACTTAATTTTACAGTACTCATCATTGCACTATTACTTATTACTTATATTATTGCATTGTATTATACCGTACTATACTTAGAAACCTGTAAATGCACTTTTGTACTTTACACTCATTTTAGCTTTTATACTTTATATCCACTTTTGTACTTAATTTATCTTAGCTGTATTATAGTGTATTATATTTTGATTTGCACATCTCTTATTTCTTACTAGAAATAATTGTCTCGTTGCTGACTTATTTTATTCATTTTTTCTATTCTATTAGTACTTCTATTCCTGTGTGCATTGACATGACAGTGAGCAGCTGTAACGAAAGAGTTTCCCCTCAGGGATCAATAAAGTATTTCTGATTCTGATTTAAAGACACAATCACTAAGGTTTGTGCTGCCCCTTTGAACAAAATGACCATTTATTTGCAGGAAATTTCCAGGATGGCTTATTATTACAAAGGAAAGATATAAATACCTCCAATGGAGTCCACCTTGACAACACACTGGACTGGAAGGGCAACAGTGACGTTGTTTAGGTACTTTAATATATGCAGCAAGGTGTTGCAAATCATTTACCAGTCTGTTGTGTTTAGGGTTGGGTTCCGATAGCTGCTTCCATTTTGGCAATGATGGCAATTTGGCAAAATACCAGAATTTGTTAAAGCTGCTGTAGTCAATAATTTTTAATAACAATGTATCAAATGACAATATGAAAACAATGTGGTAATGTGCAACGGGTCTCTGATAGTGATGAGCCTACAGAGAATTGTCACCTGAATCTGCAGCTCTCCTCAGCTTTACAGAGCTTTGTAGTGACTTCCAGCTCATTGTTTATCTGTCCATCCCACAACTTTACTGTTTTGGTTCACTCTCACCGCATCGTTGTCAGCTGCAGCAGGCAGCTGTTTTCAGCAAAAAAGCTCTAAAAACCCACTGTACATGGCCTGCTCAGCACCAAACAGCAGATAGACACAGTTAGAGACTAGCTGGTGAACACAGTGGAGCATTTAACAGCTAAAGAGACAGATATTTTTCTCAGGAGTTGGGAGAGACTAAAAACAGAGCTAAGAGTGAATACTGGACTTGCATTGCCAGGTGGCCAGAAACAAATGAATGATAATGTTGCTCCGTAACCGCTGGATGTATAAATAAGCAACTGTTTGTTCACCATATCAACTTGAAATATGATATGTCAATGTTGTGTTCACAGCTTAATAATGCTGCCCCCAAGTGACCAAAAATCAGTTATTGCAGGTTTAAGCTACAACGCAAACAAATTTCTTAACAAATCTTTTATCTCGGCTCACTCTTTTGACTAATACAAAAGTTTTTGTTGTTGTCTGATTAATGTGCTCTCTGCAAGCCGGTGTCTGTACTCATGCAAAGATTGTTAGTGAAAACGGATTAGAAAGGATTCGGAGTGGGTAAGCGGATGCAAGGGATGGAATCTGTGTGGGCGTGTCGCTTCATGTTACATTCACATTATAAAATAATCAACCAGGAAGGAATGTGTACTTTCAGGAATTTGAATGGCCAATGCAATGCATTAGCGGATGACATCCCATTGCGCTTCATAAAAAAAGTTGGGCCAGGTTCAACTTTTTCCCCATACGATGCTGTGCTTTTTTAACTAGAGCCCACTGCTTTAGCATCCATGCTGTGCTAACACAGCGGTAGTGTTGATCTCAACGCTTTACTGAGCTTTCTACTTTTTAGTTCGTTTTTTAGTTTTTCACTAGTCGCCTCAAGTGTCATTGGTTGGTTTTTGTGACAGATGTGACCTGGCTGCAGTCATAATGCAATTTTCCATAAGGACTAGAAGAAGTTGTAAGAAGTGTTTATCTATCTGTCCCCCTCAAACAGTCACCACAATTGCAAAGCTATAAGTAAGCATCAGTCATTATGAGGTGAGGAGGAACTAAAAGGCAGACTGACCCCAATCTGAATAACTTCCAGCAAGTCTTACCTTTCTTGGCAGGTGTGGGTACCTCTGGAGGTTCCTCAAACTTCAGTGTTTGTACCAGGGCCTCTGGAGTTATCTTAGTGCCAGCAAAGATCCCAGTGGGGAAGGAGCTCTCTGCCAGAGCCTGTGAGGTTTTAGAATATGAGTAAATAAGTACGAGTCTATCAAAGCAACTATCCACCATCATGCTCTAACTCCTCTAAATCGGGTACTGGATATTTTGGTTACATTTACAGTTTTAGATTTGATTCAACTTTTCTCAGTCTTAACATTCCATAAAAAGGAGTGACACTACAAAATAAAGCTCTAATTTTTACGTAGGTAAATAACCGCTACTTCTCGATAATGGAATGCCTCCCTGAAATCACCGTGCCCTTCATAAAATGTCTGAACGTCAGAAAAACACGTGTTTTTCTACTAGATGTATATTTGCGGACACAACCGGCCGGTAAAACATATTGACTAAGGTTACATTCACAGATTTTAAATGAAATTCGGCACTTAACTTTATTCTTGGTTCACTTCTCGTTAACGTAGCTTACATTCATTATCACATGTCAACGTTATTCATTCGAACAGTTCTTATAACAAACCTGTTTAACATTTTTCGAGGCGTCACTCTTCTTGTTTTCCAGAAGTGGAGGACTTATTGTGTGTAGTCCCAAGGCAGGAGGCTTCTCTAAACTCTGAGATAACACAGAGTCGGGGGGCTGTGTGAGAATGCTCGGCCTGTCAAGCTTGACTGCCTCCTGGTGAATCTTCTGACGGACATGTTTTATCTTTCCAACCATGTTAATATAGCCTAGCGAACTTTATAATAACCTCAATCTAGACGTTGCACACAAGCAGTCGTATTGCTGCTCCCCGATGTCGGCAGCGTGTGACGTTATCAAGTCAGCTATACTGCCACCGTAAGTGAATCTGCTTTGCCTTCAAATTTAAATGTCAAATTTCTCACTTTCACCACTTTTGGCTAGTGTTTTACCTATAGCAACCGTCGTGGTTTTCATATATATATATATATATATATATATAAATTCACACGAGAAAAGTCTCCCATCTACGTTGTTTAGTGTCTTTCTTTATTTACTCTTTTTCGGCCCGGCGTGCATGGCATCGTAGCTAGCTACGCTATGCTATGCTATGCTACGCTATGCTATGCTATGCTATGCTATTCAGAGACATAACGTTATGACATTTGGGGTAAAGCGCTTAGCAATTTACTTTAAGCATTTGCTGTCCTACTCATATGCTTAATTTAATTTCAGTTTTGAACTTTGTATTTCCTAAAATACCTGTACAGAACACATCCACATCAAGTTTTAGTCTGAAAGTAAATACCAGAAGTACGTTTCTACTGCAGGTGCCTTGACATTGTTGACATGACAAGCGTGACTGGTGTCCCGGGTTGGTGGATCGGTGGAAAACGGAGCAGGAAATAAGTTCCGCATGCTATGAATCCAACTAATTGCTTTTATTTACTATTTAAAACTTTTACTTTAAAACGTTTAATAACATGATCAAATCAGTGTCAGATATGAAGCTACATTTGCTGCCTTCAGAAAGCAGGATTACTTACTTAAGATAGGCATGTCTGAAAAACTACAGCTGTTTTGCACCTGAATTTAGTCAAAATACACAGTTGTTTAAGTGATATGGTTTGAAAACAATGATGAAATTGATTTCTGTGTTTTGTCCCCCACGTTGGCATAAAGAGGATGAAGCAGATCTATGAGGAGAACAAGGTGACTGAAGTTCTACACAAGAGTCATACAAGAACATCAACCCAATATTTGTGTTGTGTCAGTCAAATGTCATGGCTAGATGTCAGCAAGGACTGCACCCCTTGAATGAATGGTATAGCATTTAATTTGGTCCACGTGGTATGCTGTGTAATCCTTATCCTCAATGGATCGAGGCTTGTACTGTAGAGCCGTCCGTAATTGTCACAAAAAGTTAAATATAAATTTGAGATTCAAATTTAAACATTTGCTATGAATCTGAAATGCAAAGAGAATACAGTACTTAACGTGTAAAGACATTTGAGAGGTTAGATGCATGAGGACAAACAAGTATGGAAGTGTCCGATATTAGATTAGTTAACGCATACCTGCAAACGTTGAGACCCAAGGGTATGATTAGTTATAATAAATGATAGCACATTGTTTCTTGCTCAGTAGATTGTACACTTTTACTCACACTTGTAAGTATTCTTTTCCCTGTGCAGTGTTGCATACATTTTTCCACAACAGGCTAATGCTTATACTTCATCTGGCCCTGAAGCTCATGAACTCAGCCTTAGCTTTCTGGTCATGTAAGCATATATTGATTAACAACTCAGCTCAGTAAGAAGAGCAGTAACCTCAGTGAATATGAAGGATAAAATAGCTGCATCAGTAAGTGAAAATCATATTTATTTGCAGGTAGATGTGGCAAATGAATATGAGGTCTTCTACAATAAAAAACAAGCAAATAAATTGCACAGTACATATGAATGTTTCGGTGTATACAAAAATAGACATATCAAAACACATTTACACAAATGGGTTATATGTGCATACCACAAAAATAACATCAGATGACACAAGACTACTCATGAGTACTAATTTCTGATTTCAGCCGTTACTCTTTAGCTTGATATTTATAAGATAATCCTGTTATTCAAGCAAATCAAGCTTAACTATGATCACTTTTGCCTTATATAAAAGAACGACATGCAGAAGAATGTGATGTTAATGGGAAGAGCAGAAAAGCAGCCACAGGTCAAATCTCTTGAACTGTCTGATCTGACTGGGAACACTGAGAGGTGTCATAATGCCCTTGACCTTCGACCTCCAGTTGCTCCACTGCAGCTGCTCAAAGATGTGGGTGCGATGGGAATTTCAAGTGTAAATGTAAGACAGTGAAAGTGAAGTGTTGCCGAGATGAAGCACACCTTCCCTAAATTAATAAAGATTATGAAAAGAATCCATAATGATGTCACAGTGTCTTGGTTTAGATTTGGAAAGTATCAGATTTGAATTTGGTATACCTACCATTGTTTTTTTTATTAATTTGATTGATTTGGTATGACAAATCTAAAAAGTTTATTTGATCACATAAAAAAAACTGTGACTTCTGTGACTAAAATTCCATTACAATTCCATTCCATTTGTGGTGGGACAACTCGTTTCAAATTCAGTTCTGAAAATAAGTATCAATAATTATATTTAACCTTATGGGGACAAGTACAGATTCTACTGATTCTACTAACTCAGTAGAATTTGTACTTTCATTCCTACACTGGACCCCAATTCCATATTATATACTAAGACTATGAACTGTAAACTATAAACTAATGTACTACAGACAGTGCACATATATCCATTTTGTTCTCAGAGTAAATCAAAGGTGTGTGCCAATGAACCCTATACTGTCAATTTCAATTTTCTTTCCAAAATTTTGGAAGTTACCAGGGCCATGGCACCACCATCCACAATTAATAAAAAAGAAATGGTTCCATTTACTGTCTTTTACCAACAAAGAGTTTTTTCTTGTTGTTGTAGCTCGTTAGTTCGCAGGATATCCCTTAAACCCGTGAACAGATTTCAATGATGGAAACCTGGTGTTCCTTGGTGAACACCAGGAACAACTTGGTGAAGAACAAAAAGGTACATTTAAGTTTCTTTTCTTTTTAGTTAATGGTTGTCTTTGCAATTATATGTGCTGTGTGTTTTGCATATTTTAATATCTACTAACCTAAACAGGTCATTTGACTTCTGAATTGCAAACACTCGCGTTGATGTTCGCTTATCTTTTATATTCATGGTACTTTGTGTATTCTAATTTGTTCTTATGTATATGAATATGAATTTTTTTATTAGTATGTTGTGTTGAATGTTCTGTCTGTCCTGTTTCACTATGAGCTCACCAAGACATGAATTTCTGAAATGATATCTGTGCAGCTTTGGCAGACATATGTGCTCTTTGAGTGCTTATATATCTGTATAATACAGCCTGAGCAATTTATCAGCATGGCTGACATTATCAGCTGATTTTAGCTTATCACAGATATATTAGTATCGGTGTCTAAATTTAAAATGTTAAAATGTCCAGTTGTTCCAGCAGTAGAGCTGAAACAACTGTTTGATTAATTGATTAGTCCATTGACAGAAAAATAATCAGGAAGTATTTTGATCATAAATGAATCTTTTCAATAATTCTTCCAGCAGAAATGCCACATTCTCTAGTTCCAGCTTCTCATTTGGGAGGATCTGATGCTTTTCCTTCTCTCATGTGATAGCTCATTGAGTATCTTTGGGCTTCAGACTGTTGGCTGGACAAAACAAGACATTTGAAGACATCACCTTGGGCTTTTGGAAATATCGATGGACATTTTACTGTTTTCTGACATTCTGTAGGCCAAACAATAGATCGCTTTAAAAAAAAAGAACTTTATCGATAATGAAAATAATGGTTAGTTGCAGTCCTAGTCAGTATTCAGGAAATGGCTACACACCAATAATGTCACATGACTCTCATATTGTTGGAGAAGGTTGAATTGGTTAAATCTGTCCTTGTTTGTTTGCTAATGAAATAAGTCAAAATCTGAAATTGTAGAACTGTGTTTGAAATGTTTATCACTGTATTAGTTCTTGCTGGTAAAAACACTGTATCCCCTTTAAAATGTCCAAACAGGTAACTACTGTTCTATCTGTGTAGCTGGAAGAGAATTGTTTTCAAGTTTTGCATGTTGACCAAAGTGAAAGCTGTGGACTGCAGCGATCAGACAGTGTCCATGAAGTGCTGTTCATTAAAAGAAAATACTAACAGAAAATATACATCCTGATCCAAATACATGGGTGGCACATTCTTCTCCACAACACAATATTTTAGCAGAAACAATATTTGTGCTACAGACACAGTACACCAAACATGAGCAGCAAAGTTCAAGTCAATCACAGGAACAAGTTAGACACACTATAGTGAACAAAACTAAAAACATGCATTACTATTATACAACTGCTGCCTAAGAACCACTAAACATTTGGCGTAGTATTTATTCACATCAAATAAGAATAATATAAAATACTATTTTAGGAACTATAAGTATTTTCTATAGGAAGGAAGGATCCTACTCTCATCACTAAATAGTATGTGTGAGGATGTTCTTTCTAATACCTCTGGTGTATTAGGAAAGTGAAGAAGGTTTATTGCAGTTCTGTGATCCTGATGTGTACGAATAAGGAGGAGGGAGGAATGCTGGTTCCATCTTTGGACAAAAGGTGAATGTGACGATAACCTGAGAACAGAAAACAAAACTAGAACGATTAGGAGAACACGGCCTCTTGACTAAAGAGGCTAAATGCAATCTGGCCTATTTTCACAAGACTACTGTGATACAGAGCACAAAGTCAAACACAGAAATGGAGCCGGTTGCACCAGCTGTTCCTAAGTTGAAACTTATTTCTAACACAAGTGTTTACTAAGTGGAGTTTTACGCATCACTAAATTAAAACGGGTTGCACCACACAAACTATTCTGACGTAGAGATTAGTTGTTACCAAATATTTACACCCACTAACTGTCAGGTGGAATGTTGTGTAGCGAACTGAACTACGGTGATGGACAAAAGTAACGTTAGCATGCTAATATATGATCTGTTTAGCGTGAAGAGGTAATATGGAATATGGTCAACATATCTGACCTGAAACTTGATAAATGCTGTTTAATAATGGTGTAATCTTGAAGATTTTAAATTACATTTCACAAAAATAACACAACATACCTCAAATTACAAAACAATACAAGACTAAATAATTAAATACGTCAGATAGATTAGCTCATTCTAAACTGTATGAATACTACTAACTGTGAAACAGATTTCTCCATGTAAAACTAATCTTTACAAAATATATATCTTCTGCTCCTCTGAAACTGTAATGGTTGGAACTTATGCTAACTTGTGATACTACAGTGACTTCCTTTTTACGTAGTTGATTGCTCTTGATTGGACAGTGCTACAGATGTTCCCTAGTAACCTATTTACACATTCTTAAAGTCTTTACTAGCTCAGACATTTTTAAGTTTTGATGGTGCAACCTGATTTAGTAAGACACTAGTTTAAAACTAGCTAAGAACTTAGGAAGGACTTTACATTCAAATTTAGTATGGATTTATGAAAAGCTGGTGCAATCCAATCCTGGTGCAGACTTCTTCAGGGGCTTTATAGCACAGCACATGTGCAACAAACACTTCAGCTGTTTAGCTGTAGTATAGCCATTTTAATTGGTGAAACCACATATGTAACACAACAAACACTTAAAGCAGCACTAACTTGGGGGCACAATAAGCTGACAAGCAACCTGCTAAACATCACATACTTTTGACATATCACCTCATAAAGTTTACATGGCTAACATGTTAGCAATCAGTTACCTGTTTACACATCCAGCTGCACAGACCAACATTAGCATTCACTAGCTATATAGTTGTGTTTGTGTTCACCTGATTAATGCCAATATTCACTCTCCTTTTAGCTCTGGTTTGGTCTCCACCAACTCCTGAGAAAAATATCTGACCCTTTAGCTGCTAGATGCTCCACTATGTTCAGTTAGAGTTGTTGCTGGAAACAATCAGTAAAGTTGTGGGCCATAAAACCAAAACAATGAGCTGAAAGAGACTAAAAAAACTCTGTAAAGGTAACTGCAGAGTTGGTGATAGTTGTCTGTGGGTTTGTCACTAGGAGTGACACCTTTCACAACACATGGCCATTTGAGCCGTTGGTAATATAAAGAATATTGATTAGTGCAGCTTTAATGTTGTCATGACTTTCACCTAGGGATCCTGTCTCTTTCAAAGAATGTCCCAGGTACAGTATTTTTGGCTCTTTAGGTCTGAGAGCGTGAATATGAAAAACTCTTAGAGGACTGGAGAGACTATGGGTGTCATTTTTTTTTCTCATGATTGATTATTTTGTTTTCTCAACTTAACAAGCCAAAGCATGAAAGTTCATTCTTGACCATGGAAATTAGGGCTGCCCCCTAACAGTCGACTAAACTGTCGATGAGAAGCGTCTTAGTGGACAGGAGCTCTGGACCGCCAGGAGGAGGAGGTTTTCAGGCCCAGTGTGGGGGAACCCAGCAGGGGGATGCTGCCAGGGAGCCGGGCGAGCAGGCCACAGAACCAGGATTAACTACTTCCCAGTGAACACGGTACCGGGACCGAACACAACCTTCGAGACCGGTGGAGGTCATTTGAAGACAGGGAATACAGCGCCGAGGGGATTTATAGCGGCTCCGACCAGGGCTCCGACCAGGACTCTGACTCAGACGAAGACACAGCGTGTTTAGGTGGGGACAGGAGAGGAGTGAGTTTGTAGCGAGTTAATTTGTAAGTAACGTTATACATCATCCACCGTATTGATAAGTCCGCAAGTATTTGTTTTGAACAACAAGACTTCTGTGATGTTATACTGTGTTGAAATAAAATTTAACAAAATGTTCAGTCGCCTTGCTGGTTGTTCCGACATCTCCTTTAGGCAATATTATTAGGAAACACTAACTTTCATTGTTATGTGGATGATTCGATCAAGCCAGATGAAACTAATTAGCTAAATTTCAAGCATGCCCTAAAGGTCCAGTGTGTAACATTTAGGAGGAGCTGTTGGAAGAAATGGAATATAATATTTATAAGTATGTTTTCATTAGTGTATAATCATCTGAAAATAAGAATTGTTGTGTTTTTGTTACCTTAGAATGAGCCGTTTTTTTCTACAGAGGGAGCGGCCCCTTTCACAGAGGCTGCCATGTTGCACTACCATGTTTCTACAGTAGCCTAGAACAGACAAACCAATCACTGACTCTAGATTGGGCCTTACGCGTTTTTTGCGGGTTTCGCGGCCACCGTTTCTCCTACATGCTTGGAACGGGAGGGTGAGGTGAGTGGTATTCAAATGGTTGCTTACTGCAATTTCACTGCTAGATGCCACTAAATCCTACATACTGGTCCTTTATCTAAAGATATAGTTATAGATGGCATTGCCCTGGCCTCCAGCACCACCTTAAGGAACCTCAGAGTTGTCTTTGATCAGGGTATGCCCTTTAACTCCCACATGAAACAAACTTCAGGGACTGCCTTTTTTCACCATTGCAAAAATCAGGCACATCCTAGAAAAACTAGTCCATGCATTTGTTACTTCTTCACTTGATTATTGTAATTCCTTATTATCAGGCTGCCCCAATAAGTCTCTTAAGACTCTAGTTGATCCAGAATGCTGCAGCACGTGTACTGACAAGAATTAGGAAGAGACCATATTTCTCTGCACTGGCTCCCTGTAAAATCCAGAACAGAATTCAAAATCCTTCTCACCTACACAACTCTTAATGGTCAGGCACCATCGAATCTCAAAGAGCTCATAGTACCTTATAACCTCACTAGAACAGTGCACTCCCAGACTGCAGGGTTACTTGTGGGTCCAAAAGTAGAATGGGAGCCAGAGCCTTCAGTTATCAAGCTCCTCTCCTGTTTAATCAGATCCCAGTTTGGATTTGGGAGGCAGACACCATCTCCATATTTAAGAGTAGGTTTAAGACTTTTTCTTTGATAAAGTTTATAGTTAGGGCTGGACAAAACGGGCTCAGTTGATTCCTGAACCATCCCTTAGTTATGTTGTTATAGGCCTAGACTGCCGGGAGACTTTCCATGATGCACCTCTCTCCTCCTCTCCCTCTCCATCTATGCATTCTTATCCCATTAATGCATGTTACTAACTCGACATCTTCTCTCTCCCGTAGTTTTGTGCTTTCTCGTTTCTCTCCTCTCTCCTTCTGTTGCTTTCAGCAGGTATTTCTGGAGCTGCAGAGTCTGGATCTATGATTGCAGGCCGCCTTCTGTTCCTGCTCAACAACCGCTACTAAAATTATTATTATTAGTCTTATTACTATTATTATCATTATTTTTCCTATCATTATTATTACTATTATTATTTTATTAATATTACCACTACCATTACATTATTATTATTTTAATATTCTATGTGGAATTTGCATTGTGCCCCCCCTCCCAACCTCTCTCTCTCTCTCTCTCTGCAGTAGTAGATGGCCGCCCACCCAGAGTGCTTGCCACTGTCACCAAGTGCTTGCTCATGGTGGGATTTGTTGGGTCTCTGTAAATAATATTATAAAGAGTACGGTCTAGACCTGCTGTATAGGAAAAGTGCAATGAGACAACTTCTGTTTTTGAATTAGCGCTATACAAATAAAAGTGAATTGAATATTCAGAATAACGTTAACGCTTTTGCCGTTAGCAACAGGCAGCTTGCTTAGTGCCCCTTGTAAAAGGTATAGTTTAAAGGCTCATTATTACGTTTTTGTATTTCTCTGTAATGTACTGTAGCACAGTTTTAACAATGTTACTTATAGCATTCTTTCTCAGCCCTGGAACTCAAACCATTTTCTGATGCCCCAAAAATATACATTTAAATAATTGAATTACTATTCAATTAAATTTTGTTTATATAGCGCCAATTCACAACAGAAGTTATCTCATTGCACTTTTCCTATAGAGCAGGTCTAGACCGTACTCTTTATAATATTAATAATATAATATAATAAACATTCCACAACTAGTTGATTAATGGCTTGAACTAACGACTACTAATTGAAAATAGTGAGTTTAGTTCTTTAACTGAGAATAAATATACTAACTAACTAGTTGTACATTTTTGATATATTTAAGGAAATTTTAAGTTCTTAAATTAACAGATTATTTGATAGTAAAGGTACTATATAGCGAGACAAATTTGCTAGAAGAAGCTATAAGATGTAACTTAACTCAGGTTTTTCAACCTTACCTTGCTGCATGCAGCTGAGAGGAAGTGTATACTGCCCCACAAAGTCATTTTTCGATGTCTTGTCATAGTCTTCCACTACAAAGCGCACCATGGCCAGCTCAGGAGTGTGGATGGTGAAGCGCAGTGTGTCATACCACACAGGGTTGAACCCTACAGAAAGGACAAATTGTTCAATGTCAGCACTCACGCTGCTCAGAGACAAGTCTTAATTCTGTGTGGAACTAAACCAAATCTGACATATTAAAAGTTACCCATTCATCCGTTCATTCATTCACTCCTTAATTTATTTCTACAGGGGTAAGAGTATGGGCCCACAGCCTCTCCTGTACCATTGTTCTCAATGTATCTGGTCTCCTGCTTGGCCTGGTCCATAGGAACACCATGGATCTCCACTCTGACCAGAGGATCCACTATAGAATCTTCTTTGATGTTTACTTTGGGCAGCTGCTGACCACTGATCACCTTAAACACATAAATAGTGTCCTCAATAAAACAATGATGGTAATAGATAAACTGCAGGGATACATTTTTTCTTACTTTCATTGTGGCTGGTACCTGTATGGTGAGGACGACAGGTTGGTAGCCATCCTGTTTTTGGGGGGTCTCAGGGTCAAATCTTTTCTCGGCCTCACTCATTAAACTGGGCTTTAGGACGTAGCCACAGCTGCCATTCTGCCTAAACAGTCCGTCGTTCAGGTCCATCCCTTCCCCAGCAGTCTGGAAATTCAATGCAACTGAATGAAAAGGAAAAGAAAAAAGATTCACTTTTTTTTCTTTTTTGACTCATGCTATTCTTGCCAATAAATTCAGATTACTGTATTCAGGCACTTTGAGAGAATTAAATGTTATTAAAGCTGCACAGGGCAACTTTGCACACTGCCAACTTAGATTTTAACTTCAATACCATGAACCTATAAAACATGACTTCCCTGCTGTTCTATGTTGTATATCGAACAATACCAAAGGGACACAAAAGATCCACATTACATTATATTAATTTGGCGGATGCTTTTGTCCAAAGCAACTTACAATAAGTGCATTCAAACCACGTAGGAGCAAGAGCTAGATATCATCCGAAACTGGGACTGTATCCCTTTTAAACAAATAACTAAAAGAGATGGCGTTTTTTTTAGAAATAAGTGCTAACAATGGCTGTTAAGATATAGTCTGAAAAGGTGGGGTTTTAGCCTGTGGCGGAAGATGGGCAGTGACATTGCTGTCCTGACTTCAGTGGGGAGTTCATTCCACCACTATGGAGCTAGAAGAGCCTTGACAGGATGAGCAACCACAGCGTCCTCTGAGTGATGGGACAACTAAATGTCCAGAGGTAGAGGACTGCAACGGTTGAGCCAGGGTGAAGGGCTTGGAGGTAGCAAGGAGCAGTTCCCTTCACTGCCCTGTAGGCCCACACCAGAGTTTAGAACTGAATGTGATCAGCAACAGGGAGCAAGTGTAGTGAACAGAGAAGAGGAGTGATGTTGGAAATCTTGGGAAGGTTGTTGTTTTCTGGCTTTAGATTTAAAGAGGGGGTACATTTTATACATTAACAATGAACTAAAAAATTGTCAGTCTGACATTTTGGGAGATGCAGTTGTTTGCTGTAAAACCCAATTTAATGTATTACCTATTTTTGTAAAAGCAAACCTGCCTCTTTAGGTATTGATTTCAGTTGAAAAGAAGAGATCTTTATGCAAACTGTAGCCCAATGCAGCATTAATAGTGAAAACTATATGACAGAAATATAAAGAAAGATAAAGTCAAGTCTGTCTTTCAGGTGCAATCACCGATTTGGCACCCAGCATTCCACATTTCCTGAGGATTGAAATTGGAGGAGTCAGTTCGGAAGCCACTGGGATAAACCCTGGTCAGCTGACGTGAGTTATGGTGCACAAACTCAGCCCCTGAAATGGAGATAATATCAGAAGTATATTAAAGTAAAGAAATAGGGTGTGACTGAAGCTCCTGATACATGTTATTGTGTGTAGAACATAAACACAGCGAAATTTAGTCATTTTCAGACTGAAAATTTGTATTTTTATTAATTGCTTCCCCTTGACACAAAATGTATTAAATTTAAAGCTACTGAAAACAAACTAAATATCTGCTGTCGTTAGAACCAAAATCCCAGACTATAAATATCAAATATCAAAAACCTGTATTAATCAGACCTTAGTATTCACAGCATCTATCATAAGCCATACATTTTAATGTCTAAAGCAGAGAGGAATGATGAGACTGGACTCACCAGCCTCTCTCAGGTGTTTGCGTGCTTTGGACTCTGTGAAAGAGGCTACCTCATAGAACTTGGAGTGGATGCGGGAGTGTTTGAAGCTACTAAAGTGGACGCTTTTGCAGTAAACAACACAGTCTGATAGCTCCTTGGACAGACGCTGCTTTGACCTCTATGGAAATAAGAAGACAAAGGATAAAAAAGGTAAGACACTGATAAATGCATAGGTTAATATATGGAGTATAGCATGTAAAAGTCATCAGCAACTTTCATATGATAATTCTTATTGATATATGCCACTGCTATGGTAATGTTCACCTACATCACATATCACTGATGTTCCACTGACATATACCACCTCTTACATTAAATAAATAAAAAATATATTTTGACATAATGCCTATTGGCATATAGTTAGCATTAATGGTCAAACTGAGGCTGACCTCAGAACCTCAACTTTCAGCAAGCAGCCCAAAACAACATATGTTTGGTTTTTTTAACCATGACCACGATCGCCCCCTAACCTACAGTAAACCAAGAGGTTATTATTGATGGTCCCATAATCTTAACAAAGTAGTAACCCTAACCATGATCTTTGCCTAAACCTAACCAAACCAAATCTTAACCATAGCATTGTCACATCATAAAAAAGTTTTGGAAGGCACAGACAAATGATGTCATCCTGCTGATAGGGCCGTCAGATCAGAAAATGCTTCATGCATGGACCAACAACGTATTTTGTTGTTTAATTTGTTTTATTCAGGGCCATAGTTAGCTTAGCGACCAGTAGTGTTTGTCACATCGGACAGCTGCCTACAGTGTATAATGTTATAGCTTTGGCTACTTTAACTAGTTTAACTTGGTACCTGCCAGTCAAAAGTGGCATCTGTCAGTGAAACACAAGTGGCATGCTGTTTTTATGTGGCACATTCCACTAGTCAAAGTAGCATACCACTAAGAATCGGCGTATGACACTAAAACAAGAGTAGCACACCATTGGTATATGAAAGTGAAAAGTGTTATCTGCCAGTGGAACGTGAGTGGCATACAGTTAGTAAGTGGCATAAACCAGTAGAACCCCAGCAGCATACCAATTATCAACCACAGACACGGACAAGGACATAGCACATAGAATTGGAATATGCCTTTAAAGACATTAGTGGCATACTAGTGGCCACTTTTCCATCTCGGCATCACTCAAAAACAAGCTTATAGTCTCTAATGAGAATGCAGTACAAACTGGCAAACCAGGGCAGAAGCAGGAAGGCAGGTCACAGTAGGCAGCAAGTCACAACACAGGTAACATTATGGGAGCAGGTAATAGGCAGGCAGAAACAGGATACAGAATACAGATACAGGGAGAAATGGCTGGAATACAATGGCATGGCAACTGATTGGAGTAACCACACAGGTACTGTGGGACTAATAGATTAAAGAGGGGTTGGTGTGCAGGGATGAGTAGGGTCACGTGACTGGCAAAGGCCGGAAACTGTATGAGGGCAACTAGTGAACAGGTGTGAAATGACAAGGTCTGGAAAGATCTTTAGGCATGCAAGGGCTAGGGAGAGTGTGTGAGGCAGAAGGGGGGAAAGAGGACAGGGCAAGTGTCATGAAATCATTTTTGTGGCCATTTTCCTGTGGATACCTTTCTACCTCTGGCACTGGAAGATGACTTCCCGATTCTTAATCCTTCCTACAAAACTCTGAATTGTTGACTTTCCATCTGGGGAAACAGCTGTTAATAAGTACAACACCAGACCTATTTGAATTGCTGAACAGATCTGAAATGTGGGCAAAAATTCAGAGGTCTGGAATGAGGATACCAGGTCATAGGATTTCTGTGAGTACTAAGTCAGGCAATGGGGTTTTTCTGTTTTAGACTTAAGATATTTCACCACTCATCAGTTCTAAAGACTGGTAGGAGGAGGCCCAAACACAATGACTCAAAGAGGCATTTAAACCCCTTTGGGTCATTAACACATTGAAGTCATATGAGGCTCATTGAGGTCGACCCATGAACTGGCTCTGCGTTAAAGTCCGCTGACTGTTATTTCAATCACTACCACGTGATAGGGTAAACCCTTGTGATGCAAAAGGAGTCCTGTCATGGGTGGAAGTACCAGGCACATTGAAACCTTGAGACAACCCCCTTTTGAATTGTGTAAGTGATACTCAGTAATGCCAAGCAAAAGCAGGTGTGCCGCCAGAGTAGTTTCCATGATTGTAGAGATCAGAGGTGTGGTGGGCCCAAACAACAGTGAAACCTGCAGAGCACCTCAGCATGCACGCCTGCCTGCTTCCACATGAAAGCTGATCTGGCTGGTCTACCCAGGCATCAGAGTTTCATCCCCCCACCTTCACTCGTCTACCAGACAGCAAGACAGCCATCTCTCCAGACACATAAACCAACAGCAGGGGCATCGCCGAGCTCACTTCCCTGCCAAACTCGCCGCTGGCCTCACCTCTGATGACCGTGTTGACAGGAGTCCCAGTGTGGCGTTTCATGCTTCTCAGATGCTTATCAATATACATGACTCTAAGTGCCTGTTTATTCTTTTATACAGTTTCCTGCACTGGACATGCACATTCAACATCAAATATTATCATTTAAAGCCTTATTCTCTAAAGCCTGTAATATCAGTACAAATCCATTTTACGTGTACAGTACGCATGGCAATCACGGGCTGTAAAAAGTAGTAGCATGAATAGTGTTACATGTTTCCCTGTGATGCAGTGGTATGAACACATAACAGGGCTCAACAATAAGGATTGCCCAGGGCAAGTAAAATGCCACGTTGGGCAAGTAAATCTAGCAACTCACTTTGAGTAAATCTAGCAAAAAGAATTAAACACATGTATTTTTCCGGAACTGATGATGGAAGTAGCTTTCTCTGTTGAGAGTTGCACATACCGATCAGGCACTCACAAGTAGGGATGGGTACTAAAGCACGATATTAAACGGGACCTGGGGCTAAATCATTAAAGACTCCTGCAGCCTCTCCTGCAGTCTGTGTCGGGCTGAGCTAAGCTCCTCTGACACACGTAGCGCAGCGGTCAGCAGATCAGACGGGCCGCGGTGAAGATTACTCGAGCTGACAAGTGCAAGTGTAAGTGCAATAAAACCTCCTCGAATAAAAAGCAATACTTTATCAATACACCTGTTCAACAAGCATAAACATGTCATGTAGAATCAGAAAGCTATATTTTAATCTGCTCTGTCAGCAGTCTCTCATGTTTTACACAAGCATCACGAGCTAGTTCGGCTAATAGCGAATTGTTACAAACAAGCTAAAACGAAGCTGTCTGTATGTAGTCTAACTGTTGATCTTAGTTTGCCCCGACTCTTAAAATTTGGCAAATTATTGTAAACTTCCTGCTGGCTGAGACAAACCAGCCCCTTCCCCCTCTACCAGCAGTAACTTACCTGCAGTGAATCACAGCAGCAGCAGAAGGAGGAGGACAGAGGACAGGAGGAGGGACTGATAGTGACTGATGTTTAGAAAGAATGAAGAACACAGACATCACCCAGTATTTTGATGTCAGGAATATGATTTATTTTACTGACATTTTAGATTTAGTTGAGGTTATATAGTGACTTTGCTGTTGTGAACTTTACTGTTGCTGCTCTAGAAGCATTTAGTTATATTTAAAATATTCAATTCTAATCCTGTTTTCCTTGTTCCTGAATTTATTCTTTTTTTTAAATAATATTTTTTTTAAAAGCTATTATTTAGTATTGAAAAAGAACTGATAAGAGTATCGATAAAGAACCCAACCGATACGAGCATCGATAAGAATAGCAGTATCAATAAAATCCTAACAATATCCATCCCTACTCACGAGAAAATGGCGGCGGGTAAAGACAAAGTATCTGATAATTTATCACTCACAGTTAAGGAGTCCATCTCTATGGAGAAAGAGGGGGGTTGTCATAGGCCTGAAACGATTCCTTGAGTAACTCGATTACTAAAAATCATTGATTCAGATTATTTGCATCGAAGCTTCGTTTAATCCATATAACTATATACAGTGCACTGTTTTGGACGGATGATTATTACTATCACACAGCGCGCTGACTCTGTGTGTGATCAGAGACGGTTCAGAGCGTCTTTGGTGTGATTTGACAGTGCGGATTACAAAGAAGAGGAAGAGAGAAAATAGCGAGGGGTGCAGAGAAGAGACAGAAAGAGTCCACGAAAACTCTGTAAAGTGTAACTATTGTAAAACTGAACTAGCCTATCACAGTAGCACGACGTCTATGCTTCAGCATCTCAGCAGAAAGCATAACGTTACAGTCTGCATCCAGTCCACAGAGCGGACGTGACACAAGGTATACGAAGGCTAGTAAAGAATGTAGGCTACGTTAATTATGGCTATGTGTATGCTACATGGCTAATTAACAACATAAATCAATGTTATGATGTCCCATAACTAGACACCACATTGATTTAAATGTATTTATTTAAGGTAACTAGGTTTTGGCATTTCAGATTTTTTTTTCTTTAAAACCCAGAATGTAATATGGATCTTAAATGCATTAAATGGGTTTAGTTTTGACAGATAATATTATTGTATGCAATTTAAGCAATAGAAATGTAGATTTTTCTAAAAAGGAAATCAATTAGTTGTTTTAAGAGACCTGTCTTATTTTCTCTTTTGCATATTTACTATTGCTTTTTAATAAAGCAAAAGTATTTCTTATCCGATTACTCGATTCATTGATGGAACAATTGGTAGAATACTCGATTACTAAAATAATCGATAGCTGCAGCCCTATGTCATACCATTTTTGATATGCAATAATGTTTAATTAGTTTTTGTTGCTATTTGATAACCGCTAATAAATAATAAAATAATTTTATAGGGGCAAGTAAAAATTTACTTTGGACAAGTAGATTTCTGACCCACTTGCCTGACTGGGCAAGTGAAAAAAAACCTTAACGCTGAACCCTGCATAAGGACAAAGTTAGGTCAAACTAGGTCAGATCTGGAACAAGAGTTTGGGGCCCTGAACAGAACCTGTCGCCCATTGATGTGCCGAACACATCAGTCGAAAGCTGCAGTGCAGTGGACAGTTTCATTTCAACCTCACATGTGATTAAAAATTCACAGAGGATATTACTTTTACAATTTGTTCATATGCAAACACTCTGGTGGCTGTGTGGCCAGTTTGTAATGCCTCAGTGGGCTCTTAACTAGTCACTAAGTGTGAAAATGTCATTCTTTACCTTGGAAACTGTAGTTTGACACACAAAAAAGTCCTCTTACTAGCTTCTTTCCAGAGCTGTAAATCAAATATTGTGGTCAGCAGATAGAGTTTGCTGGGTTGTCATTTACGTTAAAATCCACCACGTTTCGTCACAGCGATCGCCAGGTAAATAGTAGAAATACAGCGTTCATGTTACAAAGTAATCCACCAGGAATGTGTGCTTGCATGTATTTGATTGGCAAAGTCTTGCCAGATGATGTGTTGCCAGATGATGTGTTGCCAGATGATGTGTTGCATTTCAGTAAAAGTTGAGCCAGGTTCAACTTTTTTGCTAGATAACCCTGTGGTTTTTTGCCAGAGCGCCCTGCATTGGCCCCCCCACTGTGCTGCCGGGCTGGCTGCGTTTTCTTTTTCCATGCAGGGCTGAATGCGGTTTGAATGCCGCGTAACAATTGCGCAAACTCCATCTGCTGATGAAGACAGCAAGATACGATAGAGAGCTCTGGAAAAAGCTTGCAAGTGGTAAGTGGAGTTAATATTTCTTTGTCAAATTATATTAAATTTGATGGGGGAAAAAAAATCAGCAAATTAAGGGCCTGGTGCAAATTTTATTTGTAATGATGCAATGACACTGTCACTGAAGGACCTCTAGAACCTCACTAATGAATCAACTCCAATATATTTCATTTTACAATAAATCAGGGACAAATAAAAGACAAAACAGTCAATTATTCCACTAACAAATATGCTAGTTGCATGCAACAGAAAGCTCCAAAATCTCACGTTTTGCCTCTGTAGGTGGCCCATTCCTGAAGTTTTGAAAGTTTTAACAGCACACACCACCAACAATTTAGGGGACAATCAATGAGAGCTTTTGTTATATCCAAAGGCAAAGGAATGCCACTCAAATGATGGCAAATGGAAAAGTGAAAAGAGAGCCAATTGGAATATCAAAATTGGAAAAAAAAAAAGAAGCCTCCCTTTTAATTTCTCTTTTAAGTTGTGCTGATACAGTAGTAAATTAGCTTTTTAATTTGCCTTTTAAAAACTGCAGTATCAAACATTATATTACATTTAATGATCATTTCCATTTAAAATGGCAACATTTCAAGTGATTCATTTTAACGTATTCAGAAATGTAGCCAAAAAGGCTACACTGGATATTACATTCTAGCCCTATTTAGAGGCTCTACGCTTCAGTATTTACCAACAGAGGTGATTACTGACTGCAATTAGTGCTGCTCAGAGTGTCAAGTATCCCATTTTAGAGACTGTACAACGTCCACCTTACCAAACTTAGCCTAGTTTGACCTAGCCTAGCATGGCATGGGTTGGAATGGGAGGACAGCAACCATGAGATACTCTTGTCCTTCCTTTTTCTGTATCTGTCTTGTCTCTTGAACATTTGACATGTATAGTGGTGGAAGATGTGTATTTCCTTTAGTTATGTAAGAGTTGATGTGTATATCTTTTAATTCAGTAAGAGCTGATAAATATTTAAGTCCTGTGTCTGTCCTGTGTTTAAGTATCCCTTAAAAGAGCTTTAGTTCAATTAAGTTCACTTCAGATCTGGATGGCTGGGGTAGAAGACACCAGTGTCACGGGTGGTAGCACAGTGTTGAAGCCTCATTCTCTCTTTCTTACCTGTCCCTGCCTGTCTCTGTGTCTTTCTCTGCTATCACAATGTAAACAGATCACTTTATCAAACACCCAGTGTCTGCTGCCTGCCCTTCAGTCCTCTGTATTTTTCATGAGGGATGACAGAATTTTTTTTCTGGGCATCTCTGAGAGGCTTACTACAAAACAAAATGTCACAAAATGTGACAACAAACACACACCTGAGGAGAAATATATCAGAATTCTTTGTCGTTTAGTTTAGTCTAGTGTGAAGTTGCGCTGTGCTGTAAAACAAAGTCAGGAAGTGTATCTTTACATGCGTACTGTATGTTAGAACAAAACAAAAGTAATGGCAGATGGTTGTGTATTGATGTGCAGTTAAATGAAAGCAGCAGAATCAGATTAAAAGAGCTTGTGTAGTTTCCATGGAAAGCTTGAGCATGACAGTTAAAAGACCCTGACTGAGCACATGACTCTAACTCTAACTGCACAGGCTGAACTTTTACTGTGGTTGTTTTTTCCATATACAGTACAAAAGGAATATATCGTGAAATGAAGTGCAGATAAGCACATTACAATCGTGACAAATAATCATGATCAACACAACATGCAAATAATGTTAGAGTTTTAAGATTCTAGAGTGTGGAAACTGTATCACAGTATTTCTCTTTCACTGTGTGACTATGGTCCCATTTACACACAGGTTTAGAGCATTATAGGCAAGAACAACTTGTCCAAAATGCAGCTGCCAGAGTTCCAAAAAAGACAACAAAACAATGAACATATTACAGTTTCTTTATGTCTTATCCTATTTTACGTATTTATGCAGTTTGTACAGCACTCAGAATTTGCCAGTGTGCATGAAATGTGCTATAGAAATACATCACCTTGCCCCAGAAAATGTTCAGACAACACAGAAACTAGGGAACACCACAGATATTAAAGAACCATTGCACTGGTTTTGCATATATTTGACTTCATTACTGATAATTCTTCAAAGCGTGCTGTAGCATTTTTGGATATGTTTTCCTATCTGCCAGACAGACACTGGCTCAATGGCTCAAATAATATTCAGAGACATATGCAAAAACACTAGTATAAAGATACAGTTTAAACTTAACACAGTTCACATTTGAGCTCCACACATTGGCTGGCTGAGATGACATTTTTGGATTTTGTTCCACTGTTGGGCAAAATCAGGGAGTGCATCTTTAATTACACTATATTGAGTGTAGTATACTGTATCAGTATATGTATAGTTATTTTAATCTAAGAGAAGTTTATCTATGCTTTTTCTGGTAGAATAATCTGGTTGCGATTCATTTTACTGTATTTTAAGTAAAGTGTGAAAGAAATGTATTAAATTATTAGAGTAACTCAACACTAAATCCACTTATTTAGTAAATGATGTACAGTAACTTTCAAATATTATCAAATGATTTTGGTTCCAGTCTATTGTGTTCATTGCAACAGCAGTTCTTTGCCGTCTTCCAGAGAAAATCAAGTCATTCTCTCCTCTAGACCATAAGAATCTGTGGCATTGTCTGTTACTCCATCCACGCCAAGTGCATTCAACATTCATGCAACTGCTCTGCTCTGCTCTTCAATATTCTGCTTCTCATTTATGCAGGTACATACATTCACACTGGGAACTACCCAGTATAACCATATATATTCTATTCTACTGGAGGCCACCGAAAAGTGCCACTGGAGCAACAACTCCCACAGTTGTTGTAAATCTATAATCTGGACTGAACAGAGAAAGGACATTCTACTGTAACTACCAGTGGCTCCGCCAGGCCATTTTACCAGGGCTTAAGCCCCCAACGTAACCCCAAATGTAATTTTAAGCCTATGTGAAGCTTGACAAAAAACAATGTGTGTGAATGTGCAGCGCATGGCGGAGCAGCGCTGAATTCACACACACACACACACACACACACAAAAGCAAAGATGAGCTACAGACTGAGCCAGCAGCAGCAGGTGAGTCAGAAGAATCAGGCGTGGAAACTGGTAACAGCTATCTGGTGTTACTTTGTAGGCCTAATACTTTGTGTTTGTGCAATTTTGATGAGCTAAAATCCTAATGCTACTCATGCCTGTACACTGGAACGGATCCAAAGTCCTGCCCCCCTTAGTTACTGTTGCTAGGTTGAAAAACTTGACAAAAAGAAACACAGCAACAAATCAGCAGTCTGTCTAAAAAGCTGCTCTGTTTCAACACTGTTAGTCTGATAAAACTTATGTGCAGGCTGAAATTCAACTTTACTAACCCTCACCAGTGGTGAGTGAGAAAAAGTATAAATAATACATGTTCTTTGAAAAGTCTGCTTGCCGCTGGGCTAATTTATGTAATGTAAAATGCCATAGGCTTAAGCTAATAACATTAGCATGTTGGATATGGGGAGAAAACGTGAATAGTAAGAGACAATTGTTTTGTCTGTGAATCTTGTGAGTTATTATTGAGCCGAATTTTGTACTTTTGTTAAATGTTGATGATGTTAAGCCATGTTTTATGTGTGTTAGTGGAGTCAATTTAAAGTAAGCTTTACTGCCCTTTACGGGTTAGCTATCTCTCAGGTGTTGCCTGCCTGCTAACTGGGTTTCCTCAAAGTAGCAGCAAATTCTAATAGAGACAGATCAATTAAGTTCCGTTGACAATCACATCGGAGGGGAAAATCTGGTTTTCTTTTCAATCCAGACGAGCCTTACACATAGGCTAACATTACTAACAAGCTAACAGGAAAGGGGAAAGTTAACCGAGGTTCTGCCAGGTACCAAGCTTTCTCAACTGTATCCCTGGGCTCGACATTAACTTTTTGGATAAGTAAATTTACCTTTCACTTGTCCAGGCACAAAAGTCACTTGTCCAGGTATAAATGACAATAATTTACTTTTTTCATTTTGTTTGCAAATGCAGAATTCAGACGAACAAACAGCTGAAAGCACCCAAACAGTGTGAACATAAAAATTATAAAATTTATGATGAAAATTAAGATGTAGTTTGAATGTAAACAAGGTGCCAGAGTGCATAAAAAAAGCATCAAAATAGAGCTTGTTTATGAAAAAAAATTTCCTAAGCCCCGAATGTCCACAAATCCTGGAAACACCCCTGGTAACTACCAGCTGTAATTCATTACATTATTAACAAAATGCATTTAATCAAAAGGAGTGCCTTTATTTTGGGCTAGTCAGCTTTATCTATTAAGAGTTCCATTCATACATTGAAATCCACTTCCTGATTTGCCTCAGTGTTGCATCATCAGCCTAAAAACAACTAAAATAGAAGATCCTGATTCTATATCAGGCTGGCTCATCAGACTGATTATAATAGGCTGTCTGGGTTTGAGGCCAAAACGTTTTACCTCTGCGTTAAACAACCTGACCCTACCTTAACCCTGCGACGGACACTCTCACGGTGAAGGTTATCTTCGTCGATTTCAGCCACATCGTCTTCATCACTGACCTCTCCGGTCAGAGAGTCTTCCACCATCCCATTGAAACTCTCCTCCAGACCGCCGATTTTCTTCGCCTTCAGCAGAATCTTCCCCTTAAGATCCTGACAGGAAAGTCAAACAAAACCCCAGGGTCATCCCTCACATCCAGTTTCATTTTCAAATAATTTGTGTGTGAAATAATGGTCAGACAGTAGTTGTGGGAGTTGTTAAAACTCTTAAGACGGCCATACCAAATGGCTATTGGTCTGAACGCATCATATAGACAGAAGCGAATATGACAAAAAAATGTCTTTTCTGGTGTACCCTGAAACGCTGACACACATGCGATGATGCACGTCAACACACTGCTGGTGTGTGGGCTTACATGAAAAACTACAGGCATGGGTGTCTGACGTGCCTCCACATTGTCTGTGAATGTTAGAAATGCCATCTGAAACTTTGCCCAGCAGTACACAAAAAATCTGATAGCGGGGTGTCCAGCTCCTGAAATCCCCATATTGGGCGTTCAGACCAAATACAGCTGTGTGTTGGTGAGGGCATGTTGCTTCAGGTACCGGTGGTGACACAAGCCAAAAATGACCCATGAAATATAATTCCATATGTTGTAAGGGTTATCAGACACAAAAGACACTGCACAATTGTTTATAATGCCATGAGACAGGATTTTACAAAGGAAACAACACAGCAACTATCATTTTAATCTCTGTTGCAAAGATCGAGAGGTAAACAGTAGATACTGGTACAGGATTCGTGTTAACGAGGTAACCTACCAGGAAGAACCTTGCTGGATGACCTTGCATTGAATTGCAGCGCAGCAAAAGCTAAGCCAAGTTCAACTTTTTTTGTCAGAAGTCCCCGCCACAGAAATGAATGAATGGGCTGCATTTTTTCATGCAGTGCTGTCTGTCTGAACACAGCCTTAAACAGTTTTTTATGTGGATTTATGAAAGACTTTTTCAGTAGTATAGAGCCAGCAAGTACCATATAGAGTGGGGTAGGATTGGAGCAACAGACTGCTCTGCTCACCTCAGGAGACGGCAGCCCAATGGGGGCCTTGCTGTCCAATGTGCTTTTCAGCAACTTGTCACCAAGGATGTGGTTGAGGTGTTGGGCCATGACTTTCTGCTGCTCAATACTGCAGTGGTTCTCAATGGACAGGATGACTGGATATTCCGATACCTGGATGGGGGAAGAGGAAGAGGCAGAGGGACTGAAGGAGTGAGTGAGTTTGTAATTTAACACTGGAGAGCATGATCATAGGGGAAAGCTAATACACCTGCTGCCATACACCTGTGGGTTGTGCCTGGCTGGCTGAAAGACCAGCAGATGGATAGACAAGGGGTCATGAGGCCACAATCTTCAGTTTCGGACAGTTGCTTGTACACAGCAGGCTTTGACATGCACGTGAACCTGGCAGCTGTTCACTTTGGCATGAGGCTGGCAGTCCTGGCTAGCTCATTTTATAGGGCTTTCAGATTATGTATTGGATATCATTGCACAGTGTATTCCCTCTTATAAATTTACAATGAGATGCAGAGCGATTTGTTGATACAGCTTTACAGGACAATGAAAGCAAAAACAATTGCAATGCCAGCATGAGGGAATTGCAAAACATGCTTGGTCTACTTGAAAAGCCACATTCAGACCAGTGTGATCATCTTTCCAATCAGGCTGTGAGTGTATGACTTGTGCAACATAAAAAAAAATCAAGACTATTGTCCCAAACACAACTGTCTTCAGAAAGAAGAATTACTTGGCCAATTTTGTTTAACACATAATCAACTGGAAGGACAGGTACATCAGAAAGCCACCATACTCAAGAAAGAACACAATAATTCTACTTATTACTCAAAGTTTACGACTTGATGTTTTGCTCCAGCAAGGATTGATTAAAATAGATCTGACCTAACCAATACATGTTTGGATTGAAAGATTGTCTTCTAATAAATGTTCTAGTTTCAAGCTATGGACAAAAACAAGAACTTTGGACAAGATCGGCAACTTCTTGCAGATAGAAGTTTCAAGCTGACAAGGATCACAAGAAAAAGGGCCTGACCTGAACAAGATCTTTGTACTGAGAAAATCTCCTCAGGAGTAATGTTCTGGTTGCAAGCTCTGGACAATGTGTGGGGTCCTTTTTTTTATGTTTGAATCAAACATACTTTGCATACACTTCTAGACTGGCAGTAATTAACAAAGTGAAACAACCAGAAATGTGATGCTAC
This sequence comes from Siniperca scherzeri, assembly GCA_027580175.1. Classification (NCBI taxonomy): domain Eukaryota; kingdom Metazoa; phylum Chordata; class Actinopteri; order Centrarchiformes; family Sinipercidae; genus Siniperca; species Siniperca scherzeri. The sequence goes on from CM050853.1 coordinate 19,388,586, forward strand.
CTTAAATGCATAGTTGCCCACTGCATTGACCACATCCTTGAAGAGTATCTTGGAGGTGAAAGTGTGTCCATGATAGACGATGGGCTCTCCATTGGCACCATCCCAGCAGTCTACTTCCACACACCGGCAGCCACGACTCAGAGCTCTGACCAGCAAAGACAAATTCAACCTTTCATTCATTAATTTTTTATTCAGGATCACAGGAGGGTAGAACATACACTAGCCATAAGTTAATGTCTTTTGTTAATGCCATTATCCGATTGATGTTTGCATTAATAAATTTGATGAAATAGAATTAATCACAGAATCAGAATTTGACGTCAGGAATCCCACTTTGTTTTATTAATGAATATTGTAAAACTGATGAATGATGGAAGGATAATGAAGGTCAAAGTCACAGTAAATCTCATTACCCCTGAGAGGCTCAATGGAGCATAGTAGAGAACACATTAGGTAAGGGATTTCTGCTGAGGAAAACCCCGAAATCTATAAAATGGCTCTGAAGTGGATTTGGACAGAATCATCTTCTAAATTACTTTGAATATGACAAGAAAAATGGTGATAGTTGCAGTGGCGGTCCTAAATGTGTTGGTGCCCTAGGCAAACTCTAGTTTTCGTTTAATCAATTATAAGCATCTTTTTTTTTTCTATGATTTCCAAGCAGATTTATGGATGTTCATGTGCATTGGACACCAAAGACACCACTATCCCCGTAAAGTCGTGCTGACTCCAGGACTGTGTGTATCATGTCTGTGTGGTCAGGTTTGACTAAGTTATGACTCTGAGAAGAAGGGGTACGAGGGCAGCACCAAGTGATTTTTTTCCCCTTATTGGTGCACCCTCACTCATTGGCGCCCTAGGCAATTGCCTATGTCACCCATACCACAAATCGGCACTGGATAGTTGATTTGACAGATTTGACATTAGGTTCAGAACTACAGTATCTCCTTGTTTTACCACTGGTTGGTTTTAAAGGTTTTATGTTTGATCGTTTGGTCTCAGTCACACCAGCATCAATAAAAAGCAAAATAGCTTAGTGGCTCACCAACGAGCAAGTAGTCTTCCAGCACACTTATTTCGAAAGGCTGTACAAATGAATTTTGCTGTGCCCCATTTTGCTTAGTTAGTGGGCACTTATTCCATTAATTTGAACATCACAAAAACATTTCCAGCAGAGCCACATGATCATACCTGATTAAGCTTAGAAAGTTAACCCAGCAGAATTACCTGATGTATCCCTCCACACTGCTCTGTCCTCGGAGCTGGTCCTCCATCAGGTAGGTGTTGTGGGAGGAGGAGATGAAGTAATGGCACAACGGCTGGCTCATGTCCTGGAAGACTCCCCGCCGCTGTGGATTGAAGATGGAGCCCTCAGCTGAACCAAGGTACATCAAGAAGCCATCAAATGTCATGGCATTCAGCAGCTTGGCTGGAAATACAGCAGCATCATGTCAGAACCTTATCACATAGTGTTGGAATCCAACCTTTAATGGTACATTATTCAGTACCAAGAGACACTAGTTAGGACTTCACAATAATCTTTATCTTCCAATGGTCTCATAGCATCAGACAAACACGAAGATACAGTATATTCTTCACAGTCCATATACCTGTGTCAGAGGGCTCATAGCGCTCAATGAGCTGCTTGGCATGCTGCTGGATGTCATCCCCGTCCAACTGCTCCTCTCTCAGGAAGTCCTCCAAGTCGCTTTGAGATAACTTCTGGCCATCAACTGAGTACTCCTGGAAAACCCTCAGTACATCCTCCCGCTGGGTCAACATCTTGTAGAAGAGCACAAACTCGTCATCCTCCAGTGTACCCGACTGGGACTTATCAGCCATCTGAGAGAAGAGAAAGGAACACGCTGTACCTCTGTGGATAGATGCATCAAAACCCCAGAGGTCTTACAGCAGCCTCAAGCTGGTCTCAGGAAAATGGCCATAGAAACCAAACACTATTGAATGCTTAAAGGTCCAGTGTGTAACATTTAGGAGGAGCTGTTGGCAGAAATGAAATGTAATATTTATAAGTGTGTTTTCATTAGTGTAGAATCACCTCAAAATAAGAATCGTTGTGTTTTTATTACCTCAGAATAAGCCCTTTATCTCTACAGAGGGAGCGGGTCCCCTTCCACGGAGGTCACCATATTGCACCGCCATGTTTTTACAGTAGCCCAGAACGGACAAACCAAACACTGGCTCTAGACAGGGCCACTGGCGTTTTTCGCAAGTGAGGCGAGCGGTATTCAAATGGTTGCAAACTGCAATTTCATTACTAGATGGCACTAAATCCTACACACTGGACCTTTAAATCACAAGAATGACCATAGTTTGTGTTTAGCTCAAAGGCTCTCACTGTGAAGAGACGATAAGCGTGATGCTCGTTCATGTCCACATTCATCATCTTCAGTAAATCTCGCACTTCCTTGAAGTTCATCCTGCCATCGTTGTTCTTGTCTGCCTTCTTGAACCAGTCACCAATCCATCTGGGTACGCCACTTAAGGAAAGTGTCACATTCAATAGATGAAACACTCAACTACACCGCACAATAAACTTTACAGCAAGTGCTGTTTACTCACTTCTCAAACTGGCAAATTTCAATGTGTACAACAGTAAAGCTGTGACTGTATCATGAATCCAAAGGCTCATTTGCCAGGAAGATGCCCTGGGAACCATTTGTTGTTGATGTTTATGGTTCCCATAGGATCAATTCTTCGTTCTTGACAATTGAATAACCCCCTTGGGTCAGACTGTGAATTTTGGCATAAGATATTGAATGCTCTACACACCCATCCACCACCCTGACCTCCACACCATTACTTTCCACCTTACTACATAGAGGACACACTACTTCCTATATTGGCACTGAACATCGGCACTGGATGTAAATCATGACATGGAGAATCTTCCAATATGGACATAACTCCGAGGATACTGGGGTATCAATAATGGGCAGATGGCTATGATGTGCGGAGACATTCATGCTACCATGGAAATAAAATCTTTGATTGTAATGATCCCATGGTCTCAACAATGCAGCTTTTATTGACTACTTGATGGGCTTTAGTCTCTTTGTACTTTGTATCATTTTGCATTTTCATGAACACAACTCCAACCAAAGAGAAAGAAAACAATCAGTGAAAATGTTTGGTTGGACTGCAAACAAGCAAACACTTTGAAGGCATTGTTGGCATATGACTGAAAACGATACTGGTCTAGTTTCTCTCGCTCCCCCATGTTCTCCAGGTTCTCAATCAGCTTCCTCATGCCTCTGATCCAGGACTGTGCTTCCTCGGCTGACTCAGCCACCAGGTCCAGGTTGCCCCTGCGACCACGGAAGACCAGCGTGAAGCATCGGTCTGCTGGGAACTCATCAGCAATGCTGAGCAGCACCTCAGACTGATGGCCCTCTCGTATTGCCTCCACATCACTCACTGAAACTGGGCACAAAGACCAGCACAGGATGGAAAACTGAGTAAAATGCAAGTTATGTCATACACAGTAAAAAAACAATCAGTGATGATCAGTGATCAAAAAGTTAGGTGAACTACTGTATGATCTCCATGTGGTGATCATCACAAGATAAACACCAATAAAATAAGCAAAAACTCAATTACATTGCTCTGAGGAAGGCTGCGATAATCAGCTTCTATGAAAAGAAAAATGGTCAAAATGCAAAAAAAGAAAATTGGGGAAACTGAGTTCTGATGAGTTTATCCGACACTGTATTCCACCATAATGAATGTGGTGATGATCTTGTGTAATCAGCATCACCATTTATGTTATCATAATCATTATGTTGGGCTCAATGTCCGACCAGAGAGGTCCATCACATCAGTAAATCATGTGCTCTTACATGTGGAGTGGGCGTTGCCAGCTTTCTTGGACTTATACCAGATGGTCATGCAGTCGTCCTGCAATTTAAAGTATCGCTGCTTCTTCCAGGTACGAGACTTGATTTTCCTCATTACCGTCCCCACCAGCATGGACTGGAGGTTGTCATCCCCCCGGATGCCTGAAAAGAGAAGGATAGAGTTATACATAAGAAATATAGTGTGATTAGATGGTACTTTCACTCAAAAGTATGGAAATTCAAATGTAAACATCCCATTTGTAATTTCATTTCCAAGTTTAGGTTGCACATTGTCTGCCAATTTGAACATAAAAAGTCAATTTCACATGCAATGCAGAACGCTGAAAATTATTGTCAGTTCATTTTTCGTTCTAATTTTCAATTCGCCAGTAATTATGCCATTTCAAACATGAAAGTTATGTTTTTTACATTTAAATTATGTCATATGTCATGTACACAAAAAATAGAAAATTTTATTTTAATTTGATTAAATCACTATATCTTACTATTGCAGCCCTGGACTTCCATAAAAAAGCATATACTCATATGTGTGTAATATGAAAATAAGTCTACTTTACCAAGGCAGCTCTCTGGGTCTTAGATATGCAAGATACTATAATTAGTAAAGCTCATTCAAGCTGTGAAATATTCTTTGAGCCAATATTTAATATCTTAATTTGTATCTTTTGTATGTCCAAGTTTGTTGAAAATCCTCCCACAACACTCTAGAGTAATGTCTCTGCTTAGAGGTGGACAACTATGACTAGACTAGATTTAAGTTTTAACAAACTGTTCAGTATCAGTCAGATATTATTCTGACATTAGCACAAACGTACATCCACATAGAGAGAAAGTTTCAAACCAATTAGCTATTCTACACCAATTCAGTTAACTACTGGAGAATTTATTCGTATTGTCCTTAGTTTAATATTTTGCAAAGTAAACCACAATCCCACCGCAGGAGACAGAAACAGACTTACGGAGGCCACTCCCTGTGGAAGCCATTCGTCGTTGTCTCACACTTCTGCCATCTAAAGAAAAGGGAACAGGGAATGCCATACTTTAAGAACAGTTATTATGTTTTTACTTGTGGACTTTTTAGTTATTCAGTTTACAGTTCCAAGCCAGAGACATTTAGACGTGATGGTGTTTTCGTCAGCAAAACAAATTATTTATTTGTTAACCTCAAAACTTTGGTCTTTCGATTTCGTAATTTTTGAATCTTTTAGATCAAATCTTTATCTTTAGTTTTTATGGGCTGATAAACCTTTGTTTTCTGCAGGCTTTCATTCCTAACACTCCCTTTCGACAGTCCACAATTTCAAAAGCTGTATAAAGCTACTGTATCCATTGCAGGGCTTTAACTACTATTTAACACTATACGGTGTTAAAAATTAAATTAATTACATACATTTTTTTAAACATTATATTGCCACCCAAATATCAGACAACAAATTCCCTTAATAATAATATAATAATAATAATAATAATAATAATAATAATAAATGATTTTGTACGGATTCTGAATTAATTTTTGAGATTAAGGAATACACCTGTCTGGTCCTACTTTGGCAGCTGGATGCTCTGAAACTTTGCTACTCAGCTTTAATGACTTTTTACTGTAACGATGGGGGGAAGCCTGAAAGAGCCCTAGACATAGTCAGTAATAGTTTTCAATGATTAATTCCTTATTTAGACAATGTAGTAGATTCATACATTCATATATATTCATACATTCTTTTTCATGCTGCACTGTATGGCACCTTATATAGAGATGATGCTATGATGCTCAGATAGTTCTATATAGATGGACATATGAATAGTTCATTTGCAAAAACAGATAAGCACCATTCTTAAAATGAATAAACTAACAGCAGTTTGATTGATATTCCCTGGAGTGCACAAAAAAAACATGATTTAGGAAAATAAATAAAAACATATCTATTTTTGCAAGTGAACCCTTTATGCATCCTTTATATCCATGCTGTTGTAAAGAACCTTTTAGGAACGAGTGAAATGCTTAGGCAGCAACATAGGAACTCTGTAAAAATCAATTTGGGGGTCTTGTATAGAACCACTCCCCTAACCAAAGACTAGCACTGGCAGCCTCATTATGCAGCCCCCATCCCTGAGCTGTTTGTGGTGCAACCAGACAGCCCACTAAGCTGGATGCTCTTTTGCTGCTCTGTTGTGTTTTCACTGCATTCTGTGCTGTCCTGCACTTTTTGTTCTATCGCTGTGTCGAGCTCACTAAGCCAAATAATCTCCCCAAATCCCCGCCATGGGCTCATCATTCCTTTCACTCATGACCTGACCTAACTCGGTGCTGGTCCAACTCATGCTCAAAACACTGCTGTGTTTCTCTGTCACATGTGGGACATTGACATAGTTGAATCACTCTGTTGTGAAAATGTAGGAGCAGACAGAAAACCAGACAACGATGTTGACAGAATTGTATACTAGGAAATTTCTAATCTGTCTGTGTGCTATCGGACAACATTTTCATGTTGTCTCAGCAGGTGATAGGTGGCATTTTATTTAGAAAGCAAAATTGTGCTAGATATTCCCATGAGTCCTTCTTTTACTGTTGTCAAACATCCACACATATTAAAAGGTCTAACTATTACAGCAAGTACATGGGTGTGTCATCCTGTTTCCTTGCTCTGCATGAACTTCCCTGATAGCCTTTAATAAGTCAAATAAGCCAAAGGAAGAAAAAGCAGCATTTTTTTGTCAAATTGCTAGGACCTAAAAGGTGTCTGACCTGTTGCAGGATCATCCCTGAGTCCCGCTCGGTGCTGCTGGCTGCTGCAGAGCTGGAACAGATCATATGGCCCGGGAGCTGCCGCTGTCCTTCTGCATGCCACGCTGCAGTGATGAAAGCCAGCAACAACTAAAGCCAGAGTCAACTCACCGTGACGCTCACCTGCCCCTCCTCCCCATCCCTCCTCCCCAGTTTCTTTTTGTCACCTGTTTGGCCCTGTTTAGCATTTCGTAAGCTGTTCGAAGAGTTGTATCTTCATTATGTTGCTTGGATAAGGAGAGTAGTGCAGGTTAAACCCATCTAAACACAACGATGATGATGATGATGATGATAAGAGGGACTATCGTGTAGGCCGTTTATAGATAATTGTGTGTATGTTGCATACTGTACATAGACATTTCTGAAGCATATGATGACGTCTCATTGACATTACATGTAGAAAAGAAAGTAAAACACCAACAGACTACTAATCTTTTTTGCTACTTATGATTTATTGTGAAAGCAAGTGTTTGAAGCTGCCTTCTTGTGTATTTTGTATGGATGTGAGGTTTGGCTTCAAGTGTCTCTAAACTCTGTTGATTCCCTCTGAATGGTTTGTGTGAAAGCTTTGCTTGGAGCGAGGACCTCCACACAGCCTGTGCTGATTATTAGAGGCAGGGCTTTAGTAACAGACGAACAGGTTCCTGCACACGATGAAGCATCAGCTTGATTTGCATGATGATCCGTTGGGTTACGTATTTAACATAAGATCAGGTCACGACCTTTCTCACCTGGTTCAAGTGAGATTACATCAGTACTGCTGGAGAACAGATGGAGAATAAAAAGGGTACTAGCAAAGATGGAAATGTTGAATGAAATGAATTCATTATTGATAGGCACAGGCAAGAAAGTTATGATGGAAGATCCATAAATGTGTGATTTTCAAAGTTAAAATTTTGATTTCAATCCAAGTCTATAGATACACCTTGGGCTGAAGTACATTCATGAGATGTTTTACTCTAGGGAAATGTACAAGTAGGACTTTGTATAGATTATATTTCAAAAGATATATATATATAAAATGTGAAAAAAGAAAAACCTGATAGCAGTGAAGATTGCAGATCAACATAACACTCAAGAGTATTTAGTATTTAGCTCTAATAGGGAGACAGTCTTATTAAAAGAAATAAAGTACTATAGTAACTATTATTTACTATCTTACTTCAACACCCAAAACCCACAAGTGTGAATTTGATTTAAGGTCTTGTAGAATATTGAACAAATTTGCTCTTCTTCTGAGTCCGAACGCAGCGCTACGCACGTGTCTAGTCCACAATCACATCAATGTACATGCAATATCTTTAGAGCGGCAGCCTGTCTGCTGTCATGCAAGACACTCACTGGCAGAGGATTACAATCAGCCTGTTCCCCCCAGATTTGGCCCCGGACCACCTCCCATCATGCCAGGTGGAGGACCGGCAGAGCTCCAGCAGAGAGCCAGCCTGTTTCTGTCCCATCTAATGTTACAAAGCCCTGCTCATCAAACTTTGATCAGGCAAGTTGAGCTGCAGGCCACGACGACAGGACACCAGGGAGAGATTCACCATCAAATTAACAAACTGCTCCCAGCTTACTCTGGAGTCATTACTGACATCACTTATGCACCTGAGAGCTCACACACGTTTGTAAGTTTTGAATATTAATATTCTCTCTGCGCTCTTCATCTGTGTTCCCTGCTCAGGTTCTGAGGCATCAATCATTCACAGCTTTAGCTCCGCTTTCCAGCTCAAATTACACGGTTTGAGCCAAGACTAAAATGGAGGGGCTCCCTCACAATGACCTCCTCTAAGGAACGAAAAAAACTACAGTACCCAGCAGCAACCTCTACAATAGATGACCTGAAGTCATTCACAACAGACAGCACAGTGGCTAGTTTTTTGATTGGTTGATGAACTAGTCCAAAACAGAGTAAAGGGGTCCCGACCATTTCTTTAATCTAGCTCTTGCGAGTCCCCTAACTTTATGAAAGAGCAATACTAAATCACTGTAGTACCCTTTGATAGATGGGCGGATGATACCGACATAGTTTCAGTACACTGTCGGAGCTTGTCAGACGAAGAATGTCACGTGACGCCGTCCGAAGCTTCACTGCTGCTTCAGTTTGACAGTTTGGAAAGTTTTGCAGCCAAACTGTGACAGAGAGAAGAGAAGAGAGCAGAATAACTGAGAAATATGGTGAAGCACACTAGGAGACAATCATAGGAACGGGAACATTTGCACCTGATGCCAAGTAATAATGGAATAAAAGGAAGAAGCTAACTGAATATCACTCTCCAATCACACACACGGCATTGCAACTCATATGAAGAGTGCCTACACCACACCAATAAGGCACATTCATGTCAGCAACATTTTATATCTAGGCTGTCTGGACAATGCATTTATTCATTATTGTACTCTAACATATTGCACAGTAACATCTACATTCAATGCAGCACTTGTGAACACGAGTCTTACAGATTAAACAACAACATGCAGACTTCTTGGACTTTTATTGCACATGAGACCAACAGTTCAGTGAGCTTTGGCTCCAGTCTTGAAGGGCTGCTGTAAGTTTGGCAACACACCACATTTGAAGCTATTTTTCAGCACAAATGGAAAAAAACAAAAACAAGTAAAGCTTCCTAAGGCTTTATCCGCCCATCACTACCCTTTACATTCTAAATACTATACACCTGCTACTGTTCAAACAGAGCCAGCACCGTAGAAGTGATTCTTGTCAGAGCACAGGGGCGCCACAGGGCACAGACTTGGTTCTAAATTGATTTTACTTACCTCTGGCCACTGGAGAAGGTGACAACTTATCTACAACAAGCTTCTATTCTCCAGAACATTGGTCCTTAAATACTGGAATTCTCCATTAAGATATCCTTTCAGTAACACACCACCGGTTTATTAGCTCATGTGTTTAGTAATGACAAGGTTTCTGGCAGTGTTACTGCAGCAGAATGAATATGCTGAAGCTGTTATTTGTTGTGTAACAATTTATTGTAGATCTATAAGTCAGTTGCAGAACACATGGCGAGGCAACAAATGTGAATGTCTCTGGAACCGTGGATCCATGGGAACGGCATCACAGAGGCTCAAGCTATTTGCTTGTATATTTGCAGGCAGGAGCCTTTCATAAAAGCAGTGCCACCTGCAGGTCCATGACTGCAGGCTCGTCTGTTGGGCAGTTCTCTGCTGGTGTTCCTCAGGGTCAGTGAGGAGCGGCAATAGTCACTGTGGGGGGAGAGGGATGCCTCGGGGGTCAGTGACCTGACCCTCCTGCAGGTTCTTCACCAGCTGGGCCAGCCAGCGCTTGGTGGTGGTGTCGTCCTTCAGGACTTGGGCGAAGGTGGTGTCTTTGAGCTGGTCAGGGAGGCACTGGCGCAGAGCTTCTCTGGCTCTGCTCAGAGGAAACGAACCGGTCAGACATGGAGACACTGCTACATCAGACTCGCTCCCGCCACACATGCATGCACGAATATATGGTTTTACATAATCATCATTAGGAGTGGGCAATATGACAACATCTACCGTACAATTATATACATTCTGTCTACCGTTAGAGATTTGGACATACTGTTATTAAAGCTATTCCTTTAATCTCTCTGGGTGTATTATACCATTGTGGGCAATGTAGTAAATCAATGGACATGACTGATTTATGGCAATATTTGAGTTTTACATGATTTTTGCATTAATGTGATGATGTACCATATTTGTCGTCAGGTATATGATTCTCTGGATTAGCCAAAACAGACATTCCTTTCTGGTTATCACAACTATATAGTGGAATTTCTGGATACAGTAATATGCCATAACAGAGGATTTGAACTATAATGCCCAAACCCACGTTAAGAGTAGTTTTCTGTGATGGTTTCCATTTTTCTTAAATACTTATACCTTTGTTACTTGTGCACCTTTAATTGTTTGAGCTTCGATTATGCTATTATATTCTAGTAATGTATTATCATAGGTCACTTTATCGTCATGCTGACTTTTTAAAGTTTGATTTAAACTTCAGCTTTGCCAGTTAGTCAAAGTTTGCCCAGAACAGATGGCGATTATTAAAGCATAATTCTGGTTTACTACAACTTGGGTCGACCGTTTGAAGCTCTTGCCATCATTTTTATCAGTTATAATAAACATTGTACTCAAAGTTAATTCCTGGGATCAGGAAACCGTGACATTGCTAAAAACAAGTCCAAGGGGTCAAGAGATCTCAGCAATTAACTTGTTGAATACAACGTTATCATAACCGGTGTGAATGCTGGTCAGAACTACAAAAATAAGATTTAAGTGGTTATAAACGGGAACATAAGAAACCGGATCCCCTTTCGCGTTTTCGCACACCAGGTTGTATTTTTCCTTATGAAGCTTCTGTTGGAAGACTTCCCTTGTTTTCTAAGAAGCGGTGGTGTCGGCGCACCGTGTTCGGCTGTCAGAGAGATTTGTTACAGTATGTCAGCCAAAATATGTGGTGTCCTGCAGCCGGTCTGTTATGGTGTTGTTTCTTTGCATTATGTTGCAACAGTGTCAGAAACAGAAAACTGATCTGAATTTATTCTGTCAGTGATAAAAGTACCTGGAGTTGTCAGACAGGCGTAGGTAACAGCGCACGACGTGCTTCAGTAGGCGGGCTGACGGCTCTTTGGAGAGCTGGAGGACCATTTTGCCCTGAAACAGAGAAAGACTGTAACAAATATATTACATGTTAATGATTAAGATAAACGTGACTTACAAGAATCATAGCAACATGGGAGAAGCGCTCATATGTTTGACAGATGTATGCCAGCCCTGTGTCATCCAGGAGAATCTTCTGCAGTATGAAGGTTGCAACCTAGAAAACAATTACACCACATGTTCAAGCTGGCCATTACTGACTTGGCTTTTCATCAGTTCATAAAGTAGCATTCTTCTATAGGAAGAGCTAACATGCAGGGTGCAGTGTGTGTTGATGTGATACAGCCATGTTTTTACAGGGACTGACAATTCTCACCAGCCCTGAATGTCTACACTCTGAAACTCATAGCACCGACATCTCTGTAGGAAGAAAGGCCTGTCAAGAGTACCGTTTTGGACAGCTCGCTGCCAGACTCCATGATGCGAAGGCACAAGGGAATGATCTCTGTGGTCAACAGGAAGTTGATCACTTCCTGCTCATCTGTTTTCACCAAAGCGCCTTGACAAAAGTAGACACAAGAAACCACTGAGACTAAACATTTTCAAAAAGCACAGATGCATTAAGTTTAATTTCTACAAATTGAGCACCGCAGTAAATAAATCAAATGAAAATGTTACATGTGTAATGTGCAGTCATCAGATATTGGGAGGAGGTTTCCACAGGGTGGATTACTCCAAACGCATTTAGGTCTGTAGTTCCCTGACAGTATGTGCTGGGGGAAAGGCCAGTGGCGTTATGTGCAAAGGCTGATAATGACGTTGAAAAGGTTGAGCTAATTAAGAATAGTCCCCCTCCTCTTCCTGCACTCAGCTTAAACCTCAGTTTAACACCTGGACGTACCAGCAGAAGTCTGACATCACAAGTTTGGAGCCAATCATGGCCCAATATGCAACTCACACAAGTGTGATGTGGAAACTTGAAAGCTCCAGCACACACACTGAGAATGGACCTGTCTGTTAAGTAGACATCATCTTTATGGTACGGAGCCCCCTAAGGACTACTACTAGAGGACTACTTTTGCGTTCCCTCGCAATATTGCAGCTGCTCCCAGCGCAACACAACAGTATATCAGCTCATTGAATTTTACCTTGAACTGGGCATTAAGTATGCTATTGTACTACTGCTCAATAGGCCTGCATGGTTATGTAATTAGTGAAAGTAAAACTAAACAAATTCTTAGAGCAAGAAGATCAGAAGAATGCAGTACGGTAATCTGCAGAATGCTGTCGGTTTCATTCGGGAACAGTCACTGTCCTCTGTACTGTGCTGTAACCCAGAGGGGTTTCACTGAGGGAAAGGAGATATCTCCAGAGGTGGAATTACAGATGTGCAGTTCAATCTACCTCATAAAGCTAACGTGCTGTATTCGTCCAAAAAAAACAAGACGGCGACTGAAATGCTGCAAACAGAGTCTGGTTCTGTCGCAGCACCGGCAGAGATACATCAGGAGTGCAGAGAAGTCGGAAAGCGTTAGCGTTTCTGCACAGGCTCCGCTGTTCTTTGCACTAAACAAGTTAAAGTTACCTTCAGTGCTGAAACAGGTTTTGGTAGAAGACCTGTTGCTGTGAGTGTGGAGCAGTAATCGATGTTCCTTATACATTAGGCATTCTCAGTTATTTCTGCTACACTGCACGGCCTCGTGACAATGGTAGGTGACTGATCAGTTTCATCCAAAAAAGTCTGAATGCATGGGTCTTGCATATGTTCGCTGTCAAAATAGCTACCACTATCAATATGTGTAAATCTAAATCACGCAAATTACAGAATGTTACACATGTGAGAAGGCGATTTGTTTGTGGCTAGCGTTAGCTCCTGAAGTTTTATGGTAGCTTTTTCTGTGGATAACGTTAGCTGTTTATATATAACTGTGTTTGGCTTTATTAAACTGTTTTGTAAAGAGTTTAGCAAGCGCATAGGGCTGCATTCGTCTTAAGATGTATGACGCTCAAGTTGGTTATTTGTCGTCCAAAAGAAGATAAAATCAGTTTTTCTATCGTTCAGTGTAGACGAAAATGTATAATAAGCTGTTTCCACACTTAAACAGCGTGCAAAGACGCTGCTGGCTGTATGAACGAATCTGTACTGTGACCATAACATTTGTAACAGTTTCTGTCTTCTGTAGATGCATCATTCGAGATATTTACACAGGGGACAAATGAAAGGAAAACCTTGAATAAGAGTGGAGAAACATATCAAATGCCGAGGCTTCCGTGCACCAGGGCTCACTAAATAGTTTGGTGAGGATGAAAATGATGTCAATAAAATGCTCCGGCCTTTACAGTCACCAGATCTCCAGATTTTGGACCAACGTGTAAGACAGCGCTCTCCACCACCATCTACACAAGACTAAATTATATAATCTAAACGTTCCCCTTCAAATCCATTACGTGATGTCTGACTGTCTCTGATGCTATATGTCCTGTTCTGTCTGGCGATTTGTTTTTCCTGCTGCACTCCGGGGTGGATTCCAGAAAGCGGGTTTAGTGAAAACTGAGTTTGTTAACCCTGAGATGAGGGAAACTCTGGGTTTTCAGTTTCAGAAAGAGAGGTAACTTAAACTCTGGGTCAGTTACCATGGTAACTGCATACCATAGTAACTGCCTGTGTGAACCTAGCCTTCAACAAACCCTGAGTTTCTCTGCGTCTCCTCCCTCTCACAGAGCCAGACGCCGTTTCATGTCCTCAGTCAGTCCGCATCAAAGCGCTATCGAAGCGCGTTAGTTAGCGGAGGTTCACTGTCAGACTCGAAGTCCTGGTTGGATATTAGTTTGTTACTCAGGACTGTCTGAGTTTTTGCCCTCACATTCAAATATTACACAGCATCAAGTCTCTCTGCACGTCCTTCTGGTTTTATAACTCTGTGCACACAAGACAGCTGTCAGTCTGTTAGAGCAGCGCCACTAACATGTTTACTGCTTTAATGTGTCATCTCAGTTTAATTGTAAGATTCGGTATGAAGGTTTAGACACGTAGGATCAATGAATATGTATATCTATCACTCATGTGATTGGTCGCACTGATAGAACCTAACTCCTATAATATTGGAGATTATATGTTAATATTTCTGAGTGAGCAGGATCGTGCTGCAGGTGCTGAATGTGTTTTAACAGCATTTCACCGACTGTGTTTAAATTGACTACATTTGTTGAAGTAGCTGAAATAAAGCTGAATGCTGTTAGATAGATCAGATTGTGAGCTTACAATATGTCTCTATGTCTTTGATCGATATATTTCTCATCTTCAGTTGCTGGCCCAAATATATTGAAAATGTAATGTAGGCTACATCCTAACACACAGTTCACCTCTTCATCCATTAAGGAAATGTAAGTCTGGTAAATGATGAATTAATGGCTACAAACCACACATTTGAAGACAGCGAGGTGAAGATTCTTAGTAGAGAGAAGAGTTGGTTTGAACTGGGTGTCAAGGAAGCCATTTTTGTGAAGAAAGAGAACCCCTCTTTGAACAGAAATGGTGGTCTGAGATTTAATCTGCCCAAAGTCTATCAGAGTGTATTAGCACCTTGGTCACACCAATCACATGCTAATCAGGTACTTAACAGTGACGAAGTAGATGCAGCCAGAAAACAATAGGCCTGATTACTGATTACTGGGCCATCTTGAAACTATTAGGTCAGTTTCAGGTGAAACTAGCTATTAACAGACACTCAGGTAGACTCCTCCCTGAGGGCGGGGCTTAAGCAACACAGAGTAGCTTAAATTTCTGAGTTCTCAGACCATTTTCACAATTGAGAATGACTTCCGGATGGGAGCCGAAACGTCTTGATTCTGAAAACAGTGTCCAGATGACTACGACTGAAACCTTTTCTACGATAGAACACTCCTGGACGAATGAGGGACTACACCGTCTTATAGATGATCTATCTATCTGCTTGCTTATGAGAGTTTATATGGACTGTGTGTCTGTACATCCTGTCAGAAGCCCACAGTTAAACATAGTAGCTGCAATATTCATGATTCACTCATATCTGGACCACTACACCCAGCTCGGTAGTGCAGATCAGCACAAAGAGGCCATTACTGACAAGTTACTGCTATCAAACTAAAGGTCTATATGTAAAAATACATTAGAAAGGAAGAAATGTTAGTAATGAAATCCTGACATCAAGTTTTGTACTGTTTACTTTGACTCGTGAGTGATCAATGGGATGAAGACTTCTTACCTATGACTCCTAAGCTGGTGAGGCGGAGGTACTCGAATGGCCGTGTTTTGCTCACTGTATGTAAGAAGGGGTAGAGGAAGAGTGGGATGTGTGCAGCCAAGAAAGCTGACCTGTGAAGGACAGAACTCATTGTTTTCACATTTGTTTTGATGAATGGCTGACTTCAGTACTGCATGTTTTCTGACCAACTAATTTTCAAGTTCTGCCCTGGGACATGATCCTCAAAACCAGACAGTCATTATTTACCATGTACTTATCACTGAAAATAACAGTCTGCCCATGAGTGACAGAGGGAACACTGACACATGTTGGGGTGTTCTGAACATGGAATTCAGTTACCTTGTCTCTGGATGGGAGGCAACACACTGGAGGAGTGCAAGGGCATTACATACTCTGTTGGACTGGTGTGCTGTCAAGGTGGGGGGGTTGATTGATGGGTAGATGTTGACGATTTCCTTGCAATGACAGGGATGAAAATAGAGGTAAAGCATGAATTGCCAGGTCCTTTGTTGATGAAAACTAGTTAATTTTGTTGAATATTGCGTCAACAAGTGTCTGACTACGTGCTTCTCTTGGCCAGCCTGGCTAAGGAGAAAACACTGCTCCGACTCACCTGCAGCAGGGCCGCTATGGTGCCGCAGGAGTGCCACAGCATGGGAGCCAGGTCAGGTACAGACTCCCTCTTCTTGCTGAGCTCCAGGAGGGCATTCTCCCTGGTCTCTGGACTGGACAGCTCATTGATCCACTGGTAGATCTTTTCTCTGTCCACTTGTGCCAGTGCTGTGGTTACAGCCTGAAAGCAATACAGAAAACGCAGCACCAGTACAGCATGTTCTCTCTTGTACAGAGACAATGCCCTATTTAAAATTTGAGGCGGTTTGCCTGTTTTTCTTGTCAAGTGCCCCACCAAGTTAGACTGAGGAGGTGGGCCAGCAGTGTTAACCTACTGTTGTTCCAAAAGTGATAACGTTAACTGTAAATGAATGCGCTGCAAAGTGTACTGGATGCATGCCGAATTAAAGAATGGCCCGGTAAGGTATTTCGGCACCTAACCCTAACGTTATAAGGACTAACATTTCGCACGACTGGAAAAAAGCGAGGCTTTATCAAATTGACAGTTTTTCAAATTAAAATTTGAGTAACGTTGCTACATTTTTGTATGGCAGCTATAACGTTTAACACATTAAAAAAATTAAAAGTTATGGTATAACGCTAGCTACTTCATATTAACTTTATAAGTAGTCTTGCTGACTCATACCTCATCTAAATTCACCACTGTGATTTAACAGTCTAGCTATCTCAGCGATGTAGCTAGCTGAAGAGAATGACCTTCTGACTTACTAATATGATTAGCATAAGATAGCCAGAGTAACCTGTAGACACGTAGCTAAGTTAGCTGACGCTAGCTGGCTATTTTTGAAAGTTAATAGTCGTATCTACTTACTGCTCCGGTAGCCAACATTCTGTGCAGCGCTTGGATGTCATCCAGTAAGGCCTTTTAAACCCCTGTCAAAAAGTATTTTGGTGATCTGAAACAGAATAATTCTGCTGAAACACAGATATCAAGCTACATTGGCTTCAATTTTCTGCTAGCTACAACAACTCGAACACTTCCGGTTAACTATTTTCAAATTAAAAGCACAATTAATGCAACTGCACTCCTCAGAAGCAAGGCTATTATCGTTAACGAAAACTAAATGTGGAAAAAACATTTTCGTTAACTGAAATTGCATACTACACAAGCCTAGTATTTCAGGTGGATATGAAATCTATCTTCCAATTTTTTTTAGCTGTGCCAGTTTTACGCCAGCTGTCGGCACCTCGCGGCCCGTGACGTGTTGCCACCCGGCCGGCGGCGGCGGAAGTCGGGAGAAAGCAGCAGAGTCCCATTTGGGATTCCTTTGAATACGACTGTGTCACAGATAAAAGCACGTGCCTTGGAGTAGTGGAAGGTGATAGAAATATGTGAAGCATTTTTTTAAGAGGAAAAATCCCACGAATCTGAAAGTCCTTTTGAGAAAAAAAAAAAAAAAATCGCACAAGAAGGCTGAGCTAGCTTAACACGGTAAGGGAGAGCGCCCAGCCCCAAGCTAACGTTAGGTCCGGTCCGGTCCGGTCCAGGCCAGGCCAGGCAGGATGGACGTACTGTACTGTGATGTTTTGTTTTTATCACGCGATACTTTTTCTGACCCTTTTGCATCTCGCCTCTGACAAATACCCCATATTACAAATAAAAGCTAAAAATAAACTAAAACTAAGCATTTAAAAAAACTAAACTAAACTAGCAAATCCATTTTAAAAACAAATTAAAACTAAACTGAAATTGAAAACAAAAAGTCAAAACGAAATGAAAATAAAAACTAGTCCCGGTTTTGGGTTTGTGTGTAGTTGATTTCCTGTTTCCTCTCCTGCCCTGTGTGTCTGGTCGTTTTGCTTAGATTGGTTTCACCTGTGTCTCGTTGGCTCCCCTACCTGAGTGTATTTTAGTCTGTGTGTTTCTTTGGTTCAGTGTCAGATCGTCTTCGTATTTCATGTCGTGCAGTTGTCGCCTGTGTATTCTGTTGGATTGATATTTGTTTGTCTCGGACCTCGCCTGATTTTTGGATTTTGCCTGTTCCCTTTGGATTTGTTTGCCTCAGTTGGACTGCTTCCTGTTGTTCTTCTTCTTCTTTTTTTGTGTCACTCCTGCCTGTGTCTTTGTAAGTGTGGTTCCTTTAATTAAATTACTTGTATTGCACCTACCCAGTCTGAGTGTCTGTGTTTGGGTCCTACACCTGCTTCTTGGTTCCCCAGCTTGACACTGACATACGACACAACTATAATAACCTTGCTCAGAAGTGTTGATGCAAACTGATTTTGGAGCTATTAACAATACAAATATGAACATCTATTTTCTGCAGGAAAAATGTGCTTGTTGACAGTTCAAACTTAAAACAATCCCATCAGTAACTGTGTACTTTTAAACTGTTCTTGTGAAATATTACATTGAAATATCTGAAATTAGGTGAATATTGTGTGAAATACATGTAAAATATCTAAAAAAAAAAAAAGTCTGTAAATTTGTGACATGTGTAATTGCACAGTTGCTTAATTTGTTTTGAGTTGCATAAATTGCCTAAATCTTTGCATTGTTTTGAAGAATCCATTTGTCCTTTTGTCTTAAGATAAGAAGTTTATTTATCCTAAGGGTAACTGTGGTGCAGCAGTAGGAAAGGGTGAAAACAAAGTGGGTTTTCACATTCAAAGTTTCTTTACAAGAGTAGCTATTGATATTTGTGTATGGTTGTAACAGTACGGTGGCCCAGCAAAGGCTGCCAGCGCTTCATCAGTAGCCTGTATGGTCAGTCACAGGCTGCCACAGCAGAGCTGTCAGTCAATGTAGTAAAACTGACACTTTATTATAATACTACACTAGTAATCTGTGAAGCCTTAAAAATGCAAAGGTGTTTTACATTTTGTATGTTCACTGCTTTTTGTTTTTGATGGATGAAAATACATTTTTCAGTTGTAGTCTCCCACACAGTCGGGTGTCTTTCCGTCCCCATCCCGAGCTGTAAATTAAGGTGGACCTGAGGGTCAAAGCACATTTCAGATTACAGAGAAGGAGAGTTTTGAGTCTGTGGTGGCCAGTGCTATCCTGTATGCTGTTGCATGCTGGGGCAGCAGACTGAGGGTAGCGGACGCCAACAGATTCAACAAACTGATCCGTAAGGCCGGGGACATTGTGGGGGTGGAGCTGGACTCTCTGGCGGTGGTGTCAGAGAGGAGGATGCTGGCCAAACTACACGCCATCTTGGACAGTGTCTCCCACCCGCTCCATGACGTGCTGGTCAAACAAAGGAGCACCTTCAGCGGAAGACTCATCCCCCCACAATGCACCACAGAGCGCCACAGGAAGTCATTCCTGCCTGTGGCCATCAAACTCTTTAACTCCTCCCTCTAAGTGTTAGTCTGTTTGACCCTAGGTCACTACACTGGACATTGAGCATTACATCTCTGCCATACATGAATAATTGTGCAATATTCTGTGTAATACTCCCGTGCAATATTTAGTTTCCCGATGTTTTTTCTTATTTATTGACATTTATATTATATACCTCCATTACTGCTGTGCAATATCTTAATCTCAATAAGCTACACTTATTACTTTTATTACATTGTATTATTATACCGTATTATCATCATCAACCAGTAAACCCACTTGGTACTTCACACTTACTTTATCTTATACTTATACCCACCTGGTACTTAATTTATTTCTGACCTGTGTTTATAGTGTAGTGTATCATATTTTTTGCTAGTACTTTCTCCTGTGTGCACTGACGTAAAGGCGAGCTGCTGTGACAAAGTTTCCCTTCGGGGATCAATAAAGTATTTCTGATTCTGAGAGACAACAGCTCTTGTTTGTGATTGGACTGAGTCCAGATGCTTGCTCATGGTGGGATTTGTTGGGTCTCTGTAAATAATATAAAGAGTACGGTCTTGATGAGATAACTTCTGTTATGAATTGGTGCTATATAAATAAAATTGAAGTGAAAGTCCCTGGCAACAGGTCAATGTCATTTCCTGTTTGTGTAGCCTAGCCTACTACTCACAGCAGTATCTTTGCACAAATCTTAAACTGAGATTGAAAGGATGGAAGAAGAGATTGAAATTATAAGAGAATGCTTAAACAAAGGACATATGATGCAGCCTAATTCTTAAGATGCTTTCAACATTTCATGCCGTTAAAATGTCCCGTGGGACCCGGAAGCACGCTTGAAAGACATAGGACTGAGTAGATGGGGCGGCTAGCCTAACGTTGGACAGATGTTTGTACACAGAACTGGCTGACTTTAAAGCAGAAACATGTCCTCTGTGTTAGAGAATGCTTTGTGAACTGAACCCACGCAGAACCCAGTACATGACAAATTAAAACCGTTAGACCAACAAACAATAACCCCGAAGTAATAAACAACTTCTATATCCAAACAGCCCTGTTTCAGACTGCACATACAACCGTGCAGCTCTTACAACATGCCACTTGTTGTGCGTTCAACAGAAAAGGACTCCTATTAATACAGTTTGTGAGAGTAACATTTTATTACAGCAAATGAAATACATGCACAGAGAAAACTGGTACCGTAATGAGTTTCCTTGTACATGCTTGAATGTGTAATGCAAGTTTTATCACATTGTGATTTCTGTTTATGAATGTGTATAAATATAGTTTACACAGATACAATAGCTTTAAAACACTTTTACTAAATTATGTCACTTTTTTTTTTTTTTTGAAATTACTTAGGGTAGCAAATTCAACTTTTAGTTTGGCTTTACGTTCAGCACCAATGTTTGTTGACAAAATGTATACAATTTTTAAAAATCAGTCAAAATTCTGGTGTGGAGATGTGATGATGATTCCTTATGAGGTTCCTTTGGAAAAGAGAGAGAGAAGGTAAAGGAAAGTTAAATTGATGGTAATCATAATTTCTGTATTTTAATAGTACTACATTAAGTACAAAATCAAATTGGATTTTCTTAAGTCTTATTTGTGCAAGATAGTCCTTCATGCAGAAATGATCAGTGAGAGATGCAGTAAAACGGAGTTAATCCGAGGTTTCAGGGTCGAATAAAGAGCGGGTAAAGACTGATGCCTAGCTGCATATGATCATTAATGATAAAACGTGCGTCTGTTTAAAATCAGTTCAACTGAAACAAGGGGGTGATACCTTTTTGCAAATGCACTGTTTACCTTCAGTTTTTAAATTAAGACACAAGCCTGCTGTACAGCCAGCTCCCCTCACAAAAACACAAGTGGCCAGGCCTCATTGGCCAGCTGTTTGCCTCTAGCCCAACACATGACCCCCACTACTTGTTCTGGACACATGTACTGATGCAGTAAAGAAAAGGAAGACGCGAGAGCTTCTTCCGGCTCAAGCTCACAACACTGAAAATGATGGCTGGCCAATGAAAACTACTGTTACTGCTCTAAACTGAATTTACATTGGCTGCATGTCTTTAAATGAAAGGGCTGACAAAATGTCAACAGTAAGGCAGAAAAAAGTGACTTGAGATGGAATTTGATTGGAATTTTCTACATCATCTATATATTTTGTTTTAGTGACACCTGAGCACGTTTTACAGTAGATGTTATTACTCTGCCTCTAACAGGATTATTATTCCGGATGAAGGGTCGAAAGTTTTGGCAGCCCCTTGTTGCCCTCTTGTGGCTCCTGCAGGAAGCTGTTCTATCCTCCAACATGGAAGCTGTGCACGTTTGGATGATTGATGAACGTGCATATGGGTTATGCTTACTATGCTGCAGATCAAGGTTTACCTCTGTTCTCCTCACCCTGCATCCTGGAGGAGAGAGGCCACCCGCCCTCGACCTCTAGGTCGCCAACAGTCCGGAGGGATCTAGCTGTGGAACCAAGACGGTATCCTGCACACAGTCAGTTTCACACCAGAGGTGTGCGTTTCATAAAGGAAGCACAGCTTATTGTGAAAAGCCTGTATTGAATGAGCCTAACAAACGGAACCAATCTGTTTTTATAAAACAACCCAGAGCTGATGAGTTCAGACTAATTCCAATCTGACATTAAAACACTTAGCTTTACTCATTAGCTTTATTCTAATTGCACTGCATTTAGAAACAAATGTTTTTACTATAATATTGTCCAGATACTTTAGACTGATAAAGACAAAAGCTCAGTGATACTTTTACTTGACATAAACTTTAAATTGACGCATGTTCACAGTGCAGCAGTAAAGAGGAAGTTTCAGACAGGAACTCAAGAGAAACATTGTGTTTCAGTCAGACTGATTGTAACACTGGTTAGGCCTGTTTTAACTGTTAATATGGCTTTATGAAATACCTCTCTAAAATATGTAATCCAAAGGTTAAAGGGCCACAATATCCACTTTCAATATAAAGTAGAATTTCCTGTATATATGTCACTGTGAAAGGAAAAAAAAACATTTGTTAAATGTATCAGAGAGAAAAAAGGAGTAACCTGAAGAAAGGGTTTTTGAGGTCCAGGATGTTTCCAGATTTGAAGCCTGATTGGTCGACTGTGGCTGTGATGTGGATGTCATAGCTCTGCCTGGAATGTGGGAACCGTAAATGTTCAGGATTATTTGTTACGCTCACAGGTTACAGACTGAAAACAAACTTCCATGAGAGCTTTCACTAGTTTGACTGATTGATCTGGAACTGGTGTGAAGCGAACAATAGAAGAGAGAAGACTGCTACAGTAGGGGAAGGAAACTGCCGTTGTAGAACAGACCACAAAGCAATCTAAAATAAATCAACTCAGTGACTTTTGAGGTGGAAATTTGGAAGACCAGGCTTGATGGAAGCACAGCTGTACCTGTTGTTAGCGGCCAGCAGGACAGTCCCAGACAGAGTTTGTCCCAGCTTGGCAAAGAGTGGCGTCTGAAGCAAACATCTGACCTGATACCAGCGGGTTAGAGGCTCAGTGGGAGCTGTGGAGAGCCACACTGTGGACCTGCAGAGACAGAAGTTTAAAGAAATGACATCATTCTCACACTGACGTCAAGGGAATATTTTATGTCCTCATGTGACTCTGAACAAAAACAGACAAGTTTTTTTTTTTTTTAAGTGTCACAAAAGCTAGCTAGTACATTTATGTCTTAACTTTCAATTCAATTTTTTTATCAGTCATTAAACAAAAGTGCTCGCCTGTAGCATACTGTTATATCAGCACATGAATCATATTCATGCAACTCCCCCCGCAGTGGCTCTATGCCCCCCAGTTTAAGAACCATTTCATGAACGCATGCGTGTGCTGCGTGTGTCCAGGTCATTCACTGTCCCTCAGGTTGTTGATACATGTTGGGCAGCAGGATATGCCCTGTCTCCTTCTCCTAGGAGTATTTTTAATTTTGAGAGCTCATTTAGCTCTTTGAAATCTGAGATTACAGAGTTGAACTTGTTAAAGTAAACGTTGCTTATTTCATTGAATGTTGTACATTGTAGGGGGGGCAGTTAGTCTCAGCACCAACTGACATAGGTGACTATGCTCTGTTGTTTGGTTGGCGATGTTTTTCATTTGCTATTTTTCTCTTTTCTGATGGTCTTGTCTTCTTGATCAAATCATTTGTTTGCATTTTGCCTTTTAACGGGTTTCCGTTTTTGTTTTATAAGGTTAGCTTTAATAGCTGCCTTATGAAATATCATTCATCAATGGCCTTGTTTACACCACCTCTGGTAGGGACATATTGACTTTGGTTATATACTGATATGTCATTCATCAGATCAGGTGAGTTCAAGGCCATGATGAATTTGTCTCCCCTGTCTTGGGCCCATCTGTAAGTAGGATTAAATTTATACAGCTTACTGGATTCCCTTTTTGTGTCACTCATTCGACCTGAGAGTTGTGGTCTGAAAGGGGGGATTGCTGTCTGACAGTGAATGCACTGGTAGTGGAGGGGTCCATGTCAGTGATTCCATAGTCTACTACACTAGACCCAAGAGCTGAGGAGTATGTGAATCTCCCTAAAGAGTCCCCTCTGAACCTACCGTTAACTATGCACAGGCCTAAGGCCCGACAGAGTTGCACTACCTCCCTGCCACTTTAATTTATTTCAGTGTCCAGGTTGTTCTGATGGTCGGTGTGGTAAACAGGGGAGACTGACCAAACATGGTTGTTGCCCTGTGGGTCGATGACATCGGGTTCATTTCCTGTTCGTCCATTCAGATCTCCAGTTAGAAGCACGTTTCCCTGGGCCTGGAAATAGCCAATTTCTGAGTGGAGAGTTTCAAAAATGTCTTCTTCAAAATAAGGAGAATCTACTGGGGGGTATAAATAGCACAGAGATATAGATCTCTATCAGTTATTCCCAGGGTTTTATCTAATCTTAACCAAATGTGTGATTCACCCTGTTTTACTGGTGAGATCTCCGAAGATCTCCTTTTATACCACACCAAGATCCCCCCGATGTTCTGCCCTTGCGTACAGTATGTTTTTTTATTTTATAGAGGGTACCAACGGCATTACAGGGATGATGGGATTGTTGTAACCCCCCCAATAATCAAAACCGGCCAGTACAACCCCCCCAAATATAATATCATAATGATGAATGAAAAATATCAATTGTTATAAAACATGATAAAGTGGTTGGTTTTCTCGATTCAATATAATTAACAAGCAAAGAATAAAATTTTTTCAATCCCTCCCTTCTTGGCTGCCCCCATCCTCCCATGTCTTCTTAAGCAGCAGCAGTAACTGCGGTGCTAGCAATAGCAAGCCTGCATGCAAAATTAAAAGAGGAGCGACAAAAAAGATTATGGCCCTACCACTCACGAGTCAGTAATTGAATGAAAATCTTATTTTCTGCTGTGTCATTGTGTTAGCTGAACTGTAAGATAGCTAGGCTAACGTTAGCCATCATATAATCAGACTACTTTTACTGGAGCTACTAGCTAGTTGCGATTATCTTGCTAATATTACATATAACTAGTTTTTATTTCTATGTTGTATCTTATATTTCATCAGATCCGAGAAGGTGAATGTAGCAGCAGGGCAGGCAGTGTGGGCAGCCAGGGTGACCAGAGAGGGAGAGGAGGCACAGGTGACCAGGTAATGAGGTCAAAGAGTTAAAATGCTGTGGCAAGCAAACACTGTTGAGCAGGCTAAAAGACATCTCCTGGTGGGGCATGTCCCCGGACCCCCTACATAGTTGGAGATCTCAACCCCCCCAATGTTCAACCCAAAGTTACGCCCTTGGAGGGCACCGTGACTTCATTATATCCTGGAGGACAGTGAGTGAGCAGATCATTTTGACACCAAATGTCTGTCAACACAGTTACATCAACGTCTTTAACAGATTTCATGAATTCAGGGTCTCCGCGCTTCAGCTCAGTGGTTGAGGAGTGGAGACCCTGAATATTCCAGCAGCTTATGAAATGAACGCATTAAAAACAAACATCAACATGAACCTGTATAGTGAGACAAATATGAAAACACCTACAACTATACATTTACAATACTGAATAATAATTTGACATTATTTCCATTGAGGCATGTACTATTTAAACTAATATTACCATTGTACTGACTACTGCTATTGCTATCGTTCTGTTTCTCAAGTGAAAAGGTGTTCTGAGTATGACAGAAGCCAGGTGCACAAGGTGTGCAGCATCTCCCTGATGTCTCCCAGCTCAGAGGTAGCAGGGGTAGGGACTGTGGCAGTAGGCTGGGCTACAACTACAGCATAGCTCTGCTGCTGTGGGTGGGGAGGGTGACCAGGGGCAGCTTCTGCAGCATAGCTCTGATGCTGTGGATGGGGATTGGGACTAGGGGCAGCTACTGCTACATAGCTCTGCTGCTGTGGGTGGGGAGGGGAACAAGGGGCAGGTGCTGATGTATATATCTGCTGCTGATGCTGTAAAGGGGGTTGGTGGGCAGGGGCTAAGGAGGGGGAGGGAAACCTCCTCTGGTTGTGCTTCACAGTGGTGAGGTAGTGGGCGCGTGGGGAGTGGGAGGTCCAGGCTGAACTGTTGTCTCCCCACAGCAGGGGGGATGATCCTGGGGTGGTGATGGGGAGGAGGAGGTCTGGGATGGTCTCTAAAGCTCCTAGTAGAAGAGGGGGTGGGAGCACTGGATCCCAGGGCCGTGTCTTTGAGGTTCTTTGCAAATATCTTCACCCTATCTTTGTGTAGATGGAGTCTGTGATATCTTTGGATATCAATTATCAGATGCAGACTTCATCTTCAGATGAGCTGGCTTTATTGCAGATAACACCATTACAACATGACCAGCATGGGGGTACAGGTTCTTCTGGCTCAACCACAACTGAACTGCAACAACGTAACTATAACAGTCACTTCATAACATCCCTCCCTGCTAAAATCTAAACCACACCGTAGTTCACAGTGACTCAAATGCAACATAACCACAACAAATGTCCATTTCACTAGACAAAATGCAAGAACCGTTTTTTTTTATACTGTTATACTCACAAACATTAACACAGGTATGTATACAATGTTTATATAAATCTGAACACCCTTAACAGTTCAGTCTCAGACCAAGTATGCTCAAGGAAATGTGGTCAAGGTTGAGTTATCTACTGCACTACCCCACTACTTAAAGAAAACAATGTCTCATATTTGTGTTGTTGACATGTCCTTACTTCACAAAGTCTTTCATATAGGCTGGTGGTCTCCTGTGTCTTTGAAATCGGAACAACTCTTCAGTTGGCGAACCACCAGGTGCGCTGTTCTCTTTGTTTCACAATAGGCAGAACTTTGTCATCCTTTGTCATGTAGTGCCTGTGTCCTGTGGCCCTGCTGGTCACTGTTGGGAGTACCACATACTCCACCTCATGTGTCGAATCTGGTATCAGAACTGGCAGATCTTGTTCCTGTCGGCTGAACAGTTGATCCACGTGTCGCCTGACAACTTTACCATTTCCCATCAACACTGTACAGGGTCCTGTGATCTCCTTTATAGGTCCTGGTATCCATTTAGGTCCACATCCATAGTTTTTGGTATAGACAGTGTCTCCTGCCACAAAGGTGCATTCTTTGGCTTGTTTGTCATGGTAAGCTTTTTGGCTTGCTTGTTTTGATTCCACCTTTTGTTTTAAGTCTGGGTGTATGAGATCAAGTGTACACCTCAACTTCCTACCCATCATCATCTCAGCGGGTGATAGTCCAGTTGTTGACTGTGGAGTAATGCGATAGTTAAACAAAGCCCTGTTTAACTTTTTCATGATCACTTTGAAAGTTTGTACTGCTCTTTCAGCCAAGCCGTTGGATGAGGGGTGGTACAGTGCTGATGTGACGCGTGAGTCCATTTCGTGTCATAAACTCTTTGGTTTGTTCATTGACAAAATACTGTGCATTGTCAAACACAATTATCTCTGCGATACCATGTGTGCTGAAACTATTTCTCAATTTATTGTGGTTGCTGATGTAGCTGAGGTCACTGGGTATACAGTACATCTAACCATTTGGAGTGTGCATCCACAATCACTAAGAACATTTTACCCTTAAAAGAACCTCCTTAATCTATGCGGAGTCTTCTCCACGGCTTCTCAGGCCACTCCCAGGGGTGGAGTGGTGCACATGCAGGTGCCTTTGTGTTCTTGGCATGTGGTGCATGACTTTACCTTGTTCTCTATTTCAGTGTCCATGTGGGGCTACCGCATGTAACCTCTTACCGGGCCTTTCATGTGGCTCATCCCCGTGTGCGACTGATGTAGCTGTTCCATCATATGAGCTGGTCCTCTCTTCGGTATCACAATGCGGGCCCCCCACAGCACACAGCCGTCCTGTACACTAAGCTTATGTTGTCATTGTCTACAAGGCATAAAGTCATTGTCCTGGTTATTTGGCCATCCTCTCAGGACATACTCGCGCACTCTTGAGAGTATGAGATCCTTAGTTGTCCATTTCTGAAGCTGTTCTGATGTCTTTGCTCCTGGTCCAACATTAACATACGTTCCTCTGGTGATGGACCACTGGGTTTCTGTGGAAGTGGAAGGCGGCTAAGAGCATCAGCATTACCATTTGTTTTTACCATCTCTGTAAATGATGACATACTCATATGCTCTTAACAGTACAGCCAAGCTCATTATCATCTGAGATGCCATCTGCGGTACAGCTTTCATCTAATGGAAAAAAACTTGTTGTAAAAGTCTACTTTGAGAGCCTTGATCCAAACTCGTCCTACTAGACTTGTCCCTGAACCTTGGACAACCACTACTGCTAACACATGCTAAGCGGCATCCAGCAGCACTGTAGGGAACCTTGGAGTTATCTTTGATCAGGATTTATCCTTTCACTCCCACATGAAACAAACTTCAAGGACTGCCTTCTTTCACCTACGTAATATTGCAAAAATCAGGCACACCCTGTCTCAAAATGATGCAGAAAAATTAGTACATACATTTGTTACTTCTAGGCTGGACTACTGCAATTCCTTATTATCCGGCTGCCTGAATAAGTCCCTTAAGACTCCAGTTGATCCAGAATTGTGCGGCACGTGTACTGACAAGAACTAGGAAAAGAGTATTCTCTCCAATATTAGCTTCTCTGCACTGACTCCCTGTAAAATTTAGAATAGAATTTAAAATCCTTCTCCTCACCTACAAAGCTCTTAATGGTCAGGCACCAACGTATCTCAAAGAGCTCATAATACCATATTATCCGACTAGAACACTGCGCTCCCAGGATGCAGGGTTACTTGTGGTTCCTAGAGTCTCCAAAAGTAGAATGGGAGCCAGAGCCTTCAGTTATCAAGCTCGTCTCCTGTGGAATCACATCCCAATTTGGGTTCGGGAGGCAGACACCATCTCCACATTTAAGAGTAGGCTCAAGACTTTCCTCTTTGATAAAGCTTATAATTAGGGCTGGCTTGGATGAGTCCTGAACCATCCCTTAGTTATGCTGCTATAGGCCTAGACTGCCGGGAGACTTCCCATGATGCGCCTCTTTCCTCTCTCCTTCTCTCCATCTGTATGCATTTTTATCCCATTACTGCATGTTACTAACTCAACATCTTCTCTCTCCCATAGATTTGTGCTTTCTCGTTTCTCTCCTCTCTCCTTCTGTCGCTTTCAGCAGGTATTTCTGCCTCAGGAGCTGCAGAGACAGGATCTGTGGTTGTGGGCCACCTGCTGCCCCCGTGTTCCTGCTCGACAACTGCTACTGCAGTTATTGGCTCTGTTACTGATGCTGACATTATTCTTCCTATAGCTGTCATTCCTATTATTACTAATTTATTGATATTAACACTACAATTACTATTCTACTATATTAAAAAAAAATAATCTACGTGGTCTTTGCATTGTGCCTCCCTCCCATAAAATTGAATTGAACATCTTAACAATGCCTTTGTGTTCCACTTTGACCTTTGCTACTCCTAATACTGGCACTACATAGGTTACATTTTTTTCATTTACTTTTAGCTCTTTTTTTTATAGGCTCTTCTCTGGGAATGACTATTTCGTCTTCATTCATATTGTACATGATTGTGTCACTAGCCATCATGTGATACAAAGTGAAAACTTCCTCATTATCACTATCATCTTGCATGAAATTTGCTCTCTTGCCATGAGTGCCACTCTCCCTTTTAGTCTTTTCTCTTTCCACTGTTTTCATCTTTCATCTTCCCACAGTTGTGGCACTTCTCGCTTGCAAACCTGCAATCCTCAGCCAAGTTGTTATCCCCGCCACATCTGTAGCACTTCCTTGTGTCCGGCTGGGGTTTTGTGCGGGCGTCGCTCACCTTGTTCACAAACAATAGCACTCGGTTACACGTAGCATGGTCTTTCATGCCATGCAAGTCCACAATGTCTTTATTTGCCGCCACCATAGCTTGCACAAACTTCAGCACCTTGTCAAAAGTCAATCCGTCTTCTGACAGCAACCTCAGCTGGATGCTGTCGTAATTGACGCCACAGACCAATCGTTTTCTCAGCATCACCATCAAAGAATCACCAAAGTTACAGTCCTGTGCCAGCTTTCTCAGCTCCGCCACATAATCGCCCACACTTTCTTCAGGCTTCCTATTTCTTGTATTAAATTTCCGCCGTTGCATTATGCAGCAGAGTGTTGTCTGGGGGTCAGACAGCCTGGCCTGGGCCAGCTCTTTGAATTCAGCAAAGTCCAGCTCCAGGAGGGCCGTACTCTCCTTCAGCTGGTTGGTGGAGCTGGCAGGTGTGGGAATGTTGGTAACAGTGGCAGGTAGCAGTTAACAGTTTACAGCTAGCTAGCTTGACAGTTAGCTAGTTGTTTTAAAAAATATATCCAAAGATGATATTTTTTTCTGTTCTTGTTGATTAATGCAGTTACCTCTTTTTCTTTGGAGTCCTTTCTGAAGATTATTCAAAGGTTATTTTGCAAAATGTCCCACTTTTTTAGGTCCAAGTTTGAGATGTACTCTAGAGCTCATCCTTGGTGCATCCTTAAGGAATCTCTCTTGTTCTCTGCTTTATACTAAAAGCCATAAATCAATCAAAGCAATACAATATGTCAAATTGTATTTCTTACTTGGATCCCAAATAGGCCACATCGAACCAGAATGCAAGTCCATGGACCAGACCAGACTGCAGCAGTGTAAACACAAAGGGAATCTCCATTCTAGAAGAAACACACAAGTTTTATTCCTTGTTTTTCTGCATTTTGACAAATTATTTTAAACATGTACAGTGGTGTGCAAAAGTGTTTGCCCCCTTCCTGATTTCTTATTTTTTTGCATGTTTGTCACACTTAAATGTTTCAGATCATCAAACAAATTTAAATATTAGTCAAAGATAACACAAGTAAACACAAAATGCAGTTTTTAAATGAAAGTTGTTATTATTAAGGGAAAACAAAATCCAAACCTACATGGCCCTGTGTGAAATACTGATTGCCCCCTAAACCTAATAACTGGTTGGGCCACCCTTAGCAGCAACAATGGCAATCAAGCATTTGCCATAACTTGCAATGAGTCTTTTACAGCACTGTGGAGGAATTTTGGCCCACTCATCTTTGCAGAATTGTTGTAATTCAGCCACAGTGGAGGGTTTTCGAGTCAGGACTTTGACTAGGCCACTCCAAAGTCTTCATTTTGTTCTTCTTCAGCCATTCAGAGGTGTACTTGCTGGTGTGTTTTGGATCATTGTCCTGCTGCAGAACCCAAGTTTGCTTCAGCTTGAGGTCACGAACAGAGGGCCGGACATTCTCCTTCAGGAGTTTTTGGTAGACAGCAGAATTCATGTTTCCATTTATCACAGCAAGTCTTCCAGGTCCTGAAGCAGCAAAACAGCCCCAGACCATCACACTACCACCACCATATTTTACTGTTGGTATGATGTTCTTTTTCTGAAATGCGTGTTACTTTTACGCCAGATGTAATGGGACACACACCTTCCAAAAAGTTCAACTTTTGTCTCGTCAGTCCACAGAGTATTTTCCCAAAAGTCTTGGGGATCATCAAGATGTTTTCTGGCAAAAATGAGACGAGCCTTAATGTTCTTTTTGCTCAGCAGTGGTTTTCGTCTTGGAACTCTGCCATGCAGGCCATTGTTGCCCAGTCTCTTTCTTATGGTGGAGTCATGAACAGTGACCTTAACTGAGGCAAGTGAGTCCTGCAGTTCTTTGGATGTTGTTGTGGGGTCTCTGAATGGCTGAAGAAGAACAAAATGAAGACTTTGGAGTGACCTAGTCAAAGTCCTGACCTGAATTCTATTGAGATGCTGTGGCATGACCTTAAAAAGGCAGTTAATGCTCGAAAACTCTCCAGTGTGGCTGAATTACAACAATTCTGCAAAGATGAGTGGGCCAAAATTCCTCCACAGTGCTGTAAAAGACTCATTGCAAGTTATGGCAAATGCTTGATTGCCATTGTTGCTGCTAAGGGTGGCCCAACCAGTTATTAGGTTTAGGGGGCAATCAGTATTTCACACAGGGCCATGTAGGTTTGGATTTTGTTTTCCCTTAATAATAACAACTTTCATTTAAAAACTGCATTTTGTGTTTACTTGTGTTATCTTTGACTAATATTTAAATTTGTTTGATGATCTGAAACATTTAAGTGTGACAAACATGCAAAAAAATAAGAAATCAGGAAGGGGGCAAACAGTTTTTCACCCCACTAAACATGTCCTAGCATTAAAATCATTGCTTGCATCAGTAATACGTATAATTTTGTATATTCATAGTCTCTCTTTTTCTTTGCTATATCCTGTTACTATTTGCTGCGGCACAAGGGATCAGTCTATCTAAATCCTCAAATCTTTGGTGTTGTGCCTCTGCACTTTTACATACTGTATCATTTGTCAATCAAACACACAGCCTGTAATGTCATTTTCTCTCTAGTTTCTGCTGGTTAAGTACCTAGTATATATTTATAGTGGTAGGTATTTAGTAGAGGCATCTAAAGCCCCTTTCTTGACATTCCAAACTGAAAATATCAAGCCTATTATTAAATAGTACAACGACGACAGGAAGTGTATAATTCAACTTCAAAAGTTTCCAAAAACCGTAATGAGGCCGTAACACTTTACTTTAATGCCCCTCCATTGATCATCTATAAGCAGTATTATGAACACATAATAAATTGTTTATAACATACTATAATGCAGCAGATAGTAAGGACAGTTTAAGTGTTTATTAATGTACAGTATTTTCAACAGTTATGACTTATGAAGACATTTTATATAATTACAACTGTGTATTACTATAGAATCATTCATTAACTGTTTATAATCAGCATCCAGTTATGGATGCTTCACAGGAGGAGTTAAAGTACAACTACATCAATAAATTAAAGGATTACCATAAAATTTCATCCAAATAATGCTGATTGCTTGATGAGCATCTGTGATGCCATTTTCAAGCCCTCAAAATCCATATCTCCCAAATGGCCTCAATTTTACCATCATACCCTGATGGTGATGATTGGCTTTCTTAGAAGCGTGTAAAAATACCTTATATCTGCTTTCATCTACATTATAGTGTGTACCATTTATTAAATGTTTATATACTGCATATAAATGCTAAAGTGTTACCAATGAAGCCTTACTAATCAACCATGCTTATGTACCTAACCTGTGTAAATCTTCTTCTTTAGCCTCCATGAAGTTGATGCAGTGCTTGACAGACCTGGCCATCAGGATCTGCACATCAAATGTGTCCTGAAAAAGACATTAAAGGTAGGGTATGCGATTCTGGAGAAATCCAATAGAATGACAAATACCATGATATAGAGTAAACAATGACACAGTAAGTAATGTAACTAACGTTAGCTAGGTTGTGGGTTAGCAAACTGTCGTTACAGTTGCTGCTGCGAAGCTAACAACCAGAGAGGACAAGACGGTTTCCCAGAGCCAGCACAGCAGCTCCAGACAGCGACGCTCACAACTCTCCTGCTACTATAGCTAGCATCATAACAACAGCATATCTTGGCAAACTAGAAAGTAAGCTGAATGTCCGTAGGCAAGTCATTTAACGTTACCTGACACACAAATCATGACTGGAATGGGTGGAATAGTGTTGTGTGGCCTGGTCCGAGCCACTTTGTTTGTTTAGCATTTACAGAGTGTGTCTGGCTGTGTACAAATACAGTGCACACACTGCATTGCCCTGGCCTCCAGCACCACCGTAAGGAACCTCAGAGTTATCTTTTAATTGGAATTTGTCCAAGAACTCTGACATGAAACAAACTTCAAGGACTGCCTTCTTTCACCTACGTAACATTACAAAAATTAGCCACATCCTGTCTCAAAATGATGCAGAAAAACTAGTCCATGCATTTGTTACTTCTAGGCTGTATTATTGCAATTCCTTATCAGGCTGCCTGAATAAGTCCCTTAAGACTCTCCAGTTGATCCAGAATGCTACGACAAGTGTACTGACAAGAACTAGGAAAAGAGACTATATTTCTCCAGTATTAGCTTCTCTGCACTGGCTCCCTGTAAAATCCAGAATGGAATTTAAAATCCTTCTCCTCATCTACAAAGCTCTTAATGGTCAGGCACCATCGTATCTTAAAGAGCTCATAGTACCTTTAATTCCCGACCAGAACACTGCGCTCTCAGAATGCAGGGTTACTTGTGGTTCCTAGAGCGTCCAAAAGTAGAATGGGAGCCAGAGCCTTCAGTTATCAAGCTCCACTCCTGTGGAATCAGGTCCCAGTTTGGGTTCGGGAGGCAGACACCATCTCCACATTTAAGAGTAGGCTCAAGACTTTCCTCTTTGATAAAGCTTATAGTTAGGGTTAGCTCAGGTGAGTCCTGAACCATCCCTTAGTTATGCTGCTATAGGCCTAGACTGCCGGGAGACTTCCCATGATGCACTGAGCTCCTCTCCATCTGTATGCATTCTTATCCCATTAATGCATGTTACTAACTCGACATCTTCTCTCTCCCATAGTTTTGTGCTTTCTCGTTTCTCTCCTCTCTCCTTCTGTCGCTTTCAGCAGGTATTTCTGCCTCCGGAGCTGCTGAGACTGGATCTATGATTGCGGGCCACCTGTTGCCCCCCTGCTCGATAATTGCTGCTACACTATTATTATCATTATTATTCCTATCACTATCCTCCTCCTTCTTCTTCTTATTATTTTATTAATATTACCACAACCATTACATTATTATTACAATGCAAATTCTAGGTGGAATTTGCATTGTGACCCCCCCCCCCGCCACCGTTACCCCCCCACTCACATACTCACTCACATACTCACTCGGCAGTGGCGGACGGCCAGATAAAGCCAAAGGTCATGTTTGTTGGAGAAGAGCTAGAAAAATAGACCCTGATGTAACCAATATTATGGGCTGCTACTATGACTGTGATTGATTAGCAGCAGACTTTTCCTCCCTGAGTAATGCCTGTCAGGCAGCAATGTTCTATGGCTGCCAGTCACTTGTATGCATCTTCCTGCAATCAGCCAAAATGAAGAACACATGTGACTACCCTATTAAAGCAAACCACACCACCCAATACAATGATCTGGAAATATTTTAGATTCCCTCTGCATTATTTTACACACATTTACAACATATTTTGTCTCTTATCTCATATTTGTTTATCTTTAGAAACTTTGAGATCATAACATACTATTCTTGTGGCAAAGTTACTGTTTTGACACATACAGTGAATGGAGTTTTGCTACACATACCACTATAGGCTGCCTGAAAAACTCATCTACTGCAACACTGTGAAGAGCACTCAGGTTAACACCGTAGAAGCTTCTCTGCTGCCTGAAGAAAGAAAAGTGAAGAGTGAACACTGAAGTCATTTACACAGTCAGCTGATTGACACATCTGGTATTTGACACATTTAAACAAGTTTTTATCGTGTGACAACTGACTCTATGCACACAGGATGCAGTTAAAACTAGTGATGCCTGATTTTCTACAGTATGTTTATATAAGTTATTCAATCACATGCTGTTTGTCTTTGTAGTTATTGTGATTCCTGTGTATTCTCTTGCATGCTGGTTCGATATATTTGTGAACGAAGTATCAAGTGGCCTTGTGTGCTCAATTAATATGTATTTGGCACAATTGTGATATATCTTCTTATTGCAATTGATGGTCTGAACTCATTTGATTTTAGGGTTCCTTCCTGATATGAAACAATTGTTCACACAACTATGGAACAAGTAATGAGTTAAATATTTAATGATAGTTTGTATTAAACAGGCAGAACTGGGGCAGGGCATGTAGTATTGGATTAAAAAGCGTAAAGCTTCAGAATCTTAGTGTTGCAGCTGTAATTAGTATAAACGAATAAGTCTTTCCCACAGTGTCACTGCTAAAATAGTTTTGGTGAACAACATCAGTTTATAGTTTACCTTCATTCCTCAAGGCTGACTGAGCCTGACATCCACATAATGGTGGAGCAGTGAAGGGCACAGACCATGGCAGCGTGCGCACACACACATACACATACACGCTCGTATGCTTACATACACTTGTGCACAAACAAACTGCACAACAGAGGTTGTATTGTTTGCATGAATTTTCCAGAAATACATGAATAAAGCAGAATACATCTTTTCATTTGTGAAAGGAAAAAATATTCTGTGGAACTAAACAAATTAATAAATTACTAAATCATAAAATGATTCATGTCTATGTATCACTCATATGGGTTGCATGTCTATACCATTTAATATAGTTGTTTATATTCATTGTATATCTATAGCCAGGTGTACCAACTGTTTGTACCAAATAGTGATATACACTTTTACACAGATGACACTGTTATGTATTGTTCAGCCTGAATGAGGCTCTTAACTTAAGTTTGCATTTGATAGGGTCCAGTAACAAATCATGTGAACTCTGCAAAATACTGCAAACATTTGTTTAAGTTCTCCCCAAAACAGGAACAAGTTGCTGTTCCTGTTCTCCATGATTCATCTTTATTTTTGTCACCAGTCTAAACAAAATATTAATATATTGTGAAAAATAAAGATAAAAAGATTAGAATTCATATTTTTATTTTAGAGATCAACTCCTTTGGTGCAAGAGAGAAACAAGTTTGTGATGCATTCTTGTATTGATTGATTTATAAATGGTTGTTAATGGAACACACATCATTGTGATTTGTATGCTGTGGTTGGATGGTTATCTTGCTACCTGCACAGATCTGGCTGACCTTTACTTCTAAGGCTGTTGTGCAGTTGCTTCCATGTTGCATCTCAAATCTTGATGACTACAATTTGTGGATTTTTGTTTGTTCTGTGGCCTCAACAGTTCTTTTTCCTGTGCCCAAAAGTAAAAATGAACTGGGCAAACAGTGTTCAGAAATACTACCACTGCTGTGTATAATGACTTGCAAAAGATTTATATCTGAGGGACAGAAAAGAAGAAAATTATGATGTACTCTCTACTCTCTTAGCCTCGCTGAATCTCTTCGCTTAAGTAAAAGTGATAATAGTATATCTCTATGGGGTTGTTCACACAGTGTTTCATTCTCCCCTTCTTAACTGCATATACGTTCAGTTCAGCTTCAGATTCGGCTATTGAGAAAGTCATGTGCACAGCATGCTGGTACATGCAGGCACTATGGAACAGGATGTCTCAACAGTAAAGTGCTGATTTCTCTGTCATGTAAATGACACCAGAGTGGTTAATTCTAATGGACTATAGGAGCCACCTGCCCTAACTGGACATCTGCATAATTAGCAACAAACTTTTAGCTTAAGGTCAAGGAAGTTGGTAGCATAGTATATACTGACCTATGGGATCAATATTGTCATTTTCTTCCCTTGAATTCTTTTTCTTCCCTTAACTATGTTTGACCTATTATTGTCCTGGGTCACAACATTCAAGTGTAATGTCCGGTCATGGACCAAATCCCCTTTCAAAGAATAAAATTCTGGGGAAACATTGAATTTCCTGACAGGAAATCTTAAATATGTTTACTTTTAGAACAATATATCAGCTTCAACCCTAACTTATCGGCCTACAAAAGATCATATCAGTCAAACCCTTGGTTGGTCTGTATGAGTCAGGATTGGACTGAACCTGAGCGTTTTACACCCAACAGGAAACATGCCTGACTGAGGTCAAGCACTGGGAACATGTGTGTCTGTGTGAGAGACAGAGAAAGGGAAAGAAAGGGGGCCAGTGTGTTTGTGTCCTCATGCATGGATTTATGCCTGTGCATGCTAGTGTGTGTGTGAGACCAGAAACTAGCTCGTGCGTAGTGTTCAAAGTAGAGCTGCTCGTCACTGAAGGGAGCCAGATGAATATCACCATAGGAGGGAAACATCAGACCTGGAAAGAGGGAGAGAGAGAGAGAATGATATAGAGACACAGAGAGTAATACAGAGAGCTAAATTAACAGTGAGAGACAGACATAAAACATGCAGATAGAAATAAAGTCAGAGACACAGACAGACATTCAGACTAACAAGGTAAATGGCTGGAAAAACCCTTTGGGTGTCTTGGGGAAAAAAGAGCTGTGCCATGTCAAGACAGGTAAGTTCAAAGGTAATTCCCAAGTCAATACCAGCAAGTCCCAAATCAAGATATGTAAGTCCCAAAGCAAGTCCCACGTCAAAACAAAATTGTCCCACGCCAAGACAGGTAAGTCCCAAGGCAAGTCCCAAGTCAAGACAAACTTGTCCCAAGTAAAGACAGGTAAACTCCAAGGCAAGTCCCAAGTCAAGAGAGGTGAGTCCTGAATCAAGTCCCAAGTCAATACCAACCAGTCCCAAGTTAAGATCGATATGTCCCAAAGCAAGTCCCAAGTCAACGTAAGTAAGTCCCAAAGCAAGACGCAAGTTAAAACAAAACTTTTCCCAAGTCAAGATAGGTAAGTCCCAAAGCATGAGGAGTGTTATGGAGTGACGGAGTGTTGGGGAGACTACTATCTCCTACTTGTCATATGAAATTCAAAATAGATATAATTTTCCTAATACCTTACATCAGTACTATTCATAAAAAAAATTGAGATTTGTCATTATTTGAGTATCGTAGAAAAGGTTTCAGTCGTAGTCATCTGGACACTGTTTTCAGAATCAAGAAGTTTCGGCTCCCATCCGGAAGGGATGGTCTTGATTCTGAAAACAGTGTCCAGCCGAAACGTCTTGATTCTGAAAACAGTGTCCAGATGACTACGACTGAAACCTTTTCTAGGATAGAACACTCCTGGACGAATGAGGGACTACACCGTCCCATTATTTGAGTATTTAATTTATTTATTACATTATTAAAACATTGGATCAAAAGTTTCTGAGATTTGCCCTCCTCTGCATCCCTGATGCTTCTCTACTCCTACCATTGGGTTTGAGCCATTTTCTGGCATGCAAGAAGCTCTCCATGAGTCTGTCATTGAGCAGCATGTATCCCATTGGCTCAGAGACAATGACGTCCACCATGTCAGGACAGCTGACCTCCTCCACCTCCCCTTCTAGGACCCTGATCCGCTCAGACAGACAGTTACTCTGGACCAGGATCTGCACAGGAGACAGGAAACATGTACTGCATTAAAAAACACACACTGTAAAACCACACAACTACTAAAGAATCTCCATTTCCTCCATAGGACCATTGAATTCTATTCAGTTTTATTTATATAGCGCCAATTCATAACAGAAGTTATCTCATTGCACTTTTCCTATAGAGCAGGTCTAGACTGTACTCTTTATAATATACCATAACACATACATTGGACCATGATGTATAGAGAAGGCAGTAAATGTCTCATAGTTTTGAAGAGGAAAGGTACATCTCTCTACTATACAACCAGGCCTATCTATAGTACTGGACAATATCTGGAGAAATAAGTTATTTTGGAAGACAAACAACATTTTCAGGTTTCCAGTTGCTGTGTGCCAAACACACTTAGTATTAATGAAGCCTAAATCTTACCACTAAAACCCAGTAATCCACTTCCTTTAAAGCATCACACATAACAAAGAGTTTCCCTATGGGGATCAATAAAGTATTTCTGATTCTGATTCTGATAAGCCTTCAATTACACAAATTATCTGAATAAGAGCCCAAGCAGAATAATCAGAATAATATTGGTGCACACCTTGATAAAATGACCAAAGTAAACTGGGTCATTGTGAGAGGAATTTAATGTTTTATGTTTCTACCACTGTTTTACTCTGTTAAAAGGTTTTCCAGTTCAAGGGTCTTAAGATAGAAGGTTTCATGTTGTACAAAATTTAAAACCCTCTGAGACACATTGTGATTTTTGGCTATATAAATAAACTTGACTTGGTTTGACATGACCATCTGATTTAAAGCTTTTATAATTTGTTGTAAGAATTTAAATTTGTCATGTAAATGCTCTATCTGAGGACTTTCTATTTTAGGAACATCTATGTTTGAGTTGAGTCAAAAATGTTCCTTTAGGAAGATGCGCCACTTTTTCTTATTATTATTCTATTGGTGCTACTACTAGTTGCAAAGTGGGAGGAGCCGCTGGTTTTTCCCATTTCAATTTTGTGTTTCAATGATATCCTCAATGTTACTTAACATAGAAACACAGGACTCTCCCAGATAATGTAGCAATGCTATAGGTTTATATTATGGCCACCAATTTTAATGATTTCAACTTAATTTCAGAGAAATCATGGTTTTTCAATTATTTTGGCATGGCGGACGGCTCAAAATACTATAGTTCCCAAGAGCCTTGGCCGCCGTTACCATAGAGAAAAGCCAGTCAGGGAATCAAAGTGGTAGCAAATTCAAAACACTTTGTTGTTGCAATTGTGAACAAAGCATGGTGCCATAGTTACTGAATCATCCAAAATTCACTAAATTTTAATTTTAAATTGATACAGTCTGCAGATTGTGTTTTTAGTTTTCTCAAAACCATAATCTTTAGTTTCTGCCCGCCATTAGCAGCATGCGTAACAGAAATGTAAGCTTGGATGTTCCTTACCTCAACCAACATTGCGAGTCGTAGTTGAATTCTGCTTCGAAGTTTTTATGTCCACATAGCTTTGAATTTTTACCAAAGAATCTGATGGTTTTTTAATGCAGTTGTTACGTTTTTGTACTAACGACTTACCTGGGAGAATTTCATGTAATTTCAAGCTGTGGAAGGGTTCCAAACTGTGAGTCATGTAACAATGTCTATGGGAAAATTAAATGGGATTTTTACTTCCAGAACCAGGGGTACCAGGAAGA
Source organism: Siniperca scherzeri (assembly GCA_027580175.1). Classification (NCBI taxonomy): domain Eukaryota; kingdom Metazoa; phylum Chordata; class Actinopteri; order Centrarchiformes; family Sinipercidae; genus Siniperca; species Siniperca scherzeri. The sequence goes on from CM050853.1 coordinate 19,429,187, forward strand.
ACTCCTCCTACTCCTCAACTCTATTGTGATTTATGAATTCTCTCTATTACTTTTTTTCAGTATGTCTATGTTTTTGAATACTAGTTTCAGGGAGATAAACAGAAAGCCCAACTTCTGTTGCTTCAGTAGAAAGGCAAAACTATAGTGATACCAAGTGCTCAGTTGATTCATGTTATTTATATACTGTATATATATATATGTATATATATATATATATATATATATATATATATATATATATATATATATATATATCCTCATTTAGCTCTAGTGGCATCTCATGCAGCTTGTATGAACTGGTCCAGGTTTTGAGATTTCTGTCTCTGAAATTCTGCCTCCACCCCAATATAATGGAGGTAAATGACATTTGGTTTGTGGTGCATCTAAGAGTCGGCTTAAGATAAAAAGCTTATAGTTAGGGCTGGCTTGGGTGAGTCCTAAACCATCCCTTAGTTATGCTGTTATAGGCCTAGACTGGTGGGATTTTTTGGGTCTCTTTGGGTGCCTTTCTAGAAACAATGTTGTGGTTGCTCTGGATAATCCACAGGACACACTGTCTGCACTTTTTATAGGGACTGTTTCTTCAGAAAGAATCTCCAATAAAAAATAAACAAAAGGAAAAATATATGTATCAAAATCCATTTATAATATACCATCTTTTTGGAGGTGGTGTCTTGAGTATTTCACAACGCTTCCTTCTGACTACCTGCTGTGGAGCAGATAAATCTGACACCATGCTAATGTTCAATATTTAATACAAGGCAGATAATATCCCCATATATCGGTCTAAACCCAGTACTGTGTGCATCAGCATCTCTCTACAACCCCTATCCTACTGAACGGGCCAGATGTTGACGCAACCCATTAACTCCCCAGAATGCCACGCTCTGCATGTGATGTATGTACTCTATGTGTGTGTGTGCTATCTAGTGGATTGCTGTGGTTTCTCTTTAGGCTCTATTAAGGCCAACACACACACATAACATTACTCTCCAAAATCTGCATGTGAGATTCAAATCTTACTTGTAGGTTAGATACAGAGACTAAAACAATGCTTTAGACTGGTTTTAAAACTTGTGTACATCAGAACCTACACTATTTTAAAACTGACAATATAATGACAAAGATGGAGAATGGAGGCTTCAAATCTACTGACCTGTGTAAACCTGGCCATAGGGCTTGCCTCAACAGCATACACTCTGGTGGCTCCTGCCTGGACTGCAAAGAAAGACAGAATACCAGAACCACAACATACATCCAGAACCACCTACAGAGACAGGAAGAGAAAATGAGAACTGGTTAGGCTGGTGTGAGCTTCTAATGACAATTAGAAACGTTTTAAATATATACATATATACACACTCCTGGATGTTCAAAATCCTAAAACATTCTCCTGGCTCACAGTTGAGTTTTAAAACATTATCTTTAAAGGTCCAGTATGTAGGATTTAGTGGCATCTGGTGGTGAAATAGCAGTTTGCAACCATTTGAATACCACTCACCTCACCCTCCCCTTCCAAGCGTGCAGGAGAAACTATGGTGGCTGCGAAACTCGCAAAAAACTCGAAACTCAAAAAACAGCCCTATCTAGAGCCAGTGTTTGGTTTGTCTCTTCTGGGCTACTGTAGAAACATGGCGGTGCAACATGGCGGCCGCTGTGGAAGGGGACCTGCTGCCTCTGTAGATATAAAGGGCTTATTCTAAGGTAACGAAAAAACAACTATTGTTATTTTCAGGTGATTATACACTAATGAAAACATACTTATAAATATTACATTCTATTTCTTCCAATAGATCCTCCTAAATGTTCCACACTGGTCCTTTAAATCAAAGAAGCAGAACTCTAGTCATCTTTTCTTTCTTTTTTTTCTTTTTTTACTTTTTTTGCACTTGATAGAGTTCAGTTGAAAATCATACAGGAAATGTGATGTCAGAAAGCTGGGATGGCATGCAACAAAGGTCACTGCAGGATTTGAAGCGGGGACATATGGCTCCTTGGACCTATTTATCTAAAAATTTAAGAAAACATTGCATCCTGTATGATGACAGCATTAATCTCTAGGAAGTATCATCTAGTATAATTTCTGTGGGTTATGATAACATTGTAGTCACTAAAGTAATATCATAACATGACAAGATTGTTACTTGAAAGTCCAAGAGGATAAGAAACACAAGCATTCAAACAGTCAGACAGGTTGTAAACAAACCTTTTTTCAGTGTAGATCATCTGTCTTGAACAAGTTTAGCTAGATAATCTAAACCACTTTATTTGTTTATTTGGTTCATGATCTTTGCAAGGAGAGATGGACTTGTTATGCAGTATCAGTTAAAGTTTATCCATCCATCCATTTTCTACCGCTTGGTCCCCGTTAGGGGGTCGCGGGTGACTGGAGCCTATCCCAGTAACTTTGGGCCTTAGGCAGGGCACACCCTGGACAGTGGCCAACTCGTCGCAGGGCGAACACAGACACAGACAAGGACAGACAACCATTCACTCACACATTCATTCAATACGGGCAATTTAGAGTTATCAATTAACCTACACATGTCTTTGGACGGTGGGAGGAAGCCGGAGAACCCGGAGAGAACCCACGGTAACACGGGGAGGACATGCAGACTCCACCCAGAGAGATTGTGTGATGTTGGTCTGGTCCGGGAATCGATCCCACGAACCCACGATCTCCTTATTGGGAGGCAGGAGCTCTAGCCGCTCTGCCACCGTGCACCCCCAGTTAAAGTTTATTTGCCAGTTATATTATATTACATTACATTTATTTAGCTGACACGTTTATCCAAAGCGGCTTACAATGTGCATTCAACCATGTGGATACAACCCACAAATTACAAGCTTCAAGTGCTACATTTAGAAAGAGTAAGAGTTTAAAACAAAAAAAATGCAAAAATGTATGGGCCATGGTGCAGTCAGAACAGATGAGTTTTCACTCGCTGATGGAAGATGTGTAGAGTTCCTGCTGTCCTGATGTTGATGGAGCACTGTAGGCAAGTACCAGTGTTTTAAATTGGATTCAAGCAGGCACCGGTGCAGGGTGCGGGGGAGCAGTCTAGTGTGGGAGAACTTGGGTAGGTTGAAGACCAGCCGAGCTGCTGCATTCTGGATGAGCTGCAGGGGTCAGCTGGCACATGCAGGCAGACCAGCCAGGAGCAAGTTTCAGTAGTCTAGGCGCAAGATGACAAGATCCTGGACCAGAACCTGTGCCAAGTCCTGGGTGAGGAACGGACGTTTCCTCCTGATGTTGTGGAGAATTAATCTGCAGGAGTGGGTGGCCACAGCGATGTTGGCAGCGAAGGACAGTTGGTCATCCACTGTCACACCCAGGTTTCTTGCAATCCAAGCTGGGGACACCACAGAGTTCTCAATGGTAATGGAGAAATTGTGGACAGGCGATGCCTTCCCTGGAAAGAAGAGCAGCTCAGTCTTGTTGAGGTTGAGCTTCAGGTGTTGTGCAGACATCCACTGAGAGATGTCAGCCTGACACACAGATTTGTGCTGCCACCTGCATTTCAGACCAAATTAGTTGAGTGTCATCTGCATAGCTGTGGTAGGAAAAAACATTAAAGTGAATAATAGAGCCACGTGATTTGGTGTAACGAGAAAAGAGGAGGCGACCCAGAACAGAACCCTGAGGAACCCCAGTAGTGAGGCTACAAGGGTCAGACGAGTCATCAGTGGGCTTCATTCCACTTCAAATTGTTACAGCAGGAGGTAATTGCACAGTGTAAAAAATGTAATTGCACAGAAAATAAATTCACAGTGTAAGTATAATTTAAATGATATATGTGTGTGTATATATATATATATAAATATATATAAGGATATATAGCATCACGGAGAGAAGTTAGTCAGCTCTCAGAGTTACAGAAAGGAGCAAGGAAGAAAGAGCTACCTAACCTATCTGAAGCACTGAAGACTGCCAAACAAAGACTCACGGCTCTGGCTACCCGCCTGAAGAGATACACGGGAGACGCAGAAGCCAGGAGAATAAACCGGATGTTCTTCACCGAACCATCCAAAGTGTACTCTCAGTGACAGGGTAATAACACAAGAACAGATCCACCCAGGGCTGAGACTGAACAGTACTGGAAGAACATATGGGAGAATCACATATCACCAATGCTCAGTGGCTAGTGGATCTAAGAACAGACCACAGCAATCTCCCAGAACAAGATCCAATAACCATTACAATGACAGACATCCGAGAAAGAGTGTCAGGTATGAAGAGCTGGACAGCACCAGGCCCTGACATGATCCACACCTACTGGCTGAAGAAACTAACTGCACTCCATGAACGTCTGGCAGCACAAATGAACCAATTGCTGATGGATGGATGGTTAACCCAAGGACGGACAGTCCTGATCATGAAGGATCCCCAGAAGGGAACGATTCCATCCCACTATTGGCCAATAACCTGCCATTGAACAACATGGACGCTCCTGTCAGGCATCATAGTGGCTAAGATGAGCACATGGACAGGGCCCAGAAGGGAATTGGTAGTAATACCAGGGGAGCCAAGCACCAGCTACTGGTCGATAGCACAGTCACTCGAGACTGCTACCAGGCAGACCAATCTGCGCACCGCCTGGATTGACTACAAGAAAGCCAACAACTCAATGCCACATACAAGGATACTGGAATGCTTGGAAATGTACAAGATCAATAGGGCATTAAGAGCCTTCATCAAGAACTCAATGGGGCTGTGGAAAACAACTCTAGAAGCCAACTTAAAGCCAATTAGTTACCATCAAGTTACCATCATGTGCGGCATATACCAAGGTGATGCACTATCCTTGCTGTTGTTCTGCATAGGCCTGAACCCCCTCAGCCAGATCATCACAAACAGTGGCTACGGATACAGGTTCCAAAATGGAGCAACCATCAGTCACCTCCTCTACATGGATGTCATCAAGCTATATGCCAGGAATGAGCGAGACATCGACTCACTGATCCACACTACCAGGATCTACAGCAACAACACTGGAATGTCATTCAGACTGGACAAGTGCAGTCGGATGGTATGAAAAAGAGGGAAAAGGATCAGAACCGAGGGGGTTGAACTACCAGAAGGCAACATTGCAGATGCTCAGGACAGCTACAAATACCTTGGGATCCCAAAGGCAAATGGAAACCATGAGGACGCAGCAAGGAAGTCAGCCACAGCCAAATACTTACACAGAGTAAGCCAGGTCCTGAAAAGTCAGCTGAATGGGGAGAACAAGATCTGAGCCATCAACACGTGCTCTGCCAGTCATCAGATACCCCGCTGGTATAATAAACTGGCCAAAGGAGGAAATAGAGGCCACTGATATCAAGACAAGGAAGCTCCTCACAATGCACGGAGGGTTTCATAAAAATCCAGCACCCAGAGACTGTACACTAAGCGGAATGACGGAGGCAGAGGACTAGTGAGTGTCAGAACCACTGTCCAGGATGAAACAACAAAGATCCAGGAGTACATCAGGAAGATGGCCCCCAATGATAAACGGCTAAGCAAATACCTCAGGCAACAGAAACCCGAGGATGATGAGGAGGAGGAGGATGAACCATCATGGAGAGACAAGCTCCTGCACGGCATGTACCTCCGACAGATAGAAGAAGGCTGATTATAAGAAATCCTACCAGTGGCTGGAAAAGGCTGGACTAAAGGACAACACAGAAGCACTAATCATGGCAGCACAAGAACAGGCACTCAGTACAAGATCAATAGAGGCTGGGGTCTACCACACCAGACAGGACCCCAGGTGCAGACTGTGCAAAGATGCCCCTGAGACAGTTCAGCACATAACAGCAGGTGTAAGATGCAGGCAGGAACAGTGTACATGGAACGCCATAACCAAGTGGCTGGCAGGAACATCTGCCATGAGTATGGGCTGGAAGTCCCAAGGTCAAAATGGAAGACACCTCCTAATGTAGTTGAGAATGACTGAGCTAAGATCCTGTGGGACTTCCAGATCCAGACTGACAAACTGGTGATGGCTAACCAACCAGACATCGTGTTGATCGACAAACAGCAGAAGAAGGCAGTGGTGATAGATGTAGCAATCCCAAGCGACAGCAACATCAAGAAGAAGGAACATGAGAAGCTCGAAAAATACCAAGGGCTGAAAGAGAATCTAGAAAAGATGTGGAGCAACAGTGGTGCCAGTGGTAATCGGAGCCCTAGGGGCTAGGGGCTGTGACCCCCAAACTGGGAGAGTACAAGATCTGAAGTCTCTGTCCAGAAGAGTGCAGTCCTAGGAACAGCTAAGATACTGCGCAGAACCCTCAAACTCCCAGGCCTCTGGTAGAGAACCCGAGCTTGAGGATGACATATACCACCCCATGAGGTGAGAGGGGAATTTTATATATATATATATATATATATATATATATATATATATATATATATACATTCCTACACATATATATAGGAAGATATAATATATATATGAAGGACAGTTGCACAATATAAATATTGACATAAATAAAATTGATTGTCACCCATTTAACAAATTGATATATACAATCAGATTACACAAACATGTTTACCATCCCCTTAAACTCCCCAGTGTACTCAGTGTGTTAATCAGTGTGTGTCAGTGTTAATTCAGTATTTACATCCAATCCTTTGAAAAACACTAATAACTACAATTCCCTAGAGGCCTGCCATGCAAGCTTGATACAAATCAACACCACAGTTGTAGTTCTTCCGGTTTTCAAAGTAGTGCTGTAAATAGGGTCGTAAAAGATATATCTACTAAATAGATCATATATATTCTACAGCCAAACTAGTAATTACACGTTATCTAGATGATCTATGTTAAGAAAAAGTAGAGATCTTGTTTTATTTCAGATATTTTAGCAAGAATTCTAGAAATAGGATTTTGGGTTGGTAGTTTTTCCCTCTTTAAAAAGTAGGATTGTAGATACGATTGTAAAACGATATAGCTACTAAATATATCAAATATCTACTATAGCCGAACTAGTAATTACACTGCATCTAGATAATCAATGTTATGATAAAATAAAAATGTTGATTTATTTAAGATATTTTAGCCAAAACAGGAGTCAAACACCTCGTGGTTTACAGCTTCTGCATTACGTCACTGACACCGAAAACAGCCAAGAGAAGAGAAAAACAAGTTTTCCCCTGGATCAGGGAGCATTTCAACCTATGTGGCACACTATGTCTGGCTGATTATGACTGTAAATTCATTGTACAATAAGTACTTTATTAAGTGATTTAAAAGTTTTCCACCAGACTTCAGTTTTAGCAGTGAGCTGGATTCCTCTTGCAGCGGTGGCTAAGGATCATGGGTAATGTAACCTAGCCTTTCGGTATCCAAAACGGACAAAAAAACTTTATTTCTCAGAATTGAAAGAGAAATAATTTAAACCGATAGCCGTAACATTAACCTATCTTATTGTTGAATTATCAAGGACACCTTTGTATTTTAGTTTTGAGAAATGTTGAAGATATCATTGAAAGAAAACCTTAACATGGGAATTAACAGTGAGGAAAATACTTCCGGGTGGCAGGTCCTCAGTTCTCCAATGGGACTGATGCTCACAGTGTCTTATAATGGTCAAGTTAATATTGGAGTGAATGGATGGTCGGAGCAGTTCCTCTGAGAGTCCAATACTGTCGCGGATGGTTTTACATTGGAATTAATTGAAAGCCCAGTGCGTCTCATACAGACGCTTAAGGATACCTTGTGCAACTGTATGAGACACCAAGGGGTGTGACAAAATGTTGGTATTTGATGACCTGGGAATGAGAACGGGTTGGGGGTGGAGGTGTTCTCTGGTGTGATCCAAGTCTCAGTGAGAGCAAGGAAGTCCAGAGATCTCAAGAAGGCGTAGCCAGAGATGAACTCAGTCTAGCGGGAAGTTGACAGGCAGTTCCACAGGTCCCCTGTGACAACGTGTTGGGTGTGTGTGGAGCGGGTGGGGTAGATAAGATTAGAGAGGTTACAGTGATGTCATGAGTGGGTACGTGGTCTATAGTATCTACGAGAAGAGTGGTGTACAGGAATCGAAAGTATACACATATCAGATAAGTAAAAAGCAGCTATATAGACAAAGCGAGAAGATACTTAGCCCAGACAATGTTAACCCATCATCTCACTTGCCCTCCCACAAAGGATTCCTGAGAAAGACTCCTTTGCCTTCGTATGATGAGACTGCTGCTAAAGCTGTAGCTTCACACAAGTGATGGCTTTTTAAACGAAAATGCTGATTGCTCAGTTGGCTACAGAAGTTCTAACCACACCCCCTGTTAAGTAATACAATGAGCATGATGGTGATGACCTGGCAATAGAAACTCATTTCAACTGACAGCTCAACAAACAAACAACAGAAACCACACCAGGAAAGAGGTGTGATTTCTAAATATCCTTTTAAGAATAAGGTCTCTTAACACTATACTGGTTTTAGATTAGTTCACCACAACCCTAGGTGCATGTAACCCTAGCTTTCACAAACCCTAGGCCAAAACAGAATATAGTGTAATATAAGAATAGACTAACTGATAGTTACATGACACAGCACAATTTAGTAATCCCAATGGTTAGAATTCAATAAAAAAGAGAAAACCAGAGCAGGAGACTAAACTAGATTATAGTCAACACCACAAGAACAAGAAGTTACCCCCAGACGTCAGAATGCATACTTACGTTAGCTTACTCTCTAGTTCCATGTTACCTGATTTTTTTCTCATTTTATGACAACACTTGAAGGATCATTTCAGTTAATTAATTCAGTCATATTTTTGTAGTTTTGGCCATCATTTCTATGAAGTATGATAACATTGTACACATCAGAGTAACTGTTCAGATCTGGGAACATGGTCACATTGCTAGAACAAAGTCCGAAACACACTCAAAAAACAGTAGCAGTCAGACGTTCCTGCAGGTTAGAAACCAACAGTCAAAGTGAAAGTGAGCACACCTGAACTGTTGCTAATAATCCCTCATTACAAAAAAAACTTTGTGTGCACAACTACAGTAAGTACAGTACGTCAAAACTGAAGCAGGAAGTGGACATACCATTTGACTTCTTTCAGGTGATATAGTAGGCAGCTGTAGTTCAGGTGGTAGAGGGTTGGCCATTAATTGTAGGCTTGGAGGCTTGAACTATCAGCACGCTGAACTCCAAATTACTTCCAATGTGTGTAGGGAAAAATCTAAGTAGCTTTGGACAAAATTACCTTGCAATTACCTTGACGAGTATATGTTATCACAACTGATAGAAGTGATAGACAAAACTACGAAAACCTAATATACTGGAATTATCGTAGAAAAGGTTTCAGTCATAGTCATCTGGACACTGTTTTCAGAATCAAGACGTTTCGGCTCCCATCCGGAAGTCATTCTCAATTGTGAAAAAATGGGACGGGAACTGAGAAATTTAAGCTACTCTGTGTTACATAAGCCCTGCCCTCAGGAAGGAGTCTACCTGAGTATCTGTTGATTAGATAGTTTCACCTGAAACTGACCTAATTGTTTCCATGATGGCCCAGTAATCAGTAATCAGGCCTATTGTTTTCTGGCTGCACCTCCCTCATCACTGTTAAGTACCTGATTAGCATCTGATTGGCGTGACCAAGGTGCTAATACACTGTGATAGACTTTGGGCAGATTGAATCTCAGACCACCATTTCTGTTCAAAGAGGGGTTTTCTTTTTTCACAAAAATGGCTTCCTTGACGCCTCGTTCAACCCAACTCTTCTCTCTACTTAGAATCTTCACCTCGCTGCAAATGCACGGCACTCTGCAATCCTGAGTTAGCGTGTCGTCTGTGCTGATAAAGTCTTTTGTGAAGTGGCTGTTTGGTCTCACCTATGTACCTATGTAGGTGAGACCAAACAGCCACTTCACAAAAGACTTTATCAGCGCAGACGACACGCTAACTAAGGATTGCAGAGCACCGAAACGTCTTGATTCTGAAAACAGTGTCCAGATGACTACGACTGAAACCTTTTCTATGATAGAACACTCCTGGACGAATGAGGGACTACACTGTCATACTGGAACTATCTTTTAACTGCTCATATATTACTGGCTTGTTTGAATACATTTCAATAAAATACTTAAAAATTGTACTAAATTGTACTTGACTATTACACTATGTTATGGTACACCTTTGTTATTAACACGAATAAGGAAACCAATGGTCTATATGATTTTTATAAATGCAAAATGAAGGAGCATATTATAATATAAACAGGATAAAGCCACTGTGTGTGTCTTGAGGAGCTCGTGAACATGTGCTGTCACCTTGTCTCTGAAGTCAGTCTCATTGACTAAAATGGCTCTCTGGTAGGTGGCGATCCTCAGGTAGTCTTGAAGCAGACTCTGCTGCTGGAACAGACAGCTGTGGAACTACACACACATACAACAAAGAGCAATGCGTATTTTTGTAACTGATTTATTTATCCCTAGCATCTGTAAAGTAAGAATTATTGAGTGGCTTACCTGGTAGCCCTGTGTAGGGGCATTTTCAGTCCTTGATTCAAACATAGTGGTATGTCTCCTGGAAGGTGTTTTGCCTCTTTCTGCATCCTTGTTTTCTCTCTCATCTCTTTCTGAGCAACCTTTCCTAGTATCTTCATCATCCCCTCTTTTCAGTAACTGCTGGAAGTTCTTCATATCTGGAGAATCAAAGAGAACAAATTGTTTCCCAAGTTCTACATGTCTGAACTCCTGACACACTAACCAAACCCCAGGATTATAAGCAGTATGAATTTAAGCACTGTACAAACCAGCAGGAGTTTTGAACTGCAGCAGAAGACTTAGCTTGCCGACGGTGACCAGGAAGGACTGTCCTCCGACCTGGCAGCAGTCCATCTCCTTGGAAACAGTAAACTGGAAGACTGATGCTCTGTTGGCTGAGAACATATTGGATTAAACCACACACAAAACACAGGAAAAGAGACTTGAAGATGACACTTGAAGTTTGACACCCTTAATAGGGTTCTATCTAAGCTTTAGATTTTTAGTCGTGTTAAAGGAGACGTGTCATCATTGTTACAGTATCTGTGTTAAAGGTACTACAAGCTCTATGGAGTAATTTATTAATGACAGGGTTGGTTGTATCTTGTACAAACACACCAGGATTCACACACACACATGCACAAACATGCGGCCGGCGTGATACACTTTCCTGCCAATAGCAACACTATTGCACTGATCGACACATGGTGGTAACGTGCCCAGAAACATAGCAATGCACCAGCAAAGGGCAGAGAAGAAGAAGACTGCTAGCAAACATGGATGTAAAGAACTTAAATTTCTGAGTTCTCGAACCATTTTCACAATTGAGAATGACTTCCGGATGGGAGCCGAAACGTCTTGAATTTGAAAACATTGTCCAGATGACTTCGTCTGAAACCTTTTCTACTATCTGCTATACATTTAAACGTACACTAAGTTCTGCTCAAGCACTCATAGCTCTATCCTTCTTTTAATGACTTATTAATGACTCTCTAATCCCACAGTTTACACGCTATTCATTTTGCTAGCTACCGTTCTTTAGCTTAGCAGCTAGCAATAGCTTCTCCCTCTCACTCTCCTGCTCTCTCTTTCTCGGTGTGTCAAATGTTTAGCTATTCCTCTGCCTCCTTTAGTGATAATGGTACATGTAATGAATGTAGTTTATTTGTAGCATTGGAGGCGAGGCTTAGTGAATTGGAAACACGGTTCCGCACCATGGGAACTCAATCATTAGCTGCTGAAGTTAGCCAGCCCCCAGTAGCCGGTGCAGACCGACCAGAGGTAGCTCCTGTTAGCCGTCTCCAGGGAGGCTGGGTGACTGTCCGGAGGAAGCATAGCCCTAGGCAGAGGTCCACGGTTCAGCACCAACCTGTTCATGTTTCTAACAAGTTCTCCCCACTTAGCGACACACCCGCTGAGAAACAAACTCTGATTATTGGCAGCTCCATTTTGAGAAAAGTGAAGTTAACGACACCAGCAACCATAGTCAAATGTTTTCCTGGGGTCAGAGTGGGCGACGTTGAATCCTATTTAAAACTGCTGGCTAAGGATAAACGTAAGTACAGTAAGATTGTTATTCACGTTGGCGTGAACGACTCCCGATTACGCCAATCGGAGGTCACTAAAGTTAATGTTGAGTCGGTGTGTACATATGCAAAGACAATGTCGGACTCCATAGTTTTCTCTGGGCCCCTGCCAAACCTGACCAGTGCTGACATGTTTAGCCGCATGTCTTCATTCTGCCGCTGGCTGTCGAGGTGGTGTCCAGCAAACAATGTGGGCTTTATAGATAATTGGCGGACTTTTTGGGGAAGACCTGGTCTGATTAGGAGAGACGGCATTCATCCCATTTTGGATGGAGTAGCTCTCATATCCAGAAATCTGTTTATTAAAGTTTATTAGTGGACCAAAACCATGACAACTCAGACTTGAGACCAAGAGGCAGAGTTGCAGTCCTACACGCTTCTCTGCGCTTCAAGAGCAGTTTCCCACCCAAAACTCCTTAGTGACGGTGTCTGCCAGGACCACTAAATTAATAAAACCAAAATTTAACAGAAGAGGAGTTATACATAAAAACCTAAACAAAAACGCTGAAATAGCACAACAAAATAGGAGAATTAAATGTGGACTCTTAAACATCAGATCTCTGTCATCTAAAGCTGTACTAGTGAACGATTTAATATCAAAGCATCATATTGACTTATTTTGTCTTACTGAAACCTGGCTGGGTCATGAAGAATATGTTAGCCTAAATGAATCCACTCCGCCCAGTCATATTAATACTCATATTCCTCGAGGCACCGGCCGAGGAGGTGGAGTTGCAGCCATCTTCGACTCAAGCCTATTAATGAACTCTAAACCTAAATTAAATTATAACTCATTCGAAAGTTGGTCCTTATTCTGAATTTTTATCTGAATTCTCAGAGTTTTTATCAAGTTTAGTCCTTAAAACAGATAAAGTAATTATTGTAGATGATTTCAATATTCATGTGGACGTTGAAAATGATAGCCTTAGTACTGCGTTTATCTCATTATTAGATTCTATTGACTTTTGTCAGAGTGTACATGAAGCCACTCACTGTTTTAACCACACCCTCGACCTTGTTCTGGTATATGGCATTGAAATTGTACATTTAATAGTCTTTCCACAGAATCCTTCTTTATCGGACCATTATTTATTAACTTTTGAACTGCTATTACTGGACTGCACGCCATTAGGCAAAAACTCTTCCTCTAGATGTCTGTCTGATAGTGCTGTTGCTAAATTCAAGGAAGCAATTCCATTTGCATTTAATTCATTGTTATGTCTCAATATAACAGAGGTCTCTTATGCAAATCGCAGCCCCTCCCAAATTGACCATCTAGTTGATAGTGCTGCAGGCTCACTGTGAACGACACTCGATTTTATTCTATCGCTCCTCTAAAAATGAAGATAATAAAACAAAGAAGGTTAGCTCCATGGTATAACCCCCAAACCCACAAATTAAAGCAAACATCACGAAAACTTGAAAGGAAATGGCGTTCCAACAACCTGGAAGAATCTCGTTTAGTCTGGCAAGATAGTCTTAAAACATATAGGAAAGCCCTCCGTAATGCCAGAGCAGCCTACAACTCATCATTAATAGAAGAAAATAAAAACAACCCCAGGTTTCTTTTCAGCACTGTAGCCAGGCTGACAGAGCTCTATTGAACCATGTATTCCCATAGCCCTCAGTAGTAACAACTTCATGAGTTTCTTTAATAATAAAATTTTAACTATTAGAGAAAAAAATCATCAAGTCCTGCCTTCAACCGGTACTGATTTATCTTCGAACACAGGAACCTTAGAAACAACTGTAAAACCTGATATATATTTTGACTGCTTTGCTCCTATTGACTTTCTTTCTAACTTCGACAATTAAGTCATCTAAGCCATCAACCTGTCTCTTAGACCCCATTCCAACTAGGTTACTTAAAAACGTTTTACCCTTAAGCACTTCGTTACTAGATATGATCAATATGTCTTTATTAACAGGTTATGTACCACAATCCTTTAAAGTAGCTGTAATTAAACCGCTTCTTAAAAAGCCCACTCTTGCCACTCAGTTTAGCCAACTATAGACCTATATCTAACCTTCCCTTTCTCTCTAAGATCCTTGAGAAAGCAGTTGCCAATCAGTTGTGTGACTTTCTAATTAACAATTGTTTATTTGAGGATTTTCAGTCAGGGTTTAGAGTGCATCATAGCACAGAGACAGCACTGGTGAAAATTACAAATTACCTTTTAATTGCATCAGACAATGGACTTGTCTCTGTACTTGTCTTGTTAGATCTTAGTGCTGTGTTCGACACCATTGACCATCACATCCTATTACAGAGACTGGAACATGTAATTGGCATTAAAGGAGCTGCACTAAGATGGTTTAAATCCTATCTATCAGATCGATTTCAATTTGTTCATGTTAACGGTGAGTCCTCCGTGCACGCCCAAGTTAGTCACGGAGTTCCACAAGGTTCTGTGCTTGGACCGATTTTAATCACCTTATATATACCTCCTCTAGGCAATATTATTAGGAAACACTCCATAAACTTTCATTGTTATGTTATATCTATCAATCAAGTCAGATGAAACTAACCAGTTAGCTAAACTTTAAGCTTGCTTTAAGGACGTAAAGACCTGGATGACCTGCAACTTTTTGATGTTAAACTCAGACAAAACTGAAGTTATTGTACTTGGCCCCAAACACCTCTGAGACACATTATCTATCTATCTATCTATCTATCTATCTATCTATCTATCTATCTATCTATCTATCTATCTATCTATCTATCTATCTATCTATCTATCTATCTATCTATCTATCTATCTATCTATCTAGTTACTCTAGATGGCATTGCCCTGGCCTCCAGCACCACTGTAAGGAACCTCGGAGTTATCTTTGATCAGGATTCATCCTGATTTATCCTGTTCTATAGGAAAAGTGCAATGAGATAACTTCTGTAATGAATTGGTGCTATATAAATAAAATTGAATTGAATTGAATTGAATCAATACCTAAGTACAATTTGTTAATAATATTTCTGTAGATTTTGAATGCAAACCTTTTACTTGTAATAGAGTATTTTAACATTGTGGTATTTGTACTTTTACTTAAGTAATGGATAAGATAATATAAATCTTTCTTGTAAATACTTCTTCCACCGCTGACAAGCTGTGATGATTAACTTCAACACACAAAAGAGTGAAATATATGTTAGGGATATCTGATTTTATTAATGAGCAGTTGTCCATCATGACTCTAACATTCCATTTCTGGTTGGGTCCTCAGCTTTATCTAAACACTGCACTTTTGGCACACACTTTTTCCACTACTACAGCCTCTGTGCCTGGTATTCTCCAAATAAGCAAGCGTGGCGTGTGTGTGTGTGTGCTCACCATCCTGCACAGTGAGCAGCTGAGTCTCCAGTCCTGTGGTGAAGAACAGAGTGAGCTCCTGCTCTGCTCTCTGTCTGCACACATTGACCTGCTGCTCTCTGCTCACCCCCTCCTCGACCTGCACCTCCTTCAGAACACAACACACTGGGTTATATCATTGCACACAAGAATGTTTCAGATCCAACCAAATTACACCAGACCAGATCTAGTATGATTTCATTTGTGTAGCTACTTTTAATATGAACCCCACAGTCTACCCAAATCTTAATTTGGGCAAAGAGGAGGAAGCCTGAGGTAGGACAAGCAAGCTGACTGTGATAGGCTGAGACACCTGGCAGTCAAGCAAATTAACACGCTCATACATAACTCTGTTTATGATTTTAATTAAACAACGTTTTTCCAAATAATCACCAAAGCAAAGAGAGCTCCAGATTCCTCCCACAGGTTACGCTAAGCTTTAGTTAGGTTAGGTTTCCCTGTAGGTGTGAACATGAATGTGAGTCTACAGAGGATAAGCTGGTATAGATAATGGATGGATGGACGGTCTTTGGTCCAGCAATAACTAAATCCACCATCAGACATTGAAATGTCTTTAGCACAAACCAGAATAACCTTTATCAAGGTAAAATGTTTTATATAAATCACTACATCAAGGCTTCAAAAAGACATATTGGGGGCACCTTTTATGTTATAGTGATACAGTATGTTACAAACAGCGGTATATTTAAAATCTTGCAGTCTTTTGCACTTTCTGTGCCTGTGTTTTAAGTAGATTTACAGAGAGGCTCATTGTTCTCGGGTAAAACAGCTTTGTACACGCTCTACTATGTGGAAACTACTGTAAAGTGTGGATTAAAGTGTAGTATAACTGTAAGATTTGCATAGATTAGCCAAAAGGGTAAACCTTGTGTCTAATCTATCCTGGTTCCAAACCTCTGATTTGCCGCCCACATCTCTTATATTTCCAGTGATTCAGATAGGTCTGGTGTTTTGATCATTGACAGCAGTTTCACCACCTGGCGTGGACACTGACGCAGAGGTTGTTGTTACAGAAATAACAACTCTTAAATCTAAATATTTCTTCAATGGCTGATGATTGTTTAGGGCAAACCCTGTTCCAAACAATGTTCCTGTTTAAATAAACATGATGTCAGACTAAATAATGAAGTAAAAATGAAATGGTAATTTAGTCTGATTATTAGGCTAAGAAAAACTAGATTAGAGGGTCAATACACATGGAGGGAAACTCCAAATCTTGTCCACAATATGCAAACCAGGAATATAATTGTCATTTAAGCAACCCAACATCTCCAATACAGAAATCTCTTATTGGCTACAATGCACACAAGAAACTGGATTACTGAGAGAAATCAGGTTAAGGCAGATAATTGCATATCTGCTAATAAGTGAAATGTACAATTGTACTTTATCAGTCACTGTGGGTGAATTTGTCCTCTGAAATTCATCCCTTTGGAATAGTCCAATTATTCATGCAGCTGGTCAGTGACCGGATCTCCTTTACCTAATACAATATCTTATGAACCACAATTTTTGAACCAGTAAGAGAAATCTAAGTTTCTGTTAATTACACATTTAGAAATCAGGTTCCAGCTAATAGCAGGGAATAATCAGACTACTTTAGTGCATATACTGTATACAAATATACAGAGCATATTCTGCCTTTGTCTCAGCATGGTCTTGTTATCTTATTCTTTCTGGATTTTGCACCTTTTACGTGCCTACCAGATCCATTTGCGTTAAACCAGAACAGACTAGTTTCAGAGCTGGACAGATTAGAACTGCATAAATTAGATCAATGGGATCAGAGATTGATTAGTTAAAACTCAAACCATAAGCCAGATTTATTTACTTAGAATGCATCCCATAAAGTCACAACCCAGTTAAACAGAGCAGTATATAAAAGTGCGCCCTCTGCAGCCTCTAATGTTACCTCCTCATGGGTCTCCATGTGCTCCTCCTCAGCCCTCACCTCCTCCTGCAGAGTGAAGACCCTGACAGAGAAAGTCAATGACTCCACACTCCTCTCCTCCATTCTTCAATGTGAAAGGAATCTGCTCTTTGGGAAGAGAGAGCAGGAGAGAGCAGAGGGAGGGGATGGAGTAAAAGGGGAGGAGAGATGGAGGAAGGATTATAGGGGAAAAGAGAGAAAAGTAGGGAACAGAAGTTAACATTGGAAGAAAGTGAGAAATCTGCAGCACTTCTGTGAAAAAACTTGCTGCTAACTACTGCTGTGCTATAACTTTTAGCATTTCACATTAATGGATGGTACTGTCCTGTTTCTTTGGAATTTATTCAAGTGATGTATCCGATACATGAATGGTTAGAAAGATTCCAACTTACTACCACTACTTACTTACTTACAATTTACATTTTAGTTGACCAGTGGAGATCGGCATTGGTTGGACTGGGCAGGATTTCTGGTGGGATACTGGCAATGTATAACTTTACAAATGCATAACTGTCTTCTTACTTATTCTAAATACTTTCAGAACGAGGAAAAGCCCCCTTTAAATACCCCACAATCTTACCACTTCCTGATAAGGCCCCTTTTTACAAAAGGACTAATGGTTTTATTAATGGTTTGTAAAAACTTTTACTGAGCGCTTTAGATCACTTATAAGCACGGCCAGTCAAGAAACACTTTTGGGTTGCCAGGTTGTGAAAAATCAGTTTGACTGATTGTAGTATATGACCACTCAACTTCTCCAGATGATCTGGAGAGAGTGTCGCAGAGGGCTGGAGCTGATCCCAGCTGATATTGGCGAAACACACAGAGACAGACAGAGTATTCGCGCTCTCAGTCACACGTAGAGCAGATTCAAACTCAGAAGCTTCTTGCTTCGAGGCGACAGTGCTAACCACTTCACCACAGTGCCGCAACTTATCACTTATTTTTAAGTTTACTTACTAAGCCTTTATTAATGACTTACAAACATTTTAACTGCATTATGACTAAATAGAAAAGATAAAAGTCAGCCAAAGGAATTTCTCACAACCTGGAAACCCAAAGTTAGTTCTTGCGGGTATTTGAAAGGAAGTATTTCACAGTGGTGTCAGTCCTTGTTGTTTATCCTATGTTCACTTAGTTCAGCAATGCTGCTTGATTTTGTGCTTTTTAAGCTGTTTGATTTACCAAGAACATTGTCAGACAGTCAAAGTTAAAACATGATAAAATTTCATTTAGAACAAGTCCATGAAGTATCAACACTCTACTTTGTCTCACACATCATGGTGGAAGGTCAGTCCATTTAAATAGCAACACTCCCTCTGCTGGATGCTAGCATCACTGCAAGAACACAGATGAAAAATCAATCCAACTAATTTTACAAGAACATTAACTTAGATAAGGAAATGTACGGTGGCCGACAAGGGCAAAGGACGGCAGCTTAAGTAAACACATGCAAACAGACAAAACCCAAGCAAAGTAAGAAAACATCTTCATTAATTTGACAACACATGCTCAGCATTAAAAAAAATGTTGCAAGTAGCCTACACAAACTCTCTGCAAATACACACAACACAACCAAATACAGAAAAGCGCTGCAAAAACACGCGACAAAGGAAGTGTTTCCAGAGGACAGTAAAAAGTGCTGGACATGGCTTGTTGTTGCCACAGTTTGTGACTCGTGAAGTTCTTGAAGTTGGGTCCGTGTTGACAGACGGCCTATAGCCTGCATGATAATCATATAGGCATTATATAGGGTGAGTGTGGTTTAGTGGTAGAGCGGGTTGTCCACCAATTGTAAGGTCGGTGGTTCGATCCCGGCTTCCCCAGGCCCACATGTTGAAGCGTCCATGTCGAAGTGTCCTTGGGCAAGACACTGAATCCTGAGGGCTGTGAGTGTGTGAATGATTTACTTTCTTTCTGCCATCAGTGTGTGACTGTGATATGTGGTGAAGCGCTTTGAGTAGTCGGAAAAGACTAGAAAGGCACTATGTTCAGTCCATTTACCATTTATTAGACCAGAAATACACACATTAGACAGTCCGTCTGTCATCACTGACGACCCTGCTTACTGTGATTTTGAAACAGTAGTTTTCCAACATTTTTTTCCAATTCCTATAAATTACTGTGGTTTTCAGTTTCAAAAATGCTTTACAAACTTTGTCTTTGAATCTGCGGGCTCTCACGAGTGAAGTGCACGCTGCAGATCCGACTGTGCATGTGCAAGTGGAGAAACAGTACAAAACAAAATAACAGAAAAACAATGAGCAGACGATACAGACCCGACTTCATGAGTCACAAACCTTTTTAGTGTCCTCTGGAAACACGTCCGTTGTTGTTGTGTGTCTTTGCAGCGTGTTTTCTAAATGCTGCGCATGTGTGGTCAAATTAAGGAAAATGTTTTCTTAATTTGCTTGTCTTTTGTCTATTTGCATGTGTTTTCTTAAGCTGCAGTGTGTTTGCCCTTGTCAGCCACCATAGAAATACCACCAACTTTACATTTTTAAATAAACAGTGACAGGGTGATATAGTAGTATTTCTAGCAACATACAATGTTACGGCAGTCATGAAAAAAAATTCACACAAATGAAAAATGTTCACCGACAACACAAGAGCATTGTTTTCGTTTTATTCCAGAGGAAACACAAGAAAAGGAAAGTGTTGGAAGGATGAAAAACAAAACACAACTTGTTAAAGGATGGGACAATTTTTTAAGTCTGTCTTAAAACAATAGTACAGCCATTTTTAGCCCTATTAAATTTCCTTTTTGTTATTGTCCCTCCACTGCAGCTCAACAGGGAAACACTGTCTGTGGAAACACAAACAGGGAATTTTACACTAAAACGTTTGTAACTTTGGCGTTACCATTATGTAATCTTAATAGTAACTCACATAATAGCACTAGTAATTCTGATAGGAACTTTGCTTACATCATGGCATTTTATCGCTGCTTCCCACCAAAGATAGCTTTTGTGCTTTTTATATGAATTCATTTGTCTTTTCAAATCCACATGTACCTGACCCTGCAATTTCATCACCATCTACTGATGTATCTAAAGGTGTTTCTAAAATGACAAGTATGTGTAAATTCTCATTATTCTCGTGCGATTCTGGAGAAATCCAATACCATGACAAGTATATAGAGTGAACAATTCAATTCAATTCAATTTTATTTATAAAGTGCCAATTCATAACAGAAGTTATCTCATTGTACTTTTCCTATAGAGCAGGTCTAGACCGTACTCTTTATAATATCAACACAGCAGGAACTAACGTTAGCTAGGCTGTGGGTTAGCAAACTGTCGCTACAGCTGCTGCTGCGAAGCTAACAGCCAGAGAGGACGAGACGGTTTCCCAGAGCCAGCACAGCAGCTCCAGACAGCGACGCTCACAACTCTCCTGCTGCTACAGCTAACATCACAACAACAGCAGATCTTGGCAAAGTAAGCTGAATGTCCGTGGGCAAGACATATAACGTTACGACAGCTAGCGGACCGTGAGGAGATATTCGCTGAATTTGACAAAAAGATGTGTGTTGGATTAGAATCGCATACTCACCTTTAACTTGTGTGTTAAGACTGGTTTCCTAATGCCAGCCACTCCCTTTGTCATCACTGTTCTAACTGCTTCATCTCCACTGCTCTTCCTCATCATGATTCAACACCTCATCTTGCTCCCTCTGCTGCTTTAAGTACTCAGTGTTATCTAGACTTAGAACCTTCAATTCAATTCAGTTCAATTCAATTTTATTTATATAGCGCCAATTCATAACAGAAGTTATCTCATTGTGCTTTTCCTATAGAGCAGGTCTAGACTGTACTCTTTATAATATTAATTACAGAGACCCAACAATTCCCACCATGAGCAAGCACTTGGCGACAGTGGCAAGGAAAAACTTCCTCTAAGAGGCAGAAACCTTGGACAGATATACAATTACAATTCTATAATAAAAACTACAATATCAGTCTACCCATGTATGGATCATAGATCACATTTACTATATAGCGCTATGTTTTCATGATATTTTGTGTGTCTGAATTTTGAGTATGAAATTTATCCACTATATGATGCCCACAAAAATTCACACAATGGAACGAAAAAAGCAGTGTCAATGGCATGTACACTACTTTCCACTAACAAACCCCCAAGGCAATGCATCACATTTTCTAGATGTGACAATTAGTTTTTTACACTACACCTGTCGTGATGAACCAAAATGATGACGATTCATGAGAGTCTGAGATCTCAATTTATTGCTCACTACTGAGTAAATTATTGAGTGTCTGTTAAATAGGGAGTAGAGAATGAGTGAACAAGGGAATGATTTTGGACACAGCATGTGACTGTAACTGCATTCGTTTAGCCAGTGGTGGAAAATAACAAATTACATATTATTTATTTTGAGGCACATGTACTTTCAATTTTCTGCTACTTTAGCATTCACAGGGGCCAAGTACTTTTACTTTTGATACTTGGAGTACATTTTGCTGATAAAACTTATCTACTACTACTCTCTTACTACTCTTACTAGTATTTTTAGATTGTTTTATTGGTACTTTCACTTAAGTAAAGGTTTTGAGTGCTTCTTCCATCATGTTTTGGGCTTCCAAATTTCTGTCAAACAATTTCTTAATTTCTGTCAAAGTATGGCTCTGCGAGGACACAGTGTTGACAGCTGTAGAATTATTTTCAAATGTTTTGTTGTTGTTTGTTAAGTTCTGTGGTGAGAACTTCTTTTTACTCTTTGGTAACATTTTGTGAATGAAACTTGACATCAAATGAAGTGAAACTAGCAGCTTTATATAGCTAATTTGGAACATTGATAATGCTAATGATTAAATTTAAAAAACTGACACCTACTCATGAACATGTGGCATTCATAATAATAATAAGAAAACTTTATTTATAGAGCACTTGTCAAAACAAAGAACATGTCAAAACAAAGAACAAAGTGCTTCACAGAGAGAGAAATAAAATACCACAGTGAATGATAAAATACATAAAATACATTTTAAAAAAACCCCAATAAAATAAACAGACAGTTCAGGTAAAATCAGGATCTGCTTTCAGATAAAAATGCGTTTTGAGAAGACACTTAAAAGAAGACACTGACTCAAACAACCAAATTTCTTCAGCAAGTTGCTCCAGAGCCTCTGGGCCCTGATGGCAAAAGCTCTGTCCCCCTTGTCCTCCCTGTCCCCCCTGTCCAGTTTTCATCCTGGACTCAGGAACAGACAGAAGACCCTTGCCCGAAGATCTCAATCTACGTAAAGGTTCATAAGGGATTAAAAGGTCTAAAATATAATCTGGAGCCATGAAGAGCCTTAAAAGTAATCAACAAGATCTTAAAATCAATCCTAAAACAAACAGGGAGCCGATGTAAAGAGGCTGAAACAGGTGTGATGTGATTGAACCTCTTGGTCCTGGTTAAAAGCCTAGCAGCTGAGTTCTGTACAGTCTGCAGTCGTGTCAAAGTTTTTTGATTAAGACAAGTGAATAGACTGTTACAATAATCAAGGCACGAGGAGATAAAAGCATGTACAACAGTTTCTGCATCACTAAAATTTTAAATAGATCAGATTTTTGCAATATTTCTGAGGTGATAAAAACATGATTGGACAAGCTTAGTGATATGTTGCTCAAAACATAAATTGCTATCAAACAGGACACCAAGATTCCTTGCAACAGGCTTGATGTGTTGTGACAGGTTACCAGTAGATGGAAGTATTTGTTTAGTGATGTGTTGGAGCCCAATAACAAGGATTTCAGTTTTATTTGAGTTGAGCTGAAGAAAATTTATCGACATCCAGTTTTATATGTCAGACAGGCAGTCCTGCAGAGAACTCAGCATACTAAGGTCAGTGGGCTTGACAGGGAGGTACAACTGTGTGTCATCCGCATAACAATGAAAAGAAATCCCATCTCTGTGGATGACATCACCCAAGGGAAGCATGTATAAGGAGAACACTATTGGACCCAGAATTGAACCTTGAGGCACACCATACTTGATATGGGAGAAGGATGACATGTAGTTATTAATGCTGACACAGAATTTCCTATTGGACAGATGAGAACCAGTCTAGTGCAGTGCCAGATATGCCCACCCAGTGCCTCAGTCTATCTAAAAGAATGCCATGATCAGTTGTGTCAAAGGCAAGACAAGAATTGAGCACATGCCTGCGTCTGCATTCATTAAAAAGTTAGTAGTGACTTTGAGAAGGGCTGTCTCAGTGCTGTGGTGCTGATGAAAGCCAGACTGGCTTTTTCAAAGATATTATTGTTTTCCACAGCAGCGAGAAGCTGCTTAGAAAATATTTTTTTCAAGAACCTTGGGAATAAAAGTCAGTTTGGAGATTGGACAATAGTTATCCAGGAGGGTGGGATCAAGTTGAAATGTGCAAATTCGTGCAGTTATGAGAGTTTGCTGAATACGACTTGAAAGAGCAAACCTCACAGAGACAAATGAAGAGAGGTTTAGAAGAATAGAAACATGTTCTTGCATGAGGTCTATGTAGAGTGAATATATTTTTGGGCCTGTAATGATAAAACGTTTGAAAAGTGATTGACTAAGTTTATACAGGGTGTTCTGGACCCCACCAGCACTGTGGCCTTTATCCATCTCAGCTATCACTCTCTCAAGTATACCAAGCTGTGTAGCTGGATACTATAACATATTCTGTTAATATACATGTACTGTATAATGTCCTTGATATATGTAGAGGTTCATCTGAGGTTGCAGTTTAGACATTGAAGCCAAATATACTTTTTTTAATGCCCCTGCCTTGACCAGGTCTCCTTGTTTATAATTATAATCATAATAATGAATGCAATTCTCTATAGTTTTAAAGTCAAAGAGAAAATGCTTCTCCAGTGTTCCAAGAGGCTTCAGTTCTTCTGCCTGGTGGGAAATCCTAGGCATTTAAACATCTGTGGTCCTTAACACACGAGAGTCGCTGAGGTCACAGGAGTATGTATTGTGGCGTGAATTGCCCAGGAATTAATGACAGGATGACACTGCACATATGGACAGGAGAAAACACTATAATATATCACAAAAATAGAATGAAATTAAAAAGAGGCACCGTGTTGATTTTCATATAAGAGAAAGTAAATACATAACTACAAATTGCAGACTTGTACTACAATAAACCCCATGTCATAACAGTGAGTGTCAAATAAGAAATATTAAGCAGTATTGTGACAGTGGCTCACTGTACTCACAGAGAGGTAATTGAGAACTGATTTGGTGCTGAGGGTTATATGGCTTATATGACTGCCTTACATAGCACAGTTTGGCACAGAGTCATTTCTATATCAAATTTCATTCTAAGTTGTATGCACCTGTTCCTCATTCCTAACCAGAGAGGGGTCAGCTCCTGTCTTCTACCCATGGACCCTACAGATACACAGTCAGATATCATCAAGCAAACATGAACCAGTGTTTCAGCAGTGCAATCATGGGAAATCATGTTGAAATCGGTCACACGTATACAACAATTCTTTTGTAGTTGGGGAACAATATACAGTAGTAAAATGTATGCATGGTCGCCAATTTTTATAAAATTCTAATCTAATCTGTTTTAAGGGATGACGTCAAGGAAACTATATATACTCATATAAGTATGAGACAGTGTGACACATTTTGTCTGAATTGTACAATACAATGTAACCTGTGTACAAAAATATATTAATGAATAAATAGTCACAGAAACAGCAGCTCCTCCGAAGTCTGCTTTCTGTTGGAGTGGCCCATGGACCTGGTATCTGGTCTGGGACTTTACCAATTTGGCCATCATCATTCATGAGCCTGGCTGACCTGGTAAATGCCAGAAATTCTCAAATAATTCCCAGGGACTTTCATTACCTTAGCTTAAGAACCAAGCATTTATTTGACACAAGTTATTGTTAGAGACAGGTTGTCAATTCTTTCTGTGGTTCAGGTAGCAGAATGTCTTCAGTCCTTGAAATAGTTCTATGGTCAGACATCTACAGGAAGTGTTAAGTTTCATTAGTAGCGGCTTAACACAGAGACAAATGGCAAAATATAATTGGAATTTATTAAACAATGTGTGGCAACAGTATTTCTGATTATAGAGTATCCGACTCAACAGAGGGGTAAGTATAACTGATCGTATTTATATTTTTGTATATATATATATATATATATATATATATATATATATATATATATATATATATACGTATACTGTATATGTACAGTATATACGTAACTGTATATATTCCTTGTAAATATAATTTAGCTTTCCTTTTTATTTCATTTTTTAGTGCTACTTTTATATAGTTCTTTTTTATTGCCTATTTTATTGTTTATATTCTATTCTAATTTAAATATTTGAATATCTGTTTATACATTTTCTATGTGTGTGGCATGGAGGGGGCTACAACTGCATTTCATTGTGCAATCCTATTGTATAATGACAAATAAAAAACCTAGAATGATGATGATAATGCTGTAAAAATGTGCATTATGCTGAATTTAACATATGAACTATTGTAGTACAGGTAATTCCTCCTTAGCACCCATTTAAAGTAATAGTGGTTAAATATAACCATCATACAGTACATCAATGTGGCGTTCTTCTGGACTTCCCACCAACAACATCACAAATATTTTCACACAAACAAACACTCTCAAGGATTGACATATGGTTTGCCTACAGGTACTGTAGGTCATTTACAGAATTTGAAGAATGTTGTTAACCAAATTCTAAGCCCCAAAATGTACTTATTAGCTTGTATATTCTCCACAGTTACAGTCTAGTTTCAGCCCCAGATCATCTGTGGTGAGCCAACCACAGTAACCCTTTTCTTCAAACAAGGAAGCTCTTCCTTGTGTACTCAGCTCAGAAGCCAACTCAAATCCTTTCAAATACGTAGGTCAGCTGAGTGGCAGAAGTGGGAATCTATCTATACTGCTTTATCTTTTACATTTTCTGTAGAGCTCCCAGAATGCACAGGACCACCGCTGTGACCAGCAAGACTCCGGCAATGAGTCCAATCCGAATCCATGGGAGAGTGTCCCACTGGAGAGACTCAGATGATATCTCTGGGGTGCCTTGGAGGATGGGTGGGAGAGGGAGGGTAGATAGATGGAGAGCACACATTAAAGCTAAAATATACAGTATAATCTTTACACATTAAAATGACAATGAAGTTAGGTTACTATCTGTATCTGTCTTTATACTCCTGCCACAGAAAGATTGGGCCGCATGATATCTGTCTTAAACAAATGATATATTTATGCATAATAATCACAGATAACAGATGCATTACATTAATGCAAATCTTCTGGACTACTATCTTGCACATTGTAAATATTCTTTAAACTTACTATTGTATTCACTATACTGTGAACATTTGCACATTCCCTGGTAAATATTTTACACATCCCAGCACAAACTGTACAGTTCTTTAATTAAACAGTCATATTGTACATATTTTATATTATAATTTTTTACATCGTATTGTCAATTTTCTATTTATGCTTCTTGACTTACAGTACTTGTTTTATCTTTCTTTATATTTTCTACTTACTATGTTTATTGTTATGCACCAATATACCAAAGCAAATTCCTTGTATGTGTAAACCTACTTGTCAATAAACCTGATGAAATATCATGTGTGGATGATTTGTTTGTTAATTACAAGTGCAAATACTTGGATGTTAAGACCTGAAATAGTGGCGTTAAAGCCCTCACCTGACCTTCTCTTTTGCTCCCGTCATAATTACTATAACAGCCACTAGAGGTTGCCGCCTCACAACAAATGTAAATATGGGGCGTAATAAGCTGCTTGCACAGACAACCTATACGGCCGTATTTTTGGGGAGGACGGTCTGTTGTGTGAAGAGAGACAGATCCCAGCCCTGAAAACATTTTTCCTAATGTTGTCCTGCTGTAAAGTATACAGCTGCTCACCTTCATCTGGGAATGACTTCTCCTTAAAGCCTTCCATTGCATGTGACTCTGTGATTAGTAGAAAAACATCATAAAATTAACATGAAATGACATGTGAGGTCAAAGGTATGGTGGCCCTGAAAGCTCAAACCACTGCAAGATATGAAAACAAAACATGCTGCAAACACAGAAAACACAACCAAATACAGAAAACACAACCAAACACAGAAATACGCTGCAAATACTTCAAATGTAGCTACTTCCATCTCGTGGCACTTGTATGTTACTACAAATTACAGTTTGGCTGGAACATTAACAGACACACACCCACAGTGACCGAAAAGCGACAATAATACTTAAGATCAGTAATCCGAAAATAGCATGATTTTATTGTAGAATTTATTAAATTAAAGAGAAGGAAATGTACATTATGCTTAGTTGGCTTGCACATTATATGGCAGGCACCGGGAGTTTATCCACCCCTGCTTTTTCCCCAGTCTGTATTTGAGACCAGCCTTTATTTGTTTGCGGCGACCACACCCCCGGCTTTTATTTGACTAACAGCTTTTATTTGAGAAAATACATTAAATACAGAAAACATAACCAAATACAGAAATATGCTGCAAATACAGAAACACAACCAAATACAGAACCGTGCTGCAAATAGAGTAAACACAACCAGATACAGAAAGCACAACTAAATACAGAAAACACAGCCAAATACAGAAACATGTATTGGGACCACTGGCACGCCACCATTTGAATTCATTCATTTGTGGGACTTTAACTGAACTTTTAGAAGGAGACCGCGTGTTTTTTTGTTCTGTATACAAAGAAGAGCCATTAAACTCAGTCTCCCACAATCCTCCCCCCATGGACCCAGCTTTCAGCTACCATTGGTTAGTCTGACCTATGACCTGTGATGTCACCATGTCAATAAAAGGGTCAGTAGCCATTGTTCTTTCTCTCTTCTCCAGGAACTCTTCTAAAGCAGCAGACAGCAGCTGCTGTCTCCCTCTCTCTTTTCTTCCTGGCTTAGTCTATAGCACTGCTTCTCAGCAGCAGCTGCCACCACCACTGTGTAATCTGCTTGAAGCAGACACACAGCAGAACCAAACGCTCTCTTACAGCAGCGACGCGAGGGCCTGCGTAAGATTTCTGCAACAATACTATGCAAAGTCTGCCAGCTAAAGTTAAGAAGTAAATGTAGTAGTAGTAGTAAAGGAGAACAGCAGACAGAGCGACCGGTTCCTCCATCTGCACAGATGGACTTTCTTCACTTGGAACAAACCTTCTTCCCTGCCTAGCTAATCTAACAGAACCGCCAGATAACAAGAAGGACTTCAAAGCAAACTTCTCTTCCTTCACGGACTGGTAACATATAACTGAGCATAGCATAGAGTAACAGTGTACATGGCTAAGCACAGGACTGTTTAACTAATGTAATGTTACATGTATTGGTTTATTTTTCTGAGGTTTATTGTTGTGATATGTTTTCACTGTTATTTTGGTAGCCACATGTTAAGTTGATGTTAGCGATATTTTACACAGACAGAGGGTCTTGCATGCAACTATCATTCTTTTCCAACCAGACACCATTTATCCTACAGAATTCACACATCCACTTTAATTTGACCTTTAACAGAGCCACACTCTTCAAACATAGTCTAGCCACTATTTTAAATTTCATTTCGTTGTTTACCATGCAGCCACTGCTCAGCTGCCATTTTTAATGAAACTTCTTTTGTTTGACGCCATTTTGGACCCAAGCAGCCATTTTGGATCACACACACATGCACACACACACACACACACACACACACACACACACACACACACACATCCTTTTGTTCTTTAGTGCATTTAGAGTTAGACTTCATATTGTGTGTTTTTGCTTTTATTATCTGTTAATAAATGCTTGTGTATAATTAAGCTGGTTTCTTTAATGTTGCACAAGAGTGAGTAATTTGCCAACCTCTATGTTGAACTCCAAATCCTTCAGCCTACTAACTATTAATGGTAATTCTGGTTATAGTTATTAATTTAATTATTAATCAGAGTTCCAAATTGATAGTTTAGTGTATTTTATGAGACTGAATCAATTAATTAGCTATCCTTTCTGTTGTTTAAGGTTGGTACCCCCGAGGACATTATTAATTAAAGTTATTATTTATGATTATCTTTGATAATTCTATTAGCCATAATTAATTGATTGCACCTATGCAATTTGGTGCCCCTTTATCTACTGTAAATCCCAACACATGCTTAAAATACAGAAAACACAACCAAATACAATTACTATAAATACTTACGTATAATTTAATGGAAGAGTTAAAGTATAAGAAACAAAGTCATGTAGTCTTTAAAACTGTACTAATATATTATACAATATTAACTAAATGATCAAATGACTATTTGTAGCGTAAAGGGGTCGCTCATAGTGATCAACCCACAGTTAATTATCATCAACTCTAGTAAAATAAAAAATACTAATAAACCCACTGTACACAAACTGCTCAGCACCAAACAGCAAGTGAGTAGCTTGTGGACATAGTGGAGCATTTAGCAGCTAAAGAGCCAGATATTTTTCTAAGGAAAGCTAAAAGAGAGTGAATGTTGGACATTCATTAATTGACTCAAACACGAGTCCAAATGAATGCTAATGTTGCTCTATGTTTGCTGGATGTGTAAATAGGTTGCTGTTGCTACCTATCTGTTGCTCAAATGTTCACAATTACAACGTACATTATCTAAAGATATAGTTGCTCTAGATGGCAAAAAATCAGGCACATTCTCTCTCAAAATGATGCAGAAAAACTAGTCCACGCATTTGTTACTTCAAGGCTGGATTATTGCAATTCCTTATTATCAGGGTGCCCGAATAAATCCCTTAAGACTCTCCAGTTGATCCAGAATGCTGCGGCACGTGTACTGACAATGATGGAGGGCTCGACTGCGGAGGTTATCTTAGGGCGTCCCTGGCTAGAGCAACACAACCCCATCGTATCCTGGCCCACCGGTGAGGTACTGCGGTGGGGTAGTTCCTGTTTCCCAGGCTGTTTCCCTCGCTTGCCAGCTCCATCTTCTCCTGGTCCGAAGCAACTCCCTGTCTACACCACATCCATTGAAAGCCCGCGAGAGAAACAGTCTGGATATTCCGCCCTGCTACGCCACCTACCAGGATGTGTTCTGCCCTAAGAGAGCCTCCCAGTTGCCGCCACACCGGCAATGGGACTGTGCTATAGATCTCATACCGGGTGAACCAGTGCCCCATGGAAAGATTTACCCATTGTCCATTGCCGAACAGAAAGCCATGGGGGAGTACATCGAGGAGGCATTGGCCCAAGGATACATCTGCGGCAGCATCCAGCTTCTTCTTCATGGCCAAAAAGGACGGAGGCTTGCAGCCCTGTGCAGACTACAGACTCAACCGCATCACTGTCAAGTTCCGGTATCCACTTCCCCTCGTCCCTGCAGCACTGGAACAACTGGAGTTCCTTCACAAGTTCGTGATCGTCTACATCGATGACATCTTGATATACTCCCGGAGCATGGCCGAACATCGCCAGCATGTTGTGGAGGTCCTGGAACACCTGAGAGACAATCAACTCTTCCTCAAAGCCGAAAAATGTGAGTTCCATCAGTCCTCAGTGCAGTTCCTAGGCTACAACATCAGTAGCAGTGGCATCAAGATGGACGAGGGGAAAGTGGACGCCACCCAGAACTGGCCAACACCCACTACCATTAAGGAACTGCAACAATTCCTCGGTTTCGCGAACTTCTACCGCTTTATCCGAAATTACAGCACTATAGTACATCCCCTGACCAGCTTGCTCCACAAGCCCAAGTCTCTGTCCTGGCCACCCTCCGCACAAGAAGCTTTCGACCTCCTCAAAAAGACCTTCACCAGTGCGCTGCTCCTAGCCCATCCGGATCCAGAAAGACCATTCACTGTAGAGGTAGACGCCTCTACTACCAGGGTAGGAGCGGTGCAATCTCAACTGCTGGGAACCCCGGCCAAACTCCACCCATGTGCTTTCTTCTCCCGGAAACTCAGCCCGGCGGAGAGAAATTATGACATCGGCGACCGCGAATTGCTAGCCATCAAGTTGGCCCTGGAGGAATGGAGGCATTGGCTGGAGGGCGCCCAACACCCTTTTACAGTACTGACCGACCACAAAAACCTGGAATATCTCAAGAAGGCCAAACGGCTCAACCCTCGCCAGGCTCGCTGGGCTTTATTCTTCACCCGATTCCAGTTCAACATCTCATATCGTCCCGGCACCAAGAATACCAAGGCAGATGCCGTCTGCACGCTCCCGACAACACCATTGATGAACCTGAACCCATTCTTCCCCAACAACTCTTCCTAAATCCCATCCAGTGGTCAGACATCCATTCCCTCCTTCAATGCCTCCACCAGCGCTCCCCCGAGCTGCCCCCCAGATCATCAGTATGTTCCAAGAACCCAACACAATCTGCTTATCCACACCTCCCACACATCTCTAGGCACTGGTCACCCAGGGGCCAATGAAACCCTCTTGTTGCTACAGGAACGCTTCTGGTGGCCTAACATGGCTAGGGATGTGAGAAGGTACGTACAAGGATGTCAAGATTGTGCCATATCTAAAAACCCACGTCATCTTCCTGCAGGCAAACTGTGCCCTCTACCGACGCCCAACAGAGCCTGGTCACACCTAGGAGTTGACTTCATCACTGACCTACCACCATCCAACAACAATACATGCATCCTCGTGGTCGTGGATAGATTCTCCAAGTCATGCCGACTCATTCCACTCCGACGAGTACCCACGGCCATGGAAACAGCGGAATGCCTGTTCAACCATGTCTTCAGGTACTATGGGATCCCTGAAGACATCGTGTCCGACAGAGGCCCCCAGTTCATATCCCGGGTATGGAAAGCTCGCTCCTAGGTGTGACCGTCAGCCTCTCCTCTGGATACCACTCACAAACTAATGGCCAGACGGAGAGGAAAATTCAGGAAATTGGGCGATTCCTACGTACCTTCTGCCATGGCCACCAGGACTCTTGGAACCAGTTCCTGGGTTGGGCCGAGTATGCCCAGAACTCTCTGCGTCAACCAACCACTGGACTCACTCCCTTCTAGTGCGTGCTTGGCTACCAACCCCCTCTCTTTCCATGGTCTGGAGAGCCCTCGGAGGTTCCCGCAGTAGATTACTGGTTCCGAGAGAGCGAGAGGGTCTTCGACGCAGCTCACCACCAGCTACAAAGAGCACTCTGCAGGTGCAGGTTGACAGCCAACCGAAAGAGATCCACCACTCCTGAATATCGACCCGGTCAAAAGGTCTGGCTGTCCACCCGTGACATCAGGATGTGCCTGCCCTGCAGAAAGCTAAGTCCCAGATTCATTGGTCCCTTCACCATACTCGAACAAATTAACTCACCTACAAGCTTCAGTTACCTGCACAGTATAAGATCCACCCTACCTTTCACGTTTCCCTCCTCAAACCATATCACCATTCTGTTCCTATCTCCACAGAGCCTGGCGTTATGACAGAACCCCCCTTACCACTGATCCTGGAGGATGGAGCTGCCTACCAGGTCCACGGGATCTTGGACTCCTGACGCCGTGGTGGCAATCTGGAATACCTGGTGGATTGGGAAGGGTACGGTCCCGAAGAGAGATCATGGGTCCCCCGGCATGACATCCTTGATCCCTCTCTGCAAGAAGAATTCCACGCAGCCCATCCAGACCGTTCTGCCCCTCGGTCCCCGGCCCTCAGGAGCGGGCCGTGAGGGGGGGTACTGTCACAGACACACCAGGCTCCACAACCCCACGCACACACAACACATTCCCTCACCAGAATACTAATCAGAAACACCTGTCACGAATCACACACGTGCACTCCATCAGCACTTCACTCCACTATAAAGCCACCTCCAGCACCTCAGTCAGTGTCCGATCTCGGTTTGAAATAGGACAGATCTCAGCATCCAGCCAATTCAATGTTATGGACTCCTACCTCGCTTCATCAAACATCTTCCCGGTTCCCGATTCCAGTCCTGTGCATATCCAATCTCCCATGTGTTTCTCTACAGCCCCAGATCTCCAGTTCAGCTAACCAAAGGACGGTATCAGTACCATTACCATTCTGTCTGTTTGCATCGTGTACAATAAAATATCCTTCTGTCCTATCTCGGTGTCTCCGGCCTGCTCTGTCCGTAACACTTTTTTATTGTCAAGAATTAGACTGAGAGACAGAGGTTTTGTAAAAAGCAATATTATTTTAGATGTACTTGTAGCTAAATAAAAAAGCTGTAGGAGCAGCGCAGGATAGGGGCTTAATCATATAACATCTACCAGTGACAAAGCAAAACTGATCTTGAATTGGCACTAGGGATGGGGTGTGATAGCTTTTTTGGCACAACGGCTTCCCCAGTTGTGTTGATTTTTAATTTATTAATAGTAATATTAACTCACCATTAATTCACCCTTATATTATTACTATTTTAAAATTCTAGGTGGAATTTGCATCGTGCTTCCCTCTCCCCCACCCCACCCCCCTTCTCTCTCTCTCTCAACCCAACTGGCAGCGGCAGATGGCCACACACCTTTGAGTCTGGTTCTGCCCGACGTTTCTGCCTCTTAAAGGAAAGTTTTCCTTGCCACTGTCGCCAAGTGCTTGCTCACGGGGGATTAGGTGGAATTTGCATTGTGCTTCCCCTTCTCTCTCTCTCCCTCTCAAAACCTAACATGGCTGCCCACCATTGAGTCTGCTTCTGCCCAAGGTTTCTACCTGTTAAAAGGAAGTTTTTTTCTTGCCACTGTCGCCAAGTGACATATATAAATAAAATTTTATTGAATTGTTTTCACAGCTTATTCCATTGCCCCCATGTGGCAAAATCAATCAATGCAGCTTTAAACAAATGTTATTCAGACAAACCAGTGCATAAAGGCTAATTATTTTCATTTTCAAATTGGGCAGTCATTCCTAGTTTTTGCAACAATGGTGTCTGTTAAGGCAGCTTCTGCTGTATCTACTTTATAAGTATTCACTTTATTATATTCATACAGTACATATACATACTGATTGGGAATTTTTGGTCTATTCCTGTATAAACTGGTCTCTTGTAACCTACTTTTCTTTTATATCACATTTTCATTATAACTGAGAAACTCAGAAACGTCTTGATTCTGAAAACAGTGTCCAGATGACTACGACTGAAACCTTTGCTACGATAGAACACTCCTGGACGAATGAGGGGCTACACCGTCTTATAACTGAGAAAGGTTAACCTTTTATTGGCTGTGTGGAATCTTCCAGAAGAACAGGAATAAGATCAAGTGGGGATTCAGTGGTTTCAACATCAGTCACCTCTTCTGTCCAAGGTATTATAAGCAAGTCCTCTGTTCCTGTGGTTGTCTCTTCAGGATGAAAAACTGTGAAAAAGTTACCAGAATATTTATGTTTTAACAGCAACTAACAGCAATTAGTTTACTGACATATAACATGCATTATGGTATAATAACAGGTGTGTGTTGTGTTTTGGATTTGATCAGCTGTTGTCTGTGAAAGTATGTGTATAAGGTTATAATTGTCCACAATAGGATTTCCAACTGTAGGGCTGTGTGGTGGTACAGCATTCTTTCATAACTAATAAGTCTACTGATGAAAATACATTGTGTTGCTGCAAAGGAATAAGAATAAAGATTACCAGTATCTGTAGGGTTTGTTTCTAGCACAGTCAATGTGATACTCTCTGGTATCCCAGGCCTGGGATCATCAGAATCCCTAAAAATATAATTAATAATGATTATTAGTAGTACAAAGCCCATTTTTTATCACTGCATTTTCAATGATTTACTATGTGCACTTAAATAATGAGAAAGTACCTCATTCTGCGGTACATTTTAAATGTCATTGCCCTGTTGTTTGATTTGTTGTTGTTTTTATCCCGAAAGCCTTGGAAATATTTCGAAAAGGTTATCTTTTTTATTTTCAAGAATTAGACTGAGAAACAGAAGTTTTATAAAAAGCAATATTATTTTAGATGTACTTCATAAAATAAAAAAGCTGTAGGAGCAGTGCAGGATAGGGGCTTAACCATGTAACATCTACCAGTAACAAAGCAAAACTGATCTTGAATTTGCACTAGGGATGGGGTGCAATAGCATTTTTGTCACAACCATTTTATCGCTGCATTTTCAATGATTCACTATGTGCACTTAAATAATGAGAAAGTACCTCATTCTGAGGTACATTTTAAATGTCATTGCCATGTTTGAACTTGTTTGATTTGTTTTGATTTGTTTTTTTTATCCTGAAAGCCTTGGAAATATTTCGAAAAGGTATATTTTTTATTGTCAAGAATTAGACTGAGAGACAGAGGTTTTGTAAAAAGCAATATTATTTTAGATGTACTACATAAAATAAAAAAGCTGTAGGAACAGTGCAGGATAGGGGCTTAATCATATAACATCTACCAGTGACAAAGCAAAACTGATCTTGAATTGGCACTAGGGATGGGGTGTGATAGCTTTTTTGTCACGACTGTTTCCTCAGTTATGTAAATTTTTGCCCATTCTGCCTCTCTGTCCCTCATTCCAGCCACATTCCCACTTCCCCAGTCCACTTCATTGCCATTCTGTGTCCACCAAATGCCCTCATATTTTTTCAAAAGGGTGTAGGACATTCACCACATAATTGTCTCTGCTCTGTGACATTCCTTAACCCTGTCCTGACGAATTTTTTCTTTTGCTGTGAGGGGGAAAAAAACCATACAGTGGAAATAATATTCTCATTCAGCAAATATTAACTAAAGAAATCGCAGATTTTTTCTGAATGCGCAATGCACTTAACTTACCAGAAGGCAGAGTTGTTGCACTGCTACAGGTCACAGAATGCAGTGTAACGCAGACGGAAGGCTGAGGCTGAGCACTCTTTGTTCTCAAATGGCTGGTCTCAAAAATGCCACAAGTTCTTACTTTAACATGATGGACAGTAGATATATTTAAACAGGGACTTGTCATTCCCCCCTTTGTCATGAGTGCCCTCTCACAAATATTGAATTTCATGGTTGTTTGGTTGACTTAGGTGAAGTGCATCCGCCCTTTGGAAGTCAAGAAGCTCAGCCATGTCTTTCTAACAGCTGTGTCTGAGTTAGCATGTGTTTGTATACGTCACCAGTTTTAGTCTTTGTAGATGCTTGTAGTGTCAGAACGAGGCAAAAGAGATGATCTAGGAGAGATTGTGAATGAAAGATTCATTAAAGGGATCTGTTGGCCATGGAGCTTAACCAATCTGGGCATTTTACCAACTTAGAACAATATCCAAAATGGAACGGCTATTGGAATCTGTAATTGGCACTAGTACTACTAATAATTCTACTCCACTGTTTTACACATAAAAAGGTCAATTTACTAGTCATGGACAGTACTGCTCAGAAGAGCTTTCTCAATTTTTTTTTTCTCACCTTGGGCCTTAGGCATGAATACTACAAATTTGCCACTGGGACCATTGCTGCTTTTACTCTCCACATATTTTCTAGCTCCTCTTTGTGAGTACCTGAAGCACTCGAAACTGCCAAACAAACCATCACAGTGGCAGACATCAGGTATGAAAAACTGGACAGCACCAGGCCCTGACAGGATCCACACCTACTGGCTAAAGAAGCTCACAAATGAACCAGCTGCTAAGGGATGGGATGCACCCTGAATTACTGAAGGGCTTACTGAAGGGCTTACCGAAGGGCGTACAATCCTGATCCTGAAGGATCCCTCAAAAAAGGGTACAATAATAACCTGTTGGCCAATAACCTGTCTCTCCACAACATGGAAGCTCATGTCAGGCATCAACGCGGCTAAGATAAGTGGGCACATGGATCAATACATGAGCAAAGCACAGAAGGGCATTGGCAAAGAAACCAGAGGAGCCACACACTAACCTGGTTGAGGAAAACCACCCTTGAGGCCAATGGCAAGCCACTTGCACAAGTGTCCATCAAATGTGGCATATACCAAGGAGATGCTCTATCCCCACTCCTGTTCTGCATAGGTCTGAACCCCCTCAGCCAAATAATCAACAAGACTGGCTATGGATACCGACTCAGGAATGGGGCCACCATCAGCCACCTCCTCTACATGGATGACATCAAGCTATACGCTAAGAGCGAGCGGGACATCAATTCACTGATCCACACCAGTGGACCGATATTGGGATGTCATTCAGGCTTGAGAAGTGTAGTCGAATGGTGACGAAGAGAGGGAAGGTAAGCCACACAGAAGGGGTCTCACTCCCAGAAGGAACAATAGCAGACATTGAGGATGGTTACAAGTACCTTGGAATACCACAAGCAAATGGCAACCTCAAAGAGGTAACAAGGAAAACAGCAACTGCCAAATACCTTCAACGAGTAAGGAAAGTCCTAAGAAGTCAGCTCAATGGCAAGAACAAGGCCCAGGCAATAAACAGCTACGCTCTGCCAGTGATCAGATACCCTGCGGGAATAATAAGGTGGCCAAAGGAAGAGATACAGACCATAGACGTTAAGACACGAAAGCTCCTCACCATGCATGGAGGGTTCCATCCCAAATCCAGCACCCTGAGACTGTACGCTAGCCGTAAGGAAGGCGGCCATGGACTAGTGAGTGTGAGATCCACAAGTACATCAAAG